>CP136055.1:378324477-379778763 GCA_032464435.1 Aegilops umbellulata | reverse complement strand
GTTCGAAGCTTCGTCCCCAGCGGAGTCGCCAAAAAGTGTGTTGACACACGAACACGTCACCGTGTACCCTCGACGCCGAGGGTGATGCACTGCAGCTCATGTCGAAGGAGACCCGACCGACAGCGCGATACGCAAGACAGTCGGCGGGCACTTTTGCAGACCCGAAGCCCCGCTTGCCCGGGAGGGACCCTGTCAGGGCTTGCGGCGGCTATGGGCTGCTCCAGGTCAATTCGCTCGCCCCTAGAGCCTCGGGATTCGCAGCTCTCAAACACGAAGAACAGCGAAGAACGAGAGAGAAAAACGGCGGAGAGATAAAACGTAGATGAAAAAGTAGTATATTGATTTGTTCGATTGTGTGTTGTTCAATCGTCCGTCACCCCTTAGGTATATAAGAGGCGGATGGACTTTCCGTGCAAGGAAAGGTTAGAATTCACGTCCAAAACCCTAGTTTGGGTCCAACTCGGAATCCGAACTTTCCAAAACTGTTCGGTTTATAACCTGGAAGCACCTTGCGGGTCACTTTTGAGGAAGTAAACGATCTCGGATGAAAACGTGCCCAAAAGCAATCTTGACCGTTTCGACCAGACGAACAACTTTCATGTTGAACATTTTTTGATTAGAGGCCATCTTGAGGGAGTTGTCGGCTGTTTTCTGAAGTCTGCAGCAGAGAAATCCAAAACCCGGACGGACATGCCCGGAGTGTCCGGCCTACAGCAGAAAAATATGGAATCCGGAGGGTTGCCTCCGGAGTGTCCGGCCATCTACTATAGCAGCATCTTGTAGCGGCCATAACTTTTACATACGAACTCCGATTGAGACGTTCTTTATATCAAAATCAATCGTTTTGACGAGGCGCACAAGTTATGTGTAGGACACTTTTCCATACGAGCCAGTCTTAGGGGTCAAATCAGCCTAATAGTGTTCTGAATACAAAATCTCGGTATTTCGAACACAACTTCGGCCTTTGAGATGAGATCGGACGGCGATGGCCCAAACTTTAAAGATGTTCATATCAACAATACGGAACTCTTTTATGTAGATCACTTCTCCATTTGAGGCCATCTTAAATAAGTTCTTGACCGTGCCAAAATCTGGTGTCAACAGCTTGGTGCAGCAGCTCCTTGGTGCGGTGTCGCGTATCAATGCAATGAAGAGGTCAGCATGCATAGAGGGTGCGCGGATGGATCTTTCCCGTGTCAAGACATACTGGGCGGAGATGGAGGCCACCGCTGTTGCATCCCAAGACTCGGACGAAAGCCGAGTACCCGCCGAGCACTATTTTCAGAAAGTTCTGCAGGGCGCTCGTTTAATAAAGACGCAGTGCTCGAAGGATATTATGTTCGAATAACATGTGTTATTGTAAAACAATGTTTTGATGGAATATAAAAGCTTTTTATACTTGTGCCTTCAAGAATTAAAATACCTCCTGTGCGGCCGTTAATGTATATGTGTATATAACCTGAAAGATGGCAGTCGTCGGCTTCAACCCCCACGCATATAATGCGGGGGTGTTCGCAGAAGGCGCATTTTCACACTTGATCCAACGTCTTGGTCCCATTAAGGAGGTGATAGCGCAGCGAACTAGGCAACCGGACTATAATGCTTTATCACTTTCACTTAGCCATAGGAGTTTGACAGTGGGGCTACTATATAGCCCCTGGGGGCACCGCGCTCACCCGAATTCGGCGCACGTGCGTGCCTGGCTGGGAAACGGCCCTTCGTTAATACGGAGGAATCCTAAAGATTCTGGCGGGTCATCGAGTGGTTGACCAGTCTCATGCTATATCATGACAGTCAGTTTTCGGCTTTCTCTACTGAGGTGCTCGCCTGGCTGAACCGGGGCACAATCGTAGTAGTTCTCCTGGTGCCGCCTTAGCGGATAGAGCGGAACGTAAGGCAGCAAAACACAGGAGCCGGGAAAACCCAACATTTGACCAAAGACATGATTCGGAGCTGATGCATATAAGGCCAAACTCGCGACGCCGAACACTCCCTAAGGTATTCGGTCTTTTATGAAAACGGGCGGAACAACGCCCTTGGTAATAAGCCCCTGATGTCCAGGTACGTGCAGAATTCTGACGTGGCCACATGCCAAGACGCCAGCCTCCTCCTCGGCTATACTGAGAATCCGGGGGATGTGTATCAACAAGAGACAGTAAAAAAGGTTTACGCAGGGTCTTAATCTAAAGAGAATCCTGGAGACGGGTCCCTACTGCACGTCTGCGCCTGTGTCTCCGTTGTGCCGTGTCCTGGACGGGCGTAGCATGGTGTTCATCTGTAAAAGAGAGGAACTTAGCTGAAAAAGAAAAAGAATAGTAGTGCGGAATGTACGATGTACTAGATAAACAATGTATAATTTAAGACGGGTGAAATTGAGCCTTACTATCGCGTATTTGACATACGCGGAGCCCCTTGTATAGGGGTGTACGGCTACTAAACCTTTGTCAATTATATGTTTCCTCCGGACTCGCCTAGCCGTGTCCGTGGTCTTGATGACCTGGTAGATGCTTTTGTTGGTGAAGCTGTTTTAATGTATGGTTGACAAGGCAGCCGCATATTCTTTCGCGCTCGAGGAACGCTCAATATTTCCCTTTAGTGATATGATGCCTCGTGGACCGGGCATCTTAAGCGTAAGAGATGCATAATGAGGTATTGCGTTAAAGCGGGCGAAAGCTTCACGTCCCAGTAGTGCTTGATAGCTACTTGAAAATGGGGCGATGTGGAAGGTTAGCTTTTCGCGGCGGAAGTTATCGGGGGAGCCGAACCTAACTTCTAGCCGGAGAGAACCCATGCAATGGGCATCCGGGCCTGGCGTTACTCCTTGAAAGGAAGTGTTGCTATGGCGAATTTTTGTTGGGTCTATCCCCATTTTGCGGGTTGTGTCCTGATATAGCAGGTTTAGACCACTGCCGCCATCCATCAGGACATGTGTAAAGTGGAGTCCGTCGATTATCGGATCTAATATTGAGGCAGTCGAGCCTGCGTTCCGGATACTTCTAGAGTAATCCTGATGGTCAAAGGTGATCGGTTTTAACAACCAGTGGCGAGACTCCTTTGGGATAGGCCGTATGGCGCGTAGCTCTATAGGCGCCACTCCTTTTGTCACGTGAAGTAAGTTTACTGTTTTGACTTCTTGTGGGAAATTCTTTTGTTTCCCGGTGCTCTGCTTGTGGGGTTCGTCATCGTCCTCACTTGGTGTGTCGAGCCCCTTGTGTTCGGCGTTGAGTTTGCCGGATTGCTTGAAGACCCAACAATCTCTGTGGGTATGATTTGCGGGCTTCCCGGGAGTACTGTGGATTTGACATATCTTGTCCAAGATTTTGTTCAGGTTAGATAGCTCGTCCCTGTTATCCTTAAGGGACAACTTTTTCTGATTCTGCCGAGAGCTTTTGAATCCGGCATTGACTGCCGTGCTCTCCGGGCTGCTTCCCTTATTCCGACGCTGGTCCTTGCTGCGTCGCGGTTTCCCATTTCCATCCCTGACTTCAGATGTACTTGGGTCGCTAGTGCTGCATCTTGCCAACCAGTTATCCTCTCCTGCGCAAAAGCGGGTCATGAGGCTTGTTAATGCGGCCATTGTTCTTGGCTTTTCTTGGCCGAGGTGTCTGGCGAGCCATTCGTCTCGAACGCTGTGTTTGAAAGCTGCTAAGGCTTCGGCGTACGGACAGTCGACTATCTGATTCTTTTAAGTAAGAAATCTGTTCTAGAGTTTCCGGGCTGACTCTCCGGGCTGTTGAGTTATATGGCTTAAATCGTCCGCATCCGGAGGCCGGACATAGGTCCCTTGAAAATTTGCCCGAAAAGCATCCTCGAGCTCTTCCCAACTTCCAATGGTGTTTTCGGGAAGGCTTTTAAGCCAATGCCGGGCTGGCCCTTTGAGCTTAAGGGCCGGGTAAGTATTTGATGGCGTGGAGGTCATCTCCTCTGGCCATGTGTATGTGGAGGATATAATCCTCAATCCAGACTCCAGGGTCTGTTGTTTCGTCGTACGCCTCTATGTTTACGGGCTTGAATCCCGCTGGAAATTCATGGTCTAGCACCTCATCGGTGAAACATAGGGGGTGTGCGGCACCCCTGTACTTGGGTGTGCCGTGTTGTTCGGATATTTGTTGTGTTGCATTGCTTGCTAGAGCTTGCTTTCTTGGCCCATAGATAGATCTGGCTGGGCCATATTTATAATGCGAATCCTTGGGTGGATCGCGCGCTAGCTTGGGTGCGGCGCCGCTTGCCACTCTATGTTGGCCATAGGGTCGTCTATCCGACCGGGTGGCTTCCTTAATTTTTGATTGCGGAGGCTCCAAAGCCTCCTCATCAAATTCAGGCAGTAGCTTTCTCTTCGGATAGCTTTTTGTGTGACGACTGCCACCGTATTTATCTGCGGTGTTGAGTACTTTGCTCCATCTGATTCTGAGTGCATCTTCCACAGTTTTGAGCTTCCGCTTCCACTTTTTCAGGCTACGCGCGGTGGCGACGAGCCTTTTGTGGAGGTTCTTCTGCTCCAGGAACTTGTCTGGCGTGAGGTCGTCCGGACTGTTATCTTCACCGGGGACGGGTTGTGCGGTTTGTTTATCCAAGTTGCCTTGTTTGGACGGTTGCTCGATGCCATGTTCGTCGTCCGCCGGCTCGCCCTGCTCTGTGGCTGGGTCTGTATGGCCACTGTCTTTGTCGAGGCGGGGCTTGGAGCGGCGCTTACGCCGCCGCTTTGACTGCTTTTCGAGGGAACGATCCTTCGTTGCGTCGTCCCGTTCTTCCTCGTCGTTTCCTTTGGGTGTGTCCACCATGTATACATCGTAGGATGGGGTGGCTGTCCAGTGCCCTATAGGAGCTGATTCATGTTCGTCTCCTACATCATCGTCCATACCGTTGATGTCCTCGGAGTCGTAGTCGAGCATGTCGGTTAAATCATCGATAGTGGCTACGAAAGTGGGTGGTGGGTGGGCGTCGAATTCCTTCGTCGTCCGCATCCCAATCCTGCAGGTCATAATCCGGCGAGGACTCTCCTGACAAAGAGAGAGACCTTAGTGAATTCAGAATGTCGCCGAAGGGCGAGTGCTGAACAATATCCACAACGGTGAATTCCATGATCGGCGTCCAATCGGATTCGATTGGCAGGGGCACGGAGGGCTCGGAGTCCGGAGAGGAGTCCGGCACCTTGGAGTCACGGGCTTCGCAGAGGATAGGGATGGCGTTTGGCTCGATCGCCACAGAGATTGCAGCCCCCGAGGCGGTGTCCAGCCACCCGTCCTCGATTGGCGTAGTCAGCTCCGAGCTAAGGGTCGGAGCGGACACGGGTGCGGCCTCCAGGGCACTGTTTGGCGGCAGAGCTAGATCGTGCCCATCGCAATAGTGCGGCGCGCTCATCTGTGGCTCGAATCTGTCAAAGATCAAGTCTCTACGGATGTCGTCCGTGTAGTTCAAACTTCCAAATCTGACCTGATGGCCAGGGGCGTAGCTTTCGATCTGCTCCAGATGGCCAAGTGAATTTGCCCGTAGTGCAAAGCCGCCGAATATGAAGATCTGTCCGGGGAGAAAAGTCTCACCCTGGACCGCATCGTTGTTGATGATCGGAGGAGCCATCGGGCCTAAAGATGACGACACAGAGGAACTCTCAATGAAAGCACCAATGTCGTGTCAAAACCGGCGGATCTCGGGTAGGGGGTCCCGAACTGTGCGTCTAGGCGGATGGTAACAGGAGACAAGGGACACGATGTTTTTACCCAGGTTCGGGCCCTCTCGATGGAGGTAAAGCCCTACTCCTGCTTGATTAATATTGATGATATGGGTAGTACAAGAGTAGATCTACCACGAGATCAGAGAGGCTAAACCCTAGAAGCTAGCCTATGGTATGATTGTTGTTCGTCCTACGGACTAAAACCCTCCGGTTTATATAGACACCGGAGAGGGCTAGGGTTACACAGAGTCGGTTACAATGGGAGGAGATCTACATATCCGCATCGCCAATCTTGCCTTCCAAAAAGTCCCATCCGGACACGGGACGAAGTCTTCAATCTTGTATCTTCATAGTCCAAGAGTCCGACCAAAGGTTATAGTCCGGCTATCCGGACACCCCCTAATCCAGGACTCCCTCACCCCCCAGGTTAAAACGGTGAGCATGATATACGTTACCCATATCCCACAACGGAGCGCAAACACGCGCTTAGGGACGTCTATGCGATAGAGCCAGTCGCCCCAAAATTCAACCCATGGTCGTCCTGCCCGATCACCTTCGATCGCAGGGATCATTCGACCAGTATCCGTCATGGCGGTTCAGCCGCACTGGTCCTCGACCCAATCATTGATGGTTTCCACCTCACGCGAGTCCTCATGGACGGTGGCAACAGCCTCAACCTACTCTATCAGGATACAGTTCACAAGATGGGCATCGATTCATCAAGGATCAAGCCCAAAAAAACTACCTTTAAAGGAGTAATACCAGGTGTAGAGACCCGCTGCACGGGCTCAATCACATTGGAAGTCGTCTTCGGATCCCCGAACAACTTTCGAAGAGAAGACTTGATCTTCGATATCGTCCGCTTCCGCAGTGGCTATCATGCACTGCTCGGACGAACTGCATTTGCTCGATTCAATGTGGTGCCACACTATGCCTATCTCAAACTCAAGATTCCCGGACCACGTGGTGTCATAACAGTCAATGGAAACACGGAACTGTCCCTCCATACCGAGGAGCACACCGCAACCCTGGCAGCGGAAGTATAGAGCGGCCTTATCAAGCAGAATATTAATTTGCGGCCAAGCTCCCGGAAACTGTTAAACGAGTTTGGACTACTCCGCAGCATGACATTCCAGCTCGTCAGGAGTTCGACTAGCAATTCGGCCTCCATCTCAGCCCCGACCAAATGGCAGCGTACGTACCGTGCGTACATAACTACGCACTCAAAATACCACGGGCAAAGACGGAGGCATAACTCGATTGTGGTCCATAATACAGCTCGACCTTCCCCGGGCACACATACTTTCCCTTTTCTTTTTATCCTTTTTAGGTTTCTTTTCCACAGGCCCCTCACGACGGCCTGATCATCGATCCTTTCGAAGGATGGATATACCAAGGTGGAAAGCAGCATAGACGTGTGGGGGAATCTCTAAGTGGTCTTCTTGATGATCACTCTACCTGTTTTCAGGACCCGCACGCAGCTCCCCCTTGGTCTCGGCATGTTAAATAGCCCTGTTGCTTATCGCACTATTTGTACAAATATGCTTTGACGTATTAATCAAATTATAGTGGAAACAGTTTGCGACCCAACTTATGTGGCACTGGCTTACTACTTCATTTTATTTTGCTATTCTTACCGATTGCACCCATACACTTTGGTACGCTTTAATTCGCCAGGGGCTTCATTGCGCTCCATACTATGACAACAAAGTCCGAACACTTTTACAGTATAGTTCGGCACCCCGAATTTAGCATTATATGCATCGGCTCCGAATCATGTCTTTGGTCAATAGTTGGGTTGCCCGGCTCTTGTGCTTACTACCTTACGTTCCGTCCTATCGGCTGGGGTAGTAAAGGGAGAACTACTGCGATTGTGTTTCTGGTTTACCCGGATAAACATCTCAGTAGAGAAAGCCGAAAACTGACTGTCATGATGCAGCGAGAGCTGAGGTTAAAATCTCTTGCGATTTCCCCCCGCATTATGCGACAGATCGGCCTCCACCCGATCAGGTGTCTATATCACCCTAGTCCAGATTAACAAATACTAACTAGGGGTTGCGCCTACATTCCTAATGTCAAACTCCTATGGCTAAGTGAGGGTGATAAAGCCACATAGTCCGATTACCTGGTTCGTCGCGCTAAACACCTCCTTTAAAGACCAAATTCTTGGATCAAGAGTGTTTAGGTTTCAACCCGAACACCCCCGTACTACCTACATGGGGGCTGAAGCCGATGACTAGCCAACTCTCGGATTTAATAAAATGGTTGCACAAGAGGCAAAATTTTAAATAAACAACAAGCATTATATTACATATAGGCTTTGTTTTATAATACAGGACGGGATAACATGAATGTATTCATACAAAGATAATGTGTTTTTCACACTGGCCCTCTACAATGCGGGATCCCTCCAGGACATCATCAAAATACAGCTCGGGCATGCGGTGCTCCTTGCCCGCGGGCGGTCCCTCGGTCGCAAGCTTGACGACGTTCATCTTCACCCACTGCACCTTGACACGGGCGAAGGCCATCTGCGCACCTTCGATGTAGACGAACCGCTTGATGGCACCAAGCCGAGGGCAGGCATCGACCAACCGCTTCACGAGCCCGAAGTAGCGACCGGGTATGGTTTCGACAGGCGATAGATGGATTATCAAATCCTTCATGGCCAATTCGGCTACCCTATGCAGTTCGGTCAGCTATTTCAGCTGATCGCTAAAGGGCACCGGATGCTCTGGCGCAAGGTATTGTGACCAGAACAACTTCTTCGTTGAGCTCCCCTCTTCGGCTCGGAAGAACTCCGCAGCATCAGCAACACTGCGCGGTAGATCCACAAACGCTCCTGGAGAACTCCAAATCCAGGTCAGTAAGAGGTACCTTTTCTTCACATATTTGCTCTGCATAATAAAGGCCTTACCCACCGTGATTTTCATGGCCTCCTGGATTTCCTGGAGGGCGCCCTGGGCTTCAACCCGGGCCTCTTGTGCGCTTTGGTGGGCCTTAGCAAGTTCGGACTCTTGGTCCGAAATCTTGTGCTCCAAAGACTCGCATTTCTTTACGGCATCCTGGAGCTCCTGTTGGACCTCCCCGACCCTTGCCTCGTGTTTTTTGCGGGCGGCTTGTTCCTTCGTTGCTCTCTTCTGGGCCTCGGCCAGCGCGTTCTTGAGGGTCTCCACCTCGGCCGCAGCTCCTATGAAATATCATGATAACATGATCAACACAAACAATTCATATCTTTCTAGATCTGAATAGGCCATTGCATACCTTACTTGTCCTCTAGTTGTTTCTTCACACGGCTGAGCTCTTCCTCAGCCTGCTCCAGACTCTGCTTCAGTTTGGAGACTTCGGCAGAATGGGAGGTCGCAGCCAGCATCGACGCCTGCTTATTCACATAGACATGTATGGTTAGTCTCGTGCGGAAATTATTTGATCCTGTGTCCGGCTTTTCTTTTCGAACACCGGACAGAGTCTCAGGGGCTACTGTCTATACTATGACATTCTTTTTGCATAATTGCTTCGCATACCTCAAAGCCTGTTAGAAGGCTGGTGCAGGCTTTGGTTTGTCTGCTCTTAGCAGACTGAACCCTCTCAACCACTGTACCCATAAGGATACAGTGTTCCTCAACAATGGAAGCAGTTTGAAGCTCTTCCAGTAGAGTATCCGGTGCCTCTGGATGGACAGAGGTCACCGGCGGAATAGGTGCATCTCCTTCTTTCGAAGGAGGATGCTTGCTTGATTCCGGAGCCGTATCGGCCTCCGGAATAGTATTCGGTTGGGGGCCGAATTGGATATGGCCCCCATCGCCAGTCTCCAGGGGGATTTGCTCCCCCATGTGTCTGGCGACCGAGGTATCACCCTCCGGCGCCACCCTGACGGCCTCCTGTACCTCTCCCTGGCCTATGAAGGTCCTTCGGGACAACACCTCGGCGTTGTCCGTGGCCTTGGGAGAGGAGGCCGCCTGAAGTGATCCGCTGTCCATCACATTTGGATCCAACAAATTCCCCAAAGATGAGGATTGCTGGGGGGCCGGCGTGGGCTGGACTGTAGCGCATGATTCGACATATTAAAACCATGAAGTAAAGAAGTTGGATATATGTGTGTATAATTGCCTTCGAGTACTTATGATTCGGCCAGGGGCTTCTCCTTGGGGCACCACTCGGAGTTGCTACCAGTGTCCAATGCGGAGTTGTCCGCGAGGGAGACCCTCCCCTTCATGGATGCCTCTGCCTCCAGATCCGTGGAGGCCGCCATTTTCTTCCTTCCCCCCTCAGGGGGAGAGTTGCTCTCCTCCTCCTTCTCGGCGGCGGGGGAGGAGTGGGTTTTGCCATCTTCAGATGTCACGTCCGAAGTGCCTTTACGGTGAAGGTCGCCTCTTCCCGCCCGGCCCTTCTTCTTGGCCTTCTTCTCCGGCGCCTGGTAGGGCGCCGGGACCAGCATCTTCGTCAGAAGTGGGATAGCTGTGTTTTCACGCAGCGGAGCCGGGCACTGGATCCGCTCCGCCTTCTTTGTCCAGCCCTGAAAAGATAAATGGAGAAGCTTAGACATCTTCCTGGAATGCACAGGCAGAGTATACACCTCGAAGTATAAGAAACTTACCGGACTGGCTGGATAGGTCAGGTTGTACCCACGGTCCTCGGTCGTCTTCGGCCACGTCTCATTGGCTTTGAAAAGCACCTTCCAAATACCTTCGCACATGGAGCCAAAGAACTGTTGCAAGGTTTGGTGCTTGGCCGGATCGAACTCCCACAAATTGCAAGTCCGGCTTTGGTCAGGAAGGATCCAGCAAAAAAGCATCACCTGGATCACATTGACAAGCTTGATGTTCTTGTCCACCATGCTCTTGATGCGCGTCTGCAACACTGACACCTCGTCCGACGACGCCCAGTCCAGGCCCTTTTCTAGCAAGGAGGTAAGCCGCATTGGCGGCCCGGACTTGAATTCGGGAGCCGCGGCCCAGGTGGTGTCGCGGGGCTCTGTGACGTAGAACCACTACTGCTGCCACCCTTTGGCAGTCTCCACAAAGGTGCCTTTGGGCCACGTGACGTTGGACAATTTGCTCACCATAGCGCCTCCGCACTATGCGTGTTGACCGACCACCACCTTCGGCTTCACATTAAAGATCTTTAGCCACAATCCGAAGTGGGGTGGGATGCAGAGGAAGGCCACGCACACAACAATGAATGCCGAAATGTTGAGGAAAGAATTTGGAGCTAGATCATGGAAATCTAGCCCATAATAGAACATGAGTCCCCGGACAAAGGGGTGGAGAGGAAACCCTAACCCGTGGACGAAGTGGGGAATGAACACCACCCTCTCATGGGGCTCCGGGGTAGGGACAATCTGCCCCTTAGCCAGGAGTCGGTGGGCGATTTCGTGGGCCAAGTACCCCGCCTCCCGGAGCTTCGTGATGTCCTTCTCCGTGACGGAGGAGGCTGATACGTCCATTTTGCATCATGCTTTTATATCGATATTTATTGCATTATGGGCTGTTATTACACGTTATGTCACAATACTTATGCCTATTGTCTCTTATTTTACAAGGTTTACATGAAGAGGGAGAATGCCGACAGCTGGGATTCTGGGTTGGAAAAGGAGAAAATATTAGAGACCTATTCTGCACAGCTCCAAAAGTCCTGAAACTTCACGGAAGTCATTTTTGGAATTAATAAAAAAATACTGAGCGAAGAAACTACCAGAGGGGGCCACACCCTGGCCACGAGGGTGGGAGGCGCACCCAACCCCCTGGGCGCGCCCCCTGCCTCGTGGGCCCCCTGGCAGCCCTCTGGTGCCCATCTTCTGCTATATGAAGTCTTTCGTCCGAGAAAAAAAATCATAAGCAAGCTTTAGGGAAGAAACTCCGCCGACACGAGGCGGAACCTTGGCGGAACCAATCTAGGGCTCCGGCGGAGCCGTTCTGCCGGGGAACTTCCCTGTGGGAGGGGGAAATCATCGCCATTGTCATCACCAACGATCCTATCATCGGGAGGGGGTCACTCTCCATCAACATCTTCACCAGCACCATCTCCTCTCAAACCCTAGTTCATCTCTTGTATCCAATCTTTGTCCCAAAGCCTCAGATTGGTACCTGTAGGTTGCTAGCAGTGTTGATTACTCCTTGTAGTTGATGCTAGTTGGTTCATTTGGTGGAAGATCATATGTTCAGATCCTATATGCATATTAATACTCCTCTGATTATGAACATGAATATGATTTGTGAGTAGTTACGTTTGTTCCTGAGGACATGGGAGAAGTCTTGCTATAAGTAGTCATGTGAATTTGGTATTCGTTTGATATTTTGATGAGATGTATGTTGTCTTTCCTCTAGTGGTGTTATGTGAACGTCGACTACATGACACTTCACCATTGCTTGGGCCTAGAGGAAGGCATTGGGAAGTAATAAGTAGATGATGGGTTGCTAGAGTGACAGAAGCTTAAACCCTAGTTTATAAGTTGCTTCGTAAGGGGCTGATTTGGATCCATAGGTTTCATGCTATGGTTAGGTTTACCTTAATACTTATTTTTTAGTTGCGGATGCTTGCAATAGGAGTTAATCACAAGTGGGATGATTGTCCAAGTAAGGACAACACCCAAGCACCGGTCCACCCACATACCAAATTATCAAAGTAACGAACGTGAATCATATGAGCGTGATGAAAACTAGCTTGACGATAATTCCCATGTGTCCTCGGGAGTGCTTTTCTCTATATAAGAGTTTGTCCAGGCTTGTCCTTTTCTACAAAAAGGATTGGTCCATATTGCTGCACTTTATTTACACTTGTTACTTGTTGCCCGTTACAAATTACCTTATCACAAAACTATCTGTTACCGATAATTTCAGTGCTTGCAGAGAATACCTTGCTAAAAACCGTTTATCATTTCCTTCTGCTCCTCGTTGGGTTCAACACTCTTACTTATAGAAAGGACTACGATAGATCCCCTATACTTTTGGGTCATCAAGACTCTTTTCTGGCGCCGTTGCCGGGGAGTGAAGCGCCTTTGGTAGGTGGAATTTGGTAACGAAAAATTTATATAATGTGCTGAAATCTACTGTCACTAGTTACTATGGAAGGTAATCCTCTGAGGGGCTTGTTCGGGGTATCTTCACCCCGACCAGTAGAGCAAAGAGTTGCTCCTGAACCTACTAAACCTACTGAAAATGTTTACTTTGAAATTCCTTCAAGTATGATAGAGAAACTGCCAGCTAATCCTTTTGCAGGAGATGGAACATTGCATCCCGATTTACACTTAATCTATGTGGATGAAGTTTGTGGATTATTTAAGCTTGCAGGTATGCCCGATGATGTTATCAAGAAGAAGGTCTTCCCTTTATCTTTGAAGGGATATGCATTGACATGGTATAGGCTATGTGATGATATGGGATCATGGAACTACAAACGATTGAAATTGGAATTTCATCAGAAGTTTTATCCTATGCACCTTGTTCATCGTGATCGTAATTATATATATAATTTTTGGCCTCGAGAAGGAGAAAGCATCGGTCAAGCTTGGGGTAGGCTTAAGTCAATGTTATATTCATGCCCCAATCATGAGCTCTCAAGAGAAATGATTATTCAAAAAATTTTATGCTCGGCTTTCTCTCAATAATTGCTCCATGCTCGATACTTCTTGTACTGGCTCTTTTATGATGAAGACTATTGAATTCAAATGGGATTTATTGGAAAGAATTAAATGCAACTCTGAATATTAGGACCTCGACAAAGGTAAGGAGTCAGGTATAACACCTAAGTTTGACTGTGTTAAATCTTTTGTGGGTACCGATGTTTTCCGTGAATTTTGCACTAAATATGGACTTGACTCTGGGATAGTAGCTTCTTTCTATGAATCCTTTGCTACTCATGTTGATCTCCCTAAGGAGAAGTGGTTTAAATATAATCCTCCCATAGAAGTAAAAGTAGTTGCACCTATTAAAGTTGAAGAAAAGATTATCACTTCTAAGGATCATGCTAAAGCTTCAACTGTTGTCAACAAAAGTAATATTAGGACACACAAACCCCCTGAGTAGGTTAAAGTTGAACCTAATATTGCTATGGTTAAAGATCTCTTGGCTGAAAATATCGATGGGCATGTTATTTACTTCTGTGATGAGACTGTTAGAAGTGCTAAGCCTGGTGCTAAAGATAAACATAGACATGTTGTAGGCATGCCCGTTATTTCTGTTAAAATAGGAGATCATTGTTATCATGGCTTGTGTGATATGGGTGCTAGTGCTAGTTCAATACCTCATACCTTATACAAACAAATTATGCATGATATTGCACCTGCTGAGATATAAGATATAGATGTTACAATTAAACTTGACAATAGAGATACTATTTCACCGATTGGGATTGTTAGAGATGTTGAAGTCTTGTGTGGGAAGGTTAAATATCCTGCTGATTTTCTTGTTCTCGGTTCCCACAAGATAGCTTTTATCCCATTATATTTGGTAGACCCTTCTTGAACACTGTTAATGCTAAGATAGACCGCGAAAAGGATGTTGTTACTATTGGTTTGGGTGATATGTCTCATGAGTTTAACTTTGCTAAATTTAGTAGACAACCCCGTGAGGAAGAATTGCCTAGTAAAGATGAAATGATTGGTCTTGCTTCTATTGCCATGCCTCCTAGTGATCCTTTAGAACAATATTTGCTTGATCATGAAAATGATATGTTTATGAATGAAAGAAGGGAAATAAATGAAGTATTCTTTAAACAGGGACCTATTCTAAAACACAACTTGCCTGTTGAACTCCTAGGGGATCCTCCTCCACCCAAGGGTGATCCCGTGTTTGAGCTTAAACCATTACATGATACTCTTAAATATGCTTATCTTGATGAAAAGAAGATATATCCTGTTATTATTAGTGCTAACCTTTCAGAGCATGAAGAAGAGAAATTATTGAAAACTCTGAAGAAGCACCGTGCTTCTATTGGATATACTCTTGATGATCTTAAGGGCATTAGTCCCACTCTATGTCAACACAAAATAAATTTGGAGAAAGGCGCCAAACCAGTTATTGATCATCAACGATGGTTAAATCCTAAGATGAAAGAAGTGGTAAGAAAGGAAATATTAAAGCTCCTTGAAGTAGGTATAATTTATCCAGTTGCTGATAGTCAGTGGGTAAGTCATGTTCATTGTGTCCCTAAGAAGGGAGGTATTACCGTCATTCCTAATGATAAAGATGAATTGATCTCGCAAAGAATTATTATAGGTTATAGGATGGTAATTGATTTTCGCAAATTAAATAAAGCTACTAAAAAGATCATTACCCTTTGACTTTCATTGATCAAATGCTAGAAAGATTATCCAAACATACACATTTTTGCTTTCTAGATGGTTACTCTGGTTTCTCTCAAATACCTGTGTCAGCTGATGATCAAGAAAAGACCACTTTTACTTGCCTTTCGGTACTTTTGCTTATAGACGTATGCCTTTTGGTTTATGTAATGCACCTGCTACCTTTCAAAGATGCATGATGGCTATATTCTCTGACTTTTGTGAAAAGATTTGTGAGATTTTCATGGATGATTTCTCCGTTGATGGATCCTCTTTTGATGATTGCTTGAGCAACCTTGATCAAGTTTTGCAGAGATGTGAAGAAACTAATCTTGTCTTGAACTAGGAGAAATGCCACTTTATGGTTAATGAAGGAATTGTCTTGGGGCATAAAATTTCTGAAATAGGTATTGAAGTGGATAAAGCTAAAGTTGATGCTATTGAAAAGATGTCGTGTCCCAAGGACATCAAAGGTATAAGAAATTTCCTTGGCCGTGACGGTTTTTATAGGAGGTTCATTAAGGACTTCTCAAAAATTTCTCGGCCTCTGACTAATCTATTACAAAAAGATATCCCTTTTGTCTTTGATGATGATTGTGTAGAAGAATTTGAAATACTTAAAAAAGCATTACTTTCTGCACCTATTGTTCAATCACCTGATTGGAATTTACCCTTTTAAATTATGTGTGATGCTAGTGATTATGCTGTAGGTGCTGTTCTAGGAAAAAGAGTTGATAATAAATTAAATGTTATTCAGTATGCTGGTAAAATTCTAGAAAGTGCCCAGAGAAACTATGCTACTACTGAAAAAGAATTCTTAGCAGTTGTATTTGCTTGTGATAAGTTCAGACCTTATATTGTTGATTTTCCATAGTAACTATTCACACTGATCACGTTGCTATTAAATATCTTATGGAAAAGAAAGATGCTAAACCTAGACTTATTAGATGGGCTCTCTTGCTACAAGAATTTGATTTGCATATTATTGATAGAAAGGGAGCTGAGAACCCCGTTGCAGACAATTTGTCTAGGTTAGAGAATGTTCTTGATGACCCACTACCTATTGATGATAGCTTTCCCGATGAACAATTAAATGCCATAAATGCTTCTCGTACTGCTCCATGGTATGCTGATAATGCTAATTATATTGTTGCTAAATTTATACCACCTAGTTTTACATACCAGCAAAAGAAAAAGTTTTTCTATGATTTAAGACATTACTTCTGGGATGACCCACACCTTTATAAAGAAGGAGTAGATGGTGTTATTAGACGTTGTATACCTGAGCATGAACAAGAACAGATCCTACGCAAGTGTCACTCCAAAGCTTATGGAGGACACCACGCTGGAGATAGAACTGCACATAAGGTATTGCAATCTGGTTTTTATTGGCCTACTCTCTTCAAGGATGCCCGTAAGTTTGTCTTATCTTGTGATGAATGTCAAGGAATTGGTAATATTAGTAGACATCAAGAAATGCCTATGAATTATTCACTCGTTATTGAACCATTTGATGTTTGGGGCTTTGATTACATGGGACCATTTCCTTCCTCTAATGGGTATACACATATTTTAGTTGTTGTTGATTACGTTGCTAAGTGGGTAGAAGCTATTCCAACTAGTAGTGCTGATCATAACACCTCTATTAAGATGCTTAAAGAAGTTATTTTTCCGAGGTTTGGAGTCCCTAGATATTTAATGACTGATGGTGGTTTACATTTTATTCATGGTGCCTTTCGTAAAATGCTTGCTAAGTATGATGTTAATCATAGAATTGCATCTCCTTATCACCCACAGTCTAGTGGTCAAGTAGAATTGAGTAATAGAGAGCTCAAATTAATTTTGCAAAAGACTGTTAACAGATCTAGAAAGAATTGGTCCAAGAAACTTGATGATGCATTAGAACTGCATATAAAAATCCTATGGGTATTGAGGGAGTCCTGGATTAGGGGGTGTTCGGGTAGCCGGATTATACCTTCAGCCGGACTCCAGGACTATGAAGATACAAGATTGAAGACTTCGTCCCGTGTCCGGACGGGACTTTCCTTGGCGTGGAAGGCAAGCTTGGCGATGCGGATATTCAAGATCTCCTACCATTGTAACCGAATCTGTGTAACCCTAACCCTATCCGGTGTCTATATAAACCGGAGGGTTCTAGTCCGTAGGACAACTTCATCATACAACAATCATACCATGGGCTAGCTTCTAGGGTTTAGCCTCCTTGATCTTGTGGTAGATCTACTCTTGTACTACCCATATCATCAATATTAATCAAGCAGGAGTAGGGTTTTACCTCCATCGAGTGGGCCCGAACCTGGGTAAAAACATCGTGTCCCTTGTCTCCTGTTACCATCCGCCTAGACGCACAGTTCGGGACCCCCTACCCGAGATCCGCCGGTTTTGACACCGACATTGGTGCTTTCATTGAGAGTTCCTCTGTGTCGTCACTTTTAGGCCCGATGGCTCCTTTGATCATCAACAACGATGCGGTCCAGGGTGAGACTTTTCTCCCCGGACAGATCTTCGTCTTCGGCAGCTTCGCACTGTGGGCCAATTCGCTTGGCCACCTGGAGCAGATCGAAAGCTACGCCCCTGGCCATCAGGTCAGGTTTGGAAGCCTAAACTACACGGCAGACATCTGCGGAGATTTGATCTTCGACGGATTCGAGCCACAGCCAAGCGCGCCGCACTGTCTCGAGGGGCATGATCTAGCTCTGTCGCCGAACAGTGCCCTGGAGACCGCAAACACGCCGGTTCCGACCCTTAATTCGGAGCCTACTGCGCCAATCGAGGATGAGCGGTTGGACGTCACCTCGGGGCTGTGATCTCAAAGGCGATCGAGCCGAATGCCAGCCCCGCACTCCGCATGACCCGTGACTCCGAGGATCCGGATTACTCTCCGGACTCCGAACCCCCCGCGCCCCTGCCGATCGAATCCGATTGGGCGCTGATAATGGAGTTCACCGCCGCGGATATCTTTCAGCACTCGCCTTTTGGCGAGATCCTGAATTCTCTAAAGTCTCTCTCTTTATCAGGAGAGCCCTGGCCGGACTACGGTCAGCGTGGATGGGATACGGACGATGAAGAAATTCAAAGCCCACCCACCACCCACTTGGTAGCCACTATCAGCAATTTAAACGACGTGCTCAACTTCGACTCCGCAGACATCGACAGCATGTACGACGATGCAGGAGATACAGATGAGCCAACACCCATAGGGCATTGGACAGCCACCCCATCTCACGATGTATACATGGTGGATACCCCTAAAGGAAACGACAATGAGGAAAAAGGGGATGGAACGGGGGACCGATCCCTCGAAAAGCAATCAAAGCGTCGGCGTAAACGCAGACCCAAGCCCCGCCTCGATAAAGACCCAGCCATAGAGAAGGATGAGCCGGTAGACGACGAGCAGGCCTTAGAGCAACCGTCCGAACAGGGCAACACGGATAGAGAAAACGAACATCCCTCCCCGGCGAAAATGGCACTTCGGACGACCTTACGCCGGATAAGCCCACGAAGCAGAAGAATCTCCAAAAGAGGCTCGTTGCAACAACACGCAGCCTGAAAAAGGAGAAGCGGAAGCTAAAAACGGCGAAAGATGCACTCAGGATCAGATGGACCAAAGTAATCAATACTGCAGATAAATACGGCGACAGTCGCCGCACTAAAAGCTATCCGAAGAGAAAGCTACTGCCCGAATTCGACGAAGAGGCCCTAGAGCCCTCGCATTCAGAAAATAAGAAAGCCACACGGTCAGATAGACGACCCCATGACCAGCATAAAGCGGCAAGCGGCGCCACACTTAAAACGGCATGCGACCCACTTAAGGATTCGCATCATGGCCCAGTCAGGTCCATTTACGGGCCAAGAAAGCAAGCTCTCATAAGCAATGCAATAAAGCCATCATCAAAATCTGGCGCACCCAAATACAGGGGCGCCGCGCACCCCCTATGTTTCACCGACGAGGTCCTGGACTATGAATTTCCAGAGGGATTCAAACCCGTGAACATAGAGGCATATGATGGAACAACAGACCCTGGAGTCTGGATCGAGGATTATATCCTCCACATACATATGGCTAGAGGAGATGACCTCCACGCCATAAAATACTTACCCCTTAAGCTTAAAGGGCCAGCTCGGCATTGGCTTAAAAGCCTTCCTGAAAACACAATTGGAAGTTGGGAAGAGCTCGAGGATGCTTTCCGAGCAAATTTTCAAGGGACCTATGTCCTCCCTCCGGATGCAGACGATCTTAGTCACATAACTCAACAGCCCGGAGAATCAGCTCGGCAATTCTGAAATAGATTCCTCACTAAAAAGAATCAGATAGTCGACTGTCCGGACACCGAAGCCTTAGAAGCTTTCAGGCATAACGTCCGAGACAAATGGCTCCCCAGACACCTCGGCCAAGAAAAGCCAAGAACAATCGCCGCACTAACAAGCCTCATGACCCGCTTTTGTGCAGGAGAGGACAACTCGCTGGCAAGATGCAGCCCCAGCGACCCAAGTACATCCGAAACTAGGGATGGAAACGGAAAACCGCGATGCACCAAGGACCGTCGCCGGACTAAGGAAAAAAGTCCGAAGAGCACGGCGGTCAATGCCGGATTCAAAGGCTCACGACAGAATCAGACAAAGCCGCCCCTCCAGGATAACAGGGATGATCCATCCAACTTAAACAAAATCCTGGACAGGATATGTCAAATACACAGTACTCCCGGGAGGCCTGCTAACCATACCCATAGAGATTGCTGGGTCTTCAAACAATCCGGCAGACTCAACGCCGAACACAAGGGGCTCGACACACCAAGCGAAGACGAGGACGAACCCCAAAAGCAGAGCACCAGGAAACAAAAGAGCTTCCCACAAGAAGTAAAAACAGTAAACTTACTTCACATAACAAAACATGCAGCGCCAATAAAGGTACGCACCACACGACCTATCCCAAAGGGGTCCCGCCACTGGTTGTCAAAACCAATCATCTTCGATCAGCTGGACTATTCCAGAAGTATCAGGAACGCAGGCTGGGCTGCCTTGGTACTCAATCCAATAATTGGCGGACTCCAGTTTTCAAATGTCCTTATGGACGGCGGGAGTGGACTAAACCTGATATATCAGGACACAATCCGTCACATGGGGATAGACCCAGCAAGAATCCGCCGCAGCAAAACCTCCTTTCAAGGGGTAACGCCCGGTCCGGACACCCACTGCATGAGTTTTCTCCGGCTCGAAGTTATATTCGGCCCTACCGATAACTTTCGCCGCGAAAAGCTAACTTTCCACATCGTCCCATTGTCAAGTCGCTATCAAGCACTGCTGGGACGCGAAGCTTTCGCCCGCTTTAACGCAATACCGCATTACGCATCTCTCACGCTTAAGATGCCCGGTCCACGAGGCATCATTTCTTTGAAGGGGAAGCATTGAAGTGCGCCTCCCCCAAGCGGAGGACTGTGCGGCCGCTTTAACAGCCCCACAGTAAAATGGCTTCACTGGCCAAAAAAAACTTCGGAATAGGTCATTAAAGACCACGAACGCGGATAGACGAGTTCGGCACAAAATTATCACTAACGCAGGCTTAGTGGCCATATACCCCCGCATTAGGGGCTCCGTACATATACAATAAGAGACAATAAAGCTCAATTTGATATATTCTACTTTATACTTTATCTATTTAAAAAAAACTTTTGTTCGGCACGACCCATTTTCAACTCGGTTCTTCTCTTTTATAGATGAACGTCGTGCGGCGCCCGTCCAGGATACGGCACAACGGAGACACAGGCGCAGACGTGCAGTAGGGACCCGTCCTGAGGATTCTTTTTAGATTAAGACCCTGCGTAAACCTTTTTTACTGTCTCTTGTTGCTACACATCCCCTGGTTTTCTCTGATATAACCAAGGAGGAGGCTGGCGTCTTGGTATGTGGCCATGTCAGAATTTTTGCGTGTACCTGGACACTAGGGGCTTTTTAATAAAGAGTGTTGTTTTGCCCGCACTCATAAAGACCGAACACCTTAGGGAGTGTTCGGCGTCGTGAGTTTTGGCATTATATGCATCAGCTCCGAATCATGTCTTTGGTCAAATGTTGGGTTGCCCGGCTCCTGAGTTCGGCTACCTTACGTTCCGCACTATCGGCAAAGGTAGCACCAGGAGAACTACTGCGATTGTGCCCCGTTCGGCCGGGCGAGCACCTTAGTAGAGAAAGCCGAAAACTGACTGTCATGATGTAGCGTGAGACTGGTCAGCCACTCGATGACCTATCGGAATCTATAGGATTCCTCCGCTTTAACGAAGGGCCGTTTCCCGGCTAGGCACATATGTGCCCCGAACCCGGGCGAGCGCAGTCGCCACCAAGGGGCTACCTAAATAGTCCTACTGTCAAGCTCCTATGGCTAAGTGAAAGTGTTAAAGCATTATAGTCCGGTTTCCTAGCCCGCTGCGCTATCACCTCCTTTGTAGGACCAAGACGTTGGATTAAGTGTGAAAATGCGTCTTCCGCGAGCACCCCCGCACTATGTGCGTGGGGGCTGAAGCCAACGACTGCCATCTTTCAGATTTTGTATATATATATATCTTAAAACGGCCGCACAGGAGGTGTTCCCAATACTTGAAGGCACAAGTATAAAAGGCCACTACAATTTATCAAAATATAGCTTTATAATTACATATGCTATCATAAAATAGCATCCTTCGAGCATTGCGTCTCTATTACACGAGCGCCTTCAAGGACTTCGTGAAAATAGTGCTCGGAGGATACTCGGCTTTTGTCCGAGTCTTGGGACGCAACAACGGTGGTATCCATCTCTGCCCAATATGTTTTGACTCGGGTAAGAGCCATCCGTGCGCCCTCTATGCATGCTGACCTCTTCATCGCATTGATACGCGACACCACGTCAAGAAATTGCTGCACCAAGCTGAAATAACTCTTCGGCTCCGACCTCCCCGGCCACAGATGACCCATGACGTACTTCATGGCGAGTCCGGACAACCTATTCAGTTCAGCCCATTGAGCCAGGCGATCATCCACTGCCAGTGGACGCTCTGGATTATAGAACTGCGACCAGAAAAGCTTTTCCACTTCGTGATCTTTTTGATCTTGAAAGTGTTCGGTCGCATCAGCAGCACTCGCTGCCAAATCCAGATAGGTGTCCTCCACACTCCACATCCGGTCCAACGGAGCAAACTTCGGATCGCAAAACTTCCTCCGCAGCATAAAGGGCTTCCCAGCCGCAATTTGTCCAGCTTGACGCAGCTCCTCCTTCGCAGCTCTCATCGCAGAGCGAGCGTCCTTGGCATCAGCAACGGCCTTCTCTAAGTCCGTCTGCCTCGCCCGGTATTCTTCCTCAAGAAGCTTGCAACGGTCAGCAGCGCCCTTTAACTTCACGGCCATCTCGGCCATCTCCTCCTTGCTTCGGCAGTGAGCAGCCTGTTCGGCTCTCAGCTCTTCAAGGGCTTTCTCGGTAGCCGCATCGCTTTTTCGGGCTTGTTCCTTAGCTCGGGCAAGTTCTGCCCTAAGACTCTCCACGGCGGCCGCACCATCTGCGTCAAGCACATACATTGTAAGACACTGGCATGAAGATCCTCTTACCAGCTGCCGCCCGATGAATTACATACCTTGAGCCTCATCAAGCCGCTTGTTGGCAAGCACGATGTCGGCATCTTCCACGTCAAGTTGCCGCTTTAGTTCGGCCAAATCATCACTCTGGCTTGATTCCGGACAATTCGCCACCTATATACAAAGGCGACATTTAAGACCTGGGATTATGATCCTCTGCACGCCATCAATATTGACAACGCACAGAGTCTCAGGGGCTACCATCTACACAGGGCACATCTTACTTATGCGCAACTGACAGAAAATGTACATTAACTAACGTAACTCAAAACCCGTCAATAAACTCTTGACGGCCTCATGCAATCCGCTTTCTGCGGATGAAACCCTTTCAATCACCGCGCCCATCAACGCACGGTGCTCCTCTGAGATAGAAGCTCGCCCCAGCAGAATCTTTAGCTCCTCCGGCCGAACACCAGACGGTGCCGGACTCGTCCTATGGCCTCCTTCGAAGGCCGGATGCGGAGAACCTTGGGGGGCCACATGAATATCTTCCGCCCCTGCCGGATCCGAAGAAGTCCTCCGCGACGACACTTCAGGTTCGCCCGCCTCGCTAGGCGGGACGGCGGTAGGAGGCGTTCCGTTCTCCATCATCTTCGAAAGAAGATCCCCCGAAGACGAGTTCTGCTGAGAAGGGCTGAGGTCCGAGCTACAAGGTAAAATTTCGGTTAATCTTCGTAGATATAAATCAAGGATTTCTCTCATCCCTCAAAAGGAAAATCTTTCTCTACTTACGACTCGCTGGAGGGCTGACCCCTTTGAGGGCGTAGTTCGGCCGAGGAACTCCCCGGCGTCGGACCCTCTGACAAGGATTTTCCCCCCCGCTACGAGGCCATGGTCTCCGGGTCGTCAGAGGCATCCCTCTTCTTCCCCTTAGGAGAGGAATTGTCGGTTCCTCCCTTCGGAGCAGCCTCCTTTGAGGAGGCCATAGTTTCCTTGTCCTCCCCCTTACTTCCCTCCAAAGGCATTATCTTTAACATCCTGACAAGCACGGGATCCGGCCTGGTTTCGGGAAGGGGAGCCGGACACCTGATCAGCTTTGCCTTCGCTATCCACTCCTGTTTAAAAGGACAGCTCTTTTAGGGGCAAATTTATGACAATTATACGGATAGCAGGTCCGGGCACAAGGTTACTTACTTGAGTATCCGGGCGATTGTAGCTTAGGCCCGCGTCCTCGGTCAAATCCGGACACATCGCTTGTGACCTGAAGAACAATTTATACATCTTCGCGGGCGTTGCGCCCATGAAATTCTGGAGAGCTCGCGGTCCCTCTGGATTAAACTCCCACAGGCGAAGGGAGCGATGTTTGCCGGGCAATATCCGGCGAATCAACATGACCTGCGTCACCTTGACCAGGCTGAGGTCTCCTTCTAAGAGATCCCTAATGCGGCCCTGCAGCAAGGGCACGTCTTTGGGTAACCCCCAATCTAACCCTTTGCTGACCCATGACGTTAGCCGTGGCGGGGGACCCGAGCGAAAGGCAGGAGGCGCCACCCACTTGGAGCCCCTGGGAGCGGTGATATAGAACCACTCCCGTTGCCACAAGCCGAGCTCCTCTTGAAAAGAGCCCTTGGGCCATGGAGCATCAGCATTCTTGCTTATAACAGCGCCTCCGCACTCTGCGTGCCGTCCCTCGATCATCTTCGGCTCCACTTTAAAAGTCTTGAGCCATAATCCGAAGTGAGGAGTAACACGGAGGAACACTTCACACATGACGATGAATGAGGAAATGTGGAGGATGGACTCCGGAGCTAAGTCGTGGAATTCCAGCCCGTAATAAAACAACAGCCCCCTCACAAAGGGATCCATTGGAAAGCCTAACCCCGGAAGGAAGTGAGGCATGAACACCACGCTCTCACCGGGCCGGGGACTGGGAATGGCCTGCCCTTGAGCAGGCAACCTATGCGAAATTTTGCCGGTCAGGAACTTGGCCTCTCACAACTTTAGCACGTCCTCCTCTGTGATGGAGGAGGGCATCCATCGGCCTTGAAGGTCAGAACCGGACATGGTCGAAGGTCCGAAGCGCCTGGAATCTGGAGCCTAGGGTGTTGGAACTCGAGGCGACGGGCGAACTCGTTTGAGATTGGAAAAAGGAGTAAGGCCTTGGTCTCTTTATAAAGAGGTTGAATACCAAGAGTCCTCCCCGTAGCCGTTTAGGACTCGCCTTTAATCGAGGAAACGTGCTAACGGGCACGATTGGGTTACCCACGTCCGTATTGATGAGAATCCTGTAAAAGGGGGCACACGATCTCTGCTTTGACAAGACGTGCCAAGGAAACCGCCTCGCAAAACGTGCTGAGGTGGAAAAGTAAAAATGGTTCGAGTAAAGGACTTGGCCGTAGCGTGATGTCACGCTACGGAATAAGTCAGCAGATTAGATTTGTGATAATATTATTCTCTCTATGGCAATATGTGGAAACTTATTTTGCAGAGCCGGACACTATCCTTGGTGTTTAAAATCTTCTTGAAGAACTTGGAGGAGGAACCCGCCTTGCAATGCCGAAGACATTCTGCGCGCCGGACTCGTCGTCATTGAAGCCTGGTTCAGGGGCTACTGAGGGAGTCCTGGATTAGGGGGTGTTCGGGTAGCCGGACTATACCTTCAGCCGGACTCCAGGACTATGAAGATACAAGATTGAAGACTTCGTCCCGTGTCCGGATAGGACTTTCCTTGGTGTGGAAGGCAAGCTTGGCGATGCGGATATTCAAGATCTCCTACCATTGTAACCGACTCTGTGTAACCCTAACCCTATCCGGTGTCTATATAAACCGGAGGGTTCTAGTTTGTAGGACAACTTCATCATACAACAATCATACCATAGGCTAGCTTCTAGGGTTTAGCCTCCTTGATCTCGTGGTGGATCTACTCTTGTACTACCCATATCATCAATATTAATCAAACAGGAGTAGGGTTTAACCTCCATCGAGAGGGCCCGAACCTGGGTAAAAACATCGTGTCCCTTGTCTCCTGTTACCATCCGCCTAGACGCACAGTTCGGGACCCCCTACCCAAGATCCGCCGGTTTTGACACCGACAGGTATGTCTCCGTATAAAATGGTTTATGGAAAAGCATGTCACTTACCTCTCGAACTAGAACATAAGGCATATTGGGCTATTAAGGAGCTCAATTATGATTTCAAACTTGCCGGTGAGAAGAGGTTGTTTGACATTAGCTCACTTGATGAATGGAGAACCCAAGCCTATGAGAATTCCAAACTGTTTAAAGAAAAAGTTAAAAGATGGTATGACAAAAGGATACAAAAGCGTGAGTTTAATGTAGGTGATAATGTGTTGCTATTCAACTCTCGTTTAAGATTATTTGCATGAAAACTTCTCTACAGATGGGAAGGCCCTTACGTTATTGAGGAGGTTTATCGTTCCGGTGCCATAAAAATCAACAACTTCGAAGGTACAAATCCGAAGGTGGTGAACGGTCAAAGAATCAAACATTATGTCTCAGGCAATCCTATAAATGTTGAAACTAATGTTATTGAAACCGTAACCCCGGAGGAATACATAAGAGACACTTTCCAGAACATTTCAGACTCCGAAAAGGAATAGGTATGTGGTACGGTAAGTAAACCAACTCCAAAACAGTTCTAATGGCAAATTTTCTCCGTTTTGGAATATTTAAGAAAATAGGAAAATAAGAAGTAGTACAGGAAGGACACGAGGCTTCCACGAGGGTGGGAGGCGCGCCCTGCCCCCCTGGGCGTGCCCCCCTGCCTCGTGGGCACCTCGTGTGCTCTCCGGACTCCGTTTTCTTTCACGATACTTCTTTTGGCGGTAAAAATTCATTATATTATCTCCCGAAGGTTTTGACCACCGTATCACGCAATTATCCTCTATTCTTGTTTCGAGTTGTTTTCTGTCAGGGTTGTCAAGGCCAGGCATCATGTCGTCCCCCTCATCTAACAATTGTGACAACGATGCTTGGCTAATGAAGATAGAGCTGAAGGGGGAAGAACCCATGGAGATCAACAAGGATGAAGGGATCAAGAAGGCCACGGAGGACCAAGCTCCGGCAGCAGAAGACATCCTTCAACTTGATCACAATCTTCTTACCCCAACTGAGATTGAAGCTTTCAAGATGATTGAGTTAGCTCGTATACAAAACAAGTATCTCACACGTGAAAATATTTTATTGAAGGAGCATATCATCGCACTCAAGGGCATTATCCGCAAGTTGGAGGACCTCCTACGCTCGATGTGCGACTATCCATCATCATCTCCATCTCTTTCACCAGCAAAAGAGATATAATCACATGGGTATGGTCACTCCCCTTGGCAACTGCCAAGCTTGGGGGAGGTGCCCCGGTATCGTATCACCATCACACTCCAATCTTTACCGTTTTTCTTAGTTCGATCCTTTTGGTAATATCTTGATCTAGTAGAATAAAGTTTTGGTATGATTTAGCTTTGAGTTTTGCTTTATGATCCCTCTATGGAATCGAGTTCGTGAGCTATATAATAAAGATTAGTGTTGAGTCAAGGGCTTGATTATTTTGCTATGATCTCGAGGGAATAAAAGAAAAGCGAAAGAATAAAAAGAAATAAAGAGATCATATTGATCTTATGGAGGGTAATGACTTCACATATAGAGAGTATGATGATTAAAAGTTGTTGAGAGTTGACAAACATAGCTTTGGTCATCGTTGCAATTAATAGGAAGTAATAAAGAAAGAGAGGTTTCACATATAAATATACTATCTTGGACATCTTTTATGATTGTGAGCACTCATTAAAATATGACATGCTGAAGAGTTGATGTTGGACAAGGAAGACAACGTAATGGGTTATGTTTTCTTATATCTGAAATAAAGTATATTGTCATGGATCATCCAACATGTTGAGCTTGCCTTTCTCCCTCATGCTAGCCAATTCTTTGCACCAAGTAGAGATACTACTTGTGCTTCCAATACCCTTAAACCCAGTTTTGCCATGAGAGTCCACCATACCTACCTATGGATTGAGTAAGATCCTTCAAGTAAGTTGTCATCGTTGCATGCAATAAAAATTGCTTTCTAAATATGTATGACTTATTAGTGTGGAGAAAATAAGCTTTATACAATCTTGTGATGTGGAAGAAATAAAAGCGACGGACTGCATAATAAAGGTCCACATCACAAGTGGCAATATAAAGTGACGTTCTTTCGCATTAAGATTTCGTGCATCCAACCAAAAGCACATGACAACCTCTGCTTCCCTCTGTGAAGGGTCTATCTTTTACTTTTATCTTCTACCTTTATGTAAGAGTCATGGTGATCTTCACCTTTCCTTTTTACATTTTATACTTTGGCAAGCACATTGTGTTGGAAAGATCCTGATATATATATCCAATTGGATGTAAGTTGGCATGAACTATTATTGTTGACATTACCCTTGAGGTAAAGGTTGGGAGGCGAAACTATAAGCCCCTATCTTTCTCTGTATCCGATTAAAACTCCGTAAACACAAGTATTGCGTGAGTGTTAGCAACTATGAAAGACTAAATGATAGTTGAGTTGTGGACTTGCTGAAAAGCTCTTATAAAGACTCTTTCCGATGTTATGATAAATTGCAATTGCCTCAAACACTGAGATTATAGTTGTTGGTTCTCAATGAAGTTTCTGATTCATACTTAACATTGTGAATAGATTATTACTTGAGCATAAGAAATCATATGACAATATCCATATATGTTGCTGTTATAAGAATGATCATGATGCCCTCATGTCCGTATTTTATTTTATCGACACATCTATCTCTAAACACGTGGACAGATTTATCGTTATCGGCTTCCGCTTGAGGATAAGCGAGGTCTAAGCTTGGGGGAGTTGATACGTCCATTTTGCATCATGCTTTTATATCGATATTTATTGCATTATGGGCTGTTATTACACGTTATGTCACAATACTTATGCCTATTCTCTCTTATTTTACAAGGTTTACATGAATATGGAGAATGCCGGTAGCTGGGATTCTAGGCTGGAAAAGGAGCAAATATTAGAGACCTATTCTGCACAGCTCCAAAAGTCCTGAAACTTCACGGAAGTCATTTTTGGAATTAATAAAAAATACTGAGTGAAGAAACTACCAGAGGGGGGCCACACCCTGGCCACGAGGGTGGGAGGCACGCCCTACCCCCTGGGCGTGCCCCCTGCCTCGTGGGCCCCCTGGCAGGCCTCCGGTGCCCATCTTCTGCTATATGAAGTCTTTCACCCGAGAAAAAAATCATAAGCAAGCTTTCGGGAAGAAACTCCGTCGCCACGAGGCGGAACCTTGGCGGAACCAATCTAGGGCTCCGGCGGAGCTGTTCTGCCGGGGAAACTTCCCTCCGGGAGGGGGAAATCATCGCCATCGTCATCACCAACGATCCTCTCATTGGGAGGGAGTCAATCTCCATCAACATCTTCACCAGCACCATCTCCTCTCAAACCCTAGTTCATCTCTTGTATCCAATCTTTATCCCAAAGCCTCTGATTGGTACCTATGGGTTGCTAGCAGTGTTGATTACTCCTTGTAGTTGATGCTAGTTGGTTTATTTGGTGGAAGATCATATGTTCAGATCCTATATGCATATTAATACTCCTCTGATTATGAACATGAATATGATTTGTGAGTAGTTACATTTGTTCCTGAGGGCATGGGAGAAGTCTTGCTATAAGTAGTCATGTGAATTTGGTATTCGTTCAATATTTTGATGAGATGTATGTTGTCTTTCCACTAGTGGTGTTATGTAAACGTCGACTACATGACACTTCACCATTGCTTGGGCCTAGAGGAAGGAATTGGGAAGTAATAAGTAGATGATGGGTTGCTAGAGTGACAGAAGCTTAAACCCTAGATTATAAGTTGCTTCGTAAGGGGCTGATATGGATCCATATGTTTCATGATATGGTTAGGTTTACCTTAATACTTATTTTGTAGTTGCGGATGCTTGCAATAGGAGTTAATCATAAGTGGGATGCTTGTCCAAGTAAGGACAACACCCAAGCACCGGTCCACCCACATACCAAATTATCAAAGTAACGAACGTGAATCATATGAGCGTGATAAAAACTAGCTTGACGATAATTCCCATGTGTCCTCACGAGCGCTTTTATCTATATAAGAATTTGTCCAGGCTTGTCCTTTGCTACAAAAAGGATTGGGCCATCTTGCTGCACTTTATTTACACTTGTTACTTGTTGCCCGTTACAAATTACCTTATCACAAAACTATCTGTTACCAATAATTTCAGTGCTTGCAGAGAATACCTTGCTGAAAACCGCTTATCATTTCCTTCTGCTCCTCGTTGGGTTCGACACTCTTACTTATCGAAAGGACTATGATAGATCCCCTATACTTGTGGGTCATCAGAGGCCATCCACTTGCCCTGTGCTCCAGATCCGGACATGGCCGGAGTGCTTTTTTGAGGCGGAAATGATGGGAGCTTGGGCGCTGGAGCTCGAGAATGGGTGGGTAGAGAGAAAGAAGGCATGGGTGAAAGGGTGAATCCTTATCTCTTTATAAAGGCAACAAATATCAAGCGCATGCCCATTCGCCTTAAAACTCACCTATTCCCCAAGGGCCGTGCAGACGACGCGGTTGGATTACCCACGCCCGTATTGATGAGAATCCCACAATAAGGGGACACGATCTCTGCTTCGACAAGACGTGCCAATGAAAACCGCATCTCGAAACATGGAGCGGGAGGCTAAAAAACGGTTCGAAATAATGACCGGGCAGGGACGTAATGTCTCGCTACAAAAGTTGTTAGTAGATGGGACTCATGAAACATTATACTCTCTGCGGTTGTGTGTGGTACTTGTTTTGCAGAGCCGGACACGTTTCTGTGTTCGAGGGCTGCTTTGGAGTATTCGGAGGAGGAACCCGCCTTCTAATGCCGAAGACAATCTGCGCGCCGGACACATCGTCATTGAAGCCTGGTTCAGGGGCTACTAAGGGAGTCCTAGATTAAGGGGTCCTCGGGCGTCCGGGCTATGTGACGTGGTCCAGACTGATGGGCCATGAAGATACAAGACGGAAGACTTCCTCCCTTGTACGGATGGGACTCTCCTTTGCGTGGAAGGCAAGCTTGGCGTTCGGATATGAAGATTCCTTCCTATATAAACCGACTCTGTGCAACCCTAGGCCCCTCCGGTATCTATATAAACTATAGGGTTTAGTCCGTAGAGGCAATCACAATCATAGAGGCTAGACATCTAGGGTTTAGCCATTATGATCTCGTGGTAGATCAACTCTTGTAATCCTCATATTCATCAAGATCAATCAAGCAGGAAGTAGGGTATTACCTCCATCAAGAGGGCCCGAACCTGGGTAAACATCGTGTCCCCTGTCTCCTGTTACAATCGACCTTAGGCGCACAGTTTGGGACCCCCTACCTGAGTCCGCCGGTTTTGACACCGTCAGGGGGTATAACATAAGTGAAAGTTGTTTTTTTAAATTGACCAGACGAAACAGTGGAAATTGCACTTTGACCGATTGGCTTAAAGCATCTACATCTGGACTTCACAAATTTGCCCCCTATGCGTCCGTGGACAATCACAGTCACCCCTCATATTTTAGTGTTCGCAACCATCCTCATCATACTCGGCCTCCCAAATCCAGGAAAAGCATGATAAATGACATAGATCATCAATATAGTAGCCATAGAAAGAAGCAAACATAGATAAAATTCGCGGACATAGCAACAAAAGTTCATCACCGAACATATACAAACGAACCAAAAGAAATTCACCAGACACTAGATAATTAAACTAGATAGATACTAGAAACAAATGGAGGGCATTAGACTTAACAATTCCATGTCGGGCCCTTGCCCCTTGCGGTCATGGGAGCGACAGTAGTTTTCCTCGACGTAGGCATCCGCGATCGAAGGGGCGACGTTGAAGGAGCCCGATTGTAGATGCTCTTACCATTGCTCGCCCTTTCAGTATGACCTGCATCGTTTTGGAGTTATTTGCATTTGTGGCTCAACTGTGTCACGTGAGTGAACACATGCAAAAAAAAACTATCTGCACATATCGAGTCTGAGACTACGGCTAACCTATCTATCGACTACACTCCTTTCTTCATGGACATGGAGCCGAAGTCATCCTCCCCAGCAACGTCGAGCATGATTCTTCTTGTGTATCTCGCTACATGGAGTATGATGTCGAGCTGGAGCATCATGACGACTTGGATGCACTTGATGAAGCCCGCGACGTCGCAGTAGCCAGGTTGGCTATCTACTAACAATAGCTTCGCCGTTATCAAGCACACGAAGTACATGGCTGGGTGTTCAACGTTGGTGACCTTGTTCTCCATCTGATACAAGGCAGGAAGGGATTGCACAAACTTTCGCCACCATGGGACGGAACCTTCATCATTGACAAAGTGGTGCGCGACAGAGCATATCGGATTCGGCATACAGAATCTGGCGTCCTTGAGCCGAACTTCTAGAACATTGCCATGCTACGTCGATTTTACGCTTAAACTTTATCTACGCCAAGTCGAGGTATCTTATATGCTTTTGTGCCTTTATTTAAATGTGATTGTGCTTGATAATTTACCCAGTCTAGTGTTCTGGTTGTTAGATTTTGTTCCCCTGGACCGGACTTGGGGCATGTTATAACCATAATTCAATTTTCGCTACTAGCTGGACTAAGTATTTTCTTGCTTAGTTGTTTGCCGATTTTTCTGTCAAGTGGTTTTCGACTTGTGTTTTGGCCAAGCTGGGTTGCCTTGCTCCATCATTCGTCCATAGATTGCTAGTTCGACTATGGGTGATCCTTTGTTGCAGTCGCATTTCTCCTGTTCGGCAGCCGAGGAGTTCAAGTCAAAGGCTAGCGGACACAATACAGAAAACTCAGAAGTAGATTTTTTAAGGCACAACGGAAGCACAAATTGATTTTAAGATAGAGTAACTTGGTAAAAGACTTGAATTAATTCATGCTTAATGGTTTTTACATTTCCAACTCCGCGTACAGAGCTTGACGTACTCCTAATCTACTCAACCAAATCCTCTAGGTGACAGTCTTCCTCGATGGTCCTGGCAAAATCCAAGACGACATCTAAGAAGGACTTTGGCTTCACCTCCAGCCCATTAGCACCTATCAGGTTGGTTGCGATGATGGGAGTGAGGTCGAGGATGGGGTAGTGGGCCTTCGGGGTTGCCCAAGCTTGGCGAGCTCCTTCCCGAGCTACTAAAGACTCATCCTCTGTGATCCTAGGAGAAGCCCCTTGCAAGCTCACTATAAGGTCTAAGAAGTTGCCTGGAAGAGCTTCCTCGGGCCACAACGTCAACGGCCCGCATGTCTAGCCTTGCAAGTGCATGCAATTCAGCAATCTGCTTCAGCTTGTCGGACAAGATCACTTGTCGGTTGATGTACTTGAACTGTGCCTAGAAGGCCCAAAATTCTCCCTGCTCGGGGATCGTAGAGTCCTTGGTAGAACTGTTAGGCGCGGGCAGAGCTCTAGGGGAGATCGGTGAAGATTTGTGCATCGTGCCAAAGTTGGGTTAGCACCGCATATCCTCGAGACCCTAAAGGCATTGGAGAAGATAGGGCTTACTTGCTACAGTTTCTCCGCCCTAACCAATTTCTTCTTGGGTGTTGTACCAGTAAACATTGGACTCTTTGAGAGTATTATGCGCCTTCTTCACCTCTCGCCAGCCCGGTCTTCTCAGCCCTCAGCTGCTCACGCTCAGCCTGGCTCTTTTCAAGCTCTTTCAGAAGCAGGCCAGACGCATCTAGAAAGCCTTTCACACCTCTTGTTCTTGCACAAGGTGGATTGTGGTCTTCTTGGCCTCTTCCCGGGTGGCCTGAATCTATTGATTGGTAGAGTTGAGCTCAGTTTGCATGATATGCTTTTTGGCTACTCTAGGCAAGTTTGAAGTGGTTAGTCAATTATACATACAAGTTACGGACAGTACAATAAAGGAGAAAAGATGACTTACAAATGGTGGCACTGACGTTCTTATCAAGGTTCTGAACCTTCAGCTCGGATTCGGACAACAGGGTCTTCAGTTGAGCCACCTCTTTGAAGAGGCGCTTGTTCTCCCGCATAGTTTTTTTAGTATAAAAAGTTAAAAGACAATACGATTACTTTCGAGGAGATTCAATCCCAAGGCTGGCTTTTCAACCGACCTCAGTCTCGGGGATTACTGCATCAACGTTCAATCTAAAAAATTTGAAGTGCAAGGGATTTCCGAGGATATGTTGATCCTCAGATCAATAATTTCTTCCTGATCTCAGTCTTGGGGGCTACAGCAAAGTTGTTTGATCTAGTACAAGTGTTCTAGGAAGATATTTATCTCACGTCAGCTTTTCAAATCAACCTGGGTCTCAGGGGCTATTGGATCATCGATTTTTTAACTACAAGCACCAAAGAAGATGTCAATCCTTAGGTCGCCCATTTCTGCCCGCCCTGAGTCCCGGGGGCTACTTCACCAGCGTTTTCTCCTAAGTCCTAATTTACATGACCCATAGCCTAGCCTGTGCCAAGACGGACCGCGCCTCGGGGCTACTGACAGGATCGAGAAGAGGTGTCTAGAGGGGGTTGATTAGACCCTCAACAAAGAAAAGTAGCAGTTTTTAAGTTCTTCAAGTTAAGGTGGAGTTTAAGCACAAGTTTAAACATTCACAATACATTTCAAGCAAGCATGGCAAAAGTATATGAGCAGCGGAAAGTAAAACATGCAAGTTGCAAGAAAGTAAAGGGATGGGATTGGAGTGGGCAAACGCAATTGAAGACATAGAGATTTTTGGCGTGGTTCCAATAGGTGGTGCTATCATACATCCACGTTGGTGGAGACTTCAACCCACGAAGGGTAATGGTTGCGCGAGTCCACGAGGGGCTCCATCCACGAAGGGTCCATGAAGAAGCAACCTTGTCTATCCCACCATGGCCATCGCCCACGAAGGACTTGCCTCACTTGGGTAGATCTTCACGAAGTAGGCGATTGATACGTCTCCAACGTATCTATAATTTTTGATTGTTCCATGCTATTATATTATCTGTTTGGGATGTTTAATGGGCTTTAATATGCTCTTTTATATTATTTTTGGGACTAACCTATTAACGGAACGCCCAGTGCAATTTTTTTTGCCTATTTCAGTGTTTCGCAGAAAACGAATATCAAACGGAATCCAAACGGAATGAAACCTTCGTGAGGATACTTTTTGGAACAAACGCAATCCAGGAGACTTGGAGTGGAGGTCAAGGAAGCCACGAGGCGGCCACGAGGTGGGAGGGCGTGCCCAGGGGGGTAGGCGTGCCCCCACCCCTTGTGGGCCCCTCACAGCTCCACCGACCTACTTCTTTCGCCTATATATACTCTTATACCCTGAAACCATCGGGGAGAGCCACGAAACACCTTTTCCACCACCGCAACCTTCTGTACCCATGAGATCCCATCTTGGGGCCTTTTCCGGCGCTCCGCCAGAGGGGGATTCGATCATGGAGGGCTTCTACATCAACACCATAGCCTCTCCGATGATGTGTGAGTAGTTTACCACAGACCTTCGGGTCCATAGTTATTAGCTAGATGGCTTCTTCTCTCTCTTTGGATCTCAATACAAAGTTCTCCTCGATCTTCTTGGAGATCTATTCAATGTAATTCTTTTTGCAATGTGTTTGTCGAGATCCGATGAATTGTGGGTTTATGATCAAGATTATCTATGAACAATATTTGATTCTTATCTGAATTCTTGTATGCATGATTTAATATCTTTGCAAGTCTCTTCGAATTATCAGTTTGGTTTGGCCTACTAGATTGATCTTTCTTGCAATGGGAGAAGTGCTTAGCTTTGGGTTCAATCTTTCAGTGTCCTTTCCCAGTGAAAGCAGGGGCAGCAAGGCACATATTGTATTGTTGCCATCGAGGATAAAAAGATGGGGTTTATATCATATTGCTTGAGTTTATCCCTCTACATCATGTCATCTTGCCTAATGCGTTAGTCTGTTCTTATGAACTTAATAGTCTAGATGCATGCTGGATAGCGGTCGATGTGTGGAGTAATAGTAGTAGATGCAGAATCGTTTCGGTCTACTTGTCACGGACGTGATGCCTATGTTCATGATCATGCCTAGATATTCTCATAACTATGCGCTTTTCTATCAATTGCTCAACAGTAATTTGTTCACCCACCGTAATATACGCTATCTTGAGAGAAGCCACTAGTGAAACCTATGGCCCCCGGGTCTATTTTACATCATATTATTTTCCTATCAACTTGCTATTTATGTCGCCGTTTATTTTGCAATCTTTACTTTCCAATCTAAATAACAAAAATACCAAAAATATTTATCTTATTATCTTTATCAGATCTCACTTTTGCAAGTAGCAGTGAAGGGATTGACAACCCCTTTATCGCGTTGGTTGCAAGGTTCTTGATTGTTTGTGTAGGTACTAGGCGATTTGCGTGTAGTCTCCTACTGGATTGATACCTTGGTTCTCAAAAACAGAGGGAAATACTTACGCTACTTTGCTGCATCACCCTTTCCTCTTCAAGGAAAAACCAACGCATGCTTAAGAGGTAGCAGCGATCTCCTTGCCCTTACAAACTCCTTGGTTCACCTCCACAATCATGACTGAGGCTCCCAAGTGACACCTAACCAATCTAGGAGTCATGACTCTCCAAAAGGTAATAGATGGTGTGTTGACGATGAACTCCTTGCTCTTGTGCTTGAAATGATAGTCTCCCTGTCGGTGTCAAAACCGGCCGATCTCGGGTAGGGGGTCCCGAACTGTGCATCTGAGGATCGAGGGTAACAAGGGACAAGGGGGACAATGTGTCTACCTAGGTTTGGGCCCTCTTAATGAAGGTAAAACCCTACGTCCTGCTTGGTTGTATTTGATAAGGGTTACAAGAGTTGATCTACCTCGAGATCGTAATGGTTAAACCCTAGCTGTCTAGCCTATAAGAATTCTGTTAGCCTCTACGGACTAAACCCTCCGGTTTATATACACACCGGAGGGACCTAGGGTTGTACAGAGTCGGTTGGCAGAGGAAGGAGATAGTACATCCGGACACCAAACTTGCCGTCCACGCATACAGGAGTCCTACCCGGACACGGGGGAAAAGTCTTTTGCTTGTATCTTCACGGCCCATCACTCCGGCCCATATCAAATAGCCCGTACACCCGAGGACCCCCTAGTCCAGGACTCCCTCACTCCCCAACACTCAACTCTCTCTCACGGATTTGGCTATGGTGGAAATATGATTTGAGTGGAAAGCAACTTGGGGAAGGCTAGAGATCAAGATTATTGTGGTTGGATTGGAATATCTTGGTCTCAACACATGAGTAGGTGGTTCTCTCTCAGAAATTGAATGTTGGAACTGTAGGCATGTTCGGATGGCTCTCTCACTGATGGAGAGGAGGGTGGAGGGGTATATATAGCCTCCACACAAAATCTAACCGTTACACACAAAAGAGCCAACTCGGTCAGACCGAATATATGAACTCAGTGAGACAGATTCAGTTCAAAATGTGAACGTTAGGATTTTCGGTGGGACCGACATGATCAACTCGGTGGAACCGTTGAGGGTTAGAGTAAAACCTCAACTCGGTTTGACCAATTACACAAACTCGGTGAGATCGATTTTGGCAATAAGCAAACGGAGAGTTGGTCAGGCAAAATCGGTGGGACCGACTCCATATCTCGGTGAGACAGAAATAATTGCAACAAGTAACAAAAAGTTTTCAAGCCCATCTCGGTGAGACCGAGATCCCATCGATGAGACCAAACTGATTAGGGTTTCTGGCAGTGGCTATGTCAAGTGAACTCGGTGGCGCCGGACGGATCAAATACGTGGGGCCAAGTTTGACTTTAGGTTTAGGACATATTTGGAATTGAGAAAGTGGTTGAGGGCTGATACGTCTCCAATGTATCTACAATTTTTGATTGTTCCATGCTATTTTATTATCAATCTTGGATGATTTATAATCATTTTATAGTCATTTTATATCATTTTTTGGTACTAACCTATTGACATAGTGCCAAGTGCCAGTTGCTGTTTTTTCCATGTTTTTTACATCGCAGAAAATCAATACCAAACGGAGTCCAAATGCAACGAAACTTCACGATGATTTTTTATGGACCAAAAGGAAGAAGTTGGGCCCTGGTTGCACCTGGGGGGAGTCCCGAGGAGGGGATAACCCACCAGGGCGCGCCAGGAGGCCCAGGCGCCCTGGTGGGTTGTGCCCACCTCGGGTGCCCCCGGACCACCTCTTTGATCTATAAATACCCCAATATTCCAGAAACCCTAGGGGAGTCGACGAAATATTCGTCCAGGCACTACAGAGTCCAGAACCACCAGATCCAATCTAGACACCATCTCGGATGGGGTTCGCCACCTCCATTGGTGCCTCTCCGATGATGCGTGAGTAGTTCTTTGTAGACCTTCGGGTTCGTAGTTAGTAGCTAGATGGCTTTCTCTCTCTCATTGAATTCTCAATACAATGGTCTCTTGGAGATCCATATGATGTAACTCTTTTGCGGTGTGTTTGTTGGGATATGATGAACTTTGAGTTTATGATCAGTCATATCTTTTTAAATCCATGAAAGTTATTTGAGTTTCTTTGATCTCTTATATGCATGATCTCTTATAGCCTCGTATTTCTTCTCCGATATTTGGGTTTTGTTTGGCCAACTTGATCTATTTATCTTGCAATGGGAAGAGGTGCCCGGTAGTGGGTTCGATCTTACGATGCTTGATCCCAAGTAAAGAAAGGGAACCAACACGTATGTATCGTTGCTACTAAGGATAAAAAGATGGGATCTATATCTAACACAATATATAAACAGATCTTGTCTACATCATGTCATCATTCTTATTGCATTACTTCGTTTTTCCATGAACTTAATACACTAGATGCATGCTGGATAGCGGTCGATGTGTGGAGTAATAGTAGTAGATGCAGGCAGGAGTCGGTCTACTAATCTTGGACGTGATGCCTATGTAATGATCAATGCCTGGATATCATCATAATTATTTGAGGTTCTATCAATTGCCCAACAGTAATTTGTTTACCCACCGTTTGATATCTTTCTCGAGAGAAGCCACTAGTGAAACCTACGCCCCCGGGTCTTCTTTCTCATATATTTGCTTGCGATCTAGTTTTCCTTTGCATTTTAATTCAGATCTATTAAACCAAAAATACAAAAATACTTTGCTGCACTTTATTTATTTTTGATCTATTATTTCAATGTACTAGAATTTTCTGGCATCGTTACCCGAAAGGGATTGACAACCCCTTTAACATGTCAGGTTGCGAGTTGTTGTTATTTGTGTGCAGGTGGTGTTTACGTTGTGTTGCTTGGTTCTCCTACTAGTTTGATAACCTTGGTTTCTTCACTGAGGGAAATACCTACCGTCGCTATGTTGCATCATCCCTTCCTCTTTGGGGAAATACCAACGTAATCCTAGCAAACAGGAGATTTTCTGGCGCTATAGTCAGAGAGCGATCAAAAGGAATTTTGGGCGCCGTTGCCAGGGAGGATCTTCAACATAACCAGGTTCCTAATCAAAAATCTCATCTCCTCGCAATTTACATTATTTGCCATTTGCCTCTCATTTTCCTCTCCCCCACTTCACAAAGTTTGTCGTTTTATTCGGCTCTCTTTTTTCGTTTGCCATTTTCTTGCCGGACCTGTTTTTGAGTGCAATCTTGTTGTGTGGTCATCATGACTCAAGAGAACACCAAGTTATGTGATTTCTCAAATACCAACAACAATGATTTTATTGGCACTCCGCTTGCTCCTCCCGCCACTAGTGTGGAGACTTGTGATATTAATACTGCTTTGCTGAATCTTGTTATGAAAGACCAATTTACCGGTACTCCTAATGAGGATGCCGCGTCCCATCTAAATACCTTCGTGGAATTACGCGATATGCAAAAGAAAAAAAGATGTGGACAATGATGTGGTCAAGATGAAATTATTTCCGTTTTCTTTGCGTGATTCTGCAAAAATTTGGTTCTCTTCTTTGCCTCGTAATAGTATCATTATTGGAATAAGTGCAAAGATGATTTTATCACTAAAGTATCTTCCTCCCGCAAAAATTATTTCCCTTAGGACCCAGATCATGAAAGCAACTTGAACATGAGCATGTTGCACAATCTTGGGAAAGGATGAAAATGATGCTAAGGTATTGCCCAACTCATGGGTTAAATCTTTGGATGATCATACAAACTTTTTATGCGGGATTGAATTTTGTTTCTCGTAATCTTTTAGTGTCCGCCGCGGGTGGAACTTTTATGGAAATTACTTTGGGTGAAGCCACCAAATTGCTTGATAATATCATGGCAAAATATTCACAATGGCATACCGAAAGGGCTCCTACTAGTAAAAAAGTTAATTCAGTTGAAGAAATTTCTTCTGTGAGTGAAAAAGTTGATGCTCTTATGAAATTGGTTGCTAGTAAAAGTTCTCCTATTGATTTTAATGATATGCATATGTCTACTTCGATTGGGAAAAATAGTGATGCCATTGATGTGAATTTTATCTCTAGGAATAATTTCAACAACAATGCTTATAGAGGTAATTTTAATCCTAGGCCTTTTCCTACTAATTCCTCTAATAATTATGGTAATTCCTATGGAAATCAATCTTATAACAATAATAGGAACACCTCTAATCTTGAGAATAATATTAAAGAATTTATCAACACACAAAAAGTTTTCAACACTTCCATAGAAGAAAAGTTGACTAAGATTGATGATTTGTCTAGTAATGTTGATAGAATTGCTCATGATGTGGAAAATCTCAAGATGAAAATTTTTGTGCCTAAATTAGATGAATCAATTAAAGCTCTTTACGTTTCTATGGATGAAAATAAGAAAATAACCGCTATGCTTAGAGCTAAAAGAGATTTTTTTTGAAAAAAAGCATTTTCTAGTGATTTCTTTCGCAAAAGTGATGAAGATATTAAAATGATTGGTGTTTCTTCTAATGATTCCTTGTTTAGTAAAGATAAGATTGATCAAAAAAGGACTGGAGAAGAGTCAACTTTAGGTAGAAGGCGTCCCAATATTTTGGAGGTTGAAAATCTTGTTGAGAAAATTGATGAAAGTGGGTTTGGAGAGGTCAAAACTTTAACTAGTGATGTGCCCACTCTTTTGGATTACAAAGACTTTAATTATGATAGTTCCTCTTTTATTGATTGTATCTATTTGTTGCAATCTATGCTAAATTCACCCCATGCTCATGAACAAACAAAGCTTTTACTAAACATATTGTTGATGCTATGATAAAAGCTTTGGAAGAAAAATTGGAATTAGAAGCCTCAATTCCTAGAAAACTGCATGATGAATGGGAACCTACTATCAAAGTCAAGATTAAAACTTCTGAGTGTTTTGCTTTATGTGACTTGGGTGCTAGTGTTTCCACAATTCCGAAATCATTATGTGATGTGCTTGGTCTTACTAATCTTGAAGAATGTTCTTTGAACTTGCACTTGGCGGATTCTACTATAAAAAAGTGATACGTCTCCGTCGTATCTACTTTTCCAAACACTTTTGCCCTTGTTTTGGACTCTAACTTGCATGATTTGAATGGAACTAACCCGGACTGACGTTGTTTTCAGTAGACTTTCCATGATGTTATTTATGTGCAGAAACAAAAGTTCTCGGAATGACCTGAAACTCCATGGAACGTCTATTTGGAAATAATGAAAAATCCTTGCAAAAGATGAAGACCAGGGGCCCCACACCCTGTCCACGAGGGTGGGGGGCGTGCCCCCTAGGGCGCGCCCCTACCTCGTGGGCCCCCTGGAGCTCCTTCGACGCCAACTCCAACTCTATATATTTGCTTTCGGGGAGAAAAAAATGAAGGAGAAGAAATCTTCGCGTTTTATGATACAGAGCTGCCACCAAGCCCTAAAACCTCTCGGGAGGGCTGATCTGGGGTCCGTTCGGGGCTCCAGAGAGGGGGATTCGTCGCCGTCGTTATCATCAACCATCCTCCATCACCAATTTCATGATGCTCACCGCCGTGCGTGAGTAATTCCATCATAGGCTTGCTGGACGGTGATGGGTTGGATGAGATCTATCATGTAATCGAGTTAGTTTTGTTAGGGTTTGATCCCTAGTATCCACTATGTTCTGAGATTGATGTTGCTATGACTTTGCTATGCTTAATGCTTGTCACTAGGGCCCAAGTTCCATGATTTCAGATCTGAACCTATTATGTTTTCATGAATATATGTGAGTTCTTGATCCTATCTTGCAAGTCTATAGTCACCTACTATGTGTTATGATCCGGCAACCCCGAAGTGACAATAATCGGGACCACTCCCAGTGATGACCATAGTTTGAGGAGTTCATGTATTCACTATGTGTTAATGCTTTGGTCCGGTACTCTATTAAAAGGAGGCCTTCATATCCTTTAGTTTCCATTAGGACCCCGCTGCCACGGGAGGGTAGGACAAAAGATGTCATGCAAGTTCTTTTCCATAAGCCTGTATGACTATATTCGAAATGCATGCCTATGTTACATTGATGAATTGGAGCTAGTTCTGTGTCACCCTATGTTATGATTGTTACATGATGAACCGCATCTTGCATAATTATCCTTCACTGATCCAATTCCTACGAGCTTTTCACATATTGTTCTCCGCTTATTTACTTTTCCGTTGTTGCTGTTACAATCACTACAAAACACCAAAAATATTACTTCTGCTTCCGTTACTTTTGTTACCGTTACCACTACTATCATATTACTTTGCTACTAAACACCTTGCTGCAGAAACTAAGTTATCCAGGTGTGGTTGAATTGACAACTCAACTGCTAATACTTGAGAATATTCTTTGGCTCCCCTTGTGTCGAATAAATAAATTTGGGTTGAATACTCTACCCTCGAAAACTGTTGCCATCCCCTATACTTGTGGGTTATCAAGACTATTTTCTGGTGCCGTTGCCGGGGAGCATAGCTCTATTCTTTGAGTCACTTGGGATTTATATCTGCTGGTCACTATGAAGAACTTGAAAGACGCTAAGACAACAGTTTATCCCTCAACTACGAGGGGAGGTAAGGAACTGCCATCTAGATCTGCACTTGATTCACCTTCTGTTTTGAGTAAGCTTGCGACACCTAAACCTGCTTCTGCTATTCATTCTGATATGTCGCATGTTATTGATGATGCCACTTCTGCTATGCATGATACTTATGATGAAACTATTTCTATGCTTGATACTACTGTGCCCCTTAGTGAATTTCTTGATGAACAAATTGCTAGGGCTAGAGAGAAGAAATTATTGAAACTGATTGTATTGATGAAAGTGATGATGAAGACTTACCTGTTATTCCTGAGGGTTATGTTTTTGATAAATAAGATTCTTTAGCTATTTTCGCTTGCAAAGATAGATATGAACTCAAGAGGTTATTAGCTAAATGGAATAAGCAATCTCTTAAAGATAGAATGAAACCTGACCCTGCTTTTGCTACTTCACCTATCTGTGTTGCCGATAAGGATTATGAATTCTCTGTTGATCCTGATATAATTACTTTGGTTGAATCTGATCCTTTTCATGGCTATGAATCTGAAACTGTTGTGGCACATCTTACTAAATTAAATGATATAGCCACCTATTCACTAATGATGAGAGATCTCGCTACTTTTATATCCTTAAAATATTTCCGTTCTCATTAAAGGGTGATGCTAAGATATGGTTTAATTCTCTTGATCCTGGTTGTGTGCGTAGTCCCCAGGATTTGATTTATTATTTCTCTACTAAATATTTCCCTCCTCATAAGAAACAAGCTTCTTTGAGGGAAATATACAACTTTGTGAAAATTGAAGAAGAGAGTCTCCCACAAGCTTGGGGGAGGCTTCTCAAGTTGCTTAATGCTTTACCTGATCATCCTCTTAAGAAGAATGAAATACTTGATATCTTTTATAATGGACTCACCGATGCTTCCAGAGATTACTTGGATAGTTGTGCTGGTTCTGTTTTCAGGGAAAGAACACCGGATGAAGCTGAAATTCTATTGAATAATATGTTGACAAATGAAAATAATTGGACACTTCCTGAGCCAATTCCTGAGCCTATTCCTAAACCAACTCCGAAGAAGAGAGGTGTTCTATTTCTCAGTCCTGAAGATATGCAAGAGGCAAAGAAATCTATGAAAGAAAAAGGTATTAAAGCTGAAGATGTTAAGAATTTACCTCCTATTGAAGAAATACATGGTCTTAATTTACCGCCTGTTGAAGAAACATATGATCTTAATCCATTACCTATTGATGAACCTCCTGGTCTTGATAACCCGACACAGGTAGTAAAGGTAAATTCTCTCTATAGATATGATAGAGCTGAAATCCCCCTTACTAAGTTTGCTAGCCAATGCCTAGATGAGTTTGATAACTTTATGGTTAAGCAAGAAGATTTTAATGCTTATTTTGGTAGACAATTAAAATACAATTCCGATATGCTTGAACACTTGGGTGATTATATGGCTAATGTTAGAGGTGAACTTAAACTCGTTAGCAAACATGCTTCTATGGTCACCACTCAAGTAGAACAAGTACTTAAGGCTCAAAATGATTTGCCCAATGAAATGAATAGTAAGAAAAATGATTATGCTGTTAGAGTGCCTACTAGAACTGGTAGAATGACTCAGGAACCTTTGTATCCTGAAGGCCACCCTAAGAGAATTGAGCAAGATTCTCAGAGAAATAATATTGATGCACCTAGTTCTTCTAAAAAGAAGAAAAAGAAAAATGATAGGACTTTGCATGCTTCTAGTGAACCTATTTGTTGGGGATATAACTATTTGTGTAAGCTGCCCAGGAGGGGCCGGGTTACGCAAAGGTGATTCGTCATATGAAGCCCAAGATCAAGCATGAAGATGGCGGTTCAATAAAGGGTCTAAAGCCCACAGGCGACTTAAGGCCCGTAGTGATAAACCGTCGTAATGGCATGACTTGTATTATAAGGCAGGATTAACTAGTCACCGAGCCGAACACTGTTTATGAGCCGACCGGGACTCTGTAGGCCGCAGGGCGTCAACCCGTGTATATAAGGGGATGACCCGCTGGTGGCTTAGGGCAAGTAACATCCAATGGAGAGCCGGGCATAGCGTATCTCGCTCCCTGGTGATCGAAACACTAGCAATACCAACCCAACTAGACGTAGGCTTTACCTTCATCGTAAGGGGCCGAACTAGTATAAAACCTCTCTCGTGTCCCTTGTCCCGTTAACCCCTTTAAGCTTCCTAGTTGCGATGGCTCCACGACTAAGTCCTTGCAAGACGACATCTGCCGTGACAATTCCACGACAGTTGGCGCCCACTGTGGGGCCAGCGCACGATGGATTTGAATTCTTGAAGGGCAACTTCGAAGGGCTCAAGGGATACGCCGTGGGCCGGATGACCATGAGTCGTCGCAGCAAGATCTACATCGACGACGAAGGCTGGGGCCCCGACGCCGGCTCAATTGAGTACGGGTACCGGGTTCCCTTCGGCGAAATCCATGTCTTCATCGACTGGATTGGTGAACCGGGCCCTGAGCCGGACAATGCGCCGACCTCATCGAGACAGCTCAGCGTGCGAGACCCACCCGAGCTCAACCCGTCGTGAAGCGTGCCTTCGTAGGTTGCATCCATGGAGGAGAAATTTTTGAAGGATCCGCAGACGGCGGTGAGACGGTCGTCCACTCCAATGGTGATTCGTCCACTGGTGAGACGGATTCGTTGTATCAACTACAAGATGGCAGGCTTGGGGGCTGTTCCGATGGCAGCAGTATTCCGGACCCCTTTGAGCCGCCAAGCAGGGTAGGGATCTTCATGGCTGGTACTCAACCCGGCCAAAACTCTACGTCTGCGGTAGCAATAACGTCTGGGTCAGGAGCGGCCGGGGCAGGAGGCCCTGCGCGCCCGCCGGCTCAGGTGCTGATTGACCTCATGGACAAGCTGACGGCCCTGTTAACCACCACAGTTATTCCTGCAAGTCAAGATGATCACGATGCAGAGGTGGCACAGGTACATGAGGAAATAGCTCGAGTCAAGGAGGCCTTAGCAGCTGAGGACACCAGGTTGGCCACAGAACGGGCGGCTTTGGATGCACGGGCACAACAACTCTAGTCAGAGGATTTCCAGCTTACGATGAGCCTGAACGCGTCTAACGAGGTGATGAGGAGGAGACACCAGAAAACTCAATCCCGTTTGCCTCCGGTTTATGATCCCCGAAACCTTTTCTCCTCACCCAGAGCCGGCCCTAGTAACCCGCCAAAAGCAAACCAATTCGTAACATCCGGAGCAGGGGGACCGGTTCAGCCTCGGGTGATGGCACCTCCTCATGTGAACATGGCCCCGCCCCGCTATGTACCAACACCACCAGGTCACTTTTCTAACCCCAGGGAGAACCTGATCGCAGCGTCGACACGTTTGGTGGCTCTCGTAGTGGACGGCGACGATCCAACAGCGGTGGAGACGCGAAGGGTCAGAGAACTCGTCCAGACGGCTCTGGCTCAGCAAGAGGCTTATTCCTATAGTCGAGACAGGATTCATTCAACTCCTCGCCCAAGCCGGAGTCCGAGTTATAGCAGGCACATGGAGTCGGAGGCTTTGTCAAGCAACGCCCAGTGCCGTAACCAGCCCGGCGGTTATAACCCGATGCAGGACCGGATACGTCAAGAGGACGAGCGGGCGGCTCAACTGGCGGCTTAGCAGATGGCTCATCAAGCCTTCCCGGATTATCCGACGACTTCTGTTGAGGCAGGAGTAGCCATCAGAACCGACGGTGTTCCTTGTTTGGTGCCAGCTTTACGTAATGTGCGTTTGCCTAAGGATTTCAAGGGACCCCGAAAGGTGCCAAATTACACGGCCGACTTACAGCCCGGGGCATGGATCGAAAGCTATGAGACGGCCATGGAGTTGTTGGAGGTCAGCGGCACGACAATGGCTAAGTATTTCACCATGATGTTGGATGGAACGGCCCGGACTTGGTTAAAGGGCATGCCGCCTAATTCCATTAGCTCATGGGCGGAGTTAAAGGCCCAGTTCATTCAGAACTTCAAAGACACTTGCAAGAAATCTATGTCAATTGTGGACTTAACTAATTGTAAGCAAGAGGAGGGTGAATCTACCACTCATTGGGTGCGCCGGGTCAAGGAGATAATACATTCGTCTGACAAGATGGATGTCGGCTCTGCAGTCTTAATGTTGGAGAAAAATTGCCGATTTGAACCGCTAAGACAGAAGCTGGGGCACCTCAAGCGTGATTGTAATGATATGGGTCAGCTGATGGCGGCTCTAGTCAAATACGCCGATTCTGACAGTACCAAGGATCCCGCGTCCGATGAGGAAAAGACAGGAAAGGGAAAGAAGAACGGCAATGGAAAGGGTCAGCGGCATAACCCGGCGAATCAAGGAGGCAATAAGTGTAAGGCCGATGGTAACCCGGAGTTTGTGGCCAATGCTAATGCACAGGGTAACAATCAGAGACGCAAGGGGAGGCCGCCCCCTCGATCTGGCGGGTCAGGTCCATCTCTTGAGCAGCTACTCAATGAACCCTGTCCGAGACACGGCACCCGGGAAAGGCCGGCCACTCACTTATGGAAGGATTGCGCGATCATGAAGGCTTTCAATAATTCCAACACGTTTGACGACAATCATAGGTCGGGTGGCGGCTCAGGTGCCGGCGGTTTTCATGGCCCGGATGGCGGCTCAAATTCCGGCTTTCAGGGAAATCAAGGCGGTTATAATCAGCAACAGTCTGGTCAGGGAGGCCCGCAGCAGCAGCAGTCGGGTTACCAAAGCAATCCAAAGCAGCTGAATAGTGGACAGTATCATGTGTTCACCACTAGCTTACGCAAGCGAGACCAGAAGATTCATAAAAGGGCCGTCAACGCTTTTGAGCTGGCGGTTCCCCGTTACTTGAGGTGGTCAGAGCAGCCTATTGTGTGGAGCAGGGAAGATCACCCTCCCCGGGTTGACAATCCGGGTCAGTTAGCCTTGGTGGTAGCACCTCAAGTTGGTGGATATAAATTCACTAAGGTACTCATGGATGGAGGTAGCAGCATCAACATCCTCTATTATGAGACCTTTCGACGTATGGGGTTGACTGACAAAAATTTAAAGACGTCCTACACCGTTTTCCATGGAGTGATGCCTGGTAAGTCGGCATACCCAGTTGGCAAGATTGAGCTGGAGGTGGCCTTTGGAGATGAATATGATTCTAGGGCGGAGAAAGTAACCTTTGAGGTGGTCAAGATCAAAATCCCATATCACGCTCTGTTTGGACGACCGGCTTATGCCAAGTTCATGGCACAACCGTGTTATGTTTATTTGCAGCTCAAGATGCCAGGTCATAAGGGCACCATTACTGTGCATGGGAGTCGAAAGATAGCCCTGGAATGTGAGGAGGGCGATGCGGCTTATGCCGAGTCTGTTTGCGCAGCGGAGGAGCTAAATTTTATCAAGATAACATTGACCCGACAGATATGACATCTCTGAAGAAGCCGACCATAGAGCATGACCCGGCGATGAAGTTTAAGTTAGCTGATGAAACCAAGCTTGTTAATTTTACTCCAGGCGACTCATCTAAACAATTCAGCATCAGTGCCAATCTGGATCCTAAATAGGAAAGCGTGCTCATCGAGTTCATCCGTGAGAATCGGGACATCTTTGCATGGAAACCTTCTGACATGTTGGGTGTACCGAGACAACTCGCTGAGCACACTCTTAATATTGATCCGAAGTTTAAGCCGGTCAGGCAGTTTCTTCGGCGGTTCAATGAAGAGAGACGGAAAGCTATTGGTGAGGAGGTGGCCCGGCTCTTGGCGGCCGGGTTCATTGTTGAAGTTTTTCACCCAGAGTGGTTGGCTAACCCGGTGCTTGTACTAAAAAAGAACGGCACCTGGCGGATGTGTGTGGATTACACGAACTTAAATAAGGCCTATCCGGCTGATCCTTTTGCTCTCCCCCGTATTGATCAAATCATTGATGCTACGGCGGGCTGTGAGCGTTTGAGTTTTCTGGATGCTTACTCTGGTTATCATCAGATCAAGATGGCAGTTAAGGACCAGGAGAAGACGGCTTTCATCACTCCGTTTGGAGCCTTCTGTTATGTGTCTATGCCGTTTGGGCTCAAAAGTGCCCAGGCGACTTATCAGCGGTGTGTACAGAACTGTCTCCACAATCAGATTGGGCGCAATGTTCACGCTTACATGGATGATATAGTGGTGAAATCCAGAGAGAAGGAAACCTTGATAGATGGTCTGAAAGAAACCTTTGATAATCTCCGGGTCTATAACATGATGCTTAACCTGGCCAAATGTGTGTTTGGCGTGCCAGCGGGCAAGCTTTTGGGTTTCCTAGTCTCCAACAGGGGCATTGAAGCTAATCTGGAGAAGATCAAGGCAATTACCTCTTTGGCTAAACCGGCGTGCATCAATGATGTTCAGCGACTGGCGGGTCGTATCGCTGCTTTAAGCCGGCTCATAAGCCGGTTAGGTGAGAAGGCCGTACCACTGTATCAGATGATGAAGAAAATAGACACTTACGTCTGGAGTGATGCTGCTAATGCTTCCTTTGAAGACTTAAAGAGACAGCTATATGAGCCGCGGGTCCTTGTGGCTCCCATTGATAAAGAGCCGTTGCTGTTATACGTGGCCGCTAACTCACGTGTTGTTAGTGTTGCAATTGTGGTGCAGCGCAAGGAGGCTGGCAAGGAGCATCTGGTTCAACGGCCGGTTTATTACATCAGTGAGGTGCTCATTGAGTCTAAGCAAAGGTATCCACATTGGCAGAAGCTTGTTTACGGGGTGTTCATGGCAAGCCGGAAGCTTAAGCAATACTTCCAGGGTCACCCTATCATTGTGGTAAGTTCTGCTCCCTTGGGAGATATCATCCAGAATAGAGAGGCCACAGGACGAGTCGCCAAGTGGGCCATTGAGCTTGGGCCTCATGGTTTGAAGTATGTGCCACGTACTACTATTAAGTCTCAAGCCCTGGTGGACTTTATCAATGATTGGACAGAGCTGCAGACACCTTAGGAGAAGCCGGACAACACGTATTGGACTATTCATTTTGAAGGATCCGGGCAGTTGGAAGGCTTGGGGGCTGGAGTCATTTTAACTTCCCCTCGAGGTGACAAATTTTATTTTGTGCTCCGGCTCATGTTTCCTTGTACTAATAATGCAGCTGAATATGTGGCCTTACTCCATGATCTTTGGATGGACGAAGAGATGAATTTGAGCTGGGTAAGGTGCTTGGGCGACTCAGATCTCGTGGCTCAACAGGTGTCAGGCAAGTGGGACTCCAAGGATCCCCTCATGGCGGCTTATCATCGTGAAGTTGATTCTATAGCTGGGCACTTCAAGGGTTATCAAGTGGAGCACATTGATCGAAGGAAGAATGAGGCGGCTGATGCTTTAAGCCGGCTGGGATCTCAGCATAAGCCGGTACCGCCTAACACCTTTCTGGATGTTTTGCATAATCCTTCTGTCAAGTTACCCACAGAGGAGGACTTAGCTGTTCCAGACCCAGAAGCGCAGTTGGTGGCGGCTCTTCACGTCATCCCGGATTGGACAGTGCCATATTTGGCTTACATGATTCGGGGAGAGTTGCCCAAGGATGAGACCTTGGCAAGACAAATCATCCGGCGGTCTAAGTCCATGACCATTGTTCATGGTGAGCTGCATCATCGCAGTGTCACTGGGGCGTTTTAACGTTGTGTATCACCTGCGAAAGGTCAGGAAATACTTCGGGAGATCCATGAAGGCGATTGTGGTCATCATGTCGGCTCAAAATCTCTTATGGCCAAGGCTTTTCGTCGTGGTTTTTATTGGCTGACGGATCATGTTGATGCGGAAGGCCTGGTCAGTAAATGTGACGGTTGTCAAAAATTCTCACGACGAGCTCATGTGTCGGCTCAAGAATTGAGGATGATTCCAATTACTTGGCCGTTTGCAGTCCGGGGGCTTGACATGGTCGGGCCTTTCAAAATGTCCAAGGATAAAAAGACACACCTCCTGGTGGCGGTGGATAAATTTACAAAGTGGGTTGAGGCAGAGCCGGTCAGTAAGTGTGATGCAGCCACGGTGGTTCAGTTCATGAAAAAGGTGATCTTTCGCTTTGGTTTTCCACACAGCATCATAACTGATAATGGCACTAATCTCTCCAAAGGTTCTATGGAAGAGTTCTGTCAACGAGAACATATCCGGCTTGATGTTTCGGCGGTAGTTCATCCTCAATCCAATGGTCAAGCAGAAAGAGCCAATCAGGAGATCTTGAAAGTTATAAAACCCCACCTCTTGGTCCCCTTACAGTGGATGCCGGGTTTTTGGGTGGAGGAATTACCCTCTATGATTTGGAGCATCAACACTACACCGAACAGATCTACGGGTTATACACCTTTCTTCATGGTATACGGAGCAGAGGCGGTCCTGCCAAGTGAGATCCGTCATGACTCGCCCCGCGCGGCGGCTTACGTTGAAGCTGATAATGAACAAGCTCGTCAAGATGCACTTGACTTGTTGGATGAAGAGCGAGACATGGCAATAGCCCGCTCGGCGATTTACCAGCAAGACCTGCGCTGCTACCACAACCGCCGGGTTAGATCCAGAACCTTTCAGGAAGGTGATTTAGTGCTCCGGCTCATCCAGGATCAATCCGATATGCACAAGCTATCCCCCCCTTGGGAAGGACCCTTTGCGGTCAACAAGAACCTGAACAACGGGTCATATTACCTCATCGATGTTCGAGAGTACAAAGACTCACGTAAGTCGGAGGAGGAGACCCGTCGGCCGTGGAATATCGCTCATCTTCGGCATTACTACACTTGAGCCACTGGCTCTCAGGATGTACATATTTTGAGATGTATATATTATGAAAAAGAAATAAAGCAGGACCTCCGTCCTTTTCATCCTCAAATGTTTACATGTGTTCCTTATTATGTTGTTGAAACAACCAACAGAGATCGGATCATATTTGAATCCGGCTTTCCCTTTGGTACGGCTTATGATCATTTCTGAATCTAGCCATGATCACTTGGGGGCTTCCTGTTCAAACATAGGTCATATTTGAACCAAAGAGAACATAGCTGTCGATACCCTCTTGATCGGCATACTACCAAACCCACTAGGGGGCTTCTTGATCATATCTGAATCATAGCTTAGGCCCTTTGGGTCTGACGTGGATCGTATTCGAATCAGCATCATTAAACAATTCTTATGGTCACTTGGGGGCTTCCTGTTCAAACATAGGTCGTATTCGAACCAAAGAGAACATAGCTGTCGATACCCACTTGATCGGCATCGCCAAAGCCATTGGGGGCTATATGATCGTATCCGAATCTTAGCTTAACCCCTTGGGAATGGTTTTCTGATCGTATTCGAATCAGAAGCCTTTGAATTTTGTCTATTTTTCATAAACATTTGCAATCACAATTGTTTGACTGTTTTGAGATCATTTTCTGAAAGCATTTATGGGGTGATTTTTATCCCACCAGCTTAATTTTGATCAAGTATAGTTGTTAGCGCATAACAAACATCGTATGTGTCAAGTTTCAAGATTAAAAAGCTTACCCTCATTGTTCGGGTCACATAAGCCGGAAAGGTCGTCAAAGGATCACAGGTATGCTGTTACGATTATATCTCAAGGATATAATTGGGAACCGGCCTTTTTATGATTTTTGATTCATACTCCGGGTTATCTGTAAAATATATGACCCGCCATGCGGTAAGCCGCCAAGGGACTTGCATTTTCGTTCTGTATGCAGGGCAACAAAAGCAGAAGATCAATATAAACCGGAAGAATATAACGACGACGGTTTACAAAAGTGTTTAAGCACCTCAAATATGCGCGATGACAAAAATTAAGTGTTTTACTACCCTATTACATGACTCCCCGAGTCTGGATAATGAAGCATTGTTTCCCGCAAGACATAAATATGAAACGCCTGACGGATCATTCGTTTTGTTGACCTGAAGCTTCCGGGTTATCCCTTTCCGCTCCTCCGTCTGTTGCCATGTCCTGGAAGGTTGATGATGACCAGTCAATGCCACTCAAAGCTTCCAATTCAGCTTCATCATCAATTAACCCGGCCGGATCGACAAGGGCGAAGGTATGCTTACGAATTGGAGGGATCAGGCTGACTGCATCATAGTGTGGCGTGGGGATTCTCTGATTCTGGCTTTCGTAGCCCAGCTGGTACTTGGTAAGATCTGTATCATTCCCAATCAGAGTGGTTACAGGACGTATTTCCCTCACGCAGGCGGTGAAATCCTTCTGGTCAAATAAGGTGCCGTCCTCCTTCAGGCTTGGATATCCAAGGGCGATGTCGGCCGGGTCTAGTTCTGGTAGCCACGCCTTGGCCTGGCTCAATGCGGCTATGGCTCCGGCTCTTGCAGACACCCGCCTTAGCTCTTGAACCTGTTGAGGTAGCACAGCGAGCCGCCTTAGCACGTCCGCCAGGAGATGGGGAACCTCATTTGACAAAGCCACAACGGCTAAAGCACGTTGTGACCCGGTGTAGAGTTGTTCCACCAGGGTATAAACCGCCTTTAACTTGATCAACATGCTCTGGTTAAGATTCGAGCTCATGGGGCCTGCGTTAACAAACATCAGGTGAGCCGGAGGTGACAATTGAGATACTAGTCGAAAAAAGGTTTGCAGTATTTAACACTTGCAGAAATAGCTTACCAAAGATTGCTGAGACCATTTGAGATACATGGCGCTTTAAGCCGGATAGCTCGGCAGTTGCTTCTGCAAGCGACACCTCCACTTTCTTTGCCCGGATGATCAAGGAGACCTTTTCATCAGCCCATGCCTTCCTGTCTGCTTCAAAGCTCTTCTTCAATTTTTCATGTTCAGAAACGCTGAACTCAAATTTGGAATTGGCTTTTCGGGTTTTAGCCTCCTAAGCTTCCAGCCGGCTCTTCAACTCATAGATCTCCGCTTCAAATTGACTCATGGCTGCCTATATCAGCGCCGAGTTACAGTCAGAAATATCATAATGCAACATTAAGTCCCAAGCATTTTTGCAAAGCAAAGATACTTGACACTTGGGGGCTAATGTATGCTGAAGAACTTTATTTACTGCGGCGGTTCATGGAATTAAGTCCCAAGCATTTTGCAAGCAAAGATACTTGGCACTTGGGGGCTAATGCATATTGCAGTTCAAATATTTACAACATGGTAAGGACCGGTTCAAACATCTTGTTTTAAGCCGGCCTTCGGGTGCTATAGGATAAGCCAGGTTTCTGGCAAACATTACCAAGCTAATATTAAGTCTACAACATATTTTCCTCATAAGCAATAGACTTGGGGGCTGATATAGTAAGGAGGAATAAGGAATAGCAACAAGAGTTATACCTCAGATTTTTGGTGTATTTGTTTCACCATATCAACTTCCAGGTCACGGCTGCTGTGCACTTGACTTACATAGCCGGAGATAATTTCGCCAATACTCAGATGAGTATAATCAGTGACATCCAGCTTGGCTTTTCGGCGTTCCAAAAGTTCTTCCTTGGCAGAGCACTTGGCAAGTACAGTGGGTCTTCCAGGTTCAACATACTGAGTCTTAAGGATCACGACTTCCGGGTCATCCATTTTGGCCGGGCTAGGAATCTCCGGGTTATCAGAGCCGTCAAGAGCTTGTTCGGCAGGCGGATCAGAAGTTGGTGCTGGAATATCATGGGCCGGTTCAGACGGCTGCTCATGTGTAGGGGTGTCAGGAGCGGTTGTTCCGAGCTTCGCGTCAGACACAACCGGTTCTTTGGCCGGCTTATTTTTCTTCGCCCTTTTGCTGGGCTCCACTTGTACGCTGTGTGCAAATCAGAAGGGTTAGTGCAAAAATATGAGTAAGATAAGCATAAGGATAAATAGGTCGACATTACCCTGGAGCAGTTTTGAAAGCAGGCATGTTGGATTGCATGGATTCGCCGGAGGAAGGGGAAGTGTCCTGAGAGTTTGAGTCAGATGAATTGAGGGGTTGACGAATGAAACCCGCCAAAGGTAAAAAAGAACGTAAATTGGAAATAACCTCAGTCTGGCGCTTCCTTGTTACATCAGGTAAGCCGGAGGAGAGTTCCGCGTCGTTGCTGGTCCGGGTCTGCCTCCGGCTCTCATGAGTCTGTCGCTTCAAAAGAAATTGAGGATCTTGGTAAGCTAAAGGATGTGAAAATCTTACTTTCCGGGTCACTCTTCGGACTTTCTGCCTCGGCAAAGGCTCGGAGTCGGAGGAAATTATAGTTACCTCTTCCTCAACTGCTTGGCTGTTTCCCGTGTCCTCCTAAAGGAAATTAGCGTCAATAAGATGATGGTAAAGGAATCAGGGGAGTTAAGGATTACCTCTTCTTCATCATCAGTGGTGTCATCCTGTTTGAGCAAATTTGAGGCACTTGGCTTCTTCTTCTTCTGGGTTCCTGCCTTGGCGGCTTTCCTCTCGGCTCTCTTGTCCGCTCTAGCTTGTTTGGCAGCCTCATGCTCATATTTGACCTTCCAGAAATTGTCATTTGCCTATGAATAATGAGAAAAGGTTATGAGTAAAAGCAAGGCATTCCACAATAAGGGTATAAATTTTTAGGTTGATGACTTACTGCAGGAGCCGGGTTATTCTTGCAGAATGGAAGTAAGCCGAAGGTGTTACTGACCACTGAGCCCTCTTTCAAAAGAGATTGGGTCATGGCTTCAACAATATCATCAGGTAAGTCATCAGGACAATGACGCAGCGGGTCATCCTTTTCGCCTGAATAGGTGCACATCAAGCCAGGGCGGCGGCTTAACGGAATCACCCGCCAGGAGATCCAGACTCGGACAAAATCAATGCCATCTAAGCCGTTCCCCAAAAGAGCCTTGATTTTATTTATGGTGGGGGCAAGCTGTAGATGTTCAACTGAAGATAACTTGTCCAGTAGTGGTTGGTTGGATTCGAGGCGCAGAGCGCGAAAGCCGGGCAGCAGGTTCTCAGTAGCCGGAGAAGCATCCTGGAATAGAACCACGTCTGGTTCCAATCCTTAGGGTGGCTTGCCGGCTCAGCATATGGGAAAAGGTAATCCCTCCATCGCTGGATTGAGATACCACCAAGTTCCAGGCTGGGCCCGTTGGCACGCTCATTCTGGCGGTTTAAGTAGAACAACTCTCGGAAAAGTAGTAAGTTGGGTTCTTCTCCAAGATACACCTCACAAAAGACTTGGAAGTTGCAAATGTTTGATACAGAATTGGGCCCGATATCTTGTGGTCTGAGGTCAAAAAAGTGCAAGACATCCCTGAAGAACTTTGAGCCGGGTGGAGAAAAGCCCCGGCTCATATGATCAGTAAAAACGACCACTTCCCCCTCCTTGGGTTGAGGTTTTTCCTCTGACGGATTAGGAGCACGATAGGACATGACTTCTTTCTTGGGCAGATAGCCAGTCTTCACAAAATCAGACAAGGTGCTTTCAGTAACAATGGACTTGACCCAGTTACAGGTCACAGGTGCTTTGGGAGCCTTGGGTGCCATTATGCAGATAAAATCCTATGACAAAATAAAATTTTCTGGTTCAATTTAACCCGGAGGAAAACATTTCAAGTTCTATTCAATATGGCGGCTTACGAAGGGGCCTAATGACATATGGCTAATTGTATCTGGTCAGTTAAGCCGCTATGAATATCAGAAGCAGTTAAGTTACTTTAAACCACCAGAAGTTGGCAAGGCTATCAATCAGTATTGTCTTTTTAAGCCGGCGGTGAGAGTCGCGTGGCTAAATGCATCTGACAAAAACAGATTTTTGACTAAGTATGGAACAAACAGGTTTCACAAGTTGCAGTTATTATTTTGGATCAAATGGTCGTTCCAAAAAAGAAAATATTCCAGACCTAAAGCCAGTAAAGATGAGTTCATAAGCTCGAATGAGGCCTCTATGCAAGTGAAAAGGGGTTTGTTTACATTTAAAAAGGGGGCGGCACAGCTACCGCATGAGTTTTTACTCTCTTATAGATCGAATCAGGCTGCGGTGGCGAAATCTATGAAGGGTTCATGACGAACAGCGAAGAACACCGAGGAACTCGAGAATCCTAATGTGGATCTGAGGTACAGGGAAGAAGAAAACTTACAGATGCAGACTTGCTACGGGGGTTCGTCGCGGATCTCTGGACGGTTCAGGTCGATGCAGCGGCCAAGGTCGACGAAGGTGCGGTGCTCTGCTGCGGCGACGGCGGAGCTCGAGCAGCAGAGAAGTCGCGAGAGGAAGAAGATGACAGAAGGGGGAGAATGGAAAAGACCTAGGGGTCGTACCTATTTATAAGGGAAGACTGGCTGAGAAAGCGCGAGAAACGAGGAGGCCAGGCGTGATTATCCAGCTACTCCGATGCCTCAATTTTTGGAATGGTCAATAAAGATAAGGATCCGTTAAAATATGACGGAGTAAAATATGAATTTAATGGAGGATGACGTCACGGCGGGTTATCACGGATCCAGAGGATGACGTCACGGAGGGTTATCACCCTTGCACATACAGAAGACAGAAGGCTCTTCCTTAAAGTATTTTAAGATTGACATGAACCGGTTCAAATCAATCTGGGGCCTAATGTTGGGGATATAACAATTTGTGTAAGCCGCCCAGGAGGGGCCGGGTTACGCAAAGGTGATTCGTCATATGAAGCCCAAGATCAAGCATGAAGATGGCGGTTCAATAAAGGGTCTAAAGCCCACATGCGACTTAAGGCCCCTAGTGATAAACCGCCGTAATGGCATGACTTGTATTATAAGGCAGGATTAACTAGTCGCCGAGCCGAACACTGTTTATGAGACGGCCATGACTCTGTAGGCCGCAGGGCGTCAACCCATGTATATAAGGGGACGACCCGCTGGTGGCTTAGGGCAAGTAACATCCAATCAAGAGCCGGGCATAGCGTATCTCGCTCCCTAGTGATCAAAACCCTAGAAATACCAACCCAACTAGACGTAGGCTTTACCTTCATCGTAAGGGGCCGAACTAGTATAAAACCTCTCTCGTGTCCCTTGTCCCGTTAACCCCTTTAAGCTTCCTAGTTGCGATAGCTCCATGACTAAGTCCTTGCAAGAGGACATCTGTCGTGACAATTCCACGACACTATTGCTGAACCACCTGAGAATCCAAATGATATTTCAATTTCTGATGCTGAAACACAATCTGGTAATGAACATGAACCTAGTGAAAATGTTAATGAGGATGTTCATGATGATGCTCAACCTAGTAATGCTAATGATGTAGAAATTGAACCTGCTGTTGATCTTGATAACCCACAATCAAAGAATCAACGTTATGATAAGAGAGACTTTGCTGCTAGGAAACATGGTAAAGAAAGAGAACCTCGGGTTCAGAAACCCATGCCTTTTCCTCCCAAACCATCCAAGAAAAAGGATGTTGAGGATTTTCAGCGTTTTGCTGAAATGATTAGACATATCTTCTTGCGTATGCGATTAACTGATATGCTCAAAATGAATCCATATGCTAAGTATATGAAAGAAATTGTTACGAATAAAAGAAAGATACCAGAAGCTGAAATTTCCACCATGCTTACTAATTATACTTTTAAGGGTGGAATACCAAAGAAACTTGGAGATCCAGGAGTACCCACTATACCATGCTCCATTAAAAGAAACTATGTTAAAACTGCTTTATGTGATCTTGGAGCCGGTGTTAGTGTTATGCCTCTCTCTTTATATCGTAGACTTGATTTGAATAAATTGACACCTACTGAAATATCTTTGCAAATGGCTGATAAATCAACTGCTATACCTGTCGGTATTTTCGAGGATGTGCCTGTTGTGGTTGCAAACGTTACTATTTTAACGGACTTTGTTATTCTTGATATTCCCGAGGACGATAGTATGTCTATTATTCTTAGAAGACCTTTTTTGAATACTGCAAGGGCTCTTATTGATTGCAACAAAGGCAATGTCACTGTTCATGTTAATGGTAATGAGCATACGGTACACTTTCCGAGGAAACAACCTCAAGTTCATAGTATCAACTCTATTGGAAAAATTCCATCGATTATATTTGGAGGTTTTGAATTTCCTCTTCCTACTGTCAAGAAAAAATATGATATTCTTATTATAGGGGATGTGCATATCCCCGTTGAGGTCACATAGTGTTATTCGAAATTTCTCCGGTTCCATGTTATTCGGAATGAGTTCGTTAACAAGACCTGATCAACCTTGTTAGTGGATTCATTTTGATGAGCATTAGATGGATGAAACTAGAAGGCACAACCTTCTGTACCCTCCTTCTACTTTCTGTTATTTAGTTGAAATAAAGTAAAAATAGTATTTTTCTGTCTGTTTTCTGATTTATCCGTGCAATATAAAAATACCCCGAAAATAAAAGTTCTCCAAATGCCCTAAAAATGAAATACGATTTTTTCTAGAATATTTGAGGATTTCTGGAACTGAGAACACAGCAGGGGGGTCAACCACCTGGCCACGAGGGTGGAGGGCGCGCCCTTGCCTCGTGGGCCCACGGTGGCCCTCCTGCACTTATTCCTGCACCCATACACTCCTTCCTCCCACAAACACCAATATCCAGCTCAAGCACGAGTTCTAGCTCATTTTGCTGTGATTTTCGATCTCCTTGCTCAAAGCACCTCTCACAAAACTGCTTGGGGAGATTGTTCCTTGGTATGTGACTCCTCCATTGGTCCAATTAGTTTTTTCTCTAGTGTTTTATTCATTGTAAATTTGTGCTGCCTAGGTGACCATGTTCTTGAGCTTGCATGTCAAATTTATATGGTTCCAACTAGTTCTAATGCTTGATATAGTTTCTAGGCACTTGTAGGAGTAGCTGCTATCAATTTTACTAAGGTTGGTTCACTTTTGTTTGAAGTTACTAAAAATTTCAGAAATTTTTCAGAGGAAGAAATATGCTTAGAAAAATGTTCCAAGGTGGTTCTTCAAGGAAGCAAGGACCCAAACTTGCAATGCGTGATGCTGATGAGGAGCCACCAAGGGACGCTCCAGTGCGGCCTTGTGAGTGGCCTTCAGAAAATTTTATGGATCGAGCGGGAATCAAAGAGGAATTTAACGCATATTTGCGTAACGCTGACCTTGTGAGCTTTGAGGCAGACAAATGCCCCCAGTACCATCATCTGACTAGTTCATTTGTGAGGAGGTTTGAATTTTCATCTTCACGCAATTCTCCAACTGTCATATTTGATCTTTATGAAAAATCTTATACCATGGACTTAGAGGATTTTACTTCTGCTTGCAAACTTCCACAATGGGGTAGTGTTAGTGATCTCCGTAAATCTGAATTTAGAGACTTTCTTGCCGGTATAACCATAGGGGAATCTAGAGATATAGCACAAGCTACCATAGGGAGCATTCACTTTCCTGCTATACATTATTTTGCTCTCTTCATAGGTAGGTGCATAAATGGTAAGGATGAAGCATGTCATATGTGTGTGCCTGACCTCAGTATTCTTAGGAGTGCTGTGTTAGGAGACCAATCTTATAATTTGGGAGCCATTATTGCACGTAGGTTGCATAATAATAGATTTAATGGAGATTTCTTTGGTGGAATTTATGCAACCCGCTTAGCTGATTTTCTTGATGTGGACGTTCGTGAGGATGACACTGAGTTGCCTCCTACTTATTTAGACTACAATTCTATGGTCTACCACCAGTTTGTCGAGAGGAATGAATCACCTCTCTAGTATCGATTAATCTTTGACAAACGGCGTGATGTCCGTATTACTCTCCCTGCTCCTACCTTTTTTGATTATCAGGCAAAAGGAAGACATTTTATTACTAGAGAGGAGGCAGATGAGTACGAGAGGAGGGCGGAGGCAGCTCGTCGCCACGCTGCAGCTCAGGAGGCGATAACCGCTGCATCTCAGTACGATCCCAGCTACAACTACGGATATCTGCCAGGCCATCCTTGGCAATGAACCAACTTAGGCCAAAAGCCTAAGCTTGGGGGAGTACGTATTTCCCACCGACATTACATTTATGTTCACACATACTCATTGCAAGATGTCGGTGCTCATACTCTTTCACTGTAATATCCATGCTAGTTTATTTTCTTTTTCTTGCTTTCTTCTTGTGTGTTCGTTAAATTTTAAGAAAAACCAAAAAAAATAATGTAGCTTCTAGTTAGTTTACTTTCCTTGCTGTAGTAGTAATAATTAAAAGAAAACCCAAAAAGATTTCCCGTTCTTCTTTTGCTTGTTGGGAGCTTTCCCGTGTAAATAGTTTTATTTCTTTTCCTTTCTTTGGGGGTCGATAGGAGAAGACCATGTTTAAATTGTTGAAATGGCTCTTATATGCACTATTGTTGATTTAACCAAGAGCACATATTGCCTTGTCTTCTCCTGTTTATTGAATGCTCGCAGATTCCAGCTTAGTCCAATGCACGTGCACTCTTCTTATTATTCACTTCGTTCGGTCGTGCAAGTGAAAGGCAATTATGATGATATATGATGGACTGACTGAGATGAGAAAAGCTGGTATGAACTCGACCTCTCTTGTTTTTGTAAATATGATGAGTTCATCATTCCTGATTCAACTTATTATGAATAAACATGCTTGCAATGACAATTAGAGATCATAGTTGCTCGTGCCATGCTTGATTAGCTATGAGTTATAATGGTTTACCTTGCATGCCAACATGCTATTAAAATGGTTGTGATGTGGTATGATGGGGTGGTATCCTCCTTTGAATGATTTAAGTGACTTGACTTGGCACATGTTCACACATGTGGTTGAAACAAATCAACATAGCCTTCACGATATTTATGTTCATGGTGGATTATATCCTACTCATGCTTTCATCCAATGTTTATTAATTTTAATGCATGTTCATGACTGTTGTCGCTCTCTAGTTGGTCGCTTCCCAGTCTTTTGCTAGCCTTCACTTGTACTAAGCGGGAATACTTCTTGTGCATCCAATCCCTTAAACTCCAAAGTTATTCCATATGAGTCCACTATACCTTCCTATATGCGGTATCTACCTGCCGTTCCAAGTAAATTTGTATGTGACAAACTCTAAACCTTCAAATAAACATTCTGTTTTGTATGCTCGAATAGCTCATGTATCAACTAGGGCTGCCCTTATCTTCCATGTTAGGCGGGCTATTCTCAAGAGGAGTGGACTCCGCTCCTCACTCACGAGAAAATGGCTGGTCACCGGGATGCCCAGTCCCATGCTTTATGCAAACTAAATTAAAAATAATCGCAAACAAAACTCTCCCTGGGACTGTTGCTAGTTAGAGACACTCGTTGTTCCGAGCAAGTCATGAATTGATGCTTGTTGGTGGAGGGGGAGTATAAACTTTACTATTCTGTTTGGGAACCGCCTATAATGTGTGTAGCATGGAAGATATCGCCATCTCTTAGTTGTTATGTTGACAATGAAAGTATGCCGCTCAAAATATTATTTATCTCTATTTAAAAACCGAGCTCCGGCACCTCTAAAAATCCCTGTTTCCCTCTGCGAAGGGCCTATCTATTTACTTTTATGTTGAGTCATCACCCTCTTATTAAAAAACACTAGCTGGAGAGCGCAGCTGTCATTTGCATCCATTACTATTAATTTATATTGGGTATGACAATGATTGGATCTCTTTTACCATGAATTACAATGTCTAGTCAGTCCTTGATCTTTAAAGGTGCTCTGCATTTATGTTTTGCGGTCTCAGAAAGGGCTAGCGAGATACCATCTTGTTATATCATATTATGATTGTTTTGAGAAAGTGTTGTCATCCAAGATTTATTATTATGGCTCGCTAGTTGATTATGCTATTGATATGAGTAAACATGAGACCTAAGAGTTATTGCAAATGTGGTTAGTCATAATCTTTGCTGAAAACTTGAATGCTGGCTTTACATATTTACAACAACAAGAGCAAACAAAGTTTGTAAAAGTTTTTCTTTATCACTTTCAGTTTGTCAACTGAATTGCTTGAGGACAAGCAAAGGTTTAAGCTTGGGGGAGTTGATACGTCTCCGTCGTATCTACTTTTCCAAACACTTTTGCCCTTGTTTTGGACTCTAACTTGCATGATTTGAATGGAACTAACCCGGACTGACGCTGTTTTCAGCAGACTTTCCATGATGTTATTTATGTGCAGAAACAAAAGTTCTCGGAATGACCTGAAACTCCACGGAACGTCTATTTGGAAATAATGAAAAATCCTTGCAAAAGATGAAGACCAGGGGGCCCACACCCTGTCCACGAGGGTGGGGGCGCGCCCGCTACCTCATGGGCCCCCTGGAGCTCCTCCGACGCCAACTCTAACTCTATATATTTGCTTTTGGGGAGAAAAAAATGAAGGAGAAGAAATCATCGCGTTTTACGATACGGAGCCGCCGCCAAGCCCAAAAACCTCTCAGGAGGGCTGATCTGGAGTCCCGTTCGGGGCTCCGGAGAGGGGGATTCATCACCGTCGTCATCATCAACCATCCTCGATCACCAATTTCATGATGCTCACCGCCGTGCATGAGTAATTCCATCGTAGGCTTGCTGGACGGTGATGGGCTGGATGAGATCTATCATGTAATCGAGTTAGCTTTGTTAGGGTTTGATCCCTAGTATCCACTATGTTCTGAGATTGATGTTGCTATGACTTTGCTATGCTTAATGCTTGTCACTAGGGCCCGAGTGCCATGATTTCAGATCTGAACCTATTATGTTTTCATGAATATATGTGAGTTCTTGATCCTATCTTGCAAGTCTATAGTCACCTACTATGTGTTATGATCCGGCAACCCTGAAGTGACAATAATCGGGACCACTCCCGGTGATGACCACAGTTTGAGGAGTTTATGTATTCACTATGTGTTAATGCTTTGGCCCGGTACTCTATTAAAAGGAGGCCTTAATATCCCTTAGTTTCCATTAGGACCCCGCTGCCACGGGAGGGTAGGACAAAAGATGCCATGCAAGTTCTTTTCCATAAGCACGTATGCCTATATTCGGAATACATGCCTACATTACATTGATAAATTGGAGCTAGTTCTGTGTCACCCTATGTTATGATTGTTACATGATGAACCGCATCCGGCATAATTATCCATCACTGATCCAATGCCTATGAGGTTTTCACATATTGTTCTCCGCTTATTTACTTTTCCGTTGTTGCTGTTACAATCACTACAAAACACCAAAAATATTACTTTTCCTTCTGTTACTTTTGTTACCGTTACCACTACTATCATATTACTTTGCTACTAAACGCCTTGCTGCTGATACTAAGTTATCCAGGTGTGGTTGAATTGACAACTCAACTGCTAATACTTGAGAATATTCTTTGGCTCCCTTTGTGTCGAATTAATAAATTTGGGTTGAATACTCTACCCTCGAAAACTGTTGCAATCCCCTATACTTGTGAGTTATCAAAAAGCCTATGTTAAGAATTAATGATTTTCTTATTCTTGCAAATAGGAATTATGTGCCCATAGATTTTATTGTTCTTGGTATTGACTGCAATCTGTCTTGTCCAATTATTCTTGGTAGACCGTTTTACGCACTATCAGTGCCGTGATTGATATGAAAGAAGGCAATATTAAGTTACAATTTCCCCTGAGGAAAGGTATGGAACACTTTCCTAGAACAAAAATCAGGCCACCTTATGAATCAATCATGAGGGCATCTTATGTATCTCGAACCAAAGATGACAAAACTTAGATCCTTGCTTTACGCCTAGTTAAGGGCGTAAAACTACAACGCTTGTTGGGAGGCAACCCAATGAATAAAATTTATTTTTGCTTTTTGCTTTCTGTTCTTGTGTGTTTACAGAATTATGCTACTGTTATGATTGTGTTTTTTGTGTTTAGTTACTGTTTGTGCCAAGTAGAACCAATAGGATCTTCTTGGGTGATAGTTGTTTAATCTTGCTGAAAAAGACATAAAATTTGTTCTCACGGAAATAATTGTTGAAATTCACAAGAACATGATAAAATGCCAATTCTTTTTGAAGAAGATCAATATACAAATTATCCAGGTTGTCCTTGTTTTTCAGAATTTTTGTAGTTCCAGAAGTATTCGAGAAAATCATATTGCTACAGACTGTTCTGTTTTGATAGATTCTGTTTTCTTTGTGTTGTGTGCTTATTTTGATGGCTCTATGGTTTTCTTTGATGTGTTTTTGCGATAGAAAAGTTGGAATACAGTAGATATAATACAAAAACAAAATAAGAATTGGTTTGATACAACACTTATAGTAGTAGTTTATTTTCCTTATACTAACAGATCTCACGAAGGTTTTGTTGAGTTTTGTGTGATTGAAGTTTTCAAATTTTGGGTTATCTTACGATGGATGAAAGAAGGATAGAAGAGCCTAAGCTTGGGGATGCCCCGGCATCCCAAGCTATTATCCAAGAATGAGCAACCAACTAAGCTTGGGGATGCTCCCGAGTGGCATCCCCTCTTTCTTCTAACGACCATCAGTATTTTACTCAAGGCTATATTTTATTCGTCACATGATATGTGTTTTGCTTGGATCGTCTTGTATGATATGTGTCTTTGCTTGATTTAATTTGTGTTTTAAGTCATCAATACTTTCTGGACACACCTATTTGTGAGAGCCCAAATTATGTCATGACTTGCTAGAATTGCTCTCTATGCTTCACTTATATCTTTTAGAGCACAATGTGCTTAGTATTTTTGAAGAAATGCTCTCTTTCTTCACTTAGATTCATTTGAGAGTTAGTATTTTTTTTGAAGAATTCTCTCTTGGTTCACTTAGATTATTTTGAGAGAAAGAAAATTTGTTATGCTCATGATCTTCACTTATATTTGTTTGAGCTTATGAAAAGCAACACATGAAAATTAGTCCCAAAGTGATAGATATCCAAGAAGGATAAAGAAAAAAAAATGTCATGAAGATCATTGGACAACATAAAATTGATTCTTATTAATAGTTTTGAGATATGATGATGTGATATGTGAGTTATGTTGATGAGTAATCTTGCTCTAGTAAGAATATTGGTGTTAAGGTTTGTGATTCCCTATGCATGCATGCAAGTCAATAATCATGCACTGAAAATTATATCCTACTTGTGGTGCATTATTCGGTGTTAATTATGCTCAATTCTTGCTTATGAGATTATACGTTTCTTGGTTGGTCGCTTCCCAATCTTTTGCTAGCCTTCATTTCGCACTAAGTATGATCTCTACTTGTGCATCCAAAATCCTATAAACCAGTTTTGCCACATGAGTCCACTATATCTACCTATATGTGGTATTCTTTTGCCGTTCTAAGCAAATTTGCATGTGCCATCTCTAATTTTCAAAATAAACTTCTCTTTTGTGTGTTTGTTTCGCTCGCGGAACGGTAACGGGTGGCTAATATTTTCCATGCTGGATGTGCTACTCTCAAGATGAGTGTTTATTCACTTGTGATTGCATGAGGGTAAGGCAAAGGTCTTAGGGATGCCCAGTCCTGAAATGCAAAAATGAATTTACTTTATGTTGTCAAATAATAAAGTATTTGGAAAGTGTTGGTATGGAGGGCACCCGTGGATACGGTTAGCCATGGAAAGTGAAAGTATGGTGGAAAAAGGAATAAACTTTATTTTCTGTTTGGGAACCGCCTATGGCATATCTAGCATGGAAAGTGTTGGGAACTCTGAGTCATTTCCGTTGGTGGGATGGATGCACCTCCCAAAATGTTTTTATCTCTAATTTTTTCTCGCTTTGAGCTCTGGCACCTCTACAAATCCCTACTTCCCTCTGCGAAGGGCCTTTCTTTTACTTATGCAATTTTTATTTTGAATTTGAGTCTCTATCCTCTCATATAAAAAAGCGCCAACTAGGAGGCAATATGATCGTACTTAAGTATTGGGTGTAGTTAATATTCAAGTGTGTTTCATGAATGGATCAATGTTTGAGCATGACGGGCTAGGGATAACTTGTTTTAGCATTGATATTTTGAAAGACATGGTTGCTTGTTGATATGATTGAGTATCTAAATTATTATGTCAAAACTAGACTATTGCTTTGAATCACATAAAAGTCCAAATGTCCATGCTATAAAGAAAAGAATATGATATGACATGATATACAACACTCCACATCAAAAATTCGGTTTTGATCACTTACCTACTCGAAGACGAGCAGGAGTTAAGCTTGGGGATGCTGATACGTCTCCAACGTATCTATAATTTTTTATTGTTTCATGTTGTTTTATTATCAATCTTGGATGTTTTATAATCATTTTATAGTCATTTTATATCATTTTTTGGTACTAACCTATTGACATAGTGCCAAGTGCCAGTTGTTGTATTTTCCATGTTTTTTACATCACAGAAAATCAATACAAAACGTAGTCCAAATGCAACAAAACTTCACGATGATTTTTGTGGACCAAAAGAAAGAAGTTGGGCCCTGGTTGCACCTGGGGGGAGTCCCGAGGAGGGGACAACCCACCAGGGCGTGCCAGGAGGCCCAGGCGCGCCCTGGTGGGTTCTGCCCACCTCGGGTGCCCCCAGACCGCCTCTTTGCTCTATAAATACCCCAATATTCCAGAAACCCTAGGGGAGTCGATGAAATATTCATCCAGCCGCCGCAGAGTCCAGAACCACCAGATCCAATCTAGACACCATCTCGGATGGGGTTCACCACCTCCATTGGTGCCTCTTCGATGATGCATGAGTAGTTCTTTGTAGACCTTCAGGTCCGTAGTTAGTAGCTAGATGGCTTTCTCTCTCTCGCTGAATTCTCAATACAATGGTCTCTTGGAGATCCATATGATGTAACTCTTTTGCGATGTGTTTGTTGGGATCTGATGAACTTTGAGTTTATGTTCAGTCATATCTTTTTATATCCATGAAAGTTATTTGAGTTTCTTTGATCTCTTATATGCATGATCTCTTATAGCCTCGTATTTCTTCTCCGATATTTGGGTTTTGTCTGGCAAACTTGATCTATTTATCTTGCAATGGGAAGAGGTGCCCGGTAGTGGGTTCTATCTTACGGTGCTTGATCCCAGTGACAGAAAGGGAACCGACACGTATGTATCGTTGCTACTAAGGATACAAAGATGGGATCTATATCTAACGCAATAGATAAACAGATATTGTCGACATCATGTCATTGTTCTTATTGCATTACTCCGTTTTTCCATGAACTTAGTACACTAGATGCATGTTGGATAGTAGTCGATGTGTGGAGTAAAAGTAGTAGATGCAGGCATGAGTCGGTCTACTAATCTTGGAAGTGATGCCTATGTAATGATCATTGCCTGGATATCATCATAATTATTTGAGGTTCTATCAATTGCCCAACAGTAGCTTGTTTACCCACCGTTTGCTATCTTTCTCGAGAGAAGCCAATAGTGAAACCTACGGCCCCCGGGTCTTCTTTCTCATATATTTGCTTGCGATCTACTTTTCCTTTGCATTTTATTCAGATCTATTAAACCAAAAATGCAAAAATACTTTGCTGCACTTTATTTATTTGCGATCTATTATTTCAACCTACTAGAATTTTGTAGCATCGTTACCCGAAAGGGATTGACAACCCCTTTAACACGTCGGGTTGCCACGTGTTGTTATTTGTGTGCAGGTGTTGTTTACGTTGTGTTGCTTGGTTCTCCTACTGGTTCGATAACCTTGGTTTCTTCACTGAGGGAAATACCTACCGTCACTGTGCTGCATCATCCCTTCCTCTTTGCGGAAATACCGACGTAGTCCTAGCAGACAGGAGCTTTTCTGGCGCTATAGTCAGAGAGCGATCAAGGGCTTTGGAGCATATCACTAAGCACTTTGAGCAAGTAGACCATTAAGCAACGCCTCATCCCCTTTTAATAGTATTGGCTTTCCTATGGACTCAATGTGATCTTGGATCACTAAAATAGAAATGAAGAGTCTTGAGCTTTTGCTAATCTTCCGTCCTTAGCATCTAGAAGGAGTTCCACATCCTCTTGTCCATGCCACGCCTTTGTTGAACTTTCTGAAGTATACTAGATGAAAATATTAGTCCAACAAGAGATATGTTGACATTAATTACCAAAATCACCCAGGGAGCACTCGTGCTTTCAATCTCCCCGTTTTTGGTAATTGATGATAACATACATCAAAGCCTTAGATAAAGATATGAAGGATAATAAGTAAAGCTTTGGAAAGGCATGTAACATGCATAGGATCCCCCTACGTGTATGGAATCATGTAAATATAGAATATAAGAGCATGTGAATGCATGAGCATGTCAAAGCGAGCAATGAGTTACATGTATCTTGGCTATACGCATCAGAACAAATGATGTAAGTATAGGAAATGTACCTTTATGTTCATGAGTCCTTCTTGCAAACAATATGTACATCAACAAGAGATCATCATGCACGTGAGTGTGATGCATATACTTACCTTGTGCTCTTGAGCATGCTTTGGAGGAGGTGAACTTGAGAAAACAGGATTAGATAACACAAGAACACCTATTAAACAAAGCAAGTTGAGAAAGCCACAAGAGTACCAAGATTGGGATGACATGTAGAGAGGGAGTACTTATTACTCAATTTGGATATAGACATGTCCCCAAAGGATAAAGATATGCAATGAATTCCAAAGATTTTCTTCCCTTGGATATAAACTCTTTCTCCCCCTGAATCTGATATTGTATAATGGGAGAAAATAGGGAAAAGGAAAATCAGGACACTTTACTTAACACGTCTTTCCCCTCTTAAAGACATGTGACTTCTCTCCTCTATGGTCGATAAGCTAAGCATATGGAGAAGCTAAGATGTGCTTTCTCTCTTATGTGATAAGCTTTGATGTGCTCTCTCTCCCCCTTTGACATCAATTTCCAAGAAGGGATCTTCTGGAGCATGAGTCATATAGGTTTGGTCCTTGGGTCACATTACAAAGCAACATGTAATTTAAGATGCTAGTAGAGGACAAGAATCATCGAGTGGAGCTGGAGAAGAAATGAAAATGACAATGGCAAAATGTTTTCTCAGTAGTGAAATCGGTTACTCCGACTTATTCTCACCGGTGACACCGAGTTGGCAGTGCCATAGATGATGCATATTGGTCAGACCGGGTTTGTCCTTGTCGGTTGAACCGATGAACAATCTACAATGTAGCATTGTAGTTCGGTCTAGCCGGGATGTATAAATCGGTGAGACTGAGTTCAATACTGAAGAAAGGATTTTGTCATATCAGCTCACTAGGCAAATAAGATCTCGCAAAGATTTGCACGGAATTAACTGAAGGATTTGCAATGAATTAGATGTAGGGAATGCAGAACATAACAGAGAAAAGAAAAGAAATCTAGACGAAGTGAAAAAGGAAACAAACTTGCTAGGCACAAATGCAAGAACACAAAGACATGCTAGAGAACTTCATCTAGAAAGGGTCGGAGACAAAGTCACCTATGTTAGAGTATATTGACTGAAGAGTCAAGTGAGAACACTTGATCATAGGTCATATTCATCGTTTAAGCTCGAAATGGGGTTGCCATTTTTTGTTTAAGCATTTTGATGTATTCACATCTTGTTGAGTTGCTTTGACCCATGACTTGGGGAAAACTTTCTCTAAGATGGAATGGCATACCTTGGGTGGTGGTGTTGATCTTGATCTTGTGTAGGATGCTCAATGTTGTTGTAGCTCATCAATAGTTGGGAGCACCGCTTGTAATTTGAGTTCATCTACCTACATGGGTTAGTCTTGCAAGGAAGAGCACTTGTGTATCCAATATGAAAATCATGAAATATGATACCAAATGAAATTTGATATATAGAAATTGTCAAAGGATATGTTGAAAGGATTCATGCTTCTTTGACTTCAACCACCATATTGTAGAGACTTGGTGATGTAGAGATTGCTCAAGATGTGAGTGAGTTGCAATCTCATGGATTTAGATTCATCCAAGTACCTCCAAGGGTTAGATGACATGTAAGGGTACAAGTATAGATCCATGACATATGATCATCATCATAAGAGAAATATCAAGGATTAGTCAAAGGCTCATGCCTTGCATGTATCCAAATGGAGTTCCTACTCCAAGTTTGAGGCATCAATGATGTTCAATTCACCTCTCAAATGACATAATACTTTCTCATCAAGCGGTTTGGTGAATATATCCGCCAATTGCTTATCGGTACAAACATGCTTAAGATCGATGTCTCCTTTAGCAACATGATCTCGAATGAAATGGTGACGAACCTCAATATGCTTAGTTCGAGAATGTTGCACGGGATTGTGAGCAATTTTAATAGAACTTTCATTATCACAAAGCAATGGAACATGTTTCACATATATCCTATAATCTTTAAGAGTTTGGGTCATCCAAAGTAATTGAGCACAACATGAACCGGTGGCAATGTATTCCGCTTCGGCGGTGGATAAAGGATACCGAGTTTTGTTTCTTGGAGGACCAAGATACAAGAGATCTACCAACAAATTGACAAGTACCCGAAGTGGACTTTATATCAACCTTGTCACCGGCATAGTCCGAATCGGAGTAGCCAACAAGATCAAAAGAAGACCTCTTAGGATACCAAATGCCAAAGTTTGGTGTATGAATTAAGTAACTCACTATCCTTTTCACAGCCTTAAGATGACATTCCTTAGGGGCCGCTTGATATCGTGCACACATGCACACACTTAGCATAATATCAGGACGGGAGGCACATAGATATAACAATGAACCAATCATAGAGCAATAAACCTTTTGGTCAACCGGTTTGCCTTCCTTTGTCAAGTCAAGATGTCCACTAGTAGGCATGGGTGTTTTCATACCTTTGCTTTCTTGCATGTTGAACTTCTTGAATAAGTCCTTGGTATACTTTGTTTGGCAAACCAAGAAAGAACTTGAGTTCACTCATCATAGACATCTCAAACTTCTCCGACATTAGTCGTCCAAACTTTCACTAAAAAGAGGGTTAGTCGAACCAAATATGATATCATCCACATAAATTTGGCACACAAATAATTCACCATTAACCCTTTTAGTAAAAAGAGTAGAATTAATTTTTCCAATCTCAAAGCCTTTTTCAATAAGGAACTTGGTCAAGCATTTATACCACGCTCTAGGATCTTGTTTAAGACCATAAAGAGATTTGTGAAGTTTGTAAACATGATCGGGTTTCTTAGGATTGACAAAGCCGAGAGGTTGTTTTACCATTTAGAAAAGCACTTTTAATGTCCATTTGATACAAAGTAATGTCATGGTGATTGGCATAAGCAAGTAAGATGCGTATGGACTCAAGTCTAGCAATAGGGGCATATGTCTCACCATAGTCCATACATTTGACTTGAGTGTAGACTTGGACGTCGAGACGGGCCTTGTTGCGTACAACTTGTCCATCTTCATCTTGCTTATTCCGAAACACCCATTTGGTACCAATGACATTTTGGTTGTTGTCCGGCTTTTCTACCAAGGTCCACACTTGGTTCCTCTTGAAGTTGTGTAGCTCTTTGTGCATAGCGTTCGCCTAATCCGGATCATCACGCGCTTCCTAAACCTTCATAGGTTCAGTACTAGAGATGAATGAATAATGTTCACAGAAATTAGCCAAATGAGTTTTAGAGCGAGTAATTCTCCCGGTTTGGATATCATCAAAGATTTGTTCAACGGGATGGTCTCTTGAAACTCTTGCTCTCACTCATGAGAGATTTTGTTTGGGTCAGGGTGGAACATCCTCTTCATCATCTTGTTCTTCCTCTTGGCCTTCTTTGTTGTTGGTGTTGTTGTTCTCTTGTAGAGGTGGAGAACGAGGTCGATGAGGTTCATCTTGGTGTACTTACTCGTTTTCTTCATCTTGGTGTGTCCCACTTGTGGATGCCTCCGAGTCAACTTGTGGTTCACCTTGTCGTGAGGTAGAATCTTCCACTTGGACGGACGAGGTACTCTCCTTCACCTCCGTTGCGTGAATCTTGCCAATGGACAAGTCTTGGATTGCTTCCGAAGGATCTTTGTCTCCTACATCAGTTGCCAATTGCTCTACTTGTGAGCCGTTAGATTCATCAAACTTCACATCTACCGTATCTTCAACCTTTCGGGTGAAATTGTTGTAGACACGGTAAGTGTGAGAGTTTGAGCCATAACCGAGTAGGAAACCTTCATGAGATTTAGGAGCGAATTTTGAGCGACGATGCTTATCAAGAATATAAAACTTTGAGCCGAATACTCGAAAGTATCCAACTTGGGGTTTGTTACCGATGAGAACCTCGTATGCTGTCTTGCCGAGTAGCTCGTGAAGATATAGACGATTTGTTGCATGACAAGCTGTCTCAACCGCTTCTGCCCAAAAGTGTTTTGGCGTCTTGTACTCATCAAGCATCGTTCTCGCCATCTCAATAAGAGTCCGGTTCTTCCTCTCAATAACTCCATTTTGTTGAGGCGTGTATGTAGTTGAGAACTCATGTGAAATCCCTTCTTCGTCAGGAAAGGTGTCCATATTTGCGTTCTTGAACTCCGTTCCGTTGTCGCTACGAACCTTCTTGATCTTTACTTCAAATTGATTTTGGGCCTTCCTAGCAAAGTGAAGACCTTTTGGACCTGTGATTTATCACCAAGAAAGAACACCCACGTAAATCTTGAAAAGTCATCGACAATCACTAAACCGAACGAGTTACCACCGAGACTTTTTTAGGCGTTGGGACCAAAAATATCCATATGAAGCAGCTCGAGCGGTCTTCTCGTGGTCATGACATTTTTCACGGGGTGGCTTCCTCCAACCTGTTTTCCTGCTTGACAAGCACTGCACAATCTATCATTATCAAATATAACGTCTTTAACTCCAAGGATATCACATTTAATAAGCTTATCAAGATTTCACATGCCCACATGACCTAATCTTCTATGCCACAACCAACCTTTAGAAGATTTAGCAATTAATCAAGTTCTAGGTTGAGCCTTTTTAGTGAAATCAACAATGTATAGATCACCTCTACGTATACCGGTAAAGACCATATTATGATTATCTCTTCGAAACACTTGGCAATCTACTTCAGTAAATAGGAAATTGAATCCAAAGTCGGCTAGTCTAGATACGGAAAGTAAATTATAGTCAAGAGATTCAACGAGCATAACATTTTGGATGGAGGTGTCATGTGATATGGCCACCTTACCAAGGCCAACCACCTTACCCTTTGAGTTATCACCAAAAGTGACATATCTTCGAGGGCCATCATTTTCAGCAAGCTCACGAAACATATCCTTGTCACCAGTCATGTGATCGGTACATCCACTATCAAGAACCCATTCCTTTCCTCCAGCCATGTAGCCACAAAGGTTAGCCATAAGACCAAAGTGTCCCATAGACTCATCGAGATCGAAGTCACTATCATCATCCTCACCATAGTATCCATGCTCAACATCATCTTGTGATTGACCATCACCTAGAGAGAGTGATTCATTAGATGTATGACCATGGCAATGTTCATCTTTATGAATTCTAATGACTTTCGAGATGATGTTATTGATGATTCCAACATCTCCTTTGGCACGCATAAGGTCACGAAGCTCAAATAAACAATATCCAAATTTAGGATCATTGGGATTCATCTTATTTAAAGCAATGGAATTTTGAAGAATCACATCTAGATTTTGCAAGGAATAGTTTGGAAATCGTTCCTCAAGAAATCTCCATATGGTGTAAGCACATTCAAGAGTAGGCAAGCAAACAATCAAGTTTCTAGGCAATCCTCTATTGATAAGATTGATAGTTCTAAGATTGCGGATCATGTCAAGAGACTCATCGGGGGTAGGGCGCAACACAAGGGCTAGTAATGTACTTGTTCAAGTGATATTCATTGAAAATCTCAAGCATATCATTTTTCCAAGCATTAAAGAACTCTCCATCAAGCATAGGCACTCTATGCCTAAAACTCCCCATCGTAGACTCATCCATCTTCCTCCAATGGTGATTAAACCAAAGCAATGGAGACTAATGCTCTGATACCAATTGAAACAATCGAGAAGAGGTGTCTAGAGGGGGTGATTAGACCCTCAACAAAGAAAAGTAGTAGTTTTTAAGTTCTTCAAGTTAAGGTGGAGTTTAAGCACAAGTTTAAACATTCATAATACATTTCAAGCAAGCATGGCAAGAGTATATGAGAAGCGGAAAGTAAAACATGCCAGTTGCAAGAAAGTAAAGAGATGGGATTGGAGTATGCAAACGCAATTGAAGACATGGAGATTTTTGGCGTGGTTCCGATAGGTGGTGCTATGGTACATCCACGTTGGTGGAGACTTCAACCCACGAAGGATAATGGTTGCACGAGTCCATGGAGGGCTCCACCCACGAAGGGTCCACGAAGAATCAACCTTGTCTATCCCACCATAGCCATCGCCCACGAAGGACTTGCCTCACTTGGGTAGATCTTCACGAAGTAGGCGATCTCCTTGCCCTTACAAACTCCTTGGTTCAACTCCACAATCTTGACGGAGGCTCCCAAGTGACACCTAACCAATCTAGGAGACACCACTCTCCAAAAGGTAATAGATGATGGGTTGATGATGAACTCCTTGATCTTGTGCTCCAAATGATAGTCTCCCCAACACTCAACTCTCTCTCACAGATTTGGCTATGGTGGAAAGATGATTTGAGTGGAAAGCAACTTGGTGAAGGCTAGAGATCAAGATTCTTGTGGTTGGATTGGAATATCTTGGTCTCAACACATGAGTAGGTGGTTCCCTCTCATAAAATGAATGCTGAAAGTGTAGGCACATTCTGATGGCTCTCTCACTGATGGAGAGGAGGGTGGAGGGGTATATATAGCCTCCACACAAAATCTAACCGTTACACACAAAAGAGCCAACTCGGTCAGACCGAATATATGAACTCGGTGAGACCGATTCAGTTCAAAATGTGAATGTTAGGATTTTCGCTGGGACCGACGTGATCAACTCGGTGGGACCGATGCGCTAGGGTTAGGGTAAAACCTCAACTCGGTTTGACCAATTACACAAACTCGGTGAGACCGATTTTGGTAATAAGCAAACAGAGAGTTGGTCAGGCAAACTCGGTGGGACCGACTACATATCTCGGTGAGGCCGAAATAATTGCAACAGGTAACAAAGAGTTTGCAAGCCCATCTCGGTGAGATCGAGATCCCATCGGTGAGACCGAACTGATTAGGGTTTCTGGCAGTGACTATGTCAAGTGAACTCGGTGACGCCGGATGGATCAAATCGGTGGGGCTGAGTTTGACTTTAGGTTTAGGACATATTTGGAATTGAGAAAGTGGTTGAGGCTTTGGAGCATATCACTAAGCACTTTGAGCAAGTAGACCATTAAGCAACAACTCTTCCCCTTTTAATAGTATTGGCTTTCCTATGGGCTCAATGTGATCTTGGATCACTAAAATAGAAATGAAGAGTCTTGAGCTTTTGCCAATCTTTTGTCCTTAGCATCTAGAAGGGGTTCCACATCCTCTTGTCCATGCCACGCCTTTGTTGAACTTTCTGAAATATACTAGATGAAAATATTAGTCCAACAAGAGATATGTTGACAATAATTACCAAAATCACCCAGAGAGCACTTGTGCTTTCAGCTACATTACACATGGGCAAGTTATTTTACATGACTCCTGGCCCACACCGGATCTACTGCCGATCTGCATCTTGAAGGCTGTTGACTATACAACTCCACAGAAACGAGATGCATAAGTAAAATTTATGGGCTAAGATGCGATACATCACCGATGAAAGGCGTTGGGTTGGTGTGAAGAATATTTTAGACATCTTGTATGCACCAAAGAACTTGGTTTGTTCTATTAGAAAAATTAAGATATGATCATGGTTGGATATCGCGATGGTCAGTACATATCAGATCCCCATAATGCTAGATAGCAGACTGGTTTTGTCTTCTCAAATGGAGGTACGACCTTCTCTTGGAAGTCGAGAAGACAAACTTCAGTGGCAGTATCCACTAGTCATTCTAAAATCATTGATTTGTATGAAACATCACATAGATGTATATGACTTCTTAGAATGTTGAACTTTATTGAAAGTTTAAGAGGGATTGGTTCATTGGAACTGCCAACTATTTATGAAGGTAATGTTGTTTGTTTAGCTCCATGAGTTGGAAAGAAATGGGAAGCTAAATATTTTACAAATAAGTTCATGTGACAATCTCGGTGATTTGTTCACAAAGTCTTTACCAAGTTCTTCATTCTAGAATTATCTTAATGAAATTGGTATGAGCTGACTTTATGATTTGCAAGATTCAGGGTGAGTGTACTCACATATGATAAAATGTTCAAGATCTTCGGATCTTAGATATTGTACTCTTTTCCCTTTATGAGTTTTGATGAATGGTTTCTCATAGAAAGTTTTAACGAAGCAATAGTAATACAAGCATTATGATATGTCATTTTCTCCTTATTTTTTACTGTGTTCTTGGAAGGAGTTTTTTATGGCATCTTACACATATTGTCTCATATTTTTTTTTCATGTGATTTTAGAGGAGATTATTTTAAGGATGATCAGTCACATGGACAAGCAATGATTAGGGGGAATGTTATGATTTAATTAATGTTATAATTAAAGAGATAATCCTCTCTTATATAATTGCACGACACACATCTGGTTTTCTCGCTCCAGCGAGCCGACACATCCCTTCACTTGCGCTCCCTCGCTTTGTATACAAGGACTGATCATCAATGGAATTGACACTGGTTGGATTCATTTACATCTCTCTCGATTCTCTCTTGTTTTTACTTGTAACAAGCATGCATACCAATTTTCTTATATAAATATGGAGCTCTAGGGTGAGGCAATGACCGTATAATCATCATAAGTTAAGCAAAAAATTATATTCAATGTATTTTTAAGTACAACGATCAAGGTGAGCCAGCAACGACGATGCATTTTACTCTATATATCAATTTCCTGGGCACTTTGTACGCCGCAAAAAAAAAGTCCTGGACTAAAAAATTAAGATGGCTCCATGGAGCAACACTTCAAACATTCCTTGTCCGGAACACATGTCAGACGATTTTCCACGAAAGCACACATGTGAACCGATGGGGGTGAGAATCGGGAGAAGGGCACTCTTCAGGCCGAGCCAATGCGTTAGGTGCGTAGCTACAGTGTCACGCACTACTTGTAAAAGCAAACCAAACTGGACCGTGCGCCACGGCGAATCCTTTTCGACGAACCTTCTACGTGGAAATTTAGACCATAAAACAAACAAAGATTAGAGTCTAAAACACTACTGCTCCAAAAGAATTTTCTTTCGGACCCAAGATTCTTCCACAAGTGTTCTTTTGCTAGAGAGGGACAGAGCGACTCTAGACCGTATTTCGGAGTCTAGAAAAGCTTCTTTTCACTTCCCAGTATAGTCCAGGGTCTAAAATTCAGAAAACCGAACACACCCAAGGTGTCATGCATCCATCTTCCCATGATATTGTTTGAACGCTTGCATGGGACTAGAGCATGAGCATGCATATGCGTCGGAGGCCACCAGATATCACCGTCGACCTGGAAGCAGAGGCCACACCACACGTGGAAATAATGAGTTTCGACGTGCAATTTTTGTTTCTCTTCCGTGTGATTGGGCAGGCCATTCTTGTCAGCAGGCCCAGAACGCCAGGAGACCGACGACCGTCGATCCAGTCAAAGGTTCCACGGCTGTGCAGCTCATTAGTCACTGTCTAACACTTTAACCATTCTTTTTTTGCAAGATATTGAAGAGAGAGTCAAACAAAGTTGCTAGGAAATCCAATTAATTTCATATATTCTGGCCAAATAATTGGTCAAGCCAGAGTGAAAATTTCTTGACCACGAAATTGGCAAGCCAATTGTTCCAAACATTTGATGCTAAGAGTGACAAGTATCATATATTTAATACCATGCATATGATAGTATGATGCTATCTTCATAGTGCATATCATAAGGTTGGTATTATACATGACTTCATTTATCGTTATGCATGACACATAATAGCACCTCATTGTTAGGAATAACCCGTGGCGAGTCTGGCGAGCCGGTGCGCGCGAGCGTGCGCGGTGGGCGCGTCGGGCTCGGGCCAGGGCAGGGTTGGGTGCGTGCGTGCGCACCCAAATGTAGGCGTGTGTGCGTGCGTGGGTTAGCGCGTGTGTGCGTGAGTCTGTTGGCGTAGGACCAGGGCGTGGGCCGCGTAGGGCGCGCGAAGTGGCCGCGGCGATCGCGTCGGAGCGCGATGGACGCGCGCGAGCCAGGGCGTGCGGGGCATGGCGAGCAGGAGTCGGGCAGGTCGTGGGGCTGCACGGGCATGTCCGTGGGCTCGGGTATAAGACCCTCTCCCCCCCCCCCTGTGTATTCGCCGAGGCGATCGAGTGTGAGCTCGAGGAGAAATACAGAAAAACCCGTACGTGCGGGAGGGCGTTCGAGCGCCGGAAAAACTTTCGTGTTCTTCTTCCTCCCCTCCGGTCGTGTCTTCGGTGATCACCGTCGGGTGCCGCAGCACGTGGCACCAACATTTGGTATCAGAGCGAGGCGACGAGGCGAGGTGACCGAACTCGCCGGAGTTCATGGCGCTGGTTCCAGCCGGCGGAGGTGGCGGGGGTGGATCGGTGTCCATTGGGATGCCGATACTCACGCCAGATGGCTACACCGTGTGGGCGATCAAGGCGCAGGCAATCCTTGATGCCCACACGCTGTGGGAGGCGGTGGCGCCGGCGAACGACGCGGCGGTCAACGCGAAGAATTGCAGGACGGCGAGGGCGCTGCTCCTGTCGGGGCTGTCGGAGGACGTCTTGCTGCAGGTGGCGGCGAAGCCCACAGCGAGGGAGGTATGGGACTCCCTCAAAGTGCGCTTCGTCGGCGCCGAACGGGTGCGCGCGGCGAGGAGGGCGACGTTGCGCGGCGAGCTGGACCGGCTGAGGATGGAGGACGGTGAGTCTCTGGACGTCTACGCCGGCAGGTTGGCGGGGATGACGGCGAGGTTCGCGGGCCTGGGAGAGACGCTGAGCGACACCGAGCTGGTGAAGAAGCTCATGGATACGGTGCCGGACCGTCTCTTCCCGGTGGTCGCCGGAATCGAGCAATTCTGCGAGCTCGAGGAGCTCACCTACGACGAAGTGCTCGGGCGGTTGCGCGCGTTTGACGAGCGTGTGCGGCGCCGCGGGCATAGCAGCGGGGAGCGCCAGGACGGACAGCTCTTGTACACGGCGGCGCAATGGCGGGCGCGGGAGCGGCGCCAAGGGGGAGCTCGGGACGGCAACGACGACGACACGCGCAGTGTGGCATCAGGCAGCGGCGGCAACAAGCGTGGTCGGTGCTACAAATGCGGCGAACGACGCCACTTCAAGCGGGACTGCCCGGAGCTGCGGAAGGCGCCGGCGGCGGAGCAGGCGCTGCGGGCGGACGCCGGAGTCGAGGACGACGGACTCCTGTGAGCCACGGCTTAGGGGGAGTGTGTTGGGAATAACCCGTGGCGAGTCTGGCGAGCCGGTGCGCGCGAGCGGGCGCGGTGGGCGCGTCGGGCTCGGGCCAGGGCAGGGTTGGGTGCGTGCGTGCGCACCCAAGTGTAGGCGTGTGTGCGTGCGTGGGTTAGAGCGTGTGTGCGTGAGTCTGTTGGCGTAGGATCAGGGCGTGGGCCGTGTAGGGCGCGCGAAGTGGCCGCGGCGATCGCGTCGGAGCGCGATGGACGCGCGCGAGCCATGGGCGTGGCGAGTGGGAGTCGGGCAGGTCGTGGGGCTGCACGGGCATGTCCGTGGGCTCGGGTATAAGACCCTCTCCCCCCCTGTGTATTCGCCGAGGCGATCGAGTGCGAGCTCGAGGAGAAATACAGAAAAACCCGTACGTGCGGGAGGGCGTTCGAGCGCCGGAAAAACTTTCGTGTTCTTCTTCCTCCCCTCCGGTCGTGTCTCCGGTGATCACCGTCGGGTGCCGCAGCACGTGGCACCAACACTCATTTAATAGGATACGATATTTATTATAATACTCAATCCTATTTTTTTTATTTAATTGTATGCCGCCTCATTTCAACTGCTTAGTTGACATAATATGCATAATACTTGAAATGATACTATCAGTGCGGACAGCTGATAGAGCTAGACGAGGTGTGTACCTAACACATCCTCTAATCATGTGTTACTCAATATTCATGTACTTTAGAATCACGTGAACCTAAGACTTCATGGTGCAGTTGATTTTCTTGAAAAGCATGAAGGACGCCAAGATTAAGCTTACTACATTTCACTGTCACCAAAAATAATTGTCCGTGTATTGTAAGTGGGCACAAAAGTGTTGTTCGCATGATTTATAGCCGTCTAATGCGTGTTGAATCATTGAAATATGAACAATGATTCCCGGTTAAACTTGAGGCCCATGTAAGTATATGGCAGGTAGGAGTTTAGTACCATCTTACTAGTTGAGGAGAATTGAGACCCCTTTATAAGGGCTACTATACCACTTGACATTGGGGGCTTGGGAAGAGGAATGGTACACACGTGCTCCTCTTGCTCCCACCCGCCTCACCTCGTCACAATGCGCGCGCGTCACGGGTTGCGGGAATGAGCCAAGGATTAATTAACGAGTCCGCGCCATTATCCGAGACATTGGACCGTGGGTTGGTTGCGTTCCCGAGATACGCAGGCTCCCGGGCCTCTGCCCAGGCCCACGACTTCTTACCGGACGACCTATATAAGAAGGCTCTGGCTAGTGAAGTGACATAGTTCAATTCACTCACTCACTCTGGCCAGTGGAGAACGGCAATAAGGTTTTTGGGGAGCGTCTCGACGGGACCGCTCCCGATCCGTCCCCACCTTCGTCCTCCTCTGCTTTCACTACTTCCCCTGCATCGACACCATGGTCGAAGACACCGCTGCCAAGAAGAACGCCACGGACGACGCCGAGGTTGTTGCTGCCGCCGCCGCGTTGGCCCAGCCAACTAGAGGGTATGATTTGTTCATCCCTCATTTACCCGTACTTGTGCTAGCCGTATATGTTCTGGTCATAGATGGTTCGATTCTATGTACTATGCGTGCTAGTATGCATAGGTATCGGTATGAGATGCATACCATATTTGCCATGTTTACTGTTTACTCGTGGATTATTCTAATTGGAGAAGTGCTAATATATGCAACAATCCAAAAACCTTATTTTAGGCATTTTTCAATTCAAGGCTTTGCTACTACACTGAAACCGAAAAAGTTTAGCAGGACGCATTCTAAGTGTTGGCAGACAAGGACCACCTTGTGGCTCACAACGATGAACGTGTTCTGGGTTGGTGGTGTGCCCCCCCCCCCCCCCCACACACACACACACAGAAACGATTGCTCCCGAACAGGAGAAGGCGTTTATGGAGGCAACAACAATCTTTGTGGGAGCGGTTCTGAGTGTGATTGGAGACAAGTTGCTTGACGCATATATTCATATGCGGGTTGCCAAAAACTTGTGGGATGCGCACGAAATCAAATTCGGTGCAACCAGTGCTGGAAGTGAACTGTATGCTATGGAGCAGTTCCATGATTATAGGATGGTTGATAACAGCTTTGTATTGGACCAGGCTCATGAGATACAACGCATCGCTAAGGAGCTAGAGCTCCTGAAGTGTGAGTTACCGGACAAGTTTTTCGCGGGTTGCATTATTGCAAAACTCCCTCGTGGATGGAGGAACTTTGCTACTTCTCTCAAGCACTTGAGACGTGAATTCTCTGTTGAGGATGTCATCGGTCATCTCAGTGTTGAGCAGAACTCGAGAGCAAAGGACTCACACGTGAAAGGGGCAGAGGGTTCTTCTAGCGCCAATGTGGTGCAGAATAATTTCCACAAGTTCAAGGGAAAGAACTTTGTCCAGCAGAATATTACCTTCAAGAAGAAGGGTAAGAAGAAAGACAAAAGGAGAGATGGATGTTTTACTTGTGGTTCAAAGGAACACTGGGCAAACAAGTGCCCAAACAAGTACAAGAAGCCAGGAGAGGACTCCAAGTCGGTCAATGTCACTCTGAGCAACAATGATGGGGCATCTGGGTATGGTAATCTGCTTACCATACTTTGACTTTGTCAATACACCAATTGGTGGGTTGACACTGGGGCCAATATTGATGTGTGTGCCGATGTGTCTTTGTTTTCTTCCTACCAGGTCGCACGAGATTGTTCCGTCCTGATGGGGAATGATCGCATGCTTCTGTTCATGGTGTTGGCACGGTAAATCTGAAGTTTACTTTGGGAAATATTGTGTAATTGAAAAACGTGCAACATGTCCCCGTCATCAAGAAGAATCTCATTAGTGTCTCCCTTCTATGTAAAGAAGGGTTTAAGTTAGTATTTGAGTCCAACAAAGTAGTCGTATCTCGGTATGGACTATTTGTTGAAAAAGGATGTGATTGTGGTGGTTTGTTCCGCCTTTCCCTGGAGGATTTCTGTAATAAAGTCGCGCACCAAATTCATTCTAATGTGAATGAATGTGAGGTTTTGCATTCACGTCTTTGTCACATTAATTTCGGTTGTATGACGCGTCTAGCCAAGATGGATTTAATCCCGAGTTTCATCTTAGCCAAAGGCTCTAAGTGCCACGCGTGTGTGCAAGCTAAGCAACCTCCTAAGCCTCACAAGCCTGCGAAGGAGAGACACCTGGCACTGTTAGAGCTCATACATTCAGATCTCTGTGAGATGAATGGTGTGTTGACTAAAGGTGGAAATAAATACTTCATGACGTTGATTGATGATTCCACTACTTTAAAGTCTATAAGGCAGAAGCTGAGAACCAACTTCAGAAGAAAATAAAACGAGTCCAATCTAATCATGGGGGAGAGTACTTTTCCAATGAGTTCGATTTATTATGTGTGGAACATGCTATTATTCATGAGAGGACGCCTCCCTATTCACCCCAGTCAAACAGGGTTGACGAAAGGAAAAATCATACTCTGACAGACTTTGTTAACGCCATGTTAGATACATCAGGTTTATCAAAGGCATGGTGGGGGGAGGCTGTATTGACATCATGGCATGTCCTGAATAAAGTTCTCACGAAGGATAATGAGACTACTCCCTATGAGCAATGGGAAAAGAAAAGGCTACACTCTCTTACTTGCGCACTTGGGGTTGTTTGGCGAAAGTCAATGTGCCGATAATCAAAGAGCGTAAGTTGGGACCAAAGACTGTGGACTACGTTTTCTTGGCTATGTCAAGCATAGCGTTGGCTATAGATTTCTAGTGGTGTAATCTGATGTACACGACGTGAAGGTTGATACGATCATGGAGTCTAGGGATGCTACATTCTTTGAGGATATTTTCCCCATGAGAGATATGCAAAGCACCTCTAGACTGGAATCTGATGAGACTCCTGAACCTGCCATTTCGATGGAATGTTATGAACACAAAAGTGATGAAAGTTCCATGGAGGATGACGAGGAAGCTCCTGTTAGGAGCAAGAGACAGAGGACTGCAAAGTCTTTTGATGATGATTTCCTCATGTACCTTGTGGATGACAAGACTCCTAGTTCCATTTTAGAAGCTTATGCATCTTTGGATGCTGACTATTGGAAGGATGCAGTCCGTAGAGAGATAGATTCCATCTTGGCTAACGGGACATGGGAGATCACTGATCGTCCTTATGACCAACTATTGGGATGTAAGTGGGTGTTCAAAAGAAAGCTTAGGCCCGACAATACTATTGAGAAGTACAAGGCTAGGCTTGTGGCCAAGGGTTATACCCAAAAAAAGAAGAGGATTTCTTGGATACGTAATCACCTGTGGCTAGACTGACAACCATACGAGTGTTACTCGCGTTGATTGCCTCGCATGGTCTTCTCGTTCATCAGATGGATGTTAAGACGACTTTCATTAACAGAGAGCTAGACGAGGAAATTTACATGCAGTAGCCAAATGGCTTTGTAGTAAATCGTCAGGAAAGGAAGGTGTGCAAGCTACTGAAATCTTTGTATGGCCTAAAACAAACGCCTAAGCAATGGCATGAGAAGGTCAATACTACTCTAACATCTGCTGGCCTTGTTGTTAACGAAGCTGACAAATGTGTATACTATCACTATGGTGGGGGCGAAGGAGTTATACTGTGTCTGTATGTCAATGACATACTAATATTTTGAACCCACCTCAAAGTCATTGAGGAGGTCAAGACTTTTCTATCTCATAACTTTGAGATGAAAGACCTGGGTGTGGCTGATGTTATCTTGAACATCAAGTTACTGAGAAATACAGAGGGTGTAATTACACTTCTGCAATTCAACCATGTTGAGAAGGTTTTGAGCTGTTTTGGATATTCGGACTACAATCCTTCTGCAACACCATATGATCCTAGCACGCGGATTCGAAAGTTCGAAGGCACGACTGTAGACCCATTGAGATATTCTCAAGTGGTTGGTTCACTAATGTACCTAGCTTGTGCTACTCATCCTGACATCTCATTTGTTGTGTGCAAACTGAGTTGGTTTGTTTCCAATCCGGGAGATGTGCATTGGCATGCTGTTGAGCGAGCGATGCGTTATTTGCAAGATACTGTGAACTATGGAATTCACTATTCAGGGTACCCGACGGTACTTGAGGGTTATAGTGATTAGAATTGGATATCTGATGCTGATGAGATGAAAGCCACCACTAGATATGTCTTCACACTTGGTGGCGGTGCTGTTTCCTGGAAGTCTTGCAAGTAGACGATCTTAACGAGATCGACTATGGAGGCAGAACTTACAGCATTAGACACATCATGCGTCGAAGTAGGATAGCTTTGAGAGCTTTTGATGGATCTGCCAGTGGTTGATAAACTGGTCCAGACTGTCCTTATGAAGTATGATAATCAAAATGTGATTGCCAAAGCTAAGAGTTCAAAGGACAACTTGAAATCCAGAAAGCACATAAGAAGGAGATTGAAACCCGTCCGACATTCTAGAAACTCCAAAGTGATAGTGTTGGATTACATCCAAACGGCTAAGAATTTGGCGGATCCCTTCATGAAAGGGCTATCACGAATTGTGATAGAAAATGCATCGAGGGAGATGGGTATGAGATCCACGTAAGTTGCCATGGGGGTAACCCAACCTATGTGATCGGAGATCCCGTGAATTGGGACCCGAGAAAACAATCCAGTGGTCAACAGAAAGGGTATCCTTTATTAACCCACTCTATTGGAGATGCGATAATACTCTCATATTTTGTAAGGCAAGATGACTTTTGTCTTAATGTGTTCCAAAGCTTGTGTAAGCAAGATGCTAACCTACAGAGCATTCTTTGGAGGAACACACCTATGTGAGCCCAACTGCTGGTCACAATCTATGAGATTGGGTAATCTCTAGGAAGCTCATGAGAAGGTAAGGAGTATGACTAATAAGCTCCACCCATGGGGTTTAGCCTTCAGCAGCCACGTATTAGCTAACAATAGGCGAAACTTCTGGACGCCAAACTGACAATTCAAGGCATAGTCCATTGTTCAGTTGTGAAGAAGTCCAATCCTGTTGCTCTAGGTGGAAGTTCAACTTAACAGTCTCCACTGAAATTTCTGATATATCAAATATTGTTTGGAACAGTTGACAAACTTATGTGCCTCAAGATCTGGTGGGGGATTGTTGAATCATAGATGGGCTATAAGCCCATATGAACAATGATTCCTGGTTAATCTTGAGGCCCATGTAGGTATATGGCAGGTCGTGGGAAGCTTAGTACCACCTTGCTTGTTGAGGAGAGCTGAGACCCCTTTATAAGGGTTGCTCGACCACTTGCCATTGGGAGCTTGGGAACACTATAAAAAAAGACACATCCGTGACATTTTGGGCCGAACGAATTTATTTTCTGTCAGACTTATGACACTTCTATGACGATAATTGTGACAAAACCCGGTATCATCATAGATGTGGTGGGATCCTACTTCTATGACAAAAAATCATGACAGGAAATGGGCTTTTCGTCCTGGGCGGGCCGGAGACGCAGCTGCATGACATTCTTTGGGCCGTCCATGACGGAAAAAACCATGGTAGAAGCGAGGGCAGGGAAAATATCGGGGTGTTCCCGGTTACGGTGGGTGGTCGGGGCCGAGCGATGCACGTTTCTCTCGTACACGCACGCGCGTGGGTGGCATTGGGCTCTAACTGAACCCAAGCGATTGCACAGCAGGCTACGCGTTACTGAACCCGAGCGATCGATCGATGGCTGTTAACCGAACCCGATCGAGCGATTCCTTCGCTACTGCTGCTAACTGAAGCCAATCGATGCTGCCTCTGGATGAACAGTGAGCGTTACTGGGGGCGGTTTGGATGAGCAGTTCCCAGTGGAGGTGGATGAACAGGACCCCGTGGTGTTGCCTCTGGATGAACAGGACCCCGATCGATCGAGCCGGTTGGGGCTGGATGAACAGGACCCCGTGGAGGGCTGGATGAACAGGACCACGCCGTGGAGGGCTGGATGAACAGGACCATGCCGTGGAGGGCTGGATGAAAAGTAGACGGTGGAGGGTTGGATGAACAGTAGCCCGTGGAGGGTGGTTAAACAGGAGCCCGTGGAGAGGGCTGGTTGAACAGTAGCCGGTGGAGTAGCACGCGGTGGAGGCTGGATGAACAGGAGCCTGTGGATGAACAGTCGTAGGTGGAGGCTGGAGGAGGTCGACGGTGGATGAACAGTAGCCCGTGGAGGCTAGAGGGGGTCGACGGCGGAGATGAACAGTATCCCGTGGAGTCCCGTTTTGCGGTACGCCGCACCCCTCCAGATGAACAGGACCCCTGTTTCGACCGTAGCGCTCCAACACAAGTCCGTTTCCTCCGCTTTGCGGTACGCCACACCCCTCCCGATCAACAGGACCCCCGTTTCGACTGTAGGAGGTCCGTTTCCTCTGTTTTGCGGTACGCCAGACCCCTCCCGATGAACAGGATCCCGTTTCGAACGTGGCCGGTCGAACACAAGGCCGTTTCCTTCGTTCTGCGGTACGCCAGGCCTCGTTTCCATCGGTTATTCCGTCCAAGCCCTCCCGATGAACACGACGACACATTCCATTCCGACCCAGCCGGTTGGCTCCCCATGAACACGATGACGACGCAGTTTCTCTGTTCTGACCCAGCCATGTACACGAGCCCTGGCCGTACGTACGCGCGAGTAGGCGTTCGAGACCCCGCCCGTATGTACGTACATGGCCACATTTACTTTCTTGCACACTGGCCGCTGTACGTACGTGTACATGCTACGTGCGCGCCTCTACTACGACACGTGCGTGCCTCTACATCGTCCAGTATGTACGTATACGTTCGCGACCAGAATGACAACGCTACGTACGCTTCGACCAGGTGGGTCCCGACTGTCAGGCACTTCCTTGCGTGCGAAGATGTAGCTGGTGGGTCCCAGCAGTCAGGGGGGCGAATCGTTTCTTTTTGCCAGGATGTACTTCCTTGCGTGCGAAGATGTAGCTGGTAGGTCCCAGCAGTCAGAGGGAAACGTTTTTTCGCGAAATATAGTTGCCCATCCGGTTGGTCCCTGCTATCAGGTGGAGGAATCATTATTTTCTGTGTAATAAGGAGGCACTTCCTTGCTGCGGCTGTGGACCCAGCTGTCAGCCTCTCCACGTACAGTCCATGTCCGATGGAAGCCGTTCCTTGACCATGTTGACCAAGTCGCGCCGAGAGCACCCGGGCGATGGACGATGACGACGCCTAGGAAGGGGACGATGCAGAGCCGGGGAAGACGCGGCAGTGGATGCCCACGCTTAGAGGAGTATGAGGGTTCACTGGTTCGCTGCGGTGTGAGGCTGCCGTCGCCGCAGAATAACAGAGGGTGTGGGTGAGTAGAGGGATGGCCTGGCCAGCGGTGGGAGTAGTAGGGGGCGGTGAGGCCTCCGCGGCATCGCAGCCGGCCACGGGAGGCATGAGCATGAGGCACGACCGGCGCTGGTTTGGGCGGCTGGAGCAAGAAGACCAGAGGTTGAAGAGGCACTACGGCCATTGTTTGGACATCGTACAGTCACTGGAGCTAGAATCGTGCATATTGACTAAGTTGACAAAGCCCTCCGTCCCCGTAAACTTAGTAGGCCCACAAGTCAGCCTCCCACTATACTGGGTCCCATCTAGCAGGGGAGTATTCATTTTTTTGTGCATAATAAGGAGGCAATTCCTTGCGTGTGAAGATATAGCTGGTGGGTCCGAGCTGTCAGCGGTGGTAACGTTTTTTTGGCGAAATACAGAGGCCCTTTCGGTGGTCCCAGATGTCAGGTGGAGGAATCATTATTTTGCACGTAATAAGGAGGCATTTCCTTGCGTGCGGCCGTGGACCCAGCTGTCAGCCTCTCCACGTACAGTCCACTTCAGATGCATGTCGGTCGTTGACCACGTTGACCAGGCCACGCCGAGAGCACCAGGGCGGTGGACGACGGCGAGGCCTAGGAAGGGAACGACACAGAGCCAGGGAAGACTCGGCAGTTGTTTCCCACACGGAGGAGAGTACGACTGTACGAGGGTTAACTGGTTCGTCTGCCGTCGCCGGAGAATAACAGCAGGTGTGGGTGAGTAGAGGGATGGCTAAGCCAGCGATGGGAGTACGGTGGGGCGGTGAGGCTGCGCGGCAGCACAGCCGACCGTGGGGAGGAGGGAGCAGGCAGTCCCGCCGGCGCTTGTTTGAGCGGCTGGAGCAGGAAGAGCAGAGATTAAAGAAGCACGACGATCGTTCGATGGACACCCAACAGTCACTGCTTGTGCGTCAAACTTTTTTTAGGAAAGCCTCAAATTTGTGGAAAACAGCATACAGCCCATCTGCCATTATTTCTAATAATTTATAGCCCATTTGCTAATTCTTAAGGGTTTTTTGGAGCCCATATTCTTTTTGTTAGCATTACAGCCCATACTGTGGTCACATTCAAACTGATTTTAAAAATAAATAATATAAAATCCAACAAATTGTCCACTCATAAAAATTAATGCAATTTAAAATCTCGAAATGAAAAAAAGAAATTTGAATCTAATTGCTGGTTTGATGTGTTTTAAAAATGTACAGCCCATTTCTCATTACTAATAGGCCATTTTCTCAGCCAGCCGAATGAAGCTCTCCTCGTCTTGAAAGATATGCAGCCCAAGAGGCCTAACAAAGCGACTTACTTAGCAACTCACAAAAAAACTGGGCTAGCCAATTTCAGAAAGAAAAAAAAACTAGTGGGCTGGTCTGTGGTAAACATAAAAGAGAAGGCTGTCTAGACAAGCTAGAGTGCCCCGCACAGCCCAGTTGACATCCTGCTTCCGTCTCAAAAACAAATTAGATAAATGCCACTCCAATTATGGTGATTCATAAAAATGCCACTACAATTTCCAAACTTTGAAAAATGTCACTGCAATTTTCGCAAACTTTGGAAAATTCCACTGCAATTTGCAAACTTTGAAAAACGCCACTCCAGACTTCGAAAAATGCCACTGAAAATGGGATGAAATGGCATTTTTCAAAGTTTGGAAATTGCAGTGGCATTTCTCAGAAACACCAGATTTGGAGTGGCATTTATCAAATTAACCCAAAACAAAAATAACTGGGCGAGCTGTTGGGTCCCTGGTGTCAGCCGCTCGTTGTGCAATTCTCTCGTTTATTGACTACGTTGACAATGGCATGGGACCCAGATGTCAGAAATCCATTAGGAGGAGCCATTTTTTATTGGATTGAAATAAGGAGGCACGCACTTGCGTAATGCCATGACCTTGGCGGGTCCCTGCTGTCATCCTCTTCACATACAATCATCTCCTGATTGTGTACGCGTCAACTTGGTAGGCCCACAAGTCAGCCTCTACACCCATGGAGGACAAATACAACCCATTTAAAAAAATAACAGCCCATTCCATACGTTCAAACGGAAAGTTCAACATTCAGAGCAAAGTAACAGGTCTGATCCACATATAGAGTATTGAACTTCCACGCTGACAACCATCATAGCCAAGTTAACTATCTACTCCCACTAATACTCTAGTAGCGTACAAGTACTAACTTACTCTTAGCTAACTAGACGATGCCGGCCGCCATCTGCGGTACACACTAAACGCCGGCACCGGCATCCTCCGCCTCGCCTCGGACTTGCCAGAGGTGCGATAGGGCGCGTTGCTCGCGCGCATTGGCCCTTTCCATGCCGGCGTGGTCCACCGAAGCTTCGGCTTCTAAGCGGGAAACCCACTTGACGAGCTGGTAGTAAAAATCAGCGTCGCGAACGCGTGCGTGCCCGACAGCCTCCAGGGCTATTTGCCGGGCGCCGGCCTCCATGTAGTTGGCCAAGTTGCGGGCGCTCTGCTTGCGACTCAGAGCGTCGGTGCGCTGCAGCTCCATGTTCCGTTGGCGACGCAAATCGGCGATACGCTGCTCCTCCGCCAAGCGGTCGCGCTCCAACAACTCCTGCTCCTCCGCCAGGCGGTCGCGCTCCAACAAGTCCTCGATCTCTGCATTGCCATCTAAAGACCGATAGAATGCCTCCTCCCTCCGTCTGCCTTCCGGTGAAAAACCGAACACTAGTTCCGGCGGTGACCGCCTCCGGCCTCGCCTATCGCGGATGGGCGGGGCATGGTGGACGTGGCGAGAGCGAGGATAAGTGGCGAGCAACGTCGGGCCGGTGGGGGCTTATGAGGATAGGGCGAGTTGGGTCACGGTGCCACCGGAGAAGGACGGGAAACAATACTTATAGGCGGAAGGTAGCGTGACGGTCATCGGAATTCAATGCATAATTAAGCAGGCATGGCTTAGCGCGCCAGCTTGTCGTGGAAAACTAGAGAAACTGAAATTATGACTGTGTCGTCCCGTCCCGTCCGTGTTGGGTCCCACGCCGGCATGACGGTCAAACGAGTGCACTCGAATCATCTCCCTCCTTGTCAATAATGATTCCACAGATTTAAAAGGCCCGCAACAATTAAAGCGCATCTTTTTTTGCATCAGTTAGCTGCCTTAATTACGGCCAACTGCATGCAGGCACTCCAAATCGCTCGCAGCCAGTACGCGGAGCATCATGCAACGAGTCGCAGCCGAGGGCATTAGTTGATGAACTTTAGCTGGGAGATAAGGCATTTGCGAACGTTTTTGCTGGCAGTTTCTTCAGATTCGCATGGCATTTTCTTCAGAGCAGCTTGTCAGTTTCTTCAGAGGTAGGCATTTTTAATCAAAAAACTGCCACTTCAGATCTTGCGTCGCAACTAAAACTGCCAGGAGCACATTAGTAGGCTAGCTAGTGATCGATCAGTAACTTTTAAACACTGAGCGAACAGAAATAAGGAACTGTTAATGCATCTCAATGATCCACAGATCATATCCAAATATGTAGCTCCAAAAGCAAAGATCAGCCACTTTGGATCTTGTGTCGCAACTAAAACCAACTAGTACGATTCCCATACATAAGATCAACATGTTAATGCATCTCAATGATTCACAGATCATATACAAATATGTAGCTCCAAAAGCAAAGATCTAGAAAAAACATTTGTTCTGCCTACAAACATGGATGCTTCTCTTGGCACATTCAGTACAGACTGAAAGACAAATTTGTTTGTGAAGTCTAGAATTCCTCTTGCAAACGTAAGTGGTTTCACCAGCAGCTGGAACCATGAGAATGAACCACACATGATGGACGAACATCCACTGCAATATGATTTGGGCTTCTCTCGATCACACGGCGAGACTATTTTCGAAATACAAACTTTAACTTAGGCAAAATGATGCCCATTGTATAATCAGACCAAAGCAATGAAGCACCTAGTGTTGGCCAATAAATAGTATAGTACTACTTTTCTGCAGTCCATGAACTGACTATCCAATCTTTCTGTGTCTATTTTCAAATGGCACTGCATGTAGTGACTATACTATTCTCTTGTGCAGTTCAACCAAAATTGCGGTCACTTTGTGTGTTTGCCAAATAGCAACGGGCAGACATCTCTATCTGCACAAATATCAAGCAGCTAGTAAACATATACCCCACCTTGTATTTTCGGTTTAAACATGTCTCTTCCGCTTAGCATCTGTCATGTTTTGCACTGGACAATTTGATACAGCCATGTTTTGCCCTGGACAATTTCATACTGAATTGATTTGCTGGTTCAGAGCAGAAATATAGCGCATATTCTTCATCAGACCAAGGATATCCATGTTCGCAGTGATGGACGAGGTGAAATCGATACAACCAAAATTGAGCATCCAATCATTGAATCCTGTCCTGCACCTCCAATGTAGGTCCACCCTACCAATAAATTCACATGCAAACCACTAGTATTACTATCTAATGACAGTACAAAAAGAGTAGCAAGATAGTAGCAAACCATGTACCTTCGTAATGAACAACTCATAGTGCCACCAATTGGATATAAAGGTTTGGAAGAAAACATGCTCCTAATGTTGAACCAGTTGGACTTTTTTTGCAGTTCCACTAAAATTGAGCATCCCTGTTTGCATAGATATTGAAAGTGTGATTACTATAAAAGTAGCACTAGTTGAAGCATAGACTCACAAATATAAGCATTCAAATTTCTTAATGGGAAAAGGTAGCAAGACTGTTTCTAACCACCTGTTTGAAGGAATAAATAAGGCAACACAGGCTGATGTCAAGAAAGGCATATTGTTGGCGTTTTGGGAACGGGGGTCCCCAGACTTGCCTGCCTGCGCCCTGCGGCGTGGATCAAGTGGGGGCCCATCGCGGCCCATCTTCATCAACACAAGCTCAAGACCCTCGCGAGGGGCCAAGCCTCGCGGGGCGGACGACAGGAAGCTTCCTCAGGAGCGGCCTCATCAGGCAGGCTCGCGAGGAGGCGCAGAGATCAATGCAAGGGTACCTCATGAGGATCCAGTGACGCAAGCCATGACGATCAAGGCCAGGCGGGCGCCGGCCTTTGCAGAGTCCTTGTTTCCCCTTTGGTGCAAAGGAGGCAAGCACAGGCCAAGGCATCAGGAAAAGGTTACCATTCCAGTGCAACGAGACCAAGACCAGCCGGACGGCCGGACGGAGGTCACCGTGGAGCCCAAGATGGCGTCACCACCAGAGCTTTTGGCAGCCGAAGACCACCTTTGGTCATGATAACTTGTACTAGATGTTCCCCTTCAAAATGGCCAATTGTTGGCGCCCTTCCCGCTCAATTATTTTGGGGAGAGGCCCAGGGCATCTATAAATAGAGCTAGCCACCACAGAGTAGAGGCATCTGGAGACCAAGTAGAACTCAACGCACCAGCTCAAGAACACCTCTCGCGATGCTGTTCTTCCTCTGTACTGTTCATCATCAGCCCCCAAGGCAATCCACCACACCACACACTGGAGTAGGGTATTACACCACAACGGTGGCCCGAACCAGTATAAATCTCGTGTCCCTTGTGTTGTTCATCGTTTTCATCTTAGTTCGCACGAGGGGATCGGACGTAGAATGGTAGGGAAGAGATCTCCGCGCGCACCCCAGTGTTCGAACCTCAAGGGTCTGCCGGAACCCAAAATCCGACATTTGGCGCGCCAGGTAGGGGTGCGCCAGAATCCTACCTTCTTTCCGACGACCCGCTCTCCGTCAACACCGCGCTCCGCACCCATGGCGGACGACGCGCTGCCGGCCCCGGCAGCGGACGCGAGCGCAGGGTCCAGGGGGCTCCCGGCCTTGGCCCCCACCCTGCGGCAGGTGCAATGGCCGCGCAAGTTCAAGCCCGAGATGCCGCTGCGCTACGACGGCGCGACAGACCCGCTGGTCTTCCTGCTGGCGTACGAGGAGGCCGTCCTCAGAGCCGGGGGCGACGACCGGGTAATGGCCAACTGGCTACCCATGGCCCTCACCGGTGTCCCGCGCATGTGGCTCTTCCACCTACCGACGGCTTCCATGACCTCTTGGGAAGAGCTGTGCAGCCTCTTCCTCGCCCGTTTCGCCGCGCCAGCGCCACCCATTGTCGCGACCCTCCTAGGAGGCTCCCAGGCGCCGCCCTCGAGCCACCACGTCAAGCCGTTCACCCGCCAGATCAGAGCGGCCTCCAAGCGTCAAGAAGCTCCCCTGGGCTGGGCGGTGCCCGAGGCTGATCTGATTTTCGACTCGGGTGACCTCCCCTTCAACCCTTCCGGCTCGGGCGCGCTCCCAATGTTGTGCACCCCCACCTCTGCCAAGTGGCCGTCACCAGGACCCTCATCGACGGTGGCGCCGGACTCAACGTGCTCTCGGTGGAGGCCTTCAGTCTCCTGCAAGTACCACCGGAGCGGCTCCAACCCAGCAGGCCCTTCACAGGCGTCGGAGCCGGATCCACCGCCTCCTTGGGACAGATCCGCCTCCCGGTGACCTTCGGCACCTACGACAACTTCCGCACGGAGCTGATCGACCTCGGCATCGCCCCCATCGGCCTCCCATACAATGCCATCCTCGGCTACCCGGCCTTGGCCCGGTTCATGGCGGCGACTCACCCGGCGTACAACCTCATGAAGATGCCCGGGAGCAGCGGCGTCCTCACCGTGCTGGGGGATACAAAGGACGCGCTGCAGGTGCTCCGACTTGCCTTCAGGGCTACCGCCGCGGCACGGCCCGCCGGCACCGACGCCCTCGAGCCCAAGGGGGCTGCGCCAGCTAAAAAGAAGCAGTTATTCACCCAGGACAAGGTGGAAACCAAGCAAGTACCGGTCGACGAGGACGGGTCCACCGGCGCCACCTTCACTATAGGGGCCAATCTCGAGCCCGAGCAGTAGAAGGCCCTGATCGGATTCCTGCGCGCGAACAAGAAGGTGTTCGCATGGGAACCTGATCAGTTAGCAGGAGTTCCGAGAGATGTGATCGAGCACCATCACAACGTGTGCCCCAACATACGCCCCATGAAGCAGAAGGCAAGGAGGCATTCCACCGAGAAACAGGCTTTCATCGTTCAAGAGACCCGAAAACTGGAAGCGGCAGGGGTTATCCACGAGGTCCGCTACCCCGATTGGCTGGCTAATCCTGTTGTCGTGCCAAAGAAGGGGGGAAACGAGCGCATGTGTGTCGATTTCACCAACCTCAACAAAGCTTGCCCGCAGGACCCATTTCCGCTCCCCCGCATTGACCAGATCATCGACTCCATCGCAGAATGTGACCTGTTGTGCTTCCTGGATGCCTTCTCAGGCTATCATCAGATCAAGATGGCAGTGGAAGACGTAGAGAAGACGGCCTTCCTAACCCCGTGCGGGGTATACTGCTATACGTGCATGCCATTTGGGTTGTGCAACGCAGGCGCAACCTTTCAGCGACTGATGCACATCGCCTTAGGCCGGCAGCTCGGGAGGAACGCCGAGGCTTACGTCGATGACATCGTGGTGAAATCTCGGGAAGCAAAAACCCTGATTCAGGACCTGGAGGAAACCTTTGCGAGCTCAATGAAGTGGATCTACGACTCAACCCGGAGAAGTGCGTGTTCGGAGTCCCCTCCGGCAAGCTCCTGAGTTTCGTCGTGTCCCATAGGGGCATCGAGGCCAACCCAGAGAAGATCAAGGCGGTCGAGGACATGAGCCCGCCGACGACCCTCAGGGAAATGCAGAAGCTCACTGGGCGCGTGACTGCGTTGGGGCGCTTCATCTCCAAGCTAGGGGAACGAGCGCTGCCCTTCTTCAAGCTGATGAAGAAGAAGGGCCCCTTCGAATGGACTGAAGAGGCCGACAGGGCGTTCCAGGATCTCAAGAGGTACCTCACCAGCCCACCAGTGATGGTGGCACCACGCCCTCGGGAGCCCCTGGTGCTCTACCTTGCGGCCACCCCTTACTCCGCTAGCGCAGCCTTGGTGGCGGTCAGGGAAGAGCGCCGAGCAGGAGCCGCATCAACCGCCCAGACCAAGGCAGAGCAAGGCCGGGAGGGCCTCGCGAGGACCACAACCGCAGCCGGAGAGGAACGGCCGCGCCAGGAGGACGCACTTGGGGGGGAGAGGCCTCTGCAGACGACCAAGCGCTGGGGCTCCATCGCCTCAGGAGGCGCCCCAACCACTGGAGAACGCACTCTGCACAGACTCCCTCAATCTCGTCGAGCATCCCGTGTACTTCATCAGCACGGTGCTGCGGGATGCAAGGGCGCGGTACCCCATGCCTCAAAAGCTCCTCCTTGCGCTATTGGTGGCCTCGCGCAAATTGCGGCACTACTTCCAGGGCCACCCCATCAAGGTCGTCTCCGCCTACCCCTTGGAAACGGTACTCAGGAGCCCCAACTCAGCTGGAAGGGTCGCAGAGTGGAACATCGAACTGCAAGCATTTCAGCTAGAATTCAGTACGACCAGAGTCATCAAGGGAGCCGCGCTGGCAGATTTCATGGCAGAATGGACAGAAGCGCCGGGTCTCGAGGCAGGTGAAGACCGATCCCTCTCCCCAGGAAGCGAAGCGCCAGATGGCTGGGTCATGTACTTCGATGGGGCATTCTCCCGGCACGGCGCGGGAGATGGCGCAGTGCTCGTATCCCCCACCGAGGACAAACTCTACTATGTCGTGCAACTCTGTTTCCAGCACGGAGAGAAGGTCTCCAACAACATAGCAGAGTACGAAGGCCTGATAGCGGGCTTGAAAGCTGCGATCGCCCTAGGGGTAAAGCGCCTCACCATCAAGGGAGATTCACAGCTCCTCGTCAACTTCTCCAACAAGGTATACGAGCCGAAGGATGAGCACATGGAGGCTTACCTCGCTGAAGTCCGCAGGATGGAGAAACAGTTCTGGAGACTGGAATTGCAGCATGTGCCTCGCGGCACCAATCAGGAGGCTGACGACATTGCCAAAAGGGCGTCTAAGCGGCTGCCATAGGAGCCTGGCGTCTTCGAGGAACGGCTCTTCAAGCCCTCAGCGGTGCCGTTGCTGGCAGGAACGGCGCAACCAAGAGAGGAGCCTCCTCAGCCGCCTGCCTCAGGAGCTCCGGTCTGCGGCCCGGCCTCGGGAGCGCGCCTGCTCCTGGCGTTAGAGCCTCAGGAGGGATGTTGGATCCCGGAGCTCAAGGACTACCTGATGCAAGGGATTCTGCCGGAGAAAGAGGAGGAGGCGGAGCGTGTAGCACGGCAGGCTACGGCTTATTGCATTCAGGACGGCGAGCTCTACAGGAAGCGGCCAAACGACGTGTCCCTGCATTGCATCTCCAGGGAGCAAGGAAAGGAACTGCTGGCGGACATACACGGTGGAGACTGTGGGCACCACTCGTCGTCACGAACCCTTGTCGGCAAGGCGTTTCGCAGCGGGTTCTACTGGCCCACAACACTCAATGACGCCGTTGAGCTGGTAAAAGCTTGCGAGGCCTGCCAGTTTCATGCTAAACAGATCCATCATCCTGCGAGAGGTCTGCAGACCATACCTCTCTCTTGGCCATTCGCAGTTTGGGGGTTGGACATTCTGGGCCTGTTCCCTCGGGCGCCAGGGGGCTATCGCTACCTCTACGTCACTGTGGACAAGTTCACCAAGTGGGCCAAGGTGGAAGCTGCACGCACAATCCCGACAGGCTCGGCAGTCAAGTTCATCAAGGGCCTCGTGAGTCGGTTTGGGGTGCCTAACCGCATCATCACGGACAAGGGTTCGCAATTCACCAGTAATCTCTTCAAAATGTACTGTGCTAACCTTGGAACACAGATATGCTACACTTCGGTAGCACACCCCCGGAGCAATGGTCAGGCTGAACGAGCCAACGCGGAGGTCCTGAGGGGCCTCAAAGCCAGGACCTTTAAGAAGAAGCTGGAGGCCTGTGGCAGGGGCTGGTACGACGAACTCCAGTCCGTGTTGTGGTCCATCCGCACGACAGCGACCAAGCCGACTGGCGAGACCCCGTTCTTCCTCGTCTACGGAGCAGAGGCAGTTCTCCCTCACGAGTTCAGGCGTCGCTCCGCACGGGTCCTGGCGTTTGACGAGGCTCAGCAGGACGCCATGCGGGGGACGGATCTCGTGCTGGGGGAGGAACGCCGTCGAGAAGCTGCACTGCGAGCGGCAAGGTATCAACAGGCGCTACGACGATACCACCGCCGCAACATCCGCCCCAGGACCCTCGAGGTAGGGGATCTCGTGCTCAGGCGGGTTCTCTCCAGGGAGGGGCTGCACAAGCTCTCTCCCATGTGGGAGGGCCCGTTCAAGGTTGTTCATGTTTCCAGGCCTGGCTCCGCGCGCTTGGAGACTCCGGAGGGAGCACCCATCCAGAACGCGTGGAACATTCAACATCTCCGGAAGTTCTACCCCTGAGCGAGGCCTAGCGACTAGGAAAGGCCCGGTGCCTGTGAAGAAGGCCAATGCCTGTGAAGATATTGCGTTTTGGGAAAGGCCCGGTGCCTGTGAAGAAGGCCAATGCCTATGAAGATATCGCGTTTTGGGAAAGGCCCGGTGCCTGTGAAGAAGGCCAATGCCTGTGAAGATATCGCGTTTTGGGAAAGGCCTGTTGCCTGTGAAGAAGGCCAATGCCTGTGAAGCTATCGCGTTTTGGAAAAGGCCCGGTGCCTGTGAAGAAGGCAAACGCCTGTGAAGCTCACCGCCCGTGACACTCTCACGTAATAATGAGTGGGGCTGTACACGTCCCGGAGTTTCCGGAGTGCCGCCCTTGGGCCTCGGGGGCTCCCGCCCATGCCCAGTGGCAGCACTTAGCTCCGCGCTGGTGAGAAGACATCGAAGACTAGAATAGGTGCCGGACGCGGCTTTTCATTTGCTTTCTGCAGTTGGCGTGTTTATTCCTGTTTGAAGTCTTATTGGAGTTGTTGGCGTCATCTACTCGCCTCGTTTTCTCTCGCACAAGTCTCGCGAGGGATATTCGCGGGCGCCCTCGTGAGTGTCTTCCGCCCCAATCGTCTGGAGCTTTCCTGTCTGAGTCCTCTGCGGGAGTACCCCTCCCAGTCCATGCCTCATGGGCATCGCGACACGAACGCAGGACCTAGGCTAATCGCCCCCCGCTGCCGGGGTCAAGGGTTGCCCCTCTAACTAATCCTCGCAGGGCATGAAGCTCATGGCGAGGCCTCAGCCTCAGGAGGGAAGGGCCGCGTCAAGCTCCACCAAGCTTAAATGACTCCCACACGTGGGCACGCATTACGGAAATATAGCACGGAAATGGCAAAAGCAACACGACGATTGACACCAACAGTTCTAACATGCCCCCATGGGGCCATGTACAACCTTCTTCTTACGCAGGAAAGGAAGGAAACGAAATAGGACCCGACCTGCCCTACACCAACCTACAACAAAAGCTCGAGCTGCTCCTGGGGCACAGGCGGACGCCTCCTCTCGCTTCACCGGGGCGCGGCGGCGGGTGGACCCGCTGCCTTCACCCAGGCGGGCGCGACGGCGCGGGGGCTGTCGCGGCCACCATTGGAGGAGTTGCTGCCTGAGGGAGAGTCGCCGAGACTTGGCGAGCCCCGAGCACCGCCACCGGCACGCCTGGCGCCGTCTTCATCCTGGTCGGTACCGGGGCTGGGCAGGCGGCCGCGGTCACCATCTTCGGAGAAGCACCCAGCGCGGCGACCATCTTCCCCAAACACCCTCACGTAGAGGGTGGCATCGCCATCAAACTTGAAGTGCAGGGTGCACCGCTGACTCAGGCCGCGCGCGCGGGCAAACGTTTGCCAGCCGCGAGTCAGGGGCCCATTTTCGGAAGGGGAGACCTCCAGCGAAGCCCAGGAGGCCCTGCTGCAACAACCAACCGCCTGGAGCCAGAAGCCACACCGGGCGCTGGCCGGTAGATCACCAACGAAGAAGCGGGGGAGCTGGAGCCAGGTGTTGGCCGGGTCCGCCGACCACACTACGAACTCCGGCAGCACCTCCGCCGAGCGGAAGCGCGGCCTGGGGGGCCGCGCGGTCATGGCATGCCTCCCCTCAGCAGCCGGGCGCTCACCACCGCGCAGGGAACCACCTCGTGGCCACGGGAAGCCGCTATGGGGACCGCAGGATGCTTGCGAGGACGACCCCGGCCGCGCTCGGCCGAGGAGAAGTCAGGCCCTGCCTGGCAAGCCTTTCCCTTCTCTGCGGCTGAGAACCTCTTCGGGGCCATGAGGACGGCGAGTGGCCAAGGAGGAGAAGAGGAGAAGCAGAAAGGGGCGAACTGGCAGAGCTCACGCAGCCCCGTACTTATAGCCGGAGAAGACCAACCGCCGAGCACCACGATCGCAGGTAATCATGACCCATATCTCTGCATGCAGGGACTTGTCAAGTCGTGCGGTTGCCGAGGCGTCATGGGAAGCGCATGCGCCCACGTCTAATCAACCACCACACGGCGCCCAAGGCCGCAGGCTATTAGGGCCCGCCGCGCTTCGCGCTTGCCCCTTCGCTTCTTCGCTAAGCCAAGCCCACGCGCGCCTCGGGCCCGGGGGCTACTGTCGGCATTCTGGGAACGGGGTCCCCAGACTTGCCTGCGTGCGGCCTGCGGCGTGGCTCAAGTGGGGGCCCAGCGTGACCCATCTTCATCAACACAAGCTCAAGATCCTCGCGAGGGGCCAAGCCTCGCGGGGCGGACGACAGGAAGCTTCCTCAGGAGCGGCCTCACCAGGCAGGCTCGCGAGGAGGCGGAGAGATCAATGCAAGGGTACCTCGCGAGGATCTAGTGACGCAAGCCATGACGATCAAGGCCAGGCGGGCGCCGGCCTGTGCAGAGTCCTTGTTTCCCCTTTGGTGCAAAGGAGGCAAGCACAGGCCAAGGCATCAGGAAAAGGTTACCATTCCAGTGCAACGAGACCAAGACCAGCCGGACAGCCGGACGGAGGTCACCGTGGAGCCCAAGACGGCGTCACCACCAGAGCTTTTGGCAGCGGAAGACCACCTTTGGTCATGATAACTTGTACTAGATGTCCCCCTTCAAAATGGCCAATTGTTGGCGCCCTTCCCGCTCAATTATTTCGGGGAGAGGCCCAGGGCCTCTATAAATAGAGCTAGCCACCACAGAGTAGAGGCATCTGGAGACCAAGTAGAACTCACCGCACCAGCTCAAGAACACCTCTCGCGATGTTGTTCTTCCTCTGTACTGTTCATCATCAGCCCCCAAGGCAATCCACCACACCACACACTGGAGTAGGGTATTACACCACAACGGTGGCCCGAACCAGTATAAATCCCGTGTCCCTTGTGTTGCTCATCGTTTTTATCTTAGTTCGTACGAGGGGATCGGGCGTAGAATGGTAGGGAAGAGATCTCCGCGTGCACCCCAGTGTTCGAAACACAAGGGTCTGCCAGAACCCGAAATCCGACACATATATAGTTCTTTCTGAAAGAATGATCGATTCCTGACCTTTCCTCTTCTTTTAAGCATATTTTGTGCAGTTCAACTAAAATAAAATGCCATCACCGCCTTGACAATTCAGTGACACTGTACAAAAGGAAATGACTTAACATTACATCATGATGTCAGGTATGTAGTCGACAGGAATTAGAGACAAACTTACAGACCTCCTTCGATAACATAACGAACATTAATTTTAACAAAGGTGTGACTAGCTTTACCGGGATAATTTGAGTGAACTCTACACCCTCTGTTCCTTAATATAAGAAGTTTTTGCGGTTCAATTTAAAGTACCCAAATGTCTAGTATTTAGAAAAATAGGTAGTAGTTTTCTTGAGCACATATCTAGGAAAGTTTGCCACACTTTATTTATGTCCATACGCTAATGCAACACCACTCAAAATTTCAAATGCTACAAATATACACTAATCCAGTGGCTAGTGCAACAGTAGAGTAGTTATTTTATTACAGGGTACAGTACAATGGTTTTACTGAACAGATTTCAATAAACTCTAGCACTGGAAGATTTCTATAAGAATTAACAATACAAAATGTAAAGGTAACACGTTTCAGCATTGGTATACTAGCTGTGCATGAGCATTAAACCAAATACAAAAGTCTGAAGGTAACTAGCATTATTAGCTAATGACAATATAAAAAAATTGCAAACCATGTACCTCCAAGGTAAATATCATTTCGAACTCGGGCGGACCTTAAAAATTGCTATCCCAATCTTCATAATCGATCAAACATAAAAAACTTGATCGAACGAATCAAGAGAACAGCCGGAGGAGGAGGTGCCCACTCTTGGACCTTTCTTCTTGTCTTCATAATTTTTTGTGTAGTTTAACCAAAATAAAATGACATCAGCGCCTTGGCATTTTGGTGACACTGTACAAAAAAATCAACTTATCTCATGAAAGTGAGGTATGTAATCTATAAGCATTAACAGTGCAAAAATCGAAGGTAGTACAAGTTTCATCGTTGGTATACTGGCTGTGCAACAGTATTAGAATGCCTTAGCTAAAAAATCTTTAATACATCCACAATCAACAGCTAACCCTGAAATAATCCAGTGACATTAAATAGCATTGCTTAAATTTATCGATGGCATTAGACTGAGTGCGACATTAGTTAAATGTGGCATCACTTTAGCAGTAGCATTGCTTGACTTGACTGCTGGCGTTATATTAACAGCAAAAAAGTGACAATAAGAGCATGGGGGTCCCATTCGGACAGTGGGCGCACCAGTACGATGTACCTCCACGGACGCATAGAGTGGTGAGGGAGGTATGGTTGCCCAAAGCAACAAATATCCAGGCAGCATATGTGGATTACATCCCATTTTTGTTCTGTTTAGCCACCTTTTTCCTATGTGAGGACAACAAACCGATCGACCTGGTCATTCTCTATTGCGTTGTCATGCCTTTCTACCCTTATTCAACCAAGAGACACGAGACTTGTTCCTTAGCTACTGATTTTCCCCTTTTCAACCTAGATGCAGGTTCGATGCCTACTCTCTTGGATAGTACAGTCTCCCTTCCTTTCCTTATTTGACCCAGACATGGATTAGTCTGCATGAAGTAGGTTTTCCTTTAATAGTGCAAATTAAGGTTTTCGTCTGCGTGACCAGCAGAGTAGAGGATAGCAAATTAGGAAGATGGTGGAGTGGAAAAATATCCACATGCATCGACGTGGCAGATGGGGCAATAGAACAAGGGTATGGTTCGAAAAGAGGTAGCATACCTGAGGGTCGGCGGGAAGTGGCTTCGCTCGTGGTCGTCATCCTCCGCACGCACTACGGCAGCGAGCTTGGGGACGGAGGCCATCCCGCGCGGGCGCTAGGTCTGAGAGGGCGGCCTTGTCGTCAGTGCGTGACCTCGCTTGCTGATGACGAGTGCGTCAATACTGTACGTCCTTTTCTTCCCCGGTGGATCTGTGACCATCGGTGAGGAGGAAGAGAGAGAGGTCGTCTTTTTTTAGATTTGGAGAGAGGGTGATAGTGTGAGAAGCAAGTGGGCAGCCCTTAGCAAGAAAGCTCTGAAGCTCCAGCCTATATATCTTTTTTATACTACTAGTACTAGAGGTGGAGTAGTGGTCGAGTAGTTTATATTTTCTCTGCAAACAGTACCAGTTAGTCATGCTTCAAAACTGAACGGCACGCCATTAAAAAATAAAGGTCGATAACTAATGCGGCACCTCGGGCCAACGCGGCCAGATCGCATTTTGCACGAGAAATTACACACCATGTTTCGTTGACATGTGGTTCCGTTCCAACATGTCAGTGAGACGACGACGAGTCCTTTTGTACAATTTCCGAAAGGACGTGTAGGCCGGGGCGCCTCTTCGTGTACCGTGGCAAACTGGCAACCGTCCACCGACTCTTCGCCTTACCCTCTCGATTTGGAACTGCTGTCGCACGCTCTTCCTCCCTCCTCCATTTGCCTTCACCCTTCCTTCTGCCATTGTTCGATCTTCTTCTCCATGAAGGGAACAAGCCGGAAACGACCCCGTTATTCTTGCCCCGATCTGAAAGATGACGTGGTGGGGGAACTCATTGATCAGTGCAACATCATCACCTCGGCTAGCATGGCAGGTTCGTTCAAGACCACTCTCGACTCAACTAATAACATCATTACAAGGAACCCAAGGGTCCAGGAGTGGTTTGATCTCCCTTATCTTCTTCGCTATAAGCCTGTTCGCATGGGCACGGACGACGGAGGCCTCGCCTTGTGCAAGTTGATGCTGCTTGATAGCGATACGTGTGATGTCAAGATGCCATTGCTTCACGGTAAGGCTTGGGCTGGTGCAAATGGAGATTGGGTTGTTTATATTGGGTACAATTGCGAGTGGGAACTTGTGAATGTGTACACTCATCAGCGGATTCCACTTCCAAAAATCTCCGAGTGCCCTGAGGTTGAGCACACAGATGATCTACATACGTTCAAATACGATCATGGTGACTGTCGTCTACGGAAGATAGCAATTTATCGAGTTCCCAACCGCTATTGGAATTACAAGACCTGTCAAGTTGTTGCTATCTTCGACAAGCTTGTTGTCGTCCTTCATGGTTTGACTGGATGGATATTGCTCAAAAATCAGTTTCTATACACGGATGTGTACTGTGATGCAATTCAATACGAGGGTCTTGTGTTTATTGCCACCACTCGTGGCACTGTTTTTGCATGGGATCCTTGTAGTTTCGGTACGTTTGTCTTCCACCGTAATTATAATTGTTTCGTCCACATGCATGAGAATTAGCAAGTTTCCCTTCTCTACTAATTAACCTTCTTCTTGTGTTTCCAAGGTCCTGTGAACATTCCACCACCTATACTTGAAATTTTTTATAACCAAGGGGGAGATGACGATGGTGATGATCACGAGCATGAGGACGAGCAGGGCCCATATGCTCACTAGCGGCTGGCAACTAATTCCGATGGATCACCCCTTCTTGTCTGTATACAGCCCACTGTTGATCTTACTACTGAGGGAGCAGGTGTTGTCTCCCATGGTCGCACTCTCCGGACCTATTCCAACACCCGTTGCGTGGTATTCGGGATGGATACTAGTGTGCTAGCGCCAACACCTTCTCCCTGATACAGTATTGATAGTCTTGGAGCAAACTCGCTCTTCCTTGGACAAAACTATCCAATGATGGTGAAAGGCGATCCAGTTGTTGTTGACACAACGTTACTACCATTTATGAGAAGCAACTGTATCTATACGTCGGACATTGCGGTGGTTCCCTACCCTGGTCATGATATAGTAGGCCGCTTCAGCCTGGATGATCAGTCCTGCGTTGGTCTCGAGATTGACAGTAGCTGGCTCTTCCTAGAGAATCGCTTGTGGTTCAAAGCAAGCATTTCCAACGCCGAGGATTGGTTGAGTTGAAGTTAATTTCATTGCTTGTTATTTGTTATGTGATGAAAACTTTAGTTTTATAATGTATCCTCGTTGTCATTGTGGGTTGATGACCAGTTGTATGTAATAAAATGATATGCCTGTGATAAACTTACTAAATTTATGAATGGCTTTCGAGTCGCTTCACTGAGTGGGTGCTGCGACGAGGCAAAAAAATATTTTCCGAATACATAATTGTACGTGCATTGCAACAAGTTATCGGATGAGGTCAATCAACAATAGTACACTATTTGTACTAGCTTCACATGTTGCACTATCTCTACGTCTACGTACGTAATACAACAAGTTTTAAACTTGAGACCAGCCACCCATCCTCACAAAGAACACTTTTTAACCCAGCACAGACTCCAGGAAATTTGGACACAGTGTGAGGTGGGCCATATGTTAATGTGTTCGTTGTACGTAACCAGCACCTCGAATCCTCGATACTACTACTATAAGTAGTAGGAGTAGTAGGGTGGCATGGGCCAGAACAAGCATTCACGTACAGGAGTACGGCACACGCCACCAGCACAACTTCCATCTGACACCATATTTCTTGGAGTCCATGCTACAACAATCACTTCAACCTCGTCGTTTCTCTAACTCAGCCATCACGCGGCGGGCGAGGTGGGGGTTTGCCGATAGTCGGTTTCCTCAACTACGGTCCCACTTGTAAGGCCAACTCCAACGCACGACCCTAAACGGACCTCCGTTTTTCTTGGATTCTGTCCGTTTGGGTAGGGCAATGGGGTCGTGTCCGGGCCATTCTCGGATGCGGTGGCCGTTCACCGAACGCGCGGACGCATCCCGGCCGCGTACATTTTTCTTTGCAAACACATATCTTTTTTTCATCATTGATTTTTTGGTACATGGAAATACATCACCAAAGTTTTGACTAGAAAAGGAAGACCAAAGAAAACAAGAACCACAAGAATACATTTTAGAAGATATCCAACTTCCATAACTGCTCCTGTAAGTTGGATTAGTGCCTTCTTGATGCATTCATTGTTGATCTGTGGAGGCTTGATCTTGTGTGCTTCTTTCTTCTTCGAGTGTAAAGAGGTAGATGTGTCTAGGCTCTATTCTATCAACAAGTGCCCTAGTCTCATCTCTAGCCTCTATGCTAGCTAAAAGTGCTAGAACATCTACTAAATTGCGCTCTATCAATATATCGTTGTACTCTTCTTCCCAATACCGAAACTTGCATCCATTCTACATAATAAAATTTTAAGTTAGCATAACTAGTCTAATTAAAGAGCACAACCAAAGATTTGGTCGAGTTCTTCCTCCTTTTGCCGACACGTGGGACATCTAGCATCCAGGTCATGTCATGCAATAAAATAGAGTGGTAGTTGAAGCCACGTGATGTGCATCTTGGGTTAAACTGTAAATAGAATCTTACTACTCTTGAGTAACTCCAAAAGCGGCCACTGAAGATCTCTATTGGATTTGTTTTTCATCACCAGCACGTCGAGGTGAAAGATGTGCATGTTTAGTGGGTCCTCTTGCGTTTCACTGACATGTGGGACCGCATATGAGCAAACAAACGATGGGCTTGGCGCGTCTGCTGGCTGGCTGAGAAGAGAGATAGAGGAGGGCTGAGCACGGACTCCAGGAAATTTGTTCTACATAACCAGCACCTCGATATAGTGGGGTGGCACGGGCCATAACTAGCATTCATGTCTAGCAGTACGGCACACGCCACCCACACGAGTCCCATCCGACACCAATTTTCTTGGAGTCCGTGCTACAACCATCTCTTCTCCCTCCTGTTTTCTCAGCCATCACGCGGTGGGCAGGGTGGGGGTTTGCCGATAGTCGGTTTGCTCAACTGCGGTCCAACTTGTAAGTGAAAATGCAACACAGCACACATTCCCACTTGAGCGGCGTGCCGGACCAACCATGTGGGGGTGCGTGCGAACACGGCAGGCTTTTCCTTTTGAACTTGTAACTTGTAAAATTTGGTTCTGCTCCATGGCGCGACCGATAGATAGAAATAACAATTTTCCCTAGAGTAATGAGAAGTTTGGTTCTGGCGCGGTTCATGCATGGAGTACGTACGAAAATTATGAAGTTGACGCGAAAGGTAAGATAATTATTAGTAGTGCCATATACTACTACACGGATTTGACGGAAAGATAAAGATACATACGGATCCATCAACGACATCCTCACGCCCTAGTGCACCGGGTCACCAACCGACGTGTGAGGAGCAGCGGCGTTGGTGGCAAGCTCAACGTGCTTCTGAACAATGTCGTCCAAGGTTGCCCTGCGGTCCAAGAAGGCCATCGTCCTATCGTCCTCCTCTTGCATGTAGTAGTCCTTGTGGACGATTTGCGCGTAGACGTGGGTGATTATGTCGATGGTGTCTTGCTACGCCAGGCGCTACGCGGCGAGCGCGACCTCGAGGTGAACATTCTCCGACACGACGGCGGGCAGTCGTAGGGCCACCAGTGCGTCGAAGAGGTTGTCACCATAGAGGCCGTTGAGGGTGGCAGGCATCGCAGAGCCTGGGCGCATGGGCTGGAGGCATACGTCAAGGTCGTCCACGAGCTTCTTGACGACGGTGAACTTGTCGAGGAAGCCGACGAGGACCTCGTCGAACAAGGAGACGAAGCTGTCGTCCAAGCGGCCCCTCGCCCTGGCGGCCTCAAGCACTACCTAGAGACGTTCCTCGGTGCCGGGCCGCAGGCCGGCGTCGTGGATCATCTGGCACAGCCGGCTAATGCTCGCGCTCATCGCCTCCATGGCTCTAGCTTCTAGCCAACTGATCTTGCGATTGGAGTGATCACTCTTGCCCTTGGGTGCGTAGGTGCGTAGGATTTCATAGATTGGACTGGCGGGAGCCTTTATATGAGAAGTGCAGATTGCATTGAATTCACGTGCGTGTTGGCCATCTACTCCTCGCCCCTCTACTGCACCTGCCTTTGGCTGTATGACAGGTTGGCCAGCCACCCGTTGGGCCCACGTGTCATATACCCAAAGGCAGGTGCAGTAAGTCAATGAAGCTGCGTCCCCCTTGTGCCGGTGCAGTATAGTCATCTCACCGGACCTCTAGTTGGGGCCAAACAAGAGAACTTTGATGTTTACTGGTTTATTGGTCCCCTTTGCATTTTGCGCCAAGTTTTGACCTTTGATTTAACTAATAAAATGTTAATGCATGTAACAAAAAATGTTGTGTAAGTCACCTTATGAAAACCAAATAATCCCAAAATAGTTAGGCACGGTACATTAACTCCCTCCTCGTTTCTTATTTCGTGACATATCAGCCAATGAGAGATGTGGGCCGTGCATGCTTTCAATGACTTGAGACTAGCAAACATCACATGCAGTGGTTAGTTCATTGCATGTAATCCCATTAAGTAGCAAAAAGACATTAAGTTATCTCGCCGATAGGAATAAAACAATACATCATGTATTTATTTACAGAGGGAGTAGTACATTTTTTGTGACATGCATTACTAGATATTGCTAGTTAAATACTAAATCCAGATGGACGTGGTAGTACTACTAAATCCAGACGATGGTGCTAGTACTAGTAGTAGTACTACCAATGTAGTAGAACTGTACTACCCGTTGGTCAAATTATTACGTGCTGCTCCTCACAGTGAAGTGACAAGACCCTACGCCGGAGATGACACCTGAGTATAGGCGCCGTGTTCGGCATACCATAGTCAGCCTCACCGTCTGCAGTCACTATCATCATGGCTGTAGACCTAGCCTGCTTACAACTAGCCGTGTTCGACATAATTTCCCGTGCGTAGATGCCCGTGCATTGCACGGAACACCAAGATTGGGGGGTGGACGGCGCCAACAGCAGCCATCGCGCCAGATTTTTCCATGGCCTTCTAGATGTCGTGGGGAGGAGATAAGGCTGATTGTGAGAGAAAAGGAGTTGTTTGTAAATAGGGAACAAGTGCGGGCATCTTTTTGCAAAACTGGAGAAGTTTGGTTTGTATGCGTCAGATCTAGATCCGACGGCTATTGGTGAAAGATGGCAGGCACAACATCGTCACCAACTCAGGACCTGTTTGATTCGCAGGATTTTGAAAACGCAGGAATAGGACACGGAAATATTACAAGTTTCAAACTGATATTACAAATGTTAGGAGTAATGTTGCACCTACGAAGAGGGAATTACTAGGAAGTTTACATAAGAACTTTTGTTACTTTAGGTGGATGCAGCATTATCGTACAAACTAAAATCCACCGCCCTGACAAGTCACTAATGGGCAAATAAGTTTTCGAGTCTCTGGCCACTTGATGTTTCAAAAACAAATTCAGCTTCTGCGAAGACTTTGTCATTTACGCTTAGACGTTTGCGGTGATCAGCACGCCATTCATTGTTGCGCCAGAGAACGCCAAACCTCATTACCTTAAGCACACTTGCCTCCAGAACAAAGAACCTGGCCAATTTAATCTCAGATGTGCTGCCGCGGTAGTCGATCAAATCAATTTCTGTAAGATGGAGATCAAGGCATTCGATGAGATTGTTATAGTGTAGCACATTTTTCACTTCTGGGTCTTTTTTATCTACAAAAGAAGAGAACATATTAGAGCAGCTGGCTGTATAAGATTGTCGTGTCATCAAGAGGTACCAATATCATTCGCTCATACGATAGGGTTAGCTGGCTAGTGGTATTTTCTCTCTCTCTCTCTCTCTCTCTCTCTCTCTCTCTCTCTCTCTTTCCTCTCATTTACCTAGGAGTACGTAAAAAGCTTGGGCATTTGTTGCCTTCCACTATGTGGCCAATGCCATATTTCGCAAAAGTATGCCACATAATACGCATCGTCAAATCAAAAGATTTTGGCACCGCTCTCGCGATGTGAGAGAGTTGGCACCGCTGTACACACAGACCCACATGTATAAAAAAATCAATCAAACCAACTACACCAACCTCTCACTCTCCCAAACAAGTGTTTTTTATTGCCTCAGTCCTCTCTCTCTCTCTCCCACGCAAGTGTTTTTCATTGCGTGAGTTAATTTGGCACCGGAGCAAAGTAGGTGATCCAGATTGGGGCACCAGGTGAACAATGGAGGGGCATCGATGCCAAATGCATCACAAGTGAATTTGGCACGTGTTTTGGCCTACATAGTGGAGGGCCGTTATAGCCCACTTTTGTACTACCTCTTATTTAGTATAAAATTTTGACCATATATTTATGTAAGAAAATGCCAATGCATGTCACTAAAAATTACACCATTTGAAATTATGTTCAAATACAAATCCAACAATATAGTTCTTAGTGACATGCATTAATATTTTGTCAGTTAAATCTATGGTCAAATTTTGATACTAAAAAATAGGAAGAGTAAACCAGGACGGAGGTAGTACTTGCTCTTAGGGTAACCATAGAGTTACTGGAGTAGTCTAAGTTACTTTCCACTATGACTAGCCTAGGCTACTATAGTAGTACAACAAAAAAAACGATGCAGGTGATCACGTGAGAAAAAAATACTAAAAACATTTCTTTCAGTGCAGTGCGTAGATGTAGTTTTGAACACTACACTTGTCATCGTAATTTGGGAAAATACGAAAAAATTGAGCTACGTTGTGTTTACTGTTTACTAATAGAAAGAAGCTTCACCTTGATGAGTAGCTTCTCCGTGCACGGAAAGCATGTAAGGAATCCAACAACTTGATCCAGATTGGGGCCGATAGATTTTATTGCCAAGATCTTCACTGTGTGCATAGACTGGGTCAAGCTTGTGGGAATCATTTTATGGAAGACTGTTGTAAATACATCAAGAAGAAATTTAAAAATGTGAATTTCAAGAAGACGGAGAAGAAGATGAGTGATGTACCTAAACGATTACGGATCCAATAAAGAGTTCGGAGAATTTGGCAGACGAGTGCACCAACGCTGTCAATTTGCGCATGTCAATGACCCTGATTTTTGTTGGACCTTCTAGATCCGATACAAGCAATCTCTCAAGGAAAGGCGCATTCTCAATGACCATAACATGGAACAGCTGGAGTGATCTCTTCCCAATTGATGTCTTGTTGCGGGGCCAGCAAGAAACATAAATCCATCGAAGATTCGTTGAGGCGATGTGGAGGCTAATGAACCTGTGGATCTGCTCAAGATGAAGGTACTCGAGCGCAGTACAGCTGCGGAGCAGGTGCTCCATAGCCTTCTTCGAGATGACAACGTCGAAGAGGTCGAGCTGCTTGAGTTGAGGGAGAAGAAGGGCGGGCGCGGCATTAATCTAGGGAAGATAGCAGGAGCTGAAGCTGGCATGGCGCAGCGTTGGCGCGAGGCCGAGCGCGGACGGCGGCAGAGAGCGACATCGTCCAGCTTCAAAGCTGAGCTCCTCGAGCTGATCTAGGGCGGGGGATAAGAACCACTCGTCGAACTTGGGTTGGACCTTGAAGTTGGTACTGAACATGCGGATGTCATGGCGTCTGGCTGGCCCAGGGTGCGATGAAAGGATCTTGGAGACTGCGGCCATGCGTTTGCAATCCCCGTCGCAGAGGCAGCTGTCGACGGTGAGGTTGAGGGGGACGCGGCGCCAGAGGGGGCGCCACCGCCGGGAGAGCAGGGCGGTCCGCACGGTAGATTTGGTGGGGAGGAGGCCGATGATGACGAGCAGCATGTCGTCGGGGAGGCTGCTGATGAAGTCTAGGCTCGCCGGATGCGGTTTTGGCTTGGGTCGCCTCCGCTTGTTGGCTGCCTCGCCGTCCATCTCAACCGGCGGCAACGCTAGTGTACAGGTGTGCTGGTGTGTGTTGTGTGTTGGGTGTGCGCGAGTGCGTCCTTATGTGCATGCCGCCGCGCAGTGATGAATTGTGCGCGAGTGCGTCCTCCACGCGGAAGAAGTGTGTCCTCAATACGCCCTCAATTTACTAGCGTGCGGGGTGCTACCCCGAGTGGTTTCAACTTTGTTTACTTCACCGCGTGTCAGATGGGCCTCTAGTTTACTTATTTTCACCTACTGCCACATGGGCCAGCACACGAAGATACAGAACACGAGCTGACAAGGCAGCATGTGGACTGGTTGACCGGTCAACTAAACAATATACGGGGCTATACGCTGACACAGTGAGTGTATAATCCGTCGGTATAGATTGTTCGTGTGAGAGGGGAGGCCCGTGAGAGATAGCAGAGAGAGAGAGAGAGAGAGAGAGAGAGAAAGAGCTACTCCCTCCGTTCGATAATGTAGTTCCAACATTTTTTTAAAAGTCAAACTTTTGAAACTTTGACCAAGTTTATAGAGAAATTACTTATATCTACAATACCAAAGATAAATGATAGTATGAAGTAAGTACATGTTGTGATGAATCTAATGATCGTTCCAGATGTAAATGTTTTTCTCCACATATACCTGGTCAAACTTTTCTAAGGTTTGACTTTTCAAAACATCCATATGCTTATGGACGTGAGAGAGTCCCTAACTAGAGAGAGAGAGAGAGTGAAATAGAAATAGTGAGTGAAAAAAGTGTGTGTGCATGTGTGAAAGAGACATGGACAACACTCGATAAAAGTCGAGAAAAAAATGTGCGTGTCTTATGCAAACATACCACACATGCATATTCGACAACAGAAGCAAGGTGAGGAGATAGTGTGTGGTTGTTTGCAACCGAGAGAGCAAGACCCCTAGCACGTGGCCAAGAGGGGTCTGACAAACAAGGGAGAGAGGTCGATAGAGACGTACGGAGAAAATACAGACATGGGGAGGAGAGAGTGTATGTTTGTCATAGAGAGATCCCCTGGAGATCGTGATGGGAATACATGGGTGGGAGATCGAGTGACAAGGTGTGTGCGCGATAGAAGATACCCCGAGAGATATCGAGATAGACGTATGGATGGAAGGAGACAATACGTGTGTTCCTGATGGCTAGTGAGAGATAATCATACTTAGGGGGGTGGGGGAGTGCTTGCGCCTATGATGGAGTGAGGGATTATGGTACTTATTATGGGGTGCGTGTCACATAGAGAGAGAACAAGGGCGGAGAGTGTTGGATGGGTCTATATGTATAGCGCGAGCGAGACATGTTATGGGTGAACCAGGGAGATATAAAGTTTGAGAGAGATTGAGGAGCCCCGATAAGGCTGAGTGGTGCGTCAGATAGCTGGGAGGGGAAAGAGATATTCCATCCGCTCAATAATGCAGTGCATGTAATTTTTTTAGAAGTCAAACATTAGAAACTTTGATCAGGTTTACACAAATGTTATTTATATCTTCAATACCAAAGATACATCATACGAAACTACATCTCATGGTGAATCTAATGGTATATGTTTGCCTTTCTAGATGTAATTGTTTCTCTCCACGTACATGGTCAAACTTTGTGATGTTTGACTTTTCAATAAATCAATATGCTATGGACCGAGGAGAGTGCCTAAGTCGAGAGAGATCAAGTGCGTGCGAAGGAGAATGAGTAAGTGTGCAAAAAGAGTATGTATGTGAAAGAGAAAGTGATAACAAACGATAAATTAGAGAGAGAGTGTGTGTTTTTTCGTTTCTTAGGCAAACATATCAGCATGCATCTCCGAAATAGAAAAGTGAGGCGATGAGATACACGAAGATAGCTAGTGTGTGATTGTTTGCAACGGAGAGAGACACCCCTATAGCACATGTCCAATAGAGGTCTGGCCAACAAGGAACAAACGTCGAGAGGGACACATGGAGAACATGGGCGCATGGGGAGGGCGAGAGGGTACGTTTGTGATAGAGAGACCCCCTCGAGATCGTGAGGGGACTATATGGGTGGGAGATCGAGGGAGGTGCGTGCATGATAGAAAGATGCCCCAAGAGAAATCGAGATAGACCATGCACATGTTCGTGATGGAGACTAAGATTAGCTAGTCATATACATATAGGGGGGACTGCATGTGCCTACAATTGAGTGAGAGACCATCAAACTTGGCTAGCTAGGCATGAGATTGAGTGTGTGTGTGCGTGTGAGATGGAGACAGAATGAGGGGGAGAGATAGAGTTTTAGATGGGCCTATCGAGAGTGAGTGAGATATGCATGTGTATGTGTGATCCAGGTAGATGGAGAGTTTGAGAGAGGGGGGAAGAGCTCTGAGACGATAGAGTGGTGCGTGAGAGAGTTACGGGCAATGAGCCAAGTAATTTGTGTGCGTACGATTAGTGCACCCAAGATATCTAGCTTGGACTAGAGAATCATACATAGTGTGCGAGAGAGACCTATAGATGGAGTATATATGCATGCGAACTAGAAAGACCCCCCCCCCCCCACACACACACACACACAAAGAGAGAGAGATGGAGAGAAAGCGAGAGGGACCAACAAGGTTTGTGTGTTGGATGCGTGCGATAGAATTGAAGATTGTTGGCGAGAGAGAGAGAGAGAGAGAGAGAGAGAGAGAGGGAGGGAGAGAGAGAGAGAGAGAGAGAGAGCAGGAGTCGGGGAGAGGGGGAGGTCGCGTTTTATGCATCAAAGACTGATATAAACCATGTTTCGATATAAACTTGCATTCAAATATTTAAATTGGAGAACATGTTGTCTGCAATCCACACATGAACGGATATATGCGTATATCAAACAAGTTCATCAATTTGACTTTCAACATGTTCATGGAGTACTATAATACTGTACAACATGCTATTCAATTGAGGTGTTCAATTTTGGATTTAGTTCACTATTTTGACTTGGTGAATGAGCTATTTCATTGAATCGAGATATTTCATTTGGGTTTGATTCCCGTGTTTGAGTGGGTCAACTATTTGTCATATAGTCGCTAGCAACGAGCATGTAAAAACACATTACTCCCGAGCATCATCTCTCCATCTAAAAAAGAAGTGGCAAGCTAATATTTCAAAATTTGATTCGAATCGACTTGGTAAGGTAGACGTGGATGCTCGTTCTCCTAAATTTTGAATGAACCGTTAAACATCCTCTGCTCGGTGGAATTCGCCCGAGCAAATAAATGGGAGACGCGAAATTACCGTCCTATGTGGGACACACATTAATTGGCCCATTGTACATCGAGCGTAGGTTCGTAACTTCATCCAAGCGCGCCTTCTCCTCGGCCGAAATGACATGTGCCGAATAATTCATAAACCATGGTCGGCAAAACACGCTCTCCTCGCCCGAAATAGCTTGCGCCCACTATTTCAAAACACGCTCTCCTCGCCCGAAATCGCTCGCGCCCTATATTTCAAAACACGCCCTCCTCGCCTGAAATCGCTCCCGCCCACTATTTCGGGAGAAGAAAAGTTACTCTACTATCCCCGACCTTCAGTACACAGACCCAAGCCGAGAAGCCTAAAGGCAGGGGTAGAACTGTAACTCCCCCTCACATTTCAGACAAATGCGTCCGTAAAACATGGTTCCATTCCCCTCCCAATCCCCCCCCCCCAATTCAAACCTCGTGGGCGCCAAATCACCTTCTCCCCGGAAGCTCCCTTCTCCCGAGCCGCGAAACCTCAGCCCCTCCTCCATGGCGCCCCCACCGCACCAATTTCACAGCCGCCCTCCTTCCTAATGCTGTCGTCGTGCACTGGGTCGTGTGCCTCTTATTTCGTGCTGCTGTAGCTGCCTCGACAACAGCTGCGTGAACCGTACTGGAGCCCATTCACCCCCCCCCCCCCCGTTGTTCACGATGCCGGAGCGGCTCCAACTTCGGATCCATCCAGAGTCCCGACGCTGCTTCCCCGTAGCTGTCGACCGTCGCGACATCGTTGTTTCCCTGCCACCGGTCGCCACTGCAACCGTGCCGGCCTCACCGACTCGGTAGCTGGACCTGCCTACTTCACCATGCCGCCAGATATTTCGCACCCTCATCTCAAATCACTTTATTTAGGCGTCAGTTGTCTGAATTTTTATTCTGGGCCAATCGATTCCCAATGGGAAGCAGCACCCCTCGAGGCGGTGGAGCTCCTAGGCTGCCGGTTGGTTGGTGTCTAACGTAAGGGTGCGGGGCCGCAAGTTCACCGCGGAAGCAGCGCTTAGATGGCTATCTTAGAGTTGCGTGGGTTGAAGGTACTGCCGCCGCCGGATCTGGATGACGGAAGTCTTTGTGGATTGGCCGAGGGCGGCGCAACCACGGCAGTGCGGTTGGGCGGGGAGCGGGGTTTTGGCCGGGGCCACGGACGGCGGAGGCACAAGATGGTTATCAAGCCATCCGGTGTAGATCGGACGGTACCAAAATAAAATAAAATAAAATCGTGTGACCCCAATTTAGTCTTCAGTCAACAAACGTGTGACCACTCTCGTACCTTGCTGTTGATCTCTTAGTGTATTTCTTCAGGTCAAAGAGATGTGCCGTTCTTAACATTATGCGTTATCTACATCTTCAGCCACACCGTCTTCCGACTCACCGCATCTGCTCCAACAAGGGAAGCATACACCAAAAAGGAGCTATAGTCCCCACTCAACAGTTCTCTGCATCGAATGCGCGTGCCCGACATGGACAGCCACAACAACTGCAAGGCCATCGACAAGTCAACACATGATGCTCACTCCTATGGATGGCGGCCAGATAGGTTGTACCCTCATCTTACTTGTGTGCAACATTTATGGCTCTGTTATTCATCTAAGCATGGAAAATAGATTATCACATTTCACTGTATATTCATGTTGATCTCTTACGGGTCTTGTTCAGGAGTTAACGTTGTTCCATAGTTCAGCTAAGATATTGTTCTTTAGGTAACGTTGTTCCATAGTTATCATCCATCAGCCAATGCTATCCCACAGGCTGGTGATTATAATATTATACCACTTCTAGTATTACCTATGTTATTCTTTAATACTTTTGTGTGCCATCTAGTTAATCTCGAGTACAAACGATACATATTCTGTAGCTTTTATCTGTGTTCTCCCTTTAGTTTTTGAAACCTGTTGCTGCTAGTTAACCCCAGTCCTACTATTTATGTCGTCTCCTACAGACACTCATTACATAAATATAACTACTAGTTGTCTTCCATGCATGTCAGATATAATTACACACACTGATATATCCACAAGAACCTCACGGAGCAATGTAAAGGCCAATAAACTTGATGTCAATGATACCCAATATGATGGAACATGTAAAGGCAGATCTTCAGAAGACTTGCAGAAAGATGTTGAATCCTCTTCACCCCACAAGGTCCTTGCTCTAACTTGGCCCGTGATATGGGTACAACATGCATATAATGTCCTGGAGTGTATCTACTCTGTTGCAATGCCATGTGCTTAGCATGCTGATCATGCATGTAAATATGTCATTCCTTCCTGTTTTTCAGTACCTATTCCATTCGTGATAACATGTTTTCAAATTCAAATATTGTCATTCTACTCTATCGCAATGCCATCTGCTTAATTTGGACATCATGCTTCTGAATATCTTATGCATTGTTATTCATCAGTATGTACTTCATCTGTCTACCATACCATATTTTTTTACATTGAAGTGATGTTCTAGTGCTCTGTTGCAATGCCATCTTAGTTTCCCAATCATACACGTGTATGTTGACATAGTTTTTTCTGTATGTATTCCGCTAGCATACAGTTTTACATTCAACTAGTTTTTTTTACTGTGTTGTCCTGTCGTATCCCTAGCTCTTACACCATACTCCCTCCGTCCGGATTACATGTTGCCGAAATGGATAAAAAAGGATGTATCTAGAACTGAAATACGCCTAGACCCATCCATTTTTTTCCGGATGGAGGGAATACATGTCAATATGTCAGGCCTTTCTATTCTTCAGTACCTATTCCATCTCTCTGCTGTAGCATGTTTTATAATTGAAGCACCAGTCTTCTATACAAGGCATGCAAGGGGAAGACGACTATGTTAGAATATGAAGGGTTACAAACAAGGTCTTTGCAAAAGATCCAAACGCCAGGAGATAATAAACCAACTCCAGTTTTTATAGATACTGCTCCAGCACAGAGAAACCCAACTCCTACTGATAATAAGCAGATTCCAGTGGCCAAAGAACTAGTCCGCTCCAGTCCAGCAAAAATATGTCAACTCCATTCTAAGAAGCGTGTGAATATCCTTGCATCATGAAATTTTATAGCATGCTGATCATATTTTCTACATGTTTCTTACCCATCTCTCTTTTAGAAAATAAGCTTAACAGATAGAAGAATTTTTGCACTGGTATCGTCTCTGAAGAAAGATTCTTGCAGGAATTCTCTGTGCTCCAATGCAGATGTAAGTACCTGTTGTATATCACTATATTTTTACATCAGCATGTATTTTGTTAATCAGCGTGAATCCAACCTTTATCTGATCTAAATTTAGTTGTAGCAAAATGTATGATTAAAGGCCACAATGTTGATTTTTGTAAGGAAAATTGCCTAGTAGTTTTGCATCCTGAGCTGCATGAGTGTACTATCTCATATCAGTGGGTTTGATTACTTTAGTTATGTAGTGGGTTTTCAGTGTTTTTTTACTATGTTGTCCTGTCGTATCCCTAGCTCTTACATCATACTCCCTCCATCCGGATTACATGTCGCAGAAATGGATAAAACTGGATGTATCTAGAACTGAAATACACCTAGACCCATCCATTTATTTCCGGATGGAGGGAATACATGTCAATATGTCATGCCCTTCTATTCTTCAGTACCTATTCCATCTCTGCTGTAGCATGTTTTATAATTGAAGCACCATTCTTCTGTATAAGGCATGCAAGGGGAAGACGGCTATGTTAGAATCTGAAGGGTTACAAACCAGGTCTTTGCAAAAGATTCAAACGCCAGGAGATAATAAACCAACTCCATTTTTCATAGATACTGCTCCAGCACTGAGAAACCCAACTCCCACTGATAATAAGCAGATTCCAGTGGCCAAAGAACTAGTCCACTCCAGTCCAGCAAAAGAATGTCAACTCCATTCTAAGAAGCATGTGTGTATCCTCGCATCATGAAATTTTATAGCATTTTGATCATATTTTCTACATGTTTCTTACCCATCTATCTTTTAGAAAATAAGGTTAAATGATAGAAGACTTCCTTCATTGGGATTGTATTCGAGGAAAATATCTTGCGGGAATTCTCTGTGCTCCAATTGCTGATGTAAGTACCTGTTGTATATCACTATATTTTTACATCAGCATGTATTTTGTTAATCGGCGTGAATCCAACCTTTATCTGATCTAAAATTAGTTGTAGCAAAATGTTAAAGGCGCCAATGTTGATTTTTGTAAAGAAAATTGCCTGGTAGTTTTGCATACTGAGCTGCATGAGTGTACTATCTCATATCATGCACATTACTGAATTGTAGTGCTGCTCTGGTTGCCCATTTATTCATTGTGTCAATGTTGCTTTCGTATTACCTTACCTCACTGATGATAGTTGTTCCATATTGTGTTAATTTGGTGTTGGCTAGTTGCCCAAACGTTCGTTGTGCCAATGTTGCTTTCCTATTATCTGACTTGGCCAATGATAGCAATGCTAGTGTGTTAATTTGGTGCAGGCTGCTGAAGATAAGAAGACAAACTCTGAAAAAAGCAAGGCAACCCCATTGTTTCTTTCCAATAAATCTAGGCTAGGTAATATGTCAATAACTCATGATTAATTTGTTTGGTTCCTGTCGGTGTCAAAACCGGCGGATCTCGGGTAGGGGGTCCCGAACTGTGCGTCTAGGCGGATGGTAACAGGAGACAAGGGACACAATGTTTTACCCAGGTTCGGGCCCTCTTGATGGAGGTAAAACCCTATGTCTTGCTTGATTAATATTGATGATATGGGTAGTACAAGAGTAGATCTACCACGAGATCAAAGAGGCTAAACCCTAGAAGCTAGCCTATGGTATGATTGTTGTATGTCGTGTTGTCCTACGGACTAAAACCCTCCGGTTTATATAGGCACCGGAGAGGGTTAGGGTTACACAAAGTCAGTTACAATGGTAGGAGATCTGAATATCCGCATCGCCAAGCTTGCCTTCCATGCCAAGGAAAGTCCCATCCGGACACAGGACGAAGTCTTCAATCTTGTATCTTCATAGTCCAGGAGTCCGGCTGAAGGTGTAGTCCGGTCATCGGGACACCCCCTAATCCAGGACTCCCTCAGTAGCCGCCGAACCAGGCTTCAATGACGACGAGTCCGGCGTGCAGATTGTCTTTGGCATTGCAAGGCGGGTTCCCCTTCCAGATTTCGTGTACCTGTTGAATAATGTCCTGTTCTTTATAAATGTAGTGCTCCTTGGTTTCTATGTCCAATAAGGGCTGCCTTCCACGTGTCCAACGAATACGAAAAGTCTTGACTGTTTTTCGCATTCTCACCCCCACCCGCATAAATGAGCCGCCTATTTAAAGGGATGGGGATTCAGATCCAAATCACACCTTCTCTTCTCCGCGAGTAATCATCAGAGCGCCTCCACCAAAGGTCCATTCCACCATGGCCAGCCGTCGCAACTCCTCCTCTCGCCCTTCCAGTCCTAAGCCTGGAGACTGGGAGAGGTGCTCAATCCCGCATAGCAAGCTGGTATCGCTTCAGACCAAGGGATTCCTCCCTCCGGCCTATATGGCCCCGGTCCGAGCAGTTCTCGCCACCTATAATGGCGGGGAACAAGCGGAGAGCACACCCAATCCCTCCAAAGGAGAGCGGGTGTGCCTCGTCCCTTATCTAATAAGAGGACTTGGATTTCCAATTCATTCGTTCCTCCGGGGGCTTCTGGAGTTCTATGGCCTCCAGCTGCACAACCTCACGCCCGCCTCATTATTGCATATCGCGGGCTTCGTCACCCTTTGCGAGCTGTTCTTAGGTGTGGAGGCTCATTTCACGCTGTGGAAGAGGCTATTCTGCCTGGTGCCCCGTTCTCAGGAGGGGTCAATATATCAAGTGGGCGAAGCCGAAGTGTGGCGCATCACCGGGACCGGATATCTATCCGGAACCCCGAAGAAGGCGTCCGAGGATTGGCCTTCAGTATGGTTTTATATGGAGGATGTCCCACTGTCGGATCCTATCCGGATCGGCCTCCCCGAATTCAACAGTGCTCCCTTAAAGAAACGCTTAAGCTGGCGTCCACGGAGCTCTCAGAGAGAAAGTGACAGGGACGTCCTTTACCTGATGGGCCGGATAAGACTATTGGCTCATTCTGGACTAACCATGATTGGAGTCATGGCCGTATGCATCATGCGGGGGGTGCAGTCGCTTCAGTATAGAGGCCACCCCATGTGGGATTTTAACGGGGAGGATGACGCCACTCGTTACGGTCGTAAGGGGCCGGACTCAGCTGCCGCTCTAGTAAAGATCTTGTCCTCTTTGTACAAGGGAGAAGAGGAGGAATTCCTCCGCATCAACCCACAGAGTGCATTTACTATGTACAGCCCTCCAAGTTGGGTAAGCGGACAATCTTGCTTGCCCATCCGTTTTATATTCCCATGATTAAATATATAGTCTAACGACTCCTACGCAGGAACTACGTCAGGAAGTAAAGGATATAAACAGCCGTCCTCCACAGCCCGAGGATCCTGAACGGTCTCTCGATCCGGCCTCCGAAGAGGATCCGGACATATCGGTGGAGCTGATTGACGGGGTGTTTTATCAGCTGACCAAGGACAATACCTTGGTGGCCATTGCGGCCGATTACCCAGGGTTAATCCCGGCCTCCCAGGTAACTGAGACCGGAGTCCCATCACCTTGGAAAGGGATCCATCCTCACGTGTTTTCAGTTTTCCTGACAACAACCGTGCTTTGCAGGGGAGGTTCCTGAGGCGGGAGGCCGAGCCTGCGGCGGCTAGCCAACGAGGGGACACAGGGCCCCGTGGGGCAAAAAGGAATGTAGTCCGGACTGAGGCGCCGGCGCAAAGGTATAGCGCGCCTTTTTATTCCAGGTGTTATTCCCTCAAGGCATATTAACACTCGTGCTCGATGCAGGACAAAGAGGCCTCGCTAGACTATATCCGGAGAGGCTGCCAATTGCGCCTCCACCAGCCAGGCTCCACAGCCAGGCCCGGAGGCGGAGGCAAACACGAGGCACGCACCGGACGCTCCTCCGACAGAGGATGCGGACAGGCTGTCTGCCACCCATGCCGAGGTGGAGAGTGCCATGGATCACCGGCGCCGCCGGACAGTTCTCCGCGACGCTTGTTTCTCCCAAGAGGCGTTGGATGCCTTCAATTCGGGAGATGCGTATCTCCGTGCCACTCAAAATGGTCTAGCCAGAGCCACAGAGCAATATGTAAAAGACATACAGGTGAGAAAATTTGATAGTTATATGGATCAATAGCCCCCGAGACTTGAAACAGCTAGAATAATTGATTTAAGGATCATATAACATGCAGGCTCTTTCAGAGAAGAATACCCAACTGTCCCAGGAGCTAAAAGAGTGCAAAGCCCAACTTGAGGCCGCACTAGCCGCGACAGGGGAGCCCAAGGGGGGCCCCTTTGGTAATATATGCTTCAAAAAGATAAGTATTATGCAAAATGCGGCGTATGCGCTAGTCTGACAAATGATATTGCAGATGGCGCCGGACTGGATCCGGAAAAGCAACAACTTCTGCGCCAGTTAGAGGCTGGTGAGAGTGTGCTGACAAAGGTGAGGCGGGAGAAGAGTGATCTTCAGGATGCCAACACCAAGCTGGACGTTGAACTAAAGGATGTTTGTGCCCAGCTATCGGACTCCACTAAGGAGAATCAACGGCTTCGATGCGGCATATTTAGTAAGTGCTTAAACGAACTCTGAAAAAGGAGTTCGGCGAGGAAGTCGACTAACATAGTTATGTCTGTAGGTATGCTAACAGGTCGTCCTGCAGAGGAGATGTCTGGTTCTACGGGTGACCTTCTTCCCGAGCTCTCGCAACTGCACGAGCGAGTTCGGCAGGCGATGCAAGGCGTTGCCTAGGCCTTATGGCCTTCCCTCTCCATGCCCGAGGGCCTTGGAGAGCTTGCAGAGAAGCTGAAGGGAGTGCGGCGGCGCTTCCGGTTGTGGAAGATATCGGCCTGCCGTCAAGGCGAGGGAGGCCTGGGCCATGGTGAAGACGCGATACACAAAGGCTGACCCAAACCACATGGCCGAGGTCGGACCTGGTTGGCCCGACGAGGAGGAGATTCCTGTAAGTTTAGTGTAAGGCCAAGTAGAATTGGCCGCAAAGTATTCCCAGCAGGACTGTAAACTATACAGCCTGTTGGATGGTATTGAAGAGGAATACAATCAGTCATAATGACTATGTAATTTTAATTGACATGTGTAATGCCTTCTAGCCGGATTGTAGATCGTTTGTCGTTGCCGACCTTTTCGCTTCAACCTCGGGACCTGACGGTCCGGAGTGTGTCCGAATACCCTTGCGGTTATATAAGAACCGGGGTATGCATGGAGACCAGGCATAGGGGTCATTAGTGCTTTATCAGACAAGTTCCCAACTAGTTATGTTATATTACATGGTTAGTAAGAAACATCTTCCAGGGAGAATAGTTCTGTTAGGGATTCCTTTCTCTGGGAGGCATGCCCTAAAGTGCATGTCCGGACTGCGAACGCAGAAAAAGCATCTGGGGGCACATAAATAAGTAAAAAGGTCATATTTAGTTCACCGACCTAATATTCCCTTAAGAACGCTAGCTTTCGGCTTCACCCAGTCTGAGGTACACATCCGGCTGACCCGGCAGTAACAATCGCAGATGTGCTCCCTTTACCACCTAGCCGAACAATCGAGAACATAGGGGTAAGCACAGGAGCCAGGCAACCCAGCTTGGCCAAAACTTAAGTCATATCGATGCATATAATGGTGAATAAAAGGTACATGCGGAAGTTTGACACATGTGTTGGGCATGAAGCCCGTAAAAATAAGCTTCTGTTTAAAGAAGCCCCCAGGTTTAGTGAGCGCGGGTAGCGCGTCACTTGATGAGCCTTTAAGGGCTATAAGGGAGAAAAAGGGGAGAAGGAGAGAAATGTAAGACAGAAAATGTAAAAAATGGATAGAGGTAGGAGACGAACACAGAGTCCGGCGCTAGGCATAGAATCTTCGGAGACGGGCTGCGTTCCATGGGTTCGGCTCGAGTCGGTTGTCCGATGCATCTCGCAGGAGGTACGCTCCACCAGTCAGGACTTGGTCGATTATGAAGGGACCTTCCCACTTGGGCTTCAGTTTGTCCTTTTTCTTGTCCGGCAGGCGTAGAACTAGTTCGCCAACATTGTAATTTTTGGCCCGTACTTCTCTGCTTTGATATCTTTGAGCCTGCTGTTGATAGAATGCGGAACGGGCTTTTGCCACGTCACGCTCCTCCTCCAAGGTGTCCAAACTGTCCTGCCGATCGAGTTCGGCTTCTCTTTCTTCGTACATGCGCACTCGAGGTGAGTCATGAATTATGTCGCAAGGCAAAACAGCCTCTGCGTCGTACACCATGAAGAATGGTGTGTATCCGGTGGTGCGATTCGGCGTGGTCCGCAGCCCCCAGAGTACGGAGTCGAGCTCCTCTACCCAGTGCGTGTTGGATTCCTTGAGGGACCGCACTAATCTAGGTTTGATGCCGCTCATAATAAGACCATTTGCACGTTCGACCTGGCCGTTAGTTTGTGGGTGATAGACGGAAGCATAATCGAGCTTGATGCCCATGTTTTGCACCAGAGTTTTACCTCGTCGGCTGTAAAGTTCGTGCCGTTATCAGTGATGATGCTGTGGGGGACGCTGTAACGGTGTACGACCCCGGATATGAAGTCTATCACCGGTACGGATTCGGCCGTCTTAACAGGCTTGGCTTCTATCCATTTGGTGAACTTGTCCACCATGACCAGTAAGTATTTTTTCTTGTGGGTTCCACCTTTAAGGGGTCCAACCATGTCAAGCCCCCAGACCGCGAAGGCCAAGTGATGGGGATAGTTTGGAGGGCGGTGGGTGGCATATGGCTTTGGTTTGCAAAAAGCTGGGAACCGACGCATCGTTGGACCAAGTCCTGAGCGTCTGCCCGGGCCGTCGGCCAATAAAAGCCTGCACGGAAAGCCTTGCTTACAAGGGACCGAGCTGCAGCGTGATGACCACCGAGTCCTGCATGAATTTCAGCCAGCAAGTTCCGCCCTTCCTCCTCGGAGATGCACCTTTGAAGGACTCCGGTAGTGCTTTTCTTATAAAGTTCTCCATCATGGACTTTATAGGCCTTAGATCGTCGCACTATGCAGCGTGCCTCATTTTGGTCCTCTGGGAGCTCCTGCCTAGTAAGGTAGGCTAGGAATGGTTCTGTCCACGGGGCGATGACGGCCATTATTACGTGGGCTGAAGTTGAAATTTCATTGGCAGAGCCTCCGATTATGTCAGATTGTTCGGTGTCGGACAGTGCGGTTGGGTCCGGGCTATTATTACCAGGTTCCCCTTCCCATACTACTGATGGCTTGAACAGCCTTTCCAAGAAGATGTTGGGGGTACTGCATCGCGTTTTGCGCCGATGCGTGCCAGGACGTCTGCCGCCTGATTGTTTTCCCGGGCTATATGGTGAAATTCGAGCCCCTCGAACCGAGCTGACATTTTTAAGACGGCGTTGCGGTAAGCTGCCATTTTTGGATCCTTGGCATCGAAGTCTCCATTTATTTGGGATATCGCGAGGTTCGAATCCCCGCGCACCTCTAGGCGTTGAATGCCCATGGATACTGCCATCCGGAGACCATGTAAAAGGGCCTCATATTCGGCTGCATTGTTGGAGTCCGTGTACATAATTTGGAGTACATATTGAATTGTGTCTCCTGTGGGGGATGTCAAAACGACGCCAGCCCCTAGTCTGGCCAACATTTTGGAGCCGGCGAAATGCATGATCCAATTTGAATATCTGCCGTACTCTTTAGGGAGTTCGGCCTCCGTCCATTCTGCGACGAAGTCGGCCAAAACTTGCGACTTGATAGCTCTCCGTGGCTTATAAGTTATGTCGAACGGGAGGAGCTCGATGGCCCATTTTGCAATCCGGCCTGTTGCATCGCGGTTGTTTATAATGTCGTTGAGTGGTACTTTCGATGCTACTGTTATCGAACACTCTTGAAAGTAGTGTCGTAGCTTCCGGGATGCCATGAATATCGCGTATGCAATCTTTTGATAATGCGGGTACCGTGATTTGCATGGAGGGAGGACAGTGGACACGTAGTAGACCGGCTTTTGAAGGGGGAATTTGTGTCCGTCCGTTTCTCGCTCGACAACGAGCACTACGCTGACAACCTGGTGGGTTGCAGCAATGTACAATAGCATTGGTTCGCCGATATTTAGCGCGGCCAGGACTGGGTTTGTTGCCAATATGGCTTTTATTTCGTCGAGTCCGGCCGTGGCGGCATCCGTCCACTCGAAGTGTTCGGTGCACCGAAGGAGGCGATAGAGGGGTAGTGCTTTTTCTCCCAAGCGGGAGATGAAGCAGCTTAGAGCCGCCACGCATCCGGTTAATTTTTGTATTTGTTTGAGGTCCTTTGGGATATCCAATTGCGACAAAGCTCGGATCTTGGCTGGATTTGCTTCAATTCCTCTGCCGGATACGATGAAGCCCAAGAGCTTTCCGGCTGGAACGCCGAAAACGCATTTTTTCGGGTTGATCTTGATGTCGTATGTTCGAAGGTTATCAAATGTAAGCCTCAAGTCGTCTACTAGAGATTCGACATGTCTTGTTTTTATGACCACATCATCCACGTATGCCTCCACTGTTTTGCCGATCTGGTTTGCCAGACATGTCTGAATCATGCGCTGATATGTTGCGCTGGCGTTTTTGAGCCCGAAGGGCATTGTGTTGAAGCAGAATGGGCCGTATGGTGTGATGAATGTCGTTGCAGCTTGGTCTGACTCTGCCATCTTGATTTGATGGTAGCCAGAGTATGCATCGAGCAAACACAACGAATCGTGTCCTGCAGTGGCGTCGATAATTTGATCGATGCGGGGGAGGGGGAAGGGATCTTTTGGGCAAGCCTTGTTATGGTCTTTGAAATCAACGCACAGGCGCCAGGATTTGTCCTTCTTTGGTACCATCACCAGGTTTGCTAGCCAGTCCGGATGTTTTATATCTCTGATGAATCCGGCCTCCAGTAGCTTGGCTAGCTCCTCTCCCATGGCCTATCTCTTGGGTTCGGAGAAACGCCGAAGGGCTTGTTTGACCGGTTTGAATCCTTTTAGGATATTTAAGCTGTGTTCGGCCAGCCTGTGTGGGATTCCTGGCATGTCTGAACGGTGCCAGGCGAAGATGTCCCAATTTTCACGTAGGAATTCTCGCAATGCGGCGTCCACATCGGGGTTTAATTGTGCCCCGATGGAAGATGTTTTATTGGGGTCCGTTGGATGGACCTGGAATTTGACTATTTCGTCCGCTGGTTTAAAGGAGGTGGATTTGGATCTTTTGTCGAGTATCACATCGTCCCTGTTTACCGTGGAGCGCAGCGTAGTCCGTTCCTCAGCCGCTAGGGCTTCGGATAGTGCCTCGAGGGCCAATGCGGCTGTCTTGTTTTCAGCGCAGAGTGCTATGTACGGATCACTAGCGAGAGTGATAATTCCGTTCGGCCCGGGCATCTTGAGCTTCATGTACCCGTAATGGGGTATTGCTTGAAAGATTGTAAACGCTTCCCGCCCTAGCAGAGCATGGTATCCGCTACTGAACGGGGCCACCTGGAACATGACCTCTTTGGGCCTATAATTATCCGGCGTGCCGAACACCACATCTAGTGTGATTTTTCCTGTACAGCGCGCTTCCCAACTGGGGATTATTCCTCTAAAGGTTGTGCTGCTTCGCTCGATGCGGTTCCAGTCTATTTCCATTTTTTGAAGGGTTTCCTCATAAATGAGGTTCAATCCGCTGCCTCCGTCCAGGAGTACCTTGGTGAGGCGAAAGCCGTCCACTATTGGACTGAGGACCAATGCGGCTGGTGCTCGAGCTGTTCGGAATTTAGGTTCATCACTGGCATTAAAAGTAATAGCCGTGTCACTCCATGGGTTTATTGTTGCTACTTGATAAACTTCGGCGAGGCTGCGGAGTGTTCTTTTTCGCATATTGTTTGATGCGAAAGTCTCGAAGACTGTTAAGACTGTACTGGTGTCCCTGAGGTGGCTTTCTGCGGCCTCCGGAATTAGGAGATCTTCGCCAATTTTGGCCACCTGCCGGAGTATCCAACATGCTCTAAGGTTGTGAGTTGGTGTGGTGTTCTCTGTACTATGAATTTTACGGGGTCCATTAAGCCATCCTTCCAGTACGGTTCCATGCCCTGTAGAGGGTTTTGGTTTTTTGGTGTTTAACTCAGGTGTTTGAAGATGATGCACCCTTTTATTTCGGACTGGGTTTCTATTCAGGGCCGGATTGTCCCAAAATTTTATTTCGGTTTTTCGGGCGCTTTCCATCGCACAGTACTTTTGTACTATGGACGCCAAGTCAGCGAAACGTGTAATATCACGACGACTTATGGCGTTGAGGATTCCCTTGTCCGTGCAATTATTGCAGAATATTGAAATTGCGTCTTCCTCACAGCAGTCATTTATCCTGTTCATAACCAGGAGGAATCTGGCCCAGTAATGATGTACTATTTCTTCGGGCTTTTGCCTGATTTGGGATAGATCGCTTACGTTTGGGTGGGTGGGTGGAATTAAATCCGAAACCTCACCCAATCTGAGACTCAAAGGCCAAGGAGTTTTTGAACTCTGAAGTTTGGATTCTTGGAAGTTGTCCAATGAATCTAGTCCGTTGCCTGATTCTAAGTTCAGGTCTTGAGTTACATCCTCCCCTCCGCGGGTATCCGGTTTGGAGGGATCGGGAATCCAGACGTAGCTAGTCCTTAAGATAGATGAAGGATCGCCGCATTGCGCCTCGATCACGGCAACGTGATGGGTGGCTTGGGGAGAGTTAATTTCTCTTAGATCGGGTTTAAACCCAACCTGGTCGTAATCCGTAGCGACCCCCAGGGCGGCGATGCGATCCAAGAGCTCGTTTACGGAAGAGAGCTCCATTGGATCTAACTGCTCGACGAGTTCCGAGCTGACGTGAAGATTGCTTTTGATGACCCGAGAGGTCACCATCGGCGCAACAGCCGAACAGACGGTCATAAGAAAACCACCTAGCCGGAGAGTTTGGCCGACAGCCAAGGCTCCCTTAGTAACGGTGCCGTCTTTAAAGATGGGAAGAGGCATCCTTCTTGATTGCGACGGCACAGAGGAACTCTCAATGAAAGCACCAATGTCGGTGTCAAAACCGGCGGATCTCGGGTAGGGGGTCCCTAACTGTGCGTCTAGGCGGATGGTAACAGGAGACAAGGGACACAATGTTTTACCCAGGTTCGGGCCCTCTTGATGGAGGTAAAACCCTACGTCCTGCTTGATTAATATTGATGATATGGGTAGTACAAGAGTAGATCTACCACGAGATCAAAGAGGCTAAACCCTAGAAGCTAGCCTATGGTATGATTGTTGTATGTCGTGTTGTCCTACGGACTAAAACCCTCCGGTTTATATAGGCACCGGAGTGGGTTAGGGTTACACAAAGTCAGTTACAATGGTAGGAGATCTGAATATCTGCATCGCCAAGCTTGCCTTCCACGCCAAGGAAAGTCCCATCCGGACACGGGACGAAGTCTTCAATCTTGTATCTTCATAGTCCAGGAGTCCGGCTGAAGGTATAGTCCGGTCATCCGGACACCCCCTAATCCAGGACTCCCTCAGTTCTCCTCCTAATGTATGTTATGATGCAGTGGTCGAGACACTCTCCACTATCAATAATACAAGCCTGCCAAAATCGCCATCTGAATCTATTCAGTATCCTTTGTCTCGAATGCAACGGAAAAAATGTATGTTTGTGAACCAATTAATGGCTGAAGGAATGATGGAAATGGTGGAGGAATCAGAGGTGCAGAGTCGTGCGACACAACAACTGATCAATGCTTTCAGAGACAGTGTAGCAAAGCAGCAAGAACTTGCCCACATGCTTATGGGCGTCATCCGTGCTGAGGTTGCAGATTGTGACGTTGTAGATCGTTAGGTTCTGTTCATTTATTTGCACTGGCATCAATATTTGATTGCCCAGTGGATGTAATTTCCTGTAATATATGCTGGATGTGCAACGTTTTTCCCTGTATGTCGTACCTTTGCTTGATCGGTTTTGGTCCTGTGCATAATTGCTCGTCGTAATGGGCTCAAATTATCTAATTTGGCCTAAAGACATGTACGAACTTTAGTGGGCCCATTAAGTTAATGGGCTGTTACCATGCCGAAAGTTAATGGTCGGCCCTCTTAACTCTCGGGTCGTTAACAGGCCGACATCGAAGCGGGTAACAGGTGGGCCCAATTGATTTCACGGGCCGTTAACAGGCCGTTACTAAGTTCGGCCTACATATGGCCCAACTATACTGTGGGCCTTTAGCAGGCCGAAAGAGACAGCGGGCTTGTATTGGACCATGAAGAGCATGGGCCGCTAAGAGGCCGAAAGTCAGGTCATATTGTATGGCCCAACTGTGTTGTGGGCCTTTAGCAGGCCGAAAGAGAAACCGGGATGGTATTGGACCATGAAGGGCATGGGCCGTTAAAAGGCCAAAACTCAGGTCCGACTACAAATGGCCCAACTCATTTATGGTCCGTTAACAGGCTGAAAGGCACACAGGGCCGGGAATTGGCCCAACACTTGAATGGGTCGCTAAAAGGCCAAAACTCAGGTCCGACTACAAATGGCCCAACAGATATATGGGCCGTCACCAGGCTGAAAGACACACTGGGCTCGAAATTGGCCCAACACTTAAATGGGTCGCTAAAAGGCCGAAACTTAGGTCCGACTACAAATGGCCCAACTGATTTATGGGCCGTCAACAGGCTGAAAGACACACCGGGCCGGAAATTAGCCCAACATTTAAATGGGTCACTAAAAGGCCGAAAGATGTACATCGTGAAAATTGGCCCATCCACTGAATGGGCCGTTAACAGACCGAAATCTCATCGGGTCGATATTGAGCCCAAATATATAGTGGGCTGTTAACGGGCTCGAACTGACGATGGGGTGCAATGGTGTCAAATCTTTAACGGGTCGTTCACAGGCCGAATTGGCACATCTCGTATGGGCCATGGGCTTAAATGGACCTGACACAAGTAGGCCTTATAAGGGTCGGCCTGCTATTTTTTACTGGGCCGGCCTTTTTCACCGGAATGGGCCACTGTTGGGCCGTGCCACGTGTCGACCTATCATAGGCGCCTCCTGTCCAATGAATGGATGACATCTGTCCCAACGGTGAGGCAACACGTGTTTCCTCCGGCCAATGATGATTTTACACGTGGAAAATCCCCATTGGTCCGGGCTGTTAACGAGTTATCGGATCCAAAACCGGACCCGATAGCTTAACGACGTTCCGTTACGGTGGATGCCATGTGTTGGTCACCCTTGACGAAAGCACTTCTATGACACACGATTTATCGTCATGGAAGTGGACACTTCCGTGATGATAATTTTGGTAATGTCATGGAGCACTTCTACGACAGCACATGTATGACTATCTTGATTCTGTCATAAAATCGTCATGGATGTACATGCATGACAAAAAACGCGACCTACTGTGACGAACACGTATCATCACAGAAGTGTGTTTTTTTTGTAGTGGAAGAGGAGTGGTACATGTGCGGTCCTCCTTCTCCGCCACCCGCCTCGCTACGCCTCACCTCATCATGACCTGCGCGCACTGCGGGTTGCGGGAATGAGCCGAGCCGAAGCTTATTTTTGCCGGTCAGGAACGAATTAATTAATCCATGATTAACTAACGAGTCAGCGCCACTGTCCAAGACGTTGGACCGTGGGCTGGTTGCGTTCCCGGGATACGCCAGCTCCCTTCATGGGTGCACGACTCCTCTCCGGGAACGATGACTCCCTTCCTGGGAATGCGTCCACTCGGCCATGGGCCTCTGCCCAGGCCCACGACTTCTTACCCGATGGCCTATATACGAAAGCTCTGGCCAATGGAGTGACCTAGTTCAGTTCACACACTCCCTCTCGCGTAACCCTAGACGTCATCTACTATTCCTCACTCTGAGCTTCTTCCGGCGATCCCATCCCGATGACCGTGTGCACGGTTGGGCGGGAGAGTAGGTGCCTACGGAACCCTGTCGTTCGAGATCCTGCCCTGGAGAACGTCAATAAGGTTTTTGAGGACCATCTCCATGCGACTGCTCCCGACCCGTCCGCGCCTTCATCCTTCTCTACTTCCCCTGCATCGACACCATGGTCGAAGACTTCGCTGCCAAGAAGAAGGCCAAGAACACTACCGGGGCTGCTGTTGTCACCGTCGCGTTGGCCTGGCCAACTGGAGGGTATGATCTGTTCTCCCTCATTTCCCCATACTTGTGCTAGACATATATGTTCTGGTCATAGATGGTTCGATTCTATGTACTGTACGTGCTAGTATGCTTAGGTATCAGTATGAGATGCATACCGTATTTGCCATGTTTACTGCTTACTCGTGGATTATTCTAATCGAAAAAGTGCTAATATATCCAACAATTTTATCACACAGAAAAGATGGATTTTAGTTGCCAACTAAATCAATACTCCCTTTGTTTCTAAAAATAAGACCTTGTAGAATTCTACTATGGACTGCATATAGAGCAAAATGAGTGAATTTACACTTTAAAATATGTCTATATACGTTCATAGTTAAATCTCTAAAAGGTCTTATATTTAGGAACAGAGGGAGTACTTGGCGGTGTTTTGAAGAACACCGGTCGAAGAAAAAAGAAAAAAAAATGAAAATGAAGGAGATAGGGTGGGGAGGGAGATGGACGGGGAAAGCCATACTCGGCAAAAAAAATTTAAATAAAACCATTTGACGAAAAAAAGTAAAAATGGAAAGGAAGGATACAGGGTGGGGAGGCGAGATGGACGCCGTGCTTGGATTTTCCCTGGGCGACGAAGGCGATGCCTTTGGGGGTCATTACCTCTTCAAAGGTGCCATTGACGCCATTCCGCCTACCTGTTTACTGCTTTGAGGGAAACCCTAGGTCCCAATGATCACGGATCGGACAATGCGTCAATGATGTCGTTTTTCTCTCTTGGGAGCATCGCCTTGAAGCTACATTCGTTAGATGGACCAGTGGATGATGGCAGGTTCGAGCTGCAAGGGGTGCTTCCTTGTCTCGACAGTGCCCTGTTATCAGTGGTTTAGGCACCGAGTTGGAGCGTGGAGACATGTGGTGGCTATCTTCCGTTGAGAAATCACGTTATGAAGATGGTGCGTGGCAATTCGCAGGTCATAACCACGACCTTGGCGGGACCATGAGAACTCGTGGTGTATTGTCTGGGGTGCCCAGATTTACCATAAGAGACACTAATGATGGAAGAGTGGGATTGTCGGACTGTCTCCAAGGTGAGGTTTTGTTGGTGGCATTTTCTCACGTCATGCGATCAATGGATCCATGGCAGGTTATTTGCTTGGTTTTTTAGCACAAGGTTATTTGCTTGGTGTGTGCATGGTTTACAGCTCGTGCGGATCTCGCGTCTAGATCATGTTCTCTCCCGTCATTTTTGGTGGCTGCAACTCCTCGACGAGATCACCCCTATCTCCTTCATTTCTCGTTTTACTTTTTCTTCAAACGGGTTTATTTTAAAACACTGCCAAGTATGGACGGCAAAAGTCGTGCTTGGATTTTCCCTGGGCCGACAAAGGCGATGCATTTGGGGGTTATTACCTTGTCAAATGTGTTGTCGACGCTATTCTGCCTACCTGTCTACTGCTTCGGGGGAAACCCTAGGTCCGGGTGATCACAGATCGGACAGTGACGGCAATGATGTTGTTTTTCTCTCTTGGGAGCATGGTCTTGAAGCTATATTGGTTAGATGGACTAGTGGATGATGGTAGGTTCGAACTGCGGCGGGTGCGTCCTTGTCTCGACAGTGCCCTGTTATGGGTGGTTTAGGCACCGAGTTGGAGCGTGGCGACAGGTGGTGGCGATCTTCCGTTGAGACATCACGTTACGAAGATGGTTTGTGGCAATTCGCAGGTAATAACCACTACCTTGGCAGGACCATGAGAACTCGTGATGTATTGTCTGGGGTGCCTAGATTTACCATTTAGAGACACTAATGATGGAAGAGTGTGATTGCCGGACTGTCTCCAAGGTGAGGTTTTGTTGGTGCAATTTTCTCACGTCATGTGATCAATGGATCTGTGGCAGGTTATTTGCTTGGTTTTTTAGCACAAGGTTATTTGCTTGGTGTGAGCATGGTTTACAGCTCGCGCGGATCTCGAATCTAGATCATGTTCTCTCACGTCATTTTTGGTGGCTGCAACTCCTCAACACACACCTTTTCTTTGTATTTTTCATCTACCTAGGTATACTGTTGGTCTTCTATAGTCGACTTGCAGTGTGATCTTTTGTGTGTGTGTGTTAATGTTGGTTGTGTGAATTATAAGTTTATAACTATGCAGTGACGAGCGTATGCTCTCATGACGTTCTGTGTTTCCTTGTTGCTTCATTTTGAGTTTACAAAACGCCTTGAGGGGATGGGAAAAAGTAAGGTAAGATGAGAAACTCATGTAACTTTTTCGAAAACACTAACGCTCACACATGTGGGCGTTTGCCAACTCGCCCACACGCTTGGATCATCGTTCACTGTCTTTTGCACGAATCTTGACACAAAAAGGTGGATTTGGTGTGCCACGTAGAACGGGGCTGGTGTGTGGGCGTTGGAGAGTTTGCCCACACGCCCGTACCACGTTGTTTGCCAGCTGCCCTGTGTGGGCGAACTAGCTTCTGCCCACACAGTTACCACCTAGTTCATGCGCGTGTGGGCGAACTGTTTTTCATCGACACGACACTCCTACGTTGTGGATGGCAACTGCAGTTACGCGAACATGGCAACTAGGTAAACAGACATGGCAACTGTGATTCTTTGCTAGACGGCAACTGCAGTTGCGCGTGCATAGCAACCAGATAAACACACATGGCAATTGTGATTAACAATACATGGCAACTATGGTTGGACCACACGTGGCAACTAGGTAAACACACATGCCAACTATTGTTTGACCATATGTGGCAAGTAGTTAATCACACACGGCAACTACGGTTTGATTACACGCGGCAACTACCACAAATTAGACATGGCAACTATAGTTAACCAAAACAGATAGAGTTGGCATGCTTTTACAACTACACTTGTCATCCCGCATAACTACATCTGCCAACCAGGATGGCAACTAAACCGTCATCCCGCGGCGTACCTAATGGAGCTGCGCCAGGACGTATGGGCATTTTTGCTTCGTGCCACACGCGCAAGGCGGAGATGAGTAGTACTTGTTGGGCGTGTGACACGAAGTAGCCGTGCCCACACGTGTGAACAATTCTAATGTCCGCCCACACACAGCTCGTGTAGGCTGCATCCTGCTCACAACACACATGATGTGTGGGCGCATGTCTAATATACCACACGTGTGGTGAATATCGGCGTCCAACTTTTTAATAAGGGAGAAATTATTAAATTTAAAAACAAATCTAAGAAAATGCCGGTTTAATAAAACATGTAACCAAAATGCAAAACTATTATATATGCAAAACGCACACGTCGGTAACTACATGGGACATCGAGACGAAATTATGCGATTTATTATTGTTTTTAGGATATCAGAGTGAAGCTGCTTGCACAGTTGCTCGTCCCTCGAACCATATCTATGTTTAAATTTGTTTGTCGAACTGCTAATCGCGGCCGCAGCGCGAGGATACAGGGCGTCCACACAGGCCCGGGTTCCCGGAGAAGGATTCCTTGGGGAATGTCGCGCCGAGCTGGGGCGGGATCTGGCCGTCGAGCCGGTTCTCAGAGAGGTCGAGCGTCTTGAGCCGTTCCAGCCGCGAGAGAGACGCGGGGATCTGGCCGGAGAAGTTGTGGCTGAGCTTGAGCGAGTTGAGGAAGCGGCAGTTCGCGAGCTCGGAGGGGAGCGGCCCGGAGAAGCGGTTGCCGGAGAGGTCGAGGACGACAAGGAAGGGGAGCCAGTCGCAGAGCGCGGGCGGGATCGGCCCCTCGAGCGCGTTCTTCGAGAGGTCGAGAATGTTGGTGGACCGGCAGTATTTGAGCGCGGACGGAACGGTGCCCTGGAGTCCGAAGCCGGCGAGCGAGAGCCCGAGGACGCGCGACTCATGCGGGTTCCAGCAGGTGATTCCGGAGAAGTCGCAGACGGCGCCCGCCGAGGTGTTGCCGAAGGTCCACGACGAGAGGCGGCCGTCGGGGTCCTTGAGGCCGCTCTTGACGCCGCGTAGGCAACGCACGTCGTCCTCCTGGGTCTCCGACGCCGGCCCCGGCGTGGCTAGCGCTAGGGGGAGGGCTAGAGCCAGGAGAAGGAGGAGCAAGGGAGACATGGCGGACTGGTGTTTTGGCGCCGCGCGCGCGGGAGAGAAGTGACGACGAAGGTGGAAGGATCGGGGAGATTTGAAGCGACGAACAGCTGAATAGTAGTCCCTCCTTTTCTATTTTCTGTGTAAAAAAAAGACTTGCGCTATCGGGTCAGCGGTGAGCTGGTGATTGCTTGGGCCATGCCTGCTGCCGGTGCCGTGTGAGCAACGCTGGTTGGTATCGATAAGAAGTCAAGGTACCGTAATGTAGCGACATCTCAAACTCAAAGTTTGGGTTAGCTGCACTAATACATTTGTGTTTAGCTGTATTTTATCTTCTACTCCCTCCGTCCGGAATTACTTGTCATCAAAATGGATGAAAATGGATGTATGTACAACTAAAATACATCTAGATACATCCATTGCAATGACAAGTATTTCCGGACGGAGGGAGTAGTAAGGTACACGTGCATTGCACGCATGAGATTTAGTAACCAAATTATGAATAAATACCGCACTATAGTATGTAAGCTTTGAGTCATATATATATGATGTAGATGTTCGTTTAATTCTTATAGTTCATCTGATCCGGAATCAATTAGTTTTATAAAAAATTATTTTAAAATTCATGAAATTGTGCATTGTAAAATACTCCCTCCGTAAACTAATATAAGAGCGTTTAGAATACTAAAGTAGTGATCTAAACGCTCTTATATTAGTTTACAGAGGGAGTATAAAGTAAAAACAAAAAGTGACAACTCATTTAGAAAAAAAGAAATTTGGGCAATTAAGATATACTCCCTCCGTCTCAAAATATAAGAACGTTTTAACACTAGCATAGTATAAAAAATGTTCTTATATTCTGGGACAGAGGGAGTAGAAGATTCTAGAGAACAAAGGAGAAGTGCTTGTGTTTTGAGATTTGTGCATTATGCTTAAGTTCAATCATGAAGTCTTCTAGATTGTACATGTGGCAGAATCTGGTGGAATGTAGATGATATCCAACAACCAGTAGTGCTCGGATTTGCCATCTCTGTACCGTCGGATTGGCTTCATCCAACAACCAACTTTCAAAGTTATTCGCACATTATATAGGGGTATAGATCTATATAGTATATAGCTTTGACATCACTAGTTTGCACTCGTAGCGTTGTTATTAGTCTGGGGTCGGGAACTTCATTATACATTTTATTTGGTGCAACAACTTTGTGTGGGTTTATCTCATTTGGTCAAAATGACACTCCCTTATCCTTGAAAAAAAAAGATACCCCCTCCACTCCATATTACTCGTCCTAGATTTGCCTAGATACAAAGAGACAAATCTAAGACAAGTAATATGGGTCGAAGGGAGTATGTTTTTGCAAGACAATGCTATGTATGGACTATAATGTTTTACATGCAGTTAGTCGTTTGCTTACACTACCTCTATTTCAAAATACTACCTCTGTAAACAAATATAAGAGTGTTTAGATCATTAACGTAGTGATCTAAACACTCTTATATTTCTTTACGGAGGGATTACATGACAAACAATGAAGCATGCACCAAATTCTCTATATTTCACAAGTAATTTAAAGTACTCTCTCTGTCCCACAATGTAAGACGTTTTGCTGCAAGCTTGCAAAAACATCTTACATTATGGGACAGAGGGAGTATAATTTCAAAATTTATCTATATTTTATATAAAATGCATTATATTTTTTGTGAGAAGTAGTTTCATATCATATAATTTTTTGATTTAATATTCATATAAAATATTTTCTTTTTTGACAGGGAAAAATAATGGTCCAACTCATTGTTTGATTCACAGTATTGGAATCTTTAGGATTTCCTTTCTTATGATAGATTTGCACTTTGTTTTGGAGGAATATTTTCATCAACTCAAACATTTTGATAGAATTTCTTTGTTTTCCTATGCTATCAAACACTCTTCAATACAGATTTTTGTAGTTTCCTATTTTATAGTTGGAATCAAGAGGACATGACACCCTAATGCTACCTGACTGAACATGACACCCTAAGTTATATATCAGACGACTTTGGAGTAGTTGAGATGTGGCCCTGTTCTCTGTCCACGTCCATGTCCACGTCCGAGACCCTATCAGCGAAGCCGGGTGGTTCCGGGGATGGCGGCGGCAGGGCGTTCCCCTGGTTCGCCTTCTCTCTCCTGGCCTGGGTCCTGTCGATAACCACAACAGACAGGGTTCCTCGGCTAGATCTCTGGGAGACGGTGTGGCTGGCGTGGGTCGGCGGCGGTGGGGCGACATTAATTCATGGCAGGACGGCTAGTGGCCGGAGTGCTGATCTAAAGCAGTGACGGGTGGCGACCTTCGGTGGATGGTCTGCCATCCTCTACCTAGATATGATGCTCCCGAGACAGGTGACCCAGCGGTGGAGGTCCGCGGTGTCGATCTTGCGGCTAGCGGCGGTTGCGCTTCATGCGAACAATGATGATCAGCCGTTCGTGCTCTAGCTCCGGCTGTCAGCCTCTTGGCCGATGGGCCTGGGTAGGGCTCTCTTCAGCAAGGTAGTAGTCGGCGGTGGTGTGCTCCGTCCTCGGCGTTGGTCTTTGGCGACCACTATGGCGTGTGGTGACGGACTGGTTGCGGATTGCGATGGCCACCGAAAAGCATTATAAGGGTTCATCTCTTCATATTCAGTGGCTGACCTCGGGAGGAAGATGTAAACCATGGATGATGGCTTGACGCAGAGGGATGGTTGTGCGGCGGCGGCGGTGATCCACATCACATATACCTGCTGGGATCGTGAAAAAATGGTGGCAACTACACATAAGTGACGTCGATGGTGGCTCTACGCAAGCACCCGATCTCGAGTTTCGAGGTGAAAACCCAGGTCTCCTGTGTTGGATATACATGGCAATGGCGATGTTTATATGTCATTATCTTGTTAAAGGCAATGTTCAGATATGATCGTATTGGTTCCAGGGTGAATACCTAAATTCTGACCTCGAGAGGTTGGATCAGTTACAACCGGGGGGCGAATCTAGTAGAGGGGCTTTAACAGGCTTAAACCCCCCCCCCCCCCCCTCCAGCACTGAAACAAGTTTTTTACCACTAATCTCAAGGCTCAACTCACCCACTTGCCAGCCCAACTCAATATATGTTCGCATGATACAGGCTTGCGTATAAATTTGAGCTCACCCTCCATTTTTTGTCTAGATTCGTCACTGCAACGGCGCTTGAACGTTGTTCCCTTCTTGAAGACGTTGTTGTTGAAGAACCTCATCACCCGTGCGGTGCCGATCGCGGATCAGGATATTTTAGTTTTTCTTTTTTTCCTTGCGTATGCATAGCTCTGGTTTTATTTGACTTTGCTATTTGTCAGGGTAGTGTTTTCTTTGTGCGTGCGTTCGTGTTGGTTGTGTACATAGTAACTATACAGAGATTGGGTATATGCTCATTGTGTTTTGTATCCTCTTGATCCTTCATTTTGTGCAAATAAAACCACCCTTCATCCAAAAAATGGCTGTGTGCCTCATACCATGGGAAAATATCCAATGCTACGGGAGCACCTCACATTAGGTGCTCCCGCGCGTTCTCGGCCGTCGATCTGAGATCCAATGGACAACATCACGAGATGTGGACCAAAGTGTCATTTTCGGAATGTTTGGGGGATTTTTCTGCAAAACATTCATGCTGGATTTGTATTTTTTGTTTCTCAATGTGCATTTCGAATTTTGATTTGAAATTTTTAGGGATTGTACATTCATGTGATGCTAACATCCACAATTTTTTTCAGAATTTTTTGAAACAATTATATGTGCGTTTTGAAAACTGGGAGCACCTAATGTGAGGTGCTCCTGCTACCAGATATTCATCCACCATACCATACCTCAAGTGTTGTACTCCGTCTAACTGCCATCACTTAAAAGCTGGATGCCGAAAGCCCGAAATGCTGAGATTTTCTCTCTTTTTTTAACAAAATCTTTAAATGCTTTAGAAACGTCAACGAGGAAAGAATTGCAGAAAAACTGGAAAGTGCTACTCGAGCAGCACTAGCTGTCCCCTGGATATGATCCTGTACAAATCAGGAATCGGTTCTGTGGTCATCGGCAGCGACATGTCGTGAGCAATCTACGGCATAAAACAAGAGGTGCAAGTTAGTACTGTACGTACTTCTCGGTAGCTCCCGGCTTTCGAAGGAAAAGAAAACAAAAGTGTGTTGATCATCGTAATCACAAGGAACCATCCAGCCACTTTATACAAGTCCAATTACCCGGGCGAAAAGCAGCAACCGTCCGAGAACAACGCTTGCCATTTCACAGAAGGCATGTGAGAGATGTAACCGTGTGAGTTGAAATAGCTCAGGTCAACTGTAGGAATAGGTCAAGATGATGTTGATGCCTCAGAGGGTACGAACTGGATTCAGAAATCCAGTTTAGAAGCTACTGCAGAGGCTTGAGAGAAAAATACTAGTCTTAGTCTTGGAAGGTGTTTGGATGAGAGGTGTTTCTGGTTAACTACTCCCTCCGTTCCCAAATACTTGTCTTTCTAACCATCTCAAATGGTTACAACATACGGATGTATGTAGACATATTTTAGAGTGTAGGTTCATTCATTTTGCTTCGTATGTGGTCACTTGTTGAAATCTCTAGAAAGACAAGTATTTAGGAACGGAGGGAGTAGTACGGAGTGCATGTGAAAACTACCGGCCGGATACCCCTTATCTGAACCTCTCAGATGTAATAAGAGTGATCCTCAAAAAAAAAAATTGTAATAAGAGTGAACAAGCAACGGCCAGTGTGCTTTCAATACCTGATGTGGCTAGCAGTACTTCGTACAAGACTAGATTGGAAGTGCGCCTTGGACCGGTGCCTGGCTCGGCACGATGACCCAACGTATAAAACTCAAATATATCAAAGCATTTAGTACATCGAAAGGAAATTAGAGCAAAGGCTCAAGCTAAATGTATTTTGTATAGATCACAAACACTAAAGATATACCAAAAGTAAGGTATATACCTGCTGCCAGATAACTGAGTTTAGCATAGAGCATACAAATTAAGGATATACCAGAAGCATGGTATAGTTGTTCCCATGCAACTTTACTGCAAAGCATAAAGGCAAAAAGTGTACCAAAAGCAAGGCATACTGCTTGCTCAGGACAACTGACTTGAACTCGATTGCATCAAGTTCAGTACAAAGTGTCAAGACATAAGTTCTATAAAATATAGCCAAGTAGTTCATACCAACAAGCGTAAGTTTCAGATTCTGTAGCTGCTCATAAACATAATGAGATAACAGACAAATTGGGAATGAAGCTCCGGAAACATCGATAATAGTAGACCATTGTCTTTGTTAATCAAAGAACATCTACTGTAGCTTGTATTTAACCATTACTGAGAACTCCTGCTTCCTTCCTTTCAAGTGAAAAGGTTATTTTCTGAGGCGAAGCTAATGCAGATAGTAGTCGCCAATACTTGAGCGACTTCACCTTGCTAATGATAACATGTAAGATCTAAAAAAACATAGAATTAGCTAATGAACCTAGGCACTATGCAAGCTATACAGAATTCAGATAAATGGAATACTGAGATTGAACACAAATTAGTAACATTGTGCCTGTAGAGTAAAGTGCAGAAGATTGTACTTCACAATTCAGACATCAATGGTAGCCACCCTGGGTTCTATCCTCTGAACTACCTTGATTGAGGCTTTATTCCTTTCTAATTGCTTTGAAACAGTACCTACATCTTTATAACGCCTTTATAAAGAACCAGTGTTCTCACTGTTCATGTAGGCCAACAAAAGAAAAGGTTCATGTGACACTATAATAAGTAGTTAAGAAAACAGACTGAATCTAAAGTGCAGCTAAATGAATGCAAAAGAAAGGGTTACCATAGCTATTTCTAAATAACCGGATATGAAAGAGAAGTAGAAAAAAGCAACACATATGGCCTTTTGAAGGAGGCAAGTACATCAGTGCTACCTCTGAATGTAAAGTTAGGCATATTGGGACAACACATTTCTGTAGAAAATTGAGGGATTAGAAAAAACCAAAAGGTGGTGTTCTATATAGACCAATAATTAGATCGTGTGAGTCTAGAGAAAGAGCTTTACACCAATAGTAGGCAACGAAACTACTCCCTCTGATCCAAAATGTTCAAAACTGCGACATTATGGATCAGAGGTATTATAAATCAACATGATCAACTTATCATGTAGGGTTCTGCATCCATTTTAAATGACTCAGCAACATGCAGCTAAGATATACCGAGTTGTCATTGTATTAGTACACAATTTGCATGAACGACAAAAAAGGAATGCACATATGTGCATTAGAATCAAAGTGACCAAAAGTGAAGCACGGAGACACTTTATTCTCAATGGAGGTGAAATTACCTTGTCAATCACTGGCACTACCCTAATTTAAGCTATAGGAGCATAGGGTCCTAAGCAAAAGAAGAAGAAAACACAAAAGATTTAGTTAGCGACCACATGAGGACAAAGAAAGTAAACTGTACTATATATTGCTAGCTATGACAATGTCCAAAATTAAATTAAAACCTAACAATCAGACCCACCTGTACATTTTGGGCCCAACGGATCAGAGAACATATAGTGTAGTTCACTATTGTGTTTTCTACAGGGATTCTAGTACTTATATGAATAAGAACAAACTAAAGCCCCTACATCGAGTCCAGCACACAACATGCAGAAAAGGGAAAAGTGGAGAGGGCGCTCACCTCTGCCTTGTCAGCAAACAGCGGCATCAAGGTTGTGGAGTGAGGACGAGGGAGAATCGCTAGTCGCCAGAGGGGCAGCCGGTTGTCCCTCCCAGATCTGGCCTCTCTGCTTCCTTCTTGTCCTGCCACAGAAATATAGAGCTGGAAGGTAATAAGCATTCATGTATAACAATAAGAGAAACACAAATGCCAAATAAATTGTTAGAGGATGTTTGATCCCTGCCGCTCGCCTGACTTGGTCTAAAAATGGATTTCTACTCCGGATCCAGAGGATAGTCTCTAGGATGGAACCTGTATAGATGGAACCACATCATTCACGGTGTCGGTGCGACAATTGGTATTTGGACCATTGGCATTGTCCAAAGCTAACCATCACACACAATCATCAAGCTGCAAGAGAAAAGAAAAAAAAATATAAAGTTAAGTGTTTATCCACCATGTACATACAACGCAATCTTCTCTATAAGGTTACAAAAGTGAAGGGTCCATGTGCAAATGACAAAAAAATTCCATCCCTAGTAGGATCCAGCCAAGGAAGAAAAAGCACACTCCTGTAATAATCCACAAACAAACAAACAATGAAAGAAAACCACTAACATCCAACCAGGGGATAATACTCTCTGTCTCCACCAGTATAGATAACAAAGAAAGACACTCATTTGCTAGTGTGCACATCTACACGAACGACAAGCACAGTTTACCGAGCTCAACATCAAATATACGCACACACGAGCACCAACCTAGATACACAAAGGAACATTAGCAGAGAGAAGGAGACGAGGGGTCGACCTATAAAGTCTCTGGACGAAGACGCGAAGACTGCCATAGATCCAACAATGAACAGACGAGGGTGTCGACCAAAAGGAGCCCCTACACTTGTCCACAGCAAAACAAGTGTCAAAATCATGGCTCAGCTGGAGCAGACAACAAAAAATGGGTCAAAACGAGGCTTACCCATAGATCGATGAGCGTGACAACCAATCCGGCCAAACGACGAGAAGAACAACGGAGCTGCAGGCAACAGAAATCCGAAATCAATTAGCCAGGGCCAATCCAATTGAGAGAAAGCACAAGCGACGTGAGACAGCAACCTGGTAGCATGATACACCACCATAATCTGACTTTGATTTCACAACCCAAGAAAACCCCAGCCAACCGAAGTCATGACACAAATCAGTACCTGAAAAGCAATAGACATCAGACAAACTACGGTGCCAATCAGGTCAAGAGAAGAGGCGCATATGCTTAGAGCAAAAACAACCACATCTGTTTGCTATGAATAAATTTTGCATGTACAGATTCTCTGCTGCAAAAGTGGCTTGGCATTCATGAAAAACTATCAACTAAACAAATGACATTAGACACAAGAGTTGGAGGACAATATTGGTGATACGATTCCCCCATCACAGTTGCCTATGGGAGGTGCAGAGCGCCAGACATGATCTCCTCTTCCTACCCATCTCTTTCTCTACTTCCAGTTGACAGTGTATTGACTCGCTGGTACAGGGCCTAGTTAAAACTGAATACACCACTATTGCTATAATTATTTGGACAAATTATGGTTCAATTAGCAACAGTTGTGAAGGTCACTTGACATTGTAGTTACCCTTTTAATACATAAATCAATTGCCTATTGTAGTATGAAGAGAGGACAGTATAGAAAATCAATATTTTACTTGTTCATAAGCATCTATCCAGAGGGATACATTTTTCATTATCAGAAAAGAGCAGATGCACATGATCATTTGCCGTTGAGTACTTCTATTGCAGAAATTTATAAACCACATGTGCACTTTTAAGATCACACAATCTGTTTAGGTCCAATATATCCAAATGTAGCCCAAAAAGAAAGAGAGCAGATCGAGGAGAGAGGGGGGAGGTTACCAAACCTGAATGAATGGACGCAGAGCCGTTGACCGCGATCTGCCTTTCCTCCCCCACCACCCTCTCTGCTTCCTATTCTTCACACCGTATCTCACATGGGCGGCACACCACCGTCAGCAGCATGCAGGGGAGCCCCATGGAAAGGCACGGGCAGGAGGGGAAGAGGGGCATGAGGGAAGGACGTCGGAGCGGTCATGGATGAGGTCTCCCTGCGGTGGAGGACTTGGCCGAGCCACTGGAACCCGGCGACGGGGCGTTCCATCTGGCCTCCTCGTCACTCCTCCGGCGAAGGAAGAGCGCAAGCCGGCGGCTCAAGAGGAGGGCGACGAGGTTGAAGGACGGATGTGGCGGCGTGAGGTCGGCAGGGAGGAGGTGGCCGACAACCTTGGAGTCCCACATCGACTCTTTGCCCGGTGGTGTCTCCTCCCAACGATAGCGAGTGGCGAGCTCGACGGCGAGAGCAGCGCCGGCGGTGATCTCCGCTGGGGGAGGAACGAGGAGGACAGGAGGACGGGAGCGCGGCGGCTGCTACAAGAGTGATGGAGAGGAGCGCGGCGATTAGGGTTCGCACCAATCAGCGCACGAGAGGACGCGGGGATGGGGTGGCGGCTAGCCTAGGAGGGACGAATGGGAGCAGGGCAGTCGCTCGCCCTCACCAGCGGCCAAGACATGTTGACCTAAGATGCGAAAAACCGGAAATACCCTCGGTGGGGCACAGATATAACATGCGGTGGCACACTGGAGGGCGCACTGTTTCGATCCACAGTGTCTCTTTTTGATCCAACACTCCAGATCTTGCTATCTCGTGATTGAACGGCCAGAATCGCATCAAAGAAAGAATCCAACGGCCAGGAAGCGCTAAACTATGAGGAGGCGGGGCTCCTCCCGGTATGTATCTTACCCGATACTTTCCTCCCACGAATTGCTATATACAAGGATATAGGAACATCAAGAAGCACAACAGTAGATGTATCTGTTACAGCTAAAAGATTAGAACGACAGCATAGAATATGTACAAATTTTTTGTAAAAGTGAACTATTCTGTGATACAAGTATAACCGCAAAAAATAAGCATACAACAGAGTAAGTGGCATGATGTGAAGCTAACTCACCCACCAACCGGGGGAATCAAACGGTTATGTACCGAAAAGAATACTGAAAGAATGCTCTGCTAAAATCAGTTCTCCTTTAGAAAAATCACAGGTGCAACTTAGTTCTCCACATGCACCCGACAACCTTTTTAGGAGATGGGTTGCTTGGGCCCTTGTCTCGTTGCCCGGAAGTGAAATACAGCCAGCCATCCCAGTATCCTACCAACGTGGTCTTGATCCGGAAAGGTAACCGCCCAATCACACTCCATTCCTGTATGCAGATGGAATTTCAGTCGCATCATGATAACAACCCACGCAATTCATGATTTACGAATGCTTTTTTTTTAGATTCTCTTACACAGTTCTGTTAGCATCATATTATTCTAGAACAGAAATTTGGATGTGTAGAATAACAGTATTTCAGTTCTCTGTGTATTAAGAGCAGAACTTTAAGGAAACAAGAAACAGAGAAAACATCACATTGCAAACAACAGGATGTTGATAGCTAAAACCTAGCACAACATTTTCCCAACTTCCCCTGCTTTCATGAATTGTATTCTCAAACAAAACAAAAAAGGTATATGGAACGATATGTACCAGTGTCTCCAAATTGAACCGAAAGACTTCACCAACCAAGGTCATTCTTTTATTAATTGGGTGCTTTTCTGTAGTTCCCCCAGCAATAATTATAGAATTGTTGACATTCGTCCAGGCAAACTCTATATGTGAATCTGGCTTCGGCATGGGTGGAAGTTCCTTCCACTTCATTTCATCATCAAGCATGTATACATCGCTGTACACCATCTGCATAGGCACAGATCAAGAGAAGGAATGTAGAACTTTAAGTAAGAAAACTATTGTGATTAGAAGATGAAACATTTCACACAAGTATCTATTTTTTTCTTAAATATCGAGTATCTATGTTGATAAACACGCAAGCTAAAAAATCATCATTATTCGGTAATGCATCCTATTATGGCACCATACGATATGATAGATTTTTCACTAAGTGCCGATCTACAATTGACTGTAGGGCATTAACTATTTACAATCACTCGTAGAAAATCAGACCTGTCTTCTGTATCGAAACTGCAGTCCACGCTAGTCGCCACTAGGTGAAGCATGCTAGGTATTCTTTTCTTTTTTTTTGAAACGGAGGCAAAAGATTTGCCTCATCGATTAATTAAGAAGCATGCTAGGTATTCAATGTCTATTTAATAGATGCAGTCATGCAAAACACATGGCTGAGATGCGGAACTAATGCAATAAACTGATCTGAATTGATCTATAAAATGAACAACTTTCTCCATCATGTGTAGCAATTCAGCATGTATACTGATTAATCAAAGTATCAACATACCTCACTTCTTCTAACACATTTAAATATAGGTGATCCAGGTTTGGCCATAAAATCTCCTTCTTGACCACCAATAACAAGGAGCTTATCATTAGCAACAACACATGCCCTGATGCAAAATAGTAGGTCATGATCTAAGAAACATGTTATGTGTTACATAAACCAGCCTCAATTTTGTATACTGTGCAACCAAATTTCTTGCCCAGAACTTATTCTTCGAAATAATTGGTTAACAGAATACCTTAACAGAAAATGTATTGCCAGGAGCACAAAAAGAGTTTAAAGACACCAGAATGTGAAATGTCAAGAAGTCAAGACGATATAGGAATCTAACAACTTCCATTTCCAAAGAACAATAACAGATGTCACATGAAGGGGAAGTAACAGACCTATGTGGACCACCACGCGGGATTGGTATCTCGCTCCTCCATTCTTGCTCCAATGCTTTCCCATCCTTAACTGCGAGGCTCCAATGTTCAAGTCCAGGTTCATGTCTGTCCTCCTTACTACCACCCATCACATGAAGCCTCCCTCTCCAAAGTTGTGTGGCTGGAGCATACCTGAACAAGATATTTACAGGGTTAAAAAAGTGAAAGAACAACTTGTCAAATCTTCAAACTCCAAAATAGTATTTAGAGCAATGGAAGAATAGGACCATGCAAGTACAAATACAAACAAATGCATAATGTGATGTCTAATCTTAAGTGTGAAAAAATGAAACAAGACTCGTACCTAGGAACTGGCAATGGAGGCAAATCATGCCATTCTTTTCTTTCAGTGTCCAACACAAAATTTCGAGCTGTAGGCCCCCTACACTGAGGGCCGTATTGTCCAGTTACTACATAAATATATCTTCCATCTGTAACCATCCCCAGATGTGAATGTGCCATTTCCTTTGGCATATCAAACTTTCCTCCCCATGTATTATCCGAGAAATTGTAAATATCCACATGAGAATGCACCTATAAATGGAAAACATCAGAAGGTCTCAAGAGTTAACTTGTTGACAAACAGAAATAACTAATGATAGACCTCTGCTGTTCTGCAATAAAGAAAACAACATTACAAGGAACAACTGGAGAATTTTGCAGTGTGGCCTCATTAAATTAATTGAACTCAGCAATAGTTATCGACTATCGTAGCTATTTATAATGAGGTCATGCAACAACATTACATAGTACAAGTACTTGAACTTAATTTTGGTAAGTAAGGGCACGCTTGAACTTTGGCATAATGCTCATTCATTTTATTCAGTTTAATTGAGTCTATAGTGTACAGAGTACAGACTAACATAGGTGCAACCATTCAGATACCAAAACTACAGCGATAGTGTGCAGTCCCCCCACCCCCTCCACAACTACAACATTTTATGTTAATTCAACTTTTAAGTAAAATATCCATCTTAAGCATTAACATGTGTATATATTATGCTTAAGCAAGTATCATCTTAGACAGTACAGAAAAATAGGCAAACCTAGTAAACTAGTAAAAGAACGGGCAAGTTTCCTCACATAGTTAATGGTGCCATATCCAGCAAACACAAATAAGAGATTCTTAATCTGTATAGCAGCACCGTCCAAACGTGGTACCGGTGCTTCAGCCATCTGCTCCCACTGCAATTCTGGTGCTGGCAAATCCGCAAAAGTGGCACTTATGTCCATGGAACCTGTAGATGTATTGCCCTTTGTTTGCTGTACAAGAGAAGTATATAACATAATTAGTTCTGAATGAAATCATTGTAGCAGACAGAATGATGATAATAAGATAGCAAATCAACTTGAAATCCAAGTTATAGACCATAGCAATCTAGTCACAACATAGGTCATGACAATTAACAAATCGATTTCTTAGGAGTTAGAAATTACTCCATCTGTCCCATAATATAAGAACGTTTTTGCCACTACACTAGTGTCAAAAACGTTCTTATATTATGGGGCGGAGGGAGTAATTTGCAAAATTGCGGAATAAACAATAGCCTACCAGTGAATGTACATTGCCATTTCCCTCAGCAGTTTTATAAGATATTCAGTAAGAAAATTTATGACCACTACAGCCAAGTAACATGACCGACCAGAAATCAGTGTTCTGCAATTAGAGACTCGAACATCTGCATTGCCACACGAAGCAAGCATAACCAATTTTCAAAGTTCCCACCTAACAATCAAGCACACGATGGGTGTTCGAGTGAACTGCATTAGGTCGAGGTCAAGCTACGAGTCAAGCACTTGAAGGCAGTATTGGCCGGGCAGCAAATGAATTTCTACTCTGCCAATCAGAGAGTGTAGCAAACAAGTTGAATAGTAAAAAAATCTCCCACCAGATCTCAGTAATCGCACACCCCGACACTGCCGGAGCACAGAATAATTGAAGGCGGTAGAGGGCAGACAGCAGCCCAATAATCATAAACATCAGGTTGGGGGGCGTCACCTTATTCGCCGAGGGCGGCGGCGACGCCGTGGGGCGAGTGGAGATATCGAGCCTCGAGGGCCAGATGGAGGGGGCAGCGGAGCGGGAGGAGGCCCAGAGGTAGTCGGCGACTAGGAAGAGTCCAAGGATGGCGACGACGGCGAGCGCCACGAGGTGCTTGGGCGGCAGCGCCTTCACCGCCGGCCTCGCCATCGGTGGATCGCTAGAACCTACAGGCGGCGGCCGCGGCGGCGAGAGGAGCGTGTCGGTGACATCAGCGATTCCGAGTTTAGATTCACGGCACGCGCAGAGAACAAAACGGCATTTTCGTTAGAGCTCTTGGAATTATTAGGGTTCTTTTTTGCAACTAAATTATCAAGAGCATCACCAACAGTTACCGTAAAAAAACACCCATAAATATGGTTTCACAAGGTGTTCATAAGATTCATGAGGTATCCATAAGTGGGGAACCCGGCAGTTTCTCTCCGGTAGAGGTATAGGATAGGCATAGTTTGTTCTCAGAGGTGTTGCTTTAATGATGGAGAGGGCGCCGCATTGAAATAATTTGTTTCTACTCTTCCTCCATCTCAGCAGCGCTCTAATGGGTGGCACCGAGGAGCAGGTGGCTCAGTCTTCTTGCAGATCTTCAGATCCGGTAAGATTTATGTTTGATGGTCGGCGCCCAACACTCTCTCCGATGGCGTTGGTGTCGGCTATTGTGGTTATGTTTGGTGCCTTGCAGTGGGGTGCGTGGATGGCAGAATGCAGCGGAGTTCCTCTTCTTCAATCTCATCGAATGTTGATGGGGCTGGGATCTAGCGGACACGAGGAAGAACCCCGGCCGACGTGCCACATAGTCTTGGTCTCGTCGCTTGCGGCGATCCGGTTCATCGGCTCAAAAGGCATCCTTGTATGCAAAGGTGCTCCTCTAGATCTTGGTATGAAGGCAGTTCCCCTCTTTCTTCGACGTTGCCTCAGTAGCGGTGGAGGACGATGGTGGGCGATGTTTTGGCGTGGCACAAGATTCTGCATAAGTGAAGTCTTTGATGCAATATTGCATAACATCTATGTATGTCTCCTGTGATGACCACATATGTACTCTTTGTAATACGTTTGTCTAATAAATATATGTGGTTATTTCAAAAAAATTGACAGGTGGGCTGCTTTTACCGCTCCCGTAAAAATCCTTCCTTCAAAGGGGTATTCGGCGATGGCGCGGCGGTACACAGAGGATCACGATGGTCTCTGACGGGCCGGCGGACGGGCAGTGCGACGGCGATGGTCGGCCACTGCAGCGAAACGGCGCAATGGATTTCAAATGGGGGAGAACACTTAGCACGAAGGAGCTGCCCACCCGAAACAAAAAAGGTACGTCGATTGACGATGAATTGCACGCTTATTGAGGCCAGAGAATAGGGCAGGATGCTCATCCAGCAAGAAGGCGGAGATAGTAGACGTGTTCGACTGTCGCTAGCGGGAACAGGCAAAAAAGTGGTATGGAGCAGGAGCTGCAAGACGAAGCGAGGGGGGCAGTGTGCGTTGTGTATGACGTGTAGCCTAAAACAATGAACTTATAGGAAGACACAATCGTCTTAAATACATGACATCCTTCGAAACCGCATTCGGATATGGTTGGCCGCTGGACCAGCTGGCCTCTTGTTGTCAGGATCCCTGGCCAGATGGCCCTCTTCGACCACCAGGATGTCACCCGTCGAGCCTCGCGAGCACGTGGGCCTAGTTGGCATGAGCAAAGCAGCCCGATAGGAGGCGACGAATGCTAGCAGGCGGACCCGGCCTCATCCATCGCGCGCCATCGTGGCCCCTAGCCGAATGGCCATCTCTGACCACCCGACTGTCACACACTAAGTCGGGCGCGCGCGTGCACGGCTGGCATGAGCGAGCAAGTGGGCAAAGTGGCGAACATCACTCACTACTAGACCCAGCGTCGCACGGCGAGCGAGGCAGCGGGCGCGCCTGCAAACACCACATGACAGTAGCCCCGGTCACACACGTGGCCCACTGGACCCCCGAAGCAAGTTGTCCGGGTGCGAGATGCAGATCAGACGGCCTAGAGCGCCTCAAGGAGCTAGCCACGCGAGGCCCCGACGCTACAGACGACGTTGAGGGCACTCTTGCTCGCGAAAGCTCCCAAGAGATGGGGTACTCCAACATCCTTTATAGGAGTAATGTGTGGAGGGTTCACCCTAGAGCACATCAATCCTTTAAAGGAGGCTCCGCTTAGCTACGCGCTCTAGTCTCTCCTCCGGTCCAACTATAATAGACTTCTAGTTATCCTTGAATGCCGCTAAGCTAATCTCTCTCTATTTTCTCACTGATCTTCTTCCTGAATGATGGAGTGCTGCTAGATTATTAGTTCGAAACGTGTGGATACCTTGAAAAGGTCGTCTACTTCAACTCTAGATTAGCATATCATCTCGAAGAAATTCCCGCGGCTTGGAGGTATAACCTAGTTCCCAGAATCATTGAGCTTCAACAATCTCTACACTGCTTCCGTTACTTCTAATGTTCGTGGGTGTGATTGTCTAGCATGCTTTTTTGTTGTGTAGCATGTTACTCCACACTCCCGTCAAATTCCGGTTGACACCTCATGGCCATATTCATGATATGTTGTAGTTGCTGCAAGGACAGGCAATCAAGGACACGTGAGGCATTGAGGCCCACGTCAAGGAGGCAGATGGTGATGATGTCAATGAATTGGACCCAGTCCTTAGGTGAATTTCACAACTTCGGTTTTGGGATGCATGAATTTATTGGTTGTGACTTTGATCGCTTGTGTTCATTTGCTCATGTTTTTCTTATCTATGTCATTAAGTTTTAATCATGCTATAACAATTTATTTACTTTGCACTTTTACTTGGAGTTGATGTGTATCAACGTATTTCTATATTGCTTTTCAATTCCTCAATATCCTCGGTCTTCTCATGAAGGGTACAATAAAAGTATACCATATTGATTTTTTCATACTATACTTTTTGCATGCGTCTTTGGCTAGATTTGTGTGTTCCCTAAATGACTAATTAACTTCACACCATGTTGGAGACTGGAAGGTTATTGTCCCATCTATGATTCAGTTCTGCATATATATTGAAAAGAAAAAAGATGAACAATTTGATTATAAAGATATGTTTTCCTCTTATGATCTTTAATGTCCCACTACTTATTTTCAACATTTGCTAGCCAGCTGATTTTAAAATGAAACCTCATTGTTTTTCATATATGATGTTTAAATACCGTAGCCTCGAATAAGCAATTATTTCATATGAGATGTCTAGATGCATTTCCAGGATGACTCAAGATAGTGTGCAATTTTTGAAATATTGTACTCCATTAGTATATTGCAACATGGCTTTTTTACAATTGGTTATTGTTTGAACTTCTAGATTTTTCTCTAATTGTTCGGTAAACTTTTCCTAATCCCTAATCTTTTAATGATTAGATTCCATGAAAAAGAGACAAAGAGTGCGAGGGCATGGCAATTTTCATGAATAATATGCAAATATTCCTTGGTGATAATTTCTTGATAATACAACTACCATCTCCATTCATTAATTTGATAGTAACCTTAGAATCTTGATTGTTCTTTTCATTAATGGAAATCTAGATATTTTGGCTTACAATATGTTGTAGAACAACTAAATACTTCTTCTCAGATTGTGTACTTTATCAAGATAAAATGCTTATGTGGAAGCCTTTAAGATGGGTTCAAATCAATGAAGTTATAGAGAAATATTTTCTCTCATGCATTCCATTCCCTGACTTCACTCACCTGTAGGTGGACGGCAAGAGTTTGAAAGTTGCAGGCTGGCATGTCACGTCGGTAATTTGAGGGAGCATAGAAACCAATTTGTATGGGATGAAAACATGTATAGGTTGTGAATGTTCATAGTGCAATGTATTGCAGCAAACCACATAATGTTACATTTACCTAACATTTGAGTGCACATTAATCGAGCATATGAGTTACTGGTACTTTACCTAGCTGATATGTGGTATTTCAATAAAATTACCCATTTTGGTTTTCTTCCTTTTCCCTTGGCACTCATCTCTATGTAATATCTAATTTTGCTTTTTTAGATAGCTTAAAATTTGGCTGCACAATATCTAACTTTGACTAAATGTGTTGCAACAATGCACGCAGTTTCATCTAGTGTTCATATGCAATCAGTGGCATGTGATTGTGTCATGTAGGAATTTCATAATTTCAACTCTCTAAATTGCCTTTTATTGAAAGTATTCCTAAGGTTAGAATCCTTGGGAAATTTTCAATAGAAGTTCTACAGTCTGTAAAGATACTTATTAGTATTGGACACAAGGATTAAGGTGTAATCTTTTTAGATACTACTAAATTGTGTTCGAATAGTTCGTATGTGCCTAGTGATGCTTTTCCCCCTTTGGGAGCTAGATATGCCTTTCATACGCTTAGTATGATGGCTGAAATTAGGCCTGGTGAGCGCTAAAAAACGGGTTGGCCCCGTCACTACCTTTAAATACAAAATTCAATGGAGAAAGGCAACATTATCCACATATATGTGTTGTCACATAACCCACATATAATTTGTATTAATCATTGTTTAGAAATTTGAAACCCCGAAGGTGGTAATGATTTGCATTGTTATTCCAAGTCTTCTGTAGAGCACCTACAAACGGACGCCTCAAATCCTCCCTATATGTCCGGGCGGATTGCCCGATCAGTGACCGGTCACAAAAATGCCACCCAACCGAAACCCTCAAACCATCTCTATACGCCTGGGCCATCTGTCACCCTCCATATCTAGTCCATATGTGGGGCAGATATGAGAACGCCCGAACACGCCCGCTTGTCGGATCCGACAGGCGGGACCCATCCCAAATCCTCTCCAAATTGACAAAGTCCACCAAATCGACTTCACACCTCCCACATGCTTCTCCATTTTTCTATGTTCGAGATGACGCCCACCTCCACCCTTTCTTCCCGTCCGCGCCGCCGCCCTCCTCCGTCGTAGATGTGACCGCTGAGTTTTAGGGGAACGTTGCATGGGAAACAAAAAAATTATATGCACAGGCAAGATCTATCCATTGAGATGCATAGCTACGAGAGGGGAGAGTATGTCTACGTATCCTCGTAGACCGTTAAGCAGAAGTGTTTATCAACGCGGTTGATGTAGTCATACACCTTCACGATCCAACCGATCAAGTACCGAACATACGACACCTTCGTATTCAGCACACATCCAGCTCGATGACGTCCACGCCTTCTCGATCCAGCACGAGAGGCAAAGTAGTAGATGGGTTCCCGCAGCACAACGACATGATGATGATGGTGGTGAACTTGTTCCCACAGGGCTTCGTCGTGCACTGTAGAAAAACTTGACGGGGGATGAAACCTGGGAGAGAGGCGCCGCATGATACGTCTCCAACGTATCTATAATTTTTTATTGTTCCATGCTATTATATTGTCTAATGTTTAATGGGCTTTAATATACCTTTTTATATTATTTCTGGGACTAACCTATTAACTGAAGGTCCAGTGCAAATTGCTGTTTTTTTGCCTATTTCAGTGTTTCGCAGAAAAGGAATATCAAACGGAATGAAACCTTGGCGAGGATCGTTTTTGGAACAAACGCAATCCAGGGGGTGGGCGCGCCCCCCACCCTCGTGGGCCCGTCGCGGCTCCACCGACCTACTTCTTTCGCCTATATATACTCTTATACCCTGAAACCTTCGGGGAGAGCCACGAAACACCTTTTCCATAGCCGCAACCTTCTGTACCCGTGAGATACCATCTTGGGGCCTTTTCCGGTGATATGCCGGAGGGGGATTCGATCACGGAAGGCTTCTACATCAACACCATATCCTCTCCGATGATGCGTGAGTAGTTTACCACAGACCTTCGGGTCCATAGTTATTAGCTAGATGGCTTCTTCTCTCTCTTTGGATCTCAATACAAAGTTCTCCTCGATCTTCTTGGAGATCTATTCGATGTAATACTTTTTGCGGTGTGTTTGTCGAGATCCGATGAATTGTGGGTTTATGATCAAGATTATCTATGAACAATATTTGATTCTTCTCTGAATTCTTTTATGCATGATTTAAATATCTTTGCAAGTCTCTTTGAATTATCGGTTTAGTTTGGCCTACTAGATTGATCTTTCTTGCAATGGGAGAAGTGCTTAGCTTTGGGTTCAATCTTGCGGTGTCCTTTCCAAGTGACAGCAGGGGCAGCAAGGCACGTATTGTATTGTTGCCATCGAGGATAAAAAGATGGGTTTTATATCATATTACTTGAGTTTATCCCTCTACATTATGTCATCTTGCCTAATGCGTTACTCTATTCTTATGAACTTAATACTCTAGATGCATGCTGGATAGCGGTCGATGTGTGGAGTAATAGTAGTAGATGCAGAATCATTTCGGTCTACTTGTCACGGATGTGATGCCTATGTTCATGATCATGCCTAGATATTCTCATAACTATGCGCTTTTCTATCAATTGCTCGACAGTAATTTGTTCACCCACTGTAAAATATGCTATCTTGAGAGAAGCCACTAGTGAAACCTATGGCCCCCGGGTTTATTTTCCATCATATTAATCTCCCGTCAACTAGCTATTTCTGTCACCGTTTATTTTGCAATCTTTACTTTTCAATCTATACAAAAAAATACCAAAAATATTTATCTTATTATCTTTATCAGATCTCACTTTTGCAAGTGGCCGTGAAGGGATTGACAACCCCTTTATCGCGTTGGTTGCAAGGTTCTTAATTATTTGTGCAGGTGCTAGGGATTTGCGTGTAGTCTACTACTGGATTGATACCTTGGTTCTCAAAAACTGAGGGAAATACTTACGCTACTTTGCTGCATCACCCTTTCCTCTTCAAGGGAAAACCAACGCATGCTCAATAGGTAGCAAGAAGGATTTCTGGCGCCGTTGCCGGAGAGATCTACGCACAAGTCAAGACATACCAAGTACAAACTCTTATCCCTCGGATTACATTATTTGCCATTTGCCTCTAATTTTCCTCTCCCCCACTTCACCTTTGCCATTTTATTCGCCCTTTTTCGTTCATCTCCTTTTGCTTGCTTTTTGTGTGTCCGTGTGTTAGATCGTTTATTTTGCTATTATGGCTAGTCCTTCTATCATTGTTAGTACTCCCGATCATGAAGTTCTTAATTTTAAAAAAAGGGAGGGAGAAAATCTAAAAGATGTTTGGCATAGAATTTGCAATGCTCAGAATAGATCTACTAGGAAGCAATCTACTTCCGTTCTTCTTCGTAATTTTTATGTAGGCATCACTCCTTGGAACAAATATATTCTTGATACCATTACCGGAGGGAATTTCTTGGGTAGCCATACTTTTGATTCTTATAATGCTATGTTAGATTTGTTTGGCCCACCACCTCTTTTGGTCAATGGAACTATTTTAACTTTGGAACATGTGATGAAAAGGCTTGAAATTATCAAAAATAAAGTTGCCACTGTAGAGTTGATTGAGAATTTGGATAAAAAGATCCACAACCAAATTACTCAATATGGATCTAAGGTAGGAGTCACTCTGAGAATTTTTTGAGACAAAGAACCCATAGTTAATGAAAAGATAGACTAAGATTCCACTAGAATTGATAAACTTGAGGATATTATTACCAATTTAGGGTCTGCCTTTTCTGCCGTAAGAAACACTTCAAATCATCCTACTACCAAAGTTGCCAAATTTATGTATGTTCCTAAAAATAAGGGTGAATCTTCTAGTAAGGAAAATGCGGATCTCAAATCAATAAGTGTTCACCCCAACTTTTTCGCTATCATTAAGGAACCTTTTGCTATCAATGAATTTCTTGATTTCTTGCCTAGGAGTTTGATCATTAATAAAAAGAAGGAAACTCCTAAGGGTTATAAGTGTTCTATTGAAGAATTGCCTACCAAAGATGATAATACTTAGATCTATTCTTGTTTTTATGCCTAGCTAGGGGCGTTAAACGATAGCGTTTGTTGGGAGGCAACCCAATTTTATTTTTCTTGCTTTTTGTTCCTGTTTAGTAATAAATATTTCATCTAGCCTCTGTTTAGATGTGGTTTTATGTTTTAATTAGTGTTTGTGCCACGTAGAACCAATATGATCTTCTTGGGTGATAGTTGTTTGATCTTGCTGAAAAAGACAGAAACTTTACGCTCACGAAAATAATTGTTAAAATTTACGATAACGTGATAAAATACCAATTATTTTTGCAGTAGATCAATATACAAATTATCCAGTTTGTCCTAGTTTTTCAGAATTTTTGGAGTTCCATAAGTATGCGAAAAAATCATATTTCTACAGACTGTTCTGTTTTTGACAGATTCCTTTTTCGTGTGTTGTTTGCTTATTTTGATGAATCTATGGCTAGTATCGGGGGGTATGAACCATAGAGAAGTTGGAATACAGTAGGTTTAACACCAATATAAATAAAGAATGAGTTCATTACAGTACCTTAAGGTGGTGGTTTGTTTTCTTATACTAACGGAGCTCATGAGATTTTCTGTTGAGTTTTGTGTTGTGAAGTTTTCAAGTTTTGGGGTAAATATTTGATGAATTATGGAATAAGGAGTGGCAAGAGCCTAAGCTTGGGGATGCCAAAGGCACCCCAAGGTAAAATTCAAGGACAACCAAAAGCCTAAGCTTGGGGATGCCCAGAAGGCATCCCCTCTTTCGTCTTCGTCTATCGGTAACTTTACTTGAGGCTATATTTTTATTCACCACATGATATGTGTTTTGCTTGGAGCGTCTTGTATGATTTGAGTCATTGCTTTTTAGTTTACCACAATCATCCTTGCTGTACACACCTTTTGCGAGAGACACACATGAATCGGAATTTATTAGAATACTCTATGTGCTTCACTTATATCTTTTGAGCTAGATAATTTTGCTCTAGTGCTTCACTTATAATTTTTAGAGCACGGTGGTGGTTTTATTTTATAGAAATTATTGATCTCTCATGCTTCACTTATATTATTTTGAGAGTCTTTTAGAACAGCATGGTAATTTGCTTTGGCTATAAAATTAGTCCTAACATGATAGGCATTCAAGATGGGTATAATAAAAACTTTCATATAGAGTGCATTAAATACTATGATAAATTTGATACTTGATGATGGTTTTGAGATATAAGGGTGGTAATTTTAGAGTCATGCTAGTTGGGTAATTGTGAAATTGATAAATACTTGTGTTAAAGTTGGCAAGTCCCCTAGCATGCACGTATGGTAAATGTTGTGTGACAAATCTGAAGCATGGGGTGTTCTTTGATTGCTTTCCTTATGAGTGGCGGTCGGGGACGAGCGATGGTCTTTTCCTACCAATCTATCCCTCTGGGGGCATGCGTAGTACTACTTTGCTTCGAGGACTAATAAACTTTTGCAATAAGTATATGAGTTCTTTATGACTAATGTGAGTCCATGGATCATACGCACTCTTAACTTTCCGCAATTTGCTAGCCTCTACGGTACCATGCATTGCCCTTTCTCACCTTGAGAGTTGGTGCAAACTTCGCCGGTGCATCCAAACCCCGTGATACGATACGCTCTATCACACATAAGCCTCCTTATATCTTCCTCAAAACATCCACCATACCTACCTATTATGGCATTTCCATAGCCATTCCGAGATATATTGCCATGCAACTTTCCACCGTTCCGTCTATTATGACACGCTCCATCATGGTCATATTGCTTTGCATGATCATATAGTTGACATCGTATTTGTGGCTAAGCCACTTTCATAATTCTTTTATACATGTCGCTCTTGATTCATCGCATATCCAGGTACACCGCCGGAGGCATTCACATAGAGTCATATTTTTGTTCTAGTATCGAGTTGTAACATTGAGCTAAGAGTAAATAAAAGTGTGATGATCATCATTATTAAAACATTGTCCCATGTGAGGAAAGAATGACGAAGACTATGAAAAAAAGAGAGGCCAAAGGAGCCCAAATAAAAAAAGAGGCCAAAGAAGCCCAAACAAAAAATGAGAGAGAAAGAGATAAGGGACAATGTTACTATCCTTTTTCCACACTTGTGCTTCAAAATAGCACCATGATCTTCATGATAGAGAGTTTCTTATTTTGTCACTTTCATATACTAGTGGGGATTTTTCATTATAGAACTTGGCTTGTATATTCCAATTATGGGCTTCCTCAAAATGCCCTAGGTCTTCGTGAGCAAGCAAGTTGGATGCACACCCACTTAGTTTCTTTTGATGAGCTTTCATACACTTATAGCTCTAGTGCATCCGTTGCATGGCAATCCCTACTCCTCGCATTGACATCAATTGATGGGCATCTCCATAGCCAGTTGATTAGCCGCGTCAATGTGAGACTTTCTCTTTTTTTGTCTTCTCACATAACCCCCATCATCATATGCTATTCCACTTATAGTGCTATATCCATGGCTTGCGCTCATGTATTGCATAAGGGTTGAAAAGGCTGAAGCTGGTTAAAAAGTATGAACCAATTGCTCAGCTTGTCATCGGTGTTATGCATGATGGGAGCATTTTGTGTGACGAAAATGAAGCATGGCCAAACTATATGATTTTGTTGGGATAAGCTTTCTTTGGCTATGTTATTTTGATAAGACATAATTGCTTGGTTAGTATGCTTGAAGTATTACTATTTTTATGTCAATATTAAACTTTTATCTTGAATCTTTTGGATATGAACATTCATGCCACAATAAAGAGAATTACATTGAAAATTATGTTAGGTAGCATTCCACATCAAAAATTCTGTTTTTATCATTTACCTACTCGAGGACGAGTAGGAATTAAGCTTGGGGATGCTTGATACCTCTCCAACGTATCTATAACTTTTTATTGTTCCATGCTATTATATTATTATTTTTGGATGTTTAATGGGCTTTAATATACCTTTTTATATTATTTTTGGGACTAACCTATTGACCGAAGGCCCAGTGCAAATTGCTGTTTTTTTGCCCATTTCAGTGTTTCGCAGAAAAGGAATATCAAACGGAATCCAAACGGAATGAAACCTTCGCGAGGATCGTTTTTGGAACAAACGCAACCAGGAGACTTGGAGTGGACGTCGAGGAAGCATCGAGGAAGCCACGAGGCAGGAGGGCGCCCCCCACCCTCGTGGGCCTCTCACAGCTCCACCAATCTACTTCTTTCGCCTATATATACTCTTATACCCTGAAACCTTCGGGGAGAGCCACGAAACACCTTTTCCACCGCCGCAACCTTCTGTACCCGTGAGATCCCATCTTGGGGCCTTTTCCGGTGATTTGTCAGAGGGGGGATTCGATCATGGAGGGCTTCTACATCAACACCATAGCCTCTCCGATGATGCGTGAGTAGTTTACCACAGACCTTCGGGTCCATAGTTATTAGCTAGATGGCTTCTTCTCTCTCTTTGTATCTCAATACAAAGTTCTCCTCGATCTTCTTGGAGATCTATTTGATGTAATACTTTTTGCGGCGTGTTTGTCGAGATCCGATGAATTGTGGGTTTATGATCAAGATTATCTATGAACAATATTTGATTCTTCTCTGAATTCTTTTATGCATGACTTAAATATCCTTGCAAGTCTCTTTGAATTATCGATTTAGTTTGGCCTACCAGATTGATCTTTCTTGCAATGGGAGAAGTGCTTGGCTTTGGGTTCAATCTTGCGGTGTCCTTTCCCAGTGACAGCAGGGGCAGCAAGGCACGTATTGTATTGTTGCCATCGAGGATAAAAAGATGGGGTTTATATCATATTGCTTGAGTTTATCCCCCCACATCATGTCATCTTGCCTAATGTGTTACTCTGTGCTTATGAACTTAATACTCTAGATGCATGCTGGATAGCGGTCGATGTGTGGAGTAATAGTAGTAGATGCAGAATCATTTCGGTCTACTTGTCACGGACGTAATGCCTATGTTCATGATCATGCCTAGATATTCTCATAACTATGCGCTTTTCTATCAATTGCTCGACAATAATTTGTTCACCCACCGTAAAATATGCTATCTTGAGAGAAGCCACTAGTGAAACCTATGGCCCCCGGGTCTATTTTCCATCATATTAATCTCCCGTCAAGTAGCTATTTCTGTCGCCGTTTATTTTTCAATCTTTACTTTTCAATCTATACAACAAAAATACCAAAAATATTTATCTTATTATCTTTATCGGATCTCACTTTTACAAGTGGTCGTGAAGGGATTGACAACCCCTTTATCGCGTTGGTTGCAAGGTTCTTAATTGTTTGTGCAGGTACTAGGGATTTGCGTGTAGCCTCCTACTGGATTGATACCTTGGTTCTCAAAAACTGAGGGAAATACTTACGCTACTTTACTGCATCACCCTTTCCTCTTCAAGGGAAAACCAACGCATGCTCAAAGGTAGCACCGCACACGGGTCGTGGATTGTCGTGGGCGCCCCCTCCCTCTCATATATATATATATATATATATATATATATACATACATATATATATAGGTGGGGGAAGGGGAGGCAGCCAGGATGTGTCCCAAGGGTGGCCGCCGGCCCCCTTGGGTGCCTGCCCTATGGCGCGCCTCCCCTTCCTTATTTTCTCTCGGGGGAAGGAAAGGGGAGGAGAGGGAAGGCAAGGGGAGTCCGACTCCTCTCCTTCCTTTTCTCCTCAAGGCCTGCAGCCAGAGGACGGGCGGGCCAGCCCCTTATGGGCTGGTGTGCTCCCCTCGTTTGGCCCATATGGCCCATTAACCTCCCGGGGCCTCCCGGAACCCCTTCCGGTGATCCGATGATTACCCGGTACATTCCGAAACCTTTTCAGTGACCAAATAGCATCGTCCTATATATCAACCTTTACCTCTGGGCCATTTCTGAGCTCTTCGTGATGTCCATGGTCTCATTCGGGACTCCGAACAACATTCGATCACCAACTCACATAACTCATATAATACTATATCATCAGCGAAAGCGTGCGGACCCTACGGCTTCGAGAATGATGTAGACATGACCGAGACGGCTCCCCGATCAATAACAAATAGCGGGACCTGGATGCCCATATTAGTTCCTACATATTCTACGAAGATATTTATCGGTCGAACCTTTATAACAACATACGTAATTCCCTTTGCATGTCGGTATGTTACTTGCCTGAGATTCGATCATCGGTATCTCCATACCTAGTTCAATCTCGTTACTGGCAAGTCTCTTTAATCGTTCCGTAATACATCATCTCGTAACTAACTACTTAGTCACCTTGCTTGCAAGCTTCTTGTGATGTTGTATTACCGAGAGGGCCCAGAGATACCTGTCCGATACACGGAGTGACAAATCCCAATCTCGACCCATGCCAACTCAACAGACATCTTCGGAGATACCTATAGAGCATCTTTATGATCACCCAGTTACGTTGTGATGTTTGATAACACACAAGGTATTCCTCCAATATCCAGGAGTTGCATGATCTCATGGTCGAAGGAATATGTATTTGACATTAAGAAAGCGGCAGCAATAAACTGAACGATCATATGCTATGCTAACGGATGGATCTTGTCCATCACATCATTCTCCTAATGATGTGAGCCAGTTATCAAGTGACAACACATGTCTATGGTTAGGAAACCTTAACCATCTCTTGATCAACGAGCTAGTCTAGTAGAGGCTTACTAGGGACACGGTATTTGTTTATGTATCCACACATGCATTTAAGTTTTCGGTCAATACAATTCTGGCATGAATAATAAAACTTTATCATGATTAAGGAAATATAATAATAACCACTTTATTATGGCCTCTAGGGCATATTTCCAATAGTCTACCACTTGCACTAGAGTCAATAATCTAGATTACATAGTAATGAATCTAACACCCATGGAGTCTTGGTGCTGATCATGTTTTGCTGGCGGAAGAGGTTTAGTCAACGGGTCTGCCATATTCAGATCCGTATGTATTTTGCAAATTTCTATGTCTCCATCCTTGACCTTTTCACGAATGGAGTTGAAGCGTCTCTTGACGTGTTTGGTTCTCTTGTGAAACCTGGATTCCTCCGTCAAGGCAATTGCTCCAGTGTTGTCATGAGAGATTGTCATTGGACCCGATGCATTGGGTATTACACCCAAATCGGATATGAACTCCTTCATCCAGACTCCTTCATGCACTGCTTCTGAAGCAGCTATGTACTTCGTTTCACACGTAGATCCCGCCATGACGCTCTGCTTGGAACTGCACCAACTGATAGATCCACCGTTAAATGTACATATGTATCCGGTTTGTGACTTAGAGTCATCCGGATATGTGTCGAAGCTAGCATCGACGTAACCCTTTACGACGATCTCTTCGTCACCTCCATAAACGAGATACATATCCTTGGTCCTTTTCAGGTACTTTAGGATATTCTTGACCGTTGTCCAGTGATCTACTCCTGGATTACTTTGGTACCTCCCTGCCAAACTTATGGCAAGGCACACATCAGGCCTGGTACACAGCATGGCATACATAATAGAACCTATGGTTGAGGCATAGGTAATGACTTTCATTTTCTCTATCTTTTGTCGCGGTCGGACTTTGAGTCTTACTCAATTTCACAGGCAAGAACCCTTTCTTTGACTGGTCCATTTTGAACTTCTTCAGAACTTTGTCAAGGTATGTGCTTTGTGAAAGTCCTATTAAGCGTCTCAATTTATCCTAGATCTTGATACCCAATATATAAGCAGCTTCACCGAGGTCTTTCATTGAAAAATTCTTATTCAAGTATCCTTTTATGCTATCCAGAAATTCTATATCATTTCCAATCAATAATATGTCATGCACATATAATATCAGAAATGCTACAGAGCTCCCACTCACTTTGTTGTAAATACCGGCTTCTCTGTAAGTATGTATAAAACCATATGCTTTGATCACATCATCAAAGTGTATATTCCAACTCCGAGATGCTTGCACCAGTCCATAAACGGATCGCTGGAGCTTGCACACTTTGTTAGCATCTTTAGGGTGAACAAAACCTTCTGGTTTCATCATATACAACTCTTCTTTAATAAATCCATTAAGGAATGCAGTTTTGACGTCCATTTGCCAGATTTCATAATCATAAAATGCAGCGATTGCTAACATGATTCAAACAGACTTAAGTCTCATCATAGTCAACCCCTTGAACTTGTCGAAAGCCTTTTGTGACGAGTCGAGCTTTCTAGACAGTAATATTACCATCAGTGCCCGTTTTCTTCTTGAAGATCCATTTATTCTCAATGGCTTGCCTATCATCGGGCAAGTCCACCAAAATCCACACTTTGTTATCATACATGGATCCTATCTCAGATTTCAAGGCCTTAAGCCATTTGTTGAAATCTGGGCTCATCATAGCTTCTTCATAGTTCGTAGGTTCACCGTTGTCTAAGAACGTGACTTCCAGACAGGATTAACGTACCACTCTGGTGTGGTACGTGTTCTGGTCGATCTACGAGGTTCAGTAGCAACTTGATCTGAAGTTTCATGATCATCATCAACTTCCTCTCTAGCTGGTGTAGGCATCACATGAACGGTTTTCTTTGATGTGCTACTTTCCAGTTTGAGAGAAGGTACAATTACCTCATCAAGTTCTACTTTCCTCCCAATCACTTCTCTCGAGAGAAACTCCTTCTCTAGAAATGACCCATTCTTAACAACAAAGATCTTGCCTTCGGATCTATGGTAGAAGGTGTACCCAATACTTTCTTTGGGGTATCCTATGAAGACACACTTCTTCGATTTGGGTTCGAGCTTATCAGGTTGAAGCCTTTTGACATAAGTGTCGCACCCCCAAACTTTAAGAAATGACAACTTAGGTTTCTTGCCAAACCATAGTTCATACGGTGTCGTCTCAACGGATTTAGACGGTGCCCTATTTAACGTGAATGCGGCTGTCTCTAATGCATAACCCCAAAATGATAAAGGCAAATCGATAAGAGACATCTAATAAAGTACGGTTACGATGTTCGGACATACCATTACGTTGTGGTGTTCCAGGTGGCGTGAGTTGTGAAACAATTCCACATTGTTTTAAATGAAGGCCAAACTCGTAACTCAAATATTCGCCTCTGCAATCAGATCGTAGAAACTTTATTTTCTTGTTACGATGATTCTCCACTTCACTCTGAAATTCTTTGAACTTTTCAAATGTTTCAGAATTGTGTTTCATCACGTAGATATACCCATACCTACTTAAATCATCTGTGAAGGTTAGAAAATAACGATACCCGCCGTGTGCCTCAACACTCATTGGACCGCATACATCGATATGTATTATTTCCAATAAGTCATTAGCTTGCTCCATTGTTCCGGAGAACGGAGTTTTAGTCATCTTACCCATGAGGCATGGTTCGCAAGTATCAAATGATTCATAATCAAGTGATTAAAAAGTCCATCCGCATGGAGTTTCTTCATGTGCTTTACACCAATATGACTTAAACGGCAGTGCCACAAGTATGTTGCACTATCATTATCAAGTTTGCATCTTTTGGCATTAATATTATGAATATGTGTATCACTAGATCGAGATTCAACAAGAATAGACCATTCATTAAAGGTGCATGACCATAAAAGATATTACTCATATAAATAGAACAACCATTATTCTCTAATTTAAATGAATAACCGTTTCACAATAAACAAGACCCAGATGTAATGTTCATGCTCAACACTGGCACCAAATAACAATTATTGAAGTCTAAAACTAATCCCGAAGGTATATGTAGAGGTAGCGTGCCGACGACGATCATATCGACCTTGGAACCATTCCCGACGCGCATCCTCACCTCATCCTTAGCCAATCTTCGTTTATTCCGCAACTCCTGTTTCGAGTTACAAATATGAGTAATGGAACCATTATCAAATACCCAGGCGCTACTACGAGCACTAGTAAGGTACACATCAATAACATGTATATCAAATATACCTTCACTTTGCCATCCTTTTTTATCCGCCAAGTATTTGGGCAGTTCCGCTTCCAGTGACCATTCCCTCTGCAGTAGAAGCACTTAGTTCCAGGCTTGGGTCTAGCTTTGGGCTTCTTCATGGGACCGGAACTTGCTTTCTATTCTTCTTGCAGTTCCCTTTCTTTCCCTTGTCATTTTTCTTGAAACTAGTGGTCTTGTTAACCATCAACACTTGATGCTCCTTCTTTATTTCTACCTCCGCCGATTTTAGAATCGCGAAGAGCTTGGGAATCATTTTCGTCATCCCTTGCATATTATAGTTCATCACGAAGCCTTTGTAGCTTGGTGGTAGTGACTGAAGAACTCTGTCAATAACACTCTCAACTGGAAGATCAATTCCCAGCTGAGTCAAGTGGTTATGTTACCCGGGCATTTTGAGTATGTGTTCACTGACAGAACTGTTCTCCTCCATCTTACAGCTATAAAACTTGTTGGAGACTTTATATCTCTCAGCCCGGGCATTAGCTTGAAATATCAACTTCAGCTCTTGGAACATCTCATATGCTCCGTGGCGTTCAAGACGTATTTGAAGTCTCGGTTCTAAGCCGTAAAGCATGGCACACTGAACTATTGAGTAGCCATCAGATCGAGCCTGCCAGATGTTCATAGCATCTGCAGCAGCTCCTGCAGCATGTCTGTCACCTAGCGGTGTATCAAGGACATAATTCTTCCGTGCAACAATGAGGATAATCCTCAAGTTACGGACCCAGTCCGTGTAGTTGCTACCATCATCTTCCAGCTTAGCTTTCTCTAGGAACGCATTCAAATTCAAGGGAACGGTAGCACGGGCCATTGATCTACAACGTAGATATGCAAAAACTATTAAGACTAAGTTCATGATAAATTTTAGTTCAAATAATCAAATTAATAATAAAGAACTCCCACTTAAAAGAACATCCCTCAAGTTGTCTAAGTGATACATGGTCCAAATCAACTAACCCATGTTCAATCATCACGTGAGATGGGGTAGTCTTCAATGGTGAACATCTCTATGTTGATCATATCTACTATATGACTCACGCTCGACCTTTTGGTATCTAGTGTTTCGAGACCATGTCTGTACATGCTAGGCTCGTCAAGTTTAACCCAAGTATTATGCATGTGCAAAACTGTCTTACACCCGTTGTGTGTGAACGTAGAGTCTATCACACCTGATCATCACGAGGTGCTTCGAAACGACGAACTTTGGCAATGGTGCATACTTAGGGAGAACACTTTTATCTTGAAATTAAGTGAAGGGATCATCTTATAATGCTACCATCGTTCTAAGCAAAGTAAGATGCATAAAGGATAAACATCACATGCAATCAAAATATGTGACATGATATGGCCATCATCATGTTATGCTTTTGATCTTCATATCCAAAGCATCGGCATGATCTCCATCGTCACCGCTCGACACCTTGATCTCCATCGTAGTGTCGGGGTTGTCTCGCCAATTATTGCTCTACAACTATTGCTAATCCATAGCGATAAAGTAAAGCAATTACATGGCGCTTAGTGATTGACACGTAGGTCATACAATAATTAAAGACAACCATAAGGCTCCTGTCGGTTGTCGTACTCATCGACATGCAAGTCGTGAACTTATTACAAAACATGATCATCTCATACATAACCATATATCATATCATATCTTGGCCATATCACATCACAACATGCCCTGCAAAAACAAGTTAGACGTCCTCTACTTTGTTGTTGCAAGTTTTATGTGGCTGCTATGGGCAACTAGCAAGAACTTTTCTTACCTACGCAAAAACCACAACGGTGATTATCAAGTTTGCTGTTTTAACCTTCTTCAAGGACCGGCCGTAGTCAAATTTGATTCAACTAAAGTAGGAGAAACAGACACCCGCCAGCCACCTTTATGCAAAACAAGTTGCATGTCAGTCGGTGGAACCGGTCTCAAGTGCGTGGACATGTAAGGTTGGTCCGGGCCCCTTCATCCCACAATACCGCCGAATCAAAATAAGACGTTGGTGGTAAGCAGTATGAACATCACCACCCACAACTCTTTTGTGTTCTACTCGTGCATATCATCTACGTATAGACCTGGCTCATGATGCCACTGTAGGGGAGCGTTGCATGGAAAACAAAAAAAATCTACGCACACGCAAGATCTATCCATGGAGATGCATAGCTATGAGAGGGGAGAGTATGTCTACGTACCCTCGTAGACTGTTAAGCGGAAGCGTTTATCAACTAGTCGTACACCTTCACGATCCAACCGATCAAGTACCGAAAGTACGACACCTCTGCGTTCAACACACGTTCAGCTAGATGACGTCCTTGCCTTCTCTATCCAGCAAGAGAGGTGAAGTAGTAGATGAGTTCTAGCAGCACGACAGCGTGATGGCGATGGTGGTGAACTTTTTCCCGCAGGGCTTCACCATGCACTACAGAAAAACTTGATGGAGGATGAAACCTGGGAGAGGGGCGCCGAACACGGCTCGTGGATTGTCGTGGGTGTGTGGCGCCCCTCCCTCACCTCAAGGGTGGCCGCCGACCCCCTTGGGCGCCTGCCCTATGGTGCGCCCCTTCCTTATTTGCTCTTGGGAGGAAGGAAAGGGGAGGAGAGGGATGGCAAAGGGAGGCCGACTCCCCTCCTTCCTTTTCTTCTCTGGTTCCTCAAGGCATGCAGCCAGAGGAGGGGCACACCAGCCCCTTGTGGGCTGGTGTGCTCCCCTCGTTTGGCCCATATGGCCCATTAACCTCCCGGGGCCTCCGGAACCCCTTCCGGTGATCCGACAATTACCTGGTACATTCCAAAACCTTTCCGGTGACCCAATAGCATCCTCCTATATATCAATATTTACCTCCGTACCATTCCAGAGCTCATCGTCATGTCTGTGATCTCATCCGGGACTCCGAACAACATTTGGTCACCAACTCACATAACTCATATAATACTATATCGTTAACTAACGTTAAGCATGCGGACCCTACGGGTTCGAGAATGATGTAGACATGACTGAGACGCCTCTTCGGTCAATAACCAATAGCGGGACCAGGATGCCCATATTGGTTCCTACATATACTACGAAGATCCTTATCGGTCGAACCTTTATGACAACATACGTAATTCCCTTTGTCTGTCGGTATGTTACTTGCCCGAGATTCGATTGTGGATATCTCCATACCTAGTTTAATCTCGTTACTGGCAAGTCTCTTTACTCGTTCCATAATACATCATCTCGTAACTAACTCCTTAGTCACTTTGCTTGCAAGCTTCTTGTGATGTTGTATTACCGAGAGGGCCAGAGATACCTCTCCCATACACGGAGTGACAAATCCCAATCTCGATCCATACCAACTCAATAGACATCTTTGGAGATACCTGTAGAGCATCTTTATGATCACCTAGTTATGTTGTAACGTTTGATAGCACACAAGGTATTCCTCCGATATCCAGGAGTTGCATGATCTCATGGTCGAAGGAATATGTATTTGACATTAAGAAAGCAGTAGCAATAAACTGAACAATCATATGCTATGCTAACGGATGGGTCTTATCCCTCACATCATTCTCCTAATGATGTGACCCCATTATCAAGTGACAACACATGTCTATGGTTAGGAAACCTTAACCATCTCTTGATCAACGAGCTAGTCTAGTAGAGGCTTACTAGGGACACGGTATTTGTTTATGTATCCACACATGTATTTAAGTTTCCGGTCAATACAATTCTAACATGAATAATAAACTTTAAGTGCATCTAGTGCCCCATAGTGATTTTGGTGTATTGAAGGCTTATAGGTTAAGGGACTAATGCGTTTGTGAGTGTACACAGGTCTATAAGTCTATGAGGAGTTTGATATTTACAGAGAAATTCGACCCCCAAAAATGAATGTCTTCGACTGAAGACTTTGGATTTCTGAAGACTTTCTAAAGGCTTTGAAAGTGAAGAAATTGGTGTGACCATGAAGACTTGATATTCATAGAAGGAACAAGAAGCGTGAAGACTTTTGTTTTCATAGTTTCATTTTCTCTTTCTTGAGTCATAGGAAACACCGTACTATTAAAGGGGGTCGAGGAAAAACTAAGGGAAAGTTTCCAAGTGATGCTCATCTCAAAATCGTACACCTACCAATCCTTTCGAGTGAAGCCATTGGAAAACTCATGCAGTTCACTTAATTTCTTCAGTGACAGAGACGAAGTTCTTCTGACCTCTGAGCAATTTGTTCTAACTGAGGAGTTAGGAATTCGCCAGTGCAGATTGCCTACAAGTGAGGAACATGATAGCCCTGAGGAATTTGAGCCTCAAATTTCCGACCGTTGTTGTGCTACGCGCGAGCTGTCCCAAAATATCTACCTACCTAACGGTCATATCATTGAAGGGCATTTATGTCTTATCATGTTGGGCTGCTCCCTAGGCTATAAATAGCCCCCCTACAACCACTAGCTGGTTGGCTGCTCCGAGGGAAACTGACACTTGTCATTGAGAGCATCCCATCCTCCGAGGACGTTGTGCGAAAATCATCAGGTGTGGAAAACCCAAACCCAAACACCTAGAAACCCAAAGTGATTGAGCATCACTGAAGAGATTGATCCTGTGTGGATCCAACGCTTGTTACCTTTGAAGACTGTGCATCTTCTAGACGGTTAGGCGTCATGGTCTAGAGCATCCAAGAGGAAATTGTGGATCACCGAGTGACCGAGTTTGTGAAGGTTTGGAAGTCACCTGAAGACTTACCACGAGTGATTGGGCGAGGTCTATGTGAACTTAGCTCAAGGAGAATATGGTGATGATTGTGTGTCCGGGACTGTGTGTCTTCAGGTTTAAATACCTAGCTGCTCCAACCAGACGTACAACTGTCACAACAGTTGGAACTGGTCTACCAAATTATTGTCTTCACCGAGCTAACTGGTTCTTTTTCTTCAACCCTTCCATTTCCTCATTACTGTGTTGTGTGCTTGTTCATATCTGTTTGAAGACTTTGACTGAAGACTTTCTCAATTTCCTCAGTTCAATTTCTTCAGTCTGTTTGTCTTCATCCTGTTTTTATCCTATGCTTACGCTTCCTGTACTCTGTGTCTGTTTTCATTTCATCATGATGTCCATGTTTATGTTATGTCATGTATGTATCTGAGTACTTATTCCGCTGCAAGTAGTTCTTCGCTCAGGAATTTCCTCACCCTGAAATTCCTCACTAAAGAATTCATAAAAATCGCCTATTCACTCACCTCTGGTCGACTTAACGCACTTTCAATTGGTATCAGAGCAAGGTACTCCCTTGTTCTGTGTGATTTTGGTTTAACCGCCTGGAGTTTTAGTTATGTCGACTGCAGGAATGAAGACCGTGTCATGCCCCATCTTCGATGGTCATGATTATTCCAAGTGGAAGGCCATAATGAAGAAGCGACTCATGGCGATGAATAGCAAGCTGTGGACCGTCACTGAGATTGGTCTTACCGATCTGTGCAAGATGGCGGAGGCTGATGACATTCGCAAGTACACTCTTCTCAACCTCATGATACGTCTCCAACGTATCTATAATTTCTGATTGTTCCATGCTATTATATATTCTGTTTTGGATGTTTAATGGGCTTATTTATACACTTTTATATTATTTTCGGGACTAACCTATTAACCGGAGGCCTAGCCCAAATTGTTGTTTTCTTGCCTATTTCAGTGTTTCGAAGAAAAGGAATATCAAACGGAGTCCAAACAGAATGAAACCTTCGGAAGAGTTATTTTTGGAACGGAAGCAATCCAGGAGACTTGGAGTAGACGTTAGGGAAGCTTCGAGGTGGCCACGAGGCAGGGAGGCGCGCCCCCACCCTCGTGGGCCCCTCGTGGCTCCCCTGACCGACTTCTTTCACCTATATATGTCCATATACCCTAAAAACTATCGGCGTTCTGGGAACGGGGGTCCCCAGACTTGCTTGCCTGCGGCCCACAGCATGGCTGTGCTAGCGGGCATGTATGACCCATCTTCATTAACAAAGCATTCAAGACCCACGCGAGGGGCCAAGCCTTGCGAGGCGAATGACGCAAGACCTCTTCAAGAGCGGCCTCTCCAGGCAAGGCTCGCGAGGAGCGGAGATATCAAGGTGGGGCAAACCTCGTGAGGCCCTTGTGACGTGAACCATGACGATCGACACCAGGCGGGCGCCAGCGCGCGCAGTGTCCTTGTTTCCTCTTTGGTGCAAAGGAGGCAGGCGCAGGCGCGGAGTGTCGAGGCATCAAGCAAAGGTTTCCATATCGGTGCAACGAGACCAAGACCAGTGGGACGGCAAGAGGGGGGTCATCATGGAGCCCAAGACGGTGTCACCACGAGAGCCTTTTGCAGGCGAAGACCACTTTTGTCAGGATAGCTTGTACTAGTTGTCCCCTTTCAAATTAGCCCGCCATTGTTGGCTCCCTTCCCGCTCAATATTTGGGAAGAGGACCAGGGCCTATATAAGTAGAACTAGCCACCACAGTAGAGGCATCTGGTAACTCATCGAGCCCTCACCCACACAAGCTCGACAAGCACCATAACACCTCAACCTCAGGAGGCTGTTCTTCCCCTTGTACTATTCTTCATCAGCCCAAGAGGCAATCCACCACCACACACTGGAGTAGGGTATTACACCACAACGGTGGCCCGAACCAGTATAAATCTCATGTCTTTCTATATTGTGAGTTCTCCGAGTTCGTCCGCAAGATCTTAGCGAGCTAGGGCATAGATTGATTGGAGGGAAAGAACTTCGTGCGCACCCCAGAGTTTGAACCTTAAGGGTTTAGCCGGAACCCCACATTCGACATTTGGCGTGCCAGTTAGGGGTGCGCCGTAGCTTCCCTTCCGTTGATCCGTTGTCTCCATGGCGAACGCTCGCCGCGCTCGAGCTGAGCGTCGGGCTGCCCTCACCGCCCGCGTTGCTCAGACGGCTCCCGTCGGCGGGCCCCCTCGTCGTTCTCCGTCTCCTGCCACCAACACCGCCAACGGCCCGACGGGGAACGAGCAGCAAGCGTCTTCGCTGCATCCATCGGTGCGGCAGGACGGCCACACCGCCACTCCATCGCTGACCCCGACCGGTTCTTCGTCCCATGCACTTCGCGCTCCCATGGATTCACAGGCCGCGCTCCTCATGGAAAACGAGCTCATGTGCTACCGCCCGGTCGACGACCTCTACAAGGACTGGCTCGACCGCGTCGCCGAGCTCGTCCGCGCCGCAGGGGGCTCCCCGACGCTATCCCACTCCCTGCCTCGCCCTCCGCCAGCCACGGGCGACGTGGCTCATGGAGCGCCTCCACCACCTCTGCCCCAAGACTGTGCCTTGGCGCCAAGGTGCACGGCCCCACGGCATGATCCACCTCGCCCGGTGCCCGCGCGCGAGGAGAGAAGCTGCCAAGAAATTCTTCAGCCGCGAGATGTTGCACCCGCGCTTCCCGCGCCACCTCGCCAAGACCGCGCGCCACCCGCGGTGGCGGCACGCGGGCCTCGTCAAGACCAAGCTCCACCTTCGAGATGGCCCCCGGCAACCATGGTCGGCTGTCGCACCTTCACCCCCGAGCTGCGTAGCGTCGCCTGGCCAGGCAAGTTCAAGCCTGATCTGCCTCCTCGCTACGACATCACCCTCGACCCCGCGGAGTTCCTGCAGCTCTACGAGCTGAGCATCGAAGCGGCCAACGGCGATGAGAAAGTCATGGCGAACTGGTTCCCAATGGCTCTCAAGGATGGTGCCAGCTCCTGGCTCATGAACCTGTCGCATGGCTCGATCTCCTCTTGGGACGAGATGCGCGACCGCTTCGTCGCCAACTTCCAGGGCACTCGCGACCGTCCGCCGGCCGTGGGTGACCTGCGCCGCATCAAGCAACAACCAGGAGAGACCCTCCAGAAGTACATCCAGCGCTTCAACAACACTCGTCTCAAGATCCCCAAGGTCACGGACGAGGCCATCATCTCCGCGTTCTCCGATGGCGTCCGCGACGTCAAGATGAAGGAAGATCTCGCTATCCACAAGGAGCTGTGCACATCCCAGGAGCTGTTCAACTCGGCGACCAAGTGCGCAAGAGCTGAGGAGGGATGCCTCTCCCTCCTGGAGCTGCCAGCTGCGGGCGCGGAAGAGAAGAAGGCCAAGGCCAAGGACGTGAAGCGCAAGGAAGCAGTTGTGCTCACAGCGGAGCCTGACACCAAGCGGGGCAGAGATCAGCCCGAATCATCCAAAAACAGCCGACCGTTCTGTGCCTTCCACAACCTGAACACCCACAATACCAGCGACTGTCAAGAGCTCTGAGCCATTCATGAAGGACGCTACGGTCGACGCCCCGAGTGCAACGACCGGGGCTACGGCCGAGGAGGAGGACGTGGTGGCGGACGCTGGGACGACTGTGGCCCACACCAGGAGTGGCGCGACCGGCCTCGTGAGGACCGCTGGCAGGATCATCCTCGCGAGGGTGCCTGGAGAGACCAGCCTCGCGAGGACCGTCCTCAGGGCAACGCCAGTCTTCCCCCGCTGCCGCCACCGCCAAGAAGGAACGACGACCACCATCAAGACGAGGGGGTTGGGGGCTTCCAGGAGCCACGTGCTACCGCCTGCATCTTGGGCGGAGCCCAGGCCCCAGCCTCGCAGCGCATCTTCAAGCAGTTTGCTCGTGAAGTGAATGCAGTCCTCCCCAAGCTTGAGGCTATGCACCCGCTCAGGTGGTCCCAGTGCGCCATCACCTTCAACTCGGCAGACCAGCTCAAGTGCGCAGCCACCGCTGGTGCCCTCCCGATGTTGTGCTCCCCAGTCATCAGCAATGTGCAAGTTACCAAGACCCTCATCGACGGTGGCGCAGGGCTCAATGTCCTGTCCGTCGATACGTTCGACAACCTCCAAGTCCCATATGACCAGCTTCAGCCTACCAAGCCTTTCTCAGGAGTGACCGACGGTTCCACCACACCGATAGGGCAGGTCCGCCTCCCTGTCACCTTCGGGGAACGCAAGACCTACTGCACCGAGCTCATCGACTTTGACGTCTTGCACATCCGTCTGCTGTACAACGCCATCCTCGGGTATCCAGCCCTGGCCAAGTTCATGGCCGTCACCCACCACGGCTACAACGTCCTCAAGATGCCGGGAAGTGGCGGAATCATCACAGTCTCATGTGAAGAGAGAGATGCGGTGTGCTCCCTCGAGTGTGCCTTCCAAGATGCAGCAATCGGCGACCCCGATAGCAAGAATGAGGGCCCTTCAGAGACCATCCCCAAGAAGAAGCAGTTCACCGTGCCGGACCTCAGGAGGGTAGCATCGCGGCTGGAACCTCGTCAGGATCAGCGCCCGCTCCCGGGGCGCCTCCCTCCATCACATAGGAAGGCGCTCCCGGCGCCCTCCTCGGGCAGGGCTCGGGGCTCTCTTCTGGAGGGCCTCAGACCTTGCCAACATCACAAGGGAGGCGCTTGGGCACCACTTGGAAGCGTGCTTCGCGACATGTTTCCCTCAGGAGAATACATGGCAAGGAATGCCCGCCACTCAGGAGTTCATCACCAAGACCACTCAGAAACTGCAAGACGCAAGGGCCATGCGCGGCGACCGCCGCTCACGAGGCGCGGCCCCCCATCCAGGTGAGGATGCCGGGCTACGCGTCTGCATCGACGTTCCAGGGCTCAACAGGGCCGCATCTCAGGAGCTTTTCTGGCCTTCGCGTGTGGGCCGTTGCAAGGGTCCACCACACAGCTACGTTCGCATACCCTTCGGCTTGCCGAGCGTGTCGTCAGCCTATCAGCGCAACATGCGACGTGTCCTGGCGGCTCAGGAGGCCGGGCACCACGCCGTCCTGGCAGAGATGGAGACAGTCCTCTGGGAACCACTTGAGCCCCCAGAGCCTCCCGAGGCTCAGGGCCCCGGTGGCTTGTGAGGAGCCATTCCTTCACCGCGTACCTTCAGCTGCCCCAACTCTCCTTCGTCAACAGAACCAGGTGACATTTTCCAAGTTCGTTTAGCTGGGAACGCCCCTCGGGCTGCATTATTCCCAGGCCGCGTGGGTCCATCCCTGTGGCGTGTATCCTTTTCTTATGTCTTCAGGTCACCTTGCTGGGGGCGCCCCACGGGCTGCATCATCCCCAAGCCACTTTGGCCTGACCCAGTGCCATGTATCTTTCTGCATCTACCCAAGCTAATTTGCCTGCCATGCCTAATCTGTCTATGATTGTCACCTGTCCGATTGCCACCTACTCGATCGTCACCTCCCACGGAGCCTCCTCACACAGGCACGGCGCTGGTGCATGGGTCCGTCCCTGCCACGTCGACAAACCTGAGCAGTCTGATACGTCTCCGTCGTATCTATAATTTTTGATTGTTCCATGCCGATATTATTCAACTTTCATATACTTTTTGGTGAATTTGTATACTATTTTTAGGACTAACATATTGATCCAGTGCCCAGTGCCAGTTCCTGTTTGTTGCATGTTTTATGTTTCGCAGAAACCCAATATCAAATGGAGTCCAAACGGGGTAAAAACGGATGGAGACTTATTTTGGAATATTTATGATTTTTGGGAAGTGGAATCATCGCGAGACGGTGTCCGAGGGGGGCACGAGGTAGGGGGCGCGCCCCAGGGTGTCAGGCGCGCCCCTGACCCTCATGGCCACCCCGTAAGGCGGTTGATGCTCTTCTTTTGCCGCAAGAAAGATAATTTTATGAGAAAGATCTGGGCGAAAGATTCACCCCAATCGGAGTTAAGGATCTCCGGATATTTAAGAAACGGTGAAGGGCCAGAAAACAGAACGCAGAAACAGAGAGAGACAGATCCAACCTCGGAGGGGCTCTCGCCCCTCCCACGCCATGGAGGCCATGGACCAGAGGGGAGACCCTTCTCCCATCTAGGGAGAAGGTCAAGGAAGAAGAAGAAGGAGGGGGGCTCTCTCCCCCTCGCTTCCGGTGGCACCGGAACACCGCCGGGGGCCATCATCATCACTGCGATCTTCACCAACACCACCGCCATCTTCACCAACATCTCCATCACCTTCCCCCCTCTATCTACAGTGGTCCACTCTCCCGCAACCCGCTGTACCCTCTACTTGAACATGGTGCTTTATGCTTCATATTATTATCCAATGATGTGTTGCCATCCTATGATGTCTGAGTATATTTTCGTTGTCCTATTGGTGGTTGATGAATTGCTATGATTGATTTAATTTGCTTGTGGTTATGTTGCTGTCCTTTGGTGCCCATCATATGAGCACGCGCGTGGGTCACACCATAGGGTTAGTTGTATGTTGATAGGACTATGTATTGGAGGGCAAGAGTGACAGAAGCTTCAACCTAGCATAGAAATTGATGCATACGGGATTGAAGGGGGACCAATATATCTTAATGCTATGGTTGGGTTTTACCTTAATGAACATTAGTAGTTGCGGATGCTTGCTAATAGTTCCAATCACAAGTGCATAGAATTCCAAGTAAGGGATGACATGCTAGCAGTGGCCTCTCCAACATAAAACTTGCTATCGGTCTAGTAAAGTAGTCAATTGCTTAAGGGACAACTTCGCAACTCCTACCACCACTTTTCCACACTCGCTATATTCACTTTAGTTGTGTCTTTATCTAAACAGCCCCTAGTTTTATTTTCGTGCTCTTTACTTTCTTGCAAGCTTACCCCAAAACACATACAAAGTACTTCTAGTTTCATACTTGTTCTAGGTAAAGCGAATGTCAAGCGTGCGTAGAGTTGTATCGGTGGTCGATAGAACTTGAGGGAATATTTGTTCTACCTTTAGCTCCTTGTTGGGTTCGACACTCTTTACTTATCGAAAACTGTTGCGATCCCCTATACTTGTGGGTTATCAAGACCTTTTTCTAGCGCTGTTGCCGGGGAGCAATAGCGTGGGGTGAATATTCTCATGTGTGCTTGTTTGCTTTATATCTAAGTAATTTTTATTTGCTCTTCTTAGTTGTTATTTATCTTTAGTTATGGATATGGAACACAAAATACCAAAAAAATTAGGTGTACTTGCTGCTCATGGAGATGGGGAACCTCCTAAAACCCTCGATGCTAGTTATGTGAAAGATATTATGTACTACTTTAATAATCCTGAGAAAACCCCATTCAATTATGTGATGGGAGTAACGTTGGATCAATGTGAATACTTTAGGGATTATCGCTTAACACAAAAAGGGAAACTATTATGGGATCAAATTCATATATTGAAGTGGTATGCTTGGCAACTATGCTTGAGATATGACATTACTTGTTGCTCTAGGATGAAGGCTCCACACCTTCCCTTTTCATGTGAATTTAATGTTAATGAAACCTTAGCTTATTATGCTAATGGTATATATGATTACTATGATGTGGAACAAATAGAAGAATTTGTTGCTTTTAAGGCTGCTTATGAAATTGAATCTTTGTTTGAAAAGTATGAAGATTTAGATGATGATGTTTATAGGCCTGAAAATCTTGCTATACTTAGATAATGCTATGAAAATTATGAATACAATTACTATATTAATGCATTTATTGAGAAAGTCTCCGCTGTCCAAGAAGAGACTAATATTTTGCAGGAAGCTATGGAAGAAGAAGTTGACGAAACTGTGAGCTCGTTGGATGAAAAAGATGAGGAGGAGAGCGAAGAACAAAAGGAGGAAGAGCGGATTGATCACCCGAGCCCACCTTCTAATGAGAGTAACTCTTCAACTCATACATTGTTTAATTCCCCTTCGTGCTTACCGAAGGATGATTGCTATGATGACTGTCATGATCCCTATGATTCTTTTGAAATATCCCTTTTTGATGATGCTTGCTATTCTTGTGGCCAAGATGCCAATATGAATTATGCTTATGGAGATGAACTTGCTATAGTTCCTTATGTTAAACATGAAATTGTTGCTATTGCACCCACACATGATAGTCCTATTATCTTTTTGAATTCTCCGAACTACACTATATCGGAGAAGTTTGCACTTATTAAGGATTAGATTGATGGGTTGCCTTCTACCGTTGCACATGTTGATTTTGATAAATATAATATGCATGTGCTTGCTGCTCCTACTTGCAATTATTATGAGAGAGGAACTATATCTCTACCTCTCTATGTTTCCCACACGATAAAATTGCAAGATAATGTTTATACTATGCATTGGCCTTTACTAGGTGTGAATGAATTGTTCTTTTATGACATGCCGATGCATAGGAAGAGAGTTAGATTTTGTAATTGCTTGATATATGTTACTTTGTGCTCATTACTAAATTACAAATCATTGTTAATTAAAATTGGCTTTGATATACCTTGGGACCCGGGTGGATTCACTACTTGAGCACTATATGCCTAGCTTAATGGCTTTAAAGAAAGCGCTGCCAGGGAGACAACCTGGAAGTTTTAGAGAGTCATTTATTTCCGTTGAGTGCTTTCATATAGTTTAAAAACAACAAAAATAAAGAGGGAAACCCAAAACTTTTTCAAAAAGGAAAGTGAAAGTGATAGAGACAAACATTGTTGAAGTGGGAGCTAGCATTGAACTTTGTTCATGCTCACGGAAACTTTGTGAATCTTGATTACTGAAACTTTCAACAAAAATAATTATCCCCTTGTACAATTCCATTATATTATAAAAATAATGTGCCAAGGTTTGCCTTTAGGATGTTTACAATGCTTGTTGGTTTGTGCGGTGCAGGACAGAAACTTTAGCTATAGTGCACGAATTTTAATTTTTTACTGGAACGTCAAATGGTTCTAATTCTTTTTGCACTGTCTTGAGGTACAAATTTGTTATTTTTCCTATTTTTTCAGAATTTTTCATGTATCATAAGTATGGTGAATGTTCAAATTGCTACAGACTGTTCTGTTTTAGACAGATTCTGTTTTTGATGCATAGTTTGCTTGTTTTGATGAAACTATCAATTTATATCAGTGGATTAATCCATGAAAAGTTATATTACAGTAGACACAATGCAAAAACAAAATATGAATTGGTTTGCAATAGTACTTACAGTAGTGATTTGCTTTATTATACTAACGGATCTTACCGAGTTTTCTGTTGAAGTTTTGTGTGGATGAAGTGTTCAATGATTGAGAAGGTTTTGATGTGAGAAGATGGAAGAGAGGCAAGAGCTCAATCTTGGGGATGTCCGAGGCACCCCAAGTAAATATTCAAGGAGACTCAAGCGTCTAAGTTTGGGGATGCTGGGGAGGCATCCCCTCTTTCTTCAACAAATATCGTTATGTTTTCAGATTCGTTTCGTTCACGCGATATGTGCAATCTTGGAGCGTCTTTTGCTTTAGTTTTCTTTTTTCTTTTATGCACCATGCTGGTATGATATAGTCCCTGGTTGATTTATAGAATTCTCATTGCACTTCACTTATATCTTTTGTGTATGGCTTTATAGAATGCTTCATGTGCTTCACTTATATCATTTGAAGTTTGGATTGCCTGTTTCTCCTCACTTATACAACCGCCATTTGTAGAATGCTCTTTTGCTTCACTTATATTTGTTAGAGTGTGGGCATACCTTTTGTAGAAAGAATTAAAACTCTCTTGCTTCACTTATATCTATTTAGAGAGATGACAGGAACTGGTCATTCACATGGTTAGTCATAAAATCCTACATAAAACTTGTAGATCGCTGAATATGATATGTTTGATTGTTTGCAATAGTTTTGCGATATAGAGGTGGTGATATTAGAGTCATGCTAGTAAAGTAATTGTGAAATTGAGAAATACTTGTGTTAAGGTTTGCAAGTCCCGTAGCATGCACGTATGGTGAACCGTTATGTTACGAAGTCGGAGCATGAGGTGTTTATTGATTGTCTTCCTTATGAGTGGCGGTCGGGGACGAGCGATGGTCTTTTCCTACCAATCTACCCCCCTAGGATCATGCGCGTAGTACTTTGTTTCGATGACTAATAGATTTTTGCAATAAGTATGTGAGTTCTTTATGACTAATGTTGAGTCCATGGATTATACGCACTCTCAACCTTCCATCATTGCTAGCCTCTTCGGTACCGTGCATTGCCCTTTCTCACCTCGAGAGTTGGTGCAAACTTCGCCGGTGCATCCAAACCCCGTGACATGATACGCTCTGTCACACATAAACCCCCTTATATCTTCCTCAAAACAGCCACCATACCTACCTATTATGGCATTTCCATAGCCATTCCGAGATATATTGCCATGCAACTTCCATCATCATCATCATATACATGACTTGAGCATTTATTGTCATATTGCTTTGCATGATCATAAGATAGCTAGCATGATGTTTTCATGGCTTGTCTGTTTTTTGATGTCATTGCTACGCTAGATCATTGCACATCCCGGTACACCGCCGGAGGCATTCATATAGAGTCATATCTTTGTTCTAGATATCGAGTTGTAAGTAAATAAAAGTGTGATGATCATCATTATTAGAGCATTGCCCCAGTGAGGAAAGGATGATGGAGACTATGATTCCCCCACAAGTCGGTATGAGACTCTGGACGAAAAAAAAGAGAAAGGTAAAAAAAAAGGCCCAAAAAAATAAAAAAAATAAAAATGAGAGAAAAAGAGAGAAGGGGCAATGTTACTATCCTTTTACCACACTTGTGCTTCAAAGTAGCACCATGTTCTTCATATAGAGAGTCTCTTGAGTTATCACTTTCATATACTAGTGGGAATTTTCATTATAGAACTTGGCTTGTATATTCCAACGATGGGCTTCCTCAAATGCCCTAGGTCTTCATGAGCAAGCAAGTTGGATGCACACCCACTTAGTTTCAATTTGGGCTTTCATATACTTATAGCTCTAGTGCATCCTTGCATGGCAATCCCTACTCCTCACATTGATATCTATTAATGGGCATCTCCATAGCCCGTTGATACGCCTAGTTGATGTGAGACTTTCTCCTTTTTGTCTTCTCCACATAACCCCCATCATCATATTCTATTCCACCTATAGTGATATGTCCATGGCTCACTCTCATGTATTGCGTGAAAGTTGAAAAGGTTTGAGAACGTCAAAAGTATGAAACAATTGCTTGGCTTGTCATCGGGGTTGTGCATGATGTGAAAGCTTTGTGTGGTGAAGATGGAGCATAACCAGACTATATGATTTTGTAGGGATGAACTTTCTTTGGCTATGTTATTTCAATAAGACATAATTGCTTGGTTGGTATGCTTGAAATATTATTGTCTTTATGTCAAAAGATAGATTATTGCTTTGAATCACTCGTGTCTTAATATTCATGCCATGATTAGACATATGATCAAGATTATGCTAGGTAGCATTCCACATCAAAAATTATCATTTTTATCATTTACCTACTCGAGGACGAGCAGGAATTAAGCTTGGGGATGTTGATACGTCTCCGTCGTATCTATAATTTTTTATTGTTCCATGCCGATATTATTCAACTTTCATATACTTTTTGGCGACTTTTTATACTATTTTTGGGACTAACATATTGATCCAGTGCCCAGTGCCAGTTCCTGTTTGTTGCATGTTTTATGTTTCGTAGAAACCCAATATCAAATGGAGTCCAAACGGGGTAAAAACGGACGGAGACTTATTTTGGAATATTTATGATTTTTGGGAAGTGGAATCATCGCGAGACGGTGTCCAAGGGGGGCACGAGGTAGGGGGCGCGCCCCAGGGTGTCAGGCGCACCCCTGACCCTCGTGGCCACCCCGTAAGGCGGTTGACGCTCTTCTTTTGCCGCAAGAAAGATAATTTTATGAGAAAGATCTGGGCGAAAGATTCACCCCAATCGGAGTTATGGATCTCCGGATATTTAAGAAACGGTGAAGGGCCAGAAAACAGAACACAAAAACAAAGAGAGACAGAGAGACAGATCCAATCTCGGAGGGATTCTCGCTCCTCCCACGCCATGGAGGCCATGGACCAGAGGGGAAACCCTTCTCCCATCTAGGGAGAAGGTCAAGGAAGAAGAAGAAGGAGGGGGGCTCTCTCCCCCTCGCTTCCGGTGGCACCAGAACGCCGCCGGGGGCCATCATCATCACCGCGATCTTCACCAACACCACCGCCATCTTCACCAACATATCCATCACCTTCCCCCTCTATGTACAGCGGTCCACTCTCCCGCAACCCGCTGTACCCTCTACTTGAACATGGTGCTTTATGCTTCATATTATTATCCAATGATGTGTTGCCATCCTATGATGTCTGAGTAGATTTCTGTTGTCCTATTGGTGGTTGATGAATTGCTATGATTGATTTAACTTGCTTGTGGTTATGTTGCTGTCCTTTGGTGCCCATCATATGAGCGCGCGCGTGGATCACACCATAGGGTTAGTTGTATGTTGATAGGACTATGTATTGGAGGGCAAGAGTGACAGAAGCTTCAACCTAGCATAGAAATTGATGCATACGAGATTGAAGGGGACCAATATATCTTAATGCTATGCTTGGGTTTTACCTTAATGAACGTTAGTAGTTGCGGATGCTTGCTAATAGTTCCAATCATAAGTGCATAGAATTCCAAGTAAGGGATGACATGCTAGCAGTGGCCTCTCCCACATAAAACTTGCTATCGGTCTAGTAAAGTAGTCAATTGCTTAAGGGACAACTTCGCAACTCCTACCACCACTTTTCCACACTCGCTATATTTACTTTAGTTTTGTCTTTATCTAAACAGCCCCTAGCTTTATTTTCATGCTCTTTACTTTCTTGCAAGCTTACCCCAAAACACCTACTAAGTACTTCTAGTTTCATACTTGTTCTAGGTAAAGCAAACGTCAAGCGTGCGTAGAGTTGTATCGGTGGTCGATAGAACTTGAGGGAATATTTTTTCTACCTTTAGCTCCTCGTTGGGTTCGACACTCTTACTTATCGAAAACTGTTGCTATCCCCTATACTTGTGGGTTATCACGGTCGAGCTCTGGCTCGCGGCACGCCCCGCGCACGTCACCTCACCAGGCCCTCAGTGCCTTCGTCTCCTCACAGAACAACCAGTGGCAGACTGGCATCCATAACCACAAAACCGTGTTTTCTCCTTGTGATGGATCGCAGGAATCTCATGAAGCGGATAGCAGGCAGCACCACGAGCTTCCTTTCTTCTCGTACAATCCGCTTGTGCGTTAAAAGGGGGGCTCCTGAGCATCGCGACTCAGGAGACTGGCTCTCCATCTCTCACCCCGTGGCCTTGACCACGGCATCACGACCTAGCATACCAGCCGCGGTTGAGCTCGCTCGAGGGCCGGGACCTGAGGACGTAGAGCACTAAGGAGAGCACGAGAGGAGGGAGACTCGCATAGGCCAAACCTAGCAACACAGCGGGTGTTTGCGCACAGGCCTGGCGCATCGCGAAGAATCGACCCCGAACCACTAAGATAAGTCTCGCGCTTAGATTGGCTAATCGTTGGAACCTAAGGATCGCGCTCGCCGCATTCTTGTTGCGGCCACGTCACATCTCTTTCTTATCTTACCATAGCTGCTTGAGCGCTAAAGGGGACCTCCTGAGCATCGCGCCTCAGGGGCTCTTACTGGACCTTGGGCCGCTCACCTCCTGGCCTTGACCACGGCACGCGACCTGGCATACCAGCGACGGCTGCAGCCTGCCTGGGGACCGGGACCTATCGGCGTAGAGCAACAAGCTATCACGAGGTTGGAAAGGGGAGACCGAGCCTTAACAGGACATGCATATCGCAGATTTTCATAAGATGGAATATATACGCAAAAGACATTGCAGACCCTTTACACACCCCCACGGGGCACTTCATGATTCTTCGCAGGAAACAAAAGCAAGAACTAAGAGGAATCCTATCTACACCCTCCCGTGGCGGACGCCATCATCAACAGTGGGCCATGGGAGGCCAGCGCCGACCCCATCCAGATCAGCGGCGGCGGCGGCTAGACGCCGCGGCTCTGCTCCGAGCCCGGTGAGAGCTCGGGGGCACGTAGCTATCGTCGCTCGTCTCCGGAGTCTCGTAAAGCTCAAGAGAGTCGCTAGACTCCCAGGGCTGTTGCTGCTGGAGTAGCCGCGAGCAGAGCGTGCGTCAGCGTGGCGCTCCCCTCCAGGGCAACACTCCAGGCGGCGGCCCTCCGTGTCGAAGACCTTGAAGAAGAGTGTGGATACGCCGTCGTACTCAAAGTGGATTGCGAGGGCGCCTTCCACGCGGCAAACCCACGCAACCTCGCCCCAGCCGCGGGTCATGAAGATCTTGCCGGTGGGGACCGCTTCGATCTCTGCTCCGGTCGCCGAAGCGTCACAGTCGACATGCTGCAGCCAGAGCTCGAGAGGCCCCCTCGGCAGCAGCATGACAGAAAAGAACCGCAGGAAGCGGATCCAGGAGCTTGGAGGCATCGGCGCCCATAGCGCGAGCTCGTGTGAGGAATCCGCGGCGTGGATTCCGGGAGCAACGACGCGCATCGCCATCGCGCGGCGACCACGGGCGGCGCCGCTCGTCGCTCCGCCCTCCTGAGCCCTCGGCTCGGGCGTACAACGGTAGCGGATACCGTGGAGGAGGCCGCTCACATCAAGGCCACGTCACCACCTACATCGCTGCTTCGTCGCGGCGGTGAACCGACCTCTTCTTTAGTGGGAGTGGCCCTGGATCATCGCGGGGGGCCTTTCCTTTCTCTTCAGCGGAGAACCTTCGGATGGGTGCCATTGCTGCCAGCGGTGGAGCAAGGGGGAAGAAGCAAGTGAACCAAGAAGAAATGGGCGACGGGGGCTCCGCCCCCTCCCCATTTATAGCGGGAGAGGGCCAACCGGTGCCTCCCATGATCACAGGTAATGATGACTCTCCTTGCATGTCGCAGGGACTTTTCAAATCGGGCAGTTGCCGAGGCAGCATGGGGAAGTGGAGACGCCCACGTCCAATCAACCGCCACGCGTTGACCGAGGCCGCAGGCTTTTGGGGCCCGCGGCGCTCCATACTTGACCCTTGGCTTTGCCTCAAAGCCAAGCTCGAGTGCACCTTGGGCCCGGGTGAAGGAAATATGCCCTAGAGGCAATAATAAAGTTATTATTTATTTCCTTATATCATGATAAATGTTTATATTCATGCTAGAATTGTATTAACCGGAAACATAATACATGTGTGAATACATAGACAAACAGAGTGTCACTAGTATGCCTCTACTTGACTAGCTCGTTAATCAAAGATGGTTATGTTTCCTGACCATGAACAAAGAGTTGTTATTTGATTAACGGGATCACATCATTAGTTGAATGATTTGATTGACATGACCCATTCCATTAGCTTAGCACCCGATCGTTTAGTATGTTGCTATTGCTTTCTTCATGACTTATACATGTTCCTATGACTATGAGATTATGCAACTCCCGTTTACCGGAGGAACAATTTGTGTGCTACCAAACATCACAACGTAACTGGGTGATTATAAAGGAGCTCTACAGGTGTCTCCAAAGGTACATGTTGGGTTGGCGTATTTCGAGATTAGGATTTGTCACTCCGATTGTTGGAGAGGTATCTCTGGGCCCTCTCGATAATGCACATCACTTAAGCCTTGCAAGCATTACAACTAATGAGTTAGTTGCGAGATGATGTATTACGGAACGAGTAAAGAGACTTGCCGGTAACGAGATTGAACTAGGTATTGGATACCGACGATCGAATCTCGGGCAAGTAACATACCGATGACAAAGGGAACAACGTACGTTGTTATGCGGTCTGACCGATAAAGATCTTCGTAGAATATGTAGGAACCAATATGGGCATCCAGGTCCTGCTATTGGTTATTGACCGGAGACGTGTCTCGGTCATGTCTACATTGTTCTCGAACCGTAGGGTCCGCACGCTTAACGTTACGATGACAGTTTCATTATCAGTTTATGTATTTTGATGTACCGAAGGTTGTTCGGAGTCCCGGATGTGATCATGGACATGACGAGGAGTCTCGAAATGGTCGAGACATAAAGATCGATATATTGGAAGCCTATATTTGGACATCGGAACCATTCCAGGTGAAATCGGCATTTTACCGGAGTACCGGGGGGTTACCGGAACCCCCCGGGGGGTTATTGGGCCTACATGGGCCTTGAGGGAGAAGAGAAAAGGAGGCAGGAGGTGGCCGCGCCCCTCCCCTTCCTAGTACGAATAGGACAAGGGAAGGGGGGCGGCGCCCCCCCTTTCCTTTCCCTCTTCCTCCTCTTTCCCCCTTCTCCTTCTCCAACTAGGAAAGAAGGGAGTCCTACTCCCGGTGGGAGTAGGACTCCCCCCTGGCGCGCCCCTTGAGGGAGTTCTAGATTAGGGGGTGTTCGGGTTGCCGGACTATACCTTCAGCCGGACTCCTGGACTATGAAGATACAAGATTGAAGACTTCGTCCCGTGTCCGGAAGGTTCTTTCCTTGGCGTGGAAGGCAAGGTAGGCGTGCGGATATTCAAGATCTCCTACCAATGTAACCGACTCTGTGTAACCCTAACCCTATCCGGTGTCTATATAAACCGGAGGGTTGTAGTCCGTAGGACAACCATCATCATACACAATCATACCATAGGCTAGCTTCTAGGGTGTAGCCTCCTTGATCTCGTGGTAGATCTACTCTTGTACTACCCATATCATCAATATTAATCTAGCAGGAGTAGGGTTTTACCTCCATCGAGAGGGCCCGAACCTGGGTAAAATAAAGTGTCCCTTGTCTCCTGTTACCATCCGACCTTGACGCACAGTTCGGGACCCCCTACCCGAGATCCGCCGGTTTTGACACCGACATTGGTGCTTTGGCTATCGGCCAGACCCTCTGGCTGGGTGGTTTTCTCATGACCGCCCGTTCGGCCATTGCGCCGACGGTGACCTCTCGGGTCATCGAAAGCAATCTCCACGTCAGCTCGGAATTTGCCGAGCAGCTAGATCCAGTGGAGCTCTCTTCCGTAAACGAGCTCCTGGATCGCATCGCCGCCTTGGGGGTCGCTACAAATTACGACCAGGTTGGGCTCGAACCCGATCTAAGGGAAATCAACTCTCCCCAAGCCACCCACCATGTTGCTGTGGTGGAGACACAATGCGGCGACCCTTCATCTATCTTAAGGACCAGCTACGTCCGAATTCCGGAACCCTCCATGCTGGATATCCACGGAGGGGAGGATACAATCCAAGACCTGGGCTTAGAACCAGACAAACCGCATAACATCCAAGACTCCAGACCTCAGAATCCGGAGGTTGTTCGGCTTCCGAACAGTAAACCAGGCGAAGTATCGGATTTAATGAATTCCGCCCGCCCGATCTTAAGCGATCTCTCCCAAATCAAGCAGATGCCCGAAGAAACAGTACATCATTACTGGGCCAGATTCCTCCTGCTTATGAACAGGATAAAGGACTGCCACGAGGGAGACGCGATTTCAATCTTCTGCAGTAACTGCACGGACAAGGGGATACTCAACGCCGTAAGTCGTCGTAATATTACGCGCTTTGCTGACTTGGCGTCCATAGTACAAAAATACTGTGCGATGGAAAGTGCTTGGAAAACCGAAATTAAATTTTGGGATAATCCGGCCTTGAATAGCAATCCCGTCCGAATCAAAAGGGCGCACTACAGTAAGGCGCCCGGATTAAACAAAAAATCAAAACCCTCTAGGGGGCATGGAACCGTGCTAGAAAAGTGATTCGATGGACCCTGCAAGATTCATAGTGCAGAGGATGCCACCCCAACCCACAGCCTCAGGGCATGTTGGTACTCCGGCAGGTGGCCAAAATTGGCGAGGACCTCCTAAATCCAGAGGTCGAAGGAAACCAGCCCGAGAATTTCAGTACCGTTCTTACAATCTCTGAGACTTTCGCATCAAATAATATGCGAAAAAGAACACTTCGCAGCCTCACCGAAGTCTACCAAGTAGCGATAATAAATCCATGGAGCAATATCGCCATCACCTTCAATGCGAGCGACGAACCTAAATTTCGAACAGCCAGAGCACCAGTCGCATTGCTTCTCAGTCCCATAGTGGACGGCTGTCGCCTCGCAAAGGTACTTATGGACGGAGGCAGCGGATTGAACCTCATCTACGAGGAAACCCTCCAAAAGATGGAAATAGACTGGAACCGCATTGAGCGAAGCAGCACAACCTTTAGAGGAATAATCCCCAGTCAGGAAGCGCACTGTATCGGAAAGATCACACTAGATGTGGTATTCGGCACTCCGGATAATTACAGGTCCGAACAAGTCACGTTCCAAGTGGCCCCGTTCAAAAGCGGATATCACGCTATATTAGGACGAGAGGCATTCACAGTTTTCCAAGCTATACCCCATTACGGGTACATGAAGCTTAAGATGCCTGGGCCAAACGGAATTATCACTCTCGCTAGTGATTCGGACATAGCAGTCCGCGCCGAAAACAAGACAGCCGCATTGGCCCTCGAGGCACTATCTGAAGCCTTAGCAGCCGAAGAACTGACGGCGCTGCGATCCATGGTTAACAGGGATGATGTGATACTCGATAAGAGATCCAAATCCACATCCTTCAAACCAGCGGACGAAATAGTCAAATTCCAGGTCCACCCAACGGACCCTAATAAAACAGCCTCCATCAGGGCACAACTGAACCCTGATGTAGACGCCGCACTGCGCGAGTTCTTACGAGAGAACTGGGACATTTTCGCCTGACACCCCTCAGATATGCCAGGAATCCCACGCAGGCTGGCCGAGCACAGCTTAAATATCCAGAAAGGATTCAAACCTGTCAAACAAGCCCTCCGGCGTTTCTCCGAGCCAAAGAGACAGGCCATGGGAGAGGAGCTGGCCAAATTATTGGAGGCCGGATTCATTAGGGACATAAAACACCCGGACTGGCTAGCAAACCTGGTAATGGTACCAAAGAAGGACAAATCCTGGCGCCTGTGTGTCGACTTCAAAGACCTCAATAAGGCCTGCCCAAAGGATCCTTTTCCCCTCCCTCGAATTGATCAAATCATTGACGCCACTGCAGGACACGATTCCCTGTGTTTCCTCGACGCATACTTCGGTTACCATCAAATAAAGATGGCAGAATCCGACCAAGCTGCAACAGCATTCATTACGCCGTACGGCCCATTCTGCTTCAACACAATGCCCTTTGGGCTAAAAAATGCCGGCGCGACATATCAGCGCATGATTCAAACATGTCTGGTAAACCAGATCGGCAAAACAGTGGAGGCGTACGTAGACGATGTGGTCGTTAAAACAAGACACGTCGAATCTCTAGTAGACGACTTGAGGCTTACATTCGACAACCTCCGAAAATACGACATCAAGCTCAATCCGGAAAAATGTATTTTCGGCGACCCAGCGAGAAAACTCCTGGGCTTCATTGTATCCGGTAGAGGAATTGAAGCAAATCCAGCCAAAATCCAAGCTCTGTCACAATTGGATGTCCCAAAAGACCTCAAACAAATACAGAAACTCACCGGATGCGTGGCGGCCTTAAGCCGCTTCATCTCCCGCTTGGGAGAAAAAGCACTCCCCCTTTACCGCCTCCTAAGGCGCACCGAACACTTCGAGTGGACAGATGCTGCAACGGCCGGACTCGAGGAAATAAAGGCCATCTTGGCAACAAACCCCGTCCTGGCCGCGCCGGATACCGGCGAACCCATGCTGTTATACATTGCCGCAACTCATCAAGTTGTTAGTGCAGTACTCGTCGTCGAACGGATGTCGGACGGACACAAACTACCCCTTCAAAGTGTTGGAAATATGCCCTAGAGGCAATAATAAAAGGATTATTATATTTCCTTGTTCATGATAATTGTCTATTGTTCATACTATAACTGTATTGTCCGGAAATCATAATACATGTGTGAATACATAGACCACAATGTGTCCCTAGTGAGCCTCTAGTTGACTAGCTCGTTGATCAATAGATAGTCATGGTTTCCTGACTATGGACATGGGGATGTCATTGATAACGGGATCACATCATTAGGAGAATGATGTGATGGACAAGACCCAAACCTAAGCATAGCATAAAGATCATGTAGTTCGTTTGCTAGAGCTTTTCCGAATGTCAAGTATCATTCCTTAGACCATGAGATTATGCAACTCCCGGATACCGTAGGAATGCTTTGGGTGTATCAAACGTCACAACGTAACTGGGTGGCTATAAAGGTGCACTACAGGTATCTCCGAAAGTGTTTGTTGGGTTGGCATGAATCAAGACTGAGATTTGTCACTCCGTATGATGGAGAGGTATCTCTGGGCCCACTCGGTAAGACATCATCATAATGAGCTCAATGTGATCAAGGTGTTGTTCACGGGATGATGTGTTACGGGAACGAGTAAAGAGACTTGCCGGTAACGAGATTGAACAAGGTATCGGTATACCGACGATCGAATCTCGGGCAAGTATCGTACCGATGGACAAAGGGAATTGAGTACGGGATTGATTAAGTCCTCGACATCGTGGTTCACCCGATGAGATCATCGAGGAACATGTGGGATCCAACATGGGTATCCAGATCCCGCTGTTGGTTATTGACCGGAGATCGTCTCGGTCATGTCTACATGTCTCCCGAACCCGTAGGGTCTACACACTTAAGGTTAGGTGACGCTAGGGTTGTGAAGATATTAGTATGCAGCAAACTGAAGGTTGTTCGGAGTCCCGGATGAGATCCCGGACGTCACGAGAGGTTCCGGAATGGTTCGGAGGTAAAGAATTATATATAGGAAGTGTCGTTTCGGCCATCGGGGTGGATTCGGGGGTCACCGGTATTGTACCGGGACCACCAGATGGGTCCCGGGGGTTCACCGGGTGGGGCCACCCATCCCGGAGGACCCCATGGGCTGAAGTGGGGAGGTAACCAGCCAATAGTGGGCTGGTGCGCCCCCCCATGGGGGCAGGGGGCGCCCCACTTGCCTTGGGGGGCAAGGCTCCCCCTTGGCCGCCGCCCCCCTAGAGATGCATCTCCAGGGCGGCGCCCCCCTAGGGGTCCTATATAAAGGGGGGGAGGGAGGGCAGCCGAACCCCTGCTGCATTGGCGCCTCCCTCTCCCCGTTACACCTCTCCCTCTCTCCACAGAAGCTTGGCGAAGCCCTGCTGGAACTCTGCTGCATCCACCACCACGCCGTCGTGCTGCTGGATCTTCATCAACCTCTCCTTCCCCCTTGCTAGATCAAGAAGGAGGATACGTCATCCCGACCGTACGTGTGTTGAACGCGGAGGTGCCGTCCGTTCGGCGCTGGTCATCGGTGATTTGGATCACGATGAGTACGACTCCATCATCCACGTTCTTCTTGAACGCTTCCGTTGCGATCTACAAGTGGTACGTAGATGCTCTCCTATCCCCTCATTGCTAGAATACTCCATGGATAGATCTTGGTGATGCGTAGGAAAATTTTAATTTCTGCTACGATCCCCAACAATGGCATCATGAGCGAGGTCTATGCGTAGTTTCTATGCACGAGTAGAACACAAAGTAGTTGTGGGCGTCGAATTGTCAGTTCTTCTTGTCGTTACTAGTCCTATCTTGATTCAGCGGTATTGTGGGATGAAGCGGCCCAGACCAACCTTACACGTACACTTACGTGAGACGTGAGACCGGTTCCACCGACTAACATGCACTAGTTTCATAAGGTGGCTGGCGGGTGTCTGTCTCTCCCACTTTAGTTGGATCGGATTCGATGAACAGGGTCCTTATGAAAGGTAAATAGAGATTGACAATTCACGTTGTGGTTGCAACGTAGGTAAGAAACATTCTTGCTAGCAACCTATAACAGCCACGTAAAAACTTGCAACAACAATTAGAGGACGTCTAACTTGTTTTTGCAGCAAGTGCTTTGTGATGTGATATGGCCAGAAGTTGTGATGAATCATGTATGTGATGTATGAGATGATCTTGTTATTGTAATAGGAATCACGACTTGCATGTCGATGAGTATGACAACCGGCAGGAGCCATAGGAGTTGTCTTTATTTATTTATGACCTGCGTGTCAACTTAAATCGTCATGTAATTACTTTACTTTATTGCTAAAGCGTTAGCCATAGTAGTAGAAGTAATAGTTGACGTGACAACTTCGAGTGACACGATGATGGAGATCATGATGATGGAGATTATGGTGTCATGCCGGTGACGACGATGAACATGGCGCCCCGAAGATGGAGATCAAAGGAGCGAAATGATGTTGGCCATATCATGTCACTATTTGATTGCATGTGATGTTTATCATGTTTTTACATCTTATTTGCTTAGAACGACGGTAGCATAAATAAGATGATCCCTCATTAAAATATCAAAAATGTGTTCTCCCTAACCGTGCACCGTTGCTAAGGTTCGTCATCCCGAAGCACCACGTGATGATCGGGTGTGATAGGTCCTTACGTTCGCATACAACGGGTGTGAGCCAGATTTACACACGCAATACACTTAGGTTGGATTGACGAGCCTAGCATGTACAGACATGGCCTCGGAACACGGAGGACCGAAAGGTCGAACATGAGTCGTATAGAAGATACGATCAACATGGAGATGTTCACCGATGATAACTAGTCCGTCTCACGTGATGATCGGACACGGCCTAGTTGACTCGGATCATGTATCACTTAGATGACTAGAGGGATGTCAAATCTGAGTAGGAGTTCATTCATTAATTTGATTAGATGAACTTAATTATCATGAAATTAGTCTAAATCTTTACAATATGTCTTGTAGATCAAATGGCCCACGGTAATGTCACCCTCAACTTCAACGCGTTCCTAGAGAAAACTAAGCTGAAAGATGATGGCAGCAACTATTCGGACTGGGTCCGGAACCTGAGGATCATCCTCATAGCAGCCAAGAAAGATTATGTCCTAGAAGCACCGCTAGGTGATGCACCATTCCCAGAAAACCAGGACGTTATGAACGCCCATCATTCACGTACTGATGATTACTCCCTCATTCAGTGCGGCATGCTTTATAGCTTAGAACCGGGGCTCCAAAAATGTTTTGAGAAACACGGAGCATATGAGATGTTCAAGGAGCTGAAATTGATTTTCCAAGCTCATGCCCGGGTCGAGAGATATGAAGTCTCCGACAAGTTCTTTAGCTGCAAGATGGAGGAAAATAGCTCTGTCAGTGAACACATACTCAAGATGTCTGGGTTGCACAACCGCTTGACTCAGCTGGAAGTTAATCTTCCGGATGAGGCGGTCATTGAGGAATCCTTCAGTCGCTCTCACCTAGCTACAAGAGCTTCGTGATGAACTACAATATGCAGGGGATGGAAAAGACCATTCCCGAGTTGTATTCAATGCTGAAATCTGCGGAGGTGGAGATCAAAAAGGAACATCAAGTGTTGATGGTGAATAAAACCACTAAGTTCAAGAAAGGCAAGGGTAAGAAGAACTTCAAGAAGGACGGCAAGGAGGTTGCCGCGCCTGGTAAATCAGTTGCCAGGAAGAAGTCAAAGAATGGACCCATACCTGAAACTGAGTGCTTTTATTGCAAGGGAAATGGTCACTGGAAGCGGAATTGCCCCAAGTACTTAGCGGATAAGAAGGCCGGCAACACTAAAGGTATATGTGATATACATGTAATTGATGTGTACCTTACCAGTGCTCGTAGTATCTCCTGGGTATTTGATACCGGTGCCGTTGCTCATATTTGTAACTCAAAACAGGAGCTGCGGAATAAACGGAGACTGGCGAAGGACGAGGTGACGATGCGCGTCGGGAATGGTTCCAGAGTCGATGTGATTGCCGTCGGCACGCTACCTCTACATTTACCTACGGGATTAGTTTTAAACCTCAATAATTGTTATTTAGTGCCAAGTTTGAGCATGAACATTGTATTTGGATCTCGATTAATTCGAGATGGCTACTCATTTAAATCCGAGAATAATGGTTGTTCTATTTATATGAGTGATATGTTTTATGGTCATGCTCCGATGGTTAATGATTTATTCTTAATGAATCTCGTACGTGATGTTACACATATTCATAGTGTGAATACCAAAAGATGCAAAGTTAGTAACGATGTCCCACATACTTGTGGCACTGCTGCCTTGGTCACATTGGTGTAAAGCGCATGAAGAAGCTCCATGTTGATGGACTTTTAGAGTCTCTCGATTATGAATCATTTGACACATGCGAACCATGCCTCATGGGCAAAATGACCAAGACTCCATTCTCTGGGACAATGGAGCGAGCAACCAACTTGTTGGAAATCATACATACAGATGTGTGTGGTCCAATGAGCGTTGAGGCTCGCGGAGGCTATCGTTATGTTCTCACTCTCACTGATGATTTGAGTAGATATGGGTATGTCTACTTAATGAAACACAAGTCTGAGACCTTTGAAAAGTTCAAGGAGTTTCAGAGTGAGGTTGAGAATCATCGTGACAGAAAAATAAAGTTCTTACGATCAGATCGTGGGGGAGAATATTTAAGTCACGAATTTGGCACACACTTAAGAAAATGTGGAATCGTTTCACAACTCACGCCGCCTGGAACACCTCAGCGTAACGGTGTGTCCGAACGTCGTAATCGCACTCTATTGGATATGGTGCGATCTATGATGTCTCTTACCGATCTACCGCTCTCATTTTGGGGCTATGCTTTAGAGACTGCCGCATTCACTTTAAATAGGGCTCCGTCAAAATCTGTTGAGACGACACCGTATGAATTATGGTTTGGAAAGAAACCTAAGCTGTCGTTTCTGAAAGTTTGGGGTTGCGATGCTTATGTCAAGAAACTTCAACCTGAAAAGCTCGAACCCAAATCAGAAAAATGCGTCTTCATAGGATATCCCAAAGAAATAGTTGGGTATACCTTCTACCTCAGATCCGAAGGCAAGATCTTCGTTGCCAAGAACGGGTCCTTTCTAGAGAAAGAGTTTCTCTCGAAAGAAGTAAGTGGGAGGAAAGTAGAGCTTGATGAAGTACTACCTCTTGAAAATCAGAGTAGCGCAGCTCAGGAAAATGTTCCTGTGGTGCCTGCACTGATTCAAGAGGAGGTTAATGATGATGATCAAGATACTTCTGATCAAGCTCCTACTGAACTTCGTAGGTCCACAAGGACGCGTTCCGCACCAGAGTGGTACGGCAACCCTGTCCTGGAAATCATGTTGTTGGACAACGGTGAACCTTCGAACTATGAAGAAGCGATGGCGGGCCCAGATTCCGACAAATGGCTAGAAGCCATGAAATCCGAGATAGAATCCATGTATGAAAACAAAGTATGGACTTAAATGACTTGCCCGATGATCGGTGAGCCATAGAAAATAAATGGATCTTTAAGAAGAAGACAGACGCGGATGGTAATGTGACCATCTATAAGGCTCGACTTGTCGCTAAGGGTTATCGACAAGTTCAAGGGGTTGACTACGATGAGACTTTCTCACCCGTAGCGAAGCTGAAGTCCGTCCGAATCATGTTAGCAATTGCCGCATTCTATGATTATGAAATATGGCAAATGGACGTCAAAACGGCATTCCTTAACGGCTTTCTTAAGGAAGATTTGTATATGATGCAGCCGGAAGGTTTTGTCGATCCTAAGAATGCTAACAAAGTATGCAAGCTCCAACGCTCTATCTATGGGCTGGTGCAAGCATCTCGGAGTTGGAACATTCGCTTTGATGAGATGATCAAAGCGTTTGGGTTTATGCAGACTTATGGAGAAGCCTGCGTTTACAAGAAAGTGAGTGGGAGCTCCGTAGCATTTCTCATATTATATGTGGATGGCATACTATTGATGGGAAATGATATAGAATTCTTGGAAAGCATAAAGGCCTATTTGAACAAGTGTTTTTTAATGAAGGACCTTGGAGAAGCTGCTTATATATTAGGCATCAAGATCTATAGAGATAGATCGAGACGCCTCATCGGTCTTTCACAAAGTATGTACCTTGACAAGATTTTGAAGAAGTTCAAAATGGATCAGTCCAAGAAGGGGTTCTTGCCTGTATTGTAAGGTGTGCGATTGAGCACGGCTCAATGCCCGACCATGGCAAAAGATATAGAAGAGATGAGTGTCATCCCCTATGCCTCAGCCATAGGATCTATTATGTATGCCATGCTGTGTACCAGACCCGATGTAAACCTTGCCGTAAGTTTGGTAGGTAGGTACCAAAGTAATCCCGGCAAGGAACACTGGACAGCGGTCAAAAACATCCTGAAGTACCTGAAAAGGACTAAGGAAATGTTTCTCGTTTATGGAGGTGCCGAAGAGCTCGTCGTAAAGGGTTACGTCGACGCCAGCTTCGACACAGATCTGGATGACTCCAAGTCACAAACCGGATACGTGTATATTTTGAATGGAGGGGCAGTAAGCTGGTGCAGTTGCAAGCAAAGCGTCGTGGCGGGATCTACATGTGAAGCAGAGTATATGGCAGCCTCGGAGGCAGCACAAGAAGCAGTCTGGGTGAAGGAGTTCATTACCGACCTAGGAGTCATACCCAATGCGTCGGACCCGATGACTCTCTTCTGTGACAACACTGGAGCAATTGCCCTTGCGAAGGAGCCCAGGTTTCACAGGAAGACCAGGCATATCAAGCGTCGCTTCAACTCCATTCGTGAAAGTGTTCAAAATGGAGACATAGAGATTTGTAAAGTACATACGGACTTGAATGTAGCAGATCCGTTGACTAAACCTCTCCCTAGAGCAAAACATGATCAACACCAAAATTCCATGGGTGTGCGATTCATCACAATGTAACTAGTCTATTGTCTCTAGTGCAAGTGGGAGACTATTGGAAATATGGCCTAGAGGCAATAATAAAAGGATTATTATATTTCCTTGTTAATGATAATTGTCTATTGTTCATGCTATAACTGTATTGTCCGGAAATCATAATACATGTGTGAATACATAGACCACAATGTGTCCCTGGTGAGCCTCTAGTTGACTAGCTCGTTGATCAATAGATAGTCATGGTTTCCTGACTATGGACATGGGGATGTCATTGATAACGGGATCACATCATTAGGAGAATGATGTGATGGACAAGACCCAAACCTAAGCATAGCGTAAAGATCGTGTAGTTCGTTTGCTAGAGCTTTTCTGAATGTCAAGTATCATTCCTTAGACCATGAGATTATGCAACTCCCGGATACCGTAGGAATGCTTTGGGTGTATCAAACGTCACAATGTAACTGGGTGACTATAAAGGTGCACTACAGGTATCTCCGAAAGTGTTTGTTGGGTTGGCATGAATCAAGATTGGGATTTGTCACTCCGTATGACGGAGAGGTATCTCTGGGCCCACTCGGTAAGACATCATCATAATGAGCTCAATGTGATCAAGGTGTTGTTCACGGGATGATGTGTTACGGGAACGAGTAAAGAGACTTGCCGGTAACGAGATTGAACAAGGTATCGGTATACCGACGATCGAATCTCGGGCAAGTATCGTACCGATGGACAAAGGGAATTGAGTACGGGATTGATTAAGTCCTCGACATCGTGGTTCATCCGATGAGATCATCGAGGAACATGTGGGAGCCAACATGGGTATCCAGATCCCGCAGTTGGTTATTGACCGGAGATCGTCTCGGTCATGTCTACATGTCTCCCGAACCCGTAGGGTCTACACACTTAAGGTTAGGTGATGCTAGGGTTGTGAAGATATTAGTATGCAGCAAACCGAAGGTTGTTCGGAGTCCCGGATGAGATCCTGGACATCACGAGAGGTTCCGGAATGGTTCGGAGGTAAAGAATTATATATAGGAAGTGTCGTTTCGGCCATCGGGGTGGATTCGGGGGTCACCGGTATTGTACCGGGACCACCAGATGGGTCCCGGGGGTCCACCGGGTGGGGCCACCCATCCCGAAGGGCCCCATGGGCTGAAGTGGGGAGGAAACCAGCCCATAGTGGGCTGGTGCGCCCCCCATGGGCCTCCCCCTGCGCCTAGGGTTGGAAACCCTAGGGCAGGGGGCGCCCCACTTGCCTTGGGGGGCAAGGCTCCCCCCTTGGCCACCGCCCCCCCTGGAGATGCATCTCCAGGGCGGCGCCCCCCCTAGGGGGCCTATATAAAGGGGGGGAGGGAGGGCAGCCGAACCCCTGCTGCAATGGCGCCTCCCTCTCCCCGTTACACCTCTCCCTCTCTCCACAGAAGCTTGGCGAAGCCCTGCTGGAACTCTGTTGCATCCACCACCACGCCGTCGTGCTGCTGGATCTTCATCAACCTCTCCTTCCCCCTTGCTGGATCAAGAAGGAGGAGACGTCATCCCGACCGTACGTGTGTTGAACGCGGAGGTGCCGTCCGTTCGGCGCTGGTCATCGGTGATTTGGATCACGACGAGTACGACTTCATCATCCACGTTCTTCTTGAATGCTTCCGTTGCGATCTACAAGTGGTATGTAGATGCTCTCCTATCCCCTCGTTTCTAGAATACTCCATGGATAGATCTTGGTGATGCGTAGGAAAATTTTAATTTCTGCTACGATCCCCAACAGTGGCATCATGAGCTAGGTCTATGCGTAGTTTCTATGCATGAGTAGAACACAAAGTAGTTGTGGGCGTCGAATTGTCAATTCTTCTTGCCGTTACTAGTCCTATCTTGATTCAGATGTATTGTAGGATGAAGCGGCCCGGACCAACCTTACACGTACGCTTACGTGAGACCGGTTCCACCGACTAACATGCACTAGTTGCATAAGGTGGCTGGCGGGTGTCTGTCTCTCCCACTTTAGTTGGATCGGATTCGATGAGCAGGGTCCTTATGAAGGGTAAATAGAGATTGACAATTCACGTTGTGGTTTCAACGTAGGTAAGAAACGTTCTTGCTAGCAACCTATAACAGCCACGTAATAACTTGCAACAACAAGTAGAGGACGTCTAACTTGTTTTTGCAGCAAGTGCTTTGTGATGTGATATGGCCAGAAGTTCTGATGAATCATGTATGTGATGTATGAGATGATCTTGTTATTGTAATAGGAATCACGACTTGCATGTCGATGAGTATGACAACCGGCAGGAGCCATAGGAGTTGTCTTTATTTATTTATGACCTGCGTGTCAACTTAAATCGTCATGTAATTACTTTACTTTATTGCTAAAGCGTTAGCCATAGTAGTAGAAGTAATAGTTGACGTGACAACTTCGAGTGACACGATGATGGAGATCATGATGATGGAGATCATGGTGTCATGCCGGTGACGACGATGAACATGGCGCCCCGAAGATGGAGATCAAAGGAGCGAAATGATGTTGGCCATATCATGTCACTATTTGGTTGCATGTGATGTTTATCATGTTTTTACATCTTATTTGCTTAGAACGACGGTAGCATAAATAAGATGATCCCTCATTAAAATATCAAAAATGTGTTCTCCCTAACTGTGCACCATTGCTAAGGTTCGTCGTTCCGAAGCACCACGTGATGATCGGGTGTGATAGGTCCTTACGTTCGCATACAATGGGTGTAAGCCAGATTTACACACACAATACACTTAGGTTGGATTGACGAGCCTAGCATGTACAGACATGGCCTCGGAACACGGAGGACCGAAAGGTCGAACATGAGTCGTATAGAAGATACGATCAACATGGAGATGTTCACCGATGATAACTAGTCTGTCTCACGTGATGATCGGACACGGCCTAGTTGACTCGGATCATGTATCACTTAGATGACTAGAGGGATGTCAAATCTGAGTGGGAGTTCATTCATTAATTTGATTAGATGAACTTAATTATCATGAACTTAATCTAATATGTACTCCAAATTATGTACACAGACTCCAACAATGCAGCCGAATACGAGGCCCTCCTACATGGTCTCCGGATGGCAGTATCCATGGGCATTCAACGCCTGGAAGTACACGGGGATTCAAACCTCGCGATATCCCAAATAAATGGTGACTTCGACGCCAAAGACCCAAAAATGGCAGCTTATCGCAACGCCGTACTAAAAATGTCAGCTCGGTTCGAGGGACTAGAGTTTTACCACATCGCCCGCGAAAATAATCAGGCAGCGGATGTCCTGGCACGCATTGGAGCAAAATGAGATGCGGTCCCCCCCCAACATCTTCTTAGAAAGATTATTCAAACCATCCGTAACATGGGAGGGGGAACCCTCGGATAATAGCCCGGACATAACCGCACAACCCAATGCCGAACAATCAGACATAATCGGTGGCCCCGCCACCAAAATTACACCCTCAGCCCACGTAATAATGGCGGTCATCGCCCCGTGGACGCAACCATTCCTAGCCTACCTTACCAGGCAGGAACTCCCTAAGGACCAAAACGAGGCACGCTGCATAGTGCGGCGATCCAAAGCCTATAAAGTCCACGAGAGAGAGCTATATAAGAAAAGCACTACAGGAGTCCTTCAAAGGTGTATCTCCGAAGAGGAAGGGCGGAGTCTGTTGGCTGAAATTCATGCCGGACTCGGTGGCCACCACGCCGCGGCTCGGCCCCTTGTAAGCAAGGCTTTCCGTACGGGCTTCTATTAGCCGACGGCTCGAGCAGACGCTTAGGACCTAGTCAAACGATGCGTCGGTCGCCAGCTCTTTGCCAACCAAAGCCACATGCCACCCAACGCCCTCCGAACTATCCCCATCACTTGGCCTTTTGCGGTCTGGGGGCTTGATATGGTGGGACCCCTTAAAGGTGGAACCCACAAGAGAAAATACTTATTGGTCATGGTGGATAAATTCACCAAATGGATAGAAGCCAAGCCTGTCAAGACGGCCGAATCCGGACCTGTGATAGACTTCATATCCGAGGTCGTACACCATTACGGTGTCCCTCGCAGCATTATCACCGATAATGGCACAAACTTCACCTCTAATGAAGTAAAGCTGTGGTGCAAAAACATGGGCATTAAGCTCGATTATGCTTCTGTCTATCACCCACAAACTAACAGTCAGGTCGAGCGAGCAAATGGTCTCATCATGAGCGGCATCAAACCCAGACTAGTGTGGTCCCTCAAGGAATCTAATATGCACTGGGTAGAGGAGCTCGACTCCGTACTCTGGGGGCTGCGAACCACGCCAAATCGTACCACCGGATTCACACCATTCTTTATGGTGTACGGCGCTGAGGCGGTTCTGCCCTGCGACATAATTCATGACTCACCTCAAGTGCGCATGTACGAAGAAAGAGAAGCCGAGCTTGATCGGCAGGACAACCTGGACGCCTTAGAGGAAGAGCGTGACGTGGCTAAAGCCCGTTCTGCATTCTATCAATAGCAAGCTTGAAGATATCAAAGCAGAGAAGTATGGGCCAAAAATTACAACGTTGGTGAACTAGTTCTGCGCCTGCCGGATAAGCAAAAGAACAAACTCAAGCCCAATTGGGAAGGTCCATTCATAATCGACCAAGTCCTAACTGGTGGAGCGTATCGCCTGCGAGATGCGTCGGACAACCGACTCGAGCCGAACCCATGGAACGCCACACGTCTCCAAAGATTCTACGCCTAGCGCCGGACTCTGTGTTTGTCTCCTTCCTCTGTCCATTTTTTACATTTAAACTTTTTCTTGCTTTATCTCCTACTCTCTTCTTTTCTAGCCCTTAAAGGCTCATTATGTGACGCGCTATCCGCGCTCTTTAAACCTTGGGGCTTCTTTAACAGAAGCTTGTTTATATGGGTTTCACACCCAACGCATGTGTCAGACTTCTGCATGCACCTTTTCTTCGCCATTATATGCATCGATATGACTTAAGTTTTGGCCAAGCTGGGTTGCCTGGCTCCTGTGCTTACCCCTACGTTCCCGATTGTTCGGCTAGGCGGTAAAGGGAGCACCTCTGCGATTGCTACTGCCGGATAAGCCGGATGTGTACCTCAGACTAGGTGAAGCCGAAAGCTAGCGTTCTTAAGGGAATATTCGGTCGGTGAACTAAAGATGAACCTTTTTATTTTATACATAACCCCAGATGATCTTCTGCATTTGCAGTCCGGACGTGCACTTTAGGGCACGCCACCCCAGCGAAAGGAACCCTTAACGGAACTATTCTCTCTGGAAGATGTTTCTTACTAACCATGTAATATAACATAACTAGTTGGGCACTTGTCTGATAAAGCACTAATGACCCCTACGCCTGGTCTCCATGCATACCCCGGCTTTTATATAGCTATTATGGTATTCGGACACACTCCGGACCGTCAGGTCCCGAGGTCGAAGCGAAAAGGTCGGCAACGACAAACGATCTATAATCCGGCTAGAAGGCATTACACATGTCAATTATAAATTACATAGTCATCTTGACTGATCGTATTCCTCCTCTATACCATCTAACAGGCTGTCTAATTTACAGTCCTGCTGGGAATACTTTGCGGCCAGCTCTACCTGGCCATACACCAAGCTCACAGGGATCTCCTTCCCGTCAGGCCCCACTGGTCCGACCTCGGCCATATGATTGGGGTCAGACTTCGTAAAACGGGTCTTCACCATGGCCCAGGCCTCCCTCGCGCCTTGTCGGCAGGCTGATATCTTCCACAACCGGACGCGCCGCCGAGCTCCCGTCAGCTTCTCCGCAAGCTCTCCAAGGCCCTCGGGCGTGGAGTGGGCAGGCCATAAGGCTTGGGCAACCCCTTGCATTACCTGCCGAATTCGTTCGAGCAGTTGCAGGAGTTCAGGGAGAAGGTCACCCGTAGAACCGGGCATCTCCTCTGCAGGACGACCTGTGAGCATACCTACAGACAATACTCTGTTATTCGACTTCCTCGCCGAACTCATTTTTTTTTCAAAGGGTTCGTTCAAGCACTTACTAAATATGCCGCGTCGAAGTCGCTGGTTCTCCTTTGTGGAGTTCGACAGCTGGCCACGAACGTCTTTCAGTTCAATATCCAGCTTGGTGTTGGCATCATGAAGATCATTCTTCTCTTGCCTCACCCTTGTCAACATACTCTCGCCAGCCTTTAACTGGCGTAAGAGTTGTTGCTTCTCCGGATCGAGTCCGGCACCATCTGCAACATTAATTGTTAGATTCGCACACAAGCCGCACAATATTAATCTCTCAAAGTATATCGTACCTGAGGGGGTCCCTTTGGGCTCCCCTGTTGCGGCTAGTGCGGCCTCTAGTTGGGCCTTGCACTTTTCCAGCTCCTGGGACAGCACGGTGTTCTTCTCGGTAAGAACCTACGTATTATATAATCCTTAAATCAGTTAATTTAACTGTTTCAAGTCTCGGGGGCTACTAGCATATATATATTTAACCAAAATTTTCTTACCCGTATGTCTTTCACATACTGCTCCGTGGCTCTGGCTAAACCATCTTGAGCAGCACGAAGGTACGCATCTCCCGAATTGAAGGCGTCTAAGGCCTCTCGGGAGAAACAAGCGTCCTGTAGAACTGTCCGGCGACGCCTATGGTTCATGGCGCTCTCCACTTCTGAATTTGTGGCAGATAGCCGGTCCGCGTCCTCTGTTGGAGGAGCGTCTGGCGCAAGCCTGGTGTTCGTCCCCGCCTCCGGACCAGACGTTGGAGCCTGGCTGGTAGAGGCGTGGTTGGCGGCCCCTCCGGATATAGTCCGGCGAGGCCTCTTCGTCCTGGAAACAGTACGGATGTTAACATGCCTTGACAGAATAACGCCAAAGAGACAGAGGGCGCGTTATACCTTTGTGCCGAACTCTCAGTCCGGACTTCATCTCTTTTTACCCCGCGGGGCCCGACGGCCCCTCGTTGGCTGGTCGCCGCAGGTTCGGCTTCCCGCCTCGGAAATCTCCCCTGCAAAATACGGTTGCCGTTTGAAACGCCGGAATATATGAGAATGGAATCTCTCTTGAGGGAATAAACACTCCGGTTTCTGTCACCTGGGAGGCCGGGATTAACCCGGGGTAATCAGCCGTAATGGCTACCAAGATATCGTCCTTGCTTAACTGATGGAACACCCCGTCGATAAGCTCCACTGCTATGTCCGGATCCTCTTCGGAGTCCGGATTGTGGGACCTCTCTGGGTCCTCGGGCTGTGGAGGGCGGCTGTCGATGTCCTTCACTTCCTGTCGCAGTTCCTGCGCTAAAAGCTGTCAGACTACACGCCTAAACATGGGAATATTAAAGCGAACGGGCGAGTGCAATTATTCGCTTACCCAACTTGGAGGTTCGTACATAGAGAATCCGGCCCGCGGGTTGACGCGGAGGAAATCCTCCTTTTCTCCCTTGTACAAAGATGTTAATATCTTTACCAAAGCGGCAGCTGAAGCTGGTCCTTTACGGCCATAACGGGTAGCGTCATCCTCCCCGTTGAAATCCCACATGGGGTGGCTTCTATATTGAAGCGGCTGCACCCCCCGCATAATACATGCGGCCATGACTCCAATCATGGTTAGTCCGGAGTGAGCCAACAGTCTTATCCGGCCCATCAGGTAAAGGACGTCTCTGTTGCTTTCTCTCTGAGAGCTCCGCGGACGCCAACTTAAGCGTTTCTTCAAGGGAGCCCTGCTGAACTCAGGGAGGCCAGCCTGGATAGGGTCCGGCAGCGGGACGTCATCTATGTAAAACCATTCTGAAGGCCAGTCCTCGGACGCCTTCTTTGGGGTTCCGGATAAGTATCCGGTCCCGGCGATGCGCCATATTTCGGCTCCGCCCACCTGATATATAGACCCCTTTTGAGAGCGGGGCACCAAGCAGAACAACCTCTTCCACAGCGCAAAATGAGCCTCGACGCCTAAAAATAGCTCGCAAAGGGCAACAAAGCCCGCAATATGTAGTACAGAGCCGGGCGTGAGATTGTGCAGCTGGAGGCCGTAGAACTCCAGAAGCCCGCGGAGGAATGATGAATTGGAAATCCCAGTCCCCTTAATAAATAAGGGTCGAGGCACACCCGCTCTCCTTTAGAAAGATTGGGGGTGCTCTCCGCTTGCTTTCTGCCGTTGTAGGTGGCGAGTCCGGCTCGGACTAGGACCATATATGCCTGGGGAAGAAGTCCCTTGGCTTGCAGTGACACTAACTTGCTGTGTGGGATGGTGCAGCTCTCCCAGTCTCCGGATTTAGGATTGGAGGGGCGAGGGGAGGAGTTGCGACGGCTGGCCATGTTGGAATGGACCTTTGCTGGAGACGCTCTGATGATAACTCGCGGAGAGGAGAAGATGTGGTTTGGATCTAGATCCCCATCCCGTTAAATAGGCGGCTCGTTTATATGATTAAGGGTGTGAATGTAAAAACACCCCAAGCTTTTCGCATTCACTCGACACGTGGAAGATGGTCATTATTGGGCACAGAAGCCGAGGAGCGCTACGTGGATCAAACATAATTCGCACAGGTACACAGGATTCGGAGGAGGAACCCGCCTTGCAATGCCGAAGACAATTTGCGCGTCGGACTCGTCGTCATTGAAGCCTGGTTCGGGGGCTACTGAGGGAGTTCTGGATTAGGGGGTGTTCGGGTTGCCGGACTATACCTTCAGCCGGACTCCTGGACTATGAAGATACAAGATTGAAGACTTCGTCCCGTGTCTGGAAGGTTCTTTCCTTGGCGTGGAAGGCAAGCTAGGCGTGCGGATATTCAAGATCTCCTACCAATGTAACCGACTCTGTGTAACCCTAACCCTATCCGGTGTCTATATAAACCGGAGGGTTGTAGTCCGTAGGACAACCATCATCATACACAATCATACCATAGGCTAGCTTCTAAGGTTTAGCCTCCTTGATCTCGTGGTAGATCTACTCTTGTACTACCCATATCATCAATATTAATCTAGCAGGAGTAGGGTTTTACCTCCATCAAGAGGGCCCGAACCTGGGTAAAATAAAGTGTCCCTTGTCTCCTGTTACCATCCGACCTTGACGCATAGTTCGGGACCCCCTACCCAAGATCCGCCGGTTTTGACACCGACACCCCTCCTTGGCCGGCCGCCCCCTCCCCTTGGCTCCTTTATATACGGGGGCAGGGGGCACCCTAGGACACACAAGTTGATCTTCGTGATCGTTCCTTAGCCGTGTGCGGTGCCCCCCTCCACGATATTACACCTCGGTCATATTGTAGCGGTGCTTAGGCGAAGCCCTGCGACGGTAGAACATCAAGATCGTCACCACGCTATCGTGCTGACGAAACTCCTCCCCGAAGCTTTGCTGGATCAGAGCCTGGGGTGCGTCATTGAGCTGTACGTGTGTCAAGAACTCGGAGGTGCCGGAGTAACGGTGCTTGGATCGGTTGGACCGGGAAGACGTACTACTACTTCCTCTACGTTGCGTCAACGCTTCCGCTTCGGTCTACGAGGGTACGTAGACAACACTCTCCCCTCTCGTTGCTATGCATCACCATGATCTTGTGTGTGTGTAGGAATTTTTTTGAAATTACTACGTTCCCCAACACCGGGGGCTACTGTCAGTGTTCTGGGAACGGGGGTCCCCAGACTTGCCTGCCTGCGGCCCAAAGCGTGGCTGTGCTAGCGGTCATGTACGACCCATCTTCATCAACAAAGCATTCAAGACCCATGCGAGGGGCCAAGCCTCGCGAGGCGGACGACGCAAGACCTCTTCGGGAGCGGCCTCTCCAGGCAAGGCTCGCTAGGAGCGGAAGGCGGGGCAAACCTCATGAGGCCCTTGTGATGTGAGCCATGACGATCGACACCAGGCGGGCGCCAGCGCGCGCAGCGTCCTTGTTTCCTCTTTGGTGCAAAGGAGGCAGGCACAGGCGCGGAGTGCCAAGGCATCAAGCAAAGGTTTCCATGTCGGTGCAACGAGACCAAGACCAGCGGGACGGCAAGACGGGGGTCACCATGGAGCCCAAGACGGCGTCACCACCAAAGCCTTTTGCAGGCGAAGACCACTTTTGTCAGGATAGCTTGTACTAGCTGACCCCTTCCAAATTAGCCTGCCGTTGTTGGCTCCCTTCCCGCTCAATATTTGGGGAGAGGACCAGAGCCTATATAAGTAGAACTAGCCACCACAGTAGAGGCATCTGATAATTCATCGAGCCCTCACCCACACAAGCTCGACAAGCACCAGAACACCTCAACCTCAGGAGGTTGTTCTTCCTCTTGTACTATTCTTCATCAGCCCAAGAGGCAATCCACCACCACACACTGGAGTAGCGTATTACACCACAACGGTGGCCCGAACCAGTATAAATCTCGTGTCTTTCTGTATTGTGAGTTCGTCGAGTTCATCCGCAAGATCTTAGCGAGCTAGGGCGTAGATCGGTTGCAGGGAAAGAACTTCACACACACCCAGAGTTCGAACCTTAAGGGTTTAGCCGGAACCCCACATCCGACAAAAACACCAAGGAACAGAATAGATCGGGAGTTCCGCCGACGCAAGCCTCTGTAGCCACCAAAAACCAATCGAGACCCTGTTCCGGTACCCTGCCGGAGGGGGGATCCCTCACCGGTGGCCATCTTCATCATCCCAGCGCTCTCCATGACGAGGGAGTAGTTCACCCTCGGGACTGAGGGTATGTACCAGTAGCTATGTGTTTGATCTCTCTCTCTCTCGTGTTCTTGAGGTGGTACAATCTTGATGTATCGCAAGCTTTGCTATTATAGTTGGATCTTATGAGGTTTCTCCCCCTCTACTCTCTTGTAATGGATTGATTTTTCCCTTTGAAGTTGTCTTATCGGATTGAGTCTTTAAGGATTTGAGAACACACTTGATGTATGTCTTGCATGTGCTTATCTGTGGTGACAATGGGATATCACGTGATCCACTTGATGTATGTTTTGGTGATCAACTTGCGGGTTCCGCTCGTGAACTCATGCAGAGGGGTTGGCACACGTTTTCGTCTTGACTCTCCGGTAGAAACTTTGGGGCACTCTTTTAAGTACTTTATGTTGGTTTGAATAAATGAATCTCAGATTGTGTGATGCATATCGTATAATCATACCCATAGATACTTGAGGTGACATTGGAGTATATAGGTGACATTAGGGTTTCGGTTGATTTGTGTCTTAAAGTGTTATTCTAGTACGAACTCTATGATAAATTGAACGGAAAGAATAGCTTCGTGTTATTTTACGACGGACTCTTGAATAGATCGATCAGAAAGGATAACTTTGAGGTGGTTTCGTACCCTACCATAATCTCTTCGTTTGTTCTCTGCTATTAGTGACTTTGGAGTGACTCTTTTTTGCATGTTGAGGGATTGTTATATGATCCAATTATGTTATTATTGTTGAGAGAACTTGCACTAGTGAAAGTATGAACCCTAGGCCTTGTTTCCTAGCATTGCAATACCGTCTATGCTCACTTTTATCGCTTGCTACCTTGCTGTTTTTATATTTTCATATTACAAAAATCTATATCTACCATCCATATTGCACTTGTATCACCATCTCTTCGCCGAACTAGTGCACCTATACAATTTACCATTGTATTGGGTGTGTTGGGGACACAAGAAACTCTTTGTTATTTGGTTGCATGGTTGCTTGAGAGAGACCATCTTCATCATACGCCTCCCACGGATTGATAAACCTTAGGTCATCCACTTGAGGGAAATTTGCTACTGTCCTACAAATCTCTGCACTTGGAGGCCCAACAAAGTCTACAAGAAGAAGGTTGCATAGTAGACATCACCTCACAACGAAGGACATCATCTGCTCCTGTCTGTCTCAAAATCAGTTCAGGAACATTATGCATCTCAGCCATGCGAAGCTCATCTAGGACCAACTCTCTGAGGTCTATGAAGGTTATAGAACTGATCGTGATCCCTGGTTTGAGGATTTCATGGTATCGCGTAAGGCTATGACTTTTGAGTCAGAATCATCATCCTCTCCACCACGTCTTATGGCAAAAAGTGCCAAGGTAACTGAATGCTACCTGCCTGAATCTATTGATGATGAATCTGCTGATGAATTTGGACCCAGCTACACCAAACTTGCTTCCCTTGACACTAAACAATAAAGAGCTTTGGAAAAAGTTCAACATATGATTGATGAGAGAGATGATATATTGGGTGAAGAAATGGATCGCACTAAAACCTTGACTGAAAATCTTCAGAGACTTCAGTCTAAGTTTGATATTCTTCAAAGTCATCATAACACTCTCTTATCTGATCATGAGAAGCTTTCTTATGAGTTCCAAGAAAGCAAGATCTTGAGAAGCTAAGGGTGAGTTAGGAAGATCTTTAGAAGGAGCGTGATTCATTACTTGCTCAACAAATCAGCGCTTCTCAGGAAGAATTTATTCCTCCATGTTTGAAGTGCATTGAACGTGAATCTGCTAATTCTTCACCTGAAAGTTCAAATGCTTCTACTGCTACAAATTCTTCACCTGTCTCTGCTATCACTAATTCCTCATCTTAGGATATTGCTAGTATCACTGACAATGCAGGGCTGAAGGAATTGTATATGACAGGCATGTACAAAAGCCTCAAAGGGCATCAGGCTCTTTGTGATGTGCTTAAAAAGTAGATCCTCAACAGGAACCCTAGGAAAGAGGGTATTGCCTTTGAGAGGAAACTCAATGCTGATGGAACATACTGGAAGCCTAAGCAGTACCCCAAAACCTCATGGGTTGCCGCAAAGGGACCTCCAGTTGATCCATCTACTTTATCTGGCTTTACATGTGAATCTCCTCATTCTTCTGATGAGTCATTTGACTCCAACTATAAGCTGTTCAAAAATCAGAATTGTGAAGTATTTGCTAGATATGTTGGCACTAACTGCAGGAACAGTTCCCCAATGAAGAAAATATGGGTTCCCAAAAGGTGCCTTGAAAGTCTTCAGGTGAATGTCATCATGACACCACCTGTGAAGAATAGGAACCCCAGATCAAATTCCTCATATGGACCAAATTCTTCATATGGATCCAAGTCCTCTTACGGACCGAATTCCTCACGTGGATCAAATTCCTCAAAAGGATCAAAATCCTCATATGAACATCATCGTGCTAACACTTCTATTTTGCAGGGAATATCTAAGGGCTATGAATATGAGCATTATTCTTCTAACCATTATTTTCATAAGTCCTCGAAAAATTTCTCTGCTTATTCATATGCTTACCCTAACTCCTCTTATGTGAAACGAAGTGGACATGCTTCTATGCCACCGTTCTCTTATGAAGCTCGTAGATGAACTCTTCGCCACCCCTTCAGATGTGGGTGGTGAAGAAAAAGAACTAATCTCTTATGCAGGGTCAGGTCTCCAGACGTGCTTAAATGTCTAAAGAATTTTCTTGAGACCTGGAAATGCTTGAAAGGACGCAAGCTAATCATGAAGAAATGAACTTTCATTTCTCACGTCCTCATACTGCTTTATCTGTTCTATTTCTTGATGAAATTGATCTGATGAAATTGATGTCATATTCTTCACTCATGAAGTATATGAGTTCGTAAGCTGCACTAATTCATCTGCACGATGATCAACCCAAAGCCACTGAGTGGGTCGTCGATAGTGGATGTACAAATCACATGACTGGTGACAAGAATCTATTGATGGACGCTCCCTTATCTCCATCGCATCTGAAGCATATCACCTACACTGACAAAGGAAAAAAGCAAGGTATTGGGTCTAGGTAAGGTTGCGATCTCAAAGGATCGACACATGGACAAAGTCATGCTTGTCGAGTCCTTAGGATTCAACCTCATGTCAGTCTCAATGCTTTGTGATCTTGATATGGTTGTTATCTTTGGCAAGTATCGTTGTGTTGTGATCATGGAAGCTAACCATTCCAAAGTCTTCGAAGGCTTTAGGATAGGAGATCTGTATATTGTTGATTTTTTCACAGGACCACAACCAACTATATGTCTACTTGCAAAAGCTTCAGAAGGCTGGCTATGGCATCGACGAGTTGGTTATGCTGGCATGAGGAACTTGCACACGTTCGTGAAGAAGAAGCGTGTCATTGGCATTGAGAATGTCAAATTCCTCAAGGATCACTTGTGCGGAGACTGTGAAGCTGGAAGGATGACCAAGGCCAAGCATCCAGCAAAGACTATCATGACAACCGCTAGACCATTTGAATTGCTTCACATGGATCTCTTTTGTCCTAACCATTATTCTGCATTCACTAATGAAGCATCTCTATATGGCTTTGTTATTGTTGATGATTACTCTCGTTACACATGGGTACATATCATCACTTACGAACGTGAAGTGCAGGAAGTCTTCAAACGATTTTCCTCGAGGGCTTCAACCAACTTTGGTGTGAAGATCAAGCACATTAGAAGTGACAATGGAACTGAGTTCAAGAATACTGGTCTTGAGGACTATCTTGATGAACTTGGTATTACTCATGAGTTATCTGCTCCTTATACTCCTCAGCAAAATGGCATCGTGGAGCGCAAGAACATGACTCTTGTTCAGATGGCTCGCACTATGCTTGGTGAACACAAGACACCTCGTCATTTCTGGACTGAGGCAATTGATACTGTGTGCCACATCATCAATAGGGTATATCTTCACAAATTCTTCAAGAAGATTGCATATGAACTCCTCACTGACAAGAAACCAAATGTGAGTTATTTCAAAGTCTTCGGTGCTAAATGTTGGATTAGAGATCCTCATCACAATTCTAAATTTGCACCGAAAGCACATGAAGGATTTATGCTTGGTTACGGAAAGGACTCGCACACCTACAAAGTCTTCAACAACGTTCACCACAAGGTTGTTGGAACTGTAGATGTTAGGTTTGATGAAACTAATGTCTCGCAAAGTGAGCACCTGCCTCCTATGCTAGATGAACAGTCTCCTGAGGAAACCTTCAAGTTCAAGGCTACTGAGGATGTCATTCCCACCGAAGAATCTGCTGAAGAAGTTATTCCAGAACGTGAAGAACATCATGCTGGTGCACCTGAGGAAAATGGCTCCGAATAAAATCCTGATCCAATTCCTCGTCGCCAACCCGCTCATCCTGAAATTGCAAATGAAATGCAGATTGAGAAAATCGTCAGCGACATCAACGCACCAGGTCCTCTCACACGCTCAAAAGCTTCACATTTGTCTAACTTTTGTGGGCACTTTGCTTTTGTCTCTATCACAGAGCCCACTAAGGTAGATGAAGCATTTCTGGAGTTTGAGTGGATTCAAGCTATGCAAGAAGAATTACATCAGTTCGAGCTCAACAATATCTAGGAACTTGTCAAGCGACCAGACCCTCGCAAGCACAATATCATCGGCACAAAATGGAGCTACCGCAACAAGCAAGATGAAAATGGCCTTGTGGTGCGGAATAAGGCACGGCTTGTAGCTCAAGGCTACACAAAGGTTGAAGGAATTGATTTCGATGAAACTTTTGCACCTGTTGCTAGTCTTGAGGCTATTTGCATATTACTTGCTTATGCTAATCATCATAATATCATCTTATATCAAATGGATGTGAAAAGTGCATTCCTCAATGGTAAGTGTCGGTGTCAAAACCGGCGGATCTCGGGTAGGGGTTCCCGAACTGTGCGTCTAAGGTCGATGGTAACAGGAGACAGGGAACACCATGTTTACCCAGGTTCGGGCCCTCTCTATGGAGATAATACCCTACTTCCTACTTGATTGATCTTGATGAATATGAGTATTACAAGAGTTGATCTACCACGAGATCATGATGGCTAAACCCTAGAAGTCTAGCCTGTATGACTATGGTAATGAGTATATCCTCTCCGGACTAAGTCCTCTGATTTATATAGACACCAGGATGATCTAGGGTTACACAAGGTCGGTTATTAAGGAAAGGAATCTACATATTCGGCCGCCAAGCTTGCCTTCCACGCCAAGGAGAGTCCCATCCGGACACGGGTGCAGTCTTCGGTCTTCGTATCTTCACATCCCATCAGTCCGGCCCATGGCTAACAGGCCGGATGCCCGACGACCCCTTAGTCCAGGACTCCCTCAATAAGCTTGAGGAAGAAGTATATGTTGCTCAACCACCAGGTTTTGAAGATCCAAAGCATCCTGACAAAGTCTTCAGACTCAATAAGGCCCTCTATGGCCTCAAGCAGGCCCCTCGGGCGTGGTATGATACTTTGAAGGAATTCCTCATGAAGAAAGGCTTCAAACTCGGTTCACTTGACCCAAATCTTTTCACCAAAACCTATGATGATGAATTATTTGTGTGCCAAATATATGTTGATGATATTATCTTTGGCTGTACTGACCAACGTTACAGTAATGAATTTGCCTATGTGATGAATGAAGAATATCAAATGTCTATGATGGGAGAATTGAAATTCTTCTTAGGTCGTCAGATTCGTCAACAGTGCAATGACATATTCATATCTCAAGATAAATACCTCAAAGATGTACTAAGGAAATTCGGCATGCAAGATTGCAAAGGCATGAAAATCCATATGCCCACAAATGGCCATCTATGCACTGATGAAAATGGTATTGACTTTAATCAAAAGGTATACCGCTCCATGATTGGTTCTTTATTGTATTTATGTGCATCTAGGCCGGATATTATGCTTAATTTGCATGTGTGCCCGCTTTCAAGCTACACCGAAGGAGTCACACCATAAGGCTGTGAAGCATATTCTTCGATATCTAGCTCACACTATGATACGTCTCCAACGTATCTATAATTTTTGATTGCTCCATGCTATATTATCTACTATTTTGGACAATATTGGGATTTATTATCCACTTTTATATTATTTTTGGGACTAACCTATTAACCGGAGGCCCAGCCCAGAATTGCTATTTTTTTGCCTATTTCAGTGTTTTGAAGAAAAGGAATATCAGACGAAGTCGAAACAGAACGAAATCAACTAAACAAGTTATTTTTGGAAGGAAAGCTACTGGAAAAGCTTGGAGTGCACGTCAGGAAAGGAACGAAGGAGCCACGAGGGAGGGGCGTGCCCCCTGCCTCGTGGGCCCCTCGTGGCTCCCCTGACGTACTTCTTCCGCCTATATAACTCCATATACCCTGAAACTTCCAGAGAAGAGAATAGATCGGGAGTTCCGCCGCCACAAGCCTCTGTAGCCACCAAAAGTCAATCGGGACCCTGTTTCGGCACCCTGCCGGAGGGGGGAACCCTCACCAGTGGCCATCTTCATCATCCTGGCGCTCTCCATGACGAGGAGGGAGTAGTTCACCCTCGGGGCTGAGGGTATGTACCAGTAGCTATGTGTTTGATCTCTCTCTCTCTCTCTCATGTTCTTGATTTGGCACGATCTTGATGTATCGCGAGCTTTGCTATTATAGTTGGATCTTATGTTTCTTCTCCCCCTCTACTCTCTTGTAATGGATTGAGTTTCCCTTTGAAGTAATCTTATCGGATTGAGTCTTTAAAGATTTGAGAACACTTGATGTATGTCTTGTCATGCGTATCTGTGGTGACAATGGGATATCATGTGATTCACTTGATGTATGTTTTGGTGATCAACTTGTGGGTTCCGCCCATGAACCTATTGATACGTCTCCAACGTATCTATAATTTTTGATTGCTCCATGCTATATTATCTACTGTTTTGGGCAATATTGGGCTTTATTATCCACTTTTATATTATTTTTGGGACTAACCTATTAACCGGAGGCCCAGCCCAGATTTGCTGTTTTATGCCTATTTTAGTGTTTCGAGGAAAAGGAATATCAAATGGAGTCGAAACGGAACGAAATCAACTGGAGAAGTTATTTTTGGAAGGAAAGCAACCCAGGGAACTTGGAGTGCACATCAGGGGAGATACGGGCTGCCCACGAGGGGGGGGCGCGCCCCCTGCCTCGTGGGGCTCCCGTGGCTCCTATGACGTACTCCCGGCTCCCATATATATCCACGTATCCTAAAACTTCCAGAACAGAGATTAGATCGGGAGTTCCGCCGCCGCAAGCCTCTGTAGGCACCAAAAACCTCTCGGGACCCTGTTCCAGCACCCTACCGGAGGGGGGAACCCTCACTGGTGGCCATCTTCATCATCCCGACGCTCTCCATGACGAGGAGGGAGTAGTTCACCCTCGGGGCTGAGGGTATGTACCAGTAGCTATGTGTTTGATCTCTCTCTCTCTCTCTCTCTCTCTCTCGTGTTCTTGATTTGGCACGATCTTGATGTATCGCGAGCTTTGCTATTATAGTTGGATCTTATGTTTCTTCTCCCCCTCTTCTCTCTTGTATTGGATTGAGTTTTCCCCTTGAAGTAATCTTATCGGATTGAGTCTTTAAAGATTTGAGAACACTTGATGTATGTCTTGTCGTGCGTATCTGTGGTGACAATGGGATATCACGTGACTCACTTGATGTATGTTTTGGTGATCAACTTGCGGGTTCCGCCCATGAACCTATGCATAGGGGTTGGCACACGTTTTCGTCGTGATTCTCCGGTAGAAACTTTTGGGCACTCTTTGATGTTCTTAGTGTTGGATTGAATAGATGAATCTGAGATTGTGTGATGCATATCGTATAATCATACCCACATATACTTGAGGTGACATTGGAGTATCTAGGTGACATTAGGGTTTTGGTTGATTTGTGTCTTAAGGTGTTATTCTAGTACGAACTCTAGGGTTTTTTGTGACACTTATAGGAATAGCCCAATGGATTGATTGGAAAGAATAACTTTGAGGTGGTTTCGTACCCTACCATAATCTCTTTGTTTGTTCTCCGCTATTAGTGGCCTTGGAGTGACTGTTTGTTGCATGTCGAGGGATAGTTATATGATTCAATTATGTTATTATTGTTGAGAGAACTTGCACTAGTGAAAGTATGAACCCTAGGCCTTGCTTCTTATCATTGCAATACCGTTTACGCTCACTTTTACCGCTTGCTACCTTGCTGTTTTTATATTTTCAGTTTACAAAAACCTATATCTACCGTCCATATTGCACTTGTATCACCATCTCTTCGCCGAACTAGTGCACCTATACAATTTACCATTGTATTGGGTGTGTTGGGGACACCAGAGACTCTTTGTTATTTGGTTGCAGGGTTGCTTGAGAGAGACCATCTTCATCCTACGCCTCCTATGGATTGATAAACCTTAGGTCATCCACTTGAGGGAAATTTGCTACTGTCCTACAAACCTGTGCACTTGCAGGCCCAACAACGTCTACAAGAAGAAGGTTGTGCAGTAGACATCACCTATGCATAGGGGTTGGCACACGTTTTCGTCGTGATTCTCCGTTAGAAACTTTTGGGCACTCTTTGAGGTTCTATGTGTTGGTTGAATAGATGAATCTGAGATTGTGTGATGCATATCGTATAATCATGCCCACGGATAGTTGAGGTGACATTGGAGTATCTAGGTGACATTAGGGTTTTGGTTGATTTGTATCTTCAGGTGTTATTCTAGTACGAACTCTAGGGCTGTTTGTGACACTTATAGGAATAGCCCAACGGATTGATTGGAAAGAATAACTTTGAGGTGGTTTCGTACCCTACCATAATCTCTTCGTTTGTTCTCCGCTATTAGTGACTTTGGAGTGACTCTTTGTTGCATGTTGAGGGATAGTTATATGATCCAATTATGTTATTATTGTTGAGAGAACTTGCACTAGTGAAAGTATGAACCCTAGGCCTTGTTTCCTATCATTGCAATACCGTTTACGCTCACTTTACCACTTGTTACCTTGCTGTTTTTATATTTTCAGTTTACAAAAAACCTATGTCTACAATCCATATTGCACTTGTATCACCATCTCTTCGCTGAACTAGTGCACCTATACAATTTACCATTGTATTGAGTGTGTTGGGGACACAAGAGACTCTTTGTTATTTGGTTGCAGGGTTGCTTGAGAGAGGCCATCTTCATCCTACGCCTCCCATGGATTGATAAACCTTAGGTCATCCACTTGAGGGAAATTTACTACTGTCCTACAAACCTCTGCACTTGGAGGCCCAACAACGTCTACAAGAAGAAGGTTGCGTAGTAGACATCACACTCTAACACTTGGATTGTGGTATCCCAAGGGCTCTACTTTTGATCTCATTGGATATTCATACTCTGACTATGCTGGTGATCGTTGGACCGCAAGTCAACATCAGGCACATGTCATTTCCCAGGAAGATCCTTGGTATGTTGGTCCTCGAAGAAAAAGAACTGCGTATCACTCTCAACTGCTGAAGCTGAGTACATTGCTGCTAGATCGTGCTGTGCTCAATTGCTATGGATGAAGAAAACCCTCAAGGACTACGGCATCAATGTGAAGAATGTACCACTCTATTGTGACAATGAGAGTGCCATCGAAATTGCTCATAACCCAGTTCAGCACTCGAAGACAAAGCACATTCAGATTTGCCATCATTTTCTTCGTGATCATGTGTTCAAGGGCGACATCTCCATCGAGCACGAAGACTGAAGAACAACTAGCCGATATCTTCACAAAGCCCTTGGATGAGAAGAGATTTAGCAAGTTGCGGTGGGAGCTAAATATCTTAGAATCTTCGAATGTCCTTTGAAAAGGACACACATCCTAACACTTATGCAAAATTGATGACTTAGATGTGCAACACACGAAGTAAAGTTTTTCTTCAATCAATGAAGACTAACACCCTAAGTGTGAAGAAATTAACGAAGAATTTGATTCTCAGAGCCCTACGACAATTCTACGTGGTGTGTGAAATCAGCATTCTTATACGGTGGATTACGCCACCAACAAAAGTTGAAAATCTTCAATATTGAGTTTTTCTTCTTTTTTTGAAATTCCTCGGTTGTTCAATTTCTTCAACTTTGCAATGTCTTCACTGTTTCCATTGTTTTTCTTCATTGTCTATATAAATATACGATTTTATGTCCTCTACAGCATTCACTTATTGCTACTTCTTCAATGTAACATCCCAAAATTCTAAATTTTGGAATGTTATAATAAATAGATAGATTTGATTGATTGTTTGATTGATTGTCTGAAAGTGAGTGAATTCAAAATCTTTTGAAAGTTAAATGAGAGGGAATAAAAGGACTTTCCCAAACTTTCATTTTTGCTTTTATGATCTCCGTGAATTCAAATTCTTTTCATCACAAAACCCTGGAGAGAAGATGACATGACTTCTTCCATTTATTTAAATGAAGGGGGTGTTTGAAAAACATTTGAATTCCATTTGGAAATATTTTCCAATTCAGAAACTTTATGCAACTCAATGATTTTCACGAGAGAAGATAAAATGACTTCTTCAAATTATGAAATATGAGTTGGGAGTTTCAAAGAATTAAATTCAAATTTTTTTTGAATTTATTTTCAATTTGGAGTTATTTGAGTTTTATTCAAATTATTTTTCTCCAAAAATAAAATATATGGAAATTAGGGTAACATGATTCCCTACAACAAAAAATTGGAGATAAATAAATTTGAAGTCATTTTGGTATTTTTAAAATGATTTTTATTGGATTTTATTAGACCAGTAGCACTCTTTGAATTATCTGGATTTTTTTAGATTTTATTTGGTGCTACAAAAATGTTCATGTTGAAGAAAATAATTTTCTGAAAATTTTGATATATTATATGCCTATATAAGTTTATTATTTATTTTGCTTTTATTGTTTTTGGTTTGTCCAAAAAAAGGGGTTTATTAAAAAAAAGCTTCTGGACCGACCGGACTGGGCCGGCCCAGCTAGCCAGCCAAGCCACGGCCCAGCCGGCCCACACCGCTCATCCCCGAGCTCGGGACAAAGTCCCGAGCCAGCACGCCACCGCCGCCGCCGTGCTCCGCCCGGCCTCTCCCCGCCGCCTCCTCCTACCCCTTCCCCAAGTCGCGCCTCCCCTCCTCCATAAAAAGCCACACCCGGGGCCCGCTGAACCCCGTTGTCGCCGCCGCACCCTCCCGCCGAGATCCGCACCGCACCGGAGCTCGCCTGCCGCCGCCGCCGCGGAATCTCGCCTTCCCGCGCCACAGCCGTCGCCTTCGCGCCGCCCCCAACGCCGCTGCTTCGCGCCGTCGCCGACGAGCGCCGCCGCCATAGCCTCGCCCCGGAGCTGCCGCCCCTCCCCGCCGGATTTTCACCGGATCCGCCGCTCCGGCTAACCGCCAGAAAACCACCGCCGGTTTATTTCGTCGCGAACCGGTAAAACCACCACCCAGTTTTTCTGTATATTTTTTTAGGTTTTTTCTTTGAAAAAAAACCGAGCGGTTAGTTATTTAGCGAACCTTCACTAGGTTAGCTCTTTGCAGAGAACGGTTTTCGTCGCGTATGCCTCTGTAGCGAACGTTCGTTCGATAAGATTTGTTTTTTTTTCTGTTTTAAATTCCGGACAGGGACCTATCTGTGATGATTTTCTTTACAGATTAGTCCCTGTACTTCAAACGACCACATCTTTTTACTCGTTCATCCAAATCCAACGAAACCAATGCCCACTTCTTAGTTATGATCCCCTCTATCCAGTAAAACAACTTAAACATGTTTTTCAAAGTTTAAAATTTGAATTTCAAGTAGATTTGAATTCGAACTTCGTTTGATCATAACTTGAGTTTTGTAACTCCGATTTAGTTGATTCTTTTTGCAAATCGAAGCTCTTGACCTAAACTTTCTGATAAGGCCAAATTCACAAAATTTTGGTACTGTTAGAAATTGTTTTATGTTGCAAGAGTTATTTGATTAGTTTTGAAGTTTTCCGAATCGTCTTCTTCGTTCTTCCCGATCTTTTGAGTGATTGCTTATTTGTGGTTACTATTGCTTGCTTACGATAGATTGACCGGAGTGTGACGAGTAGAACTATCAAGAGTTATGAGTGTGAATCATCTTCATCAACATTGCAGGCAAGTTCACACTTTGATCATATCGCTTTTCATACCCAGTTTTTATTGCATTAGATCAATCCTCAAACATTTGCATGATTAGGATCTAATCAAATTGTGGGATGGGAAGTAGATGAGGTAGTACCTATTACCTGTTTTATTATGAAACCCTTGGGAGTTACTCTACGCTGCTTATTATGCCATGCTATGCTAGTAGACGTGGATTGGGTGAGTGATATCCATGACAGATGTGAGTTTGTTAATTTTAATGGTTTACTTAAGGTGGCAACTTAAACACACATCTGGGTGGATTGAGGCACCTGGTTTCTATCAGGACTTGCCTGTTTTTCTTTTGGACCGCCACCCAGGCTCAAAGGGATCATAAGATTATTCATGCTAGAAACTTCCGTGTGCAGCCACAAGCCATTATGGGCTCTGGCATAGTTGACTAAGTCGTGCGAACTCTTATAGTGGTAGACTAGCTGATGTAGGGGTTGTAGGTTGGTACGGTCTACCCGATCGTAAGGTGCTAGTGCTTCTGAAAGACTATGTCTCGGTCATCCGTTTCTCAAACACCATGTAGTGCGAGAAACCAAACGGAGGCGATCGAGTCTTGTGGGGAAAAGTGCGCAAACCTCTGCAGAGTGTACAATCTAATCATGATTAGGCGTGTCCCCGGTTATGGACATCTTGAGTATCTAGTTCTTGGATTATCCTGTTGATCTCATCACGTTACTTAATTAATTTTGTTGGGTTTTAATGGTGATGCTTAATTGGGATTGAGAATGCTGTCAACCATTCTCAATGTTTAACAACCACCATGATAGTTAAATAAAATTTATTCCTTTGCAGTAGGGAAAAATTGGCTTTTCGCAAAAACATTATAACCATAGAGCTCTTCCACCAGCCATATATGCATGTAGTGATAGCCATTGTTCATCATTTTCTCTATGGTGTGAATTTGCCAGTACATTCAATGTATTGACCCGTTTCGGGCTGCAACGTCTCATATTACAGTTTTCTTACGACGAGTAAGTGTTACGTTAGGGTTACGATTTCTACACTCAACTTTGCCGGTGGTGTTGATGTGAATCCACAACCTTGTTGCTTCCGCTATATGGATTGAGGTAATAGTATTTACGTTACTTTATACATGTGATTTACCTCTGTTATAAATCCTCGAGTACTGTGTGTGTCAGCATACCGATCCAGGGATGACACCTAAGCACAGAGACTTGATCCATTCGGGTCGGGTCGCTACAAGACTGTATCAGAGCACATGTTGACTGTAGGACGTGACCCTAGAAAACTGGCCAGCCCATAGGAAAGATTTTTCCCTTCAACTCTCTTTTCAAAAAGATCTTTCACCTCTCTTCTCTTCTGAGCTTATTCAAATATTCCCTTTTAGTGAGACTATACCCCCTTTGTGTTTTGACAACACGAAGATTCGACGGATGAGACCACTTCAAGAAGTACAAGATATCGGACAATTAAGACCATTCGAAATGAAGGAGTTCTACCGTGCATCTGAATAAGGGAAACTACAACAGTTGAAGACTCCGAAAGATTTTTGAAGGCTCTGGGGAATCCCCAGATTTTTATGACCTAGGAAGGCTACCCTTATGGAACTTGGCAGACTATGGAAGTTGTCAATACCCGAGATCAAGGTGTATCGGAGAAAGACCGGAGCATGGAGAGTTAAAAACTCAAAGTTCTGTCAAGGAAAACCCTAAGGCAGGAGATATCAATTATGGAATGATAGCTCATAGAAATGACAAGAGCAGAAACACGGCTATCCATGATGTTATCACCCGTTTATGCTATTTTCACCGTGCTGATTTAAGCATGCATATGCATGGAATGATTGGATGGTAGAAGGCTGATGGAGCACCTATCAGCAAGATGAAGTTTTAACCTTAGCCGGTGTATCACCAGGATCTGGAGTGTTACATCAATAAGTTAAGATGGACCTACAAGAAGCAATATTTGATAAGGAAGCATTTTGTGAAGAACTTAGGACCCAAAAGCTGAAAGTAGCCAAGCTGGAGGAGCAAAACCTCAAGATACAGGAGATTCGTCAGGAACTGAAGGACAGTAGGATCATGGTCCATGTCGAGGTTGATGAAACCCAGAAGTTTGGAATGCAACTCCAGAAATATTAAAGGATGTCACGGGAGACTTCACGTCAATAGAGATGATCTGGCAAAAGAACTTGAGAAAGACAAGCATGATCAGAACAAGCCATCGAAGACATGAACAAGACTTGAAGAGTTTGGCGATGTTGACCTTTAGAAGACCAAACCCCTGTTTTATACCTGCGTTAGATGCGACGATGGTGAGCTATCATTTGTTTGATGTTTTCCCGACAGCCACAAATAAAATATGCCTTTTCAAAACCTTTGTTTTTATTGTGTGCATCCCTCTCGATCTCTCTTATCCCACCCCAAACCCATGGACCCAATAGAGGATGAATGGAGATGAGCTTGTATTTTCGGGACCGATGAGTCAATTGGAGACAGACCGATGGATTCAGAACATGGAGGATCATATGGAGAATAACCCTATAGCCCGAAAGGATATGGCCCACATGCTCTTTAGTGCTTTGTAAGAGGTGCCACTACCTGGTAGAGGATGTACCAAACCATCAATGGATGGCAAGGAGTAACCAATTGGAAAGAATTTAAGTTGACTTTGCTAAAGTCTCAGTTTGTGTCCCAGAAATTGAAGCCTTATGGAAAGGATATGAAGAAAACTTGTGCATGCAAGCTTTGTGGAGAAATAGAACACAACCATAAAAACACAAGGATGAATGCCAAATTGTGAAGGAAGTCATCTAGCTGAAGAATTCCCAACTAGGCAGATCACTTGTTTCTTGTGTGAAGGGACTACCCACTACCCTGCTCAGTGTCACATTTACCCCATGGTACCAAGAACCATCCAGCAGAAAAAAAAAGAAGCAATGAAAGCAGCCCTAATGGGAATTTTAGAAGAACCTGCGATGAAGGAAGAGGTGGAGGACACACCCAAAGAGGAACCAATTAAACCCTGCACCAAGTCTTGCTATTCATGTGGAGAAGAAGGACACATCTCCCAGAATTGTATGAATGGGGATCTAGTAGAATTCCCGATGGAGGAAGTAGAGTATGACCCACAGGAAATAGAAGCCCTGATTGGAATGGAAAAGTCCAGAAAGAGAAGTAGATTGGATTCCAGGAAGGATCTGAGTCATATCACCTATTATAGGTGCAAGAAGTCAGGGCACTACCTCAGCAATGGCCCAAAAAGGAAGCCAAGGACCCAAGGAGGATATATAATCACAAGGAAACCTCGAAACTTGTCATAAGTAAAATGTTTCCATTGTAATGAAGCAGGGCACTTTGCCGGAGATTGTCCGAAGGAGAAGGAGACTTGCGATAAATAGTTGAGTTTGTAATAGAAGAAATATAGTAGTAGTAGTGAGAACATTTTTCTTCATATTGAGGTGTTTAGTTGAGGCATGTAATGGAAAAACAGGAGATTGTAATAATTTGAGAATAAATAAAGTTAGCGGTGTTTGTACCAATTTGGATTGTATGAGTTACTCTATGAGGAAAGATGTTGACCATTTTTGAGGATATGAGAAATATGGTCTATGGAATATTGGAACATTTTAAGGGTGGTGGTACCCTGTAAGAACCGTTGACCCTGGAAAAGATAATGATACTCCCCTGAGTGGATTTCGGACAAAATGAATACGAGTTTTGTCTCGATATGTGAGATACCCCAAGAGAGTGTGGGAAGAAGTTGGAGACCGTCAGTTGTTTGGACCAAATGTGATCAAAGAGTCAGAAGAGAATGTTAAGTTGATTTGAGATAGACTGAAGGTAGCTCAGTCCAGGCAGAAGAGTTATGCAGACTAAAAAAACGCAAGGAGGTAGTCTATGAAACTGGAGACAGAGCATGTCTTTGTGTGTCCCCTTTGCGAGGAATTAAACGATTTGGGGTTAAGGGAAAGTTAGCCCTGATATTTGTAGGACCATACGGAGTTTTGGAGCGTATGGGAGAAGTGGCCTACAAATTGGAATTACCCGAAGGACTTCATGATGTGTTTTACGTTTCTCCATTGAAGAAGTGCCATGCAGAGATGGCTGACATTCCCCTACAAGGATGCCGAACCCTGGAAAGGATAATGATGTTCCACGAAGTGAAGTATGGACTTCATGAGTATAAATTTTATCTTGCTATGTGGGATATTCCACGAGGATGAAGAGATGAATTAATATTGGATATAAAGGAGGTATGATGTTGGAAATATGGAGCAATTGCAACTCCATGATGAGTTTGAGTAATCACGTCTTAGTTTGGTACAAATAGAAGGAAGGAAGACAATACAATTGGTTGTATTAAGCTAGAAGTTGGATGTTGGAATAATGACCAGTTGCCCCGAGGATGAGTTCAAGGTTTACAAGTGATGAGATGGGCCATAACCCACAGGCCCCAGGACCTGCCAAGAAGCAAGCACATTCTTGCTGAAAGAAAAACCCTGGAAGGAGTTACGATTTTATCGATAGACGATCTTATAGGAGTTTACGCAAAACCTGCGAGTTGTGAAGGAACGATAGATGTTTGTTTGGCTTGCAGAATCTATGGATTTATCCGAACTTGGTTCGTCGACAAGAGAAATTCTGCAATGCTTGTGAGGATGACCGAGTGTTAGTGTGCGAGATTCGCTAAACTGTATACAAGGTAATGATTTGGGTGCAGGATGGATTGATCACCATACCGACTTACTCTTATTGTTCGCCTTGCTATATGGGATGGTAAATTTGAGTGACTTACCTATAGTAGAGAGACGACGATCAAAACCTGTTCAAACCTTAGAATGGTGTAAGTATTTTTTCCTTGTACACGGCAGCTTTTGCCAACCGTAGGTTATACGGTGAGGATCAACCAGACCCATTTCCTGCAGGAGAAACCATAAATGGTTGACCACCATGAGTTAGCGATAGTTGTTTAGTATTGGCGCCAGACCCGTTAGCTAAGAAGACTCAGTCTCGGAATAACCTTACCAAGATGAAAGGACAGAAGAATTGAGGAAAAGGTTATGCCGCTACCGGAAGAGCCCAGAGACGGGTTTTTCCCGAGATCTGAGAAGACCGACACTGTCAAGAATAAGGATGGAGTATATGAGTTTTGATGGAATCGTAACAATGATTCTAAGGGTGGTAGCACCCCAGACCCCCTGTGATGATCGATGGATTTTCAGAAGACCCCCAAACCTAACCTATTTCATGCTAGCCTTTCCGAATCTCGAGGACAAGATTCATTTTAAGGGTGGTAGGTTTGTAACATCCCAAAATTCTAAATTTTGGAATGTTATAATAAATAGATAGATTTGATTGATTGTTTGATTGATTGTCTGAAAGTGAGTGATTCGAAATCTTTTGAAAGTTAAATGAGAGGGAATAAAAGGACTTTCCCAAACTTTCATTTTTGCTTTTATGATCTCCGTGAATTCAAATTCTTTTCATCACAAAACCCTGGAGAGAAGATGACATGACTTCTTCCATTTATTTAAATGAAGGGGGTGTTTGAAAAACATTTGAATTCCATTTGGAAATATTTTCCAATTCAGAAACTTTATGCAACTCAATGATTTTCACGAGAGAAGATAAAATGACTTCTTCAAATTATGAAATATGAGTTGGGAGTTTCAAAGAATTAAATTCAAATTTTTTTTGAATTTATTTTCAATTTGGAGTTATTTGAGTCTTATTCAAATTATTTTTCTCCAAAAATAAAATATATGGAAATTAGGGTAACATGATTCCCTACAACAGAAAATTGGAGATAAATAAATTTGAAGTCATTTTGGTATTTGTAAAATGATTTTTATTGGATTTTATTACACTAGTAGCACTCTTTAAATTATCTGGATTTTTTTAGATTTTATTTGGTGCTACAAAAAAGTTCATGTTGAAGAAAATAATTTTCTGAAAATTTTGATATATTATATGCCTATATAAGTTTATTATTTATTTTGCTTTGTCCAAAAAAAGGGGGTTTATTAAAAAAAAGCTTCTGGACCAACCGGACCGGGCCGGCCCAGCTAGCCAGCCAAGCCACGGCCCAGCCGGCCCACGCCGCTCATCCCCGAGCTCGGGACGAAGTCCCGAGCCAGCACGCCACCGCCGCCGCCGTGCTCCGCCCGGCCTCTCCCCGCCGCCTCCTCCTACCCCTTCCCCAAGCCGCGCCTCCCCTCCTCCATAAAAAGCCGCACCCGGGGCCCCCTGGACCCCGTTGTCACCGCCGCACCCTCCGGCGAGATCCGTGCCGCGCCGGAGCTCGCCTGCTACCGCCGCCGCGGAATCTCGCCTTGCCGCGCCGCAGTCGTCGCCTTCGCGCCGCCCCCAACGCCGCTGCTTCGCGCCGTCGCCGACGAGCGCCGCCGCCATAGCCTCGCCCCGGAGCTGCCGCCCCGCCCCGCCGGATTTTCACCGGATCCGCCGCTCCGGCTAACCGCCGGAAAACCACCACCGGTTTATTTCATCGCGAACCGGTAAAACCACTACCCGGTTTTTCTGTATATTTTTTTAGGTATTTTCTTTTAAAAAAACCGAGCGGTTAGTTATTTAGCGAACCTTCACTAGGTTAGCTCTTTGCAGAGAACGGTTTTCGTCGCGTATGCCTCTGTAGCGAACGTTCGTTCGATAAGATTTGTTTTTTTTTCGTTCTAAATTCCGGACAGGGACCTATCTGTGATGATTTTCTTTACAGATTAGTCCCTGTACTTCAAACGACCACATCTTTTTACTCGTTCATCCAAATCCAACGAAACCAACGCCCACTTCTTCGTTATGATCCCCTCTATCCAGTAAAACAACTTAAACATGTTTTTGTAAGTTTAAAATTTGAATTTCAAGTAGATTTGAATTCGAACTTCGTTTGATCATAACTTGAGTTTTGTAACTCCGATTTAGTTGATTCTTTTTGCAAATCGAAGCTCTTGACCTAAACTTTCTGATAAGGCCAAATTCACAACATTTTGGTACTGTTAGAAATTGTTTTATGTTGCAAGAGTTATTTGATTAGTTTTGAAGTTTTCCGAATCGTCTTGTTCGTTCTTCCCGATCTTTTGAGTGATTGCTTATGTGTGGTTACTATTGCTTGCTTATGATAGATTGACCGGAGTGTGACGAGTTGAACTATCAAGAGTTATGAGTGCGAATCATCTTCATCAACATTGCAGGCAAGTTCACACTTTGATCATATCGCTTTTCATACCCAGTTTTTATTGCATTAGATCAATCCTCAAACATTTGCATGATTAGGATCTAATCAAATTGTGGGATGGGAAGTAGATGAGGTAGTACCTATTACCTGTTTTATTATGAAACCCTTGGGAGTTACTCTACGCTGCTTATTATGCCATGCTATGCTAGTAGACGTGGATTGGGTGAGTGATATCCATGACAGATGTGAGTTTGTTAATTTTAATGGTTTACTTAAGGTGGCAACTTAAACACACATCTGGGTGGATTGAGGCACCTGGTTTCTATCAGGACTTGCCTGTTTTTCTTTTGGACCGCCACCCAGGCTCAAAGGGATCATAATATTATTCATGCTAGAAACTTCCGTGTGCAGCCACAAGCCATTATGGGCTGTGGCATAGTTGACTAAGTCGTGCGAACTCTTACAGTGGTAGACTAGCTGATGTAGGGGTTGTAGGTTGGTACGGTCTACCCGATCGTAAGGTGCTAGTGCTTCTGAAAGACTATGTCTCGGTCATCCGTTTCTCAAACACCATGTAGTGCGAGAAACCAAACGAAGGCGATCGAGTCTTGTGGGGAAAAGTGCGCAAACCTCTGCAGAGTGTACAATCTAATCATGATTAGCCGTGTCCCCGGTTATGGACATCTTGAGTATCTAGTTCTTGGATTATCCTGTTGATCTCATCACGTTACTTAATTAATTTTGTTGGGTTTTAATGATGATGCTTAATTGGGATTGAGAATGTTGTCAACCATTCTCAATGTTTAACAACCACCATGATAGTTAAATAAAATTTATTCCTTTGCAGTAGGGAAAAATTGGCATTTCGCAAAAACATTATAACCATAGAGCTCTTCCACCAGCCATATATGCATGTAGTGATAGCCATTGTTCATCATTTTCTCTATGGTGTGAATTTGCCAGTACATTCAATGTACTGACCCATTTCGGGCTGCAACGTCTCATGTTGCAGGTTTCTTACGACGAGAAAGTGTTACGTTAGGGTTACAATTTCTACACTCAACTTTGCCGTTGGTGTTGATGGGAATCCACAACCTTGTTGCTTCCGCTATATGGATTGAGGTAATAGTATTTACGTTACCTTATACATGTGATTTACCTCTGTTATAAATCCTCGAGTACTGTGTGTGTCAGCATACCGATCCAGGGATGACACCTAACCACAGAGACTTGATCCATTCGGGTCGGGTCGCTACATTCAAGTTGCTTTTTCTCTGCTAAGTGAATGTGATCAGACCCTTCCGCCTCTATGCTAAACTCAACCCAGTCTATTCACAAATTCTTCATGTGCGTTCTATTTGAAACCCGTTCAAAATCTTCACTGTGTCCTTGTCATCTGAAGAATTTGCGAACGATACATTAAAATTTTCATATCTGAATTTTCGTCTATTGCCGCTCAAACCGTTCCACATTCCACGATATATTATCCTATTCACCCACGATCACACACGATCTCCGCCTCTCTGTACGTGGGTGACACATTTCGCACGAATGAGAAGGGTCAGGGGCACTTTTGTCCATTTTCCTCGGGCGGGCGGTTTTTCACCTCGGCTATAAATAACCCTCACCCTCTTCAGACTATTTTTACTCCGCTCGACCTCACTCTCTCGCTCGAGATCTCAAAACCTAGCGCCACCGCTAATTCCATCGTCGCTGGTGAGGAAGAGCTTCGCTGCCTCGACCTCGTCGCCGTCGTACTCACGCCGGCCGCGGATTTCTTCACTCCGCCGCCGCCGTAGCTGTCTTCCTCTGCCAAGTTAGGGCGTGGAAGATCTGAACCGACGAGCTTCAAATCTACTAGTCTCAGTTCGTCGTGTACATTGTCAAGGGTAATTAAAAGTCACTTTTACTGCCCTTGTTGATTCATACGATTTCTACAAAATCTTCAAAAGGTGTTTATTCTTCAATCTTCACACTCTAAACACCTCACACAAACATCAATTCTTGATCTGTTTCCCTAAGTAACATTTTTCTTCAAGATTCCTCAATTATGTGGATTTCCAATCTATACAACTCTAGAACGTAAGTCAAAGAATGCTTACTGAAATTCCTCAAGACACATCTGGTCAAATTCCTCAAATTTGTTCCTTTTGTAAAACTCTTCTGAGAACGCATATGACCTCTCCAAATTCTTCGCACCTATACTCTGTTCACAGGTACGCATGTCCGCTGCTGAATCACTAGGTTCTCATCAACTTAACTCATTTGCAGCGTTCCTCGAAGAAAAGTTGCATACCTCTTCACAGAACTCAATAGTTCAAAATCCTCAGCTGAAGAAAATGGCAGATGGCAAGAAACCTCAGAAGGGAGGAAAGAAATTGGAAGTCAACAATGCTTTTGAAATTCCTGATGACATCTATGCAGGGTATTGCACTCCTCCTCATGAAACGAAGAATGAGCGCAAAGTGCGCATTCAGAGGATAGATAGGAGATGAGCCAGAGAATGGAAGGAGTACAAATATGTGACACCCAAGTATATGAAGAAATTCGCAGTACACCCTCCATGCCCAAGACCTCCCTTCGCACCAGGCCAAGTTGCTGATCCCTCAAGCATCAGAAGAGGTGAGGAATTTCCCAAGGAATGGGCCAAGCATCAAGCTAAACTGGACAAAATGGCAAAAGAGGCAGTGAAGAAATTTAATGAAGATTCTACTGCTGCCTCTGCTGAGACCTCTGCTAGCAAGCCTAAGAAGGCTATGCCCAAGAAGCCTGCTCACAAGCCCAGTGCTTCAACTTCTATGCCCTCATGGCCAAGCTCCTCAGCAATGCCCTCACAGCCCAGTTCTGCAAAGCCCTGATACGTCCATTTTGCATCATGCTTTTATATCGATATTTATTGCATTATGGGCTGTTATTTCACTTTATGTCACAATACTTATGGCCATTCTCTCTTATTTTACAAGGTCTACATAAGGAGGGAGAATGCCGGCAGCTGGAATTCTGGGCTGGAAAAGGAGCAAATATTAGAGACCTATTCTGCGCAACTCCAAAAGTCCTAAAACTCCACGGAAGTGATTTTCAGAATATATAAAAAATATTGAGCGGAAGAAGTTCACCAGAGGGGGCCCCACCTGGCCACGGGGGTGGGGGGCGCGCCCAACCCCCTGGGCGCGCCCCCTGCCTCGTGGGCCCCTGTTGGCCTTCCGATGCCCATCTTCTGCTATATGAGGTCTTTCGTCGAGTAAAAATTGATAAGCAACCTTTCGGGACGAGACTCCGCCGCCACGAGGCGGAACCTTGGCGGAACCAATCTAGGGCTTCGGCATAGCTGTTCTACGAGGGACACTTCCCTCCGGGAGGGGGAAATCATCGCCATCGTCATCACCAACGCTCCTCTCATAGGGAGAGGGCAATCTCCATCAACATCTTCACCAGCACCATCTCATCTCAAAACCCTAGTTCATCTCTTGTATCCAATTCTTGTCTCCAAGTCCAGGATTGGTACTAGTAGGTTGCTAATAGTGTTGATTACTCCTTGTAGTTGATGCTAGTTGGTTTATTTGGTGGAAGATCATATGTTCAGATCCTTTATGCATATTAATACCCCTCTGATTATGAACATGAATATGCTTTGTGAGTAGTTACGTTTGTTCCTGAGGACATGGGAGAAGTCTTGCTATTAGTAGTCATGTGAATTTGGTATTCGTTCGATATTTTGATGAGATGTATGTTGTCTAGCCTCTAGTGGTGTTACGTGAACGTCGACTACATAACACTTCACCATTATTTGGGCCTAGAGGAAGGCATTGGGAAGTACTCCCTCCGTTCCTTGATATAAGGTGTATAGATTTTTGTAAAAAAAATCCAAAATATAAGGTGTATTGCATTGCACCACTCCTTTGGATAATTATTTTAGGGATTTTATTACATTTCCTTATAAGAGGCAAGCTTGTCTATTTTCTCATGTTAATTAGTTAGGTGTAATCTTGCCCAAAACTTGTGAAATTTTCCCTCCGCGTGCGTTCTTTAATTTTCGTGCCAAAAACTATACACCCTATATTTAGGAACGGAGGGAGTAATAAGTAGATGATGGGTTGCTAGAGTGACAGAAGCATAAACCCTAGCTTATGCGTTGCTTCGTAAGGGGCTGATTTGGATCCATATGTTTCATGCTATGGTTAGGTTTACCTTAATACTTTTGTTGTAGTTGCGGATGCTTGCAATAGAGGTTAATCATAAGTGGGATGCTTGTTCAAGTGAGAACAGCACCCAAGCACCGGTCCACCCACATATCAAATTATCAAAGTACCGAATGCGAATCATATGAACGTGATGAAAACTAGCTTGACGATATTCCCATGTGTCCTCGGGAGCGCTTTTCCTTATATAAGAGTTTGTCCAGGCTTGTCCTTTGCTACAAAAGGGATTGGTCCACCTTGCTGCACTTTATTTACTTTTGTTACTTGTTGCTCGTTACAAATTATCCTATCACAAAACTATCTGTTACCACTTATTTCAGTACTTGCAGAGAATACCTTGCTGAAAACCGCTTATCATTTCCTTCTGCTCCTCGTTGGGTTCGACACTCTTACTTATCGAAAGGACTACGATAGATCCCCTATACTTGTGGGTCATTAAGACTCTTTTCTGGCACCGTTGCCGGGGAGTGAAGCGCCTTTGGTAGGTGGAATTTGGTAAGGAAAATTTATATAGTGTGCTGAAATTTACTGTCACATGTTACTATGGAAAGTAATCCTCTGAGGGGCTTTTTCGTGGTATCTTCACCTCGACCAGTAGAGCAAAGAGTTGCTCCTAAACCTACTAGACCTACTGAAAATGAATATGAGAATGAAATTATTCCCTTTGAAGTTCCTTCGGGTATGTTAGAAAAACTGCTAGATAATCCTTTTGCAGGAGATGGAACAAAGCATCCTGATGAGCACCTAATATATGTGGATGAGGTTTGTGGAATATTTAAGCTTGCACGTATACCCAATGATGTTGTTAAGAAGAAGGTCTTCCCTTTATCTTTGGAGGGAGATGCATTGACATGGTATAGGCTATGTGATGATATGAGATCATGGAACTATAAACGATTGAAATTGGAATTTCATCAGAAGTATTATCCTATGCATTTTCTTCATCGTGATCGCAATTATATATATAATTTTTGGCCTCGCGAAGGAGAAAGCATCGCCCAAGCTTGGGGGAGGCTTAAATCAATGTTATATTCATGCCCCAATCATGAGCTCCAAGAGAAACAATTATTCAAAGTTTTTATGCTCGCCTTTCTGATAGCAATCGCACCATGCTTGATACTTCTTGTGCTGGCTCTTTTATGACGAAGACTATTCAATTCAAATGTAATTTATTGGATAGAATTAAACGCAACTCTGAAGATTGGGATCTCGAGGAAGGTAAGGAGCCAGGTATGACACCTAAGTTTGATTGTGTTAAATCTTTTATGGATACCGATGTATTCCATAAATTTAGCACTAAATATGGACTTGACTATGAGATAGTAGCTTCTTTCGGTGAATCTTTTGCTACTTATGTTGATCTCCCCAAGGAGAAGTGGTTTAAATATCATCCTCGCATAGAAGTAGAAGTAGATGCACCTATTAAAGTTGAAGAAAAGACTGTCACTTATAATGATCCTATTGTCCCTACTTCTTATGTTGAGAAACCACCTTTCCCTGTTAGGATAAAGGATCATGCTAAAGCTTCAACTGTGGTTCGTAAAAGCAATATTAGAAATTATACACCTCCTGAGCAAGTCAAAGTTGAGCCTAATATTGCTATTGTTAAAGAACTCTTGTCTAATAATATTGATGTGCATGTTATTCAATTCTGCGGTGAAACTGCTAGAATTGCCAAACCTTCTGCTAAAGATAAACATAGACCTGTGGTAGGCGTGCCAGTTATTTCTGTTAAAATAGGAGATCATTGTTATCATGGCTTATGTGATATGGGTGCTAGTGCTAGTGTTAGACCGCATACTTTATACGAAGAAATTAAGCATGCAATTGCACCTGCTGAGTTAGAAGGTATTGATGTTACAATTAAACTGGCCAATAGAGATACTATATCAGCAATGGGAATTGTTAGAGACGTTGAAGTCTTGTGTGGAAAAACTAAATATCCTGCTGATTTTCTTGTTCTTGGTTCCCCACAAGATAGCTTTTGTCCCATTATATTTGGTAGACCCTTCTTGAATACTGCCAATGCTAGAATAGATTGCGAAAAGAATGGTGTTACTATTGGTTTGGGTGATATGTCCCATGAGTTTAATTTCTCTAAATTTAGTAAACAACACCGTGAAGAAGAATTGCCTAGTAAGGATGAAATTATCGGTCTTGCTTCTATTGCCGTACGTCCTAATGATCATTTAGAACAATATTTGCTAGACCATGAAAATGATATGTTTATGAATGAAAGAAGGGAAATAGATGAAGTATTCTTTAATCAGGAACCTATTTTGAAACACAATTTGCCTGTTGAAATCCTAGGGGATCCTCCTCCACCCAAGGGTGATCCCGTGTTTGAGCTTAAACCGTTGTCTAGTAATCTTAAATATGCTTATCTTGATGAAAAGAAGATATATCCTGTTATTATTAGTACTAACCTTTCAGAACATGAAGAAGAAAGATTATTGAAAACTCTGAAGAAGCATCGTGCTGCTATTGGATATACTCATGATGATCTTAAGGGCATTAGTCCCACTCTATGTCAACATAAAATAAATTTGGAAGAAGATGCCAAACCTGTCCGTGATCATCAACGAAGGCTTAATCCTAAGATGAAAGAAGTGGTAAGAAAAGAAATACTAAAGATTCTGGAGGCAGGTATAGTTTATCTCGTTGCTGATAGTCAGTGGGTAAGTCTTGTCCATTGTGTTCCTAAGAAGGGAGGTGTTACTATTGTTCCTAATGATAAAGATGAATTGATTCCACAAAGCATTATTACAAGTTATAGGATGGTAATTGACTTCCGCAAATTAAATAAGGCTACTAAAAAGGATCATTACCCCTTACCTTTTATCGATCAAATGCTAGAAAGATTATGCAAACATACACATTATTGCTTTCTAGATGGTTATTCTAGTTTCTCTCAAATACCTGTGTCAGCTAAAGATCAATCAAAGACCACTTTTACTTGCCCTTTTGGTACTTTTGCTTATAGATGTATGCCTTTTGGTTTATGTAATGCACCTGCTACCTTTCAAAGATGCATGATGGCTATATTCTCTGACTTTTGTGAAAAGATTTATGAGGTTTTCGTGGACGACTTTTCCGTCTATGGATCCTATTTTGATGATTGCTTGAGCAATCTTGATCGAGTTTCACAGAGATGTGAAGAAACTAATCTTGTCTTCAATTGGGAAAAGTGCCACTTTATGGTTAATGAAGGTATTGTCTTGGGGCATAAAGTTTCTGAAAGAGGTATTGAAGTTGATAAAGCCAAGGTTGATACTATTGAGAAGATGCCATGTCCCAAGGACATCAAAGGTATAAGAAGTTTCCTTGGTCACGCCGGATTTTATAGGAGGTTCTCTGACTAATTTATTACAAAAAGATATACCATTTGTCTTTGATGATGATTGTGTAGAAGCATTTGAAATACTTAAGAAAGCATTGATCTCTGCACCTATTGTTCAGCCACCCGATTGGAATTTACCCTTTGAAATTATGTGTGATGCTAGTGATTATGCTGTAGGTGTTGTTCTAGGGCAAGGAGTTGATAAGAAATTAAATGTTATCCATTATGCTAGTAAAACTTTAGACAATGCTCAAAGAAATTATGCTACTACTGAAAAAGAACTCTTAGCAGTTGTATTTGTTTGTGATAAGTTCAGACCTTATATTGTTGATTCTAAAGTAACTATTCACACTGATCATGCTGCTATTAAATATTTTATGGAAAAGAAATATGCTAAACCTAGACTTATTAGATGGGTTCTCTTGCTACAAGAATTTGATTTGCATATTGTTGATAGAAAGGGAGCTGAGAACCCCGTTGCAGACAACCTGTCAAGGTTAGAAAATATGTTCTTGATGACCCACTACCTATTGATGATAGCTTTCCTGATGAGCAACTAAATGTCATAAATACTTCTCGTAGTACTCCATGGTATGCTGATTATGCTAATTACATTGTTGCTAAGTTTATACCACCTAGTTTCATGTACCAGCAAAAGAAAAAGTTTTTCTATGATTTGAGACATTACTTTTGGGATGACCCACATCTTTATAAAGAAGGAGTAGATGGTGTTATTAGACGTTGTGTACCTGAGCATGAACAGGAACAGATCCTACGCAAGTGTCATTCCGAAGCTTATGGAGGACACCATGCTGGAGATAGAACTGCACATAAGGTATTGCAATCTAATTTTTATTGGCCTACTCTCTGCAAGGATGCCCGTAAGTTTGTTTTGTCTTGTGATGAATGCCAAAGAATTGGTAATATTAGTAGACGTCAAGAAATGCCTATGAATTATTCACTTGTTATTGAACCATTTGATGTTTGGGGCTTTGATTATATGGGACCTTTTCCTGCCTCTAATGGTTATACACATATTTTAGTTGATGTTGATTACGTTACTAAGTGGGTAGAAGCTATTCCAACTAGTAGTGCTGATCATAACACTTCTATTAAAATGCTTAAAGAAGTTATTTTCCCGAGGTTTGGAGTCCCTAGATATTTAATGACCGATGGTGGTTCACATTTTATTCATGGTGCTTTCCGTAAAATGCTTGCTAAGTATGATGTTAATCATAGAATTGCATCTCCTTATCACCCACAGTCTAGTGGTCAAGTAGAATTGAGTAATAGAGAGCTCAAATTAATTTTGCAAAAGACTGTCAATAGGTCTAGAAAGAATTGGTCCAAGAAACTCTATGATGCATTGTGGGCCTATAGAACTGCATATAAAAATCCTATGGGTATGTCTCCGTATAAAATGGTTTATGGAAAAGCATGTCACTTACCTCTCGAACTAGAACATAAGGCAGACTGGGCTATTAAAGAGCTCAACTATGATTTCAAACTTGCCGGTGAGAAGAGGTTATTTGATATTAGCTCACTCAATGAATGGAGAACCCAAGCCTATGAAAATGCCAAGTTGTTTAAAGAAAAAGTTAAAAGATGGCATGACAAAAGGATACAAAAGCGTGAGTTTAATGTAGGTGATTATGTATTGCTATACAACTCTCGTTTAAGATTTTTTGCAGGAAAACTTCTCTCTAAATGGGAAGGCCCCTACGTTATCGAGGAGGTCTATCGTTCCGGTGCCATAAAAATCAACAACTCCAAAGGCACAAATCCGAAGGTGGTGAACGGTCAAAGAATTAAACATTATATCTCAGGTAATCCCATAAATGTTGAAACCAATGTTATTGAAACCGTAACCCCGGAGGAATACATAAGGGACACTTTCCAGAACGTTTCAGACTCCGAAAAGGAATAGGTATGTGGTACGGTAAGTAAACCGTCTCCAAAACAGTTTTTAAGGCAATATTTCTCCGTTTTGGAATATTTAGAAAAATATAAAAATAAGTAGCAGTACGGGAAGGACACGAGGGCCCCATGAGGGTGGAGGGCGCGCCCTACCCCCTGGGCGCGCCCCCTACCTCGTGGGCACCTCGTGTGCCTTCCGAACTCCGTTTTCTTGCAAGATACGTATTTTGGTCGGTAAAAATTCATTATATATTCTCCCGAAGGTTTTGACTCCCGTATCACGCAAATATCCTCTGTTCTTGTTTCGAGCTATTCTCTGTCAGGGTTGTCAAGGCCAGGCATCATGTCGTCCCCCTCCTCCAACAATGGTGACAAAGATGCTTGGCTAATGAAGATAGAGCTGAAGAGGGAAGGACCCATGGAGATCAACAAGGATGAAGGGATCAAGAAGGCCACGGAGAACCAAGTTCCGGCAGCAGAAGACATGCTTCAACTTGATCACAATCTTCTTACCCCAACTGGGATCGAAGCTTTCAAGATGATTGAGTTAGCTCGTATTCAAAACAGGTATCTCACAAGTGAAAATATTTTGTTGAAGGAGCATATCGTTGCACTCAAGGGCATTATCCGCAAGTTGGAGGACCTCTTACGCTCGATGTGCGACTATCCATCACCACCACCTTCTTCATCAACAAAGGAGACATAATCACATGGGTATGGGCACTCCCCTTGGCAACTGCCAAGCTTGGGGGAGGTGCCCCGGTATCGTATCACCATCATACTCCTATCTTTACCGTTTTTCTTAGTTCGATCCTATTAGTAGTATCTTGATCTAGTAGAATAAAGTTTATGGCATGATCTAGTTTTGAGTTTTGCTTTATGATCTCTCTATGTAATCGAGTCCGTGAGCTATATAATAAAGATTAGTGTTGAGTTAAGGGCTTGATTTTCTTGCTATGATCTTGAGTGGATAAAAGAAAAGAGAAAAAGAATAAAAAGAAACAAAAGTTCGTATTGATCTTATTGAGAGTAATGACTTCATATAGAAAGAGTATGATGATTAAAATTGTTGGGAGTTGGCAGACGTAGCTTTGGTCATCGTTGCAATTAATAGGAAGTAATAAGGAAAGAGAGGTTTCACATATAAATATATTATCATTGACATCTCTTATGATTGGGAGCACTCATTAAAATATGACATGCTAAAGAGTTGATGTTGGACAAGGAAGACAATGTAGTGAGTTATGTTTTCTTGCATTTGAGATAAAGTATATTGTCATGGATCATCCAAAATGTTGAGCTTGCCTTTCCCCCCTCATGCTAGCCAAATTCTCAGCAACAAGTAGAGATACTACTTGTGCTTCCAAAACCCTTAAACCAGTTTTGCCATGAGAGTCCACCATATCTACCTATGGATCGAGTAAGATCCTTCAAGTCAGTTGTCATCGGTGCAAAGCAATAAAAATTGCTCTAAATATGTATGATTGGTTGGTGTGGGAGAAATAAACTTTATACAATGTTGTGATGTGGAAGTAATAAAAGCGACGGACTGCATAATAAAGGTTCATATCGCAAGTGGCAATATAAAGTGACGTTCTTTCGCATTAAGATTTTGTGCATCCAACCTAAAAGCGCATGGCAACCTCTGCTTCCCTCTGCGAAGGGCCTATCTGTTACTATTATCTTCTACCTTATGCAAGAGTCATGGTGATCTTCACCTTTCCTTTTTCATTTTAACCTTTGGCAAGCACAGTATGTTGGAAAGATCCTGATAAATATATCTAATTGGATGTAGGGGAGCATGAGTTATTATTGTTGACATTACCCTTGAGGTAAAAGGTTGGGAGGCGAAATTATAAGCCCCTATCTTTCTCTGTGTCCGATTAAAACTCCGTAACCACAAGTATTGCGTGAGTGTTAGCAATTATGAAAGACTAAATGATAGTTGAGTATGTGGACTTGCTATTAAGCTCTGACATAGACTCTTTCTGATGTTATGATAAATTGCAATTGCTTCAATGACTGGGATTATAGTTTGTTGGTTCTCAATAAAGTTTATGATTCATACTTTTGCATTTTGAATAGATCATCACTTGAATATAAGAAATCATATGACAATATCTATATATGTTGTTGTTATGAAAATAATCATGATGCCTTCATGTCCGTATTTTATTTTTATCGACACCTCTACCTCTAAACATGGGGACATATTTATCGTTATCGGCTTTCGCTTGAGGACAAGCGAGGTCTAAGCTTGGGGGAGTTGATACGTCCATTTTGCATCATGCTTTTATATCGATATTTATTGCATTATGGGATGTTATTTCACTTTATATCACAATACTTATGGCTATTCTCTCTTATTTTACAAGGTCTACAAAAGGAGGGAGAATGCCGGCAGCTGGAATTCTGGGTTGGAAAAGGAGCAAATATTAGAGACCTATTCTGCGCAACTCCAAAAGTCCTAAAACTCCATGGAAGTGATTTTCAGAATATATAAAAAATATTGAGCGGAAGAAGTTCACCAGAGGGGCCCCCGCCTAGCCACGACGGTGGGGGCGCGCCCTACCCCCCTGGGCGCGCCCCTGCCTCGTGGGCCCCCTGTTGGCCCTTTGATGCCCATCTTCTGCTATATGAGATCTTTCGTCAAGGAAAAATTAATAAGCAACCTTTCAGGACGAGACTCCGCCGCCACGAGGCGGAACCTTGGCGGAACCAATTTAGGGCTCCGGCAGAGTTGTTCTACGAGGGACACTTCCCTCCGGGAGGGGAAAATCATCGCCATCGTCATCACCAACGCTCCTCTCATCGGGAGAGGGCAATCTCCATCAAAATCTTCACCAGCACCATCTCATCTCAAAACCCTAGTTCATCTCTTGTATCCAATTCTTGTCTCCAAGTCCGGGATTGGTACTAGTAGGTTGCTAGTAGTGTTGATTACTCCTTGTAGTTGATGCTAGTTGGTTTATTTGGTGGAAGATCATATGTTCAGATCCTTTATGCATATTAATACCCCTCTGATTATGAACATGAATATGCTTTGTGAGTAGTTACGTTTGTTCCTGAGGACATGGGAGAAGTCTTGCTATTAGTAGTCATGTGAATTTGGTATTCGTTCGATATTTTGATGAGATGTATGTTGTCTAGCCTCTAGTGGTGTTACATGAACGCCGACTACATAACACTTCACCATTATTTGGTCCTAGAGGAAGGCATTGGGAAGTAATAAGTAGATGATGGGTTGCTAGAGTGACAGAAGCTTAAACCCTAGTTTATGCGTTGCTTCGTAAGGGGCTGATTTGGATCCATATGTTTCATGCTATGGTTAGGTTTACCTTAATACTTTTGTTGTAGTTGCGGATGCTTGCAATAGAGGTTAATCATAAGTGGGATGCTTGCTCAAGTGAGAATAGCACCCAAGCACCGTCCACCCACATATCAAATTATCAAAGTATCGAACGCGAATCATATGAACGTGATGAAAACTAGCTTGACGATATTCCCATGTGTCCTCGGGAGCGCTTTTCCTTATATAAGAGTTTGTCCAGGCTTGTCCTTTGCTACAAAAGGGATTGGGCCACCTTGCTGCACTTTATTTACTTTTGTTACTTGTTGCTCGTTACAAATTATCCTATCACAAAACTATCTGTTACCACTTATTTCAGTACTTGCAGAGAATACCTTGCTAAAAACCACTTATCATTTCCTTCTGCTCCTCGTTGGGTTCGACACTCTTACTTATTGAAAGGACTACGATAGATCCCCTATACTTGTGGGTCATCAAGCCCTCACAGCAAATTCCTCATGCTGCTCCAGCTCCTCCAAAACCCTCAGCTCCTCCGACAAAGTCCTCAGCACCTGTGCATCTCACCTCATGTTAAAGGAGCACAGGCAAATCCATTGCCTCGGGAGCCTCTGCAAGTTCTCCGGCTCCTCCAAATTCCTCAACAGGCCCCACTCTGCTGAAGACTAAGGCCACTGCTGGACGAGGCACTAGACCAAGTCCTCACAAGAAGCAGGTTGCCTTTCAAGTGTCATCTGATGAAGATGAAGATGATGATGATGAACTTGCCGAAATCATCAAAGATAGACAGCAAAGGGCCGCTAAAGCCAAAGGAAGTGAAGTTCCTCTCTTACTGGATCCCAAGTTGATCCTAGAGTACATTGATCTCTGGCACAAGGACCCCAACACACCTGTGCCTGACTTGAAGCTGACTCCTGGCCAAAGTCACATGCTGACCGCCTTCATAGGCGAAGAAAAATGGAAATTCGAGAAGGCCAGGCAGTTGAAGAAAGCGCAGTACAAAAAGGAGCGCTTGCTGAAGAAAAATGTTATCAAAACGACAACAGATGAACTTGTAGCTCTACAATATGAGATCAAGAATCTGAGTGATGAATTTGATCGCTACTATGCTGACTGGCTTGGAGCCAAAGTCAGGTTTGTGAAGTTAACCAAAAAATTCACTTCAAAAGCTGAATCTCCTCAGGCTGAAGCATCTGCTCAGCTGACTGAAGAATATGCCAACACCGCTGATGAAAATCAGGCTGCTGATGAAACTGCTAGTACCAAGGCCGATGACTGCATTCCAGCCGCTGATGACATTGCCAGGGCAACCACTACTGTTACGCCTGAAGAACAAGTCAGGCCAGCTGAGGCATCAACTGCTGAGCCTGAAGAATCTGAACCAACCAGGCAAACTGAAACAGTTGTGCCTGAGGTAACTGAACCAATTTCCTCTGCTCCTCCTGCACCAACACCAAGTCTAGTTCTTCCTTCTGTATTACAAGTGAAGAAAACCAAAGCTGCAGAGCGAGCAACAGTGAAGAAGAGGAAAGCATCTGCTTCATCAAATTCTTCAGCATCGAAGAAGATGAAGATATTGACAAGCTCTTTTGAGAATCCCATAGATTTTGCTCCCGTCTCCAGTATGCCATCAAAGGAACTCATTCCTTTTGGTGAAGAATATGAGATCCCAAGCGGATCTGATGAAGATATTCCTTCTACTGTTTCTTCAGAGCAGTTGGATGAAGAAATTGAAGTGGATAATATCCCTTCAACTCCAGTTGTTTCATCGCCAGTTCCTCAGTTCACAACTGAAGAGGCACGCGTTGAAGAATTAAGTGAAGAAGATGAAGACGTGGACATTGGGAGCACCACTCCTGTGATGAATAATGACTTTTGGGAAAGTCAGCACCCCAACTCTCCTTTGTTCACGCCACTGCAACAAATCCCTCAGTCCCTAGTGCACACTAAAGTTCTAATGGGCTCTGAAGAACCTCGCACCACTCTGTCCATTCATGAAGAAATTCCAGCCACTAGATGCTGCTGAAGAAATGAAGACCCAGGCTGCAACTAAAACTGAAATTCCCCAGCCTGTGGTGCCTGAGAAGGTGATTCCTGAGCCTCTGATGACCTTGACTGATACTCCTCGGCCCAAGCCGAAGAGTCCCTTCTCTAAGAAGCAAACCTTCAAGGTTGATGACTTCTTCCATGAGCATGTGTTCTTCACAGATTACAATCCATATGACTCTGCTCGTCTTAGAAGGAAGCGTTTCTGGACTGCTAGGCAAGCAAACTTCTATTCTTCACTCCTTTTTGATAAGGACAAAGTCTTCGACTATGAGCATATTCCTCACGTGGACATGGAATCACTGCCTTGCTTCACGCCAGTCCTTAGTGTTCTTCACGATGCTGGACTGCTCAACTTCTGCACAAATATATATGATTGGAATGAAGAACTTATTCTTCAATTCTATGCAACACTGCACATCACAAGAAATGCTGAAGATGTGAACTCTTGGGTGTTGGATTGGATGACAGAGAAGACTCATTTCAAAGCACCGGCCTCTGAATTGCTTCATGCCCTGCCTGTCAGTCCTCCCCTTGAAGGTGCACGTTGTATATATCATGAACCTGAACTCACTGACCACTATATGCAAGTGTTGATGAAGCCGCTGAAGCCCGGTCAAGCCCCAAGGACCAAATTCCTCGTGAAGGAATTGTTGTATGTGCCTCGGACTATGTATCACATCTTGACCAAGACTTTGAGTCCAATCAAGGGCCACGACTCTAATGATGAAGAGGTTGTTGGTATCATGAAGAATCTGGTATTCAACATCATTCATGGCGTTCCTGTCAACTATCATGATTTCTTCATGAGGACTCTGGCCAATGTTGCATTATCTCCATTTGAATTGTAGCCTTACGCTCCCTGGATCATGAGATTCCTTGGGTTAAGGTCTTCAATCATTACAAGGATGACACACTCAACCATGGCAGCTACTTGCCCCCCATTGAAGTCCTCAAGCGGACATTTTCCTCAGCTGATGAAAAGGGCAAGGCTACTGTTGTTATTGATGAAGGCATTCGTCCATTGGATGATCAGTTCCGCAAAGCTGCATCTTACTCTACCAATGATGACTCTGCCACTCATGACTCTGCCGCCAATGCCTCAAAGCAAAATCCTCGAGGCACAGCTCCAAGAGTGAAGACTGATCATGAGCTTCTCCTCAGTCTTCACCAGAAGGTAACCACAAATGGGTTAAGCGTGAGTTTGGTTCAATTCTTCACAACATGACTCACACAATGCAGTGAAGAAAAACCATTACTACCTCCATGAAGTCTTCGGTCGCACCTGGGTTGTTCTATCTCATCTTTATGTTGAAGAAGATCTGAAGCAAATGGGTCTCAAGCAGGACTTTGACTGGTCTCAACCACCAACGAAGAAATTCAAGAAAGTCAAAGTTCCTTCCTTGGTGGCCAGCTCATATTCTTCATCGCGCGACACTGATGAGCATGAAGATTTGGACGACACTGCGGCAGGCCCTACTACAACAACCGACCCCAACAACACTGGCGCTCCTTCATCAACATGATGAAGTCCTCACTTTTTGACCCTTTTGGTCATTCGATGACAAAGGGGGAGAAATTTGAGTTAGTCTTCAAGCGGGTCTCTATATATGGGTGTTTTTTTTGCTAAGTTACAACTCTCGTTCTTTTGGAAGACTTTATTGGATCGAGTTGTAAACTTAAACCCGATGGTGGTCTGATACTTTTGCTATGTTCTTCTGCATGCTATTTCCTCATATATGTTAATGCACGCATGTTGAATCACATCAGTCACCATATTTCATCATGCATTTCAAATTCTTCATATCATATGTTAAATGCGTGTATGAATTACAAGATATAGGGGGAGATCTCCATGATTCTACTCTTCAAATGTGCATTGCTTCAAAAGCAAATTCCTCACTATGCACATCTTCAAGGGGATTTCTTCTATATCTTGCAATCAAATTCCTCAATATCAGTATTTACACTTCATATGTTTATCCCCGTTGAAAACTTAACCTATATTGTCATCAATCACCAAAAAAGGGGGAGATTGTAAGTGCATCTAGTGCCCCTTAGTGATTTTGGTGTATTGAAGACTATAGGTTAAGGGACTAATGCATTTGTTAGTGTACACAGGTCTATAAGTCTATGAGGAGTTTGATATTTACAGAGCAAGTCGACCCCTAAAGTTCAATGTCTTCAACTGAAGACTTTGGATTTCTTAAGACTTCCTGAAGACTTTGAAAGTGAAGAAATTGGTGTGACCATGACAACTTGATATTCATACAAGGAACATGAAGCGTGAAGACTTTTGTTTTCGTAGTTTGATTTTCTCTTTCTTGAATCATAGGAAACACCGTACTGTTAAAGGGGGTCGAGGAAAAACTAAGGAAAAGTTTCCAAGTGATGCTCATCTTAAAATCCTACTCCTACTAATCCTTTCGAGTGAAGCCATTGGAAATCTCATGTAGTTCAGTCAATTTCTTTAGTGACAGAGACGAAGTTCTTCTGGTCTCTGAGGAATTTGTTCTGAGTGAGGAGTTAGGAATTCGCCAGTGCGGATTGCCTACAAGTGAGGAACATGATAGCCCTGATGAGGGAGTCCTGGATTAGGGGGTGTTCGGATAGCCGAACTACGGATAGCCGAACTATACCTTCAGCCGGACTCCAGGACTATGAAGATACAAGATTGAAGACTTCGTCCCGTGTCCGGAAGGTTCTTTCCTTGGCGTGGAAGGCAAGCTAGGCGTGCGGATATTCAAGATCTCCTACCAATGTAACCGACTCTGTGTAACCCTAACCCTATCCGGTGTCTATATAAACCGGAGGGTTGTAGTCCGTAGGACAACCATCACAACAACCACAATATCATCATCACACCCATAGGCTAGCTTCTAGGGTTTAGCCTCCTTGATCTAGTGGTAGATCTACTCTTGTACTACCCATATCATCAATATTAATCTAGCAGGAGTAGGGTTTTACCTCCATCGAGAGGGCCCGAACCTGGGTAAAATAAAGTGTCCCTTGTCTCCTGTTACCATCTGACCTTGACGCACAGTTCGGGACCCCCTACCCGAGATCCGCCGGTTTTGACACCGACATTGGTGCTTTCATTGAGAGTTCCTCTGTGTTGTCGCCTTTAGGCCCGATGGCTCCTTCGATCATCAGCAACGATGAGGTCCAGGGTGAGACTTTCCTCCCCGGACAGATCTTCGTCTTCGGCGGCTTCGCCCTGCGCGCCAACTCGCTTGGCCATCTAGAGCAGATCGAAAGCTACGCCCCTGGCCATCAAGTCAGGTTTGGAAGCTTAAACTACACGGTAGATATCCGCGGAGACTTGATCTTCGACGGATTCGAGCCACAGCCAAGCGCGCCGCACTATCCCGAGGGGCATGATATAGCTCTGCCTCCAAACAGTGTCTTGGAGGCCGCATACGCTCCGGTCCCGATCCTCGATTCGGAGCCTGCTGCGTTCTTTGAAGATGAACGGTTGGACGTCACCTCGGGGGCTGCGATCTCAAAAGCCATTGAGCCGAACGCAAGCCCCGCGCTCCGCATGGCCCGTGACTCCAAGGAGCCGGACTCTTCTCCGAACTTCGGGTCGTCCGTGCCCCCGCCGATCGAATCAGATTGGTCGCCTGTAATGGAGTTCACCGCCGCGGACATCTTTCAGTATTCACCTTTCGGTGATATTCTGAATTCTCTCAAGTCTCTCTCTTTGTCAGGAGAGCCTAGGCCGAACTATGGCCTGCGAGGTTGGGATTCGGACGATGAAGAAATTCAAAGCCCACCCACCGCCCACTTAATAGCCACTGTCGACGATATATCCGACATGCTCGACTTCGGCTCCGAAGACTTCGACGGTATGGACGACGAAGGAGGAGACGAGCAAGAACCAGCACCTGTAGGGCGCTAGACCGCCACCTCGTCATACGACATATACATGGTGGATGCTCCAAAAGATGGAGATGGCGATGGAACAGCGGAGGATGGCACTTCGAAAAAGCCTCCAAAACGCCGACGTCAGCGGCGCCGCTCCAAATCCCGCCACAGCAGAAACGGTGATTCCGGCACGGGAGATAACACTACCCCGGACAGCGCCGAAGAACACCAAAACCAGCAGGATTCGGCACAGGAAGATGGAGAAGACCGCCCTCATGAGAGAGCGGCAGAGCGAGAGGTTGAGGACGATAACTACATGCCTCCCTCCGAAGACGAGGCAAGCCTCGGCGAAAATGAATTCATCGTACCATCAGACCCCGCCGAACAAGAGCACTTTCAACGCAGGCTTTTAGCCACGACGAACAGCCTAAAGAAAAAGCAGCAACAGCTTAGAGCTGATCAAGATTTGCTAGCTGACAGATGGACTGAAGTCCTTGCGGCCGAAGAGCACGAACTCGGACGCCCCTCCAAAAACTATCCTAAGCGCAGGCCGCTACCCCAATCAGAGGAGGAAGCTCAAGACATGGCAGATCGGCCACCTCGCGGCCGCGACAGAGAAGCCTGTCGAACATCCAAACAAGCCATGCCCCGCAGCCGCTTCACCAAGGCACGAGAACACGAACCAGACCTGCGAGACGTCCTGGAGGACAAAGCAAGGCAAACAAGATCAATCTATGGATCGCGCGGACGCCCGACCGCACGTGATAGTTTTCACTCCGGACACAACAAATCCGGCCGGGCCGAACACAACAGGCACAGCTCCTCCGAACTGCGTCGTGACATAGCCCAGTACAGGGGCGCCGCACACCCACTATGCTTCACAGATGAAGTGATGGAACATAGAATCCCAGAGGGTTTCAAACCCATCAACATCGAGTCGTACGATGGTACGACAGATCCGGCAGTATGGATTGAGGACTATCTCCTCCACATCTACATGGCACGTGGCGATGATTTGCACGCCATCAAATATTTACCCCTTAAGCTTAAGGGACCAGCCCGGGACTGGCTTAACAGCCTCCCCGCAGATTCGATCGGCTCTTGGGAGGACCTGGAGGCCGCATTCCTCGACAATTTCCAGGGGACCTACGTACGGCCACCGGACGCCGACGACCTAAGCCACATAATCCAGCAGCCAGAAGAATTGGCCAGGCAATTCTGGACACGGTTCCTAACAAAGAAAAATCAGATAGTCGATTGTCCGGATGCAGAGGCCCTAGCAGCCTTCAAGCATAACATCCATGACGAGTGGCTTGCCCGGCACCTGGGACAGGAAAAGCCGAAATCCATAGCAGCCCTCACGACACTCATGACCCGCTTTTGCGCGGGCGAAGATAGCTGGCTAGCTCGCAGCAACAACTTATCGAAGAAGCAAGGTAATTCAGATACCAAGGACAAAGGTGGCAGGTCACGACGAAATAAACAGAAACGCCGCGTCAGCAGCGACAGCAATGAAGATACGGCAGTAAACGCCGGATTCAGAGGCCATAAATCCGGTCAGCGGAAAAAGCCATTCAAAAAGAATACCCAGGGCCCATCCAGTTTGGACCGAATACTCGACCGCTCGTGCCAGATTCACGGCACCCCCGAAAGGCCAGCCAATCACACCAACAAGGATTGTTGGGTGTTCAAGCAGGCAGGCAAGCTAAGAGCCGAACACAAAGACAAGGGGCTAGACAGCGATGACGAGGAGGAGCCCAGGCCGCCGAACAACAAAGGACAGAAGGGGTTTCCCCCACAAGTGCGGATGGTGAACATGATATACGCGACTCACATTCCCAAGCGGGAGAGGAAGCGTGCGCTACGGGACGTATACGCGATGGAGCCAGTCGCCCCAAAGTTCAACCCATGGTCCTCATGCCCGATCACCTTCGATCGAAGGGACCACCCCACTAGCATCCGTCACGGCGGTTTCACCGCATTGGTTCTTGACCCAATCGTTGACGGATTTCACCTTACAAGAGTCCTCATGGACGGCGGCAGTAGCCTGAACCTGCTTTACCAGGATACAGTGCGGAAAATGGGCATAGATCCATCAAGGATCAAGCCCACAAGGACGACCTTTAAAGGCGTCATCCCAGGTGTAGAGGCCAATTGCATAGGCTCCATAACACTTGATGTGGTCTTCGGATCTCCGGACAACTTCCGAAGCGAAGAGTTAATCTTCGACATAGTTCCGTTCCGCATTGGCTATCATGCTCTGCTTGGACGAACCGCATTCGCTAAATTCAATGCGGTGCCGCACTACGCATATCTCAAGCTCAAGATGCCAGGCCCTCGAGGTGTAATCACGATCAGCGGAAACACCGAACGCTCCATCCGTACGGAGGAGCACACGGCGGCCCTCGCAGCAGAGGTACAAAGCAGCCTGTTAAGGCAACTCTCCAGTCCGGCCACTAAAAAACCAGACAATGCAAAGCGCGCCCGGAGTAACCCGCAGCAAGACCGACTGGCGCGTTCGGAGCAAGCGTAGCAATACGGCCCCAACCCCAGCCATTGCTACATAGCTGAGCTAGTACCTCGAGTACACAATTACGCCCTTAAAATTCCATGGGCATAGGGGAAGGGGCACATCAAACGGCATGCCAACAATACGGCGTCAAACGTACTAGGGGCTGCTGGATTCTTCTTTTCTTTCAGGACTCCATACTCTGGATAAAGTGTTCGGCCTCGCTGCCGTACAGACGATACAGGACCCAGGAAAGCAGACAAAACAACGCCGCATCATGGAACTCTCAGGTGGTCTCTATTTCGAGCGATATATCTGTTTCTAAATTCCGCGGCCTGCGCCTGGTCAGGACATGTTAAATAGTCTAATTTTTTTTATCGCACTACTTGTATCGTTCGTCTTGAATAAACAGCCTCCTCATAAATAATGCATAGCTTTTTTGTCTATTTTTTGCATTACCTTCTTTTAATATACATATGTTTATTCAAATAACATGATCGCACCCGTACACCATGGTACGGCAAACCACGCCAGGGGCTTTATTACCCTTCTATCTGGTGTGAGAAGTCCGTCCACTTTCACAAGTGCGGCACCCCGAACTTATAGCATTATATGCATCGGCTCCGAGTCATGATTTTGGTCATATGTTGGGTTTGCCCGGCTCCTATGTTTTGGTGCCTTACGTTCCGCTATATCGGCTAAGGTAGCACTAGGAGAACCACTACGATTGTGCCCCAGATCAGGTGGGCGAGCACCTCAGTGGAGAAAGCTAAAACAGACTTACATGATAAGGCGTGAGATCGGTCGCTATTCGAGAGGTTTTTCGAGTCCTTAAAGGCTTATGCCGCTTCGAGTGAGGAGCTGGTTAAGTCCGGCCAAAGGCGTGGATAGCGCCCCGAATTCGGCCTTCCGAACTAGGGGCTTCGCCGAAATTTAAAATTATAATGTTCTATGGCTAAGTGAGAGTGTTCAAGCATTATAGTCCGATTGCCTGGTTTGCTGTGCTGAGCGCCTCCCTCGAAGGACCCAACTATGGGAACAAGAGCCCTCAGGTTTATCCCGAACACCCCAGCACTAGTTGCATGGGGGCAGAAGCCGACGACTCGCCATCTCTCAGTTATTGATAAACGGCCGCACAGAAAATAATATTTTAAATTCAATAAGCATTGCTTAAGCGCATATGAACAAGTTTTCAGCGCACAGGATACAAACGAGCGAGTTCATTGAAATATTACATCTTTGGCACACTCATCCGCGACAAGGCGAGCTCCAGCAAGAACTTCCTTGTAGTAGTTCTCGGGCTTGCGATGCTCCTTCCCCTACGGCGGCCCGTCCTTCACCAGCTTCTCTCCGTCCAGTTTGCCCCAGTGTACCCTTACACGGGCAAGGGCCCTCCGGGCACCTTCTATGCAGACGGAGCGCTTGATGACCTCAAGCCGTGGACAGGCCTCCACTAGCCGCCGCACCAGCCCGAAGTAGCTCCCGGGCAGGGCCTCTCCAGGCCACAGCCGAACTAGTAAGCCCTTCATGGCCTGTTCGGCCGCCTTGTGGAGCTCGGCCAGCTGCTTCAGCTGATCGCTCAAGGGCACAGGGTGTCCGGCCTCAGAATACTGAGACCAGAACACACTCTCCATCGAGCTGTCCTCTTCAGCTCGGTAGAATGCGGCGGCGTCGGATGCGCTGTGGGGAAGATCGAAGAACGTCCCTGGAGAACTCCGGATTCGGGTAAGTAATAGGTATTTCACCTTTATATTCCTACTTTGCATTAAGAATGCCTTACCCGCTGCTATCTTTTTCACATCCTCCAACTCTTGGAGGGCCTTTTGGGCTTCGGCCTTGGCACTCTTGGTGGTCTCAATAGCCGACGCGAGCTCGGATGCTTGCGTTTTTGCCTCAAGCTCCAAACCCTCATGTTTCTTCATGAGAGCTTGCAGCTCTTGCTGCACCTCGCCGACTTGGACCCCAAGCTTTTCTCGCTCGGTGTGCTCCTCGGCCGCTTTCTTCTCGGCCTCAGCCAGCGCCTGCTTCAGGGTTGCCACCTCAGTTGTGGCCCCTACAATAAGCAGTACAATCCTGTTATTTCTTTTTGCAATCAAGCCTCTCTATAGGCACCTTTTTTCAAGGGGTATTTCTTACCTTCCTTTTCCACGAGCTGCCTTTTGGCAAGGCCGAGCTCTTGCTCGGACCGCTCAAGGTCCTTTTTCAGGACTTCCACCTGCGCAGTCAGTGCGGCGGTGGACAGCAGGGAAGCCTGCATACGCATATTCGACCTTTTATTATTAGACTCCTGCGAAAATTATTAGATCCTCCATTCGGCTTTTCTTTCCGAACACCGAACAGAGCATCAGGGGCTACTGTCTATGCGGTAATGAATTTAGCATATTTTTTACTTACCTGGAAGCCTGTTAGAAGGCTAGCGCAAGCTTCATTCAGTCCGCTCTTGGCGGACTGAACCCTTTGGACCACCGTACTCATAACAGTACGGTGCTCCTCGTCGATGGTGGCGCCTTCAAGCGCCTCCAACAGACTATCCGGCGCCTCTGGCTGGACAGAGGTCGCCGGCTCAGACGGCTTACTCCTCTTGGAAGGAGTTCGCCCACCGCGAGCCAGGACGGTTGAGTCCGGCGCGGTGTCCGGCACAAAGCCGGACTTGGAGCCCTGGGGGGTTTCATCCCCCTTACTCCTGGGGTCCTGAGGATTGCCTTGTGGCTCCTCCAGGACCACCTCCTCCTGCCCTGTTCGGCGGGAAGCCGCTTCGGCGCTGCCCGCCCTGCTGGGGGAGACCGCGGGCGGGACAGAGTCCATGTCCGACGAATCCAGGGAGCCGCTCGACGAATCATCGAGTGCGGCTCGGGGCGGGCTGCGCAAATAAAATTCGACATTAGGGTAAGCTGCGCACTTGAACATACTATGAGTCATTCTGGTATGTAAATACTTACGATATCGCCGGACGCTTGGTTCTGTCCGGCCACTCCTCTCCGCCCTCTTCGGTGTCGGGGGAGTAGTCCGGCGGAGGGGTCTTCCTTTTCCTCGACCCCTCGGCCTCCCCCGTTGGGGCGGCCTTCTTCTTTTTCGCTCCCCTCGCTGGAGGGGGAGAGCTTCCTTGTTCCTCCTCCTCGTTTTCACGAGAGGAGGGCGTCGCAGACTCGCCAGATGACGAGCTCGACACCACCACATTGCGGGCACTCTTTCGAGTCCCGGCGGTCTTCTTCTTCTTGGCCTTCTTCTCCGGCACCACATAAGGCGCCGGAGCCAGCAGCTTCTCTAAGAGAGCTGGGGCTGGGTCTTCGGGTAGAGGAGCCGGACAGTTGATTGGTCCGGCTATCTTCAGCCACGCCTGTCAAAGGCAAAGGGAGTTTTTAGATCCCACATAGAGTTAATCTATGTAGAAAAGCTTAACGAACCTGTGAAAGGTATAAGTAGCTTACCTCGCCAGCGTTGCACTGCGAGCTGTATCCGCGATCCTCGGAAGCGGATGTGGGGCACTCGGCGCCTTTGGTTAGCACCCTCCAGACGTCTTCATACGTCATGTCGAAGAGCCTATTGAGGGTTTGGTGCTGCGCCGGGTCAAATTCCCACAAAGTGAAATCCCGTTCTTGGCACGGGAGGATCCGGCGGATGAGCATGACCTGGATGATATTAACATGCCGGATTGGCTTGTTCATCAGGGACTGGATGCAGGTTTGCAATCCGGTCACTTCTTCTTTGTTGCCCCACGATAGGCCCGTCTCTTTCCAGGACATGAGCCGCGTGGGGGGTCCGGATCGGAACTCAGGGGCCGTGACCCATTTCGAGTCGCGTGGCTCGGTGATGTAAAACCACCATGCCTGCCACCCCTTTAAGGACTCCACAAAGGAGCCATCGAACCAGAGTGCGTTGGCCATTTTGCCGGCCATAGCACCTCCGCACTCCGCCTGGGTGCCGGACACCACCTTGGGCTTGACGTTGAAGGTCTGGAGCCAGAGGCCGAAGTGGGGGCGGATGCGGAGAAAGGCCTCACACATGACGATAAACGCCGAGATATTGAGGATAAAGTTCGGGGCCAGATCGTGGAAGTCCAGGCCGTAGTAGAACATGAGCCCCCGGACAAAGGGGTGAAGTGGAAAACCCAGTCCGCGGAGGAAATGGGGGAGAAAAACTACCCTCTCGTGGGGCCTTGGGGTGGGAAGAAGCTGCCCCTCCGCAGGAAGCCGGTGCGGGATGTCCTTGGACAGATATCCGGCCTTCCTAAGCTTTTTAATTTGACCCTCCGTAACGGAGGAAGCCATCCACTTGCCTCCCGCTCCGGACATCGCTGGAGCAGGTTGAGGAAGAAAGAGCGGACTTGGGCGTTGGAGCTTGAGTACGCAGGAGATGGATGGGCAAAGGAGGAAGAAGGCGTAGGTGGAAGATGTGGATCTTTATCCCCTTATATAGGCTGATGCCGTTATGCGTCCCCACCTACCTAATAAAACTCGCTTGCCGCTCAAACGCCGTGGTAAATGGCGCGGTTGGGTTACCCACGTCCGTATTAATGAGAATCCCGTTAAAAGGGGCACACGATCTCTGCTTCGACAAGACGTGCCAAGGAAACCGCCTCATGGAACGTACCGCGGTGGAACAACAAAAAATAATCCATACAGAAGGCTTGGTCGCAGTGTTATGACGCACTGCAGAATACGTCAGCAGATTTGATTTGTGTTTGTATTATTCTCTATATGGCAATACGTGGAAACTTGTTTTGCAGAGTCGGACACTATTTTGGGTGTTTATTATCTTCTTGAAGAATTTGGAGGAGGAACCCGCCTTGCAATGCCGAAGACAATTTGCGCGCCGGACTCGTCGTCATTGAAGCCTGGTTCAGGGGCTACTGAGGGAGTCCTGGATTAGGGGGTGTTCGGATAGCCGAACTATACCTTCAGCCGGACTCCAGGACTATGAAGATACAAGATTGAAGACTTCGTCCCGTGTCCGGAAGGTTCTTTCCTTGGCGTGGAAGGCAAGCTAGGCGTGCGGATATTCAAGATCTCCTACCAATGTAACCGACTCTGTGTAACCCTAACCCTATCCGGTGTCTATATAAACTGGAGGGTTGTAGTCCGTAGGACAACCATCACAACAACCACAATATCATCATCACACCCATAGGCTAGCTTCTAGGGTTTAGCCTCCTTGATCTCGTGGTAGATCTACTCTTGTACTACCCATATCATCAATATTAATCTAGCAGGAGTAGGGTTTTACCTCCATCGAGAGGGCCCGAACCTGGGTAAAATAAAGTGTCCCTTGTCTCCTGTTACCATCTGACCTTGACGCACAGTTCGGGACCCCCTACCCGAGATCCGCCGGTTTTGACACCGACACCTGAGGAATTTGAGCCTCAAATTTCCGACCGTTGCTGTGCTACGCGCCAGCTATCCCAAAATATCTACCCACCTAACGGTCATATCATTGAAGGGCATTTATGTCTTATCATGCCGGCCTGCTCCCTAGGCTATAAATAGCCGCCCCCTACAACCACTAGCTGGTTGGCTGCTCCGAGAGAAACTGACACTTGTCATTGAGAGCATCCCATCCTCCGAGGATGTTGAGCGAAAATCATCAAGTGAGGAAAACCCAAACCCAAACACCTACAAACCCAAAGTGATTGAGCATCACTGAAGAGATTGATCCTGTGTGGATCCGACGCTTGTTACCTTTGAATACTGTGCATCTTCTAGACGGCTATGCGTCATGGTGTAGAGCATCCAAGAGGAAATTGTGGATCGCCGAGTGACCAAGTTTGTGAAGGTTTGGAAGTCACCTGAAGACTTACCACGAGTGATTGGGCGAGGTCTGTGTGACCTTAGCTCAAGGAGAATACGGTGAGGACTGTGTGTCCTCAGGTTTAAATACCTAGCCGCTCCAACCAGACGGACAATTGTCACAACAGTTGAAACTGGTATACCAAATCATTATTTTCACTGAGCTAACTGGTTCTTTTTCTTCAACCCTTCCATTTCCTCATTACTGTGTTGTGTGCTTGTTCATATCTGTTTGAAGACTTTGACTGAAGACTTTCTCAATTTCCTCAGTTCAATTTCTTCAGTCTGTTTGTCTTCATCCTGTTTTTATCCCGTGCTTACGCTTCCTGTACTCTGTGTATGTTTTCATTTCATCATGATGTCCATGTTTATGTTATGTCATGTATGTATCTGAGTACTTATTCCGCTGCAAGTAGTTCTTCGCTCAGGAATTTCCTCACCCTGAAATTCCTCATTGAAGAATTCATAAAAATCGCCTATTCACCCCCTCTAGTCGACTTAATGCACTTTCATAAACCTTTATCATAATTAAGGAAATATAATAATAACCACTTTATTATTGTCTCGAGGGCATATTGCCAACATGAGTACCCCTCCCCCACCTTCATCAATGATGATGCCTCAATGGAGCCCGTGTGGTTCAGCTTCAAGGTAGACAATGTCGCTCGGAGGGGGCGGGGAAGGACGCGGCGCGAGTAGGAAGCAACAGAGAAGACAACTAGAGAAAGAGCTGGTGTAGAGATGACTGATGATGAGGACATGGAGTTGGGTGCATCCGGTCTAGTGACTGTCACCGATTTATTCGTCGTGGCCGCAGGAAGGAAGAAACCGTCGACACAACTTGAGTCTGTTCCGGCCTCCTAGCGACCAGGCATCCTGGATGGCTTCCTAGAAGATGCCGCCGTTGAGGAGATGGCGCATGAACCGCCACAACTCTAAAGGCAATGGATAACTTCGGGCAATGCTAGCACCGAGCATGCCCACCTTCTATTTGACAATACTCCCGACCAAGATCTGGCACATTCTTTGCCTCATATGACATTTGCATTAGTTGCTTCATTTGCTGCACATACCATTGGATCAATCTAGGGGTGGTAGTTCAATTGCAATGCATATGCATATTGTAGGATGAATTCATGCTAAACATGATCAATGATGGTCAAGAGCCTATGCATTTTGACTTGAGGAATACCCATTCCCCTTTGTTTGAAGTCGGGCAAACGTCGCACACTAAAAAAAAGGTAGTTAAACCAAGAGGTACGACATTCGAAATCTTTGAAGATGTGGTGTTGGTTGAATCTTGGTTGGCCACAAGCATGGATACAGTATGTGGAACCGAGCAAAAGAGCATCAAATATTGGCAAAAAATACTATAAACTCTACCATGATCAGCACTACGTGGAGCCAAACCCTATCCATACCACCCATACCACCCGCAATGAGGGATTATCCAACATAGATGGTCCACCTTCCATGAGAGCATCAACAAGTTTGTTGTTTTACTATATACAAGTGGTTGGCCGGAACCAAAGTGGCACTGGATTCCAAAGCCATGCAACTTTGGCGACGAGCTTGTACCAACAAACTGAGCGCAAGCCATTCACTTTGTCCCATTGTAGATTGAAATAAAATGGGAAACCAAAGTGGCAAACCATCATTGAGAAGCTCAAAATTGTCCCTAAGAAGATGAAGAAAAACAATGACCCTAGCTCCCATTAATCAATTGGACTAGATGGCGAAGAAGAGCAAAGTGGAGCGGCGGACGTACAAGCTGTCGTGCAAAAGAGAAACCGACAGATGACGAGAAACAACTGAGATAAGGAGAGGGGCACATGTGATGGCGTTGTAACCAAGATCTCTGCCATATGGACAGGCATTTTTTTCCGCCAAGGGGGTGAAGAAGGAGGAGAGGTACAAGCTCTTCATAGGTGTGCAACAGGAGGTGATGAAGTTTGACTGGAAGAGGGTGAAAGAGAAGTTGAACATTGAGAGGGAGAGAATAGACTTGGAGAAGTAAGAGAATATGCAAAATGAGAGCTTGAAAAGGCGACGACATTGCAAGGAATTGAGATCGGGAGAGAGAAACTGAGACTTGTGAGAGAAACAGACGAGTCGGAGATCATACTGCAAGACACCAACCTCTTGGATGATGCAGACAAGTAGTTGATCAACATGAAGAAGAGGATTAACGAGCATAACAATGAAGGTTGATTCATTAGTGTATCACAAATCTATGTATGTATAAATTGTTGAATTTTATTTTGGCATGTATTGAACTCTCGTCCCTCTCGAGTCGCCCCCATGCGGCGGCTGGGAGTCCCCCAGATCCCATCGCCCCCGACTCCCCTTCTCGTCCTCCTCCTCCCTCGCCATCGCCCGAGGGCGCGGCCAGGCAAAGCTTTGCCGTCGCCGGCGGCGGCGGGGACTAGGTGCCCTCCCGCTCGTGAGCCGGCGCCCCCGGGCCGGAGCGTGGCGTGCGGCCGGACGTCACGACAGGGGTTGGCGGCGCTCCAGCGATCCCATTCCATATGGCAGGCGGCTTCAAGATCTGGGGCGCCACGGTCGCTAGGGATGGCGGCGGCGTGACCAGATCGGCGGCGGCGCGACCGGATCTGGGCTCAGGCGTGAGCTTGGTCTCCGGGTCACGGTCGGCGCGATGGCGAGTGCGACACGTCAGCAGCTGGACGGATCCGCGGGATTCCATCTGTGTCTGGTCCTTGACAACCCGGGCAACTTCGGGGGAAACCCTAGATCTCCATGGGATCGAGCCATGGCAGTGCTCTTGCGTCGTAGTCCCTCTTCAGGGCATCGTTTTGGAGTTTGCTACGGTCGAAGGAACCAGCGAGGCCGGCGGCGTACGCCCGGTGGCACAACTGCCGATGAAAATCGCGCCGACTACGGTCATGGCGGACGACGGCGACGTCTTTGATGTCGTTTCTTGTCGAGGCATCGTTGTTGCAGTTGGCGTCATCAGGCTCAGGATGCTCCGGGGGAAACCCTAGATCTGGGTCTCCCGGATCGGAAGATGATGGCGTTCTTAGTAGTGCTTTCCCTCATGGGGGCATCGTTTTGGAGCAAGTGATGGCTGGAGGAGGCAAGAGGAGGAGCGGTGCTTCATCACACACATTGATGGTGTCGGATCTCGATGGCATGGCGCTCTGGAGATTAGGCGTGTGATGTGCGATGATGGACTCGCGCAGGAGGTCGACGCTGTCTGGCGTCGTGGTGGCGTCGGCGGCAGCTAGACCGGGCAACGTTCATGCAGCAGTACAGCTCTGAAGATGGATTGGTGGCAGGTGGCTGTGGCGGCCTCATACCCGACAGGCGTCCTGATTGAGGAGCACGCCGGACTGGTGGGTGCCCATACCCGGCAGGCGTCCTGGTTGGGACCTCAGGTCTTAGATGTTAGGTTTGGCTGCGAGGTCTGTTTGGTACTAGGTCCAGACTATCAGCATCCCTTCATCAATTGGATAGGAGTAGCGACACTTTTGTTGCCTAGGCGGTGGCTTCAGTCTTGCTGTTGTATGACTTTGTAAGGTCTTGTGTGAATAATTAATAAAGTGGGTGCATGCATCATTGAGATGCAGAGGCCCGGGGTCCTCCTCCATTTCAAATTTTTTTTTGAATTGTTGAAGCATGGTTTATTTTGTTTTGTCGAATTATTGAACTGATGATGATTTGTGCTATATAATGGGCATGCATAAATTTACATGGATATGAAGGTTTACATATGAAAAATGTGGTCGTCCGGGAGGACAACGTTTAGGGCTTTAAATTTGCCGAATGGGTTGTAGATGTTCTTGTAGTCCAAGTCGTCTTACATTACCCGGTCCGTTGGCTCGTGGCCACTTGTTGATGATTCAAGTGTTATTTCCAAGAAACGGACAATTCAATCCATGCGCTCGTGACTGGACATGTTTTGGCTAGTGGAGTACTAGTAATTTCCACAAGGTTTACATTTCAAAACAGCTGTTGCCCCCACAAGCCATACATTGATCTCTACTTTAAATAAGCTCAGTAGCTTTTATTCGTTGCATTATTGGAACTTTGGAAGTGATGTGTAACAGGAGGAGGTCCGTCGCCTACTTCGCCCACGGCAGCCACCGGCTGCTCCCAGCGGACGCTGATGACGACGGCGAGTTCACCTGCTACGGCTGTCTGGTCGCCGTCGCCGGGCCTCGGTACCTGTGTGGCCACCCCGGCTGTGGCTTCAAGCTCCACGAGGTATGCGCGCGCAGCTTCCCCAGGACGCTCAAGTCCATCGTCCACTCCCAGCACAGGCTGAAACGGCGCGAGAGCGCCGCCGCCGCCGCGGACCATGGCGCTGGCGGCGGCAACGTCAGGTGCGAGGTGTGCGGGGAGGACGTGAAGGGCGCGTGCTACGGCTGCAGCACCGGTGCGTGCGCTTCCGCGACAGTCGTGGTGCACCCGCTCTGCGTCCGCCTGCCGCCCGTGGCGCGGGGCCCGGCCGCGGCGCACCCCTGCGGCCACGACGCGTGGCTCGTCAAGAAGTCGGACGGCGGCGCGGCGTCCATGTGCGCGGCGTGTGGGCGCGGCGTCGACGTGGCGTGGAGTTACCGGTGCGGGACGTGCCGGGTGGACGTGCACCCGCGGTGCTTCGTGCCGCCGGCGGACCAGTGCCGCGGCGGCGAGGCGGCGGCCGCCTCCATGGGGAAGCGCTGCTGCCTTGTGTTTGGGCAGGACTTGACGAGCTGCCTCAACATCAGCTACTATTACTGTGGTGCTGGCTAGTATACTCAAAAGAAAAAGGCAAACAACCATGTTTCAAACAAAAACAGCATGATCTTGCTAGACTTCCTCTATTCCACGTTACTACATATAGCAAATGGCATGACATTTCTAATCAGGACCTATGAATAATACTCGTATAATACAATGCTTTACTGCGGGGGAGTTAAAAGTTTGCATCTTGGCAAGCTTTTGCTTGCCCTCCCATACAGAAAATTTCAGTTTACATCAAACTTCAAAGTTCAGCTGCTGATATTTGTTGTCCGCAACCGTTATAGATCTTCAGTTTTGAAGCTACTGCTTCGCTCTGCCATGATCATTATTCCTGATGCTTACCTTGCCCTCTTCCTGCAAATAGTGACAGAATAAGAAAACCATGCTAGATACCTAACAGTTCCAGGTAGCAAATGGGCTAGTCCTCTGGAAACTTCAATTATATGCATAAATGCAAGTTTGGCGGTTAACAGGCTGGTCCTGTGGAAACAAGACATTACGGAGTCCTGTTGAGAAGCTCGGGTTTATGTTTGCAATTGCTACACAATTTGCTGAGTTGCCAAAATTCCTCTAGATCATACATCACAATTCACATCTCGCTGCACATTGATATCATTTTCACATTTCATATATACAAAGACAACTTCATCAAGAATGCTTGCAGAGCTAACTAGGTTTGTTTTGTAATCCTGCTAAGCAGATAGAGGCGATGTATTCCAAAAGGGAAAATAAGCTCAGCAGAAGCAAAACTACCAGAATGACACTGGCAATCTGGCTAGGTGGGAAAATCAAATCGTAAACATTAAGCAGGAACAACTACGGCAAATAGTACTCCCTCCGATCCATACTAATTGACGCTGCTTTCTACTTTTGGGAGGATTAAAAGCAATGCGAAGCCACATTGTGGCTGTGGTATGAAGCACCATCACATGTTTCTCGTGACCATATGTTGTGTTTATATGGATGTTTCGTGTGTGAAGCTTGACCTCAAGCTCACAGGGTATCATAACCAGAAATGATAAATTTGCCATATCCTTGCACTATGTTCAAGGCAAAAACAGAGGGGGTTTTTTTGTAAATGACAAGAGTGACGTTCTGTGACTGTCTCAAAAAGCGGGCAGGTTGGCACCAAAATGCAATAATGTACAAGCAGGGAAAAATGATCAATTTATAACTTTGGTGGGCGGCAAGTTAATGTGAATGCTATTCTCCATAATATTCCGTTTTATGATGTTTTTCTGAAGTTCACCAAAATGTTGGGTGCTTTACTGAAAGAATTACTTTACAAAAGAATCAGCAATTTGGAGCTGAGCAGGAAATGCAAAGCATAACTTTCAAAGCATTATATTTTGAAGTTCTGTACTGTGACTTTAAGAAGTTATTTGCTCAGGCTGTTCTGCGTAATCTCGTGCATAGCTAAAACTTATCATCCCTTATGTGTTACGTATAAAAGGAATATATGAAAGAATATGTTTCCTCCTCACATTCTAATATTCCATACATGCAACCCACAGCTGTAAAGAAAATGTACCACATGCTAGCTTACAAGAAATTATATGCAAATCTAACAATTTTGAATGATGAACTTACCAAAGCTTTTCATAAGAATTACTACAATGAAAAATACCTTGTGCCAAAATTAGCATGTCATGCTTAAGAGCATCTCCAGCCGCGCCCCCAACAGGCCCCCCAAGGCGACCTTTTCCCTGCCGGCGCCGAAAAAAAACCCCAGTCGCGCCCCCAAGACGCCGAAATCCGCCGGCTCGGCCAGTTTTTGGGCCCGGCGATCCCAGGCCGAACCCAGCGCACTGGGGGGGGGGGGTGCTTGGGGGCTCCGGGCGGAAGGGAAAACCGCGTCTGGGCCACACTGTCAGGCGAAAAGCCATCTTGCATGTCCAGATTCCCCCCCCCCCCCCGCCTCCCCCCGCGAGCACGCCCTTTCGGCGCCGCCCACCCCACCCCCCACCACCGCTAGATAGGCCATTCCCCGCCGGAAAAGAGAGAGGGTTTCGCCGCGTCAACCTCTCCACCACCTTCCCGGGCGAGTTTTCCGACGCTCCGGCCGCGCAGGGCGGGATACCGGCAGCTGTGCGCCCACCACGCCCGCCAGGTGTTCGGCGATTTGTTTGCTCGGCGATGGACTCGGACGACGAGGAGGCACTGGCGGCACTACTGGAGGAGGAAGCCGATGCCGATGTCCAGGACGAAGAGCATCTCATGGTCCTCGCCGCCCTGGCCGGCCTGCTCGCGAGCAATGCAAAGCCGCGACGAGGTGGCTCGGCGCCGGGGTGGCTGAAAGCAAAGAACCGGCATCGACTAGAAGGCTATTGCTTGCTCTACTCCGACTACTTCGCCGACGCTCCACTGCACGGCGACAAAATATTTCGGTGCCGTTATCGGATGAGCCGAAAGCTTTTCCTCAGGATTGTGAATTCCATCCGGGAGTTCGACAGGTACTTCAAGTGCAAGAAGGATTGCACCGGCACACTTGGATTCACCTCAATCCAGAAGTGCACGACAACTATGAGGATGCTTGCATACGGAGCTCCTGGTGATTCACTCGACGACTATGGGCGCATGGCCGAGTCCACGACCATTGAGTGTTTCTACAAGTTCTGCAGGGCAGTGGTGACAGTGTTTGGACCGCAATACTTGCGATCACCCAATGCTAAAGACACTGCTTGGATCCTAGCACAGAATGCAGCAAGAGGATTTCCTGGGATGCTTGGAAGCATCGACTGCATGCATTGGAAATTGAAAAACTGTCCATTTGCTTGGCAGGGGATGTACAAAGGCGCCAAAGGCGGTTGCATTGTGGTACTTGAGGCAGTGGCCACACTGGACCTCTGGATTTGGCACTCCTTCTTTGGTATGCCAGGAACTCACAATGACATCAACGTACTGCAGTGCTCCCCTGTCTTTGCCAAGCTTGTTGAAGGTCATTCTCCTCCAGTGAACTTCGAGGTCAATGGGCGGCACTACAACAAGGGATACTACCTAGCAGATGGCATCTATCCTAGATGGTCCACATTTGTGAAGACTATCTCAAACCCTGTGCCAGGAGGCAAGAACTCCCACTTTGCGAAGGTTCAGGAGGCTTGCAGGAGGGATGTCGAGCGGGCATCTGGTGTGCTCCAATCTCGATTTGCTGTTGTCCGGTACCCTGCTCAGACCTTGTCGAAAGATCAAATGTGGCAGATCATGACTTGTTGTGTCATCTTGCACAACATGATCGTTGAGAGCGAGTAGGAAGAGCCAGTTTTGACACTGAACCATATTACAGGCAGGGTCCTCTTGCCCAATTTGATCACCAGCTACCGGCAACCTGGACTGCCTTCCTCAATATGCGTCAGGAGATCCGAGACCCACAGGTGCATCAACAATTGTAGCAGGATCTGGTGGAGCACCTATGGAGGCTCAAAGGCAACGCCTAGCTCGATGTGTGATGAAATATGAGTTTTTATTTGTTGAACTATATAATTTGTATTGAACTATTTGATTTCTATTGATTTTCTATGATGAACTATGTGATAAAAAATAGTTTCTGTTGAATTTATGTCAAATCATGCCGAATACGGGCCGAAATTGGTCAATTTGCGCTGAAAGTGGGCCCAAATCGGCGCCTGGGGGCGACCTGGGGGCGGCGGCTGGGAACCCGATCGCCCCCAAGCCGAAATTTCAGCCGGCGCGCCCCCAGGGCGGCGCTATTTCTAGCCCCTAGGGGGCCGAGCGAGTGGAGATGCTCCAACTTAGATAAATGTATGGACAACAACTAATGATCATATATAGGTGCAAACTGTGTTGTTACGCCTATGCCAAACATTATTTTTCAAGAATAATATGAGCTGCCCGTGTATTCATATGGATTACCTATCACTGATTTGAGCATTGTAAGATCAATATAGTAGAAAATTGGCAACCAGTCATACTAAGAAATTATGACCAATTGGGTCCAAGATCTGACGAATGCTTACAAAGTAAAGTGAACAAGAATACACGAACTATTTACAACATAAGAGGGGGAACGTAGGTCTGTATTAACAAGAATAAACATAATAGTACTCTGTTTTGAACTATGATGCTCCGAACATACCTCGTTCGCATTCACAGGCTGCTCAAGCTCAAGTCTGTGGGCTGACATTCGAGCAATCTCAGAGATGGCCGTATCGCGGACCTGCATATCATCACCAGCAAGCTCCTCGTATGCAGCCTCGAATGCTTCCTGCCAGAACCGTGGAAGGCGTACCTCATCACTGGTGCGTGTGTACATGTCCCACATCCGACCAACTAATTTCTCCCTTTCCTCCATCTCCTGCTCAGTTATAACAAGCCTATTTTCATTCAGAATCCAGTAACCAAACAACTATAGTGTTGTGCTTTCTAATGCCAACTATCAATACAATGAACACCTTCTCAAATGACACGATTTTTTGGTGCACAAAATTTAGGGGTGTTTAATTTGTGGCTACACTTAAGTTGAATAAGAGAAGAGAAAAAAACATCGCAAAAAAAGTTCAAAAAAATAATTAAGGAACGTGTAGGAGCAACTACGTATTCTAAGAAATACACCTGAGTTAGAGAACTTAGGCCATCGCTTAGTTCCTTGCGAAATTATGATTTGCCAAAATGTAGCAATAAAATTGTGGCATTGGTCAGGCATTAGAATATAAGCGGATTTGTTTCCCAAAGAAATGTGGACAGCGCAACTATCCGGATGCCTTATCTAAAGGGCCTACTGATCCGGATACAAGAAGAGATTCTTCACGGGCAGTCCTCGTTGTGAAACACACATTTGAGCTTGCGCGTACGAACAGGCCATACAGCAAGCACTTGGCAGGTAAGAATACGGAGGGGGTGCGAAGCCAACAAAAGCAAAAGGAATCTTACGAGGGAATCTAGATCGTCGCGGAGTGGCGCGTCGAGGTCCCCTGAAATAACGGCTGCCAGGTCGCCGGCCGACCAGCGGAGGGAGACGGAGGCGGCGGACATGGACCAGAGCGCGAGGAGCGCGATGGCGGCGAGCGCCCACGCCTTGTACCGGCCCTTCCCGAGGAGCGCCGCCTCCGCGGCCCCGCCCGTGGAGGAGGCGGGGATGCTGATCTTGGCCGCCTGCAGAAGCGGCGCGGAGGCGTTGCTGTCGCCGGCGAGGGCCTTCATTACTGCTGTCGGTGGGGGTGGGGCGGGAGTGTGTTCTTAGCAGTGAGCCGGTGGTGATGGGGTTGGCTTTTGTAGTTAGTGAGGTTGGCCGCGTGGGCCCCGGTTCCGATCCGATGCCACTATGATAGGTGGTGGTGGCTCGGTTGAGCTTTGAGGTGAGCGTGGTGGTGGGAGCTGAACGGCTCGCCTCTAGTGGAGAAAAACCATCCGGGCCAACACCACTGTAGCAACTCGGTTGAAAAGAGTGAAATGCATAAGGCCGTCTTCAAAGGAGACCCTCGAAGCTTCGGTATATGTCTGGGTTGTAGTGTCTGAATCGTTTGTGTCAATTTTTGTCATTCAACGAAAACCCCATCGGTTCGCGAAATGGTCCGAACGTCCGTTCTCCGGCAAACTAAAGACAAAGGTGGGGAGCTATACCGGTAGCCGAACATCCACTTAAGCAACAAAAGGTCACCACGTGGTCCTCTTTTTTTCTCTCTGCACATGCATGGTCCCCTCCTCTCTCTCCTCCCAAGCGGACAAATAAGGATTAATTTATGAAACGGGCTTGCTGAAACTCAGTTGACCTTGCAGCATTTTGTCCCATTGTTTGCAACATTTTTTCTTGCCAGTTGCAACATCTTGTCTTGCTAGTTGTAGCATGTCCTCCCTCATTTATTGTAGCACGTCATCTCACCGGTTGCAACATCCTTCTTTGACGGTTGTAGAATTTTTAGTTAGAACGAATTTAACATATGTTCCCGTTGCTTGCAGTAATGTCACAACAATTTTCATCGCCATTTGCAGCATTTAGCCATGTCGCTTGCAGCACCACAATTACGCTGACATCACTCGACTTAGACATTGTTTTGTCTCAATTGACCGAGTGATAGACAGGCCCTATGTGAAAAGGGTTGGATGGCTCTCTTCCGCATCATGTCTGCGGACCACGTCTGGACATAAAAACATATATATATATATATATATATATATATATATATATATATATATATATATATATATATATATATATATATATATATATATATATATATATATATATACCATAGTCATATGCGGGTTAGCTTTGGACATGCCCTAAAACCACTGTAATATAGGCGTTATTACAAGAAAAGAAATCGCAATGATAGCAGCTAGCAAAAAGCACCAAACGCAGAATTTATCTTTGACAGGAAGCACTGACCGTGTGTAGAGCCATGTTTTGACGTGGCAACAATCATGAGGGTGGGTGGATAATGGTCGTTAAGGCTCGGTCGGACGAATGGCTTTGAGTCGACCGAAACGAGTTGGACCGGTCTCACTCTTTCTCCTCTTGTTCTCTCTCTCCAATGGCGGATGAAAGGGCATGTCTCTTTCTAATTAGTATTGGTGTTGATGACAATGTGTTTTATGGACTAGTAGTATGTATTGAGCATTTCAGACATTCATATCGATGGCACAAGACAGTTTTATTCCCATTTATTAGGAAAAGAGCGAAGATGGGTTTCCGCTTTTTTTATTTGAGCAGTAGAAAATCCGTATTATTAAAATGGGATCCACATGGGAGGATTCAACACGTACACAACCTGTATGCACCCATGCTACCTTCCTCAACCTTGTAGCATTCCTTCTGTTGTGTTCTGTCCTTACACCCTTTTATCAAGCGATAGTACCACTGGTACCCACGGTAGTACCGCTTGTGTGGTACTTCCATGGTTGTACCATGTCCACTATCATGAGGGTTTCTGTTGCCCTCTGGTAATTAGCGGTAGTACCGTTGTCTCGCACGGTAGTACCATTTGTGTGGTACTTCCGTTTGAGTGCCGCGCATACTATCGTGAGGGTCTCTGTTGCCCTTCTGTAATTGCCGGTAGTACCGCTGGCACCTACGGTAGTACCGCTTTTGCGGTACTTCCGCTTTTGTGTCGCACGTATTATCGTGGGAGTTTCGGTTATCCCACCTGCAATTCATGGTAGTACCGCTTACTTGTGCTGACAGTACCGCTCCGGCAGTACTACCGCGCCAGTGCCCCGCTGGTCCTCGGTGGGTATCTGTAACTCCCATGCGGTTAGCGGTAGTACCGCTCCCCTGAGTGGTAGTACCGCTTGAGCACTTCCAGAGCATAACGGTTGGATTTTCCCACCCACTATATAAAGCGTGTCTTCTTCCCCATGGAGACTTGCTTCTTCCCCCATGTCTTGCTCCGTTGTTGCTCAAGCTCAAACTTGTCCGATCTCCTTTCCTATCCAACCAAACTTGTTTTGCTAGGGATTGAGGGAGAGACCTAGATCTATACTTCCACCAAGGATATTTGAATCCCCCTTACATTTATTGTGGATCTTGATGCTCTTGGGTGTTTGGACACCCTAGACGAGAGAGGTCACCTCCGAGCCACATTCCATTGTGTTAAAGCTTCATTATGGTGTTGGAAGCCTCCAATTAAGTTGCGGAGAGAGCCAAACCTTGTTTGTGAAGGTTCGGTTGCCGCCTTCAAGGGCATCGCTAGTGAAATCACGACATCTTGCATTGTGCGAGGGTGTGAGGAGAATAAGGTGGTCCTAAGTGACATCTTGGGGAGCATTGTGCCTCCACACCTCTCCGACGGAGACGTACCTCCCCCAAAGGAGGGGATTTTGGTAACACATCCTCATCTCCATTGACTCCACTTGTGATTACTCCATGCTTTTACTTTGTGCAAGCTTTTATTACGTGCTTATCTTGTGCTTGCATTTGTTGTTGTGCTTGCCATATATGTTGTCCACCTAGTTGCATATCTAGACAAACTACTTTCTCATTGAGCCTTCCTTTTGTCAAAAGAAATTACAAATAGCTAGAGCATCTACAGTCGGGCGCCCTATATCCGTCTCATATGCCCGGGTAAGCTGTTTGGTCACTAACCGGTCACAAAAGGCCGACCCAACTGAAGCTCCTAAACGGGCCTCAAACATCCGGACTGACCGGCACCCCTCAGATCCGTCCCAAATGTATGGTGGATATGAGGCGGCCCAGGAACGCGCGGGCGCGTCCGCCAGGTCAGCCTGGCCCACCCTGACCCCACAAAAAACCCCATCCGGCAAAAACCCTAGCTCACTCTGCTCCGCTCTGCTCCCCTCCCCAACGCTCCCATTTTCTCAATCCGTCAAATCTCTAGTGCCAGCGAGCATGTCCAGCACCGGCAGCCACTCTGACGGCAGCTCCGGAGACAAGGAGGAGCTGGCGCTCCGACATGGACCAGAGCGCGAGGAGCGCGATGGCGGCAAGCGCCCACACCTTGTACCGCCCTTGAGGGAGTCCTGGGTTAAGGGGTCCTCGGACGTCTGACCTGTTGACATGGGCCGGACTGTTGGGCTGTGAAGATACAAGACCGAAGACTCTCACCCGTGTCCGGATGGGACTCACCTTGGCATGGAAGGCAAGCTTGGCATACGGATATGAAGATCCCTTTCTCTGTAGCCAACTTTGCACAACCCTAGTCCCCTCTGGTGTCTATATAAACCAGAGGGCTTAGTCCGTAGAGAGCAGAACAATCATAATCATACAGGCTAGACTTCTAGGGTTTTAGCCATTACGATCTCGTGGTAGATCAACTCTTGTAATATTCATATTCATCAAGATCAATCAAGAAGGAAGTAGGGTATTACCTCCATAGAGAGGTCCCGAACCTGGGTAAACATCGTGTCCCCTGTCTCATGTTACCATCGACCTTAGACGCACAGTTCAGGACCTCCTACCCGAGATCCGCCGGTTTTGACACCGACATTGGTGCTTTCATTGAGAGTTCCGCTGTGACGTCAAAGACAGGGTTGATGGCTCGCCTTGTTATCAAGGACAGTATCACCTCCGGAGGTGCCCTGGCCTCAGGCCAAACCCTCTGGCTGGGCGGCTTTACCATGACCGCCCCTACGGCCGTTAAGCCAACGATGACTTCTCGGGTCATCGAAAACCACCTCTGTGTTAGCTCCGAATACTCCAAGCAGATGGGTCCGGCTGAGTTGTCGTCTTTGAACGAGCTCCTAGATCGCATCGCCGCCCTAGGGGTCGCTACAGACTACGATCAGATTGGGCTTAAACCCGACCAGAGAGAAATTAAATGCCCGCCGATCACCCACCAGATAGCGGTAGTTGAGGAGCAAGACGACAACTCTTCCTCTATATTGAGGGCGAACTGTGTTCGGATCTCCGAGCTCGAAGAGCCGGACACCTGCCTTCGGAAGGACATAGCCTGCCCTCCGGACCTAGAATCGGACGATGGGCCTGAAAAATCAGTTAACATCCCGGAGCCTGACCTATTAAGGTCGGGAGTTCTTCAAACTCCGGATTCCAAATTGGGTCAGGTTTCGGATTTAAAGCCACCCACCCACCCAGATAGACGTGATCTCACGTACATACGGCAGCAGTCTCAGGAAACAGTCCATCACTTTTGGGCCAGATTCCTCCTTGGCAAAGACAAGAGTAAAGATTGCCGCAACGAAGATGCGATCTCAGCATTCTGCAATAATTGCACGAACGAAGGACTCCTCAACGCCATCAATCGCCGTCGCGTATTACACTTCGCTGACTTGAGGCAACCATCGTACAGAAGTACTGCGCAATGGAAAGCGCCTGGAAAAGTCAGGCAGCTCTCTGGGAACCACCGGTTTCCACTCAACCGTTAGTCCGGGCAAAAAGGGTGCACCCTCACGGCGCACCAGATCCAATAGTAAAGAAATCTAAGCACATCACGGGGCGCGGAACCGTTCTGGAGGGATGGCTTGATAGGCCATGCAAAATACATGCAACACCGGACACCATACCAACCCACAGCCTTAGAGCATGTTGGATACTCCGGCAAGTGGCCAAGAGCGGCGAGGATATGCTCACCAAAAATACACCAGTGCAACACTCCCCGGAAGATGACGACCCCGGTGTATTGACAGTCTTTGAGACTTTCGCTTCAAACAGTCGGCGTAAAAGGGCTTTCCGCGACCTTGCCGAAGTCTGCCAAGTCGCAGCAATAAACCCCTGGAACGACATGGCCATGACTTTCAATGCCGGTGACGAACCAAAATTCAGGACAGTCTGGGCACCAGCCGCCTTGGTCCTCAGTCCAATTGTGGACAGATACCGGCTCACCAAAGTGCTCATGGACGGCGGCGGCGGATTAAACCTCATCTACGAGGATACATTCAATGAAATGGAAATAGACAAGAACCGCATCGAGCAAAGTAGCACGACCTTCCGAGGAATTATTCCCTGTCAGGAGGCGCGATGCGCGGGAATAATCACACTCGATGTGGTATTCGGCACGCCGGAGAATTATTGGTCCAAAGAAATAACCTTCCAAGTGGCCCCTTTCCACAGTGGATATCACGCCCTATTGGGGCGAGATGCATTTACACGCTTCCAAGCTATACCTCATTATGGGTACATGAAGCTCAAGATGCCTAGGCCCAATGGTATAATCACTCTCGCCAGTGATCCGGACATAGCACTCCGCGCCGAAAACAAGACCACATCCCTGGCCCTCGAGGCATTGTCCGAAGCCCTCGCGGCCGAAGAATTAACCGCACTACGCTCCACGGTGGATAGGGACGACATAATCCTGGACAAGAGACCCAAATGCACCTCCTTTAAACCAGCAGATGAAATAGTGAAATTTCAAGTCCACCCGACGGACCCCAAGAAGAGAGCATCCATCAGGGCACAACTCGACCCAACGGTCGACGTCGCGCTACGAGAGTTCATGTGTGAGAACTGGGACATATTCGCCTGGCACCCTTCTGATATGCCAGGAATCCCTCGCAGGTTGGCCGAACACAATCTCAATATATTAAAGGGATATAAACCGGTCAATCAAACACTGCGGTGTTTTTCCGAACCCAAACGACAAGCTATGGGGGAGGAGCTAGCCAAGTTACTCGAGGCCGGATTCATCAGAGAAATAAAACACCTGGACTAGCTAGCAAACCTGGTGATGGTGCCAAAGAAGGATAAATCCTGGCGCCTATGCGTCGATTTCAAAGACCTCAATAAGGCTTGCCCTAAGGATCCCTCCCCCTCCCTCGCATAGATCAGATTATTGATGCAACCGCAGGACACGACTCATTGTGTTTCCTCGACGCATACTCCGGATACCATCAAATCAAGATAAAGGAGTCCGATCAAGCCGCAATGGCATTCATTACCCCATATGGGCCTTTCTGCTTCAACACTATGCCTTTCGGGCTAAAAAATGCTGGCGCCACCTACCAACGCATGATTCAAACATGCCTGGAGAAATAGATCAGCAAGACAGTTGAAGCATATGTGGATGACGTCGTCATTAAAACCAGTCATGTCGAGTCATTGATAGACGATTTACGTCTCACATTCGACAGCCTCCATACATATGACATCAAGCTCAATCCGGAAAAGTGTGTTTTCGGCGTCCCCGCCGGAAAACTGTTGGGCTTCATCGTTTCCAATAGAGGAATCGAGGCAAATCCATCCAAAATCCGAGCTTTGTCACAATTGGCTATGCCAACAGACCTTAAACAGGTCCAAAAACTCGCGGGATGCGTGGCAGCTTTAAGCCGCTTTATCTTCAGATTGGGAGAAAAAGCATTGCAACTCTACCGCCTTCTCCGACGCACCGACCACTTTGAGTGAACGGATACGGCAACGGCCAAACTGGAGGAAATAAAGCCCCTTTTAGCGAGCAACCCATCCTGGCCGCGTCGAACATCGGCGCACCCATGTTATTATACATATCGGCAACACACCAAGTGGTGAGCGCCATGCTCGTTGTTGAGCGAGAGTATGACAGACACAAATTTTCGCTCCAGAAACCGGTATACTACGTATCCACTATCCTCACACCGTGTAAATCCCGATACCCTCATTACCAAAAAATAGCATACGCGGTCTTCATGGCATCCCGGAAGCCGCGGCACTACTTTCAAGAGTGGTCGATTACGGTGGCTTCCGAGGTACCACTCAACGACATAATAAACAACCGCGATGCCACATGCCAGATTGCTAAGTGGGCCATTGAGCTCCTTCCATTCGACATAACATACAAACCGCGCTGAGCCATTAAATCCCATGTACTGGCTGACTTCATCGCCGAATGGATAAAGGCCGAACTCCCTAAAGAGTACGACACATATTCCAACTAGGTTATGTACTTTGATGGTTCCAAAATGTTGGTGGGGTTAGGGGCGGGCGTTGTCTTAACCTCCCCCATTGGAGACGTAGTCCAGTACGTACTCCAAATATTATACACAGACTCCAACAATGCAGCCGAATATGAGGCCTTATTGCATGGACTTCAAACGGCCGTCTCCATGGGCATACAATGCCTGGAGGTGCGCAGGGACTCAAACCTTGCAATATCTCAAATAAATGGAGATTTCGATGCCAAAGATCCGAAAATGGCGGCTTACCGTAACGCCGTTCTCAAAATCTCGGCTCGGTTCGAGGGACTCGAGTTTCATCATGTGGCTCGAGAAAGTAATCAAGCGGCGGACATCCTTGCTCGCATCGGCGCCAAGCGCGACCCCGTCCCACCTAACATCTTTCTGGAAAGGCTTTTTAAGCCGTCTGTGGTGTGGCAAAGGGAGAGCAGCAACACCAGTCCGGATCCGACTATAACCCCAGATTTTGAACACACCGATATCATCAGGGGCTCAGCCACCGAAATAACACCGTCGGCCCATCTTATCATGGCAGTCATTGCCCCATGGACCGAACCCTTCTTGGCCTACCTTAATAGGCGAGAACTCCCCGAGGACCAGAATGAGGCTCGCTGCATTGTCCGGCGCTCAAAAGCCTACAAGGTTCACGACGGAGAACTTTGTAAGAAAAGTGCTACTGGAGTACTCCAAAGATGTATCTCCGAGGAAGAGGGGCGGCAGCTATTGGCCGAAATTCATGCTGGTCTCGGTGGTCACCATGCCGTAGCTTGGGACCTTGTAAGCACGGCCTTCCGTACAGGTTTCTATTGGTCGACGGCCCGGGCAGATGCACAGGACCTTGTCCAACGCTGCGTCGGCAGCCAGCTTTTCGCTAACCAAAGCCATATGCCACCCACCGCTCTACAAACAATCCCCATCACTTGGCCTTTCGCGGTCTGGGGGTTTGATATGGTCGGACCCCTTAAAGGAGGAAGCCATACAAAAAAATATCTGTTGGTCATGGTGGATAAATTCAGTAAGTGGATAGTGGCCAAACCAGTTAAAACTGCCGAAGCCAGACCAGTGATAGACTTCATATATGGTGTTGTGCACCGTTATGGTGTTCCACATAGTATCATCACCGATAACGGCTCCAATTTCACAGCCAATGAAGTGAAATCCTGGTGTGCTAAATTGGGCATTAAGCTCGATTACGCCTCGGTCTACCACCCACAAATAAATGGTCAAGTCGAATGAGCTAATGGTCTTATTATGAGCGGCATTAAGCCTAGACTAGTGCGGTCTTTGAAAAAATCAGACAAGCACTGGGTTGAGGAGCTCGACTCCGTACTCTGGGGGCTGCGGACCACGCCCAATCGCACTACCGGATATACACCCTTTTTCATGGTGTACGGCGCAGAGGCCGTGTTGCCCTGCGACATTATTCATGACTCACCTCGAGTGCGCATGTATGAAGAGAGAGAGGCCGAGCTTGATCCGCAGGACAGCTTAGATGCCCTGGAGGAGGAGCGCGACGTCGCAAAAGCCCGTTCCACATTTTACCAACAGCAGGCTCGCAGATATCAAAGCAGAGAAGTGCGGGCCAAGACATATAATGTTGGTGAACTCATTCTACGCTTGCCAGAGAAGAAAAAGGACAAACTCAAGCCCAAGTGGGAGGGTCCCTTCATCATTGACAAAGTTCTCACAGGAGGAGCGTACCGCCTGCGTGATGCATCAGATAATCGCCTGGAGCCGAACCCATGGAACGCGGCCAGACTCTGAAGATTCTACGCCTAGAGCCGAAATCTTTTTTCGTCTTCTTCTCCCTTTTGTCTTCTCTACTTTTTCCTCTCCTTTCGCCTTTTTTAGCTTTAAAGCTCTTGTGCGGTTAAACTACACACCTATGACATACACATCCTTAAATGTACACGTTCATCAATACCTGGGGGCTTCTTTTACAGAAGCTTATTATTATCTCTCGAGTGTTAGGCTCACCACATATGTTTCCTCTTCCGCATATGTACCTTTTCTTCGCCATTATATGCATCGTTATGACTTAAGTTTTGGCCAAGCTGGGTTGCCTGGCTCCTGTGCTTATGTCCTACGTTCCCGTTTGTTCGGCTAGGGCATAAAGGGAGCACATCTTCAATTGTTACTGCCGGGTCATCCGGATGTGTACCTCAGGCTGGGTGAAGCCGAAAGCTAGCGTTCTTAAGGGAATATTCGGTCGGCGGACTAAAGATGTTTTCACACTCATTACACTATGAACCCCCAGATGTCACATATACTGTGATTTTTTCAATCACAGTTCGGGCATGCATACTACTGCATGTCCACCCAAGGAAAGGAACCCTTAACGGAACTATTCTCTGTGGAAGATGTTTCTTATAATTACAATGTAATATAACATAGCTAGCCAGATACAACTCGTCTATTCAAGCAACTATGACCCCTATGCCTAGTTTCCACGCATACCCCGGTCCATTCGGCCGCTTTGGTATTCGGAAACACTCAGCACCTTCGGGTCCAGAGGTCGAAGAGAAAAGGTCTGCCATGACAATCATTTTACAATCCGGCTAGAGACAATTCTGTCAATTGAAGTACATAGTCACTTGGACTCAAAGACTTCTTCCTCTATACCGTCTAATAGGTTGTCTAACTTACATTCCCGTTGGGAATATTTGGCAGCTACTTCTACTTGGTCATATACCAAATTGACGGGAATTTCTTTCCCATCTGACCCTAGAGGTGTTGGAAATATGCCCTAGAGGCAATAATAAAAGCTTTATTATTATATTTCCTTATTCATGATAATTGTCTTTATTCGTGCTATAATTATGTTAACCGGAAATCGTAATACATGTGTGAATAACAGACAACAACATGTCCCTAGTGAGCCTCTAGTTGACTAGCTCGTTGATCGACAGATAGTCATGGTTTCCTGACTATGGACATTGGATGTCATCGATAACGGGATCACATCATTAGGAGAATGATGTGATGGACAAGACCCAATCCTAAACATAGCATAAGATCGCATAGTTCGTTTGCTAGAGTTTTCCAATGTCAAGTATCCTTTCCTTAGACCATGAGATCGTGTAACTCCCGGATACCGTAGGAGTGCTTTGGGTGTGCCAAACGTCACAACGTAACTGGGTGACTATAAAGGTATGCTACGGGTATCTCTGAAAGTGTCTGTTGGGTTGACATGGATCGAGACTGGGATTTGTCACTCCGCTTGACGGAGAGGTATCACCGGGCCCTCTCGGTAATGCATCATCACAATGAGCTCAATGTGATCAAAGTGTTTGATCACGGGATCATGCATTACGGTAACGAGAAAAGTGACTTGCCGGCAACGAGATTGAACGAGGTATTGGTATACCGACGATCGAATCTCGGGCAAGTAAAATACCGATTGACAAAGGGAATCGTATACGGGATTAATTGAATCCTTGACATCGTGGTTCATCCGATGAGATCATCGTGGAGCATGTGGGAGCCAACATGGGTATCCAGATCCCGCTGTTGGTTATTGCCCGAGAGCCGTCTCGGTCATGTCTGCATGTCTCCCGAACCCGTAGGGTCTACACACTTAAGGTTCGGTGACGCTAGGGTTATAGGGATATGTATGTGCAGTAACCCGAATGTTGTTCGGAGTCCCGGATGAGATCCCAGACGTCACGAGGAGTTTCGGAATGGTCCGGAGGTAAAGATTTATATATGGAAAGTCATCATACGGACATCGGGACAAGTTTCGGGGTTATCGGTATTGTACCGGGACCACCGGAAGGTCCCGGGGGGTCCACCGGGTGGGGCCACCTATCCCGGAGGGCCCCATGGGCTGTATGAGGGAGGGAACCAGCCCATAGTGGGCTGGTGCGCCTCCCCCCCATGGGCCCCATGCGCCTAGGGTTTTGGGGGAGGGAAACCCTAAAGGGGACGCCCCCCTTGCTTGGGGGGCAAGCCCCCTTCCCTGGCCGCCGCCCCCCCTAGGAGATCTCATCTCCTAGGGCAGGCGCCCCCCCTTGGGGGTTATATAAAGGGGGGGAGAGAGGGGGCTGATCACCCATTGCCCTGGCGCCTCCCTCTCCCTCTCCAACACCTCCTCCTCCTCCATTGAGCACGGCGAAGCCCTGCCGGAGTACTGCAGTTCCACCATCACCACGCCGTCGTGCTGTTGCTGGAGCCTTCATCCCCAACCTCTCCTTTGCCTTGCTGGATCAAGAAGGAGGAGACGTCACGCTTTCCGTACGTGTGTTGAACGCGGAGGTGCCGTCCGTTCGGCACTAGGTCATCGGTGAATTGGATCACGGCAAGTACGACTACCTCATCCACGTTCACTCGAACGCTTCCGTTGCGATCTACAAAGTGGTATGTAGATGCTATCTAATCTGAATACTCGTTGCTTGATGAACTCCTAGATGGATCTTGGTGAAACCGTAGGAAAAATTTTAATTTTCTGCAACGTTCCCCAACAGTGGCATCATGAGCTAGGTCTATGCGTAGTTCTTCTTGCACGAGTAGAACACAATTTGTTGTGGGCATAGATGTTGTCAACTCTTCTTGCCGCTACTAGTCTTATCTTGCTTCAACGGTATTGTGGGATGAATCGGCCCGGACCAACCTTACACGTACGCTTACGTGAGACCGGTTCCACCGACGAACATGCACTAGTTGCATAAGGTGGCTGGCGGGTGTCTGTCTCTCCTACTTTAGTTGGAGCGTATTCGATGAAAAGGGTCCTTATGAAGGGTAAATAGAAGTTGACAAATCACGTTGTGGTGGTTTTAACATAGGTAAGAAAACGTTCTTGCTAGAACCCTAATTCAGCCACGTAAAACTTGCAACAACAATTAGAGGACGTCTAACTTGTTTTTGCAGCAAGTGCTTTGTGATATGATATGGCCAAAGTTGTGATGTATGATGAATGATCTATATGTGATGTATGAGATGTTCATGCTATTGTAATAGGAATCACGACTTGCATGTCGATGAGTATGACAACCGGCAGGAGCCATAGGAGTTGTCTTTATTTTTTGTATGACCTGCGTGTCATTGAGAATCGCCATGTAAATTACTTTACTTTATTGCTAAACCCGTTATCCATAGTAGTAGAAGTAATAGTTGGCGAGCAACTTCATGGAGACACGATGATGAAGATCATGATGATGAAGATCATGGTGTCAAGCCGGTGACAAGATGATCATGGAGCCCCAAGATGGAGATCGAAGGAGCTATGTGATATTGGCCATATCATGTCACGTTTATTATTTCATTGCATGTGATGTTTATCATGTTTTGCATCTTGTTTACTTAGAACGACGGTAGTAAATAAGATGATCCCTCATAATAATTTCAAGAAAGTGTTCACCCTAACTGTGCACCGTTGCGACAGTTCGTTGTTTCGAAGCACCACGTGATGATCGGGTGTGATAGATTCTAACGTTCACATACAACGGGTGTAAGACAGATTTACACACGCAAAACACTTAGGTTGACTTGACGAGCCTAGCATGTACAGACATGGCCTCGGAACACAGAAGACCGAAAGGTCGAGCATGAGTCGTATGGAAGATACGATCAACATGAAGATGTTCACCGATGTTGGCTAGTCCGTCTCACGTGATGATCGGACACGGCCTAGTTGACTCGGATCATGTAATACTTAGATGACTCTAAGAGGGATGTCTATCTAAGTGGGAGTTCATTAAATAATTTGAACTTTATTATCATGAACTTAGTCTAAATATTTACAATATGTCTTGTAGATCAAATGGCCAACGTAGTCCTCAACTTCAACGCGTTCCTAGAGAAAACCAAGCTGAAAGACGATGGTAGCAACTATACGGACTGGGTCCGGAACCTGAGGATCATCCTCATAGCTGCCAAGAAAGATTATGTCCTACGAGCACCGCTGGGTGACTCACCTGTTCTCCCTGCACAACAAGACGTTATGAACGCTTGGCAGTCGCGATGCGATGATTACTCCCTCGTTCAGTGCGGCATGCTTTACAGCTTAGAGCCGGGGCTCCAAAAGCGTTTTGAGAGACATGGAGCATATGAGATGTTCGAAGAGCTGAAAATGGTTTTCCAAGCTCATGCCCGGGTTGAGAGATATGAGATCTCCAACAAATTCTTTGGCTGTAAGATGGAGGAAAATAGCTCTGTCAGTGAGCACATACTCAGAATGTCTGGATTGCACAACCGGTTGACTCAACTGGAAGTTAATCTTCCGGAAGAGGTGGTCATTGACAGAATCCTCCAGTCGCTTCCACCTAGCTACAAGAGCTTTGTGATGAACTACAATATGCAGGGGATGGTAAAGACCATTCCTGAGGTGTATGCTATGCTGAAATCAGCAGAGGTAGAAATCAAGAAAGAGCATCAAGTGCTGATGGTGAATAAAACCACTAAGTTCAAAAGGAGCAAGGGTAAAAAGAACTTCAAGAAGGACGGCAAGGAAGTTGCCGCGCCCGGTAAGCAAGTTGCCGGGAAGAAGCCAAAGAATGGACCCAAGCCCGAAACTGAGTGCTTTTATTGCAAGGGAAGTGGTCACTGGAAGCGGAACTGCCCCAAATACTTAGCGGACAAGAAGGCCGGCAAAACCAAAGGTATATGTGATATACATGTAATTGATGTGTACCTTACCAGCACTCGTAGTAGCTCTTGGGTATTTGATACCGGTGCAGTTGCTCACATTTGTAACTCAAAGCAGGAGCTACGGAATAAACGGAGACTGGCGAAGGACGAGGTGACGATGCGCGTCGGGAATGGTTCCAAGGTCGATGTGATCGCCGTCGGCACGCTGCCTCTACATTTACCTACGGGATTAGTTTTAAACCTCAATAATTGTTATTTAGTACCAAGTTTGAGCATGAACATTGTATCCGGATCTCGCTTAATTCGAGATGGCTACTCATTTAAATCCGAGAATAATGGTTGTTCTATTTATATGAGAGATATGTTTTATGGTCATGCTCCGATGGTTAATGGTTTATTCTTGATGAATCTCGTACGTGATGATACACATATTCATAGTGTGAGTACCAAAAGAGTTAAAGTTGATAACAATAGTCCCACATATTTGTGGCACTGCCGCCTTGGTCACATAGGTGTCAAACGCATGAAGAAGCTCCATGCAGATGGACTTTTAGAGTCTCTTGATTATGAATCATTTGACACGTGCGAACCATGCCTCATGGGTAAAATGACCAAGACTCCATTCTCAGGAACAATGGAGCGAGCTACCAACTTATTGGAAATCATACATACCGATGTGTGTGGTCCAATGAGTGTTGAGGCTCGCGGTGGCTATCGTTATGTTCTCACCCTCACTGATGACTTGAGTAGATATGGGTATATCTACTTAATGAAACACAAGTCTGAGACCTTTGAAAAGTTCAAGGAATTTCAGAATGAGGTTGAGAATCAACGTGATAGAAAGATCAAGTTTATACGATCAGATCGTGGAGGAGAATACTTGAGTCACGAATTTGGCACACACTTAAGAAAATGTGGAATAGTTTCACAACTCACGCCGCCTGGAACACCTCAGCGTAATGGTGTGTCCGAACGTCGTAATCGCACTCTATTAGATATGGTGCGATCTATGATGTCTCTTACTGACTTACCGCTATCTTTTTGGGGCTATGCTTTAGAGACTGCCGCATTCACTTTAAATAGGGCTCCGTCGAAATCCGTTGAGACGACACCGTATGAATTATGGTTTGGGAAGAAACCTAAGCTGTCGTTTCTAAAAGTTTGGGGATGCGATGCTTATGTGAAGAAACTTCAACCTGAGAAGCTCGAACCCAAGTCGGAAAAATGCGTCTTCATAGGATACCCTAAAGAAACTATTGGGTATACCTTCTACCTCAGATCCGAAGGCAAGATCTTTGTTGCCAAGAATGGATCCTTTCTAGAGAAAGAGTTTCTCTCGAAAGAAGTAAGTGGGAGGAAAGTAGAACTTGATGAAGTGTTACCTCTTGAACCGGAAAATGGCGAAACTCAAGAAATCGTTCCTGAGGTGCCTGCACCAACTAGAGAGGAAATTAATGATTATGATCAAGATACTTCTGATCAAGCTCCTACTGAAATTCGAAGGTCCACAAGGACACGTTCCGCACCAGAATGGTACGGCAACCCTGTCTTGGAAATCATGTTGTTAGACAACGGTGAACCTTCGAACTATGAGGAAGCAATGGCGGGCCCGGATTCCGACAAATGGCTGGAAGCCATGAAATCCGAGATAGGATCCATGTATGAAAACTAAGTATGGACTTTGACTGACTTGCCCGTTGAACGGCGAGCCATAGAAAATAAATGGATCTTTAAGAAGAAGACAGACGCGGATGGTAATGTGACCATCTATAAAGCTCGGCTTGTCGCTAAGGGTTATCGACAAGTTCAAGGAATTGACTACGATGAGACTTTCTCACCGGTAGCGAAGCTGAAGTCCGTCCGAATCATGTTAGCAATTGCCGCATACTATGATTATGAGATATGGCAAATGGACGTCAAAACGGCATTCCTTAATGGTTTCCTTAAGGAAGAATTGTATATGATGCAGCCGGAAGGTTTTGTCGATCCTAAGAATGCTGACAAAGTATGCAAGCTCCAACGCTCGATTTATGGGCTGGTGCAAGCATCTCGGAGTTGGAACATTCGCTTTGATGAGATGATCAAAGCGTTTGGGTTTACACAGACTTATGGAGAAGCCTGTGTTTACAAGAAAGTGAGTGGGAGCTCTATAGCATTTCTCATATTATATGTAGACGACATACTTTTGATGGGAAATGATATAGAACTCTTGGACAGCATTAAGGCCTATTTGAATAAGAGTTTTTCAATGAAGGACCTTGGAGAAGCTGCTTATATATTAGGCATCAAGATCTATAGAGATAGATCGAGACGCCTCATAGGTCTTTCACAAAGCACATACCTTGATAAGATATTGAAGAAATTCAATATGGATCAATCTAAGAAAGGGTTCTTACCTGTGTTACAAGGTGTGAAATTGAGCTCAGCTCAATGTCCGACCACGGCAGAAGATATAGAAGAGATGAGCGTCATCCCCTATGCCTCAGCCATAGGTTCTATTATGTATGCCATGCTGTGTACCAGACCTGATGTAAACCTTGCCGTAAGTTTGGTAGGTAGGTACCAAAGTAATCCCGGCAAGGAACACTGGACAGCGGTCAAGAATATCCTGAAGTACCTGAAAAGGACTAAGGAAATGTTTCTCGTTTATGGAGGTGACGAAGAGCTCGTCGTAAAAGGTTACGTCGACGCTAGCTTCGACACAGATCTGGATGACTCTAAGTCACAAACCGGATACGTGTATATTTTGAATGGTGGGGCAGTAAGCTGGTGCAGTTGCAAGCAAAGCGTCGTGGCGGGATCTACATGTGAAGCGGAGTACATGGCAGCCTCGGAGGCAGCACATGAAGCAATTTGGGTGAAGGAGTTCATCACCGACCTCGGAGTCATACCCAATGCGTCGGGGCCAATCAAGCTCTTCTGTGACAACACTGGAGCTATTGCACTTGTAAAGGAGCCCAGGTTTCACAAGAAGACCAGGCACATCAAGCGTCGCTTCAACTCCATTCGTGAAAATGTTCAAGATGGAGACATAGAGATTTGTAAAGTACACACGGATCTGAATGTCGCAGATCCGTTGACTAAACCTCTCCCTAAGGCAAAACATGATCATCACCAGAACTCTATGGGTGTTCGATTCATCACAATGTAACTAGATTATTGACTCTAGTGCAAGTGGGAGACTGTTGGAAATATGCCCTAGAGGCAATAATAAAAGCTTTATTATTATATTTCCTTATTCATGATAATTGTCTTTATTCGTGCTATAATTGTGTTAACCGGAAATCGTAATACATGTGTGAATAACAGACAACAACATGTCCCTAGTGAGCCTCTAGTTGACTAGCTCGTTGATCGACAGATAGTCATGGTTTCCTGACTATGGACATTGGATGTCATCGATAACGGGATCACATCATTAGGAGAATGATGTGATGGACAAGACCCAATCCTAAACATAGCATAAGATCGCATAGTTCGTTTGCTAGAGTTTTCCAATGTCAAGTATCCTTTCCTTAGACCATGAGATCGTGTAACTCCCGGATACCGTAGGAGTGCTTTGGGTGTGCCAAACGTCACAACGTAACTGGGTGACTATAAAGGTATGCTACGGGTATCTCTGAAAGTGTCTGTTGGGTTGACATGGATCGAGACTGGGATTTGTCACTCCGCTTGACGGAGAGGTATCACCGGGCCCTCTCGGTAATGCATCATCACAATGAGCTCAATGTGATCAAAGTGTTTGATCACGGGATCATGCATTACGGTAACGAGAAAAGTGACTTGCCGGCAACGAGATTGAACGAGGTATTGGTATACCGACGATCGAATCTCGGGCAAGTAAAATACCGATTGACAAAGGGAATCGTATACGGGATTAATTGAATCCTTGACATCGTGGTTCATCCGATGAGATCATCGTGGAGCATGTGGGAGCCAACATGGGTATCCAGATCCCGCTGTTGGTTATTGCCCGAGAGCCGTCTCGGTCATGTCTGCATGTCTCCCGAACCCGTAGGGTCTACACACTTAAGGTTCGGTGACGCTAGGGTTATAGGGATATGTATGTGCAGTAACCCGAATGTTGTTCGGAGTCCCGGATGAGATCCCAGACGTCACGAGGAGTTTCGGAATGGTCCGGAGGTAAAGATTTATATATGGAAAGTCATCATACGGACATCGGGACAAGTTTCGGGGTTATCGGTATTGTACCGGGACCACCGGAAGGTCCCGGGGGGTCCACCGGGTGGGGCCACCTATCCCGGAGGGCCCCATGGGCTGTATGAGGGAGGGAACCAGCCCATAGTGGGCTGGTGCGCCTCCCCCCCATGGGCCCCATGCGCCTAGGGTTTTGGGGGAGGGAAACCCTAAAGGGGGCGCCCCCCTTGCTTGGGGGGCAAGCCCCCTTCCCTGGCCGCCCCCCCTAGGAGATCTCATCTCCTAGGGCAGGCGCCCCCCCTTGGGGGTTATATAAAGGGGGGGGGAGAGAGGGGGCTGATCACCCATTGCCCTGGCGCCTCCCTCTCCCTCTCCCTCTCCAACACCTCCTCCTCCTCCATTGAGCACGGCGAAGCCCTGCCGGAGTACTGCAGTTCCACCATCACCACGCCGTCGTGCTGTTGCTGGAGCCTTCATCCCCAACCTCTCCTTTGCCTTGCTGGATCAAGAAGGAGGAGACGTCACGCTTTCCGTACGTGTGTTGAACGCGGAGGTGCCGTCCGTTCGGCACTAGGTCATCGGTGAATTGGATCACGGCAAGTACGACTACCTCATCCACGTTCACTCGAACGCTTCCGTTGCGATCTACAAAGTGGTATGTAGATGCTATCTAATCTGAATACTCATTGCTTGATGAACTCCTAGATGGATCTTGGTGAAACCGTAGGAAAAATTTTAATTTTCTGCAACGTTCCCCAACAAGAGGTCCGACCCGGGCCATATGATTTGGATCAAGCATGTACCGTGTCTTCACCATGGCCCAGGCCTCTCGCGCACCTTCCCGACAGGCCGATATCTTCCATAATCAGAAACGCCGCCGCGCTCCCTTGAATAGCTGTACAAGCTCCTCCATACTTCCTGGAGGGGAGGCGGAGGGCCATAAGGCCTTCGCAATACTTCGCATCGCCTGCCGAGCTTGTTCGTGCATTTGCGACAGCTCTCGTAGTAGATCGCCCGAGGATCCGGATATCTCCTCTTCGGGCCGGCCGGTCAGCATACCTACAGACATAACTCTGTCAGTTCCTCTCCTCGCCGAATTACACGGAGGTGAGTTTGAACACATACTAAATATGCCGCCTCACAGTCTTTTGTTTTCTTTCACGGAGTCGGCTAGCTGGGCCCGCACATCTTTCAGTTCTTCTCCCAGCTAGGTGTGGGAATCCTGGAGTTTGTTTTTCTCCTCCCTGACCCGTGTCAGTATACGTTCACCCGCGACCAGTTGCCTTTTGGCTTCCTGTTCAGCCGCTTGCGCGACTTCCAGTGCCTCCTTCACTTTATCTAACGATCATGCAATGTGATTTGCAACACTATTAGCATTACTGGTATATAATTATATTTTCTCGCGGAGGGGAGTATTACCAGGCGATGCCTTCTTGGATTTCTCCAGTTCGGCGGCGGCAGCATTCAACTCGGTCTGACACTTCTCCAGTTCTTAAGACAACAGGTTGTTCTTCTCCGAAAGCACCTGGTTATACAATGATCCTTAAATCAGTTGTATCAACTGCTTCAAGTCTCGGGGCTACTGGTATATGATTATAAGATTTGAACAATGTAAATTTACCCACATATCTTTTAAATGTTGGTCTGTGGCTCTGGCAAGCCCGTCTCGAGCATCTTGGATATATGCATCAGCCGAGCTGAAGGCATTGAATGCCTCATTTGTAAAGCCGGGGTCGCGTAGAATGGATCTCCAGCGCCGATGATTCATGGCGTCTCCACTTCCGAGTTTGTGACGGATACATCATCCGACTCCTCTGCCGAAGGACAATCCAGCGTCACTCCCGTATCAACCATTGCCTTTAAAGCAGGGTCGGGAACCTGACTTGTGGAGGCGCGGTCGGTAAGATCCCCGGACATAGTCCGGCGAACGCTTTTCCTGATAAGACACAGCGGATAATGTCACAGCTAGATGTGATTGCCAAGGGGCATATTTACAAAGCCATACCTCTTCGATGAAGGCTCGGTCATGTCTTCGTCTGCCTTCCTCTTTGAAGGCCTGCCCGGCGTGGGCGCCGCTCTCTTTGGAGTTGCCTCTGGTGTAGCATGACGCGCCGAGCGCCTCCCCTTTGGAGCACAAGACAGTGTGATGGGTGAGGCAGAATGAGGAGGCTCTTTCAGAGGAGATATCTCCTGATTACTTACGTGTGAGGCAGGGAGAAAACTAGGATAGTCAGCGGTAATGGCCACTTCCATGCCGTCATAGCTTGCCTGGTAGAACACCCCATCCTCGAGCTCCACATATATGTCCGGATCCTCTTCGAATCCGGGGTCAAGGTCCCGGTTATGGTTCTCTGGCTGTGGGGCGGGGCAGTGTATCCCCTTGGTGATTTTTCGCCATTCCTGTTACGAATGGACGGAGTAATGTTCTTTGAAAGTGACTCAGGGAGTAGATTGAATGGAATAATGGGATTGGAACTCACCCGGCTTGGAGGGTTGTACATGGAAAATCCATCCCGGCGCTTAATGCGAAGGAATTCCTCTTCCTCCCCTTTGAATAGTTCGACCAATATTTTGGCCAGAGCGGCGGGGGTGTCCGGACCTTTTCGACCGCAGCGGGAGGCGTCATCTTCCCCATTGTAGTGCCACATAGGAAGCCCTCTATATTGGAGTGGTTGAACCACTCGTACTACGGAAGTCGCCATTACCTCGATTATCGATAATCCGGACTGGGCAAGTGACTTTATCTTGCTCATCAGTTGACGGACTTCCGCGCTATCTTCCTCCTCGAGGCTCCGAGGGCGCGAGCTGTGGCGTTTCTTCAACAGAACACTTGCAAATTCGGGAAGACCCATTCAGACTGGGTCAGGAAGGGCAACGTCCTTGATATAGAACCATTCAGAAGGCCACTCTTCGGATGCCTTCTTCGGCGTGCCAGACAGGTATCCGGTCCCGGCGATGTGCCATACTTCGGCTCCGCCCACTTCAAATATTGATCCCACTTGGTTGCGAGGGACGAGGCAGAATAGCTTACTCCACAATTCAAAATGGGCTTCACAACCCAGGAATAGCTTGCAAAGAGCAACGTAACCCGCGATGTGCAGGATGGAGGCGGGAGCGAAGTTGTGCAGTTGAAGGCCATAATACTCTAGAAGCCCTCGGAGGAACGGATGGATTGGAAATCCGACGCCTCTTAGCAAGTAGGGGACAAAGCACACTCGCTCCCCCTAAATGGATTGGGGAAATTCTCAGCGTGAGCCCCACCATTGAAGAAAGTAAATCCTGCTCGAACAGGGACTAAATCTGCAGGGGGAATCCCTGTGTTTGCAGCTTCACCAGCTGACTGTGGGATACGGAACATCTCTCCCAATCGCCCTTCTCGGGACCATGGGGACGTGGAGAGGAACTGGGAGCGCTAGCCATGTTGGGGTGGTTCCTCCTAGGAAGCTTTGAGGATTTTTCGTGTGGTATGGAAGGGATCTGAGATCCAATCCCGTTAAATAGACGCTGTTCTTGCATGGCCGGGGTGTTATGTGCAAAAATACCCTGACCTCTCACATTCGCTCGACACGTGGAAGCTGAAGTTGTTGACGCACAGAAGTCGAGGGGTATGACACTAAATGGAGTGCCGAATACATCTCTTTGAAGTCATAGGAGGAAGAACCCGCCTTGCAATGCCAAAGACAATCTGCACGCCGGACACGTTGTCATTGAAAGCCTGGTTCGGGGGTTACTGAGGGAGTACTGGATTAAGGGGTCCTCGGACGTCCGACCTGTTGACATGGGCCGGACTGTTGGGCTGTGAACATACAAGACCGAAGACTCTCACCCGTGTCCGGATGGGACTCACCTTGGCGTGAAAGGCAAGCTTGGCGTACGGATATGAAGATCCCTTTCTCTGTAACCGACTTTGTACAACCCTAGTCCCCTCCGGTGTCTATATAAACCGGAGGGCTTAGTCCGTAGAGAACAGAATAATCATAATCATACAGGCTAGACTTCTAGGGTTTTAGCCATTACGATCTCGTGGTAGTTCAACTCTTGTAATATTCATATTCATCAAGATCAATCAAGAAGGAAGTAGGGTATTACCTCCATAGAGAGGGCCCGAACCTTGGTAAACATCGTGTCCCCTGTCTCCTATTACCATCGACCTTAGACGCACAGTTCGGGACCCCTACCCGAGATCCGCCGGTTTTGACACCGACACCCCTTCCCGAGGAGCACGGCCCCCGCGGCCCCGCCCGTGGAGGAGGCGGGGATGCTGATCTTGGTCGCCTGCAGAAGCGACGTGGAGGCGTTGCTGTCGCAAGCGAGGGCCTTCATTGCTGTTGTCAGTGGGGTGGGGTGGGGTGGGGTGGGGCGCGAGTGTGTTCTTAGCAGTGAGCCGGTGGTGATGGGGTTGGCTTGTAGTTAGTGAGGTTGGTCGCATGGGCCCCGGTCCCGATCCGGTGCCACTAGTAGTACTGTCGGTGGTGGCTCGGTTGAGCTTTGAGGTGAGAGCATGGTGGTGGGAGCTGAACGGCTCGGCTCTAGTGGAGAAAGACCATCCATAATCTCATGCCAAGACCACTGTAGCAACATAATCGTGAGGAAATAATGACGCATTTGTTTTTTTTGCGGGGAAAGTGTGTGTTTTATTCCTCGGTAATAGAATTATAGTCTACTAATACATCTTCAGCTACACTCTCTGGCACATGGCGCAACCAACAAGCGGTGCTACCACCAAAACGACCAATATTAGCAAGACTATGAGCAACTCTATTTTGATGACGCTCGATTTTCTGTGGAATAAACCCATGCAACTCCAGAAGTTTCTTGATCTCTAACATAAGATGTACATAGGCGGAGCGATCCAATGAATCATCTGATAAAGCCGCAACAACACACGAGCTGTCAGACTGAATCACAATTGGAAGGTCTAACTGTTGCATACTCATTGATAGTCCTTCTAGCACCGCACTAACTTTTGACTCTAGGGCATCATTGAAGTGAAATAGGTAACGGTAAGCCGAAAAGATGACCACCCCATCTGAATCTCTAAGAACCATACCGGAACTTGCCCTCCTAGGTTCTTTCACAAATGAACCATCAACTGATAATGCCACCCAGCCAGGAGGAGGCCTAGGCCAAGGGGCTTGGTGTTTTACGCGTGGAGCCGGGGCTGCATGCACCATGTTCAGTGGCATTTTATCTTTAATGATATCCTCGATGTTGTGCTTTTGGGCTTGGAGCCAGGGATGCATGCACCATAAGATGTCACAATTTACCTTTAGTGATATGCTGACGACGTTGCCATGTTCACCAGGCCCACGGAGCACGATTTGGCTGCTGTTATAGAGATCCTCAAGGCGTTTGGTGAGGCATCGGGACTTAAAGTAAACTACCGCAAATCTACAGCAGTTCTCATAAGAGGGAGTGAGGAAGACATGGCCAGAGTAGCCAGAATGCTACAATGTGACATCTCAGAGTTTCCCTGCAGATACTCGGGATTGCAACTGGCGATCAAAAGCCTGACTCGAGTGGAATGGCAACCCATGCTAGATAAAGTGAGGCACTTCATGCCAGCATGGCAAAGAGGGCTCATTCAAAGGTCGGGCCGGCTAATTTTGGTACAGTCGGTAGTGGCGACACGCCCAGCTCATCATCTTATGGTGACGGAAGTGCCAGAGTGGGTGCTAGAGGATATGAATAAATGGATGAGATCGTTCTTCTGGGCAGGCAAAGACAAGTGCAACGACGGGCAATGTCTAGTGGCCTGGGATAAAATCTGCCAGCCCAAAGCTTTCGGTGGTTTAGGAATCAAAAACTTGAAATGGCAAGCTATGGCGCTTCAAGTTAGGTGGGAATGGCTAAAGAGGACTGACGCTCAAAGACCATGGCAGGGGCTTCCTATGACACCAAACAAGGAGGCGAGAGAGGTGTTTTATGCATTGGTCAGTATAAAGGTGGGTTCGGGCGACAAGGTGCTCTTCTGGAAGGACAAGTGGATCCATGGAGTTGCGGCTACGGAGATTGCGCCAATGATTGTGGCCACCGTCCCGACGAGGACGGCCAATAGACGTACGGTGCGCCAAGCCTTAGAAGATGGCAGTTGGACACAAGACTTCGAGCAGAGCACCTCCTTCACCGCTCTAACGCAATACATGCATCTTTGCCATGCAATTGGAACGGTGGACTAAGATCCGTCACTGCCAGATAGTTTCACTTGGCCGATATCACCGTCCGACACCTACATGGCTAAATCGGTCCATGACTACCTCTGCTCTGAGCTATCTAGATCGCCCACGGTAGAATGTAACTAAAGGATCTGGGCACCACTCAAATGCAAACTGTTCGTGTGGCTAGCCCTGCAACACAGAGTATGGACGTCGGACAGGAGAGCCAGACATGGCTTACAGGATCAGCTATCAGCATGTTACACGTGTTTGTGATACGTCCACTTTGCATCATGTTTTCCTACTTTTATTTATGATGTTTTTATCCATAATAATGCTTTTTGGAGTAATTCTAATGCCTTTTCTCTCATAATATGCAAGGTACACACAAAGGGGGAGAATTCCGGCAGCTGGAAATCTGGACCTGGAAAAGCTACATCAGGCTACCTATTCTGCACAACTCCAAACAAGATGAAACTTCACGGAGAATTTTTATGGAATATTTGAAGTATATTGGAGCAAATAACTACCAGAGGGGGCCCACCAGGTGGGCACAACCCACTTGGGCGCGCCAGGGAGCCTAGGCGCGCCCTAGTGGGTTGTGCTCACCCAGGCCCACCTCCGGTGCCCATCTTCTGGTATATAGGTCATTTTGACCTAACAAAATAAGGAGAGGACTTTCGGGAGGGAGCGCTGCCGTCTTGAGGCAGAACTTGGGCAGGAGCACTCTTGCCCTTCGGCGGAGCGATTCCGCCGGGGGAACTTCCCTCCCGGAGGGGGAAATCATCGTCCTCATCATCACCAACAACTCTCCCATCTTGGGGAGGGCAATCTCCATCAACATCTTCAACAACACCATCTCATCTCAAACCCTAGTTGATCTCTTGTGTTCAATCTTGTTACTGAAACTATAGATTGTTGCTTGTGGGTGACTAATAGTGTTGATTACATCTTCTAGTTGATTACTATATGATTTATTTGGTGGAAGATTATATGTTCAGATCCAATATGATATTTAATACCCCTCTGATCTTGAGCATGAATATCATTTGTGAGTAGTTACTTTTGTTCTTGAGGTCACAGGAGAAATCGTGTTGCAAGTAATCATTTGAACTTGATATGTGTTCGATATTTTGATAGTATGTATGTTGTGATTCCCTTAGTGGTGTCATGTGAACATCGACCACATGACACTTCACCATATTTGGGACTAAGGGAATGCATTGTGGAGTAGCAATTAGATGATGGGTTGCGAGAGTGATAGAAGCTTAAACCTTAGTTTATGCGCTATTCCGTAAGGGACCGATTGGATCCAAAAGTTTAATGATATGGTTAGAATTTATTCTTAATACTTTTCTCATAGTTGCGGATGCTTGCGGGAGGGTTAATCATAAGTAGGAGGTTTGTTCAAGTAAGAACAGCACCTAAGCACAGGTCCACCCACATATCAAATTATCAAAGTACCGAACACGAATCAAACCAACATGGTGAAAGTGACTAGATGAAAATCCCGTGTACCCTGAAGAACGCTTTGCTTATCATAAGAGACCGTTTTGGCCTGTCCTTTGCCTCAAAAGGATTGGCTGCCTTGCTGCACTTTTGCTACTATTATCGTTACTTGCTCGTTACAAATTATCTTGCTATCCAACTACTCGGTTACTTACAATTTCAGCACTTCCAAACATTACCTTGCTGAAACCACTAGTCATTTCCTTTTGCTCCACTCTTACTCATCAAAAAGAGCTACAATTGATCCCCTATACTTGTGGGTCATCAAGGCTATTTTCTGGCATCGTTGCTGGGGAGTAAAGCGCCTTTGGTAAGGAAACATTTATATAGTGTGCTGAAATTTATTGTCACTTCATTCATACTATGGAAAATAATCCTTTGAGGGGTTTGTTCGGGGTATCTTCACCTCGAATGGAACCAAAATTAGCTACCCCTCAACCTACTGCACCTACTGAAAATATTGAATATGAAATTCCTTCGGGTATGATAGAACATCTGCTAGCTAATCCTTACGCAAGAGATGGAACCGAACATCCTGATATGCACTTGATATATGTGGAACAAACATTTGGATTGTTTAAGTTTACAGGTTTACCCAGAGATGAAGTTATGAAAAAGGTTTTCCCTTTATCTTTGAAGGGAAAAGCATTGGCATCGTATAGGCTATGCGATGATATTGGATCCTAGAATTGGAATCGATTGAAATTGGAGTTCCATCAAAAAATTATCCTATGCATCTAGTTCATCGTGATCGGAATTATATATATACAATTTTTGGCCTCGTGAAGGAGAAAATATCGCTCTAGCTTGGGGGAGGCTTAAGTCAATGTTATATTCATGCCCCAATCATGAGCTCTCAAGAGAAATTATTATCCAGAATTTTTATGCTCAGCTTTCTCGTAATGATCAAACCATGCTTGATACTTCTTGTGCTGGTTCTTTTATGAAGAAGACTATTGAATTCCGGCGGATCTTTTGGAGAGAATTAAACACAACTCTAAAGATTGGGAACTTGACGAAGGTAAAGAGTCAGGTATTAATCTTAAATAGGATTGTGTTAAATCTTTTATGAATACCGATGCTTTTCAAAAGTTCATCACTAAATATGGACTTGACTCTGAGATAGTAGCCTCCTTTTGTGAATCATTTGCTACTCATGTTGATCTCCCTAAAGTAAAGTGGTTTAAATATCACCCACGTATTAAAGAAGAAATTAAAGAACCGGTACCAGTTAAAGAAGAAACTATGCTTTATAATGTTGATCCAGTTGTTCCTACTGCTTACATTGAGAAACCACCTTTCCCTGTTAGGATAAAGGAACATGCTAAAGTCTCAACTGTGGTTAACAAAAGTTATATTAGAACACCTAAACCTAATGAACAAATCAAAGTAGAACCTAGTGTTGCTATGATTAAGGATCTCCTGGAAGAAAACATAGATGGGCATGTTATTTACTTCTGCAAAGAAGCTGCTAGAATTGCCAAACCTGATAAAAAGGATAATCATAGAGCTGTTGTTGGCATGCATGTTGTCTTAATTAAAATAGGAGATCATTGTTAACATGGTTTATGTGACATAGGTGCTAGCGTGAGTGCTATTCCTTATTCCTTATATCAAGAAATTATGAATGACATAGCACCCGCAGAGATAGAAGACATAGATGTTACTATTAAACTTGCTAATAGGGACACTATATCACCAATTGGGATTGTTAGGGATGTTGAAGTCTTGTGTGGGAAAATAAAATACCCTACTGATTTTCTTGTTCTTGGTTCCCCACAAGATGACTTTTGTCCCATTATCTTTGGTAGACCTTTCTTGAACACCATTAATGCTAGAATAGACTGTGAGAAACAAACCGTCGGTGTTAGTTTTGGTGATGAGTCTCATGAGTTTAATTTTTCCAAGTTTAGTAGAAAGCTTCATGAAAAAGAATTGCCTAGTAAATATGAATTAATTGGTCTTGCTTCTATTACTGTGCCTCCTACTGATCCATTAGAACAATATTTGCTAGACCATGAAAATGATTTACATATGCATGAAAGAAATGAAATAGATAAGATTTTCTTTGAACAACGTCCTCTGCTTAAACACAATTTGCCTATTGAAACTCTAGGAGGTCCTCCTCCACCTAAAGGTGATCCCGTGTTTGAATTAAAACAATTGCCAGACACTTTGAAATATGCTTATCTTGATGAAAATAAGATATGTCCTATTATTATTAGTGCTAACCTTTCAGAACATGAAGAAGAAACATAATTGAAAGTTCTTAGGAAGCACTGAGCTGCTATTAGATATACTCTTAATGATTTAAAGGGCATTAGTCCCACTCTATGTCAGTACAAAATTAATATGGAACCTGATGCTAAACCCGTTGTTGACCACCGACGCCGGTTAAATCCGAAGATGAAAGATGTGGTAAGAACGGAAATATTAAAACTTCCGGAAACAGGTATAATCTATCCCATAGCTGATAGTAGATGGGTAAGTCATGTTCGTTGTGTCCCTAAGAAAGGAGGTATAACTTTTGTTCCTAATGATAAGAATGAACTTATTCCACAAAGAATTGTTACAGGTTATAGAATGGTAATTGATTTTAGAAAATTAAATAAAGCAACTAGAAAAGATCATTACCCTCTGCCTTTTATTGATCAAATGCTAGAAACATTATCTAAGCACACACACTTTTGCTTCCTTGATGGATATTCTGGTTTTTCACAAATACCTGTTTCTCAACCTGATCAATAAAAGACCACTTTTACTTGTCCCTTTGGACCTTATGCTTATAGATGTATGCCTTTCGGTTTATGCAGTGCACCTGCTACCTTTCAAAGATGTATGACTGCTATATTCTCTAACTTTTGTGAAAAGATTGTTGAGGTTTTCATGGATGATTTCTCTGTCTCTGGGAAGTCTTTTGATGATTGTTTAAGCATTCTTGATCGAGTTTTGCAGAGATGCGAGCAAAAAAAAATCTTGTCTTGAATTGGGAAAAGTGCCACTTTATGGTTAATAAAGGTATTGTCTTGGGCCATAAAATTTCTGAAAGAGGTATTGAAGTGGACAAAGCTAAGGTTGATGCAACTGAAAAAATGCAATGCCCTAAAGATATCAAAGGTATTCGTAGTTTCTTAGGTCATGCTGGTTTCCATAGGAGATTTATCAAAGACTTTTCTAAAATGTCTAGGCCTCTTACAAATCTTTTGCAAAAGGATGTTCCTTTTGTTTTTGATGATGATTGTTTAGAAGCCTTTGAAACACTCAAGAAAGCCTTAATTTTTGCACCTATTGTTCAACCACCTGATTGGAACTTGCCTTTTGAAATTATGTGTGGTGCTAGTGATTATGCTGTTGGTGTTGTTCTAGGACAAAGAGTTGATAAGAAACTGAATGTTATCCATTATGCTAGTAAAACTCTAGACAATGCTCAATGAAACTATGCTACTACTGAAAAAGAATTATTAGCAGTGGTGTTTGCTTGTGATAAATTTAGATATTATATTGTTGATTCAAAAGTAATTGTTCACACCGATCATGCTGCTATTAAATATCTTATGGAAAAGAAAGATGCTAAACCTAGACTTATTCGATAGTTCTCTTGCTACAAGAATTCGATTTACATATCACTGATGGAAAAGGAGCCGAGAACCCCGTAGCTGATGACTTCTCTAGGCTTGAAAATGTGCTTGATGACACTACCTATTGATGATAGTTTTCCAGATGAGCAGTTAGTTGCAATAAATGTTGCTCATAACACTCCTTGGTATGCTGACTATGCTAATTACATTGTTGCTAAATATTTACCACCTAGCTTTACATAGCAACAAAAGAAAAATTTCTTTTATGATTTAAGACATTACTTTTGGGATGGCCCACATATTTATAAAGAAGGAGTAGATGGTATTATTAGACGTTGTGTGCCTGAGCATGAACAGGGACAAATCCTACAGAAATGTCACTGCGAAGCTTATGGAGGGCATCATGCTGGAGATAGAACTGCTCACAAGGTATTGCAATTTGGATTTTATTGGCCTACTCTCTTCAAGGATGCCCGTAAGTTTGTCTTATCTTGTAATGAATGCCAAAGAATAGGTAATATCGGTAAGCATCAAGAAATGCCTATGAATTATTCACTTGCTGTTGAACCATTTGATGTTTGGGGATTTTATTACATGGGAACTTTTCCTTCCTCTAATGGGTATACACATATTTTGGTTGTTTTTATTATGTTACTAAATGGGTAGAAGCTGTTCCAACCAGTAGTGCTGATCACAACACCTCTATTAAAATGCTTAAGGAAGTTATTCGTACCCGGTACCCGCGAATGCAGCAATCGTGCACCTAGGGTTTCAGGGTTTATTTGTTAACGTTGCCTTTACGTAACACTCGTGTGTGCGAGACAGCAAGATACCGACTGCATGTGTGCACCTCTTCTCTTCATATATGTACTCCACCGTTTGTCTGGTGTCCAAAAAATTATAATAACTACTAGCAATGTGCCAATGCGTTGCCACACGATCTGAGTAGATTAATACATATTCACCGATTTGATAGAAAAAAGTCTAGTTTTGAAATACGTATATCACTAAAAAAATGTTATGTTTCACTCAAAATATATTCCTTTGGCGGTTTTGATGAGATAAGGGAGGAATGTTGTTGGTGTCAAGATTCGAGAAGTGGTATATGTCTAATTTCTACTCTTACTAGCAAGATGCCCGTGCGTTGCACGGAACATCAAGATCTTTTGGGAGAAAAGGATGAACGAGGGAAGGCCTTATCTGCAAATGTGGAGAGGAGTGCGGGTAAATTGCCATAGTTTCATTCCTATCCGTCAGATATAAATCGGACGGCCTATATTGCAGGATGGCAGGCCCACCATCATCACCAACTCTATTTTTTATCCCTACTCTTATAAAAAGCATAGTCAGTGATGATCATGTGCCTGCCATCCTGCAATATAGGCCGTCCGATCTATATCTGACGGATAGGAAGGAAACTATTTCAATTTTGCAAAAAGATACCCACACCCCTCTCCACACTTGCAAATAAGGCCTTCCCTTGTTCATCCTTTTCTCCCACAAGATAAACTACTCATACAAATGCGTCTTGATGTTCTGTGCAACGCATGGGTATCTTGCTAGTTGTTGCAAAAAGCCCATGTGTGTGTGAGAGAGAGGGAGAGAGGAGGAGGACGGAGTGCATGTGTGACAAAGACACAGAGAGTGTGTGTGCGAGAGGTATCAGCTTAAAATGAGGCGCTAGTGTGTGTGTGTGCACGATCGAGAGGGCATGTCTCAAGAAGGGAAGAAAAATCTACATAGATACAAGGAGCGGGAGAGAGAGATGTATGCGATAGTGGAAGCACGAGTGTGCGGGTGTATAAACCTATCTAGAGGCTAGTCGATAAATGTTTGTGAGAGAAATACGATTCGGGGGTGCGAAAGCGAGAGTTTTGTGTGTGTGAGAGAGAGACGGTAGTCGGGAAAGGGAGTGGAAGCAGGAATTGTGTGTGTGAGAGAGAGAGAGAGAGGGGGGGAGTTTGTCTGATCGGTAAACAAATGAATAATGTCAGTCTGGGATGGAGACGAAAAGGAGACTGCAACAAATGTTGTGTCTACAGGAGAGAGAGAGAGAGAGAGAGAGAGAGAGAGAGAGTAATTTTAGTGGTATGATTCTTATCTAGAGACATATAGGGTGTGTGAGAGAATCCCATAGAGAGAAAGACAAAGTGAAAGACGAGCGGAGACTGTGTGTGTGGCGGTGAAAAAGAAAGCTTAGGTACCTAGTGATACGAGAGAACAGTAGAGACGTGAGAGATAATGAAAACCGGGTAATGTATTATGATAGGGAGAGTGTGACACTTCTCAAGGGAGACGTCGAGAGACCATGTTTGCGAGGATAGGAGAAACATGAAGTGAGCGTGCGGGTGAGCTGGAGAAAAGAGAGTGATAGCTACATGAAGGAGCATGCATGCGAGAGAGATGGGCATGAAAGGAGTGAACATAAAAGGGATTCAAATATTTGAATTCGAGATGATGATACATGTAATCCATACTCAAACCAAAATTGATATATCAAACATGCATACTCATATGAATTCACACGCATCTATGTTATTTAATATGTAGATATTACTAATCCATACATTTTAGCAGAACATAATTTGGTTTAATTTTTCGAATTCAATCTTATGATTTTGAGATCATTGTATTTGTAAATCATATTATACATATAAAGGAGCAGAATTCTTTGTTGTGCTTTTGAAAGTATATATAAAAAATCATGTATATAGAATTTTATTCCAATCGAAAATGGATCCCGCCCAAAAAAATAGAATACAAACGGGATTCGAATTGAGTTGGCATGGTAAACATACACTCTGCAAAATTTGAACGAAGCGGGGAAAGTCGCAGCAACCGCCCGAAACCAAAATCTGCGAGATGGAAATTACTACTGCCTATCCCTGCCACGCAAAGCCTATCTGCTTGATTTCTATAGGTTTCGATAGGGGTAGGTTTGTAATTTCACTCAAACGTGACATAACCGCTTCTCACCCGGATTCATACACGGTGGGCGCCAAAACACAGTGTGTCCTCGGCCGAAATGGACTCCCTCCCGATTCATACACGGTGGGCGCCAAAAACAAACTCTCGTCGGCAAATATTCGGTGTATGCGAGATTACCGTCCTATCCCCAACAGACTAATATTGTTGTGATGTAGGAAATTTGAAATGGGGGCTAAGTTTGTAAATTTCCTCGCATTTGAGGCAAGCGCGCCCTAAAGACATGGTTCCCCCTTCCTCTCCACCTCCATTTCCCCATTCATACTCCATGGGCGCCAAAACACCCTCTCCACCCCAGGCTCCTCCGGCCGCCACCCCATCCACCGCCGTCCTCCTCCACCATGCTGGAGTTGATACCCCGACACCGCCGTCATTACAAGAGATCGACCTTTCTCATCCACGGCTTCGGACCGGGATCCTTGCATCCCGTCCTCTCGCTTCATCCCCGCCCTCGTCCACCTTTCCGGCACCGCTCCTACGACCGTCTCGTCCACTGCGCCCTGCCGCCACCGTCTACCCTCCTAGATTTGCTTCCAGGCTGCCGACAGCCATCGCTACCGCAACACCGTCAAATTCTGAGTAGATGCATACACGGCGCCGCACCAGAGGCGGTACTCTTTCGTATCTGCTCAACTTATTTACCGCAGCAAGAAAATAGATCGCCACTGCTTTACTCTGATTTCTTGTCCATCACTTACTTGCTAGTTGAAAGCAAACATTGGTTGCGAAGTTGCCTTGGTCCGGTTTACACCTTCAGATTCGCCATGGCACGCTCAACACTATACTCCCAATGCTTATGGTTTTCGCATTTTATATTCCACACTAGTTAAATCACAGTAGACTAATTTTCAAAATTGGGTCAGTCGATTTTTCAGAGCTCGCCGGAGTTCGCCGGTGCGAACGAAGGGGCTCGGGTGGGGACTTTGGTTGTGGGGGGCGGTGGTGGGTCCTTGTCGAATGAAGAAAACTCGACGCGGGTGGGGGCGGGGGTGGGGGTGGGGGTGGCGGAGGAACACATGCGGCGGGGGCCGATGGTCCGGCCGACGGCCCGTGCGGTGTTCTGTATGGGAAGAATCAGAGACGAGGAAGAAGAAGGGTTAGGAGACGTAAGATCTTCATCCAACTGCCTGAAATGGTCGACTGACCCAAATGACAAAAGTCACGCGACTTGCATGCAGACATGCCTTTATATTCAGTACCATCATCGTACCTGCTTAGCACTGCTCCTGAATCCATCAAGCTAAACAACGTGCCACTCATAACTCCAAACTTGTTGCTCAAGTACGAATCTGATATGATGCTGATATTACTAAAATAGATAATATTTAATTAGTCAGCTAATGTTCCTACTTTACTTTCGAAAAAGCACGTGCACCACATATAGAGAGACAGCAGAGAGTTGCTTTCTTAATGCGCTCTGGTTCATCATGTGTGGGCACTGCGCAACGAACATTTTATTATCCAAAATCTGCTTGCTCTTCTTTAGCATGTTCCTCTTCCGTCCTTCTTTAATAAGTACTCTCTCCGTTCCTAAATACAAGTCTTTGTATAGATTCAACCATGGACTACATATGGAGCAAAATGAGTGAATCTACACTCTAAAATGTATTTGGATACATCCGTATGTGATCCATAGTGGAAATCTCTACCAAGACTTATATTTTGGAACGGAGGGAGTATGATAGTAGTACAGTATGTTCCTTGTAGTGAATATGAGCAGGGACATTTGCAATGTAGAGGTCTATACGGTCGGTTGGTATGGACACTTTGAACTCGTCGGGCCTCTTTGATTCATAGTGTCGTGGATTTGTCACGACAGATGTCCTAGCAAAAGGACTTAGTCGTGGAGCCATCGCAACGGGTTAACTTGAAGGGGTTAGAACGGACGCAAGGACACAGTGTTATACTAGTTCGGCCCCTTCGATGAAGGTAAAAGCCTACGTCTAGTTGTGATGGGATTGATGTGTTTCGAGGGCTAGGGAGCAATAAGCTTCGCCTAAACCTCGAGTTGTTGTTCCTAAACCGTCGTCGGGTCGTCCCCTTATATACACGGGTGACGCCCGTCGGTTTACAAAATCCCAACCTCCGGTTCATAAACGTGCCCGGGTTGGTCTCTCTATTCCTAACTTACAATGCAAGTTTACCTCAGGCCGGTTTACGGCCATAAACCTTTAAACCGATTATAGGCCTTGGGCCCTTCTATTTCTCCTTGGGCTTTAACATCTTGGGTCCATTGACGGAGCTAACCCGGGCCCTGTAGGCCGGTTTACCCCAAATAGCAATATCCCCAACATTAGGCCCCAGATTGATTTGAACAGGTTCATGTCAATCCTTAATAAAAATTTCTGTCTTCAAATGTCTTCCAGTAACTGTTAAACCGTCGTTCCCTCGTCTCCTCTTGCTGCTGTAAACCGATATGACGTCAGCACAAAGTTACCGTTTCTTTTCACTAAATCCGCAATAATCAAGGCGACAGCTGGGCTCCCGAAATCACCGGCTCCTGGATTCGCGCGCCGGGCACGCGCGCCGCGCCTTATAAATAGGACTAGAAGGCCATCTTCCTTTCCTCCTTTTCGTCCCCTTCTTCTTCTTCTTCCTCGCGACTCAGACTCCGGAGCTCCGCCGCCGCCGTCAACTACCGCATCAACTCAGGCCGCTGCATCAACCTGACCGGACCAGAGTACCGCGGCGACCCTCCGCATCCGTTTGGATCCCGGTAAGGCTCCTGTTCTTCTTGCTTTAGATCTGTTCTAGGGTTTGTCATCCCTATCCTGCCACTGTTCATTGTTCATCTCCATAGCAAGTTTTTGTGAACAGATTATGATACTTATATTGTGATTTGTAGTCACTCTCAGTATTCGCCATAAATCTGTACTCATCTCCTTAGATCTCACTCATTTCCCTGCTTGTCGAACTTGTGCTGTTCTGCTGCGAGCCAAACCTCATATTTTTACTTCTTTTTTGCCCTAGCTGTAGATCCATTGTTTTGAAAGAATCAGTACGGGATCTGTTTCTGCTTTCATATTCATAACTGTTAGATCTGGTCGGTTTAACTTTTAGCAGAGCGAACAACCAAACTATATATCCATTAGTCCCCTTGATGAACCGCCAGATGATATCATTCTAGATAACTCCGGTCTATATAAGAGCATCTTCGGTTTACAATCACGCCTGTTCTCAAACCGGAATACCTTTGTCTTGTAGATTTCCTCATGGCAAAACAGATATACGAATGCAACTGGGTTCCCTCTCGCATCACCGAGACCCAATTAAACAACTTAGTTCTGACTGGCGCCTTGAGTAGCAAAAATGCCATCCATTGGAGGGTTCCAGGGAATGAATGTCCTCCTACCCCACAGGAAGGAGAAGTTGTTGTGTTTGTGGATCACCTGGCCCGGGGCTTTAATCCACCCGGTTCAAAATTTTACCGGGACGTCCTGGCTAATTTTCAGTTACGCCCACAAGATGTTGGTCCAAACTCAGTCACGAATATCTGCCATTTTCAAGTGCTTTGTGAGGTGTACTTCCAGGAGGAACCTACTGTAGAGTTGTTCCGAGACTATTTTCATTTAAACCGACGTACTGAATTCACCGATGGCCCTAACATGGAACTGGGTGGTATGGCGATTCAAAAGAGGAAAGAAGTGACTTATCCTCACGCCAAGCTGCATAGTCATCCGCAAGAATGGAATCACACTTGGTTCTATTGCAAAGATACTTCCCCTGCTGAAGAAAATCCTCTGCCTGGCTTCCGTCCAGAGAGACTTAGCAATACACACCCCTTCCCCCCAAGGCTAACCGCCAAAGAGAGGAGTAAATATGCCCCTCAACTGTCCAAGCTCAGAGCCTTCATGGCTAACGGTTTAACAGGAGTGGATCTTGCCCGTTGCTGGATTTCATGGAGTATCCTGCCCCTTAGTGTCCGCTCCGGTTTAATGTGCAAATACACGGGCCGGGTTAATGATCCTTTGAGGCACTGCAACATTCAGCTGACGGAAGACGAAGTTACTGAAGCTGTGAAAAAGATGCTGAATGAACCGGAATATGTTTGCGCCCGAACCGACCTGCTTCCCTTTTGTGCTACAAATAAACCACCTGCTGTAAGCATCTCACCTCTGTTTGTTATAGAATTTATGATCTCCTTATATGTATACTGTTAACTCCAATCCTTTCTGAAACAGGGAGATGATCCGTTTTGGAGCAAGAAGCTTCTTCAAGAGCCAACAGAAAAGGTAACCCGACCCAAAACAAGGGTGAAGAAGCCTGCTCAGAAGAAAAGGAACACCGCTTCCTCTACCCCGGAATTAGATGAGGATGATGTGGGTAATCCGGACCTTGAGGTAGACCTTGATTCAGTTGGCTTACTTTTTATACGCCTTATTGATGATGATATTTGTCAGGACGACGCTGAAGCGAGTAATGCTGAGGGCCCAGAGGTAACTATTCTTTCTTCTGATCCAGTCCCTTTGCCTTTGAAAAAACCTCGCCAAGCAAACCGGAAAGTTAAATTTTCTCATCCCCTTGCTTACTTGGATCCCAAATTTCTTGTGAAGACCCAGCAACATGAAGCTCGTCGCACCACCCGGCATAGTGGCCAGGTAGTTACCTCCGCTGGTTTACCGAACAGCCCGGTTCGGAAACGCCGCTCAGAGGTCTCCGATTTATGCGCTAGCTTTCCTCCTAAAGCAGGTTTAATTCGTCAGCCTCTTAATCCATCTGACTCCGATTATCAGGTCACTTCCCATTCATCTTCTGGTGAATCTTCAGCCACTCAACTGCCACCGCTAAAGACAGTTATTGGGTAAGTTGGACCGATCACAACATATTTCCATATGGGTTTCTTAATCCATCTTACACCGTTCTTCAATCTTTGGGTCTCTCCCAGGGCTAAACCTAGACCGAGCAAGAAGGCTCGTCTGGATAATCCGGCCGAAGGAACTGCCGCTCCTGAACCGGAGAAAACTCCTGGTGCTGATGCTCTAGTTCGTGAAGACATTCAGAATTATCCACTTCCACAAGATGACGCCTATGCTGAAGAAAGGCCTACCAATCCTGCCAGCCATACCGATCAGCCTGCCAGTCCTGTTCGGGTTGAGGAATCCATCCACCCTTCTGGAACTGTTGATAAACCGACAGTGCTAATGCAGAGCAGCGATTCCAAAGATGATGATGTTGTGATTACCGACATTGGTCGCTCTGAACCGGGGAACTCTGCTACCTTAGCCAAGCATACTGCTAAGGAAGAAATCTTGGCCATAAAGGGCAAATGGGACGTTGATTCCTCAACGTATGCCGCTTTAAGCGCCCAAGATCTTTATTCTGGGTATCTGAACCGACTGTATACCAGTCGCGATTATGAAGCTGGCATGATCAGGATGATGAAAGAAAAACTTGAGGTAACTCTCTTGTGCTTCATTCTATTGCAACTTAGCTTCTCAATGTCTTCCAACCCGAGATGGTAACCCGAATCATGCTGCCTTGACAACCAAGGTCCGGTTTGATAAAAACAGGGCTTCAACATAGGTCGTAACCAGAAAACATCATCAAATAACCATTAGCCCCCAAGTGCCAAGTTTAAATACTTGTATTAGTCTTGGGACTTTTGTAATGTAAAACATGCGTTAAGATCAAGTACGCATTAGCCCCCAAGTATCGAGCACATAACTTGCTTGTGTGGTTGATACTTCCAAACCGTGCAATATTTTCTGAACACTGCTGATGACCTGCTGCAGGCGGATCTGAAGACCAAAGAGAAACAAGTCTCGGACCTTCAAGAAATCCTAAAAACCCAGCAGGCTGAAACTGCAAAAGCGAAGGAAGAATTGACCAATGCCTTAAACGTCATGGAACAGCTGAAAGGAAGCCGCAAGAAGGAACAAGCTGATTGGGCTACAGAAAAAGCTCTTTTGACTAAAAGGGCTGAAAATGCCGAAGCTGCTCTCAAACCGGTGGTTGATGAATTATCCACCGTAAAGCGACAAATACACTCCATGACCTCTGCCGTCTTTGGTAAATTTCTTTCGATGCCCTTCCTCCAATTTGCATTTTGTCTGCTATATCCTATGTCCGGTTTGTAATCCATCTTGAAACACTGCAGGCACACGTATTGGACACTTGGGTTCTGATGTGCGGATGAAACTCAAAGCTGTTTATACTTTGATTGAACAGTTGTATACCGGAGCACAGAGAGTTATCACCACTGCATCGCATAACAACCCCGCACCATCTCTGATTCAAGACACGTTAAAAAGGTTATCCATGCTTCCTGCCCGGATTGAAGAGTTAAAAAGATCAGCTGCTCGAACCGGAGCCATCACTGCCTTGATCCGGGCCAAAGCGTGGGTACCAGACTTTGATCCTGTCGAAGCGGCACAAGGATACCCCAGCTTGAAAGAAGACGGTTCAGATTTTGGCGAAGATGACTTGAGGGCGATAAACCGGGCGGTGCGCCCCCTAGCTTGTCAATTGGCTGAAGAAGCAGACCTGACACATTATCAGGCCCAATATGATAACCAGAACAAGCGAGTAGCTGCCCCGATCCCTGAAGTGGAAAACCTTATTCCTCCAATCCGTAAGCATACCTACGCCCCTGATACTGAACCGTCTTTGCTGATTCACGAAGAAGCTGTCTTTCAAGCATTAATGGGAATCGACTGGACCACTGCTGATTTCCAGCCAATGGGTAGCCATGAGGAGGCCGAAGCGGCGCAGGATGATCCACAACCTTCGAACCGAGGCGGCGAACAGGCGTAATCAAAGCTCCGTTTCACCTTAATTGGTGACGTTAACCCGTAAAAAAAACAGTATATTCAGGCACTACGCTGCCTTGTAATAAGATAGTTAATACCTCTGCCTTTGAATGCGCCTTTGTGCACGGGTACTGATGCCCTTGCCATGACTGTTTCCAACTTGTGTTTCCTATCTTTACTGGGTACAAAGGACGGTCTTTCGACCATATGAACCGTGCTGTGCCTTTTGCCAAACCGGGCAACTTGCCTCCGGGTTAAAAAACGGACCAGGCTGTGTCAGCTGAATCGGTTTAAAAGTATTTGTCGTTCCAAAGAACAAAAACACCACGAGAAGGAAGATAAAAAACAACCAAATACGAGAGGAAACGCAATAGTAAAACGCGTGCAAATGGTGGTTGCTATGAACTGTTCAGAAGGCATTACCATCGTCAAGACAAAAAAAACCAAGCCCCCAAGGGGTGTAGCTATGGTTTAAGTCGACTAGGTTCCTAACTGAATCGTGGCAAATATGCCGGTCAAATGGCATTGCATTGGTTCAGATTCGACCAAGCCCCCAAGTGACTCAGTGGCCTAGGGCCGATCAAGTGGCATTGCATTGGTTCGGACACGACCAAGCCCCCAAATGACTTATTGGCTGTTTAAAAGCCGATCAGAAGGCATTACCATCATCAAGACATGACCGAGCTCCCATAAGGCGTAAGTACGGTTCAAGTCGATTAGGTCCCCAACTGACTTAGTGGCAAATGTGCCAGCCAGAAGGCATTACCGTCGTCAAGACATGACCAAGCTCCCCGGAGGTGTAGCTACGGTTCAGGTCGACTAGGTCCCCAACTGACTTTGTTGATCTTCTGTGAAGCGACCTCAAGGGGTAAACCGGAGGTTGCCCTAAAGCGAATCAACTCCGTGTAACCACGCATGATGTGAAGAAAAAACAGAGACCCCGCTTTACTCGAGGCTCCGGTTAATTATATTGATCATAATATATACATGGTCATGATATGTACATAAGCAGAGCCCAAGGCTCATGTATAGTAAGGCCGAAGATGAGCTATGTTCCACGGCCTGCTGGTCTCCTCCTCTGATGTGCGTGAATCTTTGCACTCTCGAATATCAATCAGGTAGTATGACCCATTATTCAGATTCCTGCTGACCACAAAAGGTCCTTCCCAAGGCGGGGATAATTTATGCATATCAGACTGATCCTGGATGAGCCGGAGCACCAAATCCCCCTCCTGAAAGGTTCTGGTTCTAACCCGACGGCTGTGGTAACGGCGAAGATCTTGCTGGTAAATCGCTGAACGGGCAGCTGCTAAGTCACGTTCTTTATCCAACAAATCAAGAGCGTTCTGCCGTGCCTGCTCGTTGTCCGCTTCAACATAAGCTGCCACACGAGGTGAATCATGTCGTATATCACTTGGGAGAACCACCTCTGCTCCATAGACCATAAAAAACGGCGTAAACCCCGTGGATCTGTTAGGCGTGGTGTTGATACTCCATAATACAGACGGTAGCTCCTCAACCCAACAACCCGGCGTCCTCTGCAAAGGGACCAGAAGCCGGGGTTTGATACCTCTCAAGATCTCTTGATTCGCTCGTTCTGCTTGACCATTAGATTGTGGGTGAGCTACAGAAGAAACATCAAGCCGTATATGCTCACGTGCGCAGAACTCTTTCATGGCACCTTTGGATAGATTGGTACCATTATCTGTGATGATGCTGTGTGGAAAACCAAACCGGAAGATCACCTTCTTTATAAACCGAACCGCCGTGGCCGCATCACATTTACTGACAGGTTCTGCCTCCATCCACTTTGTAAATTTGTCAACCGCCACCAATAGGTGGGTATTCTTATCTTTGGAACGTTTAAAAGGCCCAACCATATCGAGCCCCCAAGTCGCAAACGGCCAAGTAATTGGAATCATCCTTAATTCTTGAGCCGGTACGTGCGCTCGTCTAGAAAATTTCTGGCAACCATCACATAGCCTGACCAGGTCTTCTGCATCAGCATGAGCAGTTAACCAGTAGAAACCGTGGCGGAACGCTTTGGCCACCAATGATTTTGAACCGGCGTGGTGGCCGCAATCCCCTTCATGTATTTCACGTAATATTTCGCACCCCTCCTCAGGGGATACGCACCGTTGCAGCGCTCCTGACACGCTGCGATGATGTAGCTCCCCTTTGAGAATGGTCATAGACTTGGACCGCCGTACTATCTGTCGAGCCAAGATTTCGTCTTCTGGCAACTCACCCCGGTTCATATATGCCAGATAAGGAAGCGTCCAATCCGGGATGACGTGAAGAGCCGCCACTAATTGAGCCTCCGGATCAGGAATAGCCAACTCCAATTCACCGGGGAGCTGTACCGATGGGTGATACAATACATCCAAGAAAACATTGGGTGGGACCGGTTTACGCTGAGAGCCCAAGCGGCTTAAAGCATCCGCTGCCTCATTCTTTCTACGGTCCACATGGTCCACTTGATAGCCTTTGAAATGCCCTGCCACCATATCTACTTCACGATGGTATGCAGCCATGAGCGGGTCCTTAGAATCCCAGGTGCCAGATACTTGCTGAGCCACTAGATCCGAATCACCAAAGCACCTAACGCGGCTCAGATTCATCTCTTTAGCCATCCGAAGACCATGAAGCAAAGCTTCATACTCAGCCGCATTGTTTGTACAGGGGAACATTAAACGGAGGACATAACAAAACTTGTCTCCTCGTGGGGAAGTTAAAACGACTCCAGCCCCCGAGCCTTCCAATTGTCTGGATCCGTCAAAATGAATAGTCCAATATGTGTTATCTGGCTTCTCCTCAAGTGCTTGTAACTCTGTCCAATCGTTTATGAAGTCGACAAGTGCTTGTGACTTTATGGCCGTCCGGGGTACGTATCTTAAACCGTGCGGCCCAAGCTCGATAGCCCACTTGGCAATCCGACCGGTCGCCTCCCGGTTCTGTATGATGTCACCTAAAGGAGCAGAACTGACCACCGTGATGGGGTGCCCTTGAAAATATTGCTTCAGCTTCCGGCTTGCCATAAAAACACCATATACCAGCTTCTGCCAATGCGGATACCTTTGCTTGGACTCGATAAGCACTTCGTTGATATAGTAAACCGGACGCTGAACCGGATGCTCCTTCCCAGCCTCCTTGCGTTCTACCACAATCGCCACGCTGACCGCTCTGGCGTTCGCAGCAACGTATAACAGGAGTGGCTCTTTATCAACGGGGGCTGCCAACACTGGCGGATTGACTAACTGTCGCTTCAAGCCCTCAAACGCTTTATCAGCCTCCGGACTCCAGACAAATTGATCTGTCTTCTTGAGCATTTGATACAAGGGGATCGCCTTTTCACCGAGGCGGCTGATAAACCGGCTTAACGCAGCAATCCGCCCGGCCACGCGCTGAACATCATTGACGCATTTCGGTTTGGCTAGGGAGGTGATGGCTGTGATCTTTTCCGGATTGGCCTCAATTCCTCTATGGGACACTAAGAATCCCAACAATTTGCCTGCAGGTACACCGAAAACACATTTAGCTGGGTTGAGCATCATTTGGTACACCCTCAAGTTATCGAAGGTTTCCTTCAAATCGTCAACCAGGGTCTCCTTCTTTCGTGACTTGACCACAATGTCATCCACATAGGCATGTACATTACGACCAATCTGTTCATGGAGGCAATTTTGCACACACCGCTGATAAGTAGCCTGCGCACTCTTGAGCCCGAAGGGCATAGAAACATAGCAGAAGGCTCCAAAGGGAGTAATGAACGCTGTCTTCTCCTGGTCCTTAACTGCCATCTTGATCAGATGATAACCCGATAGGCATCCAAAAAACTCAAACGCTCGCAACCTGCCGTAGCATCAATGATTTGATCAATACGGGGGAGAGCAAAAGGATCCGCTGGACAAGCTTTATTCAAATCTGTGTAATCCACACACATGCGCCAGGTGCCGTTTTTCTTAAGAACCAGCACCGGATTAGCAAGCCACTCGGGATGAAAAACCTCAATAATAAAACCAGCTGCCAGGAGCCTGGCTACTTCCTCACCAATCGCTTTACGTCTTTCTTCGTTAAACCGGCGTAGGAACTGTTTTACCGGTTTATACTTAGGATCCACATTAAGAGTGTGCTCAGCGAGTCGCCTTGGTACACCAGGCATGTCAGACGGCTTCCATGCAAAGATGTCCCGATTCTCACGGATGAACTCGATGAGCGCACTTTCCTATTTTGGATCCAAGTTTGCACTGATGCGGAACTGCTTGGACGAATCGCCAGGTACGAAGTCAACAAGCTTAGTTTCGGCAGCTGATTTGAACTTCAAGGCCGGATCGTGGTCCGTAGTTGGCTTCTTTAATGAAGTCATGTCCTCCGGATCAACATTGTCTTTGTACTGCTTTAGCTCCTCCGTAACACAAACCGATTCTGCATAAGTCGCATCTCCTTCCTCGCATTCCAAAGCGATTCGACGGCTCCCATGAACCGTTATAGTGCCCTTGTAACCCGGCATCTTGAGTTGCAGATATACATAGCAGGGTCGTGCCATAAATTTTGCATAGGCCGGTCGTCCGAACAAAGCGTGGTATGGACTTTGGATTTTAACCACTTCAAACGTCAGCGTCTCTGATCTGGAATCATGACTATCGCCGAAGACCACTTCTAGGGCTATCTTACCAACAGGGTACGCAGACTTGCCAGGCACCACCCCGTGGAACACCGTATTGGTCGGTTTGAGATCCTTATCCACCAGTCCCATGCGACGGAAGGTCTCATAATACAAGATGTTAATGCTGCTTCCTCCGTCCATGAGTACCTTGGTGAGCTTGTAACCTCCCACCTGAGGCGCCACCACCAATGCTAACTGACCCGGATTATAAACCCTGGGAGGATGATCTTCTCGACTCCATATGATTGGTTGTTCCGACCAGCGCAGATAGTGAGGCGCGGCCGGTTCAACAGCACTAACTGCCCGCCTCTGAAGCTTTCTATCCCGTTTATCCAAGCTTGTAGTAAAAACATGATACTGTCCACTACTCAACTGTTTCGGGTTGCTCTGATAACCTGATTGCTGCTGTTGCTGCTGGCTGTAACCACTTTGATTACCTTGATTATTTTGGCTGTTCTGTCCGCCCGGATTACCATTGAACCCTGGACCGGAATTTCCGCCGCCGTACCCTGATCCGGAACCTGAACCACCGCCAGAGCCGTGATCATATTGGAAAATGTTTGAGCTTTTGAATTCCTTCATGATGTAACAATCCTTCCAAAGGTGGGTTGCTGGCTCCTCCTTTGTTCCGTGCTTCGGACAGGGCTGGTTTAAGAAAAAGTTCAAACGCTCCGGATTAGGACCGGGATTTCCGCGAAAACCTGGCTGTTTCCCCTTACGTCGCTGGCCCTTATTCTGTGCACTGGTGTTGGCCACAAAATCCACGCTCCCATCCGGTTTACGCTTACCTCCGCCTCCATTGCCTGTTGGTTGATGCTGCTGGCCTTTGGTATTGCTATTCTTCTTTCCCTTCCCTGCTTTATCGTCACCAGAGTCAGGATCCTTGGTACTGTCAGAATCCGCATACTTCACTAAAGCGGTCATGAGCGTTCCCATATCCGTGCAATCACGCTTCATCCGACCTAACTTTAGCTTCAAAGGGCCAAACCGACAGTTGCCTTCCAACAGCACCACGGCGGTGTCTGCGTTGATGCGATCTGATGAGTGCAAAACTTCTGATACCCGGCGTACCCAATGGGTAGTTGACTCCCCTTCTTGCTGAACGCAAGCTGCTAGGTCAACTATCGACATTGGCTGTTTACACGTGTCCTTGAAATTCTTGATAAACCGGGCTCGCAACTGGGCCCACGAATTAATGGAATTAGGCGGTAGGCTCTTTAGCCAAGTCCGGGCCGTCCCTTCTAACATCATGGTAAAATACTTCGCACATGCCGTGTCATCCACATCCAGCATCTCCATAGCCATCTCATAGCTCTCCACCCATGTCTCCGGAGGCTGATCCGCCGTGTAGTTTAGTACCTTGCGGGGGCCTTTGAAGTCCTTAGGCAGGCGTACGTTGCGCAAAGCGGGAACGAGGCACGGTACTCCCAAGGAACTAGAAGCCACCCCCGGTTCAATCGTAGCAGTTGGGAAGATAGGTGTAAGCTGACGAGCCTGATGCTGCGCTGCTAATCCGGCCTCCTGCGCACGGGCGCGATCCACCATCTCCTGAGCATTGTCGACGCCAGCCGGATTGTTGCCGCGGAGCGCTTCACGCCTGGCATTACTTGAAACAGCCGGCTCCTCCATGCGCCTGCTATAGCTCCTGCTGGGGCGAGGGGTGGAGTGAATCCGATCACGGCTTTGCGAATATGCTTCTTGTTGGGACAAAGCGGTCCTAAGGAGCTCCTTGACTCGGCGTGTCTCTACATCCTGCGGTGAATCGCCTTCGATCGGAATGGCTTCCAACCGAGCTGCCGCCGCAACGAGGTTATCCATCGGGTTGGAATAATGGCCCGATGGTGTTGGCACGGCCTGTGGTGTACCAGTGTTGTGACGAGGCAGGTTTATTATACGGTGCTGAACCGGGACGCCAACTGTTGCTTCCGCACGGTTTACCCCCGGCGGATTATTGGCCCCCGCTCCAGGGGTGTTGAAGAGATTTCTGGCATCGAGGGCTGCGGGCAATCGAGATCGGAATTTCCTCTTCAGGACTTCCTGAGATGCATTCTGGTCCATCATGAGCCTGTAAGCCTGTGCATCTAAAGCGGCGCGCTCTGCCGTCATCCTGGCCTCTTCTGCTGCCAGCCCTGCTTTAGCTTGAGTGATCTGTTCTCTCACTTTGGCAATCTCGGCATTGTGAACCTCCTGATCCACCGGGTTGGCCTCCGCCATAAGCACTGCCAGTGCGTCAAACAGATCTGACAATACTTGGGCTAGTGAGTCCGCAGGGCCCCCTGCTCGCGCAGCCGTTGCCGCTGCCGATCCGGAGATCACTGCTGCCGCAGTTGATGAATGTGGCGCCGCCTGTGTTCTAGCCATGAAGATCCCAACTCGATTGGGCAGACCAGAGGGGTCCGAAATACTGTCGCCATCGGAGCTGCCCCCAATCCGATCATCTTGCAGCTGATATAGAGACTCGGTTTCCCCGGTTGACGTTTCATCGCCGGAGTAGATGACGGTTTCGCCACCGGATTCGGATCCTTCCTCGTAGCTTCCTCCGTGGATGACTCCCACGAAGGCGCGCTTCCTGGTCGGTTTAACCAGGGCCGATCTCGTGCGCTGAGCTGTCTCGACGAGGTCGGTGCAGACGCCCAGCTCGGGGCCCGGTTCACCGATCTTGCCGATGAAAACATGGATGCCGCCAAAGGGGACCCGGTACCCGTACTCGATCGAGCCGGCGTCGGGGCCCCAGCCTGTGCTGTCGATGTAGAGTTTTCCACGACAACTTTTGGTCATCCGGCCCACAGCGTAGCCCTCGAGTCCTTCAAAGCGGCCCTCCAAGAACTTGAAACCATCTCGCAATAGCCCCACGGTGGGCGCCAACTGTCGTGGATTTGTCACGGCAGATGTCCTAGCAAAAGGACTTAGTCGTGGAGCCATCGCAATGGGTTAACTTGAAGGGGTTATAACGGACGCAAGGACACAGTGTTATACTAGTTCGGCCCCTTCGATGAAGGTAAAAGCCTACGTCTAGTTGTGATGGGATTGATGTGTTTCGAGGGCTAGGGAGCAATAAGCTTCGCCTAAACCTCGAGTTGTTGTTCCTAAACCGTCGTCGGGTCGTCCCCTTATATACACGGGTGACGCCCGTCGGTTTACAAAATCCCAACCTCCGGTTCATAAACGTGCCCGGGTTGGTCTCTCTATTCCTAACTTACAATGCAAGTTTACCTCAGGCCGGTTTACGGCCATAAACCTTTAAACCGATTATAGGCCTTGGGCCCTTCTATTTCTCCTTGGGCTTTAACATCTTGGGTCCATTGACGGAGCTAACCCGGGCCCTGTAGGCCGGTTTACCCCAAATAGCAATATCCCCAACACATAGGATTTTGTAAACATGGGAATAGGATTTCTAGTGGCCTGCCCACTTGAATCCTATAAGAATAGCAAGGAAATGCGGGGAGCTGTGTCGCCTTTGAGAGTTACACTGATATTAACAGTACCGCACCTTCAATTGAAGAGAGCTGGTATCCGAAGCCTTTCTAGCCGTACCGGCAATACTGGCACATATATTCCAGCAAGTTCCACTTTGCTGATTTTACTCTAATGCTTACGGTTTTCCCGTTATATCTACACTATGGTCTGTGTAGCTGCTTTGTGTCACACTAGCAGCAGTACACTCTTGAAGCTAAACACCGCAATGACTTACAAAATTGGCACCAAGGCATTGGGTGCCATTCTGGATGCAATGAAACTCATACGCTCCCCACCTATTGATTCTTGTTCAGAATATGATCCTAATGACTATTCTAACGTCGAGGAGTCAAAAGCAGATGGCTTGTCATGTTCACCCATCAAGGTGCATGTTCTAATTTGGCAAGGTTTTATTGATTGCGCGTATCTTGCATATGTTGTCTTGCATTTCTTCTACTTTGTTGCACCGACATCTGCTTAGTTTACTCATCATATATGTCGAGATGCCATGCCCATCCATTGTCAATACATATTCCATCTGTCACCATACCATGTTTTTCCACTCAAATGATGTTCTTGTGCATCAGACTTGAAAAAGGAAGAGGGTGATTGCCGAACCTGAAGGAGCACCAGCAAAGTCCTTGAAAAACGTGGTTATGCCGGAGAAATCAGACAACACCCCACTTATATTGGCTGTACAACCAGTGACACAAAACGTAGGACCGGCTCCAGCAGACTGTACCCATACTTCACTGGCCACACCACTAGCCGCACCACACAGGACCTGCACTCCAGCAAAAGGTATGCCAATTTCAGTTGCCATAGCACCAGCCGTACCATAGAAAAATTCCACTCCAGCAAAAAGTACAGCAAGTCCACAGGCTGAAGACCTATCCCAGCTGCAGAGACGGCCAATTCCTACAGATTGGAACCCCATTCCAGTTATTCCCAGTTTAAAATACAATGCTTTCAATGTTGTTAGGGACTACGTGCATATATTCCCATCATGGGAAGATTATAGTGAAGATAAACACCATTTTCACATCTTCCTGTCCCACTTACGTGTAAGTGCTATTATTCATGATGATTATTTTCCTGTTTTCTGCTGATTGAACACATCAATGATTTACATTACATTGTTGTAAGTAGGCGAGGGTCAATCTGGATAGTCATGACGAGCAAAGCTTGCTTGCGCTTTTCAAGGAAGCATTGCAACGGTATTGGTGTTACCTGAGGAAATCACACTTTGATGGCAAGTCTATAAACGAATTTCTGGTGAAGTCTCCTGTGCTAAATTTAGAAGACATTGAATGGAAAAACCTTGTTATGCACTGGTCTCGTTTCGAGGATGAGGTACTGTCTATGATATCGCATGACAATTTGAACTTCTACTTTTCCGCATGTGCCTTACGGATCTTTTTTGCAGGAAATCTGCTCGAAAAAGAATTCCGGTTTGAAAAGAATGACATGATATCGCAAATATGCTGCCCGCTGCTTTGCTCTTGTTAGTACATGTTGTCCTGTATCACTGTACTTGCATACATGCCTGGTTCATTATGTCACACCAGTATGCATATAGCTTGCTTATCAATTGTTCGCTCCAAATTATTTGATCTATATGAATGGTTACATTAGTGTAGAATATATCCAATGCCAATAAATTTTTTAGCTCTGCATTGTTCTTGTAAGTACCTGCTGTCCTTTATCAGTGTACTTATATTGACAGGTAGCTGTTCATCTACCATCACTCTGCAACTTATTTTCCTTTGCCCTCCATTTTCTACACATAAGATCTATATTTACTCTTACCATAAGGTTGTATAACATGGATGGTACTGAAGAAGTTTAGCTCTGCATTGCTCTTGGCTGTACCTTTTGCCTGTATTGTTGTATCTACATTTATAGCTACTTGGTTATGTAGCATCACTCTTCATCTTATCTTAAATATTCTCCATTTTTTCTTATATTGTCACATCTATATTTACTCTTAACAAAATGTAGAATAAAGGCAATGCTTAGGAAGAAGATTTTGTGGTAAACTTCTTGAATTGCGCCCCCATCAGCATGGACAAGGGCTTTACAGAGCCTACCTTCACCAACAATGTAAGTTTGTCCTTCTCAAGCCTTCAAACTTTGTTGTGTATATTTGGTTAGGCATGACTGCAACAACTATTTATTTTTGGTGTTTGCATTAAATTGCATGTTTAAAGTTTATTTTGTAGTTCATAAACAAAAGTTTGTCCTTCTCAGTTTAAGTTTTCAGTTGTACAACCAAGTTCCTTCTTCATACCATGTAAATTAAACTATACAGAGCAATTGATCTTCTTTTGCACTGCATGTATGCTTCTATTCTTGATCTGTAATCCAGCGGTGTACCTACCCACTATAGCACAATGTCATATTCTGCAATGTCTTAACTATGAACAATGTCATATCATTCTACTATTATTTAAACCATCTCTTTATTTGCCAATCTGAAATGGGATAAATTGACAACACACTAACCATTGATACTTATGAGTTCTTGATCTGTAATCGAGTGGTGTCGTGAAGCTGCCAACTCCTTCACAATGTCATTTCCTGCCATGTCTTGACCTGAACAATACCATATTGTGTTAATGCAATTTTAAACTGTGTCAGTTTATTCGTTAGTAAGAAATGTGATGAATTGTCAGCACTCATACTTTTATGTGCAAAACCTGTCATCTGTCTGCTTGTTTATCTTTCAGAGTGAGGAGGATATTAGTGTTAAACAAGCGCAGTCTCATCAGTTTGCTCAGCTGCTTGCGCTGCAGCTCCCTAGCAGGGCTAACCTTTCTTGAACTCTATTGAAGTGCTGTCAATTTTGTATATTATTTTGTCGGCGTGTTTAGTTGCACCGGTGGCGATCTTTGATGCCCCGTGTATGTAATCTGCTGTCTGCTTGTGCTTTATTATCATAGTGGCGAACTCTGATGCCCAGTGGATGTAATATGCCGTAATTTATTTATTGTATAGTCTAGGTTTTTTCTTATTCACGATGCTGTAGTTATTTTACTGTATATATATCCTGTCTTCGCAGTAAACTGGCCAAACCATAAAGTTATGGTACATAATCGGGCCGTCATGCAATCATGATGTATGATCCGCATCATGGGCCCCTAGAAGGCCTAAATGTAAACTGGCCCACTATAGAGTCGGGCCTTTAATAGGCCGAGTAAACCGTCGGCACTCTTTTCGCAAGAAAACTCAATGGGCTTTTAGGAGGCTGAGAAGTAGGTTGGGCCTGAAATGTGTCGAACAGCTCACGGGCCGGCAGAAGCCCGAAATGGACCCCGGCCCATGATTGTGCCAATCAAATCACGGGCTTTTAACAGGCCAAAATTGTCTCAGTCCTTGTTTGGCCCAATAAGATTATCGGCTGTGAGCAGGCCGAATGCAAACCGGGCCGTAGTTAGGCCCAACTATATGAATGGCTTTTAACAGACCAAAATTAATATAGGGCCGAAATGTTAAACGGGCCCTTAACATGCCGAAACTAATATCAGGCCGAATTACTAAATGGGCCTTTAGCAAGTGGGCCCAAAAGCATAGCGTCCAGTTGACGGGCCGAATCTGATATGGGCCATAATTTAGCCCAAAGCCTCTTAAAGGGTCGGACCTGATCTGGGCCGTAATTTGGCCCAGAACGTGGTAGGCTTTTAACGGGCCGGATCTCATATGGGCCATTGTTAGGACCGGAACGTCGTAGGCCATTAATGGACCGAATCAAATATGGGCCGGCATTTGGCCCAAAACATGGCAGTCAGTTAATGGGCCGACCTACTAGGGTCCTCAAAATCTTGTGGGCCTACAGCTGGGCCGGCCCGTTAATGTCGGTGAAATCTCGTGGGCCTTTAGCTGGGCCGGCCCATTATGGTCCACAAAAATCTTGTGGGCCTTCACCTGGGCCGGCCCATTATGGCCCGCAAAAATCTTGTGGGCCTTTACCTGGGCCGGCCCATTATGGCCCACAAAATCTTGTGAGCCTTTAGTTGGGCCAGCCCATTATGGTCCGCAAAATCTCGTGGGCCTCTAGCTGGGCCGGCCCATTATGGTCCGCAAAATCTTGCGGGGCTTTAGTTGGGCCGGCCCATTTAAACTTTATGGGCCACTTTTGGGCCGGTCCATGTGTCAACATATCATAGGCGCATCTCGCCCATTGGATGAGTGACACCTGTGCCAACACGGAGCTGACACGTGTTTCTGTCAGCCAATCAGAATTTTACACGTGGAAAATCCCCATTGGTCCGGGCTGTTAACGGGTTATCGGATCCAAAGCCGGACCCGATAGCTTAACGGCGTTCCATTACGGTGGATGCCACGTGTCAATCACCCTTGACGAAAGCACTTCTGCGACGCACAATTTATCATCATGGAAGTGGACACTTCCGTGATGATAATTTTGGTAATGTCATGGAACACTTCTACGACAGCACAGGCATGACTATCTTGATTCTGTCATAAAATTGTCATGGATGTACATGCATGACAGAAAACGTGACCTACTGTGACAAACACGTATCATCACAGAAGTGTATTATTTTGTAGTGCCCCTATACAACCGTAGAGTAAGCAGGTTTTTAACGAACCCGTAGTTGAAAAACTTTATAAGGTTCGAATAGGGTCAAGCCGTACCAAGGTATTTTAAGTGCGTAGTTGTGTACGCGTGGTATGTATGTCGCAACCTTATAGGGAAATCGGCGGAGGCTAAACTGCTATTCAAGCTCGGGATCCACTGAGCTACCGCACTGTAATGCGGATCGGACTCCCTTAGTAGTGTCCTAGGTCTTGACGACATATGAGCTGTTCGGCTTGATGAGGCCGCCTTGTACCTCGGCTGCTAGGGCCACGGTGTTCTCCTCTGTTCGGAGGGAGCGCTCCATATTTCCATTTACTGTGATGACGCCACGTGGTCCGGGCATTTTGAGCTTCAAATAAGCATAGTGCGGGACTGCATTGAAGCGAGCGAAAGCAGTTTTCCCAAGTAGTGCATGATAACCACTGTGAAAAGGGACGATGTCGAAGATCAAGTCCTCACTTCAAAAGTTGTCTGGAGAGCCGAATACTACTTCCAGTGTTAAGGAACCCGTGCAACGGGCCTCCACGTCGGGTATCACTCCTTTAAAGGTAGTGTTACTAGGCTTGATTCTTGACGGGTCAATACCCATCTTACGGACAGTATCTTGATAGATCAAGTTGAGGCTGCCGCTGCCGTCCATAAGGACTCTAGTGAGATGGTATCCGTCAATGATAGGATCAAGTACCAATAGGGCTGGAATTCGAGCCGAGTCGAGCCAGCTCGGCTCGACTCGTTAAAGCTCATTTCGTTAACGAGCTAGGTCAACTCGACTCGTTACTATAACGAGCTCAAATTCAAGATTGGCTCGACTCGTATAACTCGCGAGCTGGCTTGTTTAGCTTGTTAAGCTCGTTAAGGATATGAACATAAAACCTTACAAATATGATAAAAACGAACATTGTTTGTGAACATTGTACTCCCTCCGTTTCTTTTTACTCCGCATATAAGATTTGGTTAAAGTCAAATTACACAAAGTTTGACCAAATTTATATTAAAAAATATGAACATCTACAATACTAAAACTATATAGTATGGAAATACGTTTCATGGTGCATATGATAAAATTGATTTCATATCGTGATCGTTTATATTTTTATATAAAGTTAGTCAAACTCTACAAAGCTTGACTTTGACCAAACCTTATATGCGAACTAAAAAGAAACGGAGGGAGTACATGTTTAATATGCACATTTACATTCACAAATAATCATTTTTATCATATTCGTAAGGTGCCTTGGGCGGCTGGGCCTTGTGTTGTGCGTCTATGATGCAGGGCGCTTGGCTGATGTCTTGTACCGAGCCTAATGAGTTACACGAGTAATCATGAGATCGGCTCGTTTAACTTGGTTTATAAACGATCTTAAACTAAAACTCGGCTCGACTCGTTATTCTTCGAGTTCAAGTCGATTCGAGCCGAGTCACGAGCTACTCGTTTAACTCGCGATCTTCGAGCTTTTTTTTCCAGCGCTAAGTACCAGGGCCGCCGAACCTCCGTGACGGATACTGGTTGGGTGGTCCTGTGATCAAAGCTGATCGGACAAGCCGACCATGGGTTGAATTTCGGGGCAACGGGATCTACGACATAGACATCCCTTAATGCATGTTTGCGCTCCCTCTTGGGGATGTGGGTGATAGATCATGTTCACCATTTTCACCTCAGGGGGAAACTTCTTCTGTCCCCCAGTGTTCGGAGGGCGAGGCTCATCATCGTCCTCGCTTTGAGGTCCCTTCCCCTTATGTTTGGTATTTATTTTACCGGCTTGTTTAAAAACCCAGGAGTTGTTGTTGGTGTGGTTAGCAGGCTTGTCAAGGGTGCCATGGATTTGGCAAGACCTATCCAGTATTTTATCTAAATTGGATGGCCCATCCCTGTTTCCTTTGAATGGCTCCTTCTGCTGACCGGGTTTAGAGCCACTGAATCCGGCGTTTACTGTCGTATCCTCTATTTCTTCGTTGTTGTTCCGACGCTTGTTTTTGTTGCGTCATGGCCTTCCATTGTCATCCCTGGCCTCGGAGGTGCTGAGGTCGTTGGTACTATTGCTTCTACGAGCTAACCAGCTGTCTTCGCCTGCACAGAAGCGGGTCATAAGTGTAGTAAGAGTTGCCATAGTCTTCGGCTTTTCCTGACCGGGGTGTCGGGTGAGCCATTCGTCATGGACGTTGTGCTTAAATGCCGCTAAGGCTTCAACTTCCAGAGAGTCGACGATTTGGTTATTTTCAATTAAGAACCGAGTCCAAAGTTTGCGTGCTGACTCTCCGGGTTGCTGGACTATGTGGCTCAGGTCATCAGCATCCAGTGGCCGGACATAAGTGCCCTGAAAGTTGTCCCGAAAAGTGTCCTCTAAGTCCTCCTAGTTGCCAGTGGAGTTCTCTGGGAGGCTATTCAACCAGTGTCGTGCTGGCCCTTTTAGCTTTAGAAGGAGGTATTTAATGGCGTGGGGATCCACGAGCCATGTGAATGTGGAGAAGGAAATCTTCAATCCATACAGCGGGATCTGTCGTTCCAAGGTATGGCTCGATGTTTACGGGTTTAAACCCTTCCAGAAACTGGTGCTGCATTGCCTCATCGGTAAAGCACATGGGGTGCACGGCACCTCTATACCGGGCAACATCGCGACGGAGTCCGGAGGACATCTAAGTCCGGGGCTGACCCCGTACTTGGTTATGTTTGTCGTGCCAGGCTTGATAGCTGTCCTCTCGTGCTGGAGCACGTCCTCTTGATCCATAGATTGATCTTGTCTGGCCGGCTCTATTGGTCAGGTCCTGAAATAGGTCGTACTTGTAGCCCGGAGCCATGCTACCTCTTGAGCTTGCGTTGGATTTCCCCGAAGAGGAAAGGATGATGCAGCAGAGTAGCGTAAGTATTTCCCTCAGTTTTTTAGAACCAAGGTATCAATCCTGTAGGAGGCTACACGCAAGTCCCTCGTACCTACACAAAAACAATAGCTCAACGCAACCAACGCGATTAGGGGTTGTCAATCCCTTCAGGTCACTTACGAGAGTGAGATCTGATAAAGATGATAGATAATATTTTTGGTATTTTTGATATAGAGATGCAAAGTGAAAAGTAAAAGGCAAAGTAAAAAGCAACGCAATAATAAAGTGATGGAGATTGATATGATGAGAATAGACCCGGGGGCCATAGGTTTCACTAGTGGCTTCTCTCAAGAGCATGAGTATTCTACGGTGGGTGAACAAATTACTGTTGAGCAATTGACAGAATTGAGCATAGTTATGAGAATATCTAGGTATGATCATGTATATAGGCATCACGTCCGAGACAAGTAGACCGACTCCTGCCTGCATCTACTACTATTACTCCACTCATCGACCGCTATCCAGCATGCATCTAGAGTATTAAGTTAAAAACAGAGTAACGCCTTAAGCAAGATGACATGATGTAGAGGGATAGTTTCATGCAATATGATAAAAACCCCATCTTGTTATCCTCGATGGCAACGATGCAATACATGCCTTGCTGCCCCTTCTGTCACTGGGAAAGGACACCGCAAGATCGAACCCAAAGCTAAGCACTTCTCCCATTGCAAGAAAAACCAATCTAGTAGGCCAAACCAAACAGATAATTCAAAGAGACTTGCAAAGATAACCAATCATACATAAAAGAATTCAGAGAATATTCAAATATTATTCATAGATAGACTTGATCATAAACCCACAATTCATCGATCTCAACAAACACACCGCAAAAAGAAGATTACATCGAATAGATCTCCACGAGAGAGGGGGAGAACATTGTATTGAGATCCAAAAAGAGAGAAGAAGCCATCTAGCTACTAACTATGGACCCGAAGGTCTGAGGTAAACTACTCACACTTCATCGGAGGGGCTATGATGATGTAGAAGCCCTCCGTGATGACAGCCCTCTCCGGCGGAGCTCCGAAACAGGCCCCAAGATGGGATCTCGTGGATACAGAAAGTTGTGGCGGTGGAATTAGGTTTTTGGCTCTGTATTTGATCGTTTGGGGGTACGTAGGTATATATAGGAGGAACGAGTACGTCGGTGGAGCTCCGAGGGGCCCACGAGGCAGGGGGGCGCGCCCTAAGGGGGGGCGCCCCCCACCCTCGTGACCGCCTCTTGGCTCCCTTGGAGTAGGGTCCAAGTCTCCTGGATCACGTTCAGTGAGAAAATCACATTCCCGAAGGTTTCATTCCGTTCGGACTCCGTTTGATATTCCGTTTCTTCGAAACACTGAAGTAGGCAAAAAACAGCAATTCTGGGCTGGGCCTCTGGTTAATAGGTTAGTCCCAAAATTAATATAAAAGTGGAAAATAAATCCCAATATAGTCCAAAACAGTAGATAATATAGCATGGAGCAATCAAAAATTATAGATACGTTGGAGACGTATCAGGCATCCCCAAGCTTAATTCCTGCTCGTCCTCGAGTAGGTAAATGATAAAAAGAGAATTTATGATGCGGAGTGCTACTTGGCATAATTTCAATGCAAATCTTCTTAATTGTGGTATGAATATTCAGATTCGAAAGATTCAAGACAAAAGTTCATATTGACATAAAAATAATAATACTTCAAGCATACTAACAAAGTAATTATGTCTTCTCAAAATAACATGGCCAAAGAAAGTTATCCCTACAAAATCATATAGTCTGGCTATGCTCTATCTTCACCACACAAAGTATTTAAATCATGCACAACCCCGATGACAAGCCAAGCAATTGTTTCATACTTTAACATTTTCAAAACTTTTTCGATCCTCACGCAATACATGAGCGTGAGCCATGGATATAGCACTATATGTGGAGTAGAATGGTGGTTGTGGAGAAGACAAAAAGAGGGGAAGATAGTCTCACATCAACTAGGCGTATCAACTGGCTATGGAGATGCCCATCGATAGATATCAATGTGAGTGAGTAGGGATTGCCATGCAACGGATGCACTAGAGCTATAAGTATACGAAAGCTCAACAAAAGAAACTAAGTGGGTGTGCATCCAACTCGCTTGCTCACGAAGACCTAGGGCAATTTTGAGGAAGCCCATCATTGGAATATACAAGCCAAGTTCTATAATGAAAAATTCCCACTAGTATATGAAAGTGACAAAATGAGAGACTCTCTATCATGAAGATCATGGTGCTACTTTGAAGCACAAGTGTGGTAAAAGGATAGTAACATTGTCCCTTCTCTCTTTTTCTCTCATTTTTTTATGTGGCCTTTTCTCTTCTTTTTTATGGCCTCTTTTTTTTCGTCCGGAGTCTCATCCCGACTTGTGGGGGAATCATAGTCTCCATCATTCTTTCCTCACATGGGACAATGCTCTAAAGATTGATGATCATCACACTTTTATTTTTCTTGCAACTCAACAATTACAACTCGATACTTAGAACAAAATATGACTCTATATGAATGCCTCCGGCGGTGTACCGGGATATGCAATGAATCAAGAGTGACATGTATGAAAGAATTATGAACGGTGGCTTTGCCACAAATACGATGTCAACTACATGATCATGCTAGCAATATGACAATGATGGAGCGTGTCATAATAAACGGAACGGTGGAAAGTTGCATGGTAATATATCTCGGAAAGGCTACGGAAATGTCATGATAGGTAGGTATGGTGGCTGTTTTGAGGAAGGTAAATGGTGGGTGTATGATACCGGCGAAAAGTGTGCGGTATTAGAGAGGCTACCAATGGTGGAAGGATGGGAAAAAGTGTGTATAATCCATGGACTCAACATTAGTCATAAAGAACTCACATACTTATTGCAAAAATCTAGAAGTTATCAAAGCAAAGTATTACGCGCATGCTCCTAGGGGGATAGATTGGTAGGAAAAGACCATTGCTCGTCCCCGACTGCCACTCATAAGGAAGACAATCAATAAATAAATCATGCTCCGACTTCATCACATAACGGTTCACCATATGTGCATGCTACGGGAATCATAAACTTTAACACAAGTATTCTTTAAATTCACAACTAATCAACTAGCATGACTATAATATCACCATCTTCATATCTCAAAAAATTTATCAAGCATCAATCTTTTCTTAGTATTCAACGCACTCAAAAGAAAGTTTTACAAATCTTGAATACCAAGCATATTATTATTAAGCAAATTACCATGCTATTAAGACTCTCAAAATAATCTAATTGAAGCATTAGAGATCAATAGTTTCTTTAAAACAAATCCACCACCGTGCTCTAATAGATCTAAGTGAAGCACATAGAGCAAAATTATAACGCTCAAAAGATATAAGTGAAGCACATAGAGCAAAACTACATAGCTCAAAAGATATAAGTGAAGCACATAGAGTATTCTATCAAATTCCAATTCATGTATGGCTCTATCAAAAGGTGTGTACAGCAAGTATGATTGTGGCACACTAACAAACAAAGACACAAATAATACAAGACGCTCCTAGCAAAACACATATCATGTGGTGAACAAAAATATAGCTCCAAGTAAAATTACTGATGGAAGTAGACGAAAGAGGGGATGCCTTCCGGGGCATCCCCAAGCTTTGAATTTTTGGTGTCCTTGGATTATCTTGGGTTTGACATGGGCATCCCCAAGCTTAGTCTCTTGCCACTCCTTGTTCCATAATCCATCAAAAGATTTCACCCAAAACTTGAAAACTTCACAACACAAAACTCAATAGAAATCTCGTGAGCTCTGTTAGAGAAATAAAACAAAATACCACTTAAAGGTACTATAATGAACTAATTATTTATTTATATTGGTGTGAAACCTACTTTACTCCAACTTCTCTATGGATTATAAACTATTTTACTAGCCATAGATTCATCAAAATAAGCAAACAACACACGAAAAACAGAATCTGTCAAAAACAGAACAGTCTGCAGTAATCTGTAACTAACGCAAACTTCTGGAACTTCAAAAAAACTACCAAAATAGGACGACCTAGATAATTTGTTTATTGATCAGCAGCAATTGGAATCAGTATTTTATCACGTTCTGGTGATTTTTAACAATTCGGCCACTGAACGCAAAGTTTCTGGAAATTACAGCAAGATCAAATAACTATCATCCAAGAAGATCCTATAGGTCTAACTTGGCACAAACACAAATTAAAACACAAAACCACATCCAAACAGAAGGTAGATGGGTTATTTATTCAATGCAGAAAGGAAATATATTGGGTTGTCTCCCAACAAGCGCTTTTCTTTAAAGCCTTTTTAGCTAGGCATTGAGATTTCAATGATGCTCACATAAAAGACAAGAATTGAAGCACAAAGAGAGCATCATAAAACATGTGACAACCACATCTAAGTCTAACATACTTCCTATGCATAGGCATCTTATAGGCGAACAAATCAAGGCAAGCAAAAACTAGCATATGCAAGGAAGCGGAAAGAGACAATAGCAATCTCAACATAACGAGAGGTAATTTAGTAACATGAAAATTTCTATAACCATATTTTCCTCTCTCGTAATAATTACATGTAGGATCATAAGAAAATTCAATAACTATCACATAGCATATTCTCAACACGATCCACATGCATGCGAAGTTGACACTCTTCCAAAATAGTGGGATTATCATTAACTAAAGTCATGATTTCTCCAAGCCCACTTTTATCAAATATTTCATAAGATTGAATGTTATCCAAATATGTGGGATCTAAAGGTGACACTCTTCCAAACCCACTTTCAATATTATTGCAAACACTATTATCAATCTTATATTCATCATGGGGCTTAAATAAATTTTCAAGATCATAAGAAGAATCTCCCCAATCATGACTATTGGACATAGCAAAACTAACATCCCCAAGCTTAGGGTTTTGCATATTATTAGCATAATTTACATCAATAGAAATTATAATAAAATCATTGCAATCATGCTTTTTATTCAAAGATCTATCGTGAAGCACTTCATCACAATTTTCAGATTTACGGATCTCAGGCTAAAGCTTATAAAGATAATCTAGTGCATCCAAATCACTAGGAATTGGTTCATCATAATTGGATCTCTTAAAAAGATTGGCAAGCGGATGAGGATCCATAGATATTAGCTTCTCTGTTTAGGAATAAATACCCAACTATTTCAACCAAACAAGCAAACGATCCAAGTAAGACATAAAGGCGAACGGAAAAGAGAGGGCGAATAAAATGGCAAGGGTGAAGTGGGGGAGAGTGTCGGTGTCAAAACCGGCGGATCTCGGGTAGGGGGTCCCGAACTATGCGTCTAGGCGGATGGTAACAGGAGACAAGGGACACGATGTTTTTACCCAGGTTCGGGCCCTCTCGATGGAGGTAAAACCCTACTCCTGCTTGATTAATATTGATGATATGGGTAGTACAAGAGTTGATCCACCATGAGATTGGAGAGGCTAAACCCTAGAAGCTAGCCTTTGGTATGATTGTTGTTGTTGTGTCCTACGGACTAAACCCTCCGTTTTATATAGACACCGGAGGGGGCTAGGGTTACACAGAGTCGGTTACAAGGAAGGAGATCTACATATCCGTATTGCCAAGCTTGCCTTCCACGCCAAGGAAAGTCCCATCCGGACACGGGACGAAGTCTTCAATCTTGTATATTCATAGTCCAACAGTCCGGCCAAAGGTTATAGTCCGGCTGTCCGAATACCCCCTAATCCAGGACTCCCTCAGTAGCCCTTGAACCAGGCTTCAATGACGACGAGTCCGGCGCGCAGATTGTCTTCGGCATTGCAAGGCGGGTTCCTCCTCCGAATACCTCATGGAAGATTTTGAACACAAGGATCGTGTCCGGGTCTGCAAAACAAGTTCCACATACCACCGTAGAGAGAATAATATTTTCACAAATCTAATCTACTGACGTATTCTGTAGTGTGACATCACACCACAGCCAAGCCTTTATTCGAATCGTTTTTTACTGTCCCACCTCAGCGCGTTTTGCGAGGCGGTTTCCTTGGCACGTCTTGTCGAAGCAGAGATCGTGTCCCCTTTATTCACGGGATTCTCATCAACTCGGACGTGGGTAACCCAATCGTGCTCGTTGGTATGTCCCCTCGATCGAAGGTAAGTCCCAAACGGTCACATGGAGGGCTCTCGGTATTCCACCTCTTTATAAAGAGACCAAGGCCTTACTTTTTCTTTCGATCTCAATCGAATCCGCCTCCCGCCTCGAGTTCCAACACCCGAAGCTCCAGATTCAGGCGCTTCGACTATGTCCGGATCCAACCTTCAAGGCCGATAGATGCCTTCCTCCGTCACGGAGGAAGACATAATAAAGCTAAGGGAGGCCATGTATTTGACTGGCGAAATCCCGCATAGGCTACCTGCTCAAGGGCAGGTTATTCCCACTCCCAAGCCCGGTGAGAGCGTCGTGTTCGTTTCTCACTTTCTCCAAGGGCTAGGCTTAACGCCGGATCCCTTCGTGAGGGGGCTCATGTTCTATTATGGGCTGGACTTCCATGACTTAGCTCCGGAGTCTATCCTCCGCATCTCATCGTTCATAGTCGTGTGCGAAGCTTTCCTCCGTATCACCCCTCACTTCGGATTGTGGCTCAAGACCTTCAAAGTGGAGCCGAAGATGATCGAGGGACGGCAAGCAGAGTGCGGAGGTGCCGTAATAAGCAAGAATGCTACGCCCATGGCCCGAGGGCTCCTTCCAAGAGGAGTCAAGCATATGGCAACAAGAGTGGTTTTATGTCACGGCTCCCAGGGGTACCAAGTGGGTCGCTCCGCCTGTTTTTCGCTCGGGCCCCCCCGCCACGACTAACGTCATGGATCAGCAAGGGATTAGACTGGTGGCCAGTAAAGGACGTGCCCGTATTGCAGAGCCGCATCCGAGATCTCCTGGAGAGAGATGTTAATCTGGGCGTGGTGGCGCAAGTCATGCTGATTCGCCGAGTCCTGCCTTGCAAACGTCGTCCCCTCCGCCTGTGGGAGTTTAACCCGGAGGGACCGCGAGCTCTCCAACATTTCCTTGGCATGACGCCCGTGGAGATGTACAAACTGTTCTTCGGACCACAAGCAATGTGTCCGGATTCCACTGAGGATGCAGGTCTGAGCTGCAATCGTCCGGATACCCAAGTAAGTAGCCCCGGATCCGAACACCCCATGTGTTTATTTATTGCAACATCGCCCTTAAAAAAGTCGCTGTTTAACCAGGAGTGGATAGCGAAGGCAAAGTTGATCAGGTGTCCGGCCCCCCTCCCTGAGACCTCGCCAGACCCTGTGCTAATCTGGATGCTGGAGATCGCGCCTTATCTAGCGTCTTCGGGAGAAGATAAAGGGGGAAACGAGGAAACTACCGCCTCCGAAGATAAAGGGGTTAACCAGAAGGGAGGAATCAAAACTTCCTCTTCTCAGGGAAAGAAGAGGACCGCCTCTGAGGACCCGGAGACAATGGTCTCAAAACGGGGGAAGAAATCTTCGCCAAAGGATCCTGCGCTAGGGGATACCCCGGCCGTACCATGCCCTCAAGGGGATCAACACTCTACCGAGCCGTAAGTGAAAGGGTACTTAATAATGAGGGAGAACCTTGCTTTACCTCTGAGAAAAATAATCGAAGGTTTTATCTTTGCAGTTCAGATCTTAGTCCTTCCCAACAGAGCTCGTCTTCGGGGGGTCTTCTTCCGGAGATGATGGAGAGCGGAACGCCTCCCCCTGCCATACTGCCTCATGGGGCGGGCGACCCCGAAGTGTCGTCGCGGCGGGTTTCTCCTGATCCGGCGAGGCCATAAGGTAGTCATATGGCCACCCGAAGACCTCAGAATCCGGCTTTTGAAAAGAACAATCAAAAGAGTCCGGCACCGCCTGGTGTGCGGTCAGACATGCTGAGGGATCTCCTAGGACGAGCAATTATCTCAGAGGAGCACCGCACGTTAATGGGTACGGTGGTTGAAAGGATTTCGTCCGCAGAAAGCGGATTGCATGAAGTTGTCATGAGTCTACTGACGGGCTTTAAGGTACGCGAAGTGATGCACCTTTTTGATAGTACCGCATATGTTTAAGATGCGCCCTGTATAGATAGTAGCCCCTGAGACTCTGGGTGTTGTCGCAGACGACAACACACAGAGGATCATAGTCTCAGGTATAATGTTGTCGCCTTCATATGCAGGTGGCGAAGTGTCCGGTGGCCAGTCGGACTGCTGAATTTGCCGAGTTAGAGCGACAACTTGACATGGCAGATGCCGACATCGTGCTTGTCAACAAGCGGCTTGACGAGGCACAAGGTATGTGATTTCTCCGGAGGCACATGGTAAGAGGAGCATGATGCCAGTATCTGTAACATGTGTGTTTAATGCAGATGGAGTTGCGGCCGTGGAGAACCTGCGGGCAGAACTTGCCCGAGCCAAGGAACAAGCCAGAAAAAGCGACGCGGCTGCCTTAAAGGCAATGGAGGAGCTGAAAGCCAAACAGGCTGCTCACTGCCAAAGCAAGGAGGAAATGTCCAAGATGGATGTGGAATTGAAGAACGCAGCTGACCGTTATAAGATTCTTGAAAAAGAAGATCAAGCGAAGAGGACAGACCTGGAGAAGGCCTCGATGGCGGCCAAGGATATCCGCTCTGCGATGAGAGCAAAGAAGGAGGAGATGCGGTCAAGCCGGAGATATCGCGGCTGGGAAGCCCTTTATGCTGCGGATGAAGTTCGGAGATCCGAAATATGCTCCTTTGGACCGGCTGTGGAGTTCTGCGGACGCATATCTGGATTTAGCGGCGAGTGCTGCCGATGCGGCCGAACACTTCTGTGATCAAAAGGATCGCGAAGTGGAAAAGTTGTTCTAGTCACAATTAAATGATCCAGAGCGTTCGCTTCCATTGACTGATCAGCTGGCCGAATGGGCCGAGCTAAATAGATTGTCCGGACTTGCCATGAAGTATGTCCTGGATCATCTGTGGCCGGAAAGGCCAAAGCCGAAGAGTTACTTTAGCTTGGTGCAACAGTTCCTTGGTGCACTACCTCATATCAACGCGATGAAGAGGTTGGCGTGCGTAGAGGGTGCGCGGATGGCCCTTGCCCGTGTGAAGACATACTGGGCAGAGATAGAGGCCACCGCCGTTGCATCCCACGACTCAGACCGAAGCCGAGTGCCTGCCAAGCACTACTTCCAAGAAGTTCTTGAGGGTGCTCGTTCAATAGAGGCGTAGTGCTCTAAGAATATTATGTTTGAATGACATGTATTCCTATTAAAAACAATGTTTGCTTAAATGTAAAGGCTTTTTTATACTTGTGCCTGCAAGAATTATAATACCTCCTGTGCGGTCGTTTATGTATATATGAATATAACCTTAAAGATGGCTCTCGTCGGCTTCAGCCTTCACGCATATAATGCGGGAGTGTTCGTAGAAGGCACATATTCACACTTGATCCAACGTCTTGGTCCATTAAGGAGGTGACAGCGCAGCGAACTAGGCAATCGGACTATAATGCTTTATCACTTTCACTTAGCCATAGGAGTTTGAAAGTGGGGTTACTATATAGCCCCTGGTGGCTCCGCGCTCATCCGAATTCGGGGCGCGTATATGCCTGGCTGGAAAACGTCCCTTCGTTAAGGCGGAGGAATTCTAAGATTCTGCTAGGTCATCAAGTGGTTGACTAGTCTCACGCTATATCATGACAGTCAGTTTTCGGCTTTCTCTACTGAGGTGCTCGCATGGTCGAACCGGGGCACAATCGCAGTAGTTCTCCTGGTGCCGCCTTAGCCGATAGAGCGGAACGTAAGGCATCAAAACACAGGAGACGGGCAAACCCAACATTTCACCAAAGACATGATTCGGAGTTGATGCATATAAGGCCAAACTCGCGACACCAAACACTCCCTAAGGTATTCGGTCTTTTTGATATAAAACGGGCTAAACGGCGCCATTTGCAATAAGCCCCTGGTGTCCAGGTACGTGCAACACGCTGACGTGGCCACATGCCAAGACGCCGGCCTCCCACGCGGTTATTCTGAGGATCCGGGGGATGTGTGTCAACAAGAGACAGTAAAAAAGGTTTACGCAGGGTCTTAATCTAAAAAATAATCCTTGGAACGGGTCCCTGCTGCACGTCTGCACTTGTGTCTCCATTGTGCCGTATCCTGGACGGGTGTAGCACGATGTTCATCTGTAAAAGAGAGGAACTTAGTTGAAAAAGTAGTCGTGCAAAATGTATGTTATACTAAATAAACAAAGTATGATTCAAGGTGAGAAGAATTGAGTTTTATTGCTGCTTGTTTACATGCGCGGAGCCCCTTGTATAGGGGTGTATAACCATCAAACCTTTATCAATTATAGAGTTACGCCGGACTCGTCCAGCCGTGTCCGTGGTCTTAACGACCTGTTAGGTGCTCTGTTTGGTGAGGCAGTTTAGTGTGTGGCTGTCAAGGCAGCCGCACAGTCTTCCGCGCGCAAGGAGCTCTCAATGTTTCCCTTTACTGAAATGATGCCTTGTGGACCGGGTATCTTAAGCTTGAGAGACGCATAGTGCGGTATTGCGTTAAAGCGAGCGAAAGCATCGCGTCCCAGTAGTGCTTGATAGCCACTTTTAAACGGAGTGATGTGGAAGGTTAGCTTTTCGCTACGGAAGTTACCGGGAGAGCCGAATATAACTTCTAGTAAGAGGGAGCCCGTGCAATGAGCCCCTCGGCCTGGTGTTACTCCTTTAAAGGAAATATTGCTATGGCTAATTTTTGTTGGGTCTATCCCCATTTTGCGGACCGTATCCTGATATATCAGGTTCAAACTACTGCCGCCATCCATCAGGACTCGTGTGAAGTAGTATCCATCAATTGTCGGGTCTAACACCAGGGCAGCCCATCCTGCGTGCCGGATACTTGCGGAGTAATCCCGATTGTCGAAGGTGATCGGTTTGGATGACCAGTGACGGGACTTCGTTGTGATAGGCTCTAGGGCACATACCTCTACGGGCGCCACTTTGCTTCTCCCCTTTGTCACGTGTAACATGTTTACTGTTTTTACTTCTGATGGGAAGTTCTTCTGTTCCCCAGTGCTTTGTTTGCGGGGTTCGTCATCGTCTTCACTTGGTGTATCCCGCCCCTTGTGTTCGGCGTTGAGTTTGCCGGATTGCTTGAAGACCCAACATTCTCTATGGGTATGATTTGCAGGTTTATGAGGGGTGTTGTGGATTTGACATGTCTTGTCCAAAGTTTTGTTTAGGCTGGACAGTTCGTCCCTGTTTTCTTTGAGAGGCAGCTTTTGCTGACCCCGCCGAGAGCTTTTGAATCCGGCATTCACTGCCGTGCTCTTCGGGCTGTTTTCCTTATTCTGGCGCTGGTCTTTGCTGCGTCGTGGCTTTCCGTTCCCGTCCCTGGCTTCGGATGTACTTGGGTCACTGGTGCTGCATCTTGCCAACCAGCAGTCCTCGCCCGCGCAAAAGCGGGCCATGAGGCTTGTTAATGCGGCCATTGTTCTTGGCTTTTCTTGGCCGAGGTGTCTGGCGAGCCATTCGTCTCGAACGCTGTGTTCAAAAGCTGCTAAGGTTTCGGCGTCCGGATAGTCGACTATTTGGTTCTTTTTAGTAAGAAACATGTTCCAAAGCTTGCGGGCTGACTCTCTGGGCTGTTGAGTTATGTGACTTAAATCATCTTCATCCGGTGGTCGGACATAGGTCCCTTGAAAATTTGCCCGAAAGGCGTCCTCGAGCTCCTCCCAACTTCCGATAGTGTTTTCGGGGAGGCTTTTGAGCCAATGTCGGGCTGGCCCTTTGAGCTTGAGGGGTAAGTACTTTATGGCGTGGAGATCGTCTCCTCTAGCCATGTGGATATGGAGGATATAGTCCTCGATCCAGACCCCAGGGTCTGTCGTTCCGTCGTATTCCTCTATGTTTACGAGTTTGAATCCCTCTGGAAATTCATGGTCCAACACCTCATTGGTGAAACATAGGGGGTGTGCGGCACCCCTGTATTTGGGTGTGCCGTGGTGTTCGGAATTTTGTTGTATTGTGTTGCGTGTTTGAATGCGCTTTCTTGGCCCGTAGATGGATCTGGTTGGGCCATATTTTTTGTGCGAGTCCTCATATGGATCGCGTGCTAACTTGTGTGCGGCATCATTTGCCGCTCTATGTTGGCCATGAGGTCGTCTATCCGACCGGGTGGCTGCTTTGTTTTTTGATTGCGGGCCTCCTCATCAAATTCTGGCAGTAGCTTTCTCTTTGGGTAGCTCTTTGTGTGGCGACTGCCGCCGTATTTGTCTGTGGTGTTGAGTACTTTGTTCCATCTGATTTTAAGTGCATCTTCCGTAGTATTGAGCTTCCGCTTCTGCTTTTTCAGGCTACGCCCAGTGGCGATGAGCCTTTTATGGAGGTTCTCCTGCTCCAGGAATTTATCCGGCGTGGTATCTTCACCGGAGACAGGTTGTTCGGTTCGATTCTCCGTGTTGCCATCGTTGGACGGTTGTTCGATGCCGTTTTCATCGTCCGCTGGCTCACCTTGCTCTGCTGCTGGGTCTGTATGAGCACTGCTTCTGTTAAGGCGGGGTTTGGAGCGGCGCTTACGCCGCCGCTTTGTCTGCTTTTCGAGGGAACGATCCTTCGCTGCATCCCTCTGTTCCTCGTCGTTTCCTTTGGGTGTGTCCACCATGTATACATCATGTGATGCGGTGGCTGTCCAGTGCCCTGTAGGCGCTGGTTCCTGTTCGTCTCCTACATCGTCGTCCATACCGTCGATGTCTTCGGAGTCGAATTCGAGCATGTCGGTCAAATCATCGACAGTGGCTACGAAGTGGGTGGTGGGTGGGCGTCTAATTTCTTCGTCATCCGCATCCCAATCCTGCCGGTCATAATCCGGCCAGGACTCTCCTGACAAGGAGAGAGACCTTAGTGAATTCAGTATATCGCCGAAGGGCGAGTACTGGATGATATCCGCGGCGGTGAACTCCATGACCGGCGCCCAATCGGATTCGATTGTAAGGGGCGCGGGTAGCTCGGAGTCTGGAGGAGAGTTCGGGAATTTGGAGTCACGGGCCTTGCGAAGGGCGAGGCTGGTATTCGGCTCGATTGCCGTTGAGGCTGCGGCCTCCGTGGCGGGGTCCAACCACCCGTCCATGGATGGCGCAATTGGCTCCGAATTGAGGGTCGGAGCGGTTGCAAGTGCGATCTCCTGCACATTGTCCGGTGGCAGAGCTAAATCATGCCCATCGTGACAGTGCGGCGCACTTGGCAAGGGCTCGAATCCATCGGAGATCAAGTCCCCGCGGATGTCGGCCGTGTAGTTTAAGCTTCCAAACCTGACCTGATGGCCAGGGGCGTAGCTTTCAATCTGCTCCAGATGGCCAAGCGAATTGGCCCGCAGTGCAAAGCCGTCGAATACAAAATTCTGTCCAAGGAGAAAAGTCTCACCCTGGACTGCATCGCTAACGATGATCGAAGGAGCCATCAAGCCTGATGACGACGACACAGAGGAACTCTCAATGAAAGCACCAATGTCGGTGTCAAAACCGGCGGATCTCGGGTAGGGGGTCCCGAACTGTGCGTCTAGGCGGATGGTAATAGGAGACAAGGGACACGATGTTTTTACCCAGGTTCGGGCCCTCTCGATGGAGGTAAAACCCTACTCCTGCTTGATTAATATTGATGATATGGGTAGTACAAGAGTTGATCCACCACGAGATCGGAGAGGCTAAACCCTAGAAGCTAGCCTGTGGTATGATTGCTGTTGTTGTGTCCTACGGACTAAACCCTTCGGTTTATATAGATACCGGAGGGGGCTAGGGTTACACAGAGTCGATTACAAGGAAGGAGATCTACATATCCATATTGCCAAGCTTGCCTTCCACGCCAAGGAAAGTCCCATCCGGACACGGGACGAAGTCTTCAATCTTGTATCTTCATAGTCCAATAGTCTGGCCAAAGGTTATAGTCCGGTTGTCCGGATACCCCCTAATCCAGGACTCCCTTAGAGAGGAAAACAAGAGGCAAATGGCAACTAATGTAATGCGGGAGATAGGGATTGTGATGGGTACTTGGTATGTTGACTTTTGTGCAGACTCCCTGGCAACGGCGCCAGAAATTCTTCTTGCTACCTCTTGAGCTTGCGTTGGATTTCCCCAAAGAGGAAAGGATGATGCATCAGGGTAGCGTAAGTATTTCCCTCAGTTTTTGAGAATTCAATCCAGTAGGAGGCTACACGCAAGTCCCTCGTACCTACACAAAAACAATAGCTCAACGCAACCAACGCGATTAGGCGTTGTCAATCCCTTCACGGTCACTTACGAGAGTCAGATCTGATAGAGATGATAGATAATATTTTTGGTATTTTTGATATAGAGATGTAAAGTGAAAAGTAAAAGACAAAGTAAAAAGGCAAAGCAATAATAAAGTGATGGAGATTGATATGATGAGAATAGACCCAGGGGCCATAGGTTTCACTAGTGGCTTCTATCAAGAGCATAAGTATTCTACGGTGGGTGAACAAATTATTGTTGAGCAATTGACAGAATTGAGCAGAGTTATGAGAATATCTAGGTATGATCATGTATATAGGCATCACGTCCGAGACAAGTAGACCGACTCCTGCCTGCATCTACTACTATTACTCCACTCATCGACCGCTATCCGGCATGCATCTAGAGTATTAATTTAAAAACAGAGTAACGCCTTAAGCAAGATGACATGATGTAGAGGGATAGTTTCATGCAATATGATAAAAACCCCATCTTGTTATCCTCGATGGCAACGATGCAATACGTGCCTTGCTGCCCCTTCTGTCACTGGGGAAGGACACCGCAAGATCGAACCCAAAGCTAAGCACTTCTCCCATTGCAAGAAAAACCAATCTAGTAGGCCAAACCAAACTGATAATTCGAAGAGACTTGCAAAGATAACCAATCATACATAAAAGAATTCAGAGAAGATTCAAATATTATTCATAGATAGACTTGATCATAAACCCACAATTTATCGTTCTCAACAAACACACCGCAAAAAGAAGATTACATCGAATAGATCTCCACGAGAGAGGGGGAGAACATTGTATTGAGATCCAAAAAGAGAGAAGAAGCCATCTAGCTACTAACTATGGACTCGAAGGTCTGAGGTAAACTACTCGCACTTCATCGGAGGGGCTATGATGATGTAGAAGCCCTCCGTGATGACGGACCTCTCCGGCGGAGCTCCGGAACAGGCCCCAAGATGGGATCTCGTGGATACAGAAAGTTGTGGCGGTGGAATTAGGTTTTTGGCTCCGTATCTGATTGTTTAGGGGTATGTAGGTATATATAGGAGGAAGGAGTACGTCGGTGGAGCTCCGAGGGGCCCACGAGGCAGGGGGCATGCCCTAAGGGGGGGCACCCCCACCCTCGTGACCTCCTCTTGGCTCCCTTGGAGTAGGGTCCAAGTCTCCTGGATCACGTTCGGTGAGAAAATCACGTTCCCGAAGGTTTTATTCCGTTTGGACTCCGTTTGATATTCCGTTTCTTCGAAACACTGAAATAGGGAAAAACAACAATTCTGGGCTGGGCCTCCGGTTAATAGGTTAGTCCCAAAAATAAAATAAAAGTGTAAAATAAAGCTCAATATAGTCCAAAACAGTAGATAATATAGCATGGAGCAATCAAAAATTATAGATACGTTGGAGACGTATCAAGCCACTGTCTCCTTGCCTCTATGGCGAGGGAGCGCAGACTGGTATTCGGTGTGATTGGTCATTTTGTCTCGTCCACATGGTGGTTGGTCTGGTTGATCGGCGTGATTGTATTTTGACGGTATGGGCTCAAAGGCCTCCTCGTCGAATTGTGGCAGTAGCCTGCGCTTGGGATAACTTTTAGTTTGGCTCTCAAAGCCGTATCCTTCTTCGGCGACTAGGACATTGGTCCATCTGTCATTGAGCTTATCCTATTCGGCTTGAATCTGCTACTGCTTCTTTTTTAGGCTCCGTGCAGTAGCGATGAGCTGTCGCTTGAAGCGTTCTTGTTCGGGGGGTTCCTCTGGGATGATGAAATCTTCGTTGCCGAGGCTAACTTCCTCTTCGGAGACAGGTAAGTAGTTACTATCTTCCGAATCCCCGTGATCGGTGAGTTCGTCGGGGTTGACTTGACCCTCCTCCCTCTCATCCTGTTCGAACGCAGGCTCAACGGGGTGGTCGGATTCTTTGGCTTTATCCGGAGTGTCATTATCACCGGTGCCAGTATTATTTTCCTTCGCTCAACGCGATCGAGAGCGGCGCCGCTGACGTCGGTGTTTTGGTGGTTCATCGACGGGCTTTTCCTCATCTGGGTCTTGAGTGCCATCATCGTCCTTCTTCTCAGGCGTGTCCACCATGTATACATCATAGGTAGAAGTGTCCTCCCAGCGCCCAGTTATTGGCGGGTTTTGACTTGGTTCGGCTCCGGCATCGTCGTCCATGCCATCAATGTCTTCGGAGGCGTAGTCTAGCATGTCGGTTAGGTCCTCTACAGTGGCTATTAAGTGGGTGGTGGGTGGGATGTAAAATTCCCTGCTCTTAGCCCCTAGTTCCAGCCGGGCGTAGTTCGGAGGTGATACTTCGGTGATGGCGAGAGATCGCATTAGGTCCAGCGTTTCGTTTAAGAGCAAAGGCTAGACAAGCATCTAAGGATCTGTGGGGCTAGGTTCGGTAATAACCATTGGATCGAGCCCGATGGAAGCAGACCTCAAGAGTTCCGAGTTGACGCCTAGAGGCGAGTCCGGCTTCCAGATGACGGGGAGAGTCCCGTTTGACTCTGGGTCCACCGACGGCATGGTCATATCTGAGTCTTCGGCTGGAAGCTCCGCAATGGGAGACAGTCCGGCGGGGTTTATCCTCCCATCTTCGGACGAAGTGGTCCGCCCCGGGTCTAAGGCCAGGGCAAGCATGAGAGTCGACCCCTGGACGGGATCTGATAGTGGATCCGAAGGGTCTTCTTCGTATGGGTAGGGAGCGGCGGCCGAGGCCGTGAACCCCTCGAAGATCAAATCTCCCCGGATATTGATGATGTAGTTCAAGCTTCCAAACCTGATCTGGTGACCAGGGGCATAGCTGTCGACCTGCTCAAGGTGACCGTTCGAGTTGGCACGTAGCACGAAGCCGCCAAATACAAAGAGTTGACCAGGGAGAAAGGTCTCCCCGGAAACAACATCGTCGTTGATGACAAGGCGAGCCATTGATCTTCTGTCGAAAACACAACGAAACTCTCAATTAAAGCACCAATGTCGGTGTCAAAACCGGCGGTTCTCGAGTAGGGGGTCCCAAGATGTGTGTCTATGGATCAATGGTAACAACGGACAATAGGGACACAGTGTTTACCCAGGTTCAGGCCATCTTAAAGGAGGTAAAACACTACGTCCTGCTTGATTGTATTCGATGAATATATGGGTTACGAGAGTTGATCTACCTCGAGATTGTAATGGCTAAACCCTAGTTGTTTAGCCAATGATTATTTCTGATAGCCTCTACGGACTAAATCCTCCAGTTTATATATACACCAGAGGGGCCTAGGGTTGTACAGAGTCGGTTTGCAAAGGAAGGAAATAGCATATCCAGACACCAAACTTGTCGTCCACACATATAGGAGTCCCACCCGGACACGGGGGATAGTCTTTAATTTTATCTTCATGGCCCATCAGTCCGACCCATATTAAATAGTCTGGACACCCGAGGACCCCCTAATCCGGGACTCCCTCACCCGTGTCGTGGAGGAGGAAGGTGGGGGACATGGTCTTGAGGTAGCGGTAGCTCTCTCCTTTTTTCGGAGATCGACGAGTTCGAGCCCGACAAAACCGAGTTGTACGCCTGGTACATCCATTTTGCTTCATGATTTCTATGTTATTTATATTATTTTGAAGTTATATTTCATATTATGATGCAATTCTAGTGTCTTTTCTCTCTTAAAATGCAAGATAAACAAAAGGTGAGGGATTGTCGCCAGCTAGAATTCTGACCTAAAAAAGCTATAGTAGAGATAGCAATTCTCCGGAGCTCAAAATGAAGTAATATTTTATGGAGATTTGTTTTGGAATATATAAAAAATACTGGAATAAAGAAGTAACGAGGAAGCCCAACAAGGGGCACACAAGCCTAGGGGCACGGCCACCCCCCAGGTCGTGCCACCCAGGCTTGTGGGGTAGAGATCCTCTCCCGGTGTCCTTTGGTCATATACCCCATTTACCCTAAAAATCAAGAGAAGAATTTTGGGATCAGCTGCTGGTGTCTCGAGGCGGAAAAAAAGGCGAAGAACTTTTGCTCCCCAGAGGAGTGGTTGTCTTTAGCATAATTAAGGTTTGGGCCAGTTATTGCACCTTACTACTTTATTTACTTGTTAATTGTTACCAATTATCTTACTATCAAAGTAACTTACAACATTTGCGGAGAATACCTTGCTGAAAACCGCCTATCAATTCCTTTTGCTTCTCGTTGGGTTTGGCACTCTTACTTATCAAAAGGACTACGATTGATCCCCTATACTTGTGGGTCATCAACGCCCATCTCCAATAATAAACTTACACAATGTGGAATGAGGTAGAGTTTAGAGAGTAGGGTATCTCTTTTAGGCAGTAGGTGGTGTGGGTGTTTCTTCATCTATGTGATCAAGAGGAAGTTCTTCTTCACCTCAAACATGTAATTTAAAACCTATTTCTCCCTTAATGTAAACGACAGGCAACTTTGTGTTGCTTATTATTGGAAAAACCCATCAGCAAGAGCTTTAGCAACAGTAAAATTTAGACTAAAAACAAAGCATGGATAATCTAGGGAACAATACACACAATTCTCCCTTAATGTAAACGACAGGCAGCTTTGTGTTGCTTATTATTGAAAAAACCCATCAGCAAGAGCTTTAGCAACAGTAAAATTTAGACTAAAAATAAAGCATGGATAATCTAGGGAACAATACACACAAAGGTTTGCTATCAATCCATAGATCTTCCTAAGAAAATTTAGGTGACTTCAAAAAAGGACTTTATGTGGTTTGTACACAAGGAAGTGACAAATTGGCAAAGCGTAGTTGGGATGGTAGTAAACAACGTTGTTCTGTGTTCAGGATGAATCGATCCAACATATTTTCCTCAAATACCCACTAGCCAAGTTATTGTGGTGTATAATACATGCGTGATGTAATGTCAGTCCTCCTAATAGCATTGTCAATTTATTTGCTACAACCCAAGAACAAATGCGGTGCTATCTTTCGTGATATCTGTACGTTCAATCAAGCCTTGCTAGCCCACCAGGCACTGCGTTTGTTGACTAGACCGGACAGCTTGTGTGCCCAGGTCCTAAAGGCTAGATATTACCCCCACGGTAACCCTGTGGACACGGTTTTTTCAGGCAATCACTACAAAAAAAGACACATCCGTGACATTTTGGGCCGAACGAAATTTTTTTCTGTCATACATATGACACTTCTATGATGATAATTGTGACAAAACCCGGTAGCATCATAGATGTGGTGGGCTCCTACTTCTATGACAAAAAATCATGATAGAAAATGGGCTTTTCGTCCTGGGCGGGCCGGAGACGCAGCTGCATGACATTCTTTGGGCTGTCCATGATGGAAAAAAACATGGTAGAAGCGAGGGGGAGGAAAATTTCGGGGAGTTCCCGGTTACGGTGGGAGGTCGGGGGCCGAGCGATGCGCGTTTCTCTCGTACACGTACGCGCGTGTGTGCGAGGCATTGGCTCTAACTGAACCCGAGCGAGGCGTTGGGCTCTAACTGAACCCGAGCGATTGCACTGTAGGCTACGCGTTACTGAACCCGAGCGATCGATCGATGGCTGTTAACTGAACCCGATCGAGCGATTCCTTCGCTACTGCTGCTAACTGAAGTCGATCGATGCTGCCTCTGGATGAACAGTGAGCATTGGGGGGGGGGGGTTGGATGAACAGTTCCCGGTGGGGGTGGATGAACAGGACCCCGTGGTGTTGCCTCTGGATGAACAGGACCCCGATCGATCGAGCCGGTTGGGGCTGGATGAACAGGACCCCGTGGAGGGCAGGATGAACAGTAGACGGTGGAGGGCAGGATGAACAGTAGCCCGTGGAGGGGTGGTTGAACAGGAGCCCGTGGAGAGGGGTGGTTGAACAGTAGCAGGTGGAGTAGCGTGCGGTGGAGGCTGGATGAATACGAGCCCGTGGATGAATAGTCCCAGGTGGAGGCTGGAGGAGATCGACGGTGGATGAACAGTAGCTCGTGGAGGCTGGAGGGGGTCGACGGTGGAGATGAACAGTGTCCCGTGGAGTCCCGTTTTGTGGTACGCCACACCCCTCCCGATGAACAGGACCCCCGTTTCGACCGTAGAGCTCCAACACAAGTCCGTTTCGGCTGTTTTGCGGTACGCCACACCCCTCCCGATCAACAGGACCCCCGTTTCGACCGTAGGAGGTCCGTTTCGTCCATTTTGCAGTATGCCACACCCCTCCCGATCAAGAGGACCCCCGTTTCGAACGTAGGAGGTCTGTTTCCTCCGTTTTGCGGTACGCCACACCCCTCCCGATCAACATGACCCCCGTTTTGACCGTAGGAGGTCCGTTTCCTCCGTTGTGCGGTACGCCAGGCCTCGTTTCCATCGCCTGTTCCGTCCAAGCCCTCCCGATGAACACGACCACGCATTCCGTTCCGACCCAGCCGTGTTGCCTCCCGATGAACACGACGCATTCCGTTGCCTCCCCATGAACATGACGACGACTCTATTTCTCCGTTCCGACCCAACCATGTCAATGTGCCCTCGCCGTACGTATGCGCGAGTAGGCGTTTGAGACCCCGCCCGTATGTACACATACGTGGCCGTATTTTCTTTCTTGCACCCTGGCCGTTGTATGTACATGTACATGCTACGTGCGCGCCTCTACTACGACACGTGCGCGCCTCTACATCGACCAGTATGTACGTACACATTCGCGACCAGAATGACAATGCTACGTACACTTCGACCAGGTGGGTCCCGACTATCATGCACTTCCTTGCCTGCGAAGATGTAGCTGGTGGGTCCCAGCAGTCAGGGGGCGAATCGTTTTTGTTGCCCGGACGCACTTCCTTGCGTGCGAAGATGTAGCTGGTGGGTCCCAGCAGTCGGGGGGCTGGTGGGTCCCAGCAGTCAGGGGGGCGAATCGTTTTGTTTTTTTTTTGCCCAGGCGCACTTCCTTGCGTGCGAAGATGTAGCTGGTGGGTCCCAGCAGTCAGGGGGCGAATCGTTATTTTTTTACCCGGACGCACTTCCTTGCATGCGAAGGTGTAGCTGGTGGGTCCCGGCAGTCAAGGAGAAACATTTTTTTCGCCAAATACGGTGGCCCGTCCGGTGGGTCCCTGCTGTCAGATGGAGGAATCATTATTTTCCGCGTAATAAGGAGGCACTTCCTAGCTGCCGTCGTGGACCCAGCTGTCAGCCTCTCCACGTACAGTCCATGTTTGATGGAAGTCGTTCCTTGACCACATTGACCACGCTGCGCCGAGAGCACCAGGGCGGTGGACGACGGCGAGGCCTAGGAAGGGGACGACATGGAGGCAGGGAATACTCGGTAGTTGTTTCCCACGCGGAGGGGAGTACGACTGTACAAGGGTTTACTGGTTCGTCTGCCGTCGCCGGAGAATAACAGCAGGTGTGGGTGAGTAGAGGGATGGCTAGGCCAGCGATGGGAGTACGGTCGGGCGGTGAGGCCTGCGCGGCAGCACAGCCGGCCGCGCGGAGGAGGGAGCAGGCAGTCCCGCCGACGCTTGTTTGAGCAGCTGGAGCAGAAAGAGCAGAGATTGAAGAAGCACGACGGCCGTTGGATGGACATCCAATAGTCAGTGCTTGTGCGTCAACCTTTTTTTAGGAAAGCCTCAAATCTATGGAAAACAGCATACAGCCCATCTGCCATTATTTCTAATAATTTACAACCCATTTGCTAATTCTTAAGGTTTTTTTGGAGCCCATATTCTTTTTGTTAGCATTACAGCCCATATTGTGGCAATGGTTAAAAAATTATACGAAATTTTGCATATTTCGGTGCGGTCCGAACTGTTTTCAATCCTGAAATTTTGACTCACATTCAAACTGATTTTAAAAATAAATGTATATCAATATAAAATCCAACAAATTCTCCACGCATAAAAAATAATGTCATTTAAAATCTTGAAATGAAAAAAAGATATTCGAAAGTAATTGCCGGTTTGATGTGTTTTAAAAATGTACAACCCATTTCTCATTACTGATGGGCCATTTTCTCGGCCAGCCGAATGATAGCTCTCCTCGTCTTGAAAGATTTGCAGCCCAACAGGCCTGACAAAGCGACTTACTTGGCAAATCACTAAAAAACTGGGTTGTGGCCGTGGACCCAGCTGCCAGCCTCTCCACGTACAGTACTCTTCCGATGGAAGTCGTTCCTTGACCACGTTGACCACGTCGCGCGGAGAGCACCACGGCGGTGGACGACGGCGAGGCCTAGGAAGGGGACGACGTGGCAGTGGAAACCTGCGCGGAGAGGACTACGAGGGTTCACTGGTTCGGCTGTGGTGTGAGGCTGCCGTCGCTGCAGGGCCTAGCCGGCGGTGGGAATAGTAGGGGGCGGTGAGGCCTCTGCGGCAGCACAGCCGGCCATGGGAGGCAGGAGCATGCGGCACGACCGGCGCTGCTTTGGGCGGCTGGAGCAAGAAGACCAGAGGTTGAAGAAGCACTACGGCCGTTGGATTGACATCGTACGGTCACTGGAGCTAGAATCGTTCATATTGACTAAGTTGACAAAGCCCTTCGTCCCCGTCAACTTAGTAGGCCCACAAGTCAGCCTCCCAGCAAGGTGGGTCCCAGCTAGCCGGGGGAGTATTCATTTTTTTGTGCGTAATAAGGAGGCACTTCTGGTGGGTCCGAGCTGACAGCGGGGGGAACGTTTTTTCGCGAAATACGGTGGCCCGTCCGGTGGGTCCCAGCAGTCAGGGGGAAACGATTTTTTCGCAAAATACTGGTGGCCCGTCCGGTGGGTCCCCACTGTCAGGTGGAGGAATAATTATTTTCCGCATAATAAGGAGGCACTTCCTTGCGGCTGCCGTGGACCCGGCTGTCAGCCTCTCCACGTACAGTACTCTTCCGATGGAAGTCGGTCATTGACCACATTGACCACGCCGTGCCGAGAGCACCACGCCGGTGGATGACGGCGAGGCCTAGGAAGGGGACGACGCGGAGCCGTGCAAGACGCGGCAGTGGATGCCCACGCGGAGAGGAGTATGAGCGTTCACTGGTTCGGCTGCGGTGAGAGGTTGCCGTCGCCGCAGAATAACAGGGGGTGTGGGTGAGTGGAGGGATGGCCTGGCCAGTGGTGGGAGTAGTATGGGGGCGGTGAGGCCTCCGCGGTAGCACAGCCGGCCACGGGAGGCAGGAGCAGGCGGCACGACCGACGCTACTTTGGGCGGCTGGAGCAAGAAGACCAGAGGTTGAAGAAGCACTATGGCCGTTGGATGGACATCATACGATCACTGGAGTATTGACTAAGTTGGCAAAGCTCTCCGTCCCTGTCAACTTAGTAGGCCCACAAATCAGCTCAACAATATGGTGGGTCCCAGCTAGCAGGGGGGTATTCATTTTTTTGGGCGTAATAAGGAGGCACTTCCTTGCGTGTGAAGAAATAGTTGGTGGGTCCGACCTGTCAGCGGGGGGAACATTTTTTTTTGCGAAATACAGAGGCCCTTCCTGTGGGTCCTAGCTGTCAGTTGGAGGAATCATTATTATGCGCGTAATAAGGAGGCATTTCCTTGCGTGCGGCCGTGGACCCAGCTGTCAGCCTCTCCACGTACAGTCCACTTCTGATGGATGTCGTTCATTGACCACATTGACCAGGCCGCTCCGAGAGCACCAGGGCGGTGGACGACGGCGAGGCCTAGGAAGGGAACGACACGGAGCCAGGGAATACTCGGCAGTTGTTTCCCACGCGGAGGAGTACGATGGTTTACTGGTTCGTCTGCCTTCGCCGGAGAATAACAACATTTGTGGGTGAGTAGAGGGATGGCTAGGCCAGCGATGGGAGTACGGTGGGGCCGTGAGGCCTGCGCGGCAGCATAGCCGGCCGCGGGAGGAGGGAGCAGGCAGTCCCGTCGGCGCTTGTTTGAGCGGCTTGAGCATGAAGAGCGGAGATTGAAGAAGCACGACAGCGGTTGGATGGACATCCAACAGTCACTGCTCTCGTGTGTTGACTAAGTTGACAGGGTGTTGCGTGTGCGTCAACCTTTTTTTATGAAAGCATACGCGTCAACCTGTAGTAGGCGCATAAGTCAGCCTCAAATCTGTGGAAAACAACATACAACCCATCTGCCATTATTTCTAATAATGTACAGCCCATTTGCTAATTCTTAAGAATTTTTTTGGATCCCATCTTCTTTTTGTTAGCATCACACCCCATATTGTCGCCACGGTTAAAAAGTATATGAAATTTTGCATATTTCGGTGCGGTCAACTATTTTTAATCCAGAAATCTCGATTCACATTCAAACTATTTTGAAAAATAATTTATATAAATATAAAATCCAAATAATTGTCCACGCATAAAAATCAACGGAATTTAAGATCTTGTAATGAAAAAAAATTGAAACTAATTCCCAGTTTGATGTGTTTTGAAAATGTACAGCCCATTTCTGGGCAAACCAAATGAAACTCTCCTCGTCTTGAAAGATTTGCAGCCCAACAGGGCCGATAAAGCAAGTAGGCCTTGTTTGGGTATTTCTTTAAAAAAATAGAACTGGGCTAGCCATTTTCAGCAAGAAAAAAACAAAACTGGGCTCATGATGTGGTAAACATAAAATAAAATCCTGGCTAGATGGGCCACATCCCCCGCACAGCCCCGTTGTTACCCTAATCCGTCGCTAAAACTAGTATAAATAACAACTGTTTGTTCCTCAAAAAAAATTGCGTGACTTGCTGGGTCCCTGGTGTCAGCCGCTCGTAGTGTAATTCTCTCGTTTATTGACTACGTTGACAATGGCGTGAGCCCCAGATGTCCAGCCTTTCCTATGAAAATTTACAGCCCATTTGATGTGCTAGTTCGAAATAAGTTTGTGGGTGCTGGTGGGGGCTAATCACCAGTGAGCTCAAGCAGCCGACGAGAGTGATGTTATTTCCCTTGGTTTGGATTTGTTACAATATTTCACTCTAAATTAAACGAATGGTAAGCCATTTGCCTTGTTTCAAAGAAAATATGACAGTCACAGCCGAGTTGGAAAGGGCAGGAACATCTAACTCCAACTTACAAACTGTACAAAAGCACGAGGGTTAATTGTTCATCAGGTTTACAAAAACAACCAGATTGAAAAGGGCAACGACATCTAACTCCAGCATTGTTTTCGGCAGTCACAGTCAAATGGATCGGTCAGGTCCATAGAATGAACATCCTGGGTCGTAAAATTTACTGAATTATGACCACAATATGTTGTAAATAGAAGCCCGGCACGTTCAGAAGCTCTTTTGCCCACCTGAAACTCCTTTTTTTGCTCTTTGACATACCCATCCGTCAAAACCATGCTGCTGATAAACTTAAGCCTGATGGACAATAGTAACCTCGCATTCAGCAGGAAGAATGTGACAAATCTTGTGTTTGCACGGTTGGCTACATATCGTTCTAGCGTTATTGTCTTCAATCGAATCTCATGAGAAGTGAGAAAATCCCGATGCTTACGAATCCATCGATTGGTTATAACTTTCTTACCCCGTCATGTTGCCTAAATAGACATGAAGATTGAAAACAGTTAAGGTCTAAAAGAAGAGTGTCGAAAGAGCAACAGCTGAACGGTTAATTCTAGTACACTATATGCGGGCTTCCAATGTGCGTGAAATTATCACCTTTATATACAACTTCTCTAGACATGGAAAGCATTGCAGCAAGCCAATAATCTTGTTCAGATCAAAACTATTCATTTGGATATATAAGATCTTGACAGAATCCAGCACCATTGATAGGCCATCCATGGAGAAACTCTTCATTGAGCATAGAACATAATATTAGTACAAAATGTGTACTCCAAGATGATATATAAATTATGCGCAGAAATTTAAAATGCAGCTTATGGTTACAAGTGTAGATGATAATATAAAGTACCTGAAGAACTGTGGAGCCAAACACCATATTGAAATGAGCACAGAGATCATGTATTACACCCAAGGTCTCCAGTTTAGGCGCGGAGAGGACGGTTATTTGCAAAGGTGAATAACTAGAATCAAGGATCAACCTTTGAAGTGAAGGGGCATCTTGGATGATGAGCTGCCTTCCATCAAAAGAAATTCCAATTCTTACAAGGTTAGGCGACTTTATTTGGAGACAACCGATTCTAACTATGAAAACAAGCACCAAGCACTCCAGCGCAGGGCAACTGGAGTGGATGATGTTGTGCAATGAGGCCTCCGATATACGAACCCGCACAAGTGAAAGTTTCTTGAGAAATGGGGGTCGAAGGTTTAGTACCAGATTGTCTGGTAGGTAGCACTGCGCAAAGGTGGCGGTGTGGAGAGAGGACGAAAACCCCGAGATGGACATCGATGCTGAGGGCACAAGTTCATGGCATTCGGTATGTGGTATGTGATTTCTAGGGAAATAGTAGAACTCAAGCAGCTGTAGTTATGTGAATTCAGGGGATTCCAGCCAGGCGTCCACCATGCAGGGCATGGTATGCTTGCTCAGGTAGCATGACGGGATGCAGAGGCTTTGAACGGAGCCCTGGTGGGAGGAGATGATGGCTCTGGGGATTTCAAAATCATTGAAGAGAGATAGCTGACAACAGTCGAGATTAAGGGGAACGGCGCGCCATAGAGGGCGCCACCGAATTGAGAGGATTTGGGTGCGGCAGCAATCCTTGGTGAGGAGAAGTGAGATGATCTCCCCAAGGATGGCGTCCGGGAGATCGCTGATGCGGTCCACCCGAGATTCTACAGGTTCCTGGGATCCGGTGGGGGCGGGGTCGCCGCTTCTCCCCGTGCTGCCGGGTGCAGGATCTACAACAGGCGTCGCCGCTGGCGGGAGCCTCATCTTCTTGGCGCTGGGGTCAGCCGACTCCATTTTCCTCGAGGGCGTCGCGTCGCGCTCACGGATTTGAGCAGATTAACGAATGACGAGCCTAGTTGTAGTGCGAGCGAAGAAAAAGGGGAGCTGGGGGTTTTCTGTAGGAGTGAGGAAGAAGGGGAGCTGGGGTTTTCTGTAGGAGTGAGGTGAGGAATTTGGGGGGAAGAGTGGATCAAGCTGATGTGAGGTGGGTGGGAGCGAGGAGGAAGAAGAGCACCCAGGTTTTGGGGGGGGGGCGGTGTGCTGGGCGTGGGTAGCGCCTCTCATTCAGTAAATATATGGGCTTTTGAATTGATTTTACTATTTACTAGTGTGGATGGGCTGTTTTGTCTTGGGACCCGAGAAACAATTACTACTAGTATAGTGGAGACACTCTACAGCTACCCAGAAAAACAATTACTACTACTACAGTGGAGACACTCTACCGCTTATGGCTCCTCCTAGGTCATTGAAACGTCTCCCTCTATTGAATGCTGTTATACTTTTGTTCACCGACATGCGGGCCATGCAGCGCGCGGGCCCAAATGCCATCCACCAAATTAGAAGGCAGTATGCAGGCGGAGAGTCACCCCAGTCGTAGCGCGGCAGTAACGAGCCATCGTATCACAAAACCCCACCTCCCCGCAGTCTAAGTTTGACGGACGAAGCAACCATCATTTCACTCTTCGCTGAATCCCCTTCTCCCTCACCGTTTTCAAGAAAGGCAACACTTGCATCTGCCACTGTTCTTCTCTCCGAACGAAGGGAAGGTAAGCGGATCCGTGATGTTGGTATATTTTCGTTCAGAGGGAAAAAAGAACTTTTGCAAAGCAGTAACCGATCCTCACTCTCTTTTTTGTTTCATTGTCATTGCGATTGTGTTTTCCTTTCAGTGGTCTCCTAGTATTCGTCAGTTTCATGATGGACCAAGGAGAACCCGGCAAAGATCTACCGATATTGGAGCAGACGCGGGAGGCTGATCCCCACGAGACAGAGAGCTCCAAGAAGATGGAGGCAACCACTGAGGCGACCCAAGATAGTGAGATGGTCAACGCCCCGTTTGAGGTTACAGCCCACGTGGCACTATAGGAGCAGTTTTCCCCCTTCGAGGATGTGCCCCCCCCCCCCCCCGCTGAGCTGCCCAAGGTGATTTCCTTCTTTGCCGGTCTCGATTGTGGTCTTTCATCTAAGTATGTGGTGATTTTTTTAGAAAAGGAAGAATGTGGTGATTAATAATGCAAAATTTTATTAGCTTCGATGCCATGGTATACGTAGTGGTTTAAATAACTTGTGTTTCTTATACTGAAAAGTAATTCAGAATTTGTTTCTGTTTCAATTAGAGCCCTGATGTAGACAAGGATTGTGTGGTTGTACATGTCACTCGCTATGAGGCGGACGACCTGAATATACGCACTGGGAAAACAGAGTTCTTAGGCTGTTGGATCCTGGAAGCCATTTGCGCTTATACCAATGAAGAGTTGTATTCCAGCCTCACTGTTGTCAAGCGTGCTGTCCAGGGTGTACTGAAGCACAAGAAGTTCAAAGCTACTCCTTCGTTTGTGAGGAATACTGTTCTTGTCAAGCTTACGCAGGAAGATGACGTGGCATGCCTCCACAAACAAGTTTATCAGTGGCAAGGCCACAAGGTTGTCTTCATGAAGGTTCACAGGATTGAGCTGCCGCGGGACGTCCTCGATGATGTTCATGGCAAGGTCCGTCTTGTGTCCAGCCCAAATTAGATCGAGGCATAATTTGGATTGTGTCTAATTATCCGAACCTTGCTTGTTATCGACCCCTCTGGGGCTAGTACTCTGTTTGAATCCGTCTATGGGAACTGCTGCTACTTTTGTGTGCCCGTGAATCATGTGAGAACCATCGTAATTGTTGCCGAAACAGATGCGTCCTCACTAGTTTTTTCATGAATATGGCATGGTAAGACATAAGTTGTCATGGTTTATCATACGAGCAGTGTGTGTTTTGATGAAATAGAGCACTTGTTCGAGAACCGTGCGCCGACGTATACATAAGTACTTGTAAACACTGTTGGTGCTACCCCACTTGTAAGCAGTTGTGCAAAACACGGCACATTGGCTCAGCTCGCTTCAACACTAGCCTATCGACCAGCTAACAATCAACAATCTGTTGTCTAACATATAAGCAACTATGTATCTTGTTACAGTGGTTCATGCAGTTAATTGAGGCCACAATGTAATAAATTCCAAACGTTCACACGCTAGTTCAGCGCTCATGTGGAACACTCACATTAAACTTGTCTTCATAAAAAACTTGAAAAGCATAAGTTAAGAAATTTTATACATCTCAATGATTCATAGAACATATCAAACATATACTAGTTCACAGCAAAAGACAAAGTTGTGATAAGGTTTACAAATCAGGAAAAAACAACCAAGGCTTCTCTCTGAGCAAAGGGCCTACCGGCAGGCTTAAATTTCCTGGAGTTCACTCTGGTTTTTTCTTGTTGCCACCATTCATGGTTAGGTTCTCTCATTCCAGAATAACCAATTATAATTGTGGTCTCAGCTGGAATGCTGAATTGAACCATGCAGTGTACTGACCAGGTGAAATTCTTGTGCATTCCACTAAATTTAAGCACCGCTATTTGCAGAAACAAGCAGATCACAATGCCTCTTGTCCGCGCACCTGTCCAAAAAACTGCCGTGCAACTGTGCCAGCTAGTCCTCGGTCCATGGATGAACTGGTAGAAAGTGCATTCCGGACTAGGATGCAGTTGTTTTCGCTCGTCCCGGCACTGCAATCAGGAAGTAAAACGTATGAATCATCTTCTTTTAGATTGCGTTGGTCATTCTACCTTAGTTACTACCAATGTAGGGATACCTTGAAGACGGGAGGTTAGACGACGGCAACGAGGGATAGCCATCTCATTTTGCACAGTTGTACTAAAACTAAGGTGTGTGCTTTTGATTGCGCGGATAGAAACGATATGGAGGCAGACATCCCGAAACGATATGGAGACAGACATCCCTGTTTGCGCAAATAAGAAATACGGTTATTTAAACAGTGACATATATTACTACTTTCCCCCGTTTCCTCTTAGAACCAAGTCCTAGATTCATGCTACAGTTTTCCCACTTTCTTCCTTGTTTGAACCAACGCTTTGAGTCGCCTGTATGAAATAGCTTTACTTCTAATAATAGTAAAAGTCTAGGTGGCTTTGGAACAGCGGACGGAAGTAGAAAAGGATCCACACGAAGGGAGCTGGGGCAGTAGAGCAAGGCAGGTTTCAAAGGAATATATACCTGAGGGTCGTCGGCATGTCGCAAAGACGGCGTCGGGAGGCCGCATCTTGGCCACAATACCGCAGGGAGGAAGAAGGGGTCGGAGACCCTCCCGAGTCGGCGCTCTCTCGGAGAGAACGACACGGCCGCCGATCGGGACGCGTGGGTAGCCGTTGGTCTCCTCCCTCACCGCCGACGACAGCGTGAACGATTAACCTACACCCCTGCCCCGGTCGAGGTTGTCCGGCCGGATTTGTGACCAGCCGTGAGCTGAGAGAGAGTGTGGCCACCTATGTGTTGCTTAGATCTGGAGAGCATGAGAGAGTGAACGAGAGGAACCCTAGTAAAGCAAGCGCTAAGGCTCCTGCTTTTATATATAGTGGAGTGATTTTGTTGTACCAGCTTCAAAAAAATGCGCTCCTACGTGTACCCACGAGTGGGTGTGAGAGAACTAGTGTGTGCGTGCACCGCTTCTCTTCGTGAGAGTACGATATACTATGCCCAAAGAACGTTCGCCGCAAGTGTGTGACGTGTGAGCTAAAATAAAATGTGTGCGCCGTCTTTTGTTTTTTAGAAGTTCTGAGGGTAGGGTGTGAAGAGCACATATGTGCGCGACGTCTACCTGCAGATAGACGGTGGGTGCGACGTGCGAGTCTGCGAGAGGACTCGGGAGAGTCGTGACTCGTGAGGGTGCGTGTGCGTGAGAGAGAGGGGGCACGTATCAATGCAATGCATGTGTCCATAAATCATTATCCGACAAACGTTCGCCACAAGCCTTTTCCTGATGAACGCCGTAAGAACCGTTAGATCGGCATCCGACAGTGTCAGTTTTGCCATGTCATTTAACAGAATAGCCACTCCTCCTACACACAAATCTTCCACGTGAGTGTTAGCAACTGTCGTATGCTCCCTCCGTTCCGAAATGCAGTGCATATAGCTTTATTGAAAATTCGAACCTCGCAAACTTTTACCGAGTTTTCGTGTACCAAATTGCACATGTAGAATACCATGTATATGTCATTTCATTCATCTTCGAGAGGTAACTATAAAGTTGGGTGAGGAGTCTACAAAGAAAGACCATCGTATCACCCGCAACAATTTCAAGCATCCTTTAGTGTCGAGGAATATCATAGGAACTCTATATGATATGATTTTTATAGGATTTTTTCCTTTAGAGCCAATTGGTTCATAGGAATAGATTCATATACTCCACATTTCAAAGGAAATAAACATGATATCGTTTCTATAGCTTTAGAGCCACTTGGTTCATATGAATGGATTCCTATACTCCCTTAATTTCAAAGGAAAATAAACATTAGCGTATATTCAATAGAAAAGTTCCTATGATATGAACCAAATTACATCTCTTTTCTAATCCCTCCTCATAGGAATTGAGATACATGTCATCTCTAGATTCAATAGAAAAGTTCCTATGATGTGAACCAAATGACATATCTTTTCCAATCCCTACTCATAGGAATTGAGATGCTCCATGTCATCTCTTTCCCTACAACTTCCATGTATACATCTTCTATTCCTAAATAGATAGTACAACCCACTAGTAGCTTTTTTTCCAAAACATGCAACTATGGCACAAGAACTATATAGTGTGCCAATAACTTTGAAAGATGGTCGCTGGATGAAGCTAACCCGACAGTGTAGAGATAGGCAAATCCGAGCACTACTGGCCGTTGGATATCATCAACATTCCACCAGATCTGCCACATGTACAATTTAGAAGACTCCATGGTTGAACTTAAGCATAATGCACAAACCTCAAAACACAAGCACTTCTCCTTTGTTCTAGAATCTTCTGTATCATGATTGATTATTTTTTCTAATGAATTGCCATTATTTGTTTTTTACTTTATGATTTACTCCCTCCGTTCCAAAATAGATGACCCAACTTTGCACTAACTTTGTACAAAGTTAGTGCAAAGTTGGGTCATCTATTTTGGAACGGAGGGAGTACAATGCACAACCCCATGAATCTTAACATTTTTATAAAACTTATTGATTTTGAATGAGATGAACTATAAGAACTAAACGAACATCTACATCATGCATATATGACTCAAAGCTTTACATGCTATAGTGTGTATTTATTCATAATTTGGTTTCGAAATCTCATGTGTTCAATACATGTGTACCTTACTAGTTTTGAGTAGAGTAGCAAATTTCACGCGGCCCCGGGTATATCAAAATGCAGGGCCCATGCATCATTGCCTTTCGATCGAACCTACGTCCACAATTTTTTGTACGTACTATATCTCCATTGGTCCCCGAACCCAAAATGTTGCCTCGTTCCCGTAAAACCAAGCGGCCCACACATATTTAAGGCGTCGGCTCGAACCCGTTTACTATGACGTGGCCCCGCACGCTGTAGTACTCCTACAAACCCTACCGCCGCACTCATCATCGGTTTTCTTCAAGAGGACGAGGGAGAAACCGATTTGTAGTGGAGGCGCTTTCAAAAAAAGGATCTGTAGTGGAGACCCCTACCCTAGGGTGCCCTAGGTAGCTGTTGCACGCATCATTGTTTTCTCTTTTCTTTATGCTCTTGCACCCTAGAGTGAAATGATGGTTGCTTCGTCCGTCCAGCTTAATGCGGGAAAGGTGGAGCTTTGTGATTTGACCCCTCGTCGCTCATTTTCTACTACTGCGGCGCTACGACCAGGGTGCCTCCAATTCCAACCGCTGCTCCGAACTGTAATTTGGTGCATCACACGTGGAACAAGACGGTGGATGAGCCACATGTCGGCCAAAGGGGTCCTATTAAGTGTGTCGCCATTTCGTGTGCGGACTGACCCTGCTTGAGTTGCTACGCCAACACGACAGGAGCAGCCTACCACTTGGTTTTGCTCCTTGGTGAATCCCGACTATATTGATCTAAAAAGATACGTGCTGAACTACCCTCTCCGTCTCGGTTTTTTTATTTTTAGGCGTCTCGGTTTATAGGGCCTGCACGTAGTTCTAGGTCATCCATTTGACTAACTAAATATGAGTTACTATGTCACAAAAAGTATATCATTGGATTCTTAAGCGGATGTAGTTGTACTTAAAAGTCGAGGGCAGGGTTTTTCCTGCGCGGTAGGCGGCGGGGCAGTTCCGCCTAGTCGGTTTGACAGAGACGCGAGAAGACGAGGGAGTAGGGTGCTGCAAACGTAGGGTTGTGTGATTTGACAGCAGGTTACTGCTGGACAGGTGGGGGCCCGTGATTTGACTTGCCATTATTATTTTAACTGCAGCGCTACGACCGGCGTGAGTCTCCCAGATTCCTGACCACCTCCATACAGGTGCCTCTCCCAATGCTCCACCATGTAGTAGAGGCTGGCTCTTGCATGAGAGCCCACTTCTCCACTTTTTCCTTGCCTCTCTTTCCTCCACATATGCAAAAATGCCATGTAAAGCGCACTATTGTACTTACTTTTACTTGCTCCTACATGTGCTTAAGCTTGCCACATAGGCATAAAGTCTGATGTGGCAAGTTAATCAAGAAGAGAGAGACTAGTTTGGTGACCCAAGGAAGAAATGGTGCTAAGCGCGTGTACCTAGGTGAAAAGACAATTTTGAGTCTATAGCTAATTAAATGAAGCAAACTTAGCAACACCATTTCATTGGAAGAGGTCACTCCTTGGCAAATGCAATAAATACACGCGCTTACTAGCACCGTTTCTTCCTTGAGTACGAAGAAATAGATAGAGAGGAGTAACAAAAAATACACTTATAACCAACCTTGTTGTAGTATGAGTGACTAAGTGATGACTATGTATGACATGCCAACATTAGATAGCCTAACGCACCGTATTAAATCTCCAAGGGCGCGAGTGATGCGACGGTCGTGAGAGGCGCGACCATGATACGAGCTGCTGACAGCCCTTGGACCTGAGATCAAACGGTCGCATGCTAAGTTGCTGAAAATTTGCAGAATAACCCTCTAGGATAGGATATTCACCCATAGGTCTAGAATCACGCCATGCAACCGTTCGATCTCACATCCAAGGGCTCTCGGAAGCCCGTATCATGGGAGAATGGAAAGCCACTACCCTGCCGTTCGCACGCTGGCAGTTCGCTCCTACTCGTCCCTGCACGTCCTTCAATACTACGGCAGTTCGCTCCTAGTCGTCCCGTCCATTCTCATTACGGCAGTTCCACTAATCCTAACCCTCCTCCCAAATCCATGGCGTCCCAAATCTCCACGATCGGCGGTGAGTACAAGGTTAGAACCATCATCGGCGATGAGTTCGACGTCATCTACACCCGTTCTTCCGCGACGGTGAAAGGATGCCTTTCTCGCTTCAGATGCATGTTCGAAAACTCAGATGATAAGTGGGTCGCTGGGCTAGATGTTGAGTACACCACAGTCCTGGGACGAGAGAAGTATCTAAAGGACGAAGAGAGGAAGAAGCCCGCCGTGATCCAGGTTTGCGTACATAACGTTTGCTTGGTCTACCACATATGCCATGCCGACGTTGAGTGCCAGGATTTTAAGACCTTCCACAAGGACAAAACAGTGAAATTCGTTACTGTAGACTTTACGAACGACGAAGAAGTCCTGGGTAGGATAGGCCTCATTGTAGGCAACCCCTTCGACCTCCAGAAGAATCGGCTGGTGCCCTCTCGTCAGCCTTCAATGCTGACCCTGGCAGGAGCCATAGTTCATCCTTCGTACGGTAAACTGGAGAAACCTCCATACACGTTTCATCGTCATGCATGGCAGCGGAATGTACTAGATATAGACCACATCCACTACGCTGCAATGGATGGCTACATTTGCTTCAATATCTACAAGGGTTGGATGAAGAGCAACAGCCAAGTGTGTGGTTCAAGCAAAGAAGTATCGGCCAAGAGCATTAGGGACAAGGACGAAGTCAAGGACGTGGACGAGGACTCCGAGTAAGGTGGCAGTGTCGTTGCTAATGGTGGTTCTAAACTTCTAATGTAGTGTCTACCGGATTAGTTTCATAGTTTAATTTCAGGTGTGCTTAGTTTAATTTGAGGGGTGTGTTGTGCTGAGCCCCCAGCAGAACTATGTTATGTTTCTTCTCGTTACTTTAACTCTTCAGTATGTACATACTACTAGTATTTCTTTAATTGAATTTAGCACCCCAATTAAGCACGTACTAGCTTTTTTAATAGCACTATATGCATAGTTTGGCGACGAGCGCTCTCTATATGTACCACCTTTTTTTTCAATTTTTGCTCCATGGCGCAATCCATCGATAGTACTACTGTACAAAAGTATACATTTTTTAAAAGGCTAGAGTACTGTTCATTACATATATAGCCAGTTAAATTCTCAACCTAGAACGACGTGCATGCCATGTAGTAAACCGATACGGAGGAAGTATAGTAAAAATGAGGTGATTTTACCGAGCGATCGGCGGGGGAGCATGGCCTGTCATGCGGTCCCACGTGTCATGATGTACCAAGGCGATGCGTGTGTCCCTCTTGAGGCAGAAGCAATACTAGTACGTGGTTTGAGATCATGGCGAACCGAAGTGTGAAATAAGGGTTGATTCGTCCGTCTGGGAAAGTGCGGCATTGTGATTTGACGTCTCATTGCTCATTACTACTACTGGGCCGGTACGAGTGGGGTGCGTCCCCCTGCTGTTCTGCACTGTTATTTGGTGCTTGACACGTCGACCCGGTTGCTATATGTCCCGCATGTCGGCGACAGGAAGTACATAATTCATGAAAGGGAGCGTCGACGGAGGAGTATACTACTACAAAATTCATGAAAGGGAGCGACTTAGTTTTGGAAAAATCTGTTTTTACGGAGTACGTACCCACTAGGGTTTATAGGGCTCATCTAAAAAAACATTCGTTTTTCCGTTTGATAAGTCTCAATTCTACTATACTAGTAGTAGTACCATTACATGTTGGATTTCGAGGTGCGTTAGATCACCCGACGCAAGCAGTGTCAAGAGGAAAATAACCAATGCATGTACAAGTTCATGGAAATTTAGTGGTCATTCATGCATTCGTTCTAATTAATGCCTCGGTAAACACAACTTGAGAAAACGAGCGTACTAATTACTTGTGCAAACTACGAAATTAATTCGACCACTCACCGTCTACCTTGGTTGGAGAGATTTTGAAATTGAGCCATAAACTGGAAAGGAGGGAGTAGTAACTTTTGTCTCGGTTACTATTTGTGGCCTTGTATAGATGCAAAATGTATTTTTTTATAGTGGCCTTGTATAAGTAAATGGAGGGAGTACTAACCAAAGTAAGTAGTAGGGACGGGGAGTAAACGGAGGGAGTAGTAAAATTTTCTCCTCGTGCTGCAAGCCACCGCGCGCGTGGGTGAGGGAGCAAGCTTCACCTCATCGTGCGAGCCACCGCGCCCGTGGGCGGGGGAGACGGCGTACTAAGCAAGCTTCTCCTTGTTCTGCGAGTTGACGGGACACATCAAAAGTACTCCAGTGTATAGAGCAGTGGCGAAGCTAGATGCAGATTATGCCTGGGGCTGTGCTATGTTGAGTGATAAACTTCTATGATTTTCTATGCTTTGCATGAAGAAATTACAAATGAAGTTGTTTCTAGGCCTGGGGCTATAGCCCTAGCTGCCCCAGTCATGTCTCCACCACTGGTATAGAGCCTTGCCTCTAAGGTAGGCCCCACATGGTTTGCCTCTTTTTTACTTTAACATAACGCGTCAAGTCACAATTTGTTTGTTCACCCGTGGTAGACGATCCTCCCTCCACCAAGTGGACAACCAGTACACGTGCCAAATTACCACATGGGCTGCCTGTTTCGTACAGAAATGAGCTCCACTGTGTACCCGCGCGGGTGTGGTTGGGAAAGAGACGGGAGTACGTGCACCTCTCCTCTTCGTGCACGTCCCCCACCTACGTGGGTGTGTGTGAGAGATATACAAACCTAGACATAATGCGCCGTCCATCCCCATGCCTCCGCCCAGTCCGACCACCAGTCACCACCACGCCCCACTCCTCCTCCCTTATCTCTCATCTTTCTCCTTCCATTTTTATATACATGGGGCCACTATCAAAATTACAATTTGCAGATATACAAGGCCACAAACACTAATCGATGCAATATTAATGGTGTTTGCCTCGTGGTACTAGCAAAGGAGGACATTATTTATCCCTTGCATGCATGCGGGAGTTTGTAAAAAAAATGCATCTTGATGTTCCGTGCAATGCATGGGCATCTTGCTAGTCCATGAAAACAACACATGGCAAAATTCCACGGCGAACGAGGGATTTGAATCTGTTGGGAGGGGCTGTTTGGATCTTGCCTGGGGTAGCCAAAATATTGGCGACTACTTCGCCATGGCCGGCACCGGCTCGAGTTCATCCTAACATTGCCCTCTTCTGTGGAGCCCATGCGGGGTCGACGAAGGTCCTCGCAACAAAAGGATCCGGCAAGACACCTGCTATGTACGCCGGTGTCGCCTCCGCGGTGGCCTTCATGGGACCCAAGCGGCAGTGGCCTCCCGTGTTCCACTTCTCCTCGATGATGGCGGTGGATGCGGAGGCGCTGGCCACCGACTCGCCGCTCTTCGTGCACTCGGCTTCTGTCGCTGCTTGCATGGTGTGGGCGCCGGCATGGGAGTCTCGGCCACAGAAACGGGAGACGCGGTATGAGGCAGCGGCGTGGACGGCAGCAACGACACTCGTGCGCCGCTCCTCGTCGAGATGGCCTGGAGCGGCGAGTTGCTGAACCGCGCGCCGGCTTGGGGCAGCAACTGGCTCCGTCGGACGAGGGGAGGGAGGTGGATCAGCGAGCTGCATAGCTCGTATCCGGCGGGCTACCCAGCCGGCTTGGATGGGGAATAACTACTCTTCATAAGCCATTGTAAGAGTGGACAAAATGGTGGAGGAGATAGGGGAGCGGCGGAGGTGTGAGATTCTTGGACTGCGTTTGGCCTCGTTTAAATAGGAGATTAAATAGACGGCGGACGATAGATCAAGCGCCCGCTCCCTCCTTTTTCTTCATTCTCTCTCTTCCAGCTATGAATTTGATGACGTGGAACTGCTAATAGCCTGCTGACTATGTACTATTGTACCTGCTCTAAGCCTACTATGTTGATAGCCCATTCGATACGTTGTGATTCATAAAGACCGCTGCAAACATCAATGTTCTTCTTATCACAGATAAGATTGATTAATACCCGTAACAATCCATGTCCTTAACAAAGGGTGCATGCACGTATAGGTTGAACGTGTGTCTTGCGTCGTGTGTTGTGTGCATGCAGGCTTGCGAGTGTTGCGTGCATGCAAGGGTACGTTTCAGTGTTGCATGCATGGGTGCGTGCGTGCATGTGTTCGTGAGTGCATGTGTACGTGTCAGTGTTGCACACCAGCATGTGTGCGTGTGTACATGTCAGTGTTGCACGCCTACATGCGTGTGTGTCTTGCGTGCGTGCATGTGTACGTGCGGGGTGAGGCTACACGTCAGTCGACTGACTTTTTCATCTCTGGTCATTAGATTTTCCAGCCGTTGGATACGAAATCAAGGGCCTCCAGTTTATCATCAAACTCCACCCCCCCTGAGCCGCCAGCCACCACCGGCCAAACCGCCAGCCCCCGCCGCCCGCAGCCGGCCCGCCCTCCCCGAAACCACTCCCCACCGTCGGTCCGCCGCCGCACCGGCCATCCCTCTAGCCCCCCCCCCCCTGAGCTTTTTCTCCAGGGATCCCCACCCCACCGCCCAATGAATGCCCCCCAACCGCCGATGACTGCCAACCAGAGGTCTCACGACTTCGAATACCCACCGACCACTAATTTATTACCATTTCTGTCCTTCATATACGTGCTGACGGGTGGGCCCTATGGTAATGTGCGCTGCTGAGTGTGGACCGTTTGACTGGTCAATTGATCGTGTTATCAACAAATTATGGAGCTGTATGGTGAGCCAGTGACCGTACGATCACCCTAAAATGTACTCCTATTTTATTAACACAGTACAGACTCAAACTACCATTTCTTTCTTTCATATACGGGTTGACAGGTGGGCCCCACGGTTACGCGCCCCGATGGTGCAACACTAGTTGCGCCGCGTGGAACGTTTGACTGGTCAATTGATTGTGTCATCAACAAAATACGGAGCTGTACGGGTGAGCCAGTGACCGTATAATCATGATATGTATTTGTTTAACACGGTACAGACGCAAGGGCTCATATATACGCGCAAGCACTCACCGCTATAAGCGCACACACGCGAACCCGACCCCTATGAGCACCTTCGAGAGAGTGGGCCAACATATATGATCTTGAGATTTTACGAAGTCACCATAGGTGCCTCGTAGTCGAGTGGAACGTCTCCTCCCACTGAACATACGTCGCCGGAAAATACTGAAATTAACACAAGATAAATGCGAGCACCGGGACTTTAACCTTGGTGGGCTTGAGAAACCATTGTCCTCTAACCATCCAACCACATGTTGGTTAGCACGAAAAAATGTATGTGGTGACCGTGATGAGCTTATTCTGAAGTCCAGTGACCATATCGTGCTTTCGCTTCAAATACAATGACCGTAAGTGTCGTCAACAAAATACGGAGCATGCATCAAATGCAAAGTCCGTCAGTGTCATCAACAAAATATGGAGACGTATCGTGAGCTAGATACCGTTGTACTATTGTATATGCTTATTTTCTTAGTGGCTGATTGCGTGTGTGGTGTGGTTGGCACATCATTTCTAGTTGTGGTGGGTCAACATGAAGACTCATGGGTCGGTTCCATCCTGCGCCACATATAGGTTGGACCGAGACGTGTTATACGAAGACCCATGTGGAGGACTCGGCGTACAACACGAAGCTACCAGAGTCGTGGAGGACTCTATCCCCACTGGTGATAAGCCGACTATATATGATTTGTAACCCTAGGCCCTTAGTATGTTATACAAGCTTGGGGGCTAGTTCGTCGATAGTATACACACACGCACAATGCCTGGTATTCACGTGTACTTTGTACACACCCCTATCACTAATATACAGTACCAGGAGTAGGCTCTTTCTTCAACTGCAATTGAATTCTAGCATGTGCATGTGTTTATTTCATATTATCGATCCATAGAGTGAGAGCGGTTTGAAATACAGGCAATGGATGCTTTTGCAATTCATATATAAACATTAATTAGTGCACTCCATGTTGTTAGTGTGAAGAACTTTATACATTTGTCACTTGCATGGATACACTCCAAATTGCTAGCTACGAAATAGAATACATGTCGAATTCAACATAAAGGGGGTTTCGAAGATTCGAATTCATAGGAAGTGCATTCATCTATTTGAACCCGAGATAATGGCATTTGTAAATCAGATGTAAAAGGGGGCATCAATCTTTGTTGTGAGTTTGAACATGCTATATATATTCATACATATATCTAACTTTTTTTTTGCAACCAAGGAGATTATATCTGGAACCATGCATGAACTGAGGTAAGTTGCATATTTTTTAATATATACTCGTGTACAATGTATATTCAAATGTACCCCCTCCATTCCAAAATAATCGTAGCTTTAGGATTTTCAAGAGTAAAGATTTGTGAAGTTTGACAAATCTTGAAAGTTCAATTCAAGAGAACCGAAAATGTTAATGCTTCTACTCCCAAATATTGAACGAAGCGCCAAATAGGCCTCTGGTCACCCAAAACCGCGCGAGACTAATGTTTTGGTGGTAGAAAATTACTGCCCTGACTCTGGCCCGTGTAGCCTATCGACCCGATGTCCAAAGGTCTAAACCGGGGTAGGTTTGTAACTTCACCAAGACACCAGAGAAGCATTCATACACCGTGGGCGCCTACCCATGCGCTCGGCCGAAATCTATCCCGCCCACATTTGGGACACCTGACATGACTGTCCTACCCCCAATCCGCAATATGTCCGAAATTTTAGATGGGGGAAAGTTTGTAACTTTCCCCAAATTTCAAACAAGCGCGTCTCAAACCGAAACATTGTTCCCCCTTAGTTCCCCGCCTCCCTCTATTTCCCCATTCATACTCCGTGGGCGCGAAAACGCCCTCTCCACCAGCCGTGAAACCCCAGCCTCCTCCATCCTCCACCCCATAGCGGCCAATCCACCGCCGCCCTCCTCCATCATGCCGGAGCCGGTACCCCAACGTCATCGTCCAACGCAACCGCAACCGCAACGCTCTCAAGGACTTAGCAGCTGAAGCCGAGGCAGAGCTGCCTCCACGACGCCGATGCCGATGTGCGCCGTACCAGAACCACTCCGACCATGTCGTCCTGCGCCTCACTGCTGCGGCTCCACTGTCGCAACCGTCCACCGCACCTGAGCTGTTCCCGCTACGCCGTCGTTCGCAGCCTCGGATCTGCTTCCCCGCTACCGACAGATGGCCACCGCACCACACTCAACAACTTGGCCATGGGTTCGTCCAAGGCTGCACCGTCCTCCACAACTTCTGGTTTCCAGCAAACAACAAGAAGATCGTCGGAAAAACAGAAGGAGGACACAGCACTGCCAGCAGAAAGAGGTACTCCTCTTCCCATATTCGTGCAAATCTTACGTCTCCGCTCACACCGTATTCATCCCACGAAAGAAACTAGTTGAGCGCTTCTTACTGCATCTTCTTCATGATACTAAATGCACAAGGTTTCCTCCCTTTTACTATTTCACCTTTGCTAGAGGTCGAACCGCAATTAAAAGAAGCAGCACCCGCTTAGGCGCGCGGAGCACCTAGTCCGCCTGCTCCCTGGGGAAGCGGGGTGTGGGGCGCAGGAGCTGCTTGCGCCCGATCTGGAGGTCGGCAGGGCTTGAATGGATGGCCGAGGGGGCGGTGCCAATCACGGCGGTGCGGTGAGGTCGAGGGGAGGGCGCAGGCAGGGGAGGAATACTGGGCCGATGGTCGCTGGCGTTTCGAGGAAGATCGTCAACACTGACTGGCTGGAGGTAGATGAAGGCGATCTGCCCGTTCTTTGTACATCGGACGGTGCAGAAAAAATGGACTGACCTATTTGCTTTCAGTCGAATGTTATTTTCATAGAATCCTGTAGTAATTTAGTGTGCCATGCATGTTGTAGAGCTATCATATGTCTCCCGTCATTTATTTCTCACCGACCTGCTATCTGCTACCTTTACACTGTACTAATTGTGCACACACTTCACCCATACTCACACTATTGTTTTTTTATGCATGGGTATTTCAGACTCTGACGCAGTGTTGATGAATGCAGAAAAGAAAAGACAGAAGTCGCTCCAGTGTAATTCGAAGATAAGCACTAAGCGTTCCAGCACTCTAACGGGTGCAGTGTCAGCAGTTGGAGACAGTAAACGTAGCTCTGCAGTTGATGATCTCAATTGCCACACACAACCATCCCAGGTGCTTGCTTTAACTTCGCGCTGTCAAATGTGGTTGCATGTTGCATATGGTGTCTAGCTTGTATTGCTTCCAATTTGGTTAAATTGCATCTGCTTACTTTACACATTATACCTTTAATAATGGCATGCCTTCCTGTTTTCGATACATACTACATATGTCTATTAACCATGTTCGTACATCAAACTAATGCTCTTTTGTATCCCTTGTCAATCACTTATGATGAGACAGTCACCCGGGTGGGTTACTGTGAGACCCCATACTCGTTTAAAGAGTGCAGTGCCATCCTCCCCACATTATTCTCAAGAAACAGCAAGGCTAAATGAAGATAGTCAACGTAGCTCTCTAGTTGATCACCGCAATTCCCCCACACCACCATCGCAGGTGCTTGCTCTTACTTGGCACTGTGATATGTGGTTGCATGTTGCATATGGTGTCGTACCTTGTAATGCTTCTAATTAGGGTAAATTGCATCTGCTTAATTAACACTTATACCTGTGAATATGACATGCCTTCCTGTTTTCGGTACATACTACGTCTTTCTATTAACCATGTTCTTACATCAAACTACTTTTCTTGTGTATCCCTCATCATTGCTCCTAATTTGTTAAATTGCATCTCCTTAGCTTACACATTATACATGTGAATATGACACGCCTTCCTGTTTTTGGTACATACTACATCTGCCTATCACACCATATTCTTACATCAAACTACTGTTCTTGTGTATCCTGCGTCTATCGCTTATGATGAGACAGTCACGCGCGTTGGTTAACATGAGACGCAATACTCTTATAAAGAATGGAATTTCATCATCTCCACATGATTCTCAAGAAACAACAAGCCTAAATGAAGATATTGAACGTAGCTCTGTACCTGAAGACCGCACTTCCCCTACACCACCATCACAGGTGCTTGCTCTAACTTCGCAGTGTGATATGTGGTTGCATGTTGCATACGGTGTTTAGCTTGTAATGCTTCTAATTAGGGTAAATTGCATCTGCTTAGTTTACACACTATACCTGTGAATATGGCATGCCTTCCTATTTTTGGTACACACTACATCTATGTGTTAACCTTGTTCTTACATGAAACTACCTCTCTTCTGTATCCTGCATCAATCACTTACGATGAGCCACCTTTATTCGTTGCATATTGCATATTATTTCTAGCATGTTGCCATGTATTGCTTCTAATTTGGTCAAATACATTTGTTAGGGCACCCTTTTAATTTGGCAGAGTGATATTGGTTTCATCTTTCATATGGTTTCTAGCTTGCATCGATTCTAACAAGTTCAAGCACCTTGTGCTTAGTTTTACACTTTATACATCATACATGTCAATATGTCACGTCGTCCTGTTTGTCATACATATTCCATCCTCCTATCATGCGGCTGCCTTACATGAAAGTAGTGTTCGTCAGTATCATGCATCAATGAGTTCTGAAGAGCAAATTTTATTCCTTTTTCTTGTGGGTTTGACTTGACAACGCAAAATCAAGAAAGAGGAAGGAAAAGAGTAAGGAAGGCGATGATGGTGGTCCTCTACAGCAACGTAAACGGAGCATCTGTACCGATTCTCCTTGTACTGGTAGTGCATTACAAGGTCCAAGTCTCCGCTCCCCTACTCCACCATCCAAGGTGCTTGCTCTAACTTGGCAGTGTGATAGCTGGTTGCATGTTGCATATGGTGTCTAGCTCGTATTGCTCCTAATTAGTGTAAACTGCATCTGCTTAGCTTACACATGATACATGTGAATATGACACGCTTTCCTGTTTTTGGTACATACTATATCTGTCTATCACACCATGTTCTTACATGAAACTACTCTTCTTGTGTATCCTGCATCAGTCACTTATGATGGGACACCTTTAAGTTGGCAGTGTGATATTGGTTTGCGTCTTGAATATGATTTCTAGCATGTATTGCTTCTAGTTTGATGAACGCCACCTATTACGGGATAGTTTTAACTTGGCAGAGTGATATTGATTGCACCTTCCATATGGTGTCTTGCAGTGTTTCTAATCCCTTTTTCTTATCGGTTTGACTACACAATGCAAAATCATTACAGCTGAAGGAAATTAGTCCGGCAGTGGATGATGGTGGTCCTTCGGAGCAACTCAAATAGGGGGTCTCTACAGATTCTACTCCACCATCCTCCCAACAAAATTTGCAAGACAACACAAGGCTGGACAGTCAACGTAGCTGTGTAGACGATGACTCCCCTACTCCACCATCACAGGTGCTTGCTCTAACTTGACACTATTATATGTGGTTGCATGTTGCGTATGATGTCTAGCTTGTATTGCTTCTAACTTGAATTGCATCTGCTTACTTTACACATAATGCCTATGAATATGACATGTGTTCCTATTTCTAGAACATACATGTACATGATGAGCACATCTCCCCTACTCCACCATCACCGGTGCTTGCTCTTACTTGGAACTGTTATATGTGGTTGCGTTTTCCGTATGATGTCTAGTTTGTATTGCTTCTGATTATGTTGAATTGCATCTGCGTAGCTTACAACTTATACCTGCAACGATTACTTACCCATAAGACACGCTATCGTACGTGTGAATATGAAATGCTGTCTTTTTTTGTATATATTCCATCCTCCTATCCTGCGCTTGCCTTACATCAAAGTAGTTTTCGTCCGTATCATGCATCAACCAGTTATGCAAAGCTAATTTTATTCATCTTCTTGTGGTTTTGACTTCATAAGGCAATATCAGAAAATAGGAAGGAAAAGAGTAAGTTAGGGGATGTTGGTGGTCCTCCGCACCGACGCAAACAGAGACTCTCTAGATTTTCCACTGCTACTGCTAATGAAGTTGAAGTCCCAAGTCTACATGATGAGTTCATCTCCTGTACTCCACCATCGCAGGTGCTTGCTCTAAGTTGACAGTGTGATAATTGGTTTCATGTTGCATATGTTGTCTAGCCTGTATTTCTTCTATTTTGATTAAATTGCACCTGCTGAGTTTATACGTTATACATGTGCATATGACATGGCTTTCTGTGTCTAGAATACACTGCATCTATCTATAATACCATGTTCTTACATCAAAGTACTGTTGTTGTGTATCCCGCATCAGTCACTCATGATTGGATGCTTTTAACATGGCAGTTTGATAGTGGTTGCATCTTGCATTGATTTCTATGTTGTACTGCTTCTGATTTTTCGAATTGCCACTTGTGACAAGACACTTTTAACTTGGCAGAGTAATATTGGTTGCATCTTTCATATGGTGTCTAGCTTGCATTACTTCTATTTTCTTGAAAATCCTTCTCCTTAGTTTGCACATCGTAGATGTGAATATGTCATGTCGTCCTGTTTTTCTTACATATTCCATCCTCATACGGTTGTCTTACATCAAAGTATTGCTTGTCTGTATCATGCATCAATGAGTTCTGAAGAGTGATTTTATTCTTTTGTGTTGTGGGTATAGCTTGACATGGCAAAGTCAAAAAAGAGCAAGGAAAATAATATAGTAGGGAGTGCTGTTACTCGTCCGGTGAAACGGAAAAGGTTCTGCCGTCGAGATTCTGCTGGTACTTATAGTGCAGTAGAAGGTCCAAGTCCACCACCTAAATCTATAAACACAGTATCACCTGCTCCACCAGCTGCAGCATCCGCTTCAACTGTACCAGCATCTCAACCAATTACTCGTTCGTTTGCTCCGGAACTGGCCAGTTCCCAAGTTGCTTTCACACCTAACACTACTTCCGAAGCACTGCTGACACAACATGACTTGGCAAGATCAGATGAACCTCATGAGCATCAACACCAAGACGGTACCTGACCGAGTCAAGTTGCAGTTGCATGCTCCTTTATATGTACTCTCACAGTTTGATGTACACTAACACTTTCCATATTCGTTGTTGAACTAGCACCACGGCGCAAGCGGAAACAGACATCAAGGATAATGCTTGACAGATTAACAAAATCTAAAGGAGGAAGAATGGAGATCCATTTTGAGGCAGGTTTAAAAAGGCCACGTGATGCTACAGAGTCAGCCAAGTTAGTATCAGAGGCAGCCGTTGCCGTTAGGTGTCATGCACGTATCCTCCCAACGTGGATCCAGTACAGGAATGAGAAAGACAATACCCAGTTTAACACCTTCCTTGACCATTTATTCGTAAGTAATGTTATTCATCGCAATTAGTAATATTGTCTTGCTCTGTCCCATACTTTCTAGCTTCCTCCTAATAAGACTCACATTCTTTTCTCAACAGATGAGGTTCAAGTTGGATCCGAAAGATGATGCAACTAGACAAGCATGCACTCATGTTTTTCAGTCTGCTCTGCGACAGTATCAGTACCACCTTAGAAAATCTCACTTTGAAGGCAAGGCTAACAATGAAATCACCCAAACATCTCCAGTGGAATATATTACAGATGAAGACTGGACAGCCCTCGTTAAACACTGGTCTGATCCAAAGTATCAGGTAGGCTATATGTATTTGATCATACCACATATTGAACTTGTATTTATGTATGTGCCTTACAAGTGTATCTTCTTCTAGGCTAACTGTTTGAAGAACAAAACCAACCGTTCTAAAGTGAAATTCCAACAGACCACAGGATCTCGTAGCTATATTGCACACTGCGAGGCTCTTGTAAATAGCTGCTACTTCCTTCTTCTTTTTTGTGCCATATTATCGTATCTATATTGACTTGTTCCAAATACAGAGGAAATCCCGTGCGGACCAAAAAGAACCTGAACCGAATGAAGTGCAAATCTTCAAGGATTGCCACACCAGCAAGATGAAGGGCATGAGCACACCAGTTCAAGCCACTGTTGTAAGTCCTTACTCCTCCTGCCTTGAACTGATTGGTACTGTGATGTGTTCATTTAACTACTTGGTTTGCAGCCAATGTCAGTTACTCTGTTCACTTTTATTCACAGTTGTCTTAACGTATCATTTCACCTTACATGGTTTAAAAGAGATGAAGGATATTCTTTTGGTCTTGATCTGTAATCTAGTTGTTATGTTCACGTGCGCACACAATGATAAAATAGCCTGTTTGTTTTATATCTGTTTGCCCATGATATGAATGATGTCATACTATGTTCATCCTACTTTAAACCATGTCTCTTTATCCTTAGATGTCAACGAATGTGAGGAAATAGACAATACAGTAGGCATGCTACATGGACATATGTTCCGAAAGTGATTTTATTATGTAGTTGGCACTACAATACATGCTAATGTATTATAGTAGCTCACCAAAATAAGTTATGTATAAACGTTTAACCTACTTTGTTTGTTTTTATCTCATTAGTAACTTATCTGGTACATTAATCTACAAGTTCAAACTTTCAGGAAGCTATGGAACAAATGATTGAACAGCCACAACCACCTGAAGGTGACAAGGCTACTACAGGCACAATGTCACCTCTTGCTGCAGTGCGTCAGTATCTCTCCACTAACAGTGCAAAAAGCACCTTCCTGCGTAATTCTGGGTTGGTTGTCAAGGTAACCTCGTCCAAATCGCCTACTGAACAAAATCTTCCTGCTAGACAGAGTGATATATCTGTGCTCCATACACAAGTCCAATCCCTAATGGACGTTGTTTCAGAAACAAGAATAGTAGTTGAGAAATGTCGTCAAGATATGAATGGTTTTGAAACCAGACTATCAGACATTCGCTTCGTTGTTCAAGATCAATGGCGGAAAAAAGGTGGAGATCGTGCTGCTCCATCAGATTCTATAGCCTGAAACATTAGCACTCAGGTCAAATGATTTGTGCTTCTATACATCTGATGGTGATTTTATCTGGAAGGACTGTAAACTTTATGCCAACAGGCCTTTTGTTGTATGGTTGGAATTTATTTTGTTGTGATACAACATTTATGGTGCTGCCTCAGGCTGCAGTAATTACGACGCTATTTTTGTATAGTGTAGGTTTATCTTAGTAATGTAATCGGCCGAAAGCTTTGTAGGAGCCCAACAAGCCAACATTCGTCGAGCCCATTCCAATTGGGCTAAAAACGATTACGGGCCAAAATTGGCATGTAGCCCACTAAAAATATCTGGGCCTAAATCAGCATAAGCTTTCATATTTTTCTGGTAGGCTTGTGCCCATAGTGGGCCTTTAACAGGCCTAAACATAATTTGGGCCCTTAGTAAAAATAGGCCGTTTACAGGTGTAAATATCTCGAGCCCACAAAATACATGGGCCTTTAATAGACCAAAAGTGAGATTGGGCCCTGATTGTGCCAAATAACCCACTGGACTTTAACAGGCCGAAATTCGGACGGGCCGTAAATGCGGCGACCTAATACACGGGCCTTTAACAGGCCGGAACTTCGGTCGGGCTAGATTATCGTCATTTTTATATGGGCCGTTAATGGGCCCGATATGATGTTGGGCCACATATGGCCCATGGTTTACGTCTGGCGTTAACAGGCCGAAAATGACAACAGGCCGAAAGTGGCCCAAAGCTATAGTGGGCCTCTAACAGGCCGAATGTCAGACATGGCCGAATATGACCCAAATCCTTCACGGTCATTTATGGGCCGAAAGTTTTGATGGCCTGTAAATGGGCCCAAATGAAGCCGGACCTTTAACAGGCCGGAAATACACCAGGCCGTAATTCGGCCCAATTACTTAGCGGACTGTTAACGGGCCAGAAGTGACCATGGGTCGCGTTGATGACAAGTTTAGGACAGGTCGTTGATGGGCCGATTTGACAGAGAATGTTGGGCCTTTAGCTGGGCCGACCCATTATGGTCGGCAGAATCTTGTGGGCCTTTAGCTGGCCCGGCCCATTATGGTCTGCAAAATCTTGTGGGCCTTTAGCTGGGCCGGCCCATTATGGTCTGCAAAATCATGTGGGCCTTTAGCTGGGCCGACCCATTATGGTCCGGTAAATTTTGTGGGCCTTTAGCTGGGCCGGCCCATTATGGTCCGCTAAATCTTATGGGCCTTCGGTTGGGCCAGCCCATTTAATCTTTGTGGGCCACTTTTGGGCCAGTCCACGTGTCAACATATCATAGGCCCATCTCGCCCGTTGGATCCGTCAGCCAATGAGAATTTTACACGTGGAAAATCGGCATTGGTCGTGGCTGTTAACGGGTTATCGGATCCAAAATCCGACCCGATAGCTTAACGGCGTTCCGTTGCGGTGGATGCCATGTGTCGGTCACCCTTGACGAAAGCACTTCTGTGACGCGCGATTTATCATCATGGAAGTGGACACTTCCGTGATGATAATTTTGGCAATGTCATGGAACACTTCTACGACAGCACATGTATGACTATCTTGATTTTGTCATAAATTTGTCATGGATGTACATGCATGACAGAAAACGTGACCTACTGTGACAAACACGTATCATCACGGAAGTATATTTTTTTTAGTGAATGCTTCATCATCGTGGCAAGCTATAAGTCATGGTCTCGACCTCTTGAAAAAAGGTTTAATTTGGAGGGTTGGGAATGGTCGCAGTATTAGAGTGTGGAGAGACAATTGGATCCCAAGACCATACTCTTACAAACCAGTGCCGCAACAGGCACGGTGTCGCATCCGTTTTGTGTATGGCTTGCTTAATGACAATGGTTCTTGGAACTTCTAGGTATTGTGTCAATATTTTGTGCAAGAAATTTTGAGGATAAGGGCTTCTCCCAGACTCGGAGAGAACATCATTGCTTGGGGCCCTGGGAAACATGGCATCTTCACGGTCGAATTAGCGAATTCTTTGGCATTTGAGGAAGCCAACAAAGACACAGCGAAGGCATCCAGTTCTTAGCTGGACTGCAGTGGATCGTGTTGGCAGTTCATTTGGAAGTGCAACATTCCCCCTACAGTACGTAATTTTGCTTGGAGATTGTCGATTGATTCTTTACCGACGTGGAAGAATAAGCATAAAATTGATTTGGAGCAACACGGTACGTGTCCCGTCTGCGGTATGGAAGAAGAGGACAACTTCCATCCTTTTGTTAGATACCAGTTTGGACATGATCTATACGCATCAATGGCTACGATCTGGCACATTCCTGCACTTGAGTCTATATAGAATATTGAGAAGGAATGGCTTCTTAATACATTAGCCTCGTTGAATGATATTCAAAGAAGCATGTTGCTGTTAATCTTCTGGAGAAGTTGGTTCGTTCGAAATGAGGTAAGACATGCAAAACCTACACTGTCGTGGCTGTGTCCGTCAGTTTTCTTCAGAGGTACTTGGACGAACTAGCCGGCGTCAAGCTTAATTCCCAGTGTGATCCAACTTTTTTTAACCGGGCATAACCCCTTTCCATTACTCATTGTAAAGGAAATACATCAGCTCCAAGAAGGTATCAAAGGAAACTGGAAAAGGGGAGAGCGAGTTCAATGCATCCTTGGGAAACCCACTGCTAGCACTCGTCATCAACCCTGCCCAGTAAGTGATATATCCACAAGCAGAGAACACAATATTAAAAGGAGTTTTCATTTTTTTTCAAAGGTTGTGGTTGTTCCAGATTGCCCAACACATGGCCGCCAGCCCAAATGTGTAGAATTTTGCCCCATCAGGAAGGAAAACGTAGCACCAAGGAAAGTATTGCCAAATGTTGTTGGGGCATAACTCAGTGCCCAAAACACATCCCATCGTCCTCCAGATTACCCGAGCTACAGGACAGGTGAAAACAGATGTTGAGACGTCTCCCTCTCTCTACAGAACGAGCATTTTAGGTTGCCTGCCCATTTTCGCCTATTCATGACATCCCTTGTCAGGACCGCGTCCAGGAAGAGTTGCCACAAGAAGATTTGAATTTTCAGGGGAATTTTCGCCTTCCAGATCCATTTGTAATTGCACCTAGCTAAATTCCGCTCCAAATGCTCATAAACCGATTTGGTAGTGATTTTTTTTCTTTTTACCCAAGTTTCAGATTACTTGGTCTGGATCCTCCGAACTAGGCCACAAAGCAACAGTAGCTCGAAGCTCCTCCCACTGCTCTGTCAAAGGAGCGTGGAGTCGTCTTGGAAAGAAGTCATCACTCACCCCCATTTTGAATTTTGCCACCGTTATTTCTTGATCATTGCAAATATTATACAAAACAGAATATTTAAAGCATAGAGGAGGGTTACTATTCAAGGATGTTGGGGATCGTAGCAGAAATTCAAAATTTTCCTACGTGTCACCAAGATCTATCTATGGAGAAACCAGCAACGAGGGGAAGGAGAGTGCGTCTACATACCCTTGTAGATCGCTAAGCAGAAGCGTTCAAGTGAACGGGGTTGATGGAGTCGTACTCGTCGTGATCCAAATCACCGATGATCCTAGTGCCGAACGGACGGCACCTCCGTGTTCAACACACGTACAGCCCGGTGACGTCTCGCATGCCTTGATCCAGCAAGGGAAGAAGGAGAGGTTGAGGAAGACTCCGTCCAACAGCAGCACGACGGCGTGGTGGTGGTGGAGGAGCGCGGAACTCCAGCAGGGCTTCGCCAAGCACTACGAGAGACGAGGAGGGAGAGAGGTAGGGCTGCGCCAAGAGAGATCAAATCGTATGTAGGGCAGCCCCCAAACCTCAAGTATATATAGGGGGAGGGGGGCTGCGCCCCCTCTAGGGTTCCCACCCCAAGGGGTGCTGCAGCCCCAGATCCCATCTGGGGTGGCAGCCACAAGGGGAGAAGGGGGAGGCGCACCTGGGGTGGGCCTTAGGGCCCATCTGCCCTAGGGTTTGTCCCCTCCCCTCTTGGAGGCGCCTTGGGCCATGGTGGGAGGCGCCCCAGCCCACCTAGGGGCTGGTCCCTTCCCACTATTGGCCCATGTAGGCCTCCGGGGCTGGTGGCCCCTCTCGGTGGACCCCCGGACCCCTCCGGTGGTCCCGGTACACTACCGGTGATGCCCAGAACACTTCCGGTGGCCAAAACCATACATCCTATATATAAATCTACCTCCGGACCATTCCGGAACTCCTCGTGACATCTGGGATCTCATCCGGGACTCCGAACAACATTAGGTAACCGCGTACATACCTTCCCTATAACCCTAGCGTCATCAAACCTTAAGTGTGTAGACCCTACGGGTTTGGGAACCATGTAGACATGACCGAGACAACTCTCCGGCCAATAACCAACAGCGGGATCTGGATACCCATGTTGGCTCCTACATGTTTCATGATGATCTCATCTGATGAACCACGATGTCAAGGATTCAATCAATCCCGTATACAATTCCCTTTGTCTACCGGTATAGTACTTGCCCGAGATTCGATCGTCGGTATCTCGATACCTTGTTCAATCTCGTTACCGGCGAGTCTCTTTACTCGTTCCATAACACATCATCCCGTGATCAACTCCTTGATCACATTGTGCACATTATGATGATGTCCTACCAAGTGGGCCCAGAGATACCTCTCCGTCACACGAAGTGACAAATCCCAGTCTCGATTCGTGCCAACCCAACAGGCACTTTCGGAGATACCCGTAGTGCACCTTTATAGCCACCCAGTTACGTTGTGACGTTTGGCACACCCAAAGTATTCCTACGGTATCCGGGAGTTGCACAATCTCATGGTCTAAGGAAATGATACTTGACATTAGAAAAGCTTTAGCATACGAACTACACGATCTTGTGCTATGCTTAGGATTGGGTCTTGTCCATCACATCATTCTCCTAATGATGTGATCCCGTTATCAATGACATCCAATGTCCATGGTCAGGAAACTGTAACCATCTATTGATCAACGAGCTAGTCAACTAGAGGCTTACTAGGGACATGGTGTTGTGTATGTATCCACACATGTATCTGAGTTTCCTATCAATATAATTCTAGCGTGGATAATAAATGATTATCATGAATAAGGAAATATAATAATAACTAATTTATTATTGCCTCTAGGGCATATTTCCAACAATCTCCCACTTGCACTAGAGTCAATAATCTAGTTCACATCGCCATGTGATTAACACTCACAGGTCACATCGCTATGTGACCAACATCCAAAGAGTTTACTAGAGTCAATAATCTAGTTCACATCACTATGTGATTAACACTCAATGAGTTCTTGGTTTGATCATGTTATGTCTGTGAGAGAGGTTTTAGTCAACGGGTCTGCAACATTCAGATCCGTATGTACTTTGCAAATCTCTATGTCATCTTGTAGATGTCGCTACTACGCTATATTTCAAACAATTGTTCTACTATACGAATCCGGTTTACTCTACTCAGAGCTATCCGGATAGGTGTTAAGCTTGCATCGATGTAACTCTTTACGTCGAACTCTTTATCACCTCCATAACCGAGAAACATATCCTTATTTCTCTAAGGATAATTTTGACCGCTATCTGGTGACCTACTCCTAGATCACCTTTGTACCCTCTTGCCAGACATGTAGCAAGGCACATATCAGGTGCGGTACTCAGCATGGCATACTGTATAGAGCCTATGACAAAAGCATAGGGGACGACCTTCATCCTTCCTCTTTCTTCTGCCATGGTCGAGCATTAAGTCTTAACTTCATACCTTACAACTCAGGAAAGAACTCCTTCTTTGACTGATCCATCTTGAACACCTTCAAGATCATGTCAAGGTATGTGCTCATTTGAAAGTACCATTAAGCGTTTTGATCTATCCTTATAGATCTTGATGCTCAATGTTCAAGTAGCTTAATCCAGGTTTTCCGTTGAAAAACACTTTTCAAATAACCCTATATGCTTTCCAGAAATTCTACATCACTTCTGATCAACAATATGTCAACAACATATACTCATCAGAAATTCTATAGTGCTCCCACTCACTTCTTTGGAAATACAAGTTTCTCATAAACTTTGTATAAACCCAAAATCTTTGATTATCTCATCAAAGTGTACATTCCAACTCCGAGATGCTTACTCCAGTCCTTAGAAGGATTGCTGGAGCTTTGCATACTTGTTAGCATCTTTTAGGATCGACAAAATCTCCTGGTTGTATCACATACAACCTTTCCTCAAGAACAAAGAAACAATATTTTGACATCCTATCTGCAAGATTTCATAAATAATGCAGTACCTGCTAATTCCAACAGACTCTTAGCATCGCTACGAGTGAGAAAGTCTCATCGTAGTCAACTCCTTGAACTTGTCGGAAAACATCTTAACGACAAGTCGAGCTTTCTTAATGGTGACATTTACCATCATTGTCCGTCTTCCTTTTAAAATCCATCTATACTCAACAGCCTCACGACCATCGAGCCGTTCTGCCAAAGTCTACACTTTGTTTTCATACATGGATCCTCTCTCGGATTTTATGGCCTCGAGCCATTCATCAGAATCCGGGCCCACCATCGCTTCTCCATAGCTCGTAGGTTCATTGTTGTCTAGCAACATGACTTCCAAGACAGGATTATGTACCACTCAGAAGTAGTACGCATCCTTGTCATCCTACGAGGTTTGGGAGTGACTTGATCCGAAGTCTCATGATCACTATCATAAGCTTCCACTTCAATTGGTGTAGGTGTCATAGGAAGAACTCCTGTGCCCTTCTACACACTAGTTGAAGTGACGGTTCAATAACCTCATCAATTCTCCACCATCCTCCCACTCAATTCTTTTGAGAGAAACTTTTCCTCGAGAAAGGACCCGATTTGAGAAACAAACCCTATTGCTTTTGGATCTGAGATAGGAGGTATACCCAACTGTTTTGGGTGTCCTATGAAGATGCATTTATCCGCTTTGGGTTCGAGCTTATCAGCCTGAAACTTTTTCACATAAGCGTCGCAGCCCCAAACTTTTAAGAAATGACAGCTTAGGTTTCTCTAAACCATAGTTCATACGGTGTCATCTCATCGGAATTACGTGGTGCCCTATTTAAAGTGAGTGCGGTTGTCTATAATGCCTAACCCATGAACGATAGTGGTAATTTGATAAGAGACATCATGGTATGCATCATATCCAATAGAGTGCAGTTATGATGTTCGGACACACCATCACACTATGGTGTTCCAGGCGGTACTAGTCGTGAAACAATTTCCACAATGTCTCAATTGTGTACCAAACTCGCAACTCAGATATTCATCTCTATGATCATATCATAGATATTTTATCCTCTTGTCACGACGATCTTCAACTTCATTCCGAAATTACTTGAACCATTCAATAATTCAGACTTGTGTTTCATCAAGTAAACATACTCAGTATCTACTCAAATCATCTGTGAAGTAAGAGCATAACGATATCCACTGCGTGCCTCAGCACTCACTGGACTGCACACATCAAAATGTGTTACTTCCAACAAGTTGCTTTCTTGTTCCATTTTACTGAAACCGAAGCTTTCAGTCATCTTGCCCATGTGGTATGATTTGCATGTCTCAACCGATTCAAAATCAAGTGAGTCCAAACGGTCCATCTGCATGGAGTCTCTGCATGCATATATACCGATAGGCATGGTTCGCATGTCTCAAGTGATTCAAGATCAAGTGAGTCCAAAGATCCATCAACATGGAGCTTCTTCATGCGTTTTATACCAATATGACTCAAATTGCAGTGCCACAAGTATGTGCTAATATCATTATTATCTTATATCTTTTGGCATGAACATGTGTATCACTACGATCGAGATTCAATAAACCATTTATTTTAGGTGCAAGACCATTGAAGGTATTATTCAAATAAACAGAGTAACTATTATTCTCTTTAAATGAATAACCGTATTGCGATAGACATAATCCAATCATGTCTATGCTCAACGCAAACAGCAAATAACAATTATTTAGGTTTAACACCAATCTCGATGGTAGAGGGAACGTGCGATGCTTGATCATATCAACCTTGGAAACACTTCCAACACATCTCGTCAGCTCACCTTTAGCTAGTCTCCGTTTATTCCGTAGCTTTTATTTTGAGTTACTAACACTTAGCAACCGAACCGGTATCTAATACCCTGGTGCTACTAGGAGTACTAGTAAAGTACACATTCACATAACGTATATCCAATATACTTCTATCGACAGCCTTCTCATCTACCAAGTATCTAGGGTAATTCTGCTCCAGTGGCTGTTCCCCTTATTATAGAAGCACTCAGTCTCGGGTTTGGGTTCAACCTTGGGTTTCTCCACTAGAGCAGCAGCTGATTTGCCGTTTCATGAAGTATCCCTTCTTGCCCTTGCCCTTCTTGAAACTAGTGGTTTCACTAACCATCAACAATTGATGCTCCTTCTTGATTTCTACTTTCGCGGTGTCAAACATCGCGAATATTTCAAGGATCATCATATCTATCCCTGATATGTTATAGTTCATCACGAAGCTTTAGCAGCTTGGTGGCAATGACTTTGGAAAAACATCACTATCTTATCTGGAAGATCAACTCCCACTCGATTCAAGTGATTGTTGTACTCAGACAATCTGAGCACAAGCTCAACGATTGAGCTTTTCTCCCTTAGTTTGCAGGCTAAGAAAATCGTCGGAGGTCTTATACCTCTTGACGTGGGCACGAGCCTGAAATCCCAATTTCAGCCCTCGAAACATTTCATATGTTCCGCGACGTTTCAAAAACGTCTTTGGTGCCTCAACTCTAAACCGTTTAACTGAACTATCACGTAGTTATCTAAACGTGTATGTCCGATGTTCGCAACATCCACAAACGACGTTTGGGGTTCAGCACACTGAGCGGTGCATTAAGGACATAAGCTTTCTACTGTCCGCATAATCGCTACTGTCAACTTTCAACTATATTTTCTCTAGGAACATATCTAAACAGTGGAACTAAAGCGCGAGCTTGCGACATAATTTGCAAAGATCTTTTGACTATGTTCAGGATAATTAAGTTCATCTTATGAACTCCCACTCAGATAGACATCCCTCTAGTCATCTAAGTGATTACATGATCCGAGTCAACTAGGCCGTGTCCGATCATCACGTGAGACGGACTAGTCATCATCGGTGAACATCTTCATGTTGATCGTATCTACCATACGACTCATGCTTGACCTTTCGGTCTCTTGTGTTCCGAGGCCATGTCTGTACATGCTAGGCTCGTCAAGTCAACCTAAGTGTTTCGCATGTGTAAATCTGTCTTACACCCGTTGTATGTGAACGTTAGAATCTATCACACCCGATCATCACATGGTGCTTCGAAACGACGAACTTTCGCAACGGTGCACAGTTAGGGAGAACACTTTCTTGAAATTTTAATGAGGGATCATCTTATTTACTACCGTCGTTCTAAGCAAATAAGATGCAAAAACATGATAAACATCACATGCAATCAAATAGTGACATGATATGGCCATCATCACTTTGCTCCTTTTGATCTCCATCTTCGGAGCTCCATGATCATCATCGTCACCGGCATGACACCATGATCTCCATCATCATGTCTTCATGAAGTTGTCTCGCCAACTATTACTTCTACTACTACAGCTAACGATTAGCAATAAAGTAAAGTAATTACATGACGTTTATGTTGACACGCAGGTCATAAATAAATTGAGACAACTCCTATGGCTCCTGCCGGTTGTCACTCTCATCGACATGCAAGTCGTGATTCCTATTACAAGAACATGATCAATCTCATACATCACATATATCATTCATCACATCCTTTTGGCCATATCACATCACATGGCATACCCTGCAAAAACAAGTTAGACGTCCTCTAATTGTTGTTTGCATGTTTTACGTGGCTGCTATGGGTTTCTAGCAAGAACGTTTCTTACCTACGCAAAACCACAACGTGATATGCCAATTGCTATTTACCCTTCATAAGGACCCTTTTCATCGAATCCGTTCCGACTAAAGTGGGAGAGACTGGCACCCGCTAGCCACCTTATGCAACTAGTGCATGTCAGTCGGTGGAACCTGTCTCACGTAAGAGTACGTGTAAGGTCGGTCCGGGCCGCTTCATCCCACAATACCGTCGAAACAAGATTGGACTAGTAACGGTAAGCATATTGAACAAAATCAACGCCCACAACTACTTTGTGTTCTACTCGTGCATAGAATCTACGCAATAGACCTAGCTCATGATGCCACTGCTGGGGATCATAGCAGAAATTCAAAATTTTCCTACGTGTCATCAAGATCTATCTATGGAGAAACCAACAACGAGGGGAAGGAGAGTGCATCTACATACCCTTGTAGATCGCTAAGCGGAAGCGTTCAAGTGAACAGGGTTGATGGAGTCGTACTCGTCGTGATCCAAATCACCGATGATCCTAGTGCCAAACGGACGGCACCTCCGCGTTCAACACACGTACAGCCCGGTGACGTCTCCCACACCTTGATCCAGCAAGGGAAGAAGGAGAGGTTGAGGAAGACTCCGTCCAACAGCAGCACGACGGCGTGGTGGTGGTGGAGGAGCGCGGAACTCCAGCAGGGCTTCGCCAAGCACTACGAGAGACGAGGAGGGAGAGAGGTAGGGTTGCGCCAAGAGAGATCAAATCGTATGTAGGGCAGCCCCCAAACCTCAAGTATATATAGGGGGAGGGGAGGGGGCTGCGCCCCCTCTAGGGTTCCCACCCCAAGGGGTGCGGCAGCCCCAGATCCCATCTGGGGTGGCGGCCACAAGGGGAGAAGGGGGAGGCGCACCTGGGGTGGGCCTTAGGGCCCATCTGCCCTAGGGTTTGCCCCCTCCCCTCTTGGAGGCGCCTTGGGCCATGGTGGGAGGCGCCCCAGCCCACCTAGGGGCTGGTCCCTTCCCACTATTGGCCCATGTAGGCCTCCGGGGCTGGTGGCCCCTCCCGGTGGACCCCCGGACCCCTCCGGTGGTCCCGGTACACTACCGGTGATGCCCAGAACACTTCCGGTGGCCAAAACCATACATCCTATATATAAATATTTACCTCCGGACCATTCCGGAACTCCTCGTGACGTCCGAGATCTCATCCGGGACTCCGAACAACATTCGGTAACCGCGTACATACCTTCCCTATAACCCTAGCGTCATCGAACCTTAAGTGTGTAGACCCTACAGGTTCGGGAACCATGTAGACATGACCGAGACAACTCTTCGGCCAATAACCAACAGCGGAATCTGGATACCCATGTTGGCTCCTACATGTTTCACGATGATCTCATCTGATGAACCACGATGTCAAGGATTCAATCAATCCCGTATACAATTCCCTTTGTCTACCGGTATAGTACTTGCCCGAGATTCGATCGTCGGTATCTCGATACCTTGTTCAATCTCGTTACCGGCAAGTCTCTTTACTCGTTCCGTAACACATCATCCCGTGATCAACTCCTTGATCACATTGTGCACATTATGATGATGTCCTACCGAGTGGGCCCAGAGATACCTCTCCGTCACACGGAGTGACAAATCCCAGTCTCGATTCGTGCCAACCCAACAGACACTTTCGGAGATACCCGTAGTGCACCTTTATAGCCACCCAGTTACGTTGTGACGTTTGGCACACCCAAAGTATTCCTACGGTATCCGAGAGTTGCACAATCTCATGGTCTAAGGAAATGATACTTGACATTAGAAAAGCTTTAGCATACGAACTACACGATCTTGTGCTATGCTTAGGATTGGGTCTTGTCCATCACATCATTCTCCTAATGATGTGATCCCGTTATCAACGACATCCAATGTCCATGGTCAGGAAACCGTAACCATCTATTGATCAACGAGCTAGTCAACTAGAGGCTTACTAGGGACATGGTGTTGTCTATGTATCCACACATGTATCTGAGTTTCCTATCAATATAATTCTAGCATGGATAATAAACGATTATCATGAACAAGGAAATATAATAATAACTAATTTATTATTGCCTCTAGGGCATATTTCCAACAAAGGAGTCATTCCACACTCTAGCAATGTTCCCAGAATTCAGAACCACTCCCCTACCAGCCAAATAGTGCTCTTTAACCTTCATTATAGCTTTCCAAATAGGAGAATCACCAAAGTTGCATTTCACCGAGGTTATAGTATCTTTTTTAAGGTATTTAGCCCGAATCACATCTTGCCACAAGCCTTGTTGTGTTTCAAGTTTCCACCACCATTTGGTGAGTAGACTAATGTTTTGTCTCCAAAGGTCTTTCACCCCCAGCCCCCCTTTACTCTAATATCTACATATTCTAGTCCACTTCACCAAATGGTATCCTTCATGTTCTTGCCAAAAGAAACGTTTACGGTGTTTATCCTACTTGTCAATAATCATCTTAGGGATCAAAAACATGGCCATATAAAAAATATACAATACTGGTAAGAGAGGAACTAAGGAGAATAAGCCTCCCACCGGATGAGGCTGCATTACCAATCCATGATTCACAACATTTTAGGAATCTTTCATCCACAAAGTTCCAGTTCAGGTTACGAAGAGTCGAATAACTGACTGGAACTCCCAAGTATTTCATCGGGAAATGTCCTATTTGGCAATTGAAAAACTCCGAATAAAAGGCTATTGTATGATCATACCCCCCCCCCCCAATGCATAGGATTTCACTTTTCTGGAAATTAATCTTTAGCCCCAACATAAGCTCAAACATATATAACAGAACTTTTAGATTAACCGCGGCTTCCCTAACATGTTCAAAGCATATAACTGTATCGTCAGCGTACTGAAGGATGGTCACCCCATTCTCAACGAGGTCTGGTGCCAATCCAGTAAGCAACTTTTCTTCCTGAGCATTACGGACCATTTTAGACAGAACTTCCACAACCAAATTAAACAGGAAAGGCGAGAAGGGGTCACCTTGGCGCACCCCGTTATAACTTTGAACAGTGTGATCCAGTTAAAGGAAAAGGTAGTATATCTTATGATCTAGCTACGACTCAGGGGAAGGCTCCTGTACAGGACACAGCCTGGAAGCCGTCACGCCTTGGATGGGTTAAATTGAATACTGATGGAGCATTTTCTTTGAAGGGAGGAGCGGGCGCTAGGATGATCTTACGTGATAACGTCGGCACTATCATTTTTTCAGCTTGCAGAGACTTGTTCTCATGCAAGGATGCCTTAGAAGCGGAGTTGTGCGCATGGATGGAAGGATTGCCTTTTGCGATCCAACGATCGGACCTTCCGATCAAAGTCGAGATGGACTCGAGCACCGCAGTGGCTATGATTTCAGGTGAAGAGTTGGACCAGTCAATCTATGCATCGTTGGTTGTGGAAATAAAGTACTTACTGAGGTCTTCGGAATTCTTGTATTACTCTTCTTCCTCGTTGTCAAAATAAAGCAAGTGATAAACTAGCTAGTCTTGCTAGAGTCGAGGGTCGGACAATTACGTGGGTCGGTTCAGGCCCGGAGGAGGTTTTGTCGATTGTCCGAGATGATTGTAAGAACTTGATTTTTGAGTAATACAAGTATTATTCCCGCAAAAGAAAAGTTAGATCTTCCTATAATAGAGTTCTTTTACCATTTCCCACTATTTTCCTACTACATTTGAAGAACACCGTAGCCGCGCAGTTGGCCCATGGCGGCACGGCTCTCCCTCCTCCTCCAGCCTCGAACCCGAACCGAGCAGATGGATAAGAACATGAACAGAAACGGCCAACGCGCGACGGGTAAAACCATCTCCCCGGTGTGCCAAAGAAACAAGCCACGCCTACCCGATGCCATGCGCGCTGATGCGCAAGGCTACAGCCAAACACCGGCGCAGCATGCCTTATCGTAACAACCACGTTTCTGTTCGAAGTTCTTCGTCATTCATCTTCATCATCCATGCACATGCGACGCTTCATATAGCCACTTCGAATACACAAGTTGCACACATATGACGCCATCGAATACAATTTCAAATCTTAAACTGATCTCGGCGCCCCCCTGCCGCGCGTATATATCTGCTCCACTCGTCGAGCTCGAGCTGCACACTCCCATCATCCCCGCTCACACACGCAGTGCACTGCTCACACAAGCACAATGCCCAGTTTGCACAACACCACCCCGGCGATGGCGCAGTCCTACGACACGCCGGAGGGCGTGGACATCCGCGGCCGTTACGACCCGGAGTTCGCGGCCATCCTGACCCGCGACGCGCTGGCCTTCGTGGCCGGCCTGCAGCGCGAGTTCCGCGGCGCCGTCAGGTACGCCATGGAGCGCCGGCGCGAGGCCCAGCGCCGCTACGACGCCGGCGAGCTGCCGCGGTTCGACCCCTCCACGAGGTTCGTCCGGGAGGGAGACTGGGCGTGCGCGCCCGTGCCGCCGGCCATCGCCGACCGGACCGTCGAGATCACCGGCCCCGCCGACCCGAGGAAGATGGTCATCAACGCGCTCAACTCCGGCGCCAAGGTGTTCATGGTAAGCACGCGTGGCCGTACGTACGTGCAAGTACGACATGTACCAAAGTAAAAAAAAAAAGTGACGTGGACGTGGCAGGCTGACTTCGAGGACGCGCTGGCGCCGACGTGGGAGAACCTGATGCGCGGGCAGGTGAACCTGCGGGACGCCGTGGCCGGCACCATAAGCTTCCGCGACGCGGCGCGCGGCGGCCGGGTGTACAAGCTCGACGAGCGCACGGCGAAGCTGTTCGTCAGGCCGCGCGGCTGGCACCTGCCGGAGGCGCACGTGCTCATCGACGGCGAGCCGGCCATCGGCTGCCTCGTGGACTTCGGGCTCTACTTCTTCCACAGCCACGCCGCCTTCCGCGCCGGCCAGGGCGCCGGGTTCGGCCCCTTCTTCTACCTCCCCAAGATGGAGCACTCCAGGTAAGCTCATACTAGTTCGTGTGCCCATTTCGTGATGGTTCATTCCTGCTGATCGAGTCGAGCGTACGTGCATGCAGGGAAGCGAGGATATGGAACGGCGTGTTCGAGAGGGCGGAGAGGGTAGCCGGGATCGAGCGGGGGAGCATCAGGGCGACGGTGCTGGTGGAGACGCTGCCGGCGGTGTTCCAGATGGACGAGATTCTGCACGAGCTGCGCGACCACTCGGCGGGGCTCAACTGCGGCCGGTGGGACTACATCTTCAGCTACGTCAAGACGTTCCGCGCCCAGCCGGACCGCCTCCTCCCCGACCGCGCCCTCGTCGGCATGGCACAGCACTTCATGCGCTCCTACTCCCACCTCCTCATCCGCACCTGCCATCGCCGCCGCGTCCACGCCATGGGCGGCATGGTATCTAACTAAGCGCTCGTTCATCCCCAGCTCATTGACTCCGCTCCACAAGTGATCGATGCAAAGCAATCACATGTGTGTTGATTCAATTGACAGGCGGCTCAGATTCCGATCAAGGACGACGCGGCGGCGAACGAGGCGGCGCTGGAGCTGGTGCGCGGGGACAAGCTGAGGGAGGTGCGGGCGGGGCACGACGGCACGTGGGCGGCGCACCCGGGGCTCATCCCGGCGATCCGGGAGGTCTTCGAGGGCCACCTCGGCGGGAAGCCTAACCAGATCGACGCGGCGGCGCCCGTCGACGCCATCACGGAGGAGGACCTGATCCAGCCGCCGCGGGGGCCGCGCACGGTGGAGGGGCTGCGGCTCAACACCCGGGTCGGCGTGCAGTACCTCGCGGCGTGGCTGGGCGGCTCCGGGTCCGTGCCGCTGTACAACCTGATGGAGGACGCGGCCACCGCGGAGATCAGCCGCGTGCAGAACTGGCAGTGGCTGCGCCACGGCGCGGTGCTGGACGCCGGCGGCGTGGCGGTCCGAGCCACGCCGGAGCTGCTCGCGCGCGTCGTGGAGGAGGAGATGGCGAGGGTCCAGGCGGAGGTCGGCGCCGACAGGTTCCGGCGGGGGCGCTACGCGGAGGCTGGCAGGATCTTCATCCGGCAGTGCGTCGCGCCGGAGCTGGACGACTTCCTCACGCTGGACGCCTACGGCCTCATCGTTGTGCACCATCCCAGAGGGACGCCATCCAAGCTCTGACTGGGAATCTAGATTAAGAACGCTGCCACATGCATACACAGATACATACTCCATCCGTCCAGAAAATACTTATCGGACAAATAAATACATTGTACTCCGTAGTACTACCTAAGTTGGTTGGGTTGCTTAAGCACAATAATCATCTGGGAGAGAAAGTGCAGAATTATACTATGAAAAGTTGCGTTAATTTCTGTGTCATATTTCTTACTCTTTGGATCGAAGGCAAGTATAATAATTGAGATAAAAAAAGTTCAAAAAAGGCAAATATAATAATGTGTACCCAGAAAGTGGAGCTTATGACGTGGTATCAACTATTCAGAACCATCACTTCTCAAGCTCTACATATCACTGCTAGTTGTACTGCAAACATTCAACATGAGGAGGTTCTAATCGACGGCAAACATCTCAGATTTACAGCACCAACTGAAGCTACAACCCACTATCCTACAGCGCAGATCTAAATCAGTTAAGACTTTGTAGCATCAGCATGGACAGGCCACTTTTACACATTACATCAAAGATGAGCTTTTTTCTTTATGCTTTACAATATCGGCAATGTGATATCTGATGATCAAATATTGCCGATATCTAAGTGTAACTCCCCAGAGCTAAGAGCATGATCACAGCCGTGAGGATTCCAAGGATGCAACCAGCCACCACCTGACATGTTAAAAAAGTGTTTTTACATCCAGCATATCACGCATATGGGCTAATCATTGTTATCAAAATAATATATCTGACAAAAGAAATGCCCAATCTTCCGAGACGAGCACAAGGGGGAAAAACGGGCACATATATCGACCATAGGGTCGAGGCAACTAGCAATTATTTGTCCCAACTAACTTATGAGATGTCATTTGCATTCTAAGTATTTGTTCCTGAAAGAAGTTTGCTATATCATATGATGAAACTATTCAATAATTGCAGCTTTGGAGCATGCTACAGATAATAAATATCTTTCGATATGAATTACTCGAGAACCGTTGAACTAGCTCACAAAATGATGCTCTTGAAAGGATTTTTAGTAGTTAATCTTCTATACTTTTCTGCTTCATATATCGACAATCACATTTTCCTTAACTTGCAAGGCCACAAACATCAATATATGGAAGCTAAAGCATGTGAGCTAACCTGAGGGACAGTGTGTCCAAGAATTTCACGCAATGGCTTTGTCTCTGCCAGTGGATGCTCTATAGGCAGCTCGTAGACAATTTGGTTCAACACCTGATAGGATTTGCATCAACAATATCAGTCTCCATCTTTCTTCAGTATCACATAAAGTTTGAAAGACCATAACTGATGATAGGACTGGGTAAACAGGACAAAATTATCCTCTCGCAAGAAAATGACATCACACTTCTATGCTATTTTTCTTTACCCAAATGATAAATGCCACACGTCAGGTGTGTGGCACTCCCGCCCTGACGTTTTTCGATGGCAATTCCAGACACGCAAGGATGGCAAATTCCAGTGACACACGGCAAGTTTCTGTCAAAAGTAAACTGAAGCACAAAAGTTGCCATGCTTGGCATCCTCGCGTAACAAACTTGCCATCGAAAACGTTCGGAGTTGCCAATGTTCTCGTACCTGACGTTCGGTACTTATCAGGGTCCTTTCTTTATTACTCCCTCCGTCCCATGATATAAGAACGTTTTTGACACTACACTAGTGTCAAAAACGCTCTTATATTGTGGGATGGAGGGAGTATATGTCAATGGGGATCTTTAAACATACAGTTTTCATTATCTAAATTTCCTGTTCACGCGTTAAAAAGTAGTTAATCAAGTCCAGGCCAAACATATAGTCTAAGGATACTCATCAACTGTTTATCAAATGTTCAAGGTAATCAAGGCATATATCATTCAGCCGAACATAGAGATAGTGGCCAATTTCAGGGGTATATCCTTAGTTATGCACTTATGCATGCTCCTCATACTGCATGCGTAACTTACTGCGCATTGAATTATACATTGAACATGCATAACAACAGAACAATCTCAATCTCGGATAACCATTTAGCTGTAATTTTTACATACAGGTCTTGTAAGTGTTGTTTCCAGCATTATGAAAACCTAGCAAATCACTGTGTATCCTTGATTTGAGTACAGCAAACTGAGAAAGTCTAATGCAATCTAATGAATACAAGTATATGTGCAATTGTGATTCAATTGATAAACCTCAAGTGAGATAATAGAAATCAAACAGCAGTCCTATGTGAAAAGACTGTATGCTAGTTATAGATAGAAAACATATGCTTATTAGCTTATAATCAGGGCAGCCACTAAACAGCCTCCCATGCTGGTGCATAATGCTATTTCACCACAAGTACAAGACCTTTTAGGATAAGACTGACAAACCTCTGCCTGTTTTCCAGCATGCAACCGAACACCAAAAGCATCATGCATCACCTACAAACAAAACCAAAGGTTTTAGGCATACATGTCTTTCATGTCGAAGTGCATCATTATTACTCCCTCCGTTCGGAATTACTTGTCTCGAAAATGGATGTATCTAGAACTGAAATACGTCTAAATACATCTATTTCTGCGACAAGTAATTCCGAACGGAGGGAGTATATATCACTGTTCAGAGGCTGTGAACTATGAATGCTGCCAGGGAAGTGCTGTTAAGCAATAGTTTCGCAACATACAGCAGCAAATTTCAAAAGATATGTGCAAAGTACCGCATGAAATCAGAAGAGATAAATAAAGACGAAAGCAAACAAATGAATGCAAATAATCTGATTTTATCCTCTATATTGGGATATTCATGCAATAGAAGTAGTCAAGTCTTAAGATCATCTGCTTATAATATATGAGTACATAATAAAGAATCTCAAGCGTGTACTCACCACACATGCAAGTATCACTGAAGTTGCAAATGTAGCACTACGAAAGCCTTCTTGGATACCAACAGACACTGCAAGTGCTGTCACTGTGGCTGAATGTGATGATGGCATCCCTCCAGAAGCTATAAATTGCCTGGCATCCCAACGCTTCTCTTTATACCTACATAAAAACCCCAAAAAATGATTTAGAGAACACCAAGTGCATACAGTAGGACAGTGATAAGCAACATTTTAGCATGGTTTTTACCAGTTTACCCATGCTTCTAGAATAAGTTTGATTCCAAAAATTATATGAGTTTGGCAGAAGTGCAATTTGAAACACAATCCTTGCCCCAATCCCAAATCAAGCTTGAAGATAGTTATACAGTTAGGGAAATGGAAGGCCACCTCTTACATACTACTAACATCATATATACCAAGGCACCAGCTTGAAGATAGATATACAGTTAGAGAAATGGAAAGCCACCTCTTACATGCTACTACACATCATACTCCCTCCGTTCCATATTAGTTGTCGCTGATTTTAACTTTACTAAATCAGCAACAACACATATGGAACGGAGGGAGTACATAACAAGTCAGACATGAGCGATCAAATTCCACCGGGTGTTCTCAAATTTCTGCCCTGATGCATATTCAGGTGTTTGTACATGTTATTGAGTCAATAAAAACTTGTTTTTATCGAACAAAGGTGTCTGCACATATTCAAATGGCCCCCAAACAATTGTTTTCTTATTTTGAATTATATACTGCATGAGACAGCAAATGGTAATGTGCAGTTACTATAAGTTGGTCCCCTGTGAATTTGTGGTGGCTTTACACAAAATTGGTGATGTAAATTGACATCACATCATTTTTAATGAAAATGGGGCGGGGGGGCCTTTTCTTAAAAATAAATGACATCACAAATTGTCTACAATCCTCTTACAAAATATTCATGAAAAAGTTCTTACAAAGGAAGAGTTTGAATGGATTGACATCACAGGGTCGCAGATCTAGCACTGCCACTGAGGGTAGGGCTTACTTCATGTCCATAGTTTAGTACCAACAATTTTGCTTAAATTATCAGGAAATCTGAGTTAATTTTGTCACTTACTTTGCCAATAGACACTCTTTAAAGTTCAAAAACAAAGCCACTCTTTGCAGCGAACATACATAACTCTTATGGGAAGGATCATCACAAAGTAGATTAAACATCTGAGTGGCATTAGAACCAAAATAAGGAAACACAGGTAGTAGTATTATGTAACCAGCTCGGCTCTAGCATTAGACATGAAGCAAATTTGCTTCAGAAATCACAGATACAACCCTAATCTGGCAGTAGAACCAGAATGCATGTGAAAAAAACAGGCCTCTAAGTGCCTCACCAAACCATCCGAATGACCTAAAATGCTCTCAGATTAATAGCTAAAACCTCATGACTATGAGTAATGTGATCCACTACTTCCAGACGAAAACATACCGAACAAGTACACAAACTTCTGGCACGTTTTTTGTCCTAGTTCGGTAACTGTAAGCATTCGTCCAACTCTCACACCACGTGGCATATCTGGCATTTCCGTTTGCCTCGTTGACAAAGTATTCTGCTAGTGGTTCATGAATAGCTGGTTTCAGAAGCAGTGGGCACAGATCATACCAACACGGCGAAGCGAAACGCAGAAATAAGAGGAAGATCTCGCTAAGCTTGGCGAGGATCCACAGCCTAGCTACGAACTGATCCGCCGAATTATAAAACGAAAAAAAAAACAGCCTAAATAAAATTAGTCAAATCCCGTTCCTAGCAGGTCTCAAATCCAAATCTCCGTTCACCTTCGCGCTAAGCAGATAAGCTGCGAACTCGCTCCCACCGGCTCCGCAATGCTCACGCAAGCAGCAGCCCGAGGAGCGGAGCGAAACCCTCGGCCAGAACTGTAAAGCGGGGCAGGGGAGGGGTGCAGCCAGGTGCTCACCAGGTGGTGAAGAACTTGGCGGACTGCGCGACCGCGAAGGCGAGGAGCCCCGCGACGAGCGGGTAGTTCACCACGGCGGCGACCATCTCCAGCTCGGGCCGCGTCCCCTCGATCGATCTCCGGCGGAGCCCTCTGGTGCGGCGCGAGGGGAGAGGTTGCGAGTTCGGCGCGGGGAAGCAACGGGGGGAGAAGGGGGTGATGGCTTCGCGTTCCTTCTGCCGTCGGCTTTTCCCCTCTCCCTCTCTCGTTCTCCTCCTGTGTGCTTTGGTAAATTCTGCGTGCGTGCCTGCGTGCGTGGATGCTCGCCGCCCGAGCTTTGGTAAACTCTACTAGTCTTCGGGGTTACGGCCCACAGAGATCGACCGACGCGAGCACAGAATATTGCTTTCCGGGGTTGGATTCCGTAACACGGGAGAGTCGTTCCTCGTTCGTTGCCCTGTTGGAACGGCACGGGCCCGGCCGCCAGGTGTGGTGGTCCCTCCGTTACGGACGGCTTGCTGGGATGGATAGCGAGTGGGTGCATGAATATGCTCCGGGTCGCTAGATTTGAGCCGCGCGAATATGCCACGCGGCCGTGAAGTGTTGAGGTGGTTCGAGTACGGCATCAATCTGGTAGCTCGCGTAATTATAAGACAGCTACGTGTTCACCGGTGCAACAGCAACCCGGCTTACGTGTTGCTTGAGCTGGGAGGCCGCTGGTCCATCGGCTGTCCAGATGCAGTACCGTGACATCGCCACGATTTCAGTTTGGGGCATCCGGTTTGGGTGTGTTGGGTATATGGCTGTGTGCACGCCTTGTCTCCGGTGCCGTGTCGGAAGATGCAAATCTGCAGTCTGATTGTATATACCGATTGCCTCTTTCTGCAAGCGACATGATAAACACCATGGCTAGGCTAGGCCTCCATGGTTCGCATCGGAGCACACAGGACACGGTGTTCCAGCCAAAGCTGTGCGCTCCCACCGGTGGAGTGATGGGAGGATGCAATCAATTCAGAAGTGGATCTACCGGACAAACGCTGCACGACGCACCGCCTCAGGCTCGTACTGCACGATCAAGGAATGGATCGGCTCACGCCAGGAATGATAGGGGCGGGAAAAAAGTCTAAAATAAACCTCGAACTTGTAGACGAAAGCTAAATCAAACCTCAAACTTCAAATCCCGGAAATCAGCACACCGAATTCTTTGATCCCGGTCTATTTTCAACCTTAAGTGAGTTCTCAAACAGGGATTGTCGATGTGGCATGTTAAATCCCGGGATTGTTCGCTGTGGACTCGATTGGGCCGGCCCATCAGGCATGGAGCGAGTTTTTTTGTTTTTCTTAACGTGTGACGTAAAAAGTATTTCTTCACTTCCTTAAAGCGCGATGTGACAAAAACTACTCGGGCAGAGTCGAACGAACCTGGCCGAGTTGAGCTCATCCCGCTAGCCATTAGTACAGACAACTAGCCAACATTTCCAAATTTATCAGGATGAAACCGGCCTCTCTCTCTATATAAGCGCATGTATGGCGTGTTCTCCTCATCACCACGTACATTATTGAGCGAAAAGCAAATTAGCCGAGGCGACGATGGCTAAATTACTTGTTCTCGTCGCCGTTGAGTGGGTGCTGCTTTTGGCCGGCCATGGAACCAACGCTGCCCAGGTACGTGCCTAACCAGCGGTCCTAATTAGCTTAACTTTGGGAGCACGCAGCTTGCTAATAATCTGCAGGTACGTTGAATTATCACATCAGATGAAAATCCCAAGCTCCAACGTCGGAGCGCTCATGTTCTCTCCGAGATTGCACTGTCAACTTTCACCACTGGATGATGCTGAGTCTGGCTCCGTGACACAATACGTATGTATAATAGAATGTTGATTGGTCATAGATTGATCGATGGAGATATCACAATTAGCACTACTAACTATTATGAGTGATATAATAAGAGGCCCCATATATTTAAGCACACACCAAAGCGTTGAACTTTAAAACCATTTTTTAGGGGCAAACAAATATTCGAAACATAAACACTTTTGGAAATGTCTGGACATTTTATAGTGTGAGCACTTTTTGAAAATTCTGAATACTTTCGGAAAACAACTATTTTGAAAAAGCAATCAATTTTGAAAAACCGAACACATTTTGAAACCTGAAGAATGAGAACACCTTTTGAAAATTGTAAAACTAGGAACAAATTTTGAAACCTGGCCAAATATGTAAATAAATTTTTTGTGACATCTAAAAAATATGACGAGTTTGGATAAATGTATGTGGCATCTCAAAAACAAACTTTACAATGAAAAAATATACATGTGATTCAAAAAGAATCAAAAAATGTGCTTGTGACATTTAAAAAAGTGTATACAATGTAAAAAGTAAAAGCAAAAAAACAAACAATATGAAGAAAATCAAGAAAAAGAAAAAAAAATTATAACGAAGAAAGAAACACCAGAGAAAAAACAAAGTATAATGAAGACAAAAACAGAAGAAAACCGAAGAAAAACCCAAAGAAAAAATAAATAAAAACAAAGAAAAGCCGGAGAAGCGCGAGCAACTACGTTAATGGGCCAGCCCAATTCAGCGAATACCAGTTAAATCCTCTCAAGGTTTAAAATAGACCGGGATCAAAGAGTTTGGTGTACTAATTTCAGGGATTGAGATTTCAGGGTTTGATTTAGCTTTTGCCTACAAGTTTAAGGTTTATGTTGAACTTTTCCCCCCTGCCAGGACCCGCACCGTGCTAGCCGGAGCATATGCGAATATGCGACGGCAGCATGCAATGAACCACCCACCAATGCTCAGATCGGAGCTGACAACGGCAACATGCAATCAAGCCACCCAACAGCTGATTGGTTGGCCAGTCAACTCGAACAAGTGCGCCAAAGACTCGGCGGCACTCGGTTGATGCTGCTAAGTAATAAATATATACGTATATATCGGACTTACAAGTTTACAAGTTAGTTTTACATCAGATTGTTATTAAAACGTAGAGAGGGGCGATTTGGTGCCCGAGCCCAGCAGATCCCGATATCTTCGCCATTCGTTCCGTGCTCGGGATCTGGGAAAAGGTGGCTGACTGGTTTGATTTGGAATATAGAAATAGGGGCGCGAGGCGGAATACCGTATGAAATAGTGGCTCGTACGTGGGCCCTCCGCGTAGTTATCGGACGGCGGGGATGCGCGTGCGGTCTGGTCCGTCGACCAGGTCGTTAGCGATTTTGCCGTTCCATGGAACAAATAAGGGGAACAGGATGGTGAGGAAAAGCTGAGCCGTTTGTCGATCCATCTAGTGCGAGGTGGTTCCCTCTGGAAACCCTTGTCCTACCGGAGTAAACACGGCGGCGGCGGCGCTCGTTCTGCACCTGTGGTCTGTGGGTGAAAAAAATGGAGGACGCTGGCATTGGGTCCCTCCTCGATGCCGTTGACAGGTTAGTGGCCTTCAGATCTGCAGAACTGTTGAGCAATTTCTTTGTATGCCAACTGACGGGGCATTTGCGCCGCCGCTGCATCGTTTTCTTAGGTTTCCCTGTGGGGGTAGTTTGCTGATAACCATGAGCACCCATATCTGGTTCCTCTGGTGTTTGTTGGCGAACTGTGGAACAGGACTTGCCGCCCCTGCAGAATGAAATGCGAGCTCTGTTTGTGGTCAGCAGATCGACGGTGAGTGCAATGGCACTACGCGAACTGGGGTGCGGCATCGACCTGATTCATCCCCGACGAGGTCTCGGCAGTCGACTGACAGAGTCAATCAGCAGGCCCTGGTGGACAAAAAGGTACAAAGGCAAAAACTTAGCTTACTATAGATCATTAGTAATCGCTGTACATGTTCAGGCATACTTTAGCTCATTTCGATTTTAGTGCAGACAAACGAAAAAAATATCAAAAATTCAGTGACGCATAAATTCGTCCAGAATGTAGATTATTTCGTATATAGTTCAGGCAACCCTGTGAAAAAGAAACGAGTTGGTAAATCTGAAGTATTTGCAGCCTTTTCAGCATCACGGCCATATTTTCTCTTAAATGGACACATGCATCATGGTACGCACCATGCCCTTCTCGAATGGGTGCTTTGTGGACGCAGAGGAGTCAACTAAGAGTGTAATAAGGCTAGAATTAGTCCTGAGTTCCGATTCTTTGGGTGAGGCACACGACTTCTATAATTTGTACTTGTGGGAGATTGGCTTTGGTATTAGATATGATAAGACCGGATTAAACGCTGAGAGGACAAAATGCATGCAGGAGATTGTGTGCGGTTGCTCGGTGAGTTTTGATTTTCGTGTTGCTTTCTATTTCTTTTGGGAAGATGTTTAACCATATGTTTTGCTGTACAATATGCAGGGCAAGCCAGAGATGGAGAAGTCGGTCATGCAGATGTGAGTGCTCAGCCTTGATCAGGTTGGTGCACGCAGCAGACAACAATTGGTATATAACTGAAAGCTGCAACCATTCAATGTCGTTTACGATGCGTGATAAAGTGCACTGGCCGTCGCACAACCACATTGATGTGTACACTAAGGATATGATTAAGCAATTAAAGGAGAATAATGTGAACCTTGGAAAGGTATACAACATAATTGACACTTTCTTTGGGTCGGTCGAGAAGGCGCCATTCATGGAGAGAACACTGAGGAACATTTGTGGGAAGATCAGCCGTGAGCAGGCAGAGGATGATGAGGAAGACTCTGGAGGTGTTTGCAGAGATTGTGAACGACGAAGCTGGTTTTACATATAAAGTGTAGATAGAGAAGACAAGTAAGGTAAAGAATCTCATGTAAGAGAGAAAGCACCGTACGAGGGTCTGACCTTCTGAGTAAACGGACTAGATTCTGCAGCATCTGCCGGCCCTAGGGGCACAAACAGACTACTTGCCCTGAAAGAGGGGATGCACCGAAGAAACCCCGGAAGCGAGGGAAATGCAAGAATTGTGGTATGGAAGGGCACCGCCGGACCACATGTGCAAGGCGCCTAGGAGTTACTCAAAATTAAGTCTGACAGTTAAATTAGCAATTTGTATTACTTATGTTCCGAGGATTTTCTAGTGTGTTTCAGTGAGCATTGCTCCACGCTTGTTCCTCGCTGTCAAGAGGCATGATACTGACTGTACCTTAGAGCACAACTTGGTTTCCCTGGACATTTTGTAATATGATCGTTGGTTAAGTGTTAACTGAACTATGTGCTTAGACGTGTTGGATGTTTGAGGCTTTTATCTGAATTTTACTTTCTGCTGAACCCATTGAGATAGGAGGACTGGTTGGTTGTACTAAAACTTGTATGAAACATTGTGGCCTTGTTGACACTTGGCCAGCATGCACGTATCGCCCTAGGGTGGACGCATCTCCAAGTAAAAATTCGAATTGCTGGATAGCATAAATGCAAGTAATGCATGAAACAGGTGGCGTGGTGGCACCACGTTAAGCAGTACAAGACGAGGGCCCCCTTGGTGCCTATCACCGCTCCTGCACTTTCAAAAAAGTTTGAAGCTATGGGGCGTACCAACGGCGCCCTCGTCTCTTGAATCCGCGAAGAGTGGCACCACAGAAAGATCTGAAGACGGTCACTCGTTCCGATGCCAACAGCTTCAGGTACGAAAAGATTTACAATTCTAGATTCATTTTGCCAGTGAATCAGGTCACAGAAAAACTTATCCCTCTCCATTTGCAGTCATCTTTCATTGGAACGACATCCAGCGCTTGGAGTACTAGCCATTTGTCGCCAAACATAGTCGAAAGATTGGAGGAAGTGGGTGCATTTAATGCGACCTCGTGCGCTCGCCGTTTGTGAGTCCGTTGGCTTGCACAGCTCAGCATAGCTCAGAAACAACACCGAGCCATCGAACTGCTTCCTGCCCCGCCCGTCAAACGCAACGCGCCGTTGCAACCAATGCGAGCCCAGCCGTGTAGTTCGAAAAGGGAAATACGGCAGTAAAATACACTGGATGGCACGAATCTACGTGCAAGCCTATGGTGTGGATATCAGGATCAGCTGAGCCCGGGCTCAGAAACCAATTTTCGACTCCTCTCGCCCTAGTATATCACTGGTTTCTCTTTGTTTCTTTAATCAGGAAATGTCTCACGTCTCCTTTACAACAATGTTTTCTGCTTAAGCCTCTTGATCCTGGCTGACCCGCTATCTTACATAGACAGCTTGAGTGAAAGGCCCGCGTGAATTGCTTGCATAGATACTTCACACCGACGCGGCTGCTGTCCCCTCTGCTGCAAAGTTTTTTTTTCCAAGCGCCTCTGCAGATTTATGGAACCAACTATTGGAGTGAAGTGTATATGGGAGTGGGCACGAACCTTCTCTGGTTAAATTTCTATCCAGTTCCTGGTTTCAAACTTCACTCTTATGTAGTATGTACATTGTAGCCTGTCAAGACCTTAGACAACGGTTCTGATTGCTTGCTTGTAGCATTATTCACCCTTCCCAACGAATTTAACTAGCTCTGCTTTGGCAGCTTCTATGACCACTGGAAAATCAACCTCCATATATCGTCCCCTGTCAGAAAAAAAAAGCTTCAGACCGTGAGCTCAATCGGTGGAAAGAGAAGCTATACATAAATATACCAAAATTCGTCCAGAGAAAGAGAGAGACCAGAAGTGGTTTTTGGCCCAGGTAGCAGCTGGAAAAGCCGGGCTGGAGATGCCGTGCATAATCCTCGCGACGGCTCTCGGGGTGAATTTGGCAAACGAATTGCTCTGGAGGAATACCTGGCAGCACAGTGAAGAAATTGTCAGGCGGTCCTGTTACACCAATACAAATCACAGTGGAAAATGTACCATAGTATTGGTTCTTACCTTTATATCGGATTGCAAAAACGTGCTGCATGAAGCAAAATCAAATGTTTCGTCAGATAAAACTTAGCTTGGAACAGCGTAAGAAGCAAATGCTCTGGTGAGTTGTGTGGGAAGAGAGCACACAAACCTGCTCTTGCGGAGCGGAGTACAGTAATCATCGTCTGGTGTGTCATCCTTTTTGCTGAAGTAGTGTATAATCCTCTTCTGAATGCACGGGGTGTGCTCAGAACCAGAACAGCCATCTGTCTTTTTACAACCTTTGACAGCATAGTCCGCAAGAGCAAACATTGCGTCTAGTTTCCTGATCTGTTTAAACAGCAAGCATCAACTGTCAGTTAATATGAATAACTGAGACTAAACTACCATTTATAAAAGCCTATCAAGTACATGATTTACTACCTCTAACAAATACAATGTATATACTGATGATCTGCAACTACAGTTTGAAGGACAATATTGTATGACAAGATATACTTATTTAGAAGAGCTTAAGAAACTGTTTAAACTGTTTACCACCTTTGAGTTTTCTACTTCAGAAAGCCACTTTGTGAGATTTGCTGAAAGAGCGTTCAAGTCATCTGGCCTTTTTAAGATCATATAACAGTAGGCTGGGTCTTTCAATTCATAAGATAGTTCTCCTGAAAACTGATTTACAGAGAAACATAATTAAATGTTACATAACATAAGGAGCATAACATAGAAGCGGTGCAACAGGAGAAAAAACAAGAGACAGATGATGAATCATTCCGAAATTTAGCAAATCACCTCAAGCTATACCAGGCCATAAGCCTGTAACTACATGACCAAAGATCTTACACTAGAACAGCGATAAGCAACAGTGCCACAGCATAACTGATAATGAAAATGTTTGCTAGGACATGGAAGTGTGATCATAAGTACATGATATACATAACAGAAAAACTAGGCTATATCAAGTCTGCCCATTTTCTGTAGCAATTAGCTAAAGCAAATACAGTCAATGACTATCGGTGGCAATACTGCGATCCATAGCAGGGCTGAGATGATCTACTACCTCGTTCCTAAATATAAGACGTTTTGGCACTTTAAGTTGAACCAACAGGACGTCCTATATTTGGTAACAAAGGGTATAACATATGTTCCTATAGCAACATTTTTTTCTCTCAAATACACACCTAAGTGCACATCATTTTGTATTAAAAGAAAGCGTTGAAATGCCACCATTCGTACAGCCAACAAAACCAAGCAAAAGCAAACCAAAAACAAAAAAGGAAGCAAAACAAAATAAACTGTACATCTGTCCTACTGCTTCTACTGGGTCACATCTCGAGGCCAGGCATGGTTTCTGTAGCAACATAATCATGGGAGTATAGCAACTCTCAGTTACTAGGTTGCTACTAGGTACACTGTCCATACCTAGGTACAATACAGCCAGCTGTTAATCTTCTTGAAATATGGGGGGAGTTAGGTAACAGATGCAACTAATACAGAAAACGAAGTTACAAAGGTCGAACCAGCTGTTGTCTCAGTTTTGGCCTAACCTGACCTGGCTTAATTGGTTTCTCTTTTCTTTGTCTTATTGTGTATCTTTTGCTTTGGTTTTTGTTTCGGTTTGATTTTCATGGCCGTCCTCTTCTTCATGACAACAGCAAGCATTTTAATGTGTGTTCAAAAAAAAAGTTACAGGAAACAAAGGAACAAAGATCGAAGCATCCAGCTGGTTACCTACTCCGTATTTGAAATTAAATCTTTATGTGCAGCAAACAAAATATAAGCACTGATTCAACTAAAAGAAAAATGAAATTAAGTGTGAAATTCTGAAATCAGCTCAAAAGCAATTCGATTTTTGCTGTTTGATAAGCTTAGCGACACATATTTGAACATCAATAAATGATAACCATGGAATTCATGGCCACCTCGAAAACACCACATTAACTGGAAAAAATGACTAGGTTCGTTCAGGCAAACCTTTAGCTTTTGCAAACGATCAAACACTTCATTCATTGTGATCCTCATATCATTAGCTACTCTTGGTATTTCGAAGACATAACTGCCATCCTTCATTTCTGACCTGCTTTTCCATACAGAATCAGAATCTTAGAGAGGTGCAGCAAGTTCAGAAGAGCACTTCAAAACAAAAGTAGAGGGCCCGTTTACTTATTTAGAATTGATCTAAGTAGTATATCCTTGTCAGCAAGCAGTTGCGGTGATGTCTGCAGCAATACAATTCAGCGCATCAAGAGAAGTTAAAAGAAAAGGAGAAAAGTATAATAGCTTATGAAAAGAACAATGATCATGGGATGTGCATGGTAATCATGTGCGAAGGTCACAATGCTATCGAACAATTCTGGGTTAACCATTAATTACTGGACACATGCCATGGTCCTCAGTTGAGCACACTAAGAAAACTTTTGGTTCAAATGGTGCAAACCTTAGATCACTGGATAAGAATATACCTTGTGAAAATACAGTGTGCAGGTAACACTGAACTGAGGAAGTAAATGGAGATACTGCTCCTCACCAATTTCCAGCTGTGTGAGGACTGTTAAAAGCACCTGCAGTGAGAAATTGTAAGGAGATCTCATCTGAAGAGTAGCTGGATCATCCAACAATTCAGATTATTCAAAAGTAACCATGTTATGGCCGGTTTAGCTAGGCCCACCGGGCAATCTTAGCCCACAAGTTATCTTAGGTTAATTCTTCTGCAAGTTATCTAGGTTATAAATATAGGCTGTAAGACTCTTTTTGGAATTAAGCAATAAGAATATTATCTCTATTGCCCCCCCCCCTGCCCTTGCGCCGCTGCCGCCACCCTCCTCTCCCGCGAGGGCGCCCAACCGCCGGCACGGCCGCTCATCGCCTCGCCCAGCCCCCTCCTTCCCTTACTGCTTACGCCCCAGGCCTGGTAGGGTACAAGTTCCTACCAATTTGGTATCCAGAGACTTGGGTCCGATCATGTCTTCGTCAACACCATCGCCGCCGCTGCCCGTCTCCACCTCCGCCCCGATGACCACCGCCGGGGCCCCCACGCTGTCGGGTCCGGTCACCACCGCCGGCCCCCATCACTTCCGCGCCGCCACCAGCTGCCGTCTTCATGCCGGAACAGATGACCAGCACGCTGCAGCAGCTCGTGACGACCGTCCAAGAGCTCCACATGCACCGGTACCACCAGTACATGGCAGGCGCGTACGGCCTCCCGCAGGCTGCGCCGATCGCCACCTACGGCCACCCTGCGCCGTGGCTGTTTCCGGGCGCACCCGCAGGCGGCAGGCCCCTGTTGTTGCCGTTCCAGACGGGGAACTCCAGCGGGCCACCACCAGCCGCCGCGGGCCTGTGGCATCTGCCGGCGCCCCTCTGGCACCTGCAGCCGTTGTCGTCCCCGACAGCCGCTGCCCCCATCCAGCCCCCGCTGCTGCCGCTGCACCCACCAGCGCCGCCCCAGCCCAGCTCGGGGGTACCCTGGCCGACCGGCCTCCCGATCCATCAGGTCCGGTTTCCGCCCTCCCCATCGCCACTTCCAGCGTGGGCGGCTGGGTCTTCGCCATCGCCGGTCTACACCACGGCCCCCGAACAGCCGACTCTGTTCCCGCAGTTCGGTGGGCCTTCCGATTCCGCCGGTCCCTACCCGGAGTACTCCGACCAGGCGCCACCCTCCTCGCTGCTCCGCACCTCCGAGCCAGCTCGACACGGCGCTCCGACCCAGACACCGCCGCGGTTCGCCAAGATCGACTTCGCCACCTATGACGACACGGAGGGCCCCCTCAACTGGCCCAACCAGTGCGACCAGTTCTTTCGCGGGCAGCGCACCCTCGCATCAGAGCGTACCTGGCTCGCCTCATACCACCTCCGCGGCGCGGCACAGACCTGGTATTACGCCCTCGAGCAGGACGAGGGCGCCATGCCCCCTTGGGAGCGCTTCCGCGAGCTCTGCCTCCTTCGCTTTGGGCCTCCGGTGCGCGGGAGCCGACTGGCGGAGCTCGGCCGCCTTCCCTTCACCTCCATGGTGCAGGACTTCGCCGACCGTTTCCAGGCCCTGGCGTGCCATGCGTCGGGCGTGACGGCGCAGCAGAGGGCCGACCTCTTCGTCGGTGGACTTCCGAATCACATCCGCGTGGACGTGGAGCTTAGGGGACCCCAGGATCTCCAGTCAGCCATGTACAACGCCCACGCATTCGAGCGCCGCGCGGTGGCCATCCAGCAGGAATCACCGTCCTGGGCCGCTGGGTTGCTACCCGGGCCGGATTCCGCGCAAGGTCGGCCTGCGCAGGCTTCTGCGGCACCCCTCGCCGCGACCGCGGCGCGCCCATTCCGCCGGCTCACCTCAGCTGAGCTACTCGAGCGTCGCCGCCAAGGGTTGTGCTTCAACTGCGACGAGCCCTACACGCCCGGCCATGCCTGCCCGCGACTCTTCTACCTTGAGGTTGCAGACTACATTCCGGAGGACACCATCGCCAGCCCCAGCTGTCGAGAAGGTGTTTGACGCTGTTTGATCGCCTCCAAGAGTTCCGCAAGCGCTTCCCCACCTTACAGCTCGAGGACGAGCTGTTTGTGCAGGCGGGGAGAAGTGTTATGGCCGGTTTAGCTAGGCCCACCGGGCAATCTTAGCCCACAAGTTATCTTAGGTTAATTCTTATGCAAGTTATCTTAGGTTAATTCTTCTGCAAGTTATCTAGGTTATAAATATAGACTGTAAGACTCTTTTTGGAATTAAGCAATAAGAATATTATCTCTATTGCCCGGCTCCCAGAGGAGCCGGAACCCTAGCCGCCCCCCCCCCCCTGCCCTTGCGCCGCTGCCGCCACCCTCCTCTCCCGCAACGGCGCCCAACCGCCGGCGCGGCCGCTCATCGCCTCGCCCAGCCCCCTCCTTCCCTTACTGCTTACGCCCCAGGCCTGGTAGGGTACAAGTTCCTACCAAACCAAAATGCTTATAGGAAGTGTAAAAGCAAAGCAAATGAAGTTATTCCTAGGGGAAAAGGAAATTTTCAAATAAATCCTGTCACTACTGTTCAAAAGTTAGAAGGAAAGGGCACATCTACATACTTTACTCCATATAACTAGCATACTCCATTGGTTTTTATGTAGGTAAATTTAGGTAAAAACAACTCTCGCAGGAAAAAAAACAGTAGATTTGTCAAAAGTAGTTTATATCATTACCTTTTTATATTTTCTTCCTACTTCATTGTACCGTACAGTTCAAAAATGTAATGGTCAAACAAGCGTATTAGAGACTGTGCCAATGTTCAGGCAACAGGAAAATATCACAAAGGTAGTACTTGCTTCAGAGAAAAGGTTTACAATGATGATCCTGGTTTGTTCTTGGGAACATCTGCTCTAGTCCCTAGATTAAACATTGAGATTTTCTTGAGACAGAAGACCAAGAAGTATTGCCTATGATGTTTTGATATGAATGCTAGATAGCATCTCTAAAATACAGCTATAAAACCATCATTTAAGATAGCTAATCCAATTTATTATAATGGAAATAGTTAAGTTTGTATGTGACATCAAACAACCACTAACCTCCATGGCTCCATGGTATGTCGACCAAGTGCAGAAATGTATCAAATTAACTCGATATAGTGTGAGGTTGTGAGAGGACTTACTAAGCACTGGTATTGTGTGAATGACAAAACAAACTACAATGTGCTGATGGGACAGGCACAAACCTCTTCTTTTATATCAAACTTGCGGGAAGTAGACTCTTTAGGGAAGGAACAGATGCACCCTATCGTGTTGCCGGAGGAGAATATCTGGTTAAGAAATTTGCTCATTGCATATTCATCAATGCCATCGCTGCCGAAAGGGGTTTCTTAGAGTCATTTCACAGGAAATATACAGATGAGAGAACAAATAACTTAGAAAATTAATTCACCTGTGTGAAAGACTGCGAATCTTATAGAATGTCGTTGAATCAAAAAGAAGGTGACAGTGTGATAACCGTCCATCCCTTCCAGCACGGCCAGTTTCCTGGAAGAGCATGTCCATACGTTCAAGAAGAGAGAGTAGAATGGACAAGTGTATATCACGTCATGAAGTTCATACCTGTATGTATTCTTCAAGGCTTTCTGGCAACCTATAGTGGATCACCTAAGGAAAGAACGCTTGCGTCAGTCCAAGTTAGCAGCAAACTATTATTTTTCTTTAGTTATGAGCTGCACATTTGAAAGAACATTGAAATATTTATTGTTTACAGATGTAGATTGAAAATAATTATGTGGATATATTCATACCCCTTCGACATCACTCTTATCAAGACCCATGCCAAACGCCACAGTTGCAACGACCTTCCTCAAGGTGTAAAAAAACAAAGTTAGACACCTGGACCTACATAAATTTATGAAGTAGAAATACCGAGGAACTACGTAAGCAAGCATATACCACTCTTATTTTGTTAGAGCAAAACAGCTCCTGTACCCGGCTCCTCTTTTTCATCAAAAGTCCACTATGGTAGCTCTATAAAAATAGAACATGTCAAAGATAAAAGTATGTGCATCTAACTCATATCGAGCTAAAGATGGAATGCCAACCTTGGCATTAATGTTGTTATCACACAAGTGCTTACAAACATAATCCGTTTCTGTCTGCACAAGATAACACAAAAAAGGTTATATATGCAATATTGAATTGTATCAAATAATAGCTGGACAGGTGTGTTAACCATCTTTAGGTTGAGAAAGTTTAACCTGAAATTTGCAATAGACAATAATGCTTCTCATATTGACAAAAGGGGGAGACTTTAATAGCAACATTAAATCCTTCAGCCTGTGACACAAAATATAATGTGTCATATCTCATTTGCCTTATTTCAAATATATACCATATTAAATAGATTCTGGTATCGAGGATGAGTAAACTACCTGTTATCACTCATGCTAACAGACAGCTTTAGATTTTCCCTTATTTGAGACGTCTGGATGAGATTACCAGAAGGAATTTCTAAGGCATTAATTATCTCCTGCAAGGTTTGAGTTGTTGCAGTTGCAGTCATTGCAAGAATACATTGAATATTAAGCTTTCTCCTAAGTAGTGATGCTCGAAGCCTTAGATATGAAGGTCTAAAATTATGAGACCTGTCCATTTGGGAAGAAATGAAAGATTAGATCATGAACTTAGATACACTAAGACTACAAAATGAACAGCAAGTACATAATAGGGTAAGAAAACAAAGCAATAAAACTAATTGAATGTATCACAAAAAGTAAACACAAGCATGGATAAAAAGAGGGGTAGAGCAAAAAAAAAATATCACCATGCGGTCTAATGGCAGAGCTAATTTAAAATCAAAAGTAAATAGTTGTTAGCATTTGCTTATATGAAAGCTAATGGAAGCATTAGTATTAAGATAGCAACATAAATCATATCAATGAAGTCTAAGATAGATGATAGCTTTCTTATCGGTGCATCGGTTGCCCCCATCTGATTATCTAATTCAAATTTGTTGGGTATTTCTTACCTAGCCAATGATGCGTGTCTAAAATAGAGTTGTTGTTGTCTTGTTCGGTTGTATTCACATAGCTGGTAACTGTACCTCACCACTTATTTGACCAATTTAAAACCAGTAACTGGTACCAATCCTAGATCATCAGATATATCACCTATTTCAGTTTGTTTTTTTGTATCCAGAAGATCAACTATGAAAATAGCTCGCAGTGCCAACTGTAAACACAAGTATCTAATGTTCTCAGCTGAACTAAGATGAAATATAAACTCACCATTCAGAAATGCAATGGGCTTCATCAATCACCACAAGAGATATTGGGAGTGTGTCCCTGAATATCTGCAGAAATTCTTCGTTCAAGAATCTCTCAGGGGAAACAAAAAGAACCTGATAAACAATGGAAGCTATCTCAGAATACTGAAGCAAAATATAGGTCAGCGTCACTACTTGCAGAACATGTGAGGACTGAGGACAATTGGGTTCATATTCCGAATTTAAGAAGCATTGTTGTTTCTCAAATCCATATTCTTGTTACTACATCAACAAAATATAGTGTTGTAACAGAATTTGCAAGGTATGCAGGGACGATTCTCTAGATAAGGCAAAACCAAAGCAGTTAGTTGTTGATGCAAGAATGGTCTGTTCAGAAATGACGCTTAAGAAAACTGTACCTTTATTTCCCCTGCACGCAACAGCCGTAATGTTCCATGAAACTCATCACTCGTCTGAATGAATAAGACAATATAACATCTATATTAAAAAACAAATTGAGTAGGACTAGCAGCAAGCATATAAATTTTTGCATTTACCTGACTACTCGCAAGAAGGCCTCCTGGAAGAAATGCAGGGAGTTTCCTCAATTGATCAACCATCAAGGAAAGCAATGGGCTCACCACCAGTGTCAATCCAGGCAAAATCATAGCAGGCAACTGAAAATTAGCATCAAGATCATGTCAGAACTGACCTATAACAAACCAATAACTCAAATTTGACTGCAGACCTGATAGCACAGTGACTTGCCCGCGCCGGTGGGCAGCACAAGCACCGTCGACTCCCCTGCAACTACATTCTGGATGGCCTCAAGCTGACCCTCGCGAAACGAATCATAACCAAACACCTTCCTGAGCAAGCTCTCGAGATTCTGCTCGGACGGGTCCTCTCTGGCTACCTCAAGAATCTTGAGAACACCGTCATCACCTGCTGCTGTATTCTTCTCCCGCTCGAGGAGCGCCTCCGCTACGAAATCCCCTTCCTCATCGGCACCTGCCCGGGGCTTTCCACCGCCGGGCTGCTGCCGCTTCCAGGAGCGGTATTTCGTCGGGCGCCTGGCCTGCGACTTGAACGACTTCTTCCGGCCGTACCCATTGATGTTGAGCCGAACGAAGTTGCCCGCGGGGTCCCCTCTCGGCCGCTTTGGCTGTTCGGCCGCGGCCGCAGGGGCCTCCGACACCGAGTTGGGGTGCACCCGCTTGGGCCTGAGCTGCGGCGGCGGGTGGGTGGCTGCCGGGGGCGGGGACGGCTCGGCGCTTGGTATCTCCGCGGGCTCGGGCTCAGGCTCGAGCTCGGGCGCGGGTGGGGGGGCGGGGCTCGTGAATGCGGCGGCTGGTTCAAATGAGAGGTTGCGAGACTGGACGAGGCGGCGGAAGGAGGAGAAGGAGACTGTGCTGGCGTTGGAGGTGAGCGCTGACCCCGGGGCGATGCGCGCCGCGAGACCGTGCGGGTCGGAGAGGGCGGCGGCGCGGATCGGAGGCGCGGAGGCGGAGGCGGAGGCGGGGGCGGAGGTAGAGCAGGGTACGGGCTTGGGCTTGGGTTTGGGCTTGCATTTGGGTTTTGATGTGGGATCTGGCGTGGGACGGTGCTTGGGCGGTGCCGGGCGAGGTGCTGGTGAGCACCGGCGAGTCGGGGAGGCGGATACGTCGGAGAGGAGGGAGTCGTCGGAGTCAGAGTCGGCGGCGTGGAGCGAAGAGTACATCGCTGGTGACGGAATTGGTGGTGCGGGGCGGTGGGTTGGGGGTGGGGGACGGAGTTGAGGAATTGGAGGGAGATTTGAGGAGGTTTCCCGCCAAGCACCGGTTTGGAAAAGTAGCAAGGCCAGCACAGCAGCGGGCGTTCTGTACAAACCGAGATCTCGGTTGGTGAATTTCGGTGAGTCTGAACACGGCTAGAGCATCTACAACCACAACTCGCAAATTCCCCCCTCTCAAACATTCACGAATGCGGACATATTCACGGAGAATGACCGGACAACAAACTAAAAATCATTTCTCCAACCGGATGCCTCAGTTATGAATTCTCATATCCATATAATTACATGCGTGTGAAATCTAATCTAAAGCGGATCCTGTCCGGCTTCGTCGTGCCCATGTCCAGCAGTTGGCGGTGCCGATCCAAAATGTTGGTTTGGGTCAACGAGGTAGAGTAGGACATGGGACACGCACCAGCTCACGGGACTCGAGGCGTCGTCGTCTCCCATTCCCTGCTCTTCCCCATTGAAGCTCGTGCTCTGCATATCGCTAGGTGGATGTGAGGTCGATGATGGATCCGTCGTGGTTGGAGCCGGCCACGACCACCATGACTTGGTTGCGGCGACAGGTGTTGTCGGGCACTATATGCGGCGTCGGAGAGTGCTACTCCGCCTCGTCGATGTCTGATGCAAGGGCTGTCGCGCACGCTGCCTTACACGGCGGGCACGCCGCGCAATATTTGGGTCCGACATGTGGTAGCCCGATTCCACGCGCCAATGTAGGGGCTATGCATCTCCCACGGCGTTGGGACGCCAGACGGGACGCACCGCCTCCGGCGAGGCGGCCAAACCTCACTGGGGCTGGATTCATGCTTCATTTGAGCGGACGCAGTGGATTCCCGCCGGATGGAACCCGATCGCTGCCGTCGGGCGGACTCCTCCCGGGAGCGGCGAAGCGCAAGGCGGACGGCCGGGGTCGCGCAGGACGAGATTCAGGTCAACGGATCGGGAGTTATAGGACTCGGATCCACTGCCCACCATGCTAGAGAAGGCAGGAGATGGACGGACAAGAGCTTGTGGGCGGAGGGGGCTGGAGGGAGTGTGGCTGGGGTTTCGTCCGAAGTGCGGATAGGGTTCAATTTATGTGGGGTCGTGATGGGCGAGAGTGGGCCGGATCCGACGTGGCGGGCGAGAGTGGGCCGGATCTGATGTGGCAGGTACGTCCGGGGATCCCCATATCCGCCCCACAGATGGGCTAGATATGATGAGTGCCGGTCAGTCCGGACATTTGGGATGGATACGGGCCGTCCGGTTGGATGGCAATTTTTCGTCCGGACAGTGATCGGGCAGCCCGCCCGGTCGTTTGAGACGGATATGAGTCCGGTTATAGATGCCCTTAGTGCAATATATGATAACTGAAATTGTGTTTTAGTGAATTTCGATGTTCTAAGCTCGGTTAGTGCAATATGAAAACCGGAGTTAGGACTGAAATTTTCAAGGTCAACTAAACGATTAACTGAGAATTTTCGGTCGGGTGTCCAGTTAAAATTGAAATTTTCAGGACATTTTTCTCGTAAATGGTGGATTTTGTTGACTCAAAGTAAAGCATCAAGAGAATATAAACACAATGGGTACGCATTCCATATAAGTAGGATGCACGTAGCCAACAAGAACCCACACACATAAAAATACGTCATTAAATAGCAAAGTCATATAAGACCACATCTACATGTAGGCTACAAAAGAAGAAGAAAATCAAAGCGATTCACTACAAAATCTGCTCTATTTAGTGACAAAAACATTGATGATGAAACATGAAACGTTGCCAAAGATCATTTTTTCTGTGACAGTCCGCGTCACGAGGTCCCTCCCCCCCCGGTAGTGCTCTCGGCAACTTTGGCGACGTTCTGGGCTGATTTTTGGCGACGTATCCGGCCGTCATTAGGCATGTCCATTTTTGCGATGAGTCTTAGTGTCATCGTAAATGTTGGTGGTCATTTTTTGTAAAAGTAAATAGAAAATAACAAGTAACTGTTTTTCACCTGGCTCATTTAGTGGGAACACATCACATAATAGCGGGAACTTGGAATTGGGATCGTCCGGATCCCTCCTAACAAAGGGAATTTGGACCGTCGGCTTAGGGCCCTCCTCTCATAGTGTCGGTGTACTAAGATCTGAGTCTTTAGTGCCCCTGACTTATGCACCGGCAGTGGCAGCCTTCCCAACGGCAAGGCCTGCCGGAGTGCAACTAAGAACAAGATCAATACCAGATGACAAGATGCGAAGAAGACATCAAAGACAATGATCAAAAGTACAGAAGATCAAGCTTGGAGTTGCCGGCAAGCTAGTGAAGACCCGACAAGCTCCGAGCCCGACAAGTTTTCACTGCTTTGCCACCACTCCACCTCATCGACCATCTTGTCACTTGTCGTATAGGTGTCGAGCGAGCAAGCAGTTAGGTGGGCTTTGTCTGGGCATGTGGCAGCTCGCCGCCGAAGACACAACTCTAATGACACCTGTCCTAGGATCGTGTCAAGGAAATATGAGGTAGATAGGCGAACGACACAGAAGGAGAGACAACTCTTGCCGGGGAGCTTCATCAACGTGACACCTCACGGCGCAATTAATGTGTTTGTCCTAACCCATCAGAGTTAGGTATTTGTCACTGTAACCACTATTTACAGCGTGTATTTACTGTTTTGCCATTGTGGTGACCCCTTACCCTATAAAAGGAGGCCAATGGCTACCTTTACAAAGGTCGACACTTTCCCAATTACATGCGTAGCTGCACTTCCCGTGCAACCTTGCCGGCAAGTTGTGCTCCCTGTATTTCTGCACATACATTCAATACAAATCAAAGTAGGAGTAGGGTTTTATGCTTCATAGTGACCCGATCCTGGGTAAAATTCATGCGTTCTGGTAGTTCTACTCTTTGTGCTTGCTGATCTCCTAGTCAAACCACAAAGGGGTCTTTGTTGGTCCCATAGATCGTCGTACGCACGACATCTTTGGCGCGCCAAGCAGGGGGATCGCTTGCGCGAATCTGATCTAGCAGTCAATGCGTCAGCTTCATCATCTTCATCGCCATGGCTCCCAAGAGGAAGGGTGCCACGGCGGCCGGTTCGTCTACATATAGGCCACCGACGCCGGCGCCTACGTAGCCAGGCGACGGCACAGGAGGCGGAGGCGGCGAACAGCACCTGCGATGTTCTGGCGATCTGAGCCAAGCGAGTGGCCTCGTCCGGGGTGGGAACGACAACAACCCGCACGCCACCAGGGCCAAGGATGGAGCCGTGCTGCCTACGGACAGCATGGCGAACTCCAAGGACAATGCGGCGCCATCTAAGACACCCACCCCAGCGCACACGCCGCGGCCATCTCAGGTCGCGCGCGACAAGCGGCGCCACGACGCCGGTGGATCCGGACATACACACGGCAAAGCCCCTGCACATCATTCCTAGGATGTGCAGGGCCAACATGCACACCAGCATGCTGGCGAAAACAGGCTGCAGTCAAAAGTTCGAGACGAAGTTCCTTCCAAATCTGTTGGAAGTAAGAATACCTATCGTTCTTCGCGCCTTTCCATGCTAGCTACGCCAGAAGAGGCCCTGGCACATGCTCAACTACTCTTAGAGTTCCCTCCTGGTGCGGAGAAGATGGAGGAGTGGAGAGCCACCACCTAGAGTCTTGTTGGCTTTGCCAATAGTGATAGACCACAACAGGCAAGGGCCTCACAGCGGGCAGCCCACCACACCGGTGCACGCTACTGGTGGGAGGACTGGAGGCGGTGCGGCCACGGTGCAGTCCCCTCCATGGCAACAGCAACGGCAAAGCTATCGGGTCGACGCCCATGATGACATGTCCATGGCGTCGTCCGATCCGTGAACTCACCGCAATCAGCGCCAAGTTCTTCAAGAACGGCGTGAAGAAGATGCCCGTACTACCATAGAATAGTGACGGGAAGCGCGCCCTCAATCTAATAGGCGCGCGGGGCCCGCTGTCGATGACCCTGCGCTAGTGTACACTGGGTACTTATCTTATGAGGTAGGTTGCCCAGCGTCTACACGAGAGCTGCGGCAAGTCTAGTGGCCCATGATACGTCTCCAACGTATCTATAATTTATGAAGTATTCATGTTGTTATTTTATCATTCTTGGATGTTTTACAATAATTTTATAGCAACTTTATATCATTTTTTTGGACTAACCTATTGACCCAGTGCCCAGTGCCAGTTGTTGTTTTTTGCTTGTTTTTTACATCGCAGGAAATCAATACCAAACGGAGTCCAAACGCAACAAAACTCCACGGAGGTTTTTTATGGACCAGAAGGAACCTAATGGGCCAGAGCTGCACCTGGGGGTGCCCCGAGGGGGGCACAACCCACCAGGGCACGCCAGGCCCACCTGGCGCACCCAGGTGGGTTGTTGTAGGTGTCAAAACCGACGGATCTCAGGTAGGGGGCCCCGAACTGTGCGTCTAAGGCCGATGGTAACGGGAGACAGGGGACACAATGTTTACCCAGGTTCAGGCCCTCTCTATGGAGGTAATACCCTACTTCCTGCTTGATTGATCTTGATGAATGTGGGTGTTACAAGAGTTGATCTACCACGAGATCATAATGGCTAAAACCCTATAAGTCTAGCCTGTATGACTGTGGCTATGAGTATTAGCCTCTACGGACCTAGCCCCCCGGGTTATATAGACACCGGAGGAGTCTAGGGTTACATAAGGTCAGTTACAGAGAAAGGAATCTTCATATTTGATTGCCAAGCTTGCCTTCCACGCCAAGGAGAGTCCCATCTGGACATGGGTAGAGTCTTCGGTCTTTGTATCTCCACAGACCATCAGTCCGGCCCATAACTAACAGGCCGGACGCCCGAGGACCCCTTAGTCCAGGACTCCCTCAGTAGCCCCCGAACCGGACTTCAATGACGAGGTGTCTGACGCACAGATTGTCTTCGGCATTGCAAGGCGGGTTCCTCCTCCGATGACTTCAAAGTGATGTATCCGGCCTTCCATTTAATGTCGTACCCCTCGGCTTCTGTGTATCAACAACTTCAACTTCCACGTGTCAAGCGAATGCGAGAGGTTAGGGTATTTTTGCACATAACACCCCGGCCATGCGAGAAAGAGCATCTATTTAAAGATATTGGATCTCATATCCCTTCGGCACCACGCGGAAAAATCCTCAGAGATTGCTAGGAAAGACCACTTCAACATGGCTAGCGCTCCCAGCTACTCCTCCCGTCCCTGCGGCCCAGAAAAAGGCGAGTGGGAGAGGTGCTCCGTATCCCATGGTCAGTTGGAGAAGCTGCAAACACAGGGATTTCTTCCCCCTGCAGATCTGGTTTCTGTTCGAGTGGGATTGACCTCCTTCAATGGTGAGGCCCAGGCAGAGAATTTCCCCAATCCATCTGAGGGGGTACGAGTGTGTTTCGTCCCCTACCTGCTAAGAGGCGTCGGTTTTCCAATTCATCTGTTCCTCAGAGGGCTTTTGGAGTACTATGGCCTCCAACTGCACAACTTCACTCCGGCCTCCATCCAACACATCGCGGGTTACGTTAGTCTTTGCGAGCTATTCCTGGGTTGTGAGGCCCATTTTGAATTGTGGAGAAAGCTATTCTGCCTCGTCCCGCGTAATCACGAGGGATCAATATTTAAAGTGGGCGGAGCCGAAATATGGCGCATCGCCAAGACCGGATACCTGTCCGGCACACCAAAGAAGGCATCTAAAGAATGGCCTTCCGAATGGTTCTATATCGAGGACGTCGCACTTCCCGACCCAGTTCGGAAGGGTCTTCCCAAGTTCAGAAGTGTTCCATTAAAGAAACGCCACAACTGGTGCCCTCGGAGTCTTGAGGAGGATGATAGTGCGGAAGTTCGTCAACTCATGAGCAAGATAAGGACGCTCGCCCAGTCCGGATTATCAATAGTTGAGGTAATGGCGACTTCTATAGTGCGGGGGGTTCAGCCACTCCAATACCGAGGGCTTCCCATGTGGCACTATAATGGGGAGGATGATGCTTCTTGCTGCCGCCGGAAGGGTCTGGATACCCCCGCCACTCTCGCCAAAATATTGGCCGAACTGTTCAAAGGGAAGGAGGAGGAATTTCTTCGTATTAAGCGCAGAGATGGATTTTCCATGTACAATCCTCCTAGCTGGGTAAGTCCCAACCCCTCCGCTCTACTCACCCCACTCCCCAAGTCATCTTTAATGAATTTTTTATCCGCCTATTTATGACAGCACTGGCGAAAGATCTCCGAGGGGCTTCACAGCCCCGCCCCACAGCCAGAGGACCACAACCGGGACCTTGACCCTGGGTTCGAGGAGGATCCGGATATATTCGTGGTGCTCGCGGACGGGGTGTTTTACCAGGCGAGCTATGACGGCACGGAAGTGGCCATTACCGCCGACTATCCCGGGCTTCTTCCTGCCTCCCACGTAAGTAATCAGGAGACATCTCCCCTGAAAGAGTTCCCCCGTTCTGCCTCACCCACCGCATTGTCTCGTGCTCCAAAGGGGAGGCATTCGACGTGCCGTGCTACCCCAGGGGCGACTCCAAAGAAAGCGGCTCCCACACCGGGCAAGCCTTCGAAGAAGAAGAAGGCAAACGAAGACACGGCTGGGCCCTCATCGAAGAGGTACGGATCTGTAAATATGTTCTTCAGCAGTCGCATCCAACTGTGACTTTTATGTTTGTCCTGTATCAGGAAAAGAGTTCGTCGGACTATGTTCGGGGATCCGGCCAGTCATACTCCCAACAGCCGGGATTCGGTCCCGGCCGAGGAGATAGGGGACGATATGGGAGTGACGTCGGACTGTCCTTCGGCCGAAGGCTCGAAAGATATGTCCGTCACCAACTCGGAAGTGGAGAGCGCCGTGAATCATCGGCGCTGGAGGGCAGTTTTACGAGACCCCCGCTTCTCAAAGGAGGCGTTCAATGCCTTCAGCTCGGCTGATGCATACATCCGGGCTGCTCGAGATGGGCTTAACAGAGCCACACAACATCATTTAAAAGATGTGCAGGTAAGTTTACTTTGTCCGAATATGATAACCATATGCCAGTAGCCCCCGAGACTTGAAGCAGTTGGTACAATTGATTTAAGGATCGTCGTATAACCAGGTTCTTACGGAGAAGAACGACCTGCTAGCCCAAGAGCTAGAAAAGTGTCGGACACAGCTAACTGTTGTTACCGCCGAACTGGAAAAGTTCAAGAAGGCATCCTCTGGTAATATTTCCCTCCATCGAGAAACAGTAATTATATACCAGCTGTGCTAACACTGTTGCTTATCTCATAACAGGATCGTCGGATCAACTGGAGGAGAAACTGAAAGTCGCTCAAGCGGGCAAGAAAGAGTCGAAAAGACTACATGCCGCAGGCGAGCGTGTTCTTACCCAAGTCAGAGAGGAGAAAAACAAACTCCAGGATTCAAACACCCAGCTGGGCAAAGAACTAAAAGATGTGCGGGCCCAGCTGCCTGACTCCGTGAAGGAGAACAAAAGGTTGCGAGGCGGCATATTCAGTATGTGGCCGAACTTACCTTATAATACTTTGGAGATAAAAGGAGCTGATAGAGTTATGTTTGTAGGCATGCTGACGGGCCGTCCCGAAGAGGAGATGTCCGGATTGTCGGACCATCTGCTACAAGGGCTGTTGCAAATGCACGAGCAAGCTCGACAGGCAATGCGAAGTGTTGCCAAGGCCTTATGGCCATCCGCCTCCCCTCCAGGAAGTATGGAGGAGCTTGTAGAGCGTTTCAAGGGAGCGCGTCGGCGTATCCGGTTATGGAAAATATCGGCTTGCCGGGAGGGTGCGCGAGAGGCCTGGGCCATGGTGAAAACACGGTATACCAAGCTTGATCCGAGTCGCATGGCCTGGGTCGGACCTCTAGGGTCAGATGGAAAAGAGGTTCCCGTTAATTTGGTATATGAACAAATGGCAGTAGCCGCCCAATATTCCCAACAGGATTGTAAGTTAGACAGCCTGTTGGACGGTATAGAGGAGGAAATTTTTGAGTCCAAGTGACTATGTACTTTCCTTGACATGTGTAACTCTAGCTGAATTGTAAAACGATTGTCATGGTAGACCTTTTCGCTTCAACCTCTGGACCCGAAGGTGCGGAGTGTTTCCAAATACTAGAGCGGCCAAATAGACCGGGGTATGCGTGGAAACCAGACGTAGGGGTCATAGTTGCTTGAACAGACAAGTTGTATCTGGTAGTTATGTTATATTACATTAAATTGTAAGAAACATCTTCCAGAGAGAATAGTTCCGTTAAGGGTTCCTTTCCCTGGGTGTGCATGCATTAATGTGCATGTCCGAATTGTGATTGAAAAATCGCAGTATATGTAACTTCTGGGGGTTCACAATGGAGTGAATGCAAGAAACATCTTTAGTTCATCGATCAAATATTCCCTTAAGAACGCTAGCTTTCGGCTTCACCCAGTCTGAGGGACACATCCGGATGACCCAGCAGTAACAATCGCAGAGGTGCTCCCTTTATGCCCTAGTCGAACTAACGAGAAAGTAGGGCATCAGCACAGGAGCCAGGCAACCCAACTTGGCCAAAACTTAGGTCATATCGATGCATATAATGGCGAAGAAAAGGTACATATGGGAAAAACGCATATGTGATGAGCTTGATGCTTGGAAAATAATAATAGCAAGCTTCTGTCCAAGAAGCCCCCGGGTATAATGGACGTACATATTTGAAGATGTATGCGTCAGGGGTGCACGGTCTAGCCGCACGAAAGCTTTAAGGCTAAATAGAAAACACGAAAAGAGAGAAAAAATGATGGAAACAACAGGGGAAGGAGACGAACAAAGAGTTCGGCGCTAGGCATACAATCTTCGGAGTCTGGCCGCGTTCCAGGGGTTCGGCTCTAGGCGATTGTCTGACGCATCACGCAGGCGGTACGCTCCTCCGGTGAGAACTTCGTCAATGATGAAGGGACCCTCCCACTTGGGCTTGAGTTTGTCCTTTTTCTTCTCCGGCAGGCGTAGAACGAGTTCGCCAACATTATAAGTCTTGGCCCGCACTTCTCTGCTTTGATACCTGCGAGCCTGTTGTTGATAAAATGCGGAACGGGCTTTTGCGACGTTGTGCTCCTCCTCAAGGGCATCTAAGCTGTCTTGCCGATCAAGCTTGGCCTCTCTCTCTTCATACATGCGCACTCGAGGTGAGTCATGAATAATGTCGCAGGGTAACACTACCTCTGCTCCGTACACCATGAAGAAAGGTGTGTATCCGGTAGTGCGATTGGGCATGGTCCGCAGTCCCCAGAGTACGGAGTCGAGCTCCTCAACCCAGTGCTTGTATGATTCTTTCAAAGACATCACTAGTCTAGGCTTGATGCCGCTCATAATAAGACCATTGGCTCGTTCGACTTGACCGTTTGTTTGCGGATGATAGACAGAGGCGTAATCGAGCTTGATGCCCAGATTGGCGCACCTGGTTTTCACTTCATCGACTGTGAAATTGGAGCCGTTATCGGTGATAATGCTGTGTGGAACACCATAACGGTGTACAACGCCGGATATGAATTCTATCACCGGCCCGGACTTGGCCGTTTTAACTGGCTTGGCCTCTATCCACTTAGTGAATTTATCCACCATGACCAGCATATATTTTTTCTTATGGCTTCCTCCTTTTAAGGGGTCCAACCATATCCAGTCCCCAGATCGCAAAAGGCCAAGTGATGGGGATTGTTTGTAGGGCGGTGGGGGGCATATGGCTTCGGTTGGCAAAGAGTTGGCATCCAACGCAATGTTGGACAAGGTCCTGTGCATCTGCTCAGGCCGTCGGCCAATAAAACCCTGTATGGAAGGCCTTGCTAACAAGGGCCCGAGCTACGGCGTGGTGCCCACTGAGACCGGCATGAATTTCAACCAGGAGCTGCCGCCCCTCTTCCTCGGAGATACATCTTTGAAGGACTCCGGTAGCGCTTTTCTTGTAGAGCTCTCCGTCGTGAACCTTATAGGCCTTCGAACGCCGGACAATGCGGCATGCCTCATTCTAATCCTCAGGGAGTTCTTTCCTATTAAGGTAGGCCAAGAAGGGTTCGGTCCATGGGGCAATGACTGCCATAATGAGGTGGGCCGACGGTGTTACTTCGGTGGCTAAGCCCCCAATGATATCGGTGTGTTCGGAATTTGGGGTTGTGTTTGGATCCGGACTGGTGTTGCCGCTCTCCCCTTGCCACACCACGGATGGCTTAAAAAGCCTTTCCAGAAAGATGTTAGGTGTGACGGGGTCGCGCTTGGCGCCGATGCGAGCAAGGACGTCCGCCGCTTGATTACTTTCTCGGGCCACATGATGAAACTCGAGCCCCTCGAACCGAGCCGACATTTTTAGGACAGCATTATGGTAAGCCGCCATCTTCGGATCTTTGGCATCGAAGTCTCCGTTTATTTGAGATATTGCGAGGTTTGAGTCCCCGCGCACTTCCAGGCATTGTATGCCCATGGAGACAGCCATCCGAAGACCATGCAATAAGGCCTCGTATTCGGCTGCGTTATTGGAGTCTGTGTATAATATTTGGAGTACGTACTGGACGATGTCTCGAGTGGGGGACATTAAAACGACGCCCGCTCCTAGTCCTGCCAGCATTTTGGAACCATCAAAATACATAACCCAGTTGGAATATGTGTCGTACTCTTTAGGGAGTTCAGCCTCTGTCCATTCGGTGATGAAGTCAGCCAATACTTGGGATTTAATGGCTCGACGCGGTTTGTATGTTATGTCAAATGGAAGGAGCTCAATGGCCCATTTGGCAATCCGGCCCGTAGCATCACGGTTGTTTATTATGTCATTGAGTGGTACTTTAGAAACCACCGTGATCGAACACTCCTGGAAGTAGTGTCATAGCTTCCGGGATGCCATGAAGACCGCGTATGCTATCTTTTGATAATGAGGGTATCGGGATTTGCATGGTGTGAGGACAGTGGATACGAAGTATACTGACTTCTGAAGTGGGAATTTCTGACCGTCATGTTCTCGTTCAACGACAAGCACAGCGCTCACCACCTGGTGTCTTGCCGATATGTATAATAACATGGGTTCGCCGACGTTCGGTGCGACCAGGATTGGGTTGCTCGCTAGAAGGGCTTTTATTTCTTCCAGTCCAGCTGTTGCCGCATCCGTCCACTCGAAGTGATCGGTGTGCCGTAGAAGGCGATAGAGTGGCAATGCCTTTTTCTCCCAATCTAGAGATAAAGCAGCTTAAAGCTGCCATGCAACCGGCGAGTTTTTGGACCTGTTTAAGGTCCGTTGGTGTAGCCAATTGTGACAAAGCTCGGATTTTGGCTGGATTTGCTTCAATTCCTCCATTGGAAACGATGAAGCCCAACAGTTTTCCAGCGGGGACGCCGAAAACACACTTTTCCGGATTGAGCTTAATGTCATATGCATGGAGGTTGACGAATGTGAGACGTAAATCGTCTATGAGTGTTTCAACGTGTCTAGTTTTGATGACTACGTCGTCCACATATGCTTCAACTGTCTTGCCGATCTGTTTCTCCAGGCATGTTTGAATCATGCGTTGGTAGGTGGCGCCGGCGTTTTTGAGCCCGAAGGGCATGGTGTTGAAGCAGAATGGCCCATATGGGGTAATGAATGGTGTTGCGGCTTGATTGGACTCCTTCATTTTAATTTGATGGTATCCGAAATATGCATCGAGGAAGCACAATGAGCCATGTACTGCGGTAGCATCAATGATCTGGTCGATGCAGGGGAGGGGGAAGGGATCCTTGGGGCAAGCTTTATTGAGGTCCTTGAAATCGACGCACAAGCGCCAGGATTTTTCCTTCTTTGGCACCATCACCAGGTTTGCCAGCCAGTCCGGGTGTTTTATTTCTCTAATGAATCCGGCCTCGATTAACTTGGCTAGCTCCTCCCCCATAGCTTGACGTTTAAGTTCGGAAAAGCGCCACAGTGTTTGTTTGACCGGTTTATATCCCTTCAATATATTGAGGATGTGTTCAGCCAACTTGTGTGGGATTCCTGGCATATCAGAAGGGTGCCAGGCGAATATGTCCCAGTTCTCGCGCAGGAACTCTCGTAGTGCGGCATCAACCGTTGGGTCTAGTTGTGCTCCAATAGATGCTGTTTTCTTGGAGTCCGTTGGATGGACTTGGAATTTGAATATTTCTTCTGTCGGTTTGAAGGAGGTGGATTTGGGTCATTTGTCTAGGATCACATCGTCCTTGTCCACCATGGAGAGCAGTGCGGTTAATTCTTCGGCCGCGAGGGCTTCAGATAATGCCTCAAGGGCCGGGGATGCGGTTTTATTTTCGGCGCGGGGTGCTATGTCTGAATCACTGGTGAGAGTGATTATGCCGTTGGGCCCGGGCATCTTAAGCTTCATGTACCCGTAATGGGGTATAGCTTGGAAGCGTGTAAATGCCTCTCTCCCCAAGAGGGCGTGATATCCGCTGTTGAAAGGGGCCACTTGGAAGGTTATCTCTTCGGACCGATAATTCTCTGGCGTGCCGAATACCACGTCAAGTGTGATTTTTTCCCGCACACCCCGCCTCGTGACTGGGAATGATTCCTCGGAAGGTTGTGCTGCTTTGCTCGATGCGACTCATGTCTATTTCCATTTTGTGGAGTGTATCCTCATAGATGGGGTTCAGTCTGCTGCCGCCATCCATGAGAACCTTGGTGAGCCAAAAGCCGTCCACGATTGGACTGAGGACCAAGGCGGCTGGTGCTCGGACTGTCCTATATTTGGGTTCGTCACTGACATTAAAAGTTATAGCCGTGTCGTTCCAAGGGTTTATTGCTGCGATTTGGCAGACTTCGACGAGTTCGCGAAGTGCCCTTTTGCGCCTGTTGTTTGAAGCAAATGTCTCGAATACAATCAATACTTTGAGGTCATCGTCTTCTGGGGGGTGTTGTTCTGGGGTATTCTTGGTGAGGATATCCTCACCGCTCTTGGCCACTTGCCGGAGTATCCAACATGCTCTAAGGTTGTGGGTTGGTATGTTATCCGGTGTTGTGTGCATTTTGCGTGGCCCATCGAGCCATCCTTCCAGAACGATTCCGCGCCCCGTAATGGGATTATATTTCTTTACTATTGGACCGGGCGGACCACGAGGGTGCGCCCTTTTCACCTGAACGAGGGGTTGCGTGGGGACCGATGGCTCCCAATGGGTTGCCGGAGTTTTCCAGGCACTTTCCATTGCGCTGTACTTCTGTACGATAGTTGCCAAGTCAGCGAAGTGTAATATGCGATGGCAGTTGATGGCGTTGAGGATTCCTTCGTCCATGCAATTGTTGCGGAACGCTGAGATCGCGTCTTCGTCGCGGCAATCTTTAATCTTGTCTTTGACAAGGAGGAATCTGGCCCAGAAGTGGTGGACCGTTTCCTGAGACTGCTATTGTATGCTGATGAGAGCGCTTATATGTGGGTGGGTGGGTGGATTTAAATCCGAACCCTAACCCAATTTTGGATCCGGAGTCTGAAGATCTTCCGAACTTACCAGTTCGGGCTCCGGGATATCAATTGATTTCTTAGGCCCGTCGTCCGATTCTATGTTCGGAGGGCAAGATGCATCTCTTCGCAGGTGGGTGTCCGGCTCTTCGATGTCAGAGATCCGGACATAGTCCATCCTCAGTATAGAGGAAGAGTTGTCGTCTCGCTCCTCGACTACCGCTATCTGGTGGGTGATCGGTGGAGATTTGATTTCTCTTTGATCGGGTTTAAGCCCAATTTGATCGTAGTCTATAGCGACCCCCAGGGCGGTGATGCGATCTAGGAGCTCATTTAAAGATGAAAGCTCTGCCGGATCCATTTGCTTGGAGTGTTCGGAGTCAATACGAAGGGAATTTTTGATGACCCGAGAGGTCATCGTCGGCTTAACGGCCGAATGGGCGGTCATGGTAAAGCTGCCCAGCTGGAGGGTTTGGCCTGGGGCGAGTGCTCCTCCAGAGGTGATGTTGTCCTTGAGAACAAGGCGAGCCATCGATCCTATCTTCGACGTCACAGCGGAACTCTCAATGAAAGCACCAATGTCGGTGTTAAAATCGACGGATCTCGGGTAGGGGGTCCTGAACTATGCGTCTAAGGTCGAGGGTAACAGGAAACATGGGACACAATGTTTAACCAGGTTCGGGCCCTCTCTATGGAGGTAATACCCTACTTCCTGCTTGATTGATCTTGATGAATATGGGTGTTACAAGAGTTGATCTACCACGAGATCGTAATGGCTAAAACCCTAGAAGTCTAGCCTGTATGACTGTGACTATGAGTATTAGCCTCTACGGACCTAGCCCCCCGGTTTATATAGACACTGGAGGGGTCTAGGGTTACATAAGGTCGGTTACAGAGAAAGGAAACTTCATATTTGATCGCCAAGCTTGCCTTCCACGCCAAGGAGAGTCCCATCCGGACACGGGTAGAGTCTTCGGTCTTTGTATCTCCACAGCCCATCAGTCCGGCCCATGGCTAACAGGTCGGACGCCCGAGGACCCCTTAGTCCAGGACTCCCTCAGTTGTGCCAACCTCGGTGGCCTCCCGCACCACCTCTTTGCACTATAAGTTCCCAAATATTCCGAAACCCATCGGGGTTAACCTAGATCAGAAGTTCCGCCGCCGCAAGGCTCTGTAGCCACTGAAAACCAATCTAGACCTATTTCGGCACCCTGCCGGAGGGGGAATCATCTCCGGTGGCCATCTTCATCATCCCGGCGGCCACCACGATGAGGAGGGAGTAGTCCACCCTCGGGGATGAGGGTTTGTACCAGTAGCTATGTGTTTAATCTCTCTCTCTCTCTCTCGTGATTTCTATGATGGGCTTTGTTAATATAGTCAGATCATATGATGTTTGTACCCTCTATACTCTTGTTATGATGAATTGAATCTTTACCCTTTGAAGTTTTTTCTTGTCGGATTGAATATTCAGAGATGAGAACACATGATATATGTCATGCGGTATGAATACTTGAGGTGACAATTGGGGTATCTTATCGATTCACTTGATATATGTTATGGCATTCAACTTACGAATTCCCGCGGTGATATTGGGGTAATCTATGCATAGGGGTTGATGCACGTTTTTCTTCGACGGAAACTTCGGGGTCTCTTTATAGTTCTTTGTGTGGATTGAGTATTATGAATATGAATTTGCTTTGGTGTTATCTTAGTACAAACTCTTGATTAGATCGATCAGAAAGAATAGCTTGTGTTATTCTAGTACGAACTCTAGGATAGATCAAATGGAAAGAATAGCTTTGAGATGGTTTCGTACCCTACAAATAATTCCTATCTTTTGTTCTCCGCTAATAGGAACTCGGGAGTGATTCTTTATTACACTTTGAGGGATAATCATATGATCCAACTATGTTAGCACTGTTGAGAGATTGCACTAGCGAAAGTACGAACCCTAGGCCTCATTTTTAAGCATTGCAATACCGTTTTTGTGCCCGTTTACTATTTGCTACCTTGCTGTTTTTATTCATTCAGATTATAAAAATATATTTCTACCACCAATATTACACTTTTATCACCATCTCTTCGCCGAACTAGTGCACCTATACAATTTGCCATTGTATTGGGTGTGTTGGGGACACAAGAGATTTCTTGTATTTGGTTGCAGGGTTGTTTGAGGGGGACCATCTTCATCCTACACCTCTCACGGATTTATAAACCTTAGGTCATCCACTTGAGGGAAAATTGCTACTGTCCTACAAAACTCTGCGCTTGGAGGCCCAACACATGTCTACAAGAATAAAGTTGCATAGTAGACACCAAGCTCTTTTCTGGCGCCGTTGCCGGGGAGGTGAGTGCTTGAAGGTATATCTTTAGATCTTGCAATTGAATCTTTTAGTTTCTTGTTTTATCACTGTAACGCCCCCGATGTAACTTGCCATATTTGTAATCCAACTCTTGCCATTTCCGGCTATGTGCTATGATATTCCCTCCGTGGTTGGGTTCTCTCCGTTTTGCATTTTGGTCATGTCATGCATTTCATATCATGTCATCATGTGCATCGCATTCGCATACGCGTTCGTCTCATAAATCCGAGCATCTTTCCCGTTGTCCGTTTTGCAATCCGGCGCTCCTATGTCTCCCGGCGTCCCCTTTTACATTTCTTCGTGAGCGGGTATTAAGCATTCTCGGAATGGGCCGAGGTTTGACATGTGGCCTCGGTATAGCACCGGTAGACCGCTTGTCAAGTTTCGGGTCAATCGGAGTTCGTTTGGTACTCCAACGGTTAACCGGGTAACCGTGAAGGCCTCGTGTGTGTTGCAGCCCAACACCCCTTCAAAACAGCCCAATAACCCATCTAAGTCACTCCCATGTCCTCCGCCGTTCGATCACGATCGCGTGGGCGAAAACCGCACTCCGTTTGGAGCTCCCTAGCTCCTTCTAGCTATAAAAACACCTCCCCCTCCAAATCCGGGTCAAAACCCACCTTCTAACCCTAAGCTCGCCTCGAAATCCGCGCCAGATCCCTCCGCCGCCGCCACCTGTCCAGCGCCGCCGTCCGCCTCCACCGGCCCGCCGGGCCCGCGCCAGGCCCGCGGGGCCCGGATCCGCCGCGCCGCCGCCCGCGGGGCGCCCGCGCGCCCCCGCGCCCGCAGCAGCCGCCGCCTGCCTCGCCTGCTCGCGCCCGCCGTGCGCCGCCGCCTCGCCCGGTCGCCGCCGCCTCGCCCGGTCGCCGCCGCCCCGCGCCCCGCCGCGCCCGGCGCCGCCCCTGCCTGCCTCCACCGCCCCGATCCGGGCCGGATCCGGCGAGGTCCGGCCGGAGAGGCCCAGATCCGGCCTTTCCCCGCCTCCTCCGGCGCTCCTCCGGCGACCCGCGCCGGCGAACCTCGAACTCCGCGCCACCGTTGACTTCTCTCCTCTCTCTTAATATTTCTAAGTCCCCAAGTTTGCATATTATCATCGCATCTTCGACATGCCATAACTTTGCATCTGCAGCTTCGTTTCGCGCGTATAATATGTCGTTTTGTTCGTTTCGAAGAGTACATCGTTTTGTTCCATTGCATCATTTTCATTTGAAGTCATCTTGATGCCCGAAATGCTGTTAGAAGAGGGCTAGTTGATGTTTATTGCTGGATCTTATCTGAACATGCACTTTTGTCATTTTTGCCATGATTGATGTGTACCTCCTATGAGGTTGAGCTATATATGTGTTTTGTAATATGCCATGTTACCTTTCCAGGGAATTTTGCTATGTATTTATGTGATTCTTGAGGTGGCTAGAAATTGCATGCAAAGTAGGGATGATGATATTGCTGTTTTCAGAGACTTAGTGATTTCACTAAGTCCCTGACTTTTGTCATTATCATGCCATGTGTTCATGTCGTTTCCGAGAGATCTATGCATAATTTGAGTATGATCAGTAAGGGAGTTTTGAACTTGAGTATTTGCTCTATCCATCCATGCCTTTGTTTGAAATTATGGAGTGCCATAGCTTGAGTCAATCGAGCTCTACTTTTGCTTCAAAATATTGCTGGCAGATTGTTTACATGTTATTCGATTTTGCCAAGCTTGGTGTAGTTGATCCTTGCATGATATGATGATATTCTTGCCATGTTTAGTTAGTATGCCATGTCTTCTTGATGTATGTATGCTTAGTTAATCATGAAATGCTCTGTAGTGAGTGCATCGAGCTCACGAACATGCCTAGTCGTTAACAGTTTTCTGCCATGTCCAGTTTTCTGCTAAGTCTGAAACCTGTAACGAAACTTGCTTATTTGTCATGGGTGTAATCATATTTTCTGATCCTTTTTGGCTTATGGTCAGTAAGAGACTTTTGTCAAGTGCTATGAGTAGATTCATGCCATGCCTTTCTTTGCTATGTTCTGAACCTGTAGCATGTTGTTTCGTTGCTCTGAACTTGTCATCCTGATGTTGTTTTCCTGACTTGCTGTTATTTCACTAAGTCTGTGAATCTGTTATAAGTTGCACTTTTGCCATGCTTGTTTGAAACTGTTATGATGTGATTTAGCCGTAGCTCAGTGTTCATCTTTTGTCGTGCATCTTGAATAGATTACTGTCATATGCTTTGTTGCCATGTTTGGGTGCAGTAGCTTAATTATTTGTTGCTTGCTAAGTAGCATCATGCTGTTTATGGCAGATACGTGTCATTCTTATATTGCTTGCCATTTACAAACCGTGCATCCGTTTCCGGTGATCTTTATATCGTTTTCAACCGAAATCACCTCATCTATCCAGCGGCATGCTTGGTTTGCCAAGATTATGCCCTGTTCATCCTTGTCTTTCCGGAGCATGCATACGCATTGCATATCACCTCTCGCATATCATGCCATGTTTTGCATCATGTTGATTGCGCATTGCATCGTGGTGATATTGGTTCCTTTGCTTGTTCTCTTGTCTTGGGTAGAGCCGGGAGACGAGTACGTGAACGAGGAACCTGTTGAGAACGCTTACGAGGACCAAGCTTTCGACAACTCTGAGAACCTTGCAGGCAAGATGACCATACCCTCGAAATCACTTCTATCTTTGCTAGCTAGATTGCTCGCTCTTTTGCTATGCCTATGCTGCGGTACCTACCACTTGCTATATCATGCCTCCTATATTGCCATGTCAGCCCCTAACCATCCATGTCCTAGCAAACCGTTGTTTGGCTATGTTACCGCTTTTGCTCAGCCCCTCTTATAGCGTTGCTAGTTGCAGGTGAAGATGAAGTTTGTTCCTTGTTGGAACATGGACTTGTTGTTCCTTGTTTGGAACATGTTTACTTGTTGGGATATCACAATTCCTCTTATTTAATTAATGCATCTATATACTTGGTAAAGGGTGGAAGGCTCGGCCTTATGCCTGGTGTTTTGTTCCACTCTTGCCACCCTAGTTTCCGTCATACCGGTGTTATGTTCCCGGAGTTTGCGTTCCTTACACGGTTGGGTGATTTATGGGACCCCCTTGACAGTTCGCTTTGAATAAGACTTTTCCAGCAAGGCCCAACATTGGTTTTACCATTCGCCACCTAGCCTTTTTTCCCTTGGGTTCTGCAGACTCAAGGGTCATCTTTATTTTAACCCCGGGCCAGTTCTCCTTCGATTGCTGGTCCAAACTAGAGCACCGTGCGGGGCCGTCCCTTGGCAACTTGGGTTATGTTGGCTCCTGTACGCTTCGCTTATCCGGATGTGCCCTGAGACCGAGATATGTGCAGCTCCTATCAGGATTTGTCGGCACAATCGGGCGGTTTTGCTGGACTTGTTTTATTGCTGTTGAAATGTCTTGTAGTCCGGGATTCCGAGATTGATCGGGTCTTCCCGGTAGAAGGAATATCCTTCGTTGACCGTGAGAGCTTATCATGGGCTAAGTTAGGACACCCCTGCAGGGTATTATCTTTCGAAAGCCGTGCCCGCGGTTATGAGGCAGATGGGAATTTGTTGATGTCCGGTTGTAGAAAACCCGAAGTTGACCTTAACTAAAACACATCAACCGCGTGTGTAACCGTGATGGTCTCTTCTCGGCGGGGTCCGGGAAGTGAACACGGTTGTTGGAGTTATGTCTGACGTAGGTTGTTCAGGATCACTTCTTGATCACTTCTAGCTTCACGACCGTGCTTTGCCTTCTCTTCTTGCTCTCTTTTGCGCTATAGCCACCACATGCTAGTCGCTTGCTGCATGCTCCACCTCATAAGCCCCTTTCCCACCTTTAAGCTTAAATAGTCTTGATCTCGCGGGTGTGAGATTGCTGAGTCCCCGTGACTCATAGATATTACCACCTCAGTTGCAGGTACCAACGATGTCAGTGCTGATGATGCGACCGAGCTCATTTGGGAGTTCGATGAGGAACGTGGCCGTTACTATGTTTCTTTTCCAGATGATCAGTAGTGGAGCCCAGTTGGGTGATCCGGGGATCTTTTAGCTTTTGGGGTAGTCTTCTTTCATTTTGGTACCGTAGTCGGACCTTGAGTGTAATCTGTTTGATGGATGTTATTTATGTACTTGTGTGAAGTGGCGATTGTAAGCCAACTATGTATCTTTCCCCTTTATTTATTACATGGATTGTGTGAAGATTACCTCACTTGCGACATTGCTTTCAATGCGGTTATGCCTCTAAGTCGTGCCTCGACACGTGGGAGATATAGCCGCATCGAGGGCGTTACAAGTTGGTAATCAGAGCCTTTCCCGACCTTAGGAGCCCCCACTGTTTGATCGTCTTTAGTGGCCGAGTTGTGTCTAGAAAAATGTTTTGAGTCATTTAGGAATTATATATCGGAGAGTTTAGGAATTCTTTTACTTCCCAGTCCCTTCGACCTTCTGGTGAGGTATCCTGACGTAGAGTTTTGACTCTTCTCTTCTCAAATTTCACTAAAATTTTTTTAGGATCACGCGGGTATATTACAATCGTTCCGATGGTTTTATGATGACAACATTGTCTTGGTTGCCTCCTGACATTTAGGGGTTGTGGCAGTGTCCCGGGGAGTTGAGCTCCGAGGTGTTGTCGTCATAATCTTATCGTTGCGGTTTTGGAATACCTGAGTTTAGTACGACCGACATCGAAAATCTCTTTTGTACAGTTGTTGGTGAGATAACCTGATAGCCCAGTACTGTGGCGAGTGCAGGAGTATTGCCATGACTTGTATAACGGATGTGTTTTCGAAGGTTGAGGTAGACGATTTCCGAAGGTTTCTTGGTTATGTGTTGAAGGATGGATACAGCTGGTTATAGGATTTGCTAGTTTGGGTGAGATATTATGCTTCCCCTGTATCCCCAACACCTGATTGCATAACCAGAAAATTTCGGGAGTTTATAAGTGGGAATTCTTGTAGCTCTAGTATTTTCTTCCGCAGATATTTGGTTTGTGATTGGGTAATCCTTACCAAGTATTTGTTCATATCCGTACCTTGTTGATTTTATTTCTTACCATGCTCTAAGTGGCTTCTCAGCTTTGGAAGTGTGATGATTTACATTGGAATTCATTCGTTCATTCTCGTTCGAATGTTAATCGTGAAGACTATATGTTGCAATTTCGTTCCTTTGATTCAGCTTCAATATATCTCTGTCAAGATGCTAATGGATGTCACCCTCTTCAGGATGGCTCCACCAACGCGTCAGAATCCGGAACGCAATGACGGGAATCAGGCTAACCCTCCGCCACCACCTCCGCCTCCGGAAGCTTGGCAAGCCTTGATGACTGCTACAAATGCCAATGCTCAGATTCTGATTCAACTCTTGCAAGATCGCAACCAGGGTCAAGCTAATCAAGAGAATCAAGGCCAAGGCAACAATCAGCCGCATTTCGCTTCACTGAACCAGTTCCTTGCTAATCAGCCAAAGACCTTCAGCTACTGTGTCGAGGCCACAGACGCAGATGATTGGCTCGTGGACATCAACAAGCATTTCGAGTGCAGCAATGTCAGACCTGAGGACTTTGTCAAGTTTGCCTCTTTTCAACTCAAAGATCAAGCTGCTGAGTGGTTCCAGCAATACAAAGATTCCAGAGGAGGTCGTGTGATCACTTGGGATGATTTCCGTCGTGACTTCAAAGCGCACCACATTCCAGAAAGTGTTGTTGAGCTTAAGCGTGAGGAATTCCGCAATCTCAAGCAAGGCAACATGACTGTCTATCAATACAACACTCAGTTCCAGAAGCTTTCTCGTTTTGCAAGGCAAGACATTCCTGATGAGAAGAGTATGATCTACCAGTTCAGGCGTGGTCTCAGAGAAGATCTGCAGCTTGCTCTCGTGCTTTTTGAGCCATTAAAGTATGATGAATTCTATAACATGGCACTGAAACAAGAAGCTTCTCAGCTCAAGTGTGAGGCATCTAAGAAGAGAGTCAGAGACGCAGTTCAGTCTTCTTCTTCCTCACTTGTGGCAGCTAAGCAACAGAAGTTCTGGTTGCCTCCTCCTCCTCCGTTCCGTCAGCCTTATCAGCACAAGAACGCAAGTGGCCGTGGATCTTCCCACCCACCCAACCCTGGTTATCAGAACAAGTCTCAGAATCAAGCTCCAAGGCCAAGTGCTCCTTACCATCGTCCGCTCTCAGAAGTGACTTGTAACAAATGTCAGCAGAAGGGTCACTATGCGAACAAGTGCTTCAACCAGAGGCGTCTTCCGCCTCCTCCTCCTGTGAAAGCTTCCAGCAATGCAGTGGTCAAGCATAATCCTAAGCACGTCAAGGTGAACATGTTGAATGCAGCTCAAGCAGAGGATTCTTCCGAAGTGATCATGGGTAATCTTCCTGTTAATGATATTCCTGCCAAAGTCTTATTTGATACTGGTGCATCGCATTGTTTCATGTCAAGATCGTTCTTTGCAAAGAATGATTTTCCTTGGACTTACCTGGATAAACCGTTGGGTGTTATTTCTCCGGCGAAATCAATGAGAGCAAACTCTTTAGTTCCTGATGTCTCTATCAAGATGGGCGACTACAAATTTCTGTCTTCCCCAATGGTGCTTGGTGACTCTGATATTGATCTTATTCTCGGGATGGACTGGCTTTCTAAGCACAAGGCTCAGCTTGAGTGTGCTGCCAGGGAAATCAAATTGACTCACACTTCGAACGATGTGATCATCTATGCTTCTCGTGATGATACCATTCGGTTGTTCTCTCTCAATGAGATGGGTGAAATGGAGGCTATCTCTCAGATTCCAGTCGTTTGTGAGTACCAAGATGTTTTTCCAGAAGAGCTTCCGGGTATGCCTCCCCGTCGGCCAGTTGAATTCGTTATTGAGCTTGAGCCTGGCACGGAACCCGTTTGCAAACGTCCTTACAAGCTTGGACCAGATGAGCTCAAGGAATTAAAGATTCAACTCGATAAACAAGAACGTCTGGGTCTGATCAGACCGAGTTCTTCTCCATGGGGTTGTGGTGTTCTTTTTGTCAAGAAGAAGGATGGCACGGACCGACTTTGCGTCGATTACCGTCCATTGAACAAGAAGACTATCAAGAACAAGTACCCACTTCCCAACATCAATGAGCTTTTCGAGCAACTCAAAGGTGCTAAGGTGTTCTCCAAGCTTGACCTTCGTATGGGTTATCATCAGATTCGCATTCGTGAAGAAGATATTCCCAAGACAGCATTCAGAACAAGCTTTGGTTCTTATGAATACACTGTCATGTCTTTCGGCCTTGTCAATGCTCCTCCGTATTTCACTCGATTGATGAATTTCATCTTCAACCCCTACATCAACGAATTTGTCTTGGTCTATCTCGATGATATTTTGGTCTTCTCCAAGAATAAGAAGGATCATGCCGAACATTTGCAGTTGGTACTCGACAAGCTCAGAGAGTATCAATTATATGCGAAGTTCTCCAAATGTGAATTTTGGCTTGATGAAGTTCTTTATCTTGGTCATATCATCTCTGCCAAGGGCATCGCTGTTAATCCAGAGAGGGTGTCTGCAGTTTTGAATTGGAATCCTCCTCAGAATGTCAAGCAGCTTCGCAGTTTCCTTGGACTTGCAAGCTATTGCAGAAGATTCGTTGAGAATTTCTCCAAGATTGCAAAGCCTCTTTCCAACCTCCTCCAGAAGCATGTGAAATATGTCTGGTCTCCTGAGTGTGACGTTGCTTTCAACACTCTCAAAGAGAAACTTGTCACTGCTCCAGTCTTGACTCCTCCTGATGAATCCAAGCCTTATGAAGTATTCTGTGATGCTTCTCTCCAGGGCCTCGGTGCTGTGTTAATGCAAGAGAAGAAGGTTGTTGCCTATACCTCTCGCCAGTTGAAGCCCAATGAAAGGAACTACCCCACTCACGATCTTGAGTTGGCGGCAGTTGTCCACGCACTAATTACATGGAGACATCTCCTGTTGGGAAGGAAAGTGGACATTTTCACAGATCACAAAAGTCTCAAGTATATCTTCACTCAGCCTCATCTCAACCTAAGGCAAACTCGATGGGTCGAAATGATTCAAGAGTATAATCCGAGTATTGAATATACTCCAGGCAAGGCTAATGTGGTTGCAGACGCTTTGAGCAGAAAGGCTTATTGCAACAGCTTAATCCTCAAGCCTTTTCAACCGGATCTCTGTGAGGCTTTTCGCAAGTTGAATCTCCAAGTTGTTCCTCAAGGTGTTCTTGCCAACCTAATTGTCTCTCCTACTTTGGAAGATCAGATTCGTGAGGCACAATTGTTGGATACCATGGTGAAGAAGGTGAAACGTGGTATTGAAAAGAGCATCCCCAAATACAAGTGCTATCGAATTGATGACAGAGATACTCTTTTCTTCGAGGACCGGATCGTGGTTCCAAAGGGTGATCTTCGTAAAGTCATTATGAATGAAGCGCACAATTCTCTCCTGTCTATTCATCCTGGTAGTTCAAAGATGTACCATGACCTCAAGCAGTCGTATTGGTGGACTCGAATGAAGCGTGAGATCGCTCAATTCGTGAATGAGTGTGATGTCTGCAGAAGGGTGAAAGCAGAACACCAACGACCAGCTGGTCTTCTCCAACCTCTTGCTATTCCTGAATGGAAGTTTGATCATATCGAAATGGACTTCGTGACTGGTTTTCCTAAGTCCAAGCGTGGAAATGATGCTATCTTCGTCGTCATCGACAAGCTCACAAAAGTGGCTCATTTTCTTCCTATCAAAGAGTCTATCACAGCAGCGCAGCTGGCAGAGCTCTACACCTCCAGAATTGTCTCCTTGCACGGCATTCCTCAGTTGATCTCTTCAGACCGTGGCAGCATCTTTACCTCCAAGTTTTGGGATTCATTTCAGACGGCCATGGGCACCAACATTCGCTTCAGCACAGCTTTCCACCCTCAGACTAGTGGACAAGTCGAGCGTGTCAATCAAATTCTTGAAGATATGCTCAGAGCCTGTGTTATCTCTTTCGGCATGAAGTGGGAGGATTGTCTTCCTTATGCTGAATTCTCTTACAACAACAGCTTTCAAGCCAGCTCGGGCAAAGCCCCATTCGAGATTCTCTATGGCAGAAAGTGCCGTACTCCTCTCAACTGGTCTGAAACCGGTGAACGTCAATTACTCGGCAATGATTTGATCTCAGAGGCTGAGGCCATGTGCAAGGTGATTCGTGAGAACCTCAAAGCAGCGTAGTCGCGCCAGAAGAGCTATTACGATAGCAAACACCGTGATGTGGCATTCGAGATCGGAGACCATGTTTACCTCCGTGTCTCGCCAATGAAAGGAACTCGTCGCTTCGGTATCAAGGGGAAACTTGCTCCCAGATACGTCGGTCCCTTCAAGATCAACGGGAAACGAGGCGATCTCGCCTATCAACTTGAGCTCCCCTCCAACTTTGCAAATGTGCACGATGTCTTCCACGTGTCACAGCTTCGCAAGTGCTTCAAGACGCCTGAGCGCACCATCAACTTCGAAGAGATTGATCTTCAAGAAGATTTGTCCTATCATGAGCACCCAGTTGCCATTCTTGAAACAACTGAGCGCAAGACTCGCAACAAGTCAATCAAATTCCTCAAAGTGAAATGGTCACATCATTCAGACCGAGAAGCCACCTGGGAGCGTGAAGACCACCTACGTTCCGAGTATCCGGAGTTCTTTCAGTCCTAGATCTCGGGACGAGATCCTCTCGTAGTGGTGGTGTGTTGTAACGCCCCCGATGTAACTTGCCATATTTGTAATCCAACTCTTGCCATTTCCGGCTATGTGCTATGATATTCCCTCCGTGGTTGGGTTCTCTCCGTTTTGCATTTTGGTCATGTCATGCATTTCATATCATGTCATCATGTGCATCGCATTCGCATACGCGTTCGTCTCATAAATCCGAGCATCTTTCCCGTTGTCCGTTTTGCAATCCGGCGCTCCTATGTCTCCCGGCGTCCCCTTTTACATTTCTTCGTGAGCGGGTATTAAGCATTCTCGGAATGGGCCGAGGTTTGACATGTGGCCTCGGTATAGCACCGGTAGACCGCTTGTCAAGTTTCGGGTCAATCGGAGTTCGTTTGGTACTCCAACGGTTAACCGGGTAACCGTGAAGGCCTCGTGTGTGTTGCAGCCCAACACCCCTTCAAAACAGCCCAATAACCCATCTAAGTCACTCCCATGTCCTCCGCCGTTCGATCACGATCGCGTGGGCGAAAACCGCACTCCGTTTGGAGCTCCCTAGCTCCTTCTAGCTATAAAAACACCTCCCCCTCCAAATCCGGGTCAAAACCCACCTTCTAACCCTAAGCTCGCCTCGAAATCCGCGCCAGATCCCTCCGCCGCCACCACCTGTCCAGCGCCGCCGTCCGCCTCCACCGGCCCGCCGGGCCCGCGCCAGGCCCGCGGGGCCCGGATCCGCCGCGCCGCCGCCCGCGGGGCGCCCGCGCGCCCGCGCGCCCCCGCGCCCGCAACAGCCGCCGCCTGCCTCGCCTGCTCGCGCCCGCCGTGCGCCGCCGCCTCGCCCGGTCGCCGCCGCCTCGCCCGGTCGCCGCCGCCCCGCGCCCCGCCGCGCCCGGCGCCGCCCCTGCCTGCCTCCACCGCCCCGATCCGGGCCGGATCCGGCGAGGTCCGGCCGGAGAGGCCCAGATCCGGCCTTTCCCCGCCTCCTCCGGCGCTCCTCCGGCGACCCGCGCCGGCGAACCTCGAACTCCGCGCCACCGTTGACTTCTCTCCTCTCTCTTAATATTTCTAAGTCCCCAAGTTTGCATATTATCATCGCATCTTCGACATGCCATAACTTTGCATCTGCAGCTTCGTTTCGCGCGTATAATATGTCGTTTTGTTCGTTTCGAAGAGTACATCGTTTTGTTCCATTGCATCATTTTCATTTGAAGTCATCTTGATGCCCGAAATGCTGTTAGAAGAGGGCTAGTTGATGTTTATTGCTGGATCTTATCTGAACATGCACTTTTGTCATTTTTGCCATGATTGATGTGTACCTCCTATGAGGTTGAGCTATATATGTGTTTTGTAATATGCCATGTTACCTTTCCAGGGAATTTTGCTATGTATTTATGTGATTCTTGAGGTGGCTAGAAATTGCATGCAAAGTAGGGATGATGATATTGCTGTTTTCAGAGACTTAGTGATTTCACTAAGTCCCTGACTTTTGTCATTATCATGCCATGTGTTCATGTCGTTTCCGAGAGATCTATGCATAATTTGAGTATGATCAGTAAGGGAGTTTTGAACTTGAGTATTTGCTCTATCCATCCATGCCTTTGTTTGAAATTATGGAGTGCCATAGCTTGAGTCAATCGAGCTCTACTTTTGCTTCAAAATATTGCTGGCAGATTGTTTACATGTTATTCGATTTTGCCAAGCTTGGTGTAGTTGATCCTTGCATGATATGATGATATTCTTGCCATGTTTAGTTAGTATGCCATGTCTTCTTGATGTATGTATGCTTAGTTAATCATGAAATGCTCTGTAGTGAGTGCATCGAGCTCACGAACATGCCTAGTCGTTAACAGTTTTCTGCCATGTCCAGTTTTCTGCTAAGTCTGAAACCTGTAACGAAACTTGCTTATTTGTCATGGGTGTAATCATATTTTCTGATCCTTTTTGGCTTATGGTCAGTAAGAGACTTTTGTCAAGTGCTATGAGTAGATTCATGCCATGCCTTTCTTTGCTATGTTCTGAACCTGTAGCATGTTGTTTCGTTGCTCTGAACTTGTCATCCTGATGTTGTTTTCCTGACTTGCTGTTATTTCACTAAGTCTGTGAATCTGTTATAAGTTGCACTTTTGCCATGCTTGTTTGAAACTGTTATGATGTGATTTAGCCGTAGCTCAGTGTTCATCTTTTGTCGTGCATCTTGAATAGATTACTGTCATATGCTTTGTTGCCATGTTTGGGTGCAGTAGCTTAATTATTTGTTGCTTGCTAAGTAGCATCATGCTGTTTATGGCAGATACGTGTCATTCTTATATTGCTTGCCATTTACAAACCGTGCATCCGTTTCCGGTGATCTTTATATCGTTTTCAACCGAAATCACCTCATCTATCCAGCGGCATGCTTGGTTTGCCAAGATTATGCCCTGTTCATCCTTGTCTTTCCGGAGCATGCATACGCATTGCATATCACCTCTCGCATATCATGCCATGTTTTGCATCATGTTGATTGCGCATTGCATCGTGGTGATATTGGTTCCTTTGCTTGTTCTCTTGTCTTGGGTAGAGCCGGGAGACGAGTACGTGAACGAGGAACCTGTTGAGAACGCTTACGAGGACCAAGCTTTCGACAACTCTGAGAACCTTGCAGGCAAGATGACCATACCCTCGAAATCACTTCTATCTTTGCTAGCTAGATTGCTCGCTCTTTTGCTATGCCTATGCTGCGGTACCTACCACTTGCTATATCATGCCTCCTATATTGCCATGTCAGCCCCTAACCATCCATGTCCTAGCAAACCGTTGTTTGGCTATGTTACCGCTTTTGCTCAGCCCCTCTTATAGCGTTGCTAGTTGCAGGTGAAGATGAAGTTTGTTCCTTGTTGGAACATGGACTTGTTGTTCCTTGTTTGGAACATGTTTACTTGTTGGGATATCACAATTCCTCTTATTTAATTAATGCATCTATATACTTGGTAAAGGGTGGAAGGCTCGGCCTTATGCCTGGTGTTTTGTTCCACTCTTGCCACCCTAGTTTCCGTCATACCGGTGTTATGTTCCCGGAGTTTGCGTTCCTTACACGGTTGGGTGATTTATGGGACCCCCTTGACAGTTCGCTTTGAATAAGACTTTTCCAGCAAGGCCCAACATTGGTTTTACCATTCGCCACCTAGCCTTTTTTCCCTTGGGTTCTGCAGACTCAAGGGTCATCTTTATTTTAACCCCGGGCCAGTTCTCCTTCGATTGCTGGTCCAAACTAGAGCACCGTGCGGGGCCGTCCCTTGGCAACTTGGGTTATGTTGGCTCCTGTACGCTTCGCTTATCCGGATGTGCCCTGAGACCGAGATATGTGCAGCTCCTATCAGGATTTGTCGGCACAATCGGGCGGTTTTGCTGGACTTGTTTTATTGCTGTTGAAATGTCTTGTAGTCCGGGATTCCGAGATTGATCGGGTCTTCCCGGTAGAAGGAATATCCTTCGTTGACCGTGAGAGCTTATCATGGGCTAAGTTGGGACACCCCTGCAGGGTATTATCTTTCGAAAGCCGTGCCCGCGGTTATGAGGCAGATGGGAATTTGTTGATGTCCGGTTGTAGAAAACCCGAAGTTGACCTTAACTAAAACACATCAACCGCGTGTGTAACCGTGATGGTCTCTTCTCGGCGGGGTCCGGGAAGTGAACACGGTTGTTGGAGTTATGTCTGACGTAGGTTGTTCAGGATCACTTCTTGATCACTTCTAGCTTCACGACCGTGCTTTGCCTTCTCTTCTCGCTCTCTTTTGCGCTATAGCCACCACATGCTAGTCGCTTGCTGCATGCTCCACCTCATAAGCCCCTTTCCCACCTTTAAGCTTAAATAGTCTTGATCTCGCGGGTGTGAGATTGCTGAGTCCCCGTGACTCACAGATATTACCACCTCAGTTGCAGGTACCAACGATGTCAGTGCTGATGATGCGACCGAGCTCATTTGGGAGTTCGATGAGGAACGTGTCCGTTACTATGTTTCTTTTCCAGATGATCAGTAGTGGAGCCCGGTTGGGTGATCCGGGGATCTGTTAGCTTTTGGGGTAGTCTTCTTTCATTTTGGTACCGTAGTCGGACCTTGAGTGTAATCTGTTTGATGGATGTTATTTATGTACTTGTGTGAAGTGGCGATTGTAAGCCAACTATGTATCTTTCCCCTTTATTTATTACATGGATTGTGTGAAGATTACCTCACTTGCGACATTGCTTTCAATGCGGTTATGCCTCTAAGTCGTGCCTCGACACGTGGGAGATATAGCCGCATCGAGGGCGTTACAATCACTAGTTTGGTTTATAAAAGAAAACTACATGAAAAATGGAATTGAGGTTGCATCATAGTACTGATCATCTTTATAATATCTTTCTTGAAAGTGACGGTTCGGAAAATTGTGATCAATTGTTAGAAGAAGAAGTCAATAGAATGTTTGGCACAAAATATTTTAATGATGAGCAGGATTGCAATGTTGTTAGTATGAATATTTTGAATATCCATGATGCTAATGATATGCAAAGCTACAAGCTTGGGGATGCCATATTTGATGAAGATGATATTATTACTCCCCCAAGTTTTGATGAGAAAATTTATTATGATGATTGCAAGCCTCCTATTTATGATGATTATATTGATGAATGTGGATTTGGAGATGTCATGACTTTATTTAATGATGAGTCCACTATTTTGGAAGAGGTTTTGATTGATTTTGACAATGAAGTTGCTATCTATGATGATTATGGTGATGACATGCATGCTATAAAGAATAATTATAACCATGAAACTTGTCATCATGATTTTAATTTTCAATCACATGATAGTTATTTTGTTGAGTTTGCTCCCACTACTATTGATGAGAATAAATTTGCTTATGTGGAGAGTAACAAAATTTCTATGCTTGTGCATCCTGAAAAGAATGATTTATGATACCTATATTGTTGAATTCATTCATGATGCTACTGAAAATTATTATGAGAGAGGAACATTTGCTTGTAGGTATTGCAATAATATCGAGTTTCCTCTCTATGTGTTGAAAATATTGAAATTATGCATGTTTTGCCTTCCTATGCTAGTTGATTTTTCTTCCCATAAGTTGTTTACTCACAAAATCCCTATGCATAGGAAGTGGGTTAGGCTTAAATGGGCTAGTCATATGCTTCAAGATGCTCTCTTTGTGTTTCAATTCTTTACTTTCATGCGAGCATCATTGAAATCATCATGCCTAGCTAAAAGGCATTAAAGAAAAGCGCTTGTTGGGAGACAACCCAACACTTTTACTTGCTGTTTTTGTGTGCTCACATGATTATGCTACTGTATCGATCATGTTTTATTGCTTTTGTTTCAATAAAGTGCCAAGTAAAGCCTTTGGGATCATGTTGGGTGATAGTTGATTTGACCCTGCTGAAAAACAAAAACTTTTGCGCTCACGAAAATGAGTCTCATTTTTAACAGAAGAGTGCTCTTGAGTTGTTTATTTTTGCAGAAGTTTAATATACAAATTTCTCACGTGGTCCAATTTTTTCATAATTTTTGGAGTAGCAGAAGTATGGTAGTTATCCAGATCATTACAGTCTGTTTTGTTTTTGACAGATTCTGTTTTCAATGCATAGTTTGCTTGTTTTCTAGTTTCTATGACTTATATTTGCTCAATATAAATTGTGGAAATGATATGCTATAGTAGGCATTGTGTGGAAACAATTATGAATCTTGTCTTTGACAGTACCAAAGTGAAATGGTTTGCTCTTTATCATACTAACCTATCTCACAAATTTCCGTTAAGTTTTGTGTGATTGAAGTTTTCAAGTTTTGGGTGAGATATCGATATGAGGAGACTAAGGAGTGACAAGACCCTAAGCTTGGGGATGCCCAAGGCACCCAAGTTAATATCCAAGGAAGATCCAAGAAACTAAGCTTGGGGATGCCCCGAAAGGCATCCCCTCTTTCGTCTCCAACTTTATCGGTAACCTCACTTTGAGCTATGTTTTTATTCGTCATATGATATGAGTTTTGCTTGGAGCGTCAATTTATTTTGTTAGGATTTGCTTGCTGTTATTTTGAATAATGTTTTGCATCTTTTGTTTCAATAAAAGTGGCATTGATAGCCTTTGCCATGCTTATCTTGCAAGTATACATGTTGCTGTTTGAAACAGAAAGTTTATCGATGTTGCAAAAATTCCCTAGAAAAGTTAGAGTGTGATAAAATGTTGAAACATTTTGCATAACAATCTCTAATAAATTTTCTACAGTGTGGTAGTTCATAATTTTTGGAGTTGAATAAGTATTGATACTCTTGCATCCTTTACAGACTGTACTGTTTTGGCAGATTGCTCTTATGTTTGCATTGTTTGCATATGTTTGCTTGTTTAATGATTCTATTTGAGGATAGGAGTATTAAATATGCAGAGGCATTTAGTAGGCAATGTTGAATAATAATTTTAGTGATTTGCTACAGTAGATAATGATAAGGTTTTTGCATTGGTTTATACTAACTTATCTCACGAGTTCTTGTTGAGTTTTGTGTGGATGAAGCTTTTGAGATTTAGGAAAACCGTGATATGAGTGGAATTAAGGAGACACAAAAGCTCAAGCTTGGGGATGCCCAAGGCACCCCAAGATAATATTTCAAGTCTCAAGCATCTAAGCTTGGGGATTCCCCGGTAGGCATCCCACCTTTCTTCTTCAACAATTATCGGTCAGTATCGGTTGAGCCTAAGTTTTTGCTTCTTCACATGATGTGTGCTATTCTTAGAATGTCATTTTGTTTTTGTTTTTCTTGCTGTTTTAATACAATACTTAGATCTGAAAGTTTCAAATAGGAGAGATTCCACACATAGCTATCTATTTACTTAACTACTCATTTGATCTTCACTTATATCTTTTTGGAGTAGCTTGTCATTTACTCTTGTGCTTCACTTATATCCTATGAGTAAATTGTTGAAGAAATTGAATGTCATGAAGTTGATATCTTATCATGCCTAGTGGTAGCTTCACATTGGGTTTAGAAAGTGAAATATTTTGAGGCTTGACAATCACAATATTGGTCATACAAGCAATTCACGAATAATTAGTATAAGGAAGAGAACTTTCACATGCAAATACATTATCATGGAAATCTTTTGTGATTGTGATCCCCCATCAAAATATTATATGCCAAAATTGTTGACGTTGGACAAGGAAGACAATGTAATGGTTTATGTTTGTTCATATTCACATAGAAGTCATATTGTCATAGATCATGCAACATGTGGTGCTTGCCCCTATCTTTACTAGCCAAAAATTCCGTACTAAGTAGAGATACTACTTGTCATCCAAAAACCCTTAAATCCAAATCTTTTTCAAGTGTCCACCATACCTACCTATATGCAGTATTTTCGTGCCATTCTAAGCAAATTTGTATGTGCCATCTCTAATTTTCAAAAATAAATTTCTCTTTTGTCTGCTCGTACCGCTCGCGAGGCGGTGAGGGGTGGCCAATATTTTCCATGCTAGATGTGTTATTCTCACGATGAATGTTTATTCACTTGTCATTGCACGAGAGTAAGGCAGAGGTTTTAGGAATGCCCAGTCCTGAAATGAAAAATGAATTTACTTTATGTTGTCAAACAAGGATGTCAGAATCGCGATTCTATTATACGATTCTACGACTTTAAGATCCAAACTAACCCCTATGATTCTACGACTTTAGTTCATATAATCTACGTTCCTACGATCCTGATAGTGAAGATTCTACGATTTGCGATCCTACCATTAGAGCTCCGATCCGATTCAAAATCGCGATTCTGACAACCTTGTTGTCAAATAATAAATTCCTTGGAAAATGTTGGTATGGAGGGCACCAGTGGATACGGCTAGCCATGGAAAGTGAACGTATGGTGGAAAAAGAAATAAACTTTATTTTCTGTTTGGGAACCACCTATGATATATCTAGAATGGAAAGTGTTGGGAGCTCTAAGTCGTTTTCGTTAGTGGGAAAATTATACCTCTCAAAATGTTTTTATCTCTCAATTTTTGCTTTGAGCTCTGGCACCTCTACAAATCCCTACTTCCCTCTGCGAAGGGCCTATCTTTTACTTTTATGTATTTACTTTCATGCAAGAGTCAAAGTTTTTCTCTCTATTCCTTTCTGTTTTTCTTCTTTGGCAAGCATCATGTGGTGAGGAAAGATCTAGGCACATATGTCCAGTTGAATATGGGCAGCATGAGTTATTATTGTTGACATCACCCTTGAGGTGAATACGTTGGAAGGCAAAATAATAAGCCCCTATCTTTCTATGTGTCCGGTTGAAACGTTTTGCTCATGTGTACGCGGTGAGTGTTAGCAATCATAAAAGACTATATGATGGTTGAGTATGTGGAGCTCTTACTTATACTCCGTTGAATAAGTTGAAATTGCAATTGCTTGGTGACTAAGAACATAGGTTGTTTGGTTTCAAGAGAGTTGATTGTTTAAACCTTAACATGTGAATTGGTTGCCACTACAACATGAGAAATTTTCTGAGAAAGAATTGTTGTTATGATGCTAGGAAAAGTGATTGGAACTGTCATTGATCAAACTTATGCACTTTGCTAGCATTCACACTTCATAAATTATTTCTTTTATCATTTACCTACTCGAGGACGAGTAGGAATTAAGCTTGGGAATGCTGATACGTCTCCAACGTATCTATAATTTATGAAGCATTCATGCTGTTATTTTATCATTCTTGGATGTTTTACAATCATTTTATAGCAACTTTATATCATTTTTTTGGACTAACCTATTGACCCAGTGCCCAGTGCCAGTTGCTGTTTTTTGCTTGTTTTTTACATCGCAGGAAATCAATACCAAACGGAGTCCAAACGCAACGAAACTCAACGGAGATTTTTTATGGACTAGAAGGAACCCAATGGTCCAGAGCTGCACCTGGGGGGGGGGGTGCCCCGAGGGGGGCACAACCCACCAGGGCGCGCTAGGCCCACCTGGTGTGCCCAGGTGGGTTGTGCCCACCTCGGTGGCCTCCCACACCCCCTCTTTGCACTATAAATTCCCAACTATTCCGAAACCCATCGGGGTTAACCTAGATCAGAAGTTCCGCCGCCGCAAGGCCCTGTAGCCACCGAAAACCAATCTTGACCCGTTCCGGCACCCTGCCGGAGGGGGGAATCATCTCTGGTGGCCATCTTCATCATCCCGGCGGCCACCACGATGAGGAGGGAGTAGTCCACCCTCAGGGCTGAGGGTTTGTACCAGTAGCTATGTGTTTAATCTCTCTCTCTCTCTCTCTCTCTCGTGATTTCTATCATGGGCTTTGTTAATATAGTCGGATCATATGATGTTTGTACCCTCTATACTCTTGTTATGATGAATTGAATCTTTACCCTTTGAAGATTTGTCTTGTCGGATTGAATATTCAGAGATGAGAACACATGCTACATGTCTTGCGGTATGAATACTTGAGGTGACAATTGGGGTATCTTATCGATTCACTTGATATATGTTATGGCATTCAAATCGCGGATTCCCGCGGTGATATTGGGGTAATCTATGCATAAGGGTTGATGCACGTTTTTCTCTGACGTAAACTTTGGGGTCTCTTTATAGTTCTTTGTGTGGATTGAGTATTATGAATATGAATTTGCTTTGGTGTTATCTTAGTATGAACTCTTGATTAGATCGATCGGAAAGAATGGCTTGCGTTATTCTAGTACGAACTCTAGGATAGATCAAATGGAAAGAATAGCTTTGAGATGGTTTCGTACCCTACAAATAATTCCTATCTTTTGTTCTCCGCTAATAGGAACTCGGGAGTGATTCTTTATTACACTTTGAGGGATAATCATATGATCCAACTATGTTAACACTGTTGAGAGATTGCACTAGTGAAAGTACGGACCCTAGGCCTCATTTTTAAGCATTGCAATACCGTTTTTGTGCCCGTTTACTATTTGCTACCTTGATATTTTTATTTATTCAGATTATAAAAATATATTTCTACCACCAATATTACACTTTTATCACCATCTCTTCCCCGAACTAGTGCACGTATACAATTTGCCATTGTATTGGGTGTGTTGGGGACACAAGAGATTTCTTGTATTTGGTTGCAGGGTCGTTTGAGGGAGACCATCTTCATCCTACACCTCTCACGGATTGATAAACCTTAGGTCATCCACTTGAGGGAAAATTGCTACTGTCCTACAAAACTCTGCGCTTGGAGGCCCAACACGTGTCTACAAGAATAAAGTTGCATAGTAGACATCAACCCATTTCCCGACACTTCAAGCCAGAGTTGCCGGAGAAATATGGCGGCAAGATTCATCCGTTAGAGTTCCTAGGCATCTACACCATTGCCTTACAGGCTGCTGGGGCTTGTGACGAGAAGATCCTCGCCAACTACTTTCCGTTGGCGCTCAAGCCCAACATTCGATTGTGGTTGATGAACTTGCCGGAGAAGTCCATTTCCTCGTGGTCAGATCTATGCCATCATTTTGTTGGCACTTTCACCGGGGGCCACAAGGGTCCTGGTTAGCCCAGCGATCTGCATGTGATGCCAGAGAGGGATGTCGAGTCCCTCCGCAAGTATATTCAGAGATTCAACTGTGTTCAGCGCAACATCCCTGACATCCACCATGTTGCTGTGATTACTACATTTCACACGAATGTGCATAATCGCAAGATGCGGGAGGAGCTGGCCATGAATCCAGTAAAGGATATTGCAGAGCTTTATGCTCTGGATGATAAGTGCGCACGCGCTGAAGAGGGTAGGAGACTTCCCGGGGGGGATGCTGGCGCAGAGGTTGATTCTGAGGACGACGACGCCACCACTACCCTGAAGAAGAAGGGTCGCAAGTGCAACAGGAAGTGCAAAGGCAAGGCAGTGCTCATTGTTGCGAGATTTGGCAATGGTGACGTCGTCGAAAAGGCCAAGATTGAGAGCCCCAGCAAGGAGGCCGCGGGGTGCGCCTCGTGTCAAGCCTTGGCGGTTGCCAACCAGACCGGTGGCTCCAGCAAGCAATATTGCAAGATCCACCACACCAAAAGCCACGCCTCCAAGACTGTCGGCAAGTTGAGCGGCTTGCCGAGAAGCGGAGGGCCGAATATGAGAAGAGAAACATGGAGAAGGCTCAAGAAGGTGCTAGAGGGTTTGGCAAGAAGCGTGCCGACCGAGGAGGTCGCCGCGGCAAGGCCAAGCAGCACAAAGAGAAGCCTGCTAGGGGCCGCGACAAGAAGGGAGAGGATGATGATGAGGACGAAGAGGGCGATGAAGAGTCCAGCAAGCATGAGTTCCAGAAGTCCACAGAAGCAATGTCCATTGACGGAGGTGCATGTTTGCACTCCTCTCACCGCCAATCACTCTATCATGCATGTACATCCATGACGATTTTATGACAGAATCAAGATAGTCATACATGTGTTGTCGTAGAAGTGTTTCATGACAATACTCAAATTATCATCACGGAAGTGTTCACTTCCATGATGATAAATGACGCGTCATGGAAGTGCTTACGTCAAGGGTAACCGACACGTGGCATCCACCGTAACGCATCGTCGTTAAGCTTTCGGGTCCGGTTTTGGATCAGATAACCCATTAACAGCAACGACCATTGGCAATTTTCCACGTGTAAAATTCTCATTGGCCGGAGGAAACACGTGTCGGCTCCGTGATGGGCCAGATGTCGTCAGTCCAATGGAGGAGACGTGTCTATGATACGTCGTCACGTGGCAGGGCCCAACAGAGGCCCATATAGCTTAAAAAGGTTGGCCCAGTCAAAGGCCTGTTTGATTTACTCAGGTACTAGTGGGCTGGCCCCACTAATGGCCTGATTAAACATGGCCCATTTACGGCCCACCGCTAGATCTGGCCCATTAACTGTTTGTCGAGTCTTTGGGCCCAATTACGGCCTAGTGAGATTTCGGTCTATTTTTGGCCCGTGTAGACATGAGCCCATTTCTGCCCGGTGTGACTTTCAGCCTAGTAATGGCCCGTGCTGCCCATGGGCCATATATGGCCTGATGTGCATCCGGCCCACTAATGGCCCGTGATCAAGGTGGCAACAGTTCAGCCCAACTTGACTTTGGGCCTGTTAAAGGCCTATAGTATAATTTGGTATGTGATGCCTCTACTAAGCTTTTAGCCTCTTAAAGGCCCATGATATCAGTGGGCCAACTAAGGCCGGAGATATGTTTCGGCCTGGTAACGGCCCATCATATAACTGGGCCAATAATGGCCCGGTCTATATTTGAGCCTCCTAAAGGCCCATGGACAACTATTGAAAATTGAGGCCCAACATGCATTTTGGCCTGCTAAAGGCCCACGGAATCTTCTAGGCCGTAACAGGCCAGGAGAATGTTCAGCCTGTTAAAGGCCCGAAGCTACATGGGCTCAACTAAGCATTGGGACCATAGAAGGCCCAACTAAGCGTTGGGCCCAACGAAGGGCCATGTAAGTTGTGGGCCTAGCACACAGTGTCTATGAAGGGCCCAAATGGCCAGTCAACGTAGGCCCAAGAAAGTTGCGGGCAGGCCCAATATGTGGCCCGCTGAAATGCAGCCCCGTTAGAGGCGAATGTTTGAGCCTAGTCGCCTACATCAGATTTCCGGCATTTTTTTCAGATAGCGAATGATGGCATATACGGTAACTACTAGGAATTACGAACAAACCTACTATATACAATAAAGAAATTATGGCATAGTAACCTAGAATAAACCTACACTATACAATATAGGATTTATGGTATATTACATCCACTGGGCATCGAAGTTCGCCACCAGTGATCATAAAGCGCAACGAACAAGCAGATTACAAAAACCGGGCGCCATTGCAGCGTAACAAAATAATACTGAACCAAGACCACTTCCAAGACAGTTCAAGAAAGGTTAGCCTTGCGCGGGAGCTGCTGTGCAAGCAGTTGAGCAAGGCTATGAGACCGGCCAAGCATGGTCATAGCTTCTAGCTGTAACTCATTAGCAATGAGGTTCTCATTGGAGTTCTTCGCGATCTTCCTTATAGATTAGTGTTGGGGAACATTGTAGAAAACATAAATTTTCCTACGGTTTCACCAAGATCCATCTATGAGTTCATCTAGCAACGAGTGATCGGATGCATCTACATACCTTTGTAGATCGCGAGTGGAAGCGTTCACTAGAACGTGGATGATGGAGTCGTACTCGCCGTGATCCAAATCACCGATGACCAAGCGCCGAACGGATGACACCTCCGCGTTCAACACACGTACGGAGCGGATGACGTCTCCTCCTTCTTGATCCAGCAAGGGGGAAGGAGAGGTTTATGGAGATCCAGCAGCACGACGGCGTGGTGGTGGATGCAGTTGTCACCTGCAGCAGGGCTTCGCCGAGCGTCCGCGCGAGAGGGAGAGGTGTGACAGGGGAGAGGGAGGCGCCAAGGGTCAAGGGTGCGGCTGCCCCTCCCTCCCCCCCTTTATATAGGCCCCCTGGGGGGGCGCCGACCCTGGAGATCCAATCTCCCAGGGGGGCGGCGGCCAAGGGGGGTGGAGTGCCCCCCAAGGCAAGTGGGGCGCCCCCCCCACCCTAGGGTTCCAACCCTAGGCCCAGGGGGTGGGCCTAGGGGGGCGCACCAGCCCACTAAGGGCTGGTTCCCCCTCCCACTTCAGCCCATGGGGCCCTCCGGGATGGGTGGCCCCACCCGATGGACCCCCGGGACCCATCCGGTGGTCCTGGTACAATACCGGTGACCCCCGAATCACTCCCGATGGCCGAAACTGCACTTCCTATATATAATTCTTCACCTCCGGACCATTCCGAAACTCCTCGTGACGTCCGGGATCTCATCCGAGACTCCGAACAACTTTCTGATTACTGCATACTCATATCTCTACAACCCTAGCGTCACCGAACCTTAAGTGTGTAGACCCTACGGGTTCGGGAGACATGCAGACATGACCGAGACACCTCTCTGGACAATAACCAACAGCGGGATCTGGATACCCATGTTGGCTCCCACATACTCCTCGATGATCTCATAGGATGAACCACGATGTCGAGGATTCAATCAATCCCGTATTCAATTCCCTTTGTCTATCGGTATTTTACTTGTCCGAGATTCGATCGTCGGTATCCCAATACCTCATTCAATCTCGTTACCCGCAAGTCACTTTACTCGTACCGTAATGCATGATCCCGTGATCAAACACTTTGATCACAACTCATTATGATGATGCATTACTGAGTGGGCCCGGTGATACCTCTCCGTCATACGGAGTGACAAATCCCAGTCTCGATCCGTGTCAACCCGACAGACACTTTCGGAGATACCCGTAGTATACCTTTATAGTCACCCAGTTACGTTGTGACGTTTGGCACACCCAAAGCACTCCTACGGTATCCGGGAGTTACACGATCTCATGGTCTAAGGAAAAGATACTTGACATTGGAAAAGCTCTAGCAAACGAATTATACGATCTTGTGCTTATGCTTAGGATTGGGTCTCGTCCATCACATCATTCTCCTAATGATGTGATCTCGTTATCAATGACATACAATGTCCATAGTCAGGAAACCATGACTATCAGTTGATTAACGAGCTAGTCAACTAGAGGCTTACTAGGGACATATTGGTGTCTATGTATTCACACATGTATTATGATTTCCGGATAACACAATTATAGCATGAATAAAAGACAATCATCATGAACAAGGAAATATAATAATAATGCTTTTATTATTGCCTCTAGGGCATATTTCCAACAGTCTCCCACTTGCACTAGAGTCAATAATCTAGTTACATTGTGATGAATCGAACACCCATAGAGTTCTGGTGTTGATCATGTTTTGCTCTAGGGAGAGGTTTAGTCAACGGATCTGCGACATTCAGATCCGTATGCACTTTACAAATTTCTATGTCTCCATCTTGAACATTTTCACGAATGGAGTTGAAGCGATGCTTGATGTGCCTGGTCTTCTTGTGAAACCTGGGCTCCTTGGCAAGTGCAATAGCTCCAGTGTTATCATAGAAGAGTTTGATCGGCCCCGACGCATTGGGTATGACTCCTAGGTCGGTGATGAACTCCTTCACCCAAATTGCTTCATGCGCTGCCTCCGAGGCTGCCATGTATTCCGCTTCACATGTAGATCCCGCCACGACGCTCTGCTTGCAGCTGCACCAGCTTACTGTTCCACCATTCAACATATACACGTATCCGGTTTGTGACTTAGAGTCATCCAGATCTGTGTCGAAGCTAGCGTCGACGTAACCCTTTACGATGAGCTCTTCGTCACCTCCATAAACGAGAAACATGTCCTTAGTCCTTTTCAGGTACTTCAGGATATTCTTGACCGCTGTCCAGTGTTCCTTGCCGGGATTACTTTGGTACCTTCCTACCAAACTTATGGCGAGGTTTACATCAGGTCTGGTACACAACATGACATACATAATAGACCCTATGGCCGAGGCATAGGGGATGACACTCATCTCTTCTATATCTTCTGCCGTGGTCGGGCATTGAGCTGAGCTCAGTTTCACACCTTGCAACACATGCAAGAACCCCTTCTTGGACTGATCCATATTGAACTTCTTCAATATCTTTTCAAGGTATGTGCTTTGTGAAAGACCTATGAGGCGTCTTGATCTATCTCTATAGATCTTGATGCCTAATATGTAAGCAGCTTCTCCAAGGTCCTTCATTGAAAAACTCTTATTCAAGTAGGCCTTAATGTTGTCCAGAAGTTCTATATCATTTCCCATCAAAAGTATGTCATCTACATATAATATGAGAAATGCTACAGATCTCCCACTCACTTTCTTGTAAACGCAGGCTTCTCCATAAGTCTGCATAAACCCAAACGCTTTGATCATCTCATCAAAGCGAATGTTCCAACTCTGAGATGCTTGCACCAGCCCATAAATGGATCGCTGGAGCTTGCATACCTTGTTAGCATTCTTAGGGCCGACAAAACCTTCCAGCTGCATCATATACAGTTCTTCCTTAAGATAACTGTTAAGGAATGCCGTTTTGACGTCCATTTGCCATATCTCATAATCATAGTATGCGGCAATTGCTAACATGATTCGGACGGACTTCAGCTTCGCTACGAGAGAGAAAGTCTCATCGTAGTCAACCCCTTGAACTTGCCGATAACCCTTAGCGACAAGTCGAGCTTTATAGATGGTAACATTACCATCCGCGTCCGTCTTCTTCTTAAAGATCCATTTGTTTTCTATCGCTCGCCGATCATCAGGCAAGTCTGTCAAAGTCCATACTTTGTTTTCATACATGGATCCTATCTCGGATTGCATGGCTTCAAGCCATTTGTTGGAATCTGGGCCCGCCATCGCTTCTTCATAGTTCGAAGGTTCACCGTTGTCTAACAACATGATTTCCAGGACAGGTTTGCCGTACCACTCTGGTGCGGAACGTGTCCTTGTGGACCTACTGTCGGGGGAAATCGGCTTCCTCGAACACCTATGGGGACCGAGCCCCTTTACTGGTTCGGCGGGGGGCGGAGGGCGGGGGGCGGAGGTTGCACGAAGAGCGGATCGAGGCGATGCACACGAGGGGGTTTACCCAGCTTCGGGCCGCACGGATGCGTAAAACCCTACTGCTGCTTTGTGGTTTGTATTGTGTTCTTGCTCGGAGGCGTGTGGTGCTACAGTACCCACAAGCCGCTGGCGAGACCGAGCGTAAAAATGGGTGTCCTCCCCCCTACGTGCGCATGGGGCCTCCTTTTATATGCTCAAGGGGTTTCCCACAGGTGGTAGCGTAGGTGAGGGCAAAAATGGGAGAATGCTGTAGTGGGTACAGCTGCCTGTACAGTGGCTGTATAGTGCTATCATACCTAACTCTGACGGCGGGGGACAAGGGCATTAAATGCCCATCCGCGTCGCCCAGACGGTGCAGGAACAGGACCATCAGGAGCGCCACCGCTTGCCACGATGGCTATTCTGTCAGCTTCGCTTCGCCACCGCATGCCCCTGGCTACACAGCCTCCCGCCACGTGCACCTGGGACGCCCCTAGAGCGACACGTTGGTGGGTGAGCTGGAGCGCAGGCACGGGGTGGTAACTTGCCGCGGCAAGCGCCTTGCCGCGGTGGATGTCTTGTCGCGCCCGGGAGCTTGTCGCTCACCGGGCCTTGCCAGAGCGCGGGGCGCGTCGCGGCAAGCCTCTTGGCGTGCCGTGGTTGGCCTTCCCGGCAAGCTCCTCTTGCCGGGGTCTTGTGCTTCGAGCGGCAGTCCTGGCAAGCTCCTCTTGCCGGGGCCTCGCTCTCTTCGGGTGGCCTTCCCGGCAAGCTCCTCTTGCCGGGGCCTTGGCTCAAATACTTTGTTCTTGAATGGCCCAAAAAGGGGACCATAGAAGGTCTTGGCGATCTCCTGGCAAGCCTTGCCGCGGGGTGCTACGACTGCCCGTGCACAAGTTCGGGGTACTAAGGTACCCCTACTTTAGTACACCGACACCTACGAAGTTCAGTAGTAACTTGATCCGAAGTTTCATGATCATCATCATTAACCTCCTCTCTAACCGGTGGAGGCACCATAGAAACATTTTCTTGAGCTACGCTACTCTCCGGTTCAAGAGGTAATACTTCATCAAGTCCCACTTTCCTCCCACTTACTTCTTTCGAGAGAAACTCTTTCTCCAGAAAGGATCCGTTCTTGGCAACAAAGATCTTGCCTTCGGATCTTAGGTAGAAGGTATACCCAATGGTTTCCTTAGGGTATCCTATGAAGACGCATTTTTCTGATTTGGGTTCGAGCTTTTCAGGTTGAAGTTTCTTGACATAAGCATCGCATCCCCAAACTTTTAGAAACGACAGCTTAGGTTTCTTCCCAAACCATAATTCACACGGTGTCGTCTCAACGGATTTAGACGGTGCCCTATTTAAAGTGAATGTAGCTGTCTCTAGAGCGTATCCCCAAAATGATAGCGGTAAATCTGTAAGAGACATCATAGATCGCACCATATCCAATAGGGTGCGATTACGACGTTTGGACACACCGTTACGTTGAGGTGTTCCAAGCGGCGTGATTTGTGAAACGATTCCACATTTCCTTAAGTGTGTGCCAAATTCGTGACTTAAATATTCTCCTCCATGATCTGATCGTAAGAACTTTATTTTTTGGTCAGGTTGATTCTCCACCTCATTCTGAAATTCCTTGAACTTTTCAAAGGTCTCAGACTTGTGTTTCATTAAGTAGACATACCCATATCTACTCAAGTCATCAGTAAGAGTGAGAACATAACGATATCCTCCGCGAGCCTCAACACTCATTGGACCGCACACATCAGTATGTATGATTTCCAATAAGTTGGTTGCTCGCTCCATTGTTCCGGAGAACAGAGTCTTGGTCATTTTGCCCATGAGGCATGGTTCACATGTGTCAAATGATTCATAATCGAGAGACTCTAAAAGTCCATCAGCATGGAGCTTCTTCATGCGCTTGACACCAATGTGACTAAGGCGGCAGTGCCACAAGTATGTGGGACTATTGTTATCAACTTTACACCTTTTGGTATTCACACTATGAATATGTGTATTATCACGCACGAGATTCATTAAGAATAAACCATTGACCATCGGAGCATGACCATAAAACATATCACTCATATAAATAGAACAACCATTATTCTCGGATTTAAATGAGTAGCCATCTCGTATTAAATGAGATCCAGATACAATGTTCATGCTCAAACTTGGCACTAAATAACAATTATTGAGGTTTAAAACTAATCCCGTAGGTAAATGTAGAGGTAGCGTGCCGACGGTGATCACATCGACCTTGGAACCATTCCCGACGCGCATCGTCACCTCGTCCTTCGCCAGTCTCCGCTTATTCCGCAGCTCCTGTTTCGAGTTACAAATATGAGCAATGACACCGGTATCAAATACCCAGGAGCTACTACGAGCACTGGTAAGGTACACATCAATTACATGTATATCACATATACCTTTAGTGTTGCCGGCCTTCTTGTCCGCTAAGTATTTGGGGCAGTTCCGCTTCCAGTGACCCTTCCCTTTGCAATAAAAGCACTCAGTCTCAGGCTTGGGTCCATGCTTTGACTTCTTCCCGGCAACTTGCTTACCGGGCGCGGCAACATCCTTGCCGTCCTTCTTGAAGTTCTTCTTGCCTTTGCCTTTCTTGAACTTAGTGGTTTTATTGACCATCAACACTTGATGTTCCTTTTTGATTTCAACCTCTGCTGATTTCAGCATAGCAAATACCTCAGGAATGGTCTTTACCATCCCCTGCATATTGTAGTTCATCACAAAGCTCTTGTAGCTAGGTGGGAGCGACTGAAGGATTCTGTCAATGACCGCCTCGTCTGGGAGGTTAATCTCCAGCTGAGTCAAGCGGTTGTGTAACCCAGACATCTTGAGTATGTGTTCACTGACAGAACTATTTTCCTCCATCTTACAACTGTAGAACTTGTCGGAGACTTCGTATCTCTCGACCCGGGCATGAGCTTGGAAAACCATTTTCAGCTCTTCGAACATCTCATATGCTCCGTGTTGCTCAAAACGCTTTTGGATCCCCGGTTCTAAGCTGTAAAGCATGCCGCACTGAATGAGGGAGTAATCATCAGCACGCTGCTGCCAAGCGTTCATAACCTCTTGGTTCTCCGGGACGGGTGCATTACCTAGCGGTGCTTCTAGGACATATTGTTTCCTGGCAGCTATGAGGATGATCCTCAGGTTCCGGACCCAGTCCGTATAGTTGCTGCCATCGTCTTTCAGCTTGGTTTTCTCTAGGAACGCATTGAAGTTCATGTTGACATTAGCTTGGGCCATTTGATCTACAAGACATATTGCAAAGTTTATTTAGACTAAGTTCATGATAATTAAGTTCATCTAATAAAATTATATAATGAACTCCCACTCAGATTAGACATCCCTCTAGTCATCTAAGTGTAACATGATCCGACTCGACTAGGCCGTGTCCGATCATCACGTGAGACGGACTAGTCATCATCGGTGAACATCTCCATGTTGATCGTATCTTCTATACGACTCATGCTCGACCTTTCGGTCCTCCGTGTTCCGAGGCCATGTCTGTACATGCTAGGCTCGTCAAGACAACCTAAGTGTTTGCATGTGTAAATCTGTCTTACACCCGTTGTATGTGAACGTTCGAATCTATCACACCCGATCATCACGTGGTGCTTCGAAACAACGAACTGTCGCAACGGTGCACAGTTAGGGGGAACACTTTCTTGAAATTTATTATGAGGGATCATCTTATTTACTACCGTCGTTCTAAGTAAACAAGATGCAAAACATGATAAACATCACATGCAATCAAACAATAATAGTGACATGATATGGCCAATATCATATAGCTCCTTTGATCTCCATCTTGGGGCTCCATGATCATCTTGTCACCGGCATGACACCATGATCTCCATCATCATGATCTCCATCATCGTGTCTCCATGAAGTTGCTCGCCAACTATTACTTCAACTACTATGGCTAACACGTTTAGCAATAAAGTAAAGTAATTTACATGGCGTTTCCATTGACACGCAGGTCATAAAAAATAATGACAACTCCTATGGCTCCTGCCGGTTGTCACACTCATCGACATGCAAGTCGTGATTCCTATTACATGAACATGATCTCATACATCACATATATATCATTCATCATTCATCACAACTTTGGCCATATCATATCACAAAGCACTTGCTGCAAAAACAAGTTAGACGTCCTCTAATTGTTGTTGCAAGTTTTACCTGGCTGCATTAGGGTTCTAGAAAGAACGCTTTCTTACCTACGTGAAAGCCACAACGTGATTTGTCAACTTCTATTTACCCTTCATAAGGACCCTTTTCGTCGAATCTGCTCCAACTAAAGTGGGAGAGATAGACACCCGCCAGCCACCTTATGCAACTAGTGCATGTCAGTCGGTGGAACCGGTCTCACGTAAGCGTACGTGTAAGGTTGGTCCGGGCCGCTTCATCCCACAATACCGCTGAAGCAAAATAAGACTAGTAGCGGCAAGAAAGTTGACAACATCTACGCCCACAACAATTGTGTTCTACTCGTGCAAAGAGAACTACGCATAAACCTGGCTCATGATGCCACTGTTGGGGAACGTTGCAGAAAACATAAATTTTCCTATGGTTTCACCAAGATCCATCTATGAGTTCATCTAGCAACGAGTGATCGGATGCATCTACATACCTTTGTAGATCGCGAGCGGAAGCATTCACTAGAACGTGGATGATGGAGTCGTTCTCGCCGTGATCCAAATCACCGATGACCAAGCGCCGAACGGACGACACCTCCGCGTTCAACACACGTACGGAGCGGATGACGTCTCCTCCTTCTTGATCCAGCAAGGGGGAAGGAGAGGTTGATGGAGATCCAGCAGCACGTCGGCATGGTGGTGGATGCAGTTGTCACCTGCAGCAGGGCTTCACCGAGCGTCTGCGCGAGAGGGAGAGGTGTGACAGGGGAGAGGGAGGCGCCAGGGGTCAAGGGTGCGGCTGCCCCTCCCTCCCCCCTTTATATAGGCCCCATGGGGGGGCGCCGGCTCTGGAGATCCAATCTCCCAGGGGGGGCGGCGGCCAAGGGGGGTGGAGTGCCCCCCAAGGCAAGTGGGGCGCCCCCCACCCTAGGGTTCCAACCCTAGGCGCAGGGGGTGGGCCTAGGGGGCACACCAGCCAACTAAGGGCTGGTTCCCCCTCCCACTTCAGCCCATGGGGCCCTCCAGGATGGGTGGCCCCACCCGGTGGACCCCCGGGACCCATCCGGTGGTCCCGGTACAATACCGGTGACCCCCGAATCACTCCCGATGGCCGAAATTGCACTTCCTATATATAATTCTTCACCTCCGGTCCATTCCGGAACTCCTCGTGACGTCCAGGATCTCATCCGGGACTCCGAACAACTTTCGGATTACTGCATACTCATATCTCTACAACCCTAGCGTCACCGAACCTTAAGTGTGTAGACCCTACGGGTTCGGGAGACATGCAGACATGACCGAGACACCTCTCTGGCCAATAACCAACAGCGGGATCTGGATACCCATGTTGGCTCCCACATACTCCTCGATGATCTCATCAGATTAACCACGATGTCGAGGATTCAATCAATCCCGTATTCAATTCCCTTTGTCTATCGGTATTTTACTTGCCCGAGATTTGATCGTCGGTATCCCAATACCTCATTCAATCTCGTTACCGGCAAGTCACTTTACTCGTACCGTAATGCATGATCCCGTGATCAAACACGTTGATCACATTGAGCTCATTATGATGATGCATTACTGAGTGGGCCCGGTGATACCTCTTCATCATACGGAGTGACAAATCCCAGTCTCGATCCGTGTCAACCCGACAGACACTTTCGGAGATACCCGTAGTATACCTTTATAGTCACCCAGTTATGTTGTGACGTTTGGCACACCCAAAGCACTCCTACGGTATCTGGGAGTTACACGATCTCATGGTCTAAGGAAAAGATACTTGACATTGGAAAAGCTCTAACAAACGAATTATACGATCTTGTGCTTATGCTTAGGATTGGGTCTTGTCCATCACATCATTCTCCTAATGATGTGATCTCATTATCAATGACATCCAATGTCCATAGTCAGGAAACCATGACTATCAGTTGATTAACGAGCTAGTCAACTAGAGGCTTACTAGGGACATATTGGTGTCTATGTATTCACACATGTATTACGATTTCCGGATAACACAATTATAGCATGAATAAAAGACAATCATCATGAACAAGGAAATATAATAATAATGCTTTTATTATTGCCTCTAGGGCATATTTCTAACAATTAGCCTTCAAGTTGAAGTTGAGTTACAGAATGCCTTTCTGCTTGAAGTTTAGACTGAAGAAGTAGAACTAATTTTGGCAGCAAATTCTGTGAGCTTGTGTGACCGCTAGTCTCAAGTAACTTGAACACTGCATCAAGACATGACTTTGGGGTTGTCTCGCTATCTTCCAGATGTTTTGCCTTCTTTGCTGCAATATGCGTTGGGTTTGTCTCATAGCCTTCAGCTGACTTGTGCATGCAATCAGGCATATCACCCTAAAACAAGCACAGAGATGACAGGTTTGGCACGCATATAAATAAAGATGGTAACTATGCTGTCAATTCCATCCAATTTCAAATTAGAAAATAAAGAGACAGTTCAAATGTCAATAGCATAATTTGGCATTGTTCATAATGCAGGGAGCCCCTCACCACACTAGTGGATTACCATGTCAACAAAACAAGCATAGATGAAGGGCAAAAGACAATCATTGTATCTATTTTGGTTAATGTGCATGTCATGTTGTTCATATCATCAGCCACATCAGTAAGATAAAGCAGGAAATGACAAGGTGCAAATGCGGGCTGCTTCACAGCACACTTGATTATAGACAACAAAAACAAGCATACATGTAGGGCTAAAGAAAATCATTGGATCTGTATTGAGTAATGTGCATGGCATGAATAAGGAATTTGGTTTTACAACTAAAACTTGGAACTTACAGTTGTTGTGAACATGCATTTTGATAGAAACACCAAACTAAACAGCAGTTGACAATAGGGAGTATGAGAAAATTAAACAACAATTGAGGATAAAGGCTTTAGAAGGACTGACTTAGATTAACAGTTAACACCGGCTCTATAATGCCCTTCTCCATGTCAAGGGAAGGATGACTCAAGGATTTTCAGCACAAAAACTTCTTCATAAGCATTGCCTGTACTCTACACTTTGTAGAGAGTAATTATAGATATGATAATACTGGAATGGATAAAGGATAATGAAGATACAATGTAGATTTATGCTACATAATCAACTACCTATCGTTGTAAGTACAAGCGTTACAGGAAAAAATGTACTGACAAGAGCAATGGGCTACACTTCTGCACTGGCATTGTTTGTGTATTCAACTTTTTTTGGTAAGATTAAATATAGATCTGATATTTTTTAGTAAATGGTGGGCGAGGGAGATAAGATGCAGAGTAATGCTACACAATGAACCAATCCCTCCTTCCCATAATATAAGAGTGTTTTGTACACTGGTGTACTATACAAAACACTCTTATATGAGGGGGCGGAGGGAGTAGCTATTAGTGTAAGTACAATGATAGAAGACGTTTGGTCCTTACAAGAGGACTGCAGAGTTAAACCTCTTCAAAAGCATTGGGTTGATTCTAAATCTATGTAAGAGTTGATACGAATCTTATAATGTCCACCAAATGGAGGATAAGGAGGCTAACATCTGCAGTGATGCTACATAATCAACCAGCTATGAAAGTAAGTATGGTCATACAAGGCAAGAGGTAATCACAAGAGCAATGCAGTCTGCAGTATAGTTGTGAGATTCCGTGGCCCCTTGAGAATGAATATTCTTCTGCAAACATTTTTCATACAAGTTAGATGGTAAGGCACATGCAGAAATGTAGTTCAAATTGTGATATGATATCATAGACAATACCTTATGCTGCAGACGAGACCAATGTGTAACAAGATTATTCCAGTCATTGTTTAATAAATGTAGCACCAGAGACTTTACAGAAATTTCATTTAGAGGCTTGCCATCGAAGTGCGCTTGCCTTAGGTAGGAACAATACTTCATCAATGAGTGCTTGAAAAGCGCAACCAACCCTTGCTCGTCTTGACTATCCAGTTTGGTCCTCGCCTATTTAAAAGAATGAAATCTTGTGTCTTCTGTCAACAGAAACATATGCACTAATTACCATGAATAACATTAGTACATTACTTACACGTAAGTTGCGGAGTAAGATTGGAAATTGTTCTTTGTCTATGGTATAATCTTTCCACGAAGGAAAGATGCACACAAAGTTCCTGACAACAATATAAGCTTCATCTTCTAAACTGGGAAGAAGTGGAACAAGCGTCCTATTTGCTGCAATTGGGGCTCTCTCTCGTTCGAAAAGGGATTTGGCAACTGGATTTGGTGCACTCTTTGCTGGAATGGGGGTTTTGCGTCGTAGAGCTGGTGCTATGTCAACTGGCATCATCATAATTTTTTCTGCAGTTGGGGTCTGCTGAGTTGGGGCATTAGAGATGGCCAGTGTAGTAGGGCTAGAGTCTGCTAGAGTCGGGGCCATGTTTTATGGGTCTGGTGATATTGCAACTACACCTAATGGGCTATTTGATTTATCAAGTGTCACTACCTTTTCCAAATACTTTGTTCATGCTCCTTCGCGATCAACAATTGCCATCTTCTTTTTGAACGTATGATACAAAAGAACAACATTTGAATGGATAAATATGGCATGATGACGGATGGAATATGTAATGAAAATGGATAGGTAGGGTGTACTCACATACACGATGTGTAAACTAAGCAAATGGCAGTGCAGCAAAGTAGAAGCAATGCAAAGCATCAGTTGCAATATATGTGCGGCCAATACAACCTTGCAAAGTTAGAGCAAGCACCTTGATGGGTGAATAAGATAAGGCATCTGCCTCTGACTCCTCCATTGGGGATCTACAATGACTTAGGTCTCCCTCTAGCTCAGAATCATTGTCAGGATCATATTCTAAACACAAATCTGTAGGTGGAGAGCGTTTGCATTTCATTGCATCCAGACTGGATCTCAGTCTCTTAGTGCCAACTTTGACAGCCATGGCATTGTTATGCTTTATTCTTTTCAAGCGCGCAAGCTCATAATCATTATGATGTCATTCAGTATTTGAGATTCATGAAAATATAAAAAGTAGTCAGATTATCTATGGAATGCATTACAGATTCAACTTGAAGAGTGTCTCCCTACAAACCCCTACATATACAAAGTTCATCCCCCAACTGTGGTGACCAGACCACACACAGAAATACAAACCTCTTATGTCTCTATATGGGGCGGACACACATTTCAAAACCGAAGTAGGAACATTAGAATCATATCAAATTCGTATTTGAACAAATAAGCTAAGGAATTATGAGTGGCATAATGTTTAGCTTCAAGGGTGGAGTGCTGGTAGTGTGACACAAAGCAAGTAGGCAGATTGTATTCCATGTAAAAGATCGTAGTCTATGTAAAAGGTGGGTATGACACTTTTCTTTCTATACAATGTAGTGTTCGTTGCCCACACATGATGGAAGAGATCACACATAGAAATACTATTCACTCATGTTTGCAGTTCCAGTATTTTGAAACAGGGTGGTCCACCCGAAAACAATATTGACAACAAATAAGACAAGGCAAGCATATATGTAGTGAATCAATCATTACTTGTGAGCTTACTAGAACAAGTGCAGAATTGTAACTGCAGTAAGAGACCGTCCAAAATCTGAATCAAGAAGTTGGTTTAGCACTTATTGTTCGCAAGTAATCGAAGTGAATAATTGGATATCATATCGAATGAGTAAGAAAGACAAGTAAAATTGTCAACAAACCTGTCCTGCAGTAGTAATCTGGGTCAATGTCACTATGACCAACAATCCAACATGACCAGTGTCTGTTCCTAGGGCCTGTATTTTGAAACCCTGTGAACTTTACAGGTACTAAAGATTAGTGAAATATCTGAACCATTAAGTGTAGGTAGCAGTCAGTACACAACAAACCCCTAATGACAGTCTTGCCTAATGAGTAATGAATCAATTAGAAAATGGGTGATGGGGATTGGCTGCTGAGTGTTGAGAGCGTGTCTCAGGATAAATCGGGTTAGCTTAGTGGGTGTTCCATGCTTGAGCCTTGAACAGACTGGGAAGGTAAGCATGGCAGCGCGTCCGGGCAGCGGTGACGCTGTTGGGCGAGCGACTCCTGATCTCCTGTTAGTCCGACGTCTCCTCCTAAAGTCAACTGTCCGAGGATGGCAAGACGTTGGCGAGGCAGGAGGCTGGGAGCGAGTAGAGATCGGAAGCGCAGCAAAACAGAGGGGAATCGGGGTCTGGGCCGACACAAAATCCCAAGGTGGGCCGCGACCCACCGTGGCCACCCTGTAGATCCACCCAAGCGGCGTACATGCATTTCAGAACTAAATTAGGAACATTTAGCTGACCAATTAAACGACTCTGTTTTGCTAAAAAATTAAACGAATCTATTTTAATAATATCAGATTCGTATTTGAACAACTAAGCTTGTTTAGCTTGATGGGTGGAGCAGTGCTATTATGACACGAAGCATGTAGGTTGATCGTATAGTGATCATAAAAGGGGTGGACCCTAAGCATGATCAATTAAACTCTATTATGACTCATGGAAGATTTAAAGCTGCAAACCGCAGAAATGCTACTTAGCAACCATTGTCTGCTTCGAACTAAGAACTAACATTCTAAGAGTTGAAAAGAAAGTATGGTAACCAAGCTACGAAGTGCCACCTCTCTTGCTGTGCCGTGTAGGCATCGGGGGTGCGATGGCTGTCGGTGGCATGGAAGCAGATCCGCGATGGTAGACGGGTGCATCGGGGATAAGTCCCATTGTGGTGGATGAGAAGGTTGTCGGAGCGGCCCCGCCAAGGAGGATGATGGTGCCGATGAAGTGAGAGGACGCGATGAAAGGCTCCTGGTCCATCACCGTGGATGAGAAACGTCCATCTCTAACAGTGGATGATGTGGTCTTGGTAGGCGCTCCGACATGGTGGAGGACGACGATGATGGATGGGGTGGCGGACGGAGGAGGCTGGTGTGGGTATGGTAATCTAGCGCAGACGATGTATGAATGGGAAAATGGATGGAAAGGTATGGGGAACCATGTCTTTGGGACGCGCTTGTCTGAAATATGGGAAAGTTATGACCTTAGCCCGTGTTTAAAATTTGGACGTCTCATGGGTTGGGGATAGGACGGTAATCTCGCATCTCCCCAATATTTTCCTAGAGCGATTACGGGCGAGAAGAGGGTGTTTTGGCACCCATGGTTGGCGCCCACGTTGTATGAACGAGGCTGATAGGTAGGGAGGTTGTGTCACATCTGAGTGAAGTTACAAACCTGCCCTATTAAAAATATTTGCCTACATCGATTTCGTCTGAGTCGAGTTTGTTTTGCCGCCCACCGTGTATGAATGGGGAAATGGAGGGAGAGACAGAGGTCTTTCGGATGAGCTTGAATCAAATGTGTTTTGCCGCCCACGTTTGGCGCCCACCGTGTCTGAATGGGCTCAAAGGCGGTAGTGTCACGTCTGATTGAAGTTACTAACCTACCCCTTTTGAGAGCAACGGAAATCGGGACGATGGATTGTCCGTGTAAGGGGTAGACAGTAATTTCCATCCTGCAAACACTGGCTTCGGGCAACCGACGTGGGAGTGGATGTTTTGTTGCTTCTTTAAAATTTTGGGACAATAAGCATTCACATTTACCCTGGCAACTATATTAAAATCCATTTTGTATTCTTATGCGAATCTTTGTAAATCATTTTGTGTTTTTTCATATATCTTCAAAAGCACAACAAAGATGTATTGCACTATCATATATGAATATGATTTACAAATGTCGATACTCGAATTCAGAAGGTAGAATCCAGTTTAAGGTGAATTCAAATATTTGAAACCACTTTATGTCCAACTAAAGTGTAACATGCATGACACACGCAACATATAGTGTACTCCCATTTAGATATGTACACAAGCGATGTCTCAAGATTCAAAATACTGAGTCAATCAACCAATAATGTACAAAACGAACAGACATATAAACACTCATAGAGTATATGGATCAATAATCTAAACTAACATACATAAGCCATGTCTTGTACTTTTTTTGCTAGAAGAGCATCATTTTTTTAGCAAAGCTAGTATAACATCTTGTCCCTTTTAGATGTGTGTCACTTAAGGACCATCTATACTACTATTATTACCGAATGCACATTCAACCTGATTGGCATATCTTTAGGTCTGGCATAGCAAACAAAATGAAATGTCTCAGTCTTATGAATTAATACAGACTCGTGCTCAAAAAAATACAGACAAAAAAACACAATTATTACATGATCTCTAAAACAAGTGGTTTGATCAATTACATGAACAAACAAAACAAAGGTTATTCAACGATGGAGAAATATTTCACCTATGATTTACAAAGTGGGAATTTAATTTCCTTTTTTCCTTCAGGACCTTAACAATGCGGTTAGTCTCAGCTGGCTTTGTTTTGAAATCCACCAAATATTTAATGGTTGTCTTGAGTACTGCTTGTGATTGTGCTGTTTGCTTTCTCAACATGTCAACTTCATCTCTAAGTGTAGAAGCAGAATCTCTTTCTACCAATAGTTTAGCCTCTAGAGCATCAACAGTTGGCAATTCATGATGCACGATTGGGACGGTGCCACTGGTATGGGATGATACAACATCCATGGGGACCTCACTCTTTAATCTTGGGCTAACCTGATTTGCCATTAAAGTTCCGATTGGATTCAGAAAAGTTGAAGTTAGCAAAACATCTCAACTGGGAGTTAGAACAGCAACCCAGTTAAACAAACAAGGAATTAAAGAGTTTTGATTGGATGCTGAAAAGTAGTTATTAACATCATTGCAACTGGTTGCAGCAGCAAAGCAGTTAAACAAACAAGTTTTCCAAAAGGTACCTATTGTGGCATTGGAGTTTCTCTTGGATCCTGAAAAGTTGAGTAGACAATAACTTGATTAGAGCAAACGGTTGCAGCAGCAAAGCAGTTAAACAACAAGTTTTTCAAAAGGCACCTGTTGTGGCATTGGAGTTTCTATTGGATCCTGAAAAGTTGAGTAGACAATAACTTGATTAGGGCAACAAGTTACAACAGCAAACCTGTTACACAATTATATTTTTGAAAATGTACCTGCTGTGCAATTGGACTTCCAATTGGATCCTGAAAAGTTGAAGTTGGTAAGATGATTACAACAACAAGTTACAACAGCAAACCTGTAACACAAATAATTTTTTTAAAATGTACATGTTGTGCAATTGGACTTCCAATTGGATCCTAAAAAGTTGAAGTTGGTAAGATGATTATAGCAACAAGTTAAGGCAGCAAACCAGGTAAACAAGGAAGTTTTTCAAAACATACCTGTTGCGCCATCAGAGTTTCAGTTGGATCCTGCAAACTTGAATGTTAGCAATCATAAATAAAGTGTTGCAAGAGCCATAAGAAACTAACTAAGCAATTTTGGCAACATATTTAATTACACATGAACTAGTAAAATTAACAAGTTCTTGGCAACGTATTAAAGTAACAAGTCGGTACAGTTTACTAGCAACACAGACATCTGTAAATTTCTTTGATGTAAGCAAAATGATTCTAACACATATATATAAGTTTAAAAGATGTTGTACCTCATATAAACCTGATAGTTGTCTCTCTATGAACATGCAGACATTACTAGTGCTACAAGTCATAACAGCAAACCATTTAAACAAACAGGGTAGCAGAACTAATTACACATGAATTTTTATGCACCTTATAAGTACATATGACCAGCTATCTACGTGCTTAAGTAGCTATTTAAGTTCAGGCAAACAGGTAATTCTATAAACAGTAAGTATCAAACACATAGATAGGCACATTCTATAATGGATTAACAGGCTATGACATTACGTAATCAGTAGCAAACCAAATTAAGCCAAGCAAGGTAATTGAACAATTTTGCAATCAATGGCTAACTAAAATTCCGAGAAGCAGGTAACTGAACTCACGCTAGCTCTTTGCAGGCATGCTGCAACTTCTTTTTCGCACAAGGTTCTACGAAGGAGTCCATGGCATCAATTGCTTAGATACACAGTCCCAATACTTCTTTCTTCCCACACTGCATTGGTAAGTCGAATGGTTAATCTGATAAGATGGTGCGTCTTTGATATGTTATATGAGGACGGGTTGTCAGGCTAGTTGTAGCAACACACATAAGCTAGCTTTTACTGTATATTTCATGCGATTACATTTGGCATATCGAGATCTAAGCAATCTACAACAGGATGAAAAGACTGACATCCTTCACATTACTGGCGAACTCAGTTCATAGAAACAAGCAATTCAACCATTCCGTGGGTAAATCAAAAGCACCACCGGAATATTTTTCACTACCCCAATCAACACGCAAAAAGGGGCGGCGCCATCGTAGGGGCTGGTATAGGCGACCCCCTTGGGTGGCTGGAAAGTGCACACCTAGTTTGAGTCATCTAGGTTGGCCCAGGCTAGTTTTGTTCGTCCCACCACACGAGCAGGCAATGTAAAGAATGAAGAAAAATGTTTCAATTTGGATGGGCCAATAACGTAAGTGCAAGGCAGGCCCTATAGCATGCTCGTGGCCCAAACGAGCGCCTCCCATATCGATCGATAGCAGGAAAAATCCCCAATTTGTTCGCTCCAGCCTCCAGTCTGGTTCGCTCCTAACCTAGCCGCTGCTAGACAGATCGACAGAGCTCTTCCTCGCGCCCTCTTTGGACACCGGTCTTCGGACTTCAAGCGAATGGAAGGACAAAAGGATGAAGATCAACCCTGGGTGTGGCCTGTGTGGGAGGCAGCGGCGGCAACACGGGCATGTCATCGAGCTTGCACAAACGGACAGTCACATCTTGCGCAACGAGCACGTACATCACATCCCTGATTATATCTAATTCAACTGTTCATTTTCTGGCCAATAGTTAAACCTGATGGTGTTGTAAAACTGCTTGTATGTAGGGAATCTATAAGAAAATGAAACCAATTTCTGCTTATTTTATAACTCCCCCAATCAATACTGAACTGCTTGAACCTGATGTGTCTAACCAAGTTTCCGGTGCAAACATAGAAGCTCATGTTGTTCTTGAGCCTAAAGTGTCTAATGAACAGACTGCTAATGAAGGATTTGATGCAAACATTTTACATGCTCCTAGTGATGAACATATAGTGTCTAATGAGGGATCTAATGCAAGCATTTTGCAAGCTACCATTGAAGGATTTCTATATGTATACCCCTATACACTACAAAAAAAGACACATCCGTTACATTTTGGCCCGAACGAAAACTTTTTTTGTCATGCTTATGACACTTCTATGACGATAATTGTGACAAAACCACGTATCATCATAGATGTGGTGGGCTCCTACTTCTATGACAAAAAATTATGACAGAAAATGGGCTTTTCATCCTGGGCGGGTCGGGGACACACATGCATGACATTCTTTGGGCCGTCCATGACGGAAAAAATCAAGGTAGAAGTGAGGGTGAGGAAAATTTCGGGGAGTTCCCGATTACGGTGAGTGGTCGGGGCCGAGCGATGCACGATGTGCATTTCTCTCATACACGTATGCATGTGTGCGAGGCGTTGGGCTCTAACTGAACCCGAGCAAGGCGTTCGCTTACTGAACCTGAGCGATTGCACTAGTTACGCGTGTTACTGAACCTGGCGATCGATCCCTTGGCTGTTAACTGAACCCGAGCGATGCCTTCGCCACTACTACTAACTGAAGCCGATCGAACTTGCCTCTTGATGAACATTGACCATTGTTGGGGGTTGGATGAATAGTTCCCAGTGGGGGTTGGATGAACAGGACCTCGTGGTAGTAGGCCTTTGCAGCTGGATGAATAGGACCCCGATCGAGGAGGCCGCCACACCCAAGTCGGTTGGGGGTGGATGAACAGGACCTCGTGGAGGACTGGTGGAACAGTAGTCGGTGGAGGCTGCATGAATAGTAGCCTGTGGATGAACAATAGCCTGTAGAGGCAGGAGGAAGACGCGGTGGATGAATAGTAGCATGTGGAGGCTGGAGGAAGTCGATGGTGGATGAACAGTAGCCCGTGGAGGCTGGAGCGAGGCAGTAGATGGTGGATGAACATTGTTGGATTCAGGGCTCCGCGGACCCAAGAAAGGTTCAAACTCTGGGGTGCGTGCAAAGAACTCAACCTCCCAGGCCTACCAACTCGCCGCTCTCACAGCCTAGCTCAACGAACGGGAAAGGAAAGGGACACAACAGTTTACCCATGTTCGGGCCACCTTGCGGTGTAAGACCCTACTCCTGCTTCGGTGTGGATTAGCCTCGCGAGGGGCTGAGGATGAACTAGTACAGAGGAAGAACAACCTCCTGAGGCTTGGTTGTGTGGTGGTGAGGCTCCGAATTGGATCGCCCCTTCTATGGTGGTGGCCAACCTATATATATATATATATATATATATATATATATATATATATATATATATATATATATATATATATAGAGAGAGAGAGAGAGAGAGAGAGAGAGAGAGAGAGAGAGAGAGGCCTCGGTCCTCTTCCCCCAAAATGTAGGTGGGAAGGGATTCCACATTGGCCAAGTTTGAAGGGGGACAAGAAGTACATCTTATCCTGACGAAAGGTGGTATTCGTCTGCAAAGCTCCTAGTCGTGACGTTGTGGTGGGCTCGGCGATGACATCCGTCCTGCCGTCCTAGCAGTCTTGGTCTTGTAGCATGGGAATGGAAACCTTTGGCTGATTCCTCGGGACTCCGCACCTGCGCTTCCTTCCTTAGAACAAAAGAGGAAACCTACTGCTCTACACCCGCTGGCGCCGCCTGGCCTTGGTCGTCATGGCTTGCGTCATCCGAACCTCATGAGATGAGCACTTGCATAGGAATCTCCGCTCCTCGAGAGCCAGCTTAGGGAGGCCGCTCCCTCCGGAGGTCTTGGCATCGTCCGCCTCGCCAGGCTTGGCCCCTCGCGAGGGTCTTGTCTTGTCAATGCTGAAGGTGGGTCGTACCAGGCCGTTGATGGAGCCACGCCGTGGGCCACAGGCAGGCAAGTCTAGGTACCCTGGTTCCCAGAATGCCAAAAAACATGACCCCTGGCCCAAGGCGCGCTCGGACTTGGCTTCGGAGCGAAGCCAAAGGGCAAGGGCGAAGCGCCGCGGGCCCCAATCGCCTGCGGACCGGGTCGGCGCGTGGCGCTTGATGGGCCGTGGGCGCCTGCACTTCCCCATGCTGCCTGGGCAACCGTTTGACTTGACAACAGCCTGCTGCATGCAAAAAATCATAATTACTAGGGATCATGGGAGGCCGGCGGTTGGCCTTCCTATGGCTATAAATGGGAGGGGGTCGGAGCCCCTGCTCATCTCCTTCTTCTCGCTACTTGCTCCTTCTTCTTCCTTCTTGTACCGCCATCTTGTCGAAACTCCCATGGCGCTGGTGAGGAGGTTTTCCGCAGTAGAGAAGGAGAAGGCCCCCAAGGAGAAGCCAGGCGCCCAAGAGAGGCCGTGGGAGGCCTCGGAAACACGCGGAAACCCCAGTGCGGCCCCTCGGGGGCGTGGGCGCGCCCCTTCAACGACCGGTATTGCCTCCGGTAGCCACGATGGTTCTTCTTCCCGCGGCAGGAGCTGCCGCGGATGGGGCGACCTCAGCGATGGGCGGAGGCGCGCGGCAATTGCCCGGCCGCCACGGCCGCGCTCCCACTCAGTCGATGCATCTCTGGAATTCATCGTGTGGTCGGGAAGGCCAGCGGGCATCTGGTTCCAACTTCCGTGTTTCTTTGCGAGCGCGTTGCCTGCCGGAGGGCCTGGTGGCCTCGGGCTACAGGCCGATGGCTGCTGCAGCAAGGCCTCATGGGTGGATGTTGAAGTCACCGCCACTGGCAATGTGTTCCTGAATTGCGGGTGGCAGTCGTTCGCCCGCGCACGGGGCTTGCACGGGAGATGCACCCTCCACTTCAGGTACGATGGCGTCGCGACCCTCTGCGTCAGGGTGTTCGGGGAAGGCGTTCAGCGCTCGGGGTGCTGCCCGGAAAGCGACAGCGACGATGATGATGGTGAGCTTTGTCGGCGTCCTGGGAACGGGGGTCCCCAGATGTCGACGTTCTGGGAACGGGGGTCCCCAAACTTGCCTGCGTGCGGCCCACGGCGTGGCTGTGCTAGTAGGCCTGTACGGCCCATCTTCATCAACAAGGGTTTCAAGACCCTCGCGAGGGGCTAAGCCTTGCGGTGCGGATGACGCAAGACCTCCTCAGGAGCGGCCTCTCCAGGCTACCTCGCGAGGAGCGGAGATATCAAGGCGGGGCAAACCTCATGAGGCTCTCGTGATGTGAGCCATGATGATCAACACCAGGCGGGCGCCAGTGCGTGCAGCGTCCTTGTTTCCTCTTTGGTGCTAAAGAAGCAAGCGCAGGCGAGGAGTACCGAGGCGTCAGGCAAAGGTTGCCATATCGGTGCAATGAGACCAAGACCAGACGGACGGCAAGACAGAGGTCACCGTGGAGCCCAAGACCAGACGGATGGCAAGACGGAGGTCACCGTGGAGCCCAAGACGGCGTCACCACCAGAGCCTTTTGCAGGCGAAGACCTCTTTTGTCAGGATAGCTTGTACTAGCCGCCCCCTTTCAAATTCGCCCGCCATTGTTGGCTCCCTCCCCGCTCAATATTTGGGGAGAGGACCAGGTCCTATATAAGTAGAGCTAGCCAACACAGTAGGGGGATGAAAGTCGCTCTCTCACCGCACAAGTTCACCAAGCACAAGAACACCTGAACCTCAGGAGGCTGTTCTTCCCCTTGTAGTGCTCATCATCAGCCCAAGAGGCAATCCACCACCACACACTGGAGTAGGGTATTACACCACATCGGTGCCCCGAACCAGTATAAATCTCGTGTTTTTCTGTGTTTCGAGTGGGTCGTGTTCATCCGTGAAATCTTAGCGAGCTAGGGTGTGGATCGGTAGGAGGGGAAGAACTTCGCGCGCACCCCTGAGTTCGAACCTTCAGGGTTTTGCCGGAACCCGAGATCCTGCATTTGGGGCGCCAGGTAGGGGTGCGTCGTAGCTTCCCTTTCGTTGCTCCGTCAATTCCATGGCGGACGCTCGCCGCGCTCGAGCTGAGCGCCGGGCTGCCCTCACCGCCCGCGTCGCTCAGACGGCTCCCGTCGGCGGGCCACCTCGTCGTTCTCTGTCTCCCGCCGCCAACGCCGCCACCGGTCCGGCGGGGAACAAGCAGCAAGCTCCTCGCTGCACCCATCGGTGTGGCAGGACGGCCGCACCGCCACTCCATCTCTGACCCCAGCCGGTTCTTTGTCTCATGCACGCCGCGCTCCCATGGATGCGCGGGCCGCGCTCCTCGCGACAAATGAGCTCCTGCGCTACCGCCCGGTCGACGACCTCTACGAGGATTGGCTCGACCGCGTCGCCGAGCTCGTCCGCGCCGCAGGGGGCTCTTCGGCGCTGTCCCTCTCTCTACCTCACTGATACGTCTCCAACGTATCTATAACTTTTGATTGCTCCATGCTATATTATCTACTGTTTTGGACCATATTGGGCTTTATTTTCCAGTTTTATATTACTTTTTGGACTAACCTATTAACCGGAGGCCCAGCCCAGAATTGCTGTTTTTTGCCTATTTCGGTGTTTCGAAGAAACGGAATATCAAACGGAGTCCAAACGGAATGAAACCTCCAGGAACGTGATTTGCTCATCAGATAAGATCCAGGAGACTTGGACCCTCCATCAAGAAAGCCACGAGGCGGTCACGAGGGTGGAGGGCGCCCCCTAGGGCGCGCCCCCTGCCTCGTGGGCCCCTCGAAGCTCCACCGACGTACTCCTTCCTCCTATATATACCTACGTACCCCCAAACGATCAGATACGGAGCCAAAAACCTAATTCCACCGCTGCAACTTTCTGTATCCACGAGATCCCATCTTGGGGCCTGTTCCGGAGACCTTGCATCTTTATATCGAAAATACCAAAAATATTATCTATCATCTCTATCAGATCTCACTCCCGTAATTGACCGTGAAGGGATCGACAACCCCTAATCGCGTTGGTTGCGTTGAGCTATTTGTTTTGTGTAGGTACGAGGGACTCGCGCGTGGCCTCCTACTTGATTGGTACCTTGGTTCTCAAAAACTGAGGGAAATACTTACGCTACTTTGCTGCATCATCCTCTCCTCTTCGGGGAAATCCAACGCAGTGCTCAAGAGGTAGCAAGAAGAATTTTTGGCGCCGTTGCCGGGGAGTCTATGCAAAAGTCAACATACGAAGTACCCATCACAATCCTTATCTCTCGTATTACATTATTTGCCATTTGCCTCTCGTTTTCCTCTCCCCCACTTCACCCTTGCCGTTTTATTCGCCCTCTCTTTTCCGTTCACCTTTATGTCTTTCTTGGCTCGTTTTCTCGCTTGGTTGAAATAGTTGAGTATTTATTCCTAAACAGAGAAGCTAATATCTATGGATCCTCATCCGCTTGCCAATATTTTTAAGAGATCCAATTATAATGAACCAATTCCTAGTGATTTGGATGCACTAGATTATCTTTATAAGCTTTGGCCTGAGATCCGTAAATCTGAAAATTGTGATGAAGTGCTTCACGATAGATCTTTGAATAAAAAGCATGATTGCAATGATTTTATTATAAATTCTTTTGATTTCAATTGTGCTAATAAGATGTAAAACCCTAAGCTTGGGGATGCTAGTTTTGCTATGTCTACTACTTGTTGCAATGATCATGATTGGGGGGATTCTTCTTATGATCTTGAAAATTCATTTAATCCCCATGATGAATATGAGATTGATAATATTGTTTGCAATAATATTGAAAGTGGGTTTGGAAGAGTGTCAACTTTAGATCCCACATGTTTGGAGAATATTCAATCTTATGATTTTTTTATAAAAGTGGGCTTGGAGAAATCATGACTTTAGTTAATGATAATCCCACTATTTTGGAAGAGTGTCAACTTCACATGCATGTGGATCGTGTTGAGAATATGTTATGTGATAGCTATATTGTTGAATTTTCTTATGATCCTACATGTAATTATTATGAGAGAGGAAAATATGGTTATAGAAATTTTCATGTTACTAAATTACCTCTCATTTTGTTGAGATTGCTATTGTTCTTTTCCGCTTCCTTGCATATGCTAGTTTTTGCTTGCAATGATAATTTGTTTTTCTATAAGATGCCTATGCATAGGAAGTATGTTAGACTTAGATGTGTTTGTCACGTGTTTTATGATGCTCTCTTTGTGCTTCAATTCTTGTCTTCCATGTGAGCATCATTAAAATTATCATTGCCTAGCTAAAAAGGCTTTAAAGAAAAGCGCTTGTTGGGAGACAACCCAATATATTTCCTTTCCGTCGTTGAATAAATAATCCATCTACCTTCTGTTTAGATGTGGTTTTATCTTTTAATTAGTGTTTGTGCCAAGTTAAACCTATAGGATCTTCTTGGATGATAGTTATTTGATCTTGCTGTAATTTCCAGAAACTTTCTGTTCACGAAAACAATTGTTAAAAATCAGAAGAACGTGATAAAATAGTGATTCCAATTGATGCTACTCAATAAACAAATTTCCTAGGTCTTCCTATTTTGGCTGATTTTTTGGAGTTACAGAAGTTTGCGTTAGTTACATATTACTACAGACTGTTCTGTTTTTGACAGATTCTGTTTTTCGTGTGTTGTTTGCTTATTTTGATGAATCTATGGCTAGTAAAATAGTTTATAATCCATAGGGAAGTTGGAATACAGTAGTTTTAACACCAATATAAATAAATAATGAGTTCATTACAGTACCTTGAAGTGGTCTTTTGTTTTCTTTCACTAACGGAGCTCACGAGATTTCTGTTGAGTTTTGTGTTGTGAAGTTTTTAAGTTTTGGGTGAAATCTTTTGATGGATTATGGAACAAGGAGTGGCAAGAGCCTAAGCTTGGGGATGCCCATGGCACCCCCAAGATAATCCAAGGACACCAAAAAGTCAAAGCTTGGGGATGCCCCAGAAGGCATCCCCTCTTTCGTCTACTTCCATCGGTAATTTTACTTGGAGCTATATTTTTATTCACCACATGATATGTGTTTTGCTTGGAGCGTCTTGTATGATTTGAGTCTTTGATTTTTATTCTACCACAATCATCGTTTCTGTAAACACCTTTTGAGAGAGCCATACATGAATTGGAATTTGATAGAATACTCTATGTGCTTCACTTGTATCTTTTGAGCTTTATAGTTTTGCTCTAGTGCTTCACTTATATCTTTTAGAGCACGGTGGTGGATTTGTTTTATAGAAACTATTGATCTCTCATGCTTCACTTAGATTATTTTGAGACTTAAATAGCATGGTAATTTGCTTAATAATAATATGCTTGGTATTCAAGATTTGTAAAACTTTCTTTTGAGTGCGTTGAATACTAAGAAAAGTTTGATGCTTGATAATTGTTTTGAGATATGGAGGTGATAATATCAAAGTCATGCTAGTTGAGTAGTTGTAAATTTGAGAAATGCTTGTGTTGAAGTTTGCAAGTCCCGTAGCATGCACGTATGGTAAAAGTTATGTAACAAATTTGAAACATGAGGTGTTATTTGATTGTCCTCCTTATGAATGGCGGTCGGGGACGAGCGATGGTCTTTTCCTACCAATCTATCCCGCTAGGAGCATGCGTGTAGTGCTTTGGTTTTTGATGGCTTGTAGATTTTTGCAATAAGTATATGAGTTCTTTATGACTAATGTTGAGTCCATTGATTATACGCACTCTCACCCTTCCATCATTGCTAGCCTCTTCGGTACCGTGCATTGCCCTTTCTCACACTGAGAGTTGGTGCAAACTTTGCCGGTGCATCCGAACCCCGTGATATGATACGCTCTTTCACACATAAACCTCCTTATATCTTCCTCAAAACAGCAACCATACCTACCTATTATGGCATTTCCATAGCCATTCTGAGATATATTGCCATGCAACTTTCCACCATACCGTTCATCATGACACATTCATCATTGTCATATTGCTAGCATGATCATGTAGTTGACATAATATTTGTGGCAAAGCCACCGTTCATAATTTTTTCATACATGTCACTCTTGTTCATTGCATATCCCGGCACACCGCTGGAGGCATTCATATAGAGTCATACTTTGTTCTAGTATCGAGTTGTAATCATTGAGTTGTAAATAAATAGAAGTGTGATGATCATCATTTTCTAGAGCATTGTCCCAAGTGAGGTAAAAAAAGGCCATAAAAAAATAGAATGGCCAAAAAAAAGAGAAAAAATGAGAGAAAAAGAGAGAAGGGACAATGTTACTATCCTTTGCCACACTTGTGCTTCAAAGTAGCACCATAATCTTCATGATAGAGAGCCTCTTGTTTTGTCATTTTCATATACTAGTGGGAATCTTTAATTATAGAACTTGGCTTGTATATTCCAACAATGGGCTTCCTCAAATGCCCTAGGTCTTCGTGAGCAAGCAAGTTGGATGCACACCCACTTAGTTTCTTTTGTTGAGCTTTCATACATTTATAGCTCTAGTGCATCCGTTGCATGGCAATCCCTACTCCTTGCATTAACATCAATCGATGGGCATCTCCATAGCTCATTGATTAGCCTCGTTGATGTGAGATCTTCTCCTTTTTTGTCTTCTCCACATAACCCCCATCATCATATTCTATTCCACCCATAGTGCTATGTCCATGGCTCGCTCTCATGTATTGCGTGAAAGTTTATAGGTTTGAGATTATTAAAGTATGAAACAATTGCTTGGCTTGTCATCGGGGTTGTGCATGATGAGAGGATTCTTGTGTGACGAAAATGGAGCATGACTAAACTATATGATTTTGTAGGGATGAACTTTCTTTGGCCATGTTATTTTGAGATGACATAATTGCTTAGTTAGTATGCTTGAAGTATTATTATTTTTATGTCAATATGACCTTTTGTCTTGAATCTTTCGGATCTGAATATTCATGCCACAATTAAGAAGATTTACATTGAAATTATGCCAAGTAGCACTCCACATCAAAAATTCTCTTTTTATCATTTACCTACTCGAGGACGAGCAGGAATTAAGCTTGGGGATGCCTGACACGTCTCCAACGTATCTATAATTTTTGATTGCTCCATGCTATAATATCTACTGTTTTGGACCATATCGGGATTTATTTTCCACTTTTATATTACTTTTGGGACTAACCTATTAACCGGAGGCCCAGCCGAGAATTGATGTTTTTTTGCCTATTTCAGTGTTTCGAAGAATCGGAATATCAAACGGAGTCCAAACGGAATGAAACCTTCGGGAACGTGATTTGCTCATCAGATAAGATCCAAGAGACTTGGACCCTCCGTCAAGAAAGCCACGAGGCGGTCATGAGGGTGGAGGGCGCGCCCCCCTAGGGTGCGCCCCCTGCCTCGTGGACCCTCGAAGCTCCACCGACGTACTCCTTCCTCCTTTATATACCTACGTACCCCCAAACGATCAGATACGGAGCCAGAAACCTAATTCCACCACCGCAACTTTCTGTATCCACGAGATCCCATCTTGGGGCCTGTTCCGGAGCTCCGCCGGAAGGGGAATCCACCATGGAGGGCTTCTACATCATCACCATAGCCCCTCCGATGAAGTGTGAGTAGTTTACCTCGGACCTTCGGGTCCATAGTTAGTAGCTAGATGGGTTCTCCCCCTCTCTCGTGGAGATCTATTCGATGTAATCTTCTTTTTGCGGTGTGTTTGTTGAGACCGATGAATTGTGGGTTTATGATCAAGTTTATCTATGAACAATATTTGAATCTTCTTTGAATTGTTTTATGTATGATTGGTTATCTTTGCAAGTCTCTTCGAATTATCAGTTTGGTTTGGCCTACTAGATTGGTTTTTCTTGCAATGGGAGAAGTGCTTAGCTTTGGGTTCAATCTTGCGGTGTCCTTTCCCAGTGCAGTAGGGGCAGCAAGGCACGTATTGTATTGTTGCCATCGAGGATAACAAGATGGGGTTTTTATCATATTGCATGAATTTATTCCTCTACATCATGTCATCTTGCTTAAGGCGTTACTCTGTTTTCATTAACTTAATACTCTAGATGCATGCTGGATAGCGGTCGATGAGTGGAGTAATAGTAGTAGATGCAGGCAGGAGTCGGTCTACTTGTCTCGGACGTGATGCCTATTGTCGGTGTCAAAACCGGCGGATCTCGGGTAGGGGGTCCCGAACTATGCGTCTAGGCGGATGGTAACAGGAGACCAGGGACACAATGTTTTTACCCAGGTTCGGGCCGTCTCGATGGAGGTAAAACCCTACTCCTGCTTGATTGATCTTGATGATATGAGTATTACAAGAGTTGATCTACCACGAGATCGGAGAGGCTAAACCCTAGAAGCTAGCCTATGGTGTGATTGTTTTTCTTGGTCCTACGGACTAAACCCTCCAGTTTATATAGACACCGGAGGGGGCTAGGGTTACATAGAGTCGGTTACAAGGAAGGGGATCTACATATCCGTATCGCCAAGCTTGCCTTCCACGCCAAGGAGAGTCCCGTCCGGACACGGGACGAAGTCTTCAATCTTATATCTTCATAGTCCAACAGTCCGGCCAAAGGATATAGTCCGGCTGTTCGGATACCCCCTAATCCAAGACTCCCTCAGTAGCCCCTGAACCAGGCTTCAATGATGATGAGTCCGGCGCGCAAATTGTCTTCGGCATTGCAAGGCGGGTTCTTCTTCAACCTCTGAGTATCTGTTAAATAGTGTCTGGCTTCTCGTAAATGTTGCGCTTCTTGGCTTCTGCGTCCAATAATGGCCATCTTCCACGTGTCAAGCGAATGTGAGGAGCCAGGGCGTTTTTATATTTACCACCCTAGCCGTGTGAATGAACTGTCTATTTAAAGAGATGAGGATTCTCAGATCCAGACCACACCATCCTCCCTCAGCAAGCATTCATTGGAGCGCGCCCGAAAAAATCCATTCCAGCATGGCCGGCCAGTGCAGCTCCTCCTCTTGCTCCCGCAGCCCCAAGCCCGGAGATTGGGGGAGATGTTCCGTCCCGCACAACCAATTAGTGAAGCTACAGACCCAGGGATTTCTCCCCCCAGCGTATATGGTCCCGGTTCGAGCCGGGCTCGCCACCTATAATGGCAGGGAGCAAGCGAAGAGCTTTCCCAACCCCTCTAAGGGAGAGCGGGTATGCCTTGTCCCTTATTTGTTATGGGACTCGGATTTCCAATCCATCCGTTTCTCCGAGGGCTCCTGGAGTTCTACGGCCTCCAGTTGCACAACCTCACCCCTGCCTCCATACTGCACATCGCTGGTTACGTAGCCCTTTGCAAACTGTTTCTGGGTTGCGAAGCTCATTTCGCGATGTGGAAGAAGTTGTTCTGCCTTGTGCCCCATACACAGAGGGGATCAACATATCAAGTGGGCGGAGCCGAAGTATGGCGCATCGCCGGGACCGGATACCTATCCGGTACCCAGAAGAAAACGTCCGAGGACTGGCCTTCGGAGTGGTTTTACATGGAGGATGTTCCCGTCCCGGATCCTATCCAGATTGGTCTTCCTGAGTTCGACAATGCTCCTTTGAAGAAACGCCTAAGCTGGTGCCCACGGAGCCCTCAGGAGGAAGATGATAGAGAAGTATTTTATCTGATGGGCCGAATAAAGTTGCTGGCCGAATCAGGACTGACCATAACCGAGGTTATGTCAATATGCATTATGCAGGGGGTGCAGCCACTTCAATATCGAGGCCACCCTATGTGGGATTTCAATGGGGAAGATGATGCCACCCGCTGCGGCCGCAAGGGGCCAGACTCAATTGCTACCTTAGCAAAAATTCTTTCCGGCTTGTACAAGGGAGAGGAAGAGGAGTTCCTCCGCATCAAGCCACGGGATGGATTTTCCATGTACAACCCCCCGAGCTGGGTAAGTTGCCACTTTTTATACAAACCCCTTCCGCATTTTTACAGCAAATATTTTATCTTGCCATTTCATCGCAGGAGCTGCGTAAGGCTGTAAGGGAGATCAACAGCCCACCTCCACAACCAGAGGATCCTGAACGGTCCCTCGACCCCGGCCTTAAAGAGGATCCGGACATATTCGTGGAGCTGATTGACAGGGTATTCTACCAATTGAGTTGTGATGACGCCATGGTGGCCATTATAGCCGACTACCCTGGGCTACTCCCAGCCTCGCAGGTAAATGAGACCAGAGTCCCAACCTTCGAAAAGGATTTCTTTTTATGCACTTCACCTACCGTATACAAACGGTGTTTTATAGGGAAGGCCCTCGGGACGCCATGCCGAGCCCGCGGCGACTCGCCAACAAGGGGCTCCGAGGCCGGACAGGCTAAAAAGGAAGGCGGTCCGGACAGAGACGCCGGCACAGAGGTATAATGCAACACCTCACTCTGTGGTTGTCGTCTTTAAAAACATAATAACACCCGTGTTTCCTAGAAGGAAGAACGCTCGCCGGACTATATCCGGAGAAGTCGCCGATCACGCCTCTAGCAGTCGGGCTCCAGGGCTGGACACAGAGGCGGAAGCTAACACGAGGCACACGCCGGATGCTCCTTCTACAGAGGATGCGGATAAAATATCCTCCACAAATTCTGAAGTGGAGAGCGCCATGAATCACAGGCGTCGCCGGGCCGTATTCCGCGACGCTTGTTTCTCCCAAGAGGCTTTTGATGCCTTCAACTCAGGAGACGCGTACATCCGTGCTGCTCAAAATGGTCTTGCCAGACCCACGGATCAGTATGTAAAGGATATACGGGTAAGAAAATTTGATAATTATATATAGCAGTAGCCCCTGAGACTTGAAACAGTTGGCACAACTGATTTAAGGATCATTATTTGTGCAGGTTCTTACAGAGAAGAATACCCAATTGTCTCAAGAGCTGGAAGAGTGCAAGGCCCAGCTGCAGGCCGCAATGGCCGCATTGAAGGAGTCTGAGAAGGCCCCCTCCGGTAACACCTGTTTTAAAGAATGACACGTACCATATAGGATGCAGCATGCACGCAATTCTAACAATAAATATTGCAGATGACGCCGGAGTGAATCCGGATGAGCAACATGCCATACGGCAGCTAAAGGCTGGCGAGCGCGTGCTTACGAAAGTTAGGCAGGAGAAAAATGATCTCCAGGATGCCAACACCCAGCTGAGCGTGGAACTAAAGGATGTTTGCGCCCAGCTATTGGACTCCGTGAAGGAGAATAAGAAGCTTCGACGCGGCATTTTCAGTAAGTGCTTGAGCGAACTTTAAAAAGAGTTCGGCGAAGAAGCCAGCTAACAGAGTTATGTTTGTAGGTATGCTGACGGGTCGTCCCGCAGATGAGATGCCCGGGTCTGCGGGTGATCTTCTACCAGAGCTCTCACAACTGCACGAACAAGTTCGGCAGGTGATGCAAGGTATTGCCCAGGCCTTGTGGCCATCCGTCTCCCTGCCCGAAGGCCTTGGAGAGCTTGTGGAGAAGCTCAAGGGAGCGCGACGGCGCTTCAGATTATGGAAGGTATCACCCTGCCGTCAAGGTGCCAGGGAAGCCTGGGCCATGGTGAAGACGCGGTATACCAAGGCTGACCCAAACCACATGGCCGAGGTCGGACCTGTGGGGCCCGATGGGAAAGAGATCCCCGTTAGCTTAGTGTATGGGAAAGTAGAATTAGCCGCAAAGTATTGCCAAGAGGATTGTAGGCTAGACAGCATGTTGGATGGTATAGAAGAGGAATTTAGTCAGTCTAAATGACTATGTAATTAAAGTGACATGCACAATGCCTTCTAGCCGGACTGTAAATCATTTGTCCTGGCGGACCTTTTCGCTTCAACCTCGGGACCCTATAGTCCGGAGTGTATCCGAATACCCGCTCAGTTATATAAGAACCGGGGTATGCGTGGAAACCAGGCGTAGGGGTCATTAGTGCTTGAACAGACAAGTACCCAACTAGTTATGTTCTATTACATGGGTAGTAAGAAACATCTTCCAGGGAGAATAGTTCCGTTAAGGGTTCCTTTCCCTAGGTACGCATGCCCTAAAGTGCATGTCCGGACTGTGGGAAGAGACGCTGGCAACAACATCTGGGGGCACATATGGAAAATAAAGAAAAATCATCTTTTGTTCACCGACCGAATATTCCCTTAAGAACGCTAGCTTTCGGCTTCACCCAGTCTGAGGTACACATCCGGCTGACCCGGCAGTAAGAATCGCAGAGGTGCTCCCCTTATGCCCTAGCCGAATTAACGGGAAAGTAGGGCATAAATACAAGAGCCAGGCAACCCAGCTTGGCCAAAACTTAAGTCATATCGATGCATATAATGGCAAAGAAAAGGTACATGCGGAAGAATGACACATGTGCTGGGCATGAAGCCCGGATAATAATTAAGCTTCTGTGTAAGAAGCCCCGAGGTATAATGAGCGCGGTTAGCGCGTCAATAGTGTGCAAGCAAGGCACAAATTGGCCCTTAAAGGCCTTAAGAGAGGAAAAAAGAAAGAAAGAAAGAATAGACAGATAATGTATATGCAAAAAATGGACAGAGGAAGGAGACGAACATAGAATCCGACACTAGCTAGGCGTAGAATCTTCGGAGCCTGGCTGCGTTCCATGGGTTCGGCTCAAGTTGATTATCAGATGCATCCCGCAGACGGTATGCTCCACCGGTCAGAACTTGGTCAATGATGAAGGGACCTTCCCATTTGGGCTCGAGCTTGGTCTTTTTCTTCTCCGGCAGGCGTAGAACTAGCTCGCCAATGTTATAAGTTTCGGCCCGTACTTCTCTGCTTTGGTATCTTTGAGCCTGTTGCTGATAGAATGCGAAACGGGCTTTTGCCACGTCGCGCTCCTCCTCCAGGGTGTCCAGACTGTCCTGCCAATCGAGCTCGGCTTCTCTTTCTTCGTACATGCGCCCTCGAGGTGAGTCATGAATTATGTCGCAGGGCAGAACCGCCTCTGCGCCGTACACCATAAAGAAGGGTGTGTATCCAGTAGTACGATTCGGCGTGGTCCGCAACCCCTAGAGTACGGAGTCAAGCTCCTCCACCCAGTGTGTGTTAGATTCCTTTAGGGACCGCACTAATCTGGGTTTGATGCCGCTCATGATAAGACCATTTGCTCACTCGACTTGATCGTTAGTTTGTGGGTGATAGACAGAAGCATAATCGAGCTTCATGCCCATGTTTTTGCACCAGAGTTTTACCTCGTCGGCAGTGAAGTTCGTGCCGTTGTCAGTGTTGATGCTGCGGGGGACGCCATAACAGTGTACAACCCCGGATATGAAGTCTATCATCGGTCCGGATTCGGCCATTTTAACAGGTTTGGCTTCTATCCGTTTGGTGAATTTATCCACCATGACCAGTAAGTATTTTTTTCTTATGGGTTCCCCCTTTAAGGGGTCCAACCATGTCAAGCCCCCAAACTGCGAAGGGCCAGGTAATCGGGATTGTTTGGAGGGCGGTGGGCGGCATATGGCTTTGGTTTGCAAAAAGCTGGCAACCGACGCAGCGTTGGACCAAGTCCTGTGCATCTGTCCGGGCCGTCGGCCAATAAAAACCTGTACGGAAGGCCTTGCTTACAAGGGCTTGGGCTGCGGCGTGGTGGCCGCCGAGTCCGGCATGAATTTCTGCCAGAAGCTTCTGCCCTTCCTATTCGGAGATGCACCTTTGAAGGACTCCGGTAGTGCTTTTCTTATAAAGCTCTACCTCATGGACCCTGTAGGACTTAGATCACGGCACTATGCAGCGTGCCTCATTTTGGTCCTCGGGAAGTTCCTGCCTAGTTAGGTAGGCCAGGAATGGTTCTGTCCACGAGGCGATGATGGCCATTATTATGTGGGTTGAAGGTGTTATTTCGGTGGCAGGGCCTCCGATTATGTCAGAGTGTTCGATATCGGGCATTGTGGCTGGGTCCGGACTATTGTTACCGGTGTCCCCTTCCCATACCACGGATGGCTTAAACAGCCTCTCCAAGAAGATGTTGGGTGGGACCGTGTCGCGTTTTGCGCCGATGCGGGCGAGGATATCCGCCGCCTGATTGTTTTCCCGAGCCACATGGTGGAATTCGAGCCCCTCGAACCGAGCTGACATTTTGAGGACAGCGTTGCGATAGGCCGCCATTTTCGGATCGTTAGCATCGAAGTCTCCATTTATTTGGGATATTGCGAGGTTCGAGTCCCCACGCACCTCCAGGCGTCGAATGCCCATGGAAACTGCCATCCGAAGACCATGCAGCAGGGCCTCATATTCTGCTGCATTGTTGGAGTCTGTGTACAGTATCTGGAGTACGTATTGAACTATATCTCCGTTGGGGACGTCAGGACGACGCCAGCCCCCAGACCAGCCAGCATTTTAGAGCCGTCGAAGTGCATGATCCCATTGGAGTATGCGCCGTACTCTTTAGGGAGTTCGGCTTCCGTCCATTCGGCGACAAAGTCGACCGATACTTGCGACTTAATGGCTCGCCGAGGCTTGTATGTTATGTCGAACAGGAGGAGTTCAATGGCCCATTTGGCAATCTGGCCCGTAGCATCATTGTTGTTTATAATATCATTGAGTGGCACTTCCGAGGCCACTGTAATTGAACACTCTTGAAAGTAGTGTCGCAGCTTCTGGGATGCCATGAATACCGCATAGGCTATCTTTTGATAATGTGGGTACCATGATTTGCATGGAGTGAGGACAGTGGATACATAATATACCGGCTTTTGAAGGGGGAATTTATGTCCGTCCGTTTCTCGTTCGACGACGAGCACTGCGCTTACAACCTGATGAGTTGCGACAATGTACAACAACATTGGTTCGCCGATGCTTGGCACGACCAGGATTGGGTTGGTTGCCAGTATGACTTTTATATCTTCCAATCCGGATGTGGCAGCATCCGTCCACTTGAAGTGTTCGGTGCGCCGCAGGAGGAGATAAAGGGGTAATGCCTTTTCTCCTAAGCGGGAGATAAAGCGGCTTAGAGCCGCCACACATCCGGTTAATTTCTGGATTTGTTTGAGGTCCGTTGGGATAGCCAACTGTGACAGAGCTCAGATTTTGGCCGGATTTGCTTCAATTCCTCTACTGGAGACAATGAAGCCCAGGAGCTTTCCGGCCGGTACGCCGAAAACGCATTTTTCCCGATTGAGCTTGATGTCGTATGTTCGGAGGTTGTCGAACATGAGCCTCAAGTCGTCTATTAGAGAGTCGACGTGTTTGGTTTTAACGACCACATCATCTACGTATGCCTCCACTGTTTTGCCGATCTGTTTTTCCAGACATGTCTGAATCATGCGCTGATATGTTGCGTCGGCATTTTTGAGCCCAAAAGGCATTGTGTTGAAACAGAAGGGGCCGTATGGTGTGATGAATGCCGTTGCAGCTTGGTCGGACTACGCCATCTTGATTTGGTCGTAGCCGGAGTATGCGTCAAGGAAACACAATGAATCGTGTCCTGCGGTAGCATCGATAATTTGATCGATGCGGGGGAGGGGGAAGGGATCCTTTGGGTAAGCCTTGTTGAGGTCCTTGAAATCAACACATAGGCGCCAGGATTTGTCCTTCTTTGGTACCATCACTAGGTTTGCTAGCCAGTCGGGATGTTTTATTTCTCTAATGAATTCGGCCTCCAATAACTTGGCTAGTTCCTCTCCCATAGCTTGTCTCTTAGGTTCAGAGAAACGCCGAAGAGTCTGTTTGACCGGCTTGAATCCCTTTAGAATATTAATGTTGTGCTCGGTCAGCCTGCGTGGGATTCCTGGCATATCTGAGGGATGCCAGGCGATTATGTCCCAATTCTCACGCAGGAACTCTCGTAGTGCGGCGTCTACGACGGGGTTTAGTTGTGCCCCGATGGAGGCTGTTTTTGTAGGGCCCATTGGGTGGACTTGGAATTTGACTATTTCATCCGCTGGTTTAAAAGAGGTAGACTTGGATCTCTTGTCAAGTATTACGTCGTCCCTTTTCACTGTGGAGCGTAGCGCCGTTAATTCTTCGGCCGCAAGGGCTTCAGATAATGCCTCGAGGGCCAATGCGGATGTTTTGTTTTCGGCGCGGAGTGCTGTGTCCGGATCACTAGCGAGAGTGATGATTCCGTTGGGCCCGGGCATTTTGAGCTTCATGTACCCGTAATGGGGTATGGCTTGGAAGATCGTGAACGCCTCCCGCCCTAAAAGGGCGTGGTATCCACTACTGAACGCCACTTGGAATGTAATTTCTTCGGACCTATAGTTCTCCGGTGTGCCGAATACCACATCTAGTGTGATTTTCCCAGCACAGTGTGCTTCTCGACTGGGGATGATTCCTCTGAAGGTTGTGCTACTTCGCTCAATGCGGCTCCAGTCTAATTCCAATTTTTGAAGAGTTTCCTCATAGATGAGGTTTAATCCACTGCCGCCGTCCACGAGTACTTTGGTGAGTCGAAAGCCGTCCACAATTGGACTAAGGACCAGTGCAGCTGGTGCTCGGGCTGTTCGGAATTTAGGTTCGTCACTGGCATTGAAGGTAATAGCCGTGTCACTCCATGGATTTACTGCTGCCACGTGGCAGATTTCGGCAAGGCTGCAGAGGATTCGCTTGCGCCTATTATTTGATGCGAAGGTCTCAAAGACTGTTAATACCGTATTGTTATCCCCGGGATGGTGCTCTGTGGCATCTGGGATGAGAAGATCCTCGCCACTTTTGGCCACCTGCCGGAGTATCCAACATGCTCTAAGGCTGTGCGTTGGTATGGTATCCGCTGTACTATGAATTTTGGAGGGTCCGTTGAGCCATCCCTCCAATACGGTTCCACGCTCTGTAGAGGGTTTTTGCTTTTTTGGGATTAACTCGGGTGTCTTATGATAGTGCACCCTTTTACTTCGGACTGGGTGTATATTCAGGGCCGGATTATCCCAAAATTTCGTTTCGGTTTTCCAGGCGCTTTCCATCGCACAGTACTTTCGTACTATGGACGCCAAGTCAGCGAAGCGTGATATGTCATGGCGACTTATGGCGTTAAGGATTCCCTTGTCCGTGCAATTATTGCAGAAAAATAAGATTGCGTCTTCCTCACAATAGTCCTTAACCTTGTTCATCACAAGGAGGAATCTGGCCCAATAATGATGTACTGTTTCCTGGGGCTCTTGCCTGATGTGGGAAAGATCGCTTATGTTTGGGTGGATGGGTGGAATTGAGTCCGAACCCTTACCCGATCTAAGACCCAGGGGCCGAGGAGTTTCCAATCTTGGAAGTTCGAGTTCCGGGATGTTGCCTGATAGGTCTGGCCCGCTGCCTGACTCTAGGTTCAGGGCTTGGGTGTTGTCCTCCTGTAAACGGGTATCCGGCTCAGAGAGCTCAGGAATCCGGACATAGTTAGTCCTCAAGTTAGAGGAAGAATCGCCGCGTTGTTCCTCCACCACCGCAATATGATGGGTGACCGGTGGAGAGTTAATCTCCCTTTGATCGGGTTTAAGCCCAATCTGATCATAGTCCATAGCGACTCCCAAGACGGCGATGCAATCCAAGAGCTCGTTTAGGGAAGAGAGTTCCATTGGATCCATCTGCTCGGCAAGTTCCGAGTTGACATGGAGGCTGTTTTCGATGACCCGAGAAGTCATCCTCGGTGCAGCAGCCGAACAGGCGGTCATGATGAAACCGCCTAGCCGGAGAGTTTGGCCGACAGCCAAGGCTCCCCCGGAAATAATGTTGTCTTTAAAGACGAGACGAGACATCCTTCCTTGCAGTGACGGCACAGTGGAACTCTCAATGAAAGCACCAATGTTGGTGTCAAAACCGGCGGATCTCGGGTAGGGGGTCCCGAACTGTGCGTCTAGGCGGATGGTAATAGGAGACAAGGGACACGATGTTTTTACCCAGGTTCGGGCCCTCTCGATGGAGTTAAAACCCTACTCCTGCTTGATTGATCTTGATGATATGAGTATTACAAGAGTTGATCTACCACGAGATCGGAGAGGCTAAACCCTAGAAGCTAGCATATGGTATGATTGTTGTTCTTGGTCCTACGGACTAAACCCTCCGGTTTATATAGACACCGGAGGGGGCTAGGGTTACATAGAGTCGATTACAAGGAAGGGGATCTACATATCCGTATCACCAAGCTTGCCTTCCACGCCAAGGAGAGTCCCAACCGGACACGGGACGAAGTCTTCAATCTTATATCTTCATAGTCCAACAGTCCGGCCAAAGGATATAGTCCTGCTGTCCGGATACCCCCTAATACAGGACTCCCTCACCTATAGACATGATCATACCTAGATATTCTCATAACTATGCTCGATTCTGTCAATTGCTCAACAGTAATTTGTTCACCCACCATAGAAATACTTATGCTCTTGAGAGAAGCCACTAGTGAAATCTATGGCCCCTGGGTCTATTCTCATCATATCAATCTCCACCACTTTATTATTGCTTTGCTTTTACTTTTGCCTTTTATTTTACCTTGCATCTTTATATCAAAAATACCAAAAAAAATATCTATCATCTCTATCGGATCTCACTCCCGTAAGTGACCGTGAAGGGATTGACAACCCCTAATCGCGTTGGTTGCGTTGAGCTATTCGTTTTGTGTAGGTACGAGGGACTCGCGCGTGGCCTCCTACTGGATTGATACCTTGGTTCCCAAAAACTAAGGGAAATACTTACGCTACTTTGCTGCATCATCCTCTCCTCTTCAGGGAAATCCAACGCAGTGCTCAAGAGGTAGCACTCACCCTCCGCCAGCCACGGGTGACGTGGCCCATGGCGCGCCTCCACCACCTCTGTCCCAAGACTGTGCCCTGGCGCCAAGGCGCGCAGACCCATGGCACAATCCACCACGCCCGGTGCCCGCGCGCGAAGAGCTGCCAAGAAATCCCTCGGCCGCGAGAAGCTGCACCTGCGCTCCCCACGCCGCCTCGTCGAGACTGTGCGCTACCTACGATAGCGGCACGCGGGCCTCACCAAGACCAAGCTCCACCTCCGGGACGGGCCCCGGCAACCACGGCCGGTTGCCGCGCCTTCACCCCCAAGCTGCGTAGCGTTGCCTGGCCAAGCAAGTTCAAGCCGGATCTACCTCCTCTCTACGACAGCATCGCCGACCCCGCGGAGTTCCTGCAGCTCTACGAGCTGAGCATCGAAGCAGCCAGCGGTGACGAGAAAGTCATGGCGAACTGGTTCCCTATGGCACTCAAAGACGGCGCTCGTTCGTGGCTCCTAAACCTGCCACACGGCTCCATTTCCTACTGGGACGAGATGCGCGACCGCTTCATCGCCAACTTCCAGGGCACGCACGACCGCCCGCCGGCCGTGGGTGACCTGCACCGCATCAAGCAGCAACCAGGAGAGACCCTCCAGAAGTACATCCAGCGCTTCAACAACACCAGCCTCAAGATCCCCAAGGTCACCGACGAGGCCATCATCTCTGCGTTCTCCGATGGCGTCCGTGATGTTAAGATGAAGGAAGAGCTCGCTATCCACGAGGAGCTGTGCACATCTCAAGAGCTATTCAACATGGCGACCAAGTGCGCAAAAGCTGAGGAGGGGCGCCTGACAGTGTCCTGAACTAGGGGGTACTCACCACGTCATCTCCCGATCTGTTAGATTGGGCCGAGGACCCCCATGGCCGTATACTCATGGGCCAGTTCGGACAGCTGCCGCATACAAGGAAGATTCCAAAAGACTTGGCAATCAAGACAAGGACTCCTCCCCGCTGGCGTATTCAGCTAGGACTCTTGTTATCCTAGCCTCTGGTGCATTATATAAATGGAGGCCAGGCTAGTCGATAGATTATATACAACAATCATACCATAGGCTAGCTTCTAGGGTTTAGCCTTCTTGATCTCATGGTAGATCTACTCTTGTACTATCCATATCATCAATATTAATCAAGCAGGACGTAGGGTTTTACCTCCATCAAGAGGGCCCGAACCCGGGTAAAACATTGTGTCCCTTGTCTCCTGTTACCATCCGCCTAGACGCACAGTTTGGGACCCCCTACCCGAGATCCGCCAGTTTTGACACCGACATTGGTGCTTTCATTGAGAGTTCCGCTGTGTGATCGGCAAAAAGATCGATGGCTCGCCCGCAGATCAACTTCGACTTCGGCATCTTCGTCACCAGCTCGACTGGTCACCTTGGTTCAACCAAGAACTGCGCCCCGTGTTTGGATCGTCATGATCATACGAGGGCCTTCTTCAATATCAACTCCGATCTTTATCATGATCATAGAGGAATCATCCATGTAGCTCGAGGCCTCAATGTCAACATTGCCCTCGGGCGGCCGTGCTGTTTATATGGACAACGAACTTGTATTCGCCGTCCCCATCTCCTCGAGTGTCGGTTTGACGATTGCTTCGGCGGAATAGTGCGGAATTACATCTACAACAGCCATGCAAAATTTCGTCGAGTTCCGATGGAGGAATTTCCGACAATCTACGATATACCGGAGCCCTGTCAAATCTGGACGAGAATCTGGACGAGTTTAGGGCGTGGTCTCCAGAGCTTAGCTCATAGGTCCTTTGGAAGATCCAACCGTTCATCTACTGCGGAATTCCCATATCTACCACCCCTCCAAATTTCAGCTCGATCCGACGGTTCAAACTCCGGGAACCTTCCGATGAGTGGACCAATTTTTGGATCTGTTTTCTGCGCGAATACGGATCCGACCCAAATTCATGGTTCTTTATGAATGTGATAGTGGACAACCTTTTTTAAGGAATTTTCTTCTATGTTATTGTGCGTTGTTTTTAAACACGTACCCATAAAATTTTAAAGCCTCCTCCGAGGTAATCTTCACCATCACGCTGGTGTCAAACCAGTCCGGTAGTATTGCTCCACGGCTGCCGACCTGCGCTAGACACGTTGTCACCTTGTTGAGCCGAGCTCAACTTCTTCGGATCATCATCTCGGCAAGCCGAACAAGAGTCCAACATCGCGAAGGATAAATCATCACCAACATCGCCGCCCCACGGATTACACGGAGCGGGCATACCGGCATCGCTGCACGGTCGCTTCATCAAGCCGGCATCGACCACGTCACGACCTGCATCGCCAGGACCGCACTATTGCTTCTTCAAGCTGGTGTCCATCACGCCGACCTACTTCGACTCATCGGCTGACATCGAGGCTTCGACATCTTGGCTGGACCGGGGCCTTCGCCATCTCTTCATCAACCTACTCCGGACATCTAAGTCTAACATAATTCCTATGCATAGGCATCTTATAGGCAAACAAATTATCATAGCAAGCAAAAACTAGCATATGCAAGGAAGCGGAAAGAAACAATAGCAATCTCAACATAACGAGAGGTAATTTAGTAACATGAAAATTTCTACAACCATATTTTTCTCTCTCATAATAATTAGATGTAGTATCATAATAAAATTCAACAATATAGCTATCACAAAACATATTCTTAACACGATCCACATGTATGCAAAGTTGTCACTCTTCCAAAATAGTGGGATTAACATTAACTAAAGTCATGACCTCTCCAAACCCACTTTTATCAAAAACTTCATAAGATTGAACATTCTCCAAATATGTGGGATCTAAAGTTGACACTCTTCCAAACCCACTTTCAATATTATTTCAAACATTATTATCAATCTCATATTCATCATGGGGCTTAAATAAATTTTCAAGATCATAAGAAGAATCATCCCAATCATGATCATTGCAACAAGTAGTGGACATAACAAAACTAGCATCCCCAAGCTTAGGGTTTTGCATATTATTAACACAACTAACATTAATAGAATTTATAATAATATCATTACAATCATGCTTTTCATTCAAGGAGCTATCGTGAATCACTTCATAAGTTTCTTCTTCAACACTTCATCACACTTTTCAGATTCACGAATTTCAAGCAAAACCTCATAAAGATAATCTAGTGCACAAAACTTACTAGCAATTGGTTCATCATAATTGGATCTTTTAAAAAGATTAGCAATAGGATGAGGATCCATAACAATAGATTTTTAGCAAGCAAAGATGCAAGCGATTAGAAGGCACATGGTAACACAAGCAAACAATAGATCTGGCGAGAAAAAGGCAAACAAAAAAGAAGGCGAATAAAACGGCAAAGGTGAAGTGGGGGAGAGTAAAACAAGAGGCGAATGGCAAATAATGTAATGCGAGGGAGAAGAGTTTATGATGGGTACTTGGTATGTCTTGACTTGGCGTAGATCTCCCCGGCAACGGCGCTAGAAATCCTTCTTGCTACCTCCTGAGCATGGGTTGGTTTTCCCTTGAAGAGGAAAGGGTGATGCAGCAAAGTAGCGTAAGTATTTTCCTTAGTTTTTGAGAACCAAGGTATCAATTCAGTAGGAGACTACACGCAAATCGCCTAGTACCTGCAAAAAAATCAAGAACCTTGCAACCAACGCGATAAAGGGGTTGTGAATCCTTTCACGGCCACTTGCAAAACTAAGATCTGATAAAGATAATAATATAAATATAATTGGTATTTTTGTTGTATAGATTGGAAAGTAAATATTGCAAAATAAAAGGCGACAGAAATTGGCAAGTTGACGATAAACTAATATGATGTAAAATAGACCCGGGGGCCATAGGTTTCACTAGTGGCTTCTCTCATGATAGCATATATTATAGTGGGTGAACAAATTACTGTCGAGCAATTGATAGAAAAGCGCATAGTTATGATAATATCTAGGCATGATCATGAACATGGGCATCACGTCCGTGTCAAGTAGACTGAAACGATTCTGGATCTACTACTATTACTCCACACATCGACCGCCATCCAGCATGCATCTAGAGTATTAAGTTCATAAGAACAGAGTAATGCATTAAGCAAGATGACATGATCTAGAGGGATAAAGCAATATGATATAAACCCCATCTTTTCATCCTCGATGGCAACAATACAATACGTGCCTTGCTGCCCCTGCTGTCACTGGGAAAGGACACCATAAGATTGAACCCAAAGCTAAGCACTTCTCCCATTGCAATAAAGATCAATCTAGTAGGCCAAACTAAACTGATAATTCGAAGAGACTTGCAAAGATATCAAATCATGCATATAAGAACTCAAAGAAGAATCAAATATTGTTCATAGATAATCTTGATCATAAACCCACAATTCATCGGATCTTGGCAACCACACCGCAAAAAGTATTACATTGAATAGATCTCCAAGAACATCGAGGAGAACTTTGTATTGAGAACCAAAGAGAGAAAAGAAGCCATGTAGCTAATAACTATGGACCCGAAGGTCTGTGGTAAACTACTCACACATCATCGGAGAGGCTATGGTGTTGGTGTAGAAGCCCTCCTTGATCGAATCCCCCTCCGACAGATCGCCGAAAAAGGCCCCAAGATGGGATCTCACGGGTACAGAAGGTTGCGGTGGTGGAAAAGTGGTTTCATGGCTCTCCTGGATGTTTTCAGGGTATAAGAGTATATATATAGGCAAAAGAAGTAGGTCGGTGGAGCTACGAGGGGCCCACGAGGGTGGGGGCGCGCCTACCCCCTGGGCGCGCCCTCTTGCCTCGTGGCCGCCTCGTTGCGTCTCTGACTTCCACTCCAAGTCTCCTGGATTGCGTTCGTTCCAAGAAAGATCCTCGCGAAGGTTTCGTTCCGTTTGTATTCCATTTGATATTCCTTTTCTGCGAAACACTGAAATAAGCAAAACCAGCAACTGGCACTGGGCCTCTGGTTAATAAGTTAGTCCCAAAAGTAATATAAAAGAGCATATTCAAGCCCATTAAACAACCAAAACAGATAATATAATAGCATGGAACGATCAAAAATTATAGATACATTAGAGACGTATCATATATCTCTCGGATGAACTCTGCTGCCAGAAGCCGAGCCACCTCCTCGCCAATGGCCTTCCTCTTCTCCATGGTGGACCAAGGGAGATGCTCTTTGACAGGTTTTGCTTTCGGGTCGACTCGCAAACGGTGCTTAGCCAGATCACTGGGTACACCTGGCATGTCAGAAGGCTTCCATGCAAAGATGTCCCATTTCTCATGGAGGAACTGGATGAGCGCTTCTTCCTATTTGCTATCGAGTGTTGTTGAAATATGAGTCGGAGCAGCATTGGGATGGGTCGGGTGAATGTGAGCTGGCTTCGTTTCACTAGACGACTGAAATGCAGATTCTGAAGCAGGCTTCTTGGCACGTAACAAAACACTTGGATCTGTGTTATTCTGATATTCTTGCATTTCCACAGCTGCCATCTGTTCATCAGCGATCTTTGAGCCCTTCTGGAGCCACTCTTCCGCTCTCTGCTGATTACTAGTGACTGTGATCACGCCCCTGGGACCAGGCATCTTCAACTTGAGGTACGCGTAATATGGTCGAGCCATGAAACGGGCATATGCAGGTCTGCCCAGAATAGCATGATAGGCACTGTGAAAATCCACAACTTCAAATGTCAACTTTTCTTTGCGGGAATTTTTCGAATCACCGAAAACCACGTCAAGAGTGATCTGGCCGAGTGAATCGGCTTTCTTCCCAGGGATGACGCCGTGGAACCGCATGTTGCTCTCACTGAGCTTGGACATCAGAATGCCCATCCCCCTGAGGGTCTCATCATACAAAATACTCAAGCCACTACCAGCATCCATCAGTACTTTGGTCAGTCGGGTGCCCCCAACGACTGGGTCGACCACCAATGCTTGCCTCCCGGGAATGGGTACGTGTGCTGGGTGATCGGACTGGTCGAATCTAATAGGAGTCTTTGACCACTTCAAATATGTCGTTGTTGCCGGAGCAACCATGTTCACCTCTCTATTTATGACTTTCAGTCGACTTTTGCTCTCAACGTCAACAAAAATCACTAAGGTGGAATTGACATTGGGGAAACCATCATCCTCCTCTTTGTCTTCATCCTTATCAGATTCTTTTTCTTTCCCACTGGGCTGGTTCTCTCGGAACTGCTGGATAAGGAGTCGACACTATCGAGTGGTATGCTTGGGATAAATCAGGTTCCCCTCTTCATCCTTCTTGGTGTGTATATGACATGGCAAATCCAACACATCATTTCCTGCTTGATCTTTTACCTTCTTGGGGATCCAGGGCCCCTTAGCCTTTCCCTTGAACTTTCCTTGGGTCACAACTGCAGCCTCTCCAGGACCCGCGGGCTCGGCTTTGCGCTTCTGCTTCCGATTGGAATTACCTCCTCCGGTGTCCTGGCCGACTGGCTTGCTCTTGCCACTGTGGAGTCGGTCTTGTTCTTCGCCGTTAGCGTACCGAGTGGATATTTCCATCATTTGGGTCTGGGTCATGTCTCTTGTCCGACCAAATTTGAGGTTAAGCTCTCTATACCGAACGCCCTCCTTGAAGGCGCAAACTGCTTGGTGCTGAGACACATTCTCCACTGTGTGATGCAAAGTGGTCCACCTCTGGATGTAATCCCTCAAAGTTTTCATTCGGTTTTTGTACACAATGTTGTAGTTCTGCCAACCCTGCAGGTCGTTTGCATGTGCCCTCAAATGTCCTGACAAACACTCAGGCCAACTCTTCCCAACTGAATATACTCCATGGATCCAACTGATTCAGCCATGCTCTGGCCGAACCCTCTAACATCAGGGGAAGATGCTTCATGGCTACCTCATCATTACCACCATCGATCTGTACAGCCACTCGATAATCCTCCAGCCAAGTGTCAGGCTTTGACTCACCGGTGAACTTGCTCACTCCCGTTGCCAACCTGAAGTTGGGAGGAATCTCAGTGGCTCTGATAGCTCTGGTGAAACACTCAGGTCCGGAGACATGAACTCTATTGCCAGGCCGAGCGGTCTCTGTCGAGTCCTTCCCTGTGTGCTCTGTTCCTGTCGACCAGACCTTGAACGAGGATCGACCTCGCATCAAACCCTCGCTCCCTTGGGTCGACTGGGACCCTCCGCTCATCGCTGTACGGGCGCCTGTCATCATATTGTCGGGGCACATACGATCCGCTCCTCGGAGGGGGCGTAGGCACTCGACGGCGGTCTTCACGGCCGAGTCGATGATCATACTGCTCATGATTCCGACCCAAATACTGCTCTTGGCGATGCCCACGTCCCTCACGCCGTAGGGGCGATCTTGGGCTATGAGCCGACTGTACTGTGTCAGCCACCATAGATCTGCTGTGGATCCTATTGCGAGACTGAGAAATAGCTGTGTTTTGTTCTCCTGCCGCCCGGAGCAGCGCCCTGATCTGCATCAAACCTCTTCCAGCCTCTGACTGGGATGGCTGGATTGACTCTGCTATACGTGTTGCAGCTGTAAGATTCTGAATCGGAGTGCGGTATACCTGAGGCCCAGGTGGGAACAACTGTCGCCGTCGACTGGATTCGGGAATCTGCTGCCGAGCGCGCTCATCGAGTGAATGTTGAAGGTTCTCCAGCCGAGCGCGCTTAGCCAAAGTGGCCAGGCGCGCAGCCTCCAAGGCCCGGGCCTCGGCGGTCTCCTTGACGATGGGAGTGTGGAGGTCCTCCACGTTGCGGCGGTGCAACTCCTCCCTCTACTGCAAAGTGATGGCTTCGGGATGATATTCCTCATGAACACGCCAAGGATCGCCGCCGCCGTCGCCACGACGGAAACCAGGCGGGCTGCGCGGCGTGTCGACCATTAGGACTTCTGCCGCGGGGTCGCTGTTGTCGCACTCGGACAGGGTCTCGACGGAGCCAGTTGACAGGTCGAATATCCCGTAGAAAGATTCGTTGGGCTCGATTGCCGCAACTTGAGGGGTGGCCAACTAATGGGCCACCGCGTGCTTCACCCACCGCTGAAGCCGCAATCGGCCAGACCGCTTACGGCGACGACCAGCGGGAAGCGAAGACGTTGCGGGAGCCGGCCGATAATGGGTCGACGGATGCCGTAGAAGAACGCCGCGGACACACGCGCGAAAGTGCGTCGCTCCACGGACGAGGAATGCCTCGACATCAAGGGGAGCCTCCTGGAGCCAGGCGGAGTCGTCAGCGACGAAAACGAGCGTGCCGAGATGGATCTCGCGGCCCTCAGCCAATCCACCGCCGGAAGCCATGATGATGGGAATCGGAAAAAATCGCAACCTCACCGGAAAGTCGCTAAGACACCTGCCCCAAGGTGGGCGCCAACTGTCGTGGTTCTAAGTCTGACAGTAGAATAGGGGGTACGTAGGAGGAGGCAAGATCCTAGCTACAATGAGGTTGTGCACGCAAGATTTATGAGTTCAGGCCCTTCTCGGAGGAAGTAACAACCCTACGTCTCGGTGCCCGAAGGCGGTCGACTGGATTATGCGTAAAGTTACAGGGGGTGCAAACCCTTGTGCCAGTGGAGGGGGTGACTTATATAGAGTGCGCCAGGACCCCAACCAGCCCATGTTACAAGGGGTTCAATGTACATAAAAGTAGGACGTTACTGGTAAAGTCAGCAATAAAGTCATATAAATGATCACTAAGACTACAAAGTGAACGCCTGACCGTTGCCATCCTGAGTGACTTTAGATCTTCTGTAATCCGAGTGGTTTCTGATATGGTCGAATGATTATATCTTGGTTGAATGGAATTGGGTTATCCGAGTGGAACTGTGGTCGAGTGGGTTGCACTCTGTGGTGATTTTAGTCGGTAGATGTTGTTGTCCTTTGAATGTCTTCGACTGTAGGGCAGTGTCCTTGGGAAGGGTGTCTAGGTCTGGCCTATTACCCTACCCTTGGTACATGTCATCGTCACATCCCTCACATTGACAACAAGCGGACGACATCACCAAGCAGGCCTCCCGTCGCGAGCCTCAAGCTCCAGGCGTCTTCGAGGAGCGGTTCCTGTCGGTGTCAAAACCGGCGGATCTCGGGTAGGGGGTCCCGAGCTGTGCGTCTAAGGTCGATGGTAACAGGAGACAGGGGACACAATGTTTACCCAGGTTTGGGCCCTCTTTATGGAGGTAATACCCTACTTCTTGCTTGATTGATCTTAATGAATATGAGTATTACAAGAGTTGATCTACCACGAGATCGTAATGGCTAAACCCTAGAAGTATAGCCTGTATGACTAAGGTAATGAATATCTCCCCTTTCCAGACTAAGTCCTCCGGTTTATATAGACACTGGGAGATCTAGGGTTACACAAGGTCGGTTACAGAGAAAGGAATCTACATATCCGGTCGCCAAGCTTGCCTTCCACGCCAAGGAGAGTCCCATCCGGACACATGTGCGGTCTTCGGTCTTCGTATCTTCACAGCCCATCAGTCCGGCCCATGGCTAACAGGCCAGACGCCCGAGGACCCCTTAGTCCAGGACTCCCTCAATAGCCCTTGAACCCGGCTTCAATGACGAGGAGCCCGGCGTGCAGATTTGTCTTCGGTATTACAAGGCGGGTTCCCCTCTTTCCGAACTCCAAGATAGTCTTCGGACACGATGATTGTGTCTGGTCCTGTAACACACACCCCACAATACCGTAGAGAGAATATAATACTTTCAGGATTCCAATCCACTGACAACTTTTACAACATGACATCACGTCTGCCCGGTCATAATTCCGAACCGTTTTTCATCTGCTGCCCACGTTTCGAGATGCGGTTGCCATTGGCATGTCTTGTCAAAGCAGAGACCGTGTCCCCTTTATTACGGGATTCTGATCAATACGGGCGTGGGTAACCCAACCGTGCCATTTACACAGGCCTTGGGAATAGGCGAGTTTCGAGGCAAATGGGGAGGCGTTCAATATCCACTGCCTTTATAAGGGGATAAGGATTCCCTTCTTCTCCCACGCCTTCTCTCTTTCTCCGCCCTTCCAATCTCAAGCTCCAGCGCCCAAGTTCTCATCTTCTTTCCACTCAAGCTAGCACTCAACCATGTCCGGATCCGGAGGTCAGGCAAGTGGATGGTCTCCTCCGTTAAGGAGAAAGATATTACCGAGCTCCGGGCGGCCAGGTACTTGGCGAAGGAAATCGCCCACCGCCTTCCAGCCCAGGGACAAATTGTCCCCACGTCGGGGCTCAACGAGAGGGTGGTATTCATCCCTCATCTGTTCCGCGGGCTAGGGTTTCCTCTCCACCCTTTCGTCTGTGGGCTGATGTACTATTACAGGATAGACTTTCATGATCTATCTCCGAACTCTTTCCTCAACATCTCGGCATTCATCGTCGTGTGTGAGGCCTTCCTCCACATCCAACCCCACTTCGGGTTGTGGCTCAAGGTCTTCAACGTGAAGCCGAAGGTGGTGGATGGCCAGCACGCAGAGTGCGGAGGAGTCATGGTGAGCAAGGTGTCCAATGTCTCCTAGCCGAAAGGCACTTTCGTGGAGACTGTCAAGGAATGGCAGAAACAATGGTTCTACATTACAGAATCCCGCGGCACCAACTGGGCCGCAGCTGCCGAATTCAACCCCAGTGCCCCAATGCGGCTCACCTCCTGGGTCGAGAAGAGCCCAGACTGGTGTTTGCCAGACGAGCTGATAGCGTTGTAGACGCGCGTTCAGAGCATGGTGGACAAGAATGTCAAACTTGTCGATGTAATCCAGGTGATGCTAGTTCGTCGAATTCTCCCGTGCCAAAGCCGAAGCTGCCCTCTATGGGAGTTCAACCCGAAGAAGCACCATACCCTGAAGAGGCTCTTTGAAACCACTCATGAAGGAGCCTGGAGGTTGCTCTTTAAGGACAACGAGAAACCGCCAGCCACAGATTCAGACCGTGGGCACGACATTAACCACCCCGCCAGCGAGGTAAGTTATTTTTAACGCATCCCCTACTTGCTTGCTTCAAGGGCAATGTCTGAGCTTTTATCATCATTCCTTCTTCAGGACTGGATGGAGAGGGCGAAGCGGATCCAGTGTCCGGCTCCGCTGCCTGAAGAGCCAGTCATCCCGCAGTTGGCGGAGATGCTGGTGCTGGCGCCCTATAAGGCATCGGAGAAGAAGGCCAAGGGGGCCAAAGGTGGCCCCCGTCGTAAGGGTACTTCGGACGTAGCGTCCGAAGACGAAGAAACCCATTCCTCCATCCCTGAGGACGACGACGAGGAAGAGGAGGAGGAGGAGGAGGAAAACAACCCTCCCCCTGAGGAGGGAAAGAAGAAGAGGACGGCCTCCACGAATCTGGAGGCGGGAACACCCAAGAAGGGGAAAGGCGCCCTTGAGGCCAACACCGCGTGGGACGTGGGCAACAGTCCGGAGTGACGCCCCTGCACTAAGCCCTGGGTCGCCTCGTAAGTGCCAAGACACGTGTATGCCCATAGATCTAACCCTTCCTCCTTGTCGTATTGACATGATCAATCATGCTATGACAGTCCGTCCCACAACAGCTCCCAGCGATCCTCGTCAGAGGGTTCGTTGGACACGAAGGAGATGGCCAGCGAGACACCGCCGGCCACTTATTCTCCCACGGTCAAAGGAGACGACGAGGTGCTCTCCCAATGGACCTTCCTAGGCCGGGGAGAGGATCAAGAGGTGCCCAAAGGTGAAGCCCTTGTCACTGAACATCAGGGGGAACCAATTCCCCGGGAGACTGGGGAGGAGGGCCGTACACAGTTCAGCCCTCAACCAGACTTGATTCCGGAGACCAATACGGCTCCGGAATCCGGCACGCAGGCTCCTTTGAAAGAAGGGGGTATGCCTATTCCATCGGTGACCCCTGTTCAACCAGGGGCACCAGGTGATCTGCTCGAAGTGCTGCGAGGCGCTTCCATTGCGGATGAGCACCGTGTTCTTATGAGCACGGTTATTGAAAGGGTTAGTCCATTAAGAGCGGATTAACCGAAGCCTGCAACAGCCTCCTGACAGGTTTTGAGGTAGGCGACGCAAAAGGAGAAAATCCCCATATAGACAGTAGCCCCTGAGACACTGTCCCGTGTTCGGAAAGAAAAGGCCGGACAGAGGATCAATCCTTTTATGGCAGGAAACTAACTAAATTTTTCTAGAATAAATATACAGGTGTCGCTGCTGGCTGCGGCCTCACGCGCTACCGAAGTCTCCGATCTAAAGCAGAGGCTGGAGCAGGCCGAGGAGGAGCTCGGCCAGGTGAAGAGGCAGCTCCAGCAGAATCAAGGTATGTAATAACCCAAGAAGTGCTCGGAAGGAGTAAAATATATACTGACCAAAGTGTTATGATATGTATAGGAGCGACGACCGAGGTTGAGGCCCTGAAAAAGGCCCTGGGCGAAGTCGAGGGGAAGGCCGTCAAGGAGCAGGCTGCCCGTAAGAAGCTCAAGGCCCGTGTCAATGAGGTCCAACAAGAGCTCCATGACACGGTGAAGAAGTGTGAGACCTTGGAACTTGATGTGTCAGCTAAAGAGGCCGAACTCTCCAAGGCTCGCCAGAGCGCGGAGACGGCCCAGAACGAGTCCAGGGCGCCCTCCAAGAGATCCAAGAGGCGAGGAAGATCGCGGCGGGTAAGGCATTCAGTATGCAAAGCAAATATGCAAAGAGAAAGTATCTTTTACTAATCCGGATTCAGAGTTCACCAGGGGCTTTTGCTGATTTGCCGTGAAGTGTGTCCGACGCCGCGAAATTCTTCCGAGCCGAAGAAGGGAGGTCTACGGAGAAGCTATTCTAGTCGCAATATCTTGTGCCAGAGCATCTCATGTCCTTCACCGATCAGCTGAAACAGCTGGTGGAGCTGCATAGGGTGGCCGGACTAGCCATGAAGGATTTGATAATCCGGCTGTGGCTAGCCGAAGCTATGCCCGGCAGCTACTTCAGACTCGTGAGGCCTGTCCTCGGCTGGATATCATCAAGCGATCGACCTGTATTGAGGGTGCTCGTATGGCCTTCGCCCGTTGCAAGATGTGGTGGGCGAAGATGAACGCCGTCGAGCTGGCCCGAGGGCCGCCAGAGGGCAAGGAGCACCGCACACTCGAGCGCTATTTTGCAATGTCCTGGAGGGGTCTCGCATTGTAGTAGCGCAGTGCGGGTAGGACTTTATTTTCGAATGAATACATTCATGTTGTCTTTGCCTTGTATGATGAAACAAAGTCAGTTTGTAATATAATTTTTGTTATGTTTTAATTTTTTTCCTCCTGTGCGGCCGTGTTATATGGAATCTAAGGGTTGGCCAGTCGTCGGCTTCTGCCCCCACGTAGGTAGCACGGGGGTGTTCGGGATGGAATCTAAACAATCTTGATCCAATTGTATGGTCCTTGAAGGAGTTGTTTAGCGCAACGAACCAGGCAATCGGACTATGCGGCTTAAACGCCCTCACTTAGCCATAGGAGTTTTACAATAAAACATAGGCGCAGCCCCTAGTTTTTGAACCAGAGTGCTAGGAGAGCCTGATTGGGAAGTAGCGATCCTTCGCGTAATGCGGGAGAAATCTCCAATGATTTGTAACCTCCGAACAGCTGACCGGCTCTTGCCACATCATGACAGTCAGTTTTTGGCTTTCTCTACTGAGGTGCTCCTTTGGATAAACCAGGGCACAATCGCAGTAGTTCTCCCTTTACTATGTTAGCCGATATAGCGGAACGTAAGGTAGCAAGCACATGAGCCGGGCAACCCAACTATTGACCAAAGACATGATTCAGAGCCAATGCATATAATGCTAAATCCGGGGTGCCGAACTATACTATAAAAAGTGTTCGGACCTTGTTGCCGTATTGTGGAGCACCTGAGAGCCCCTCGCAAATATGAAACGTACCAGAGTGTACGGGTGCTAGAAAATGAATTATTGACGAAAAATAGAAAGAAAGCAGAGGTGATATATTGGGCCCTTAAACTTGAGCCACGAACTGTTTCATTATAATTCGGTTAATGCGTCAAAGCGCGTTAATACAAATAGTGCGATAGGCAACCGACTATTTAACATGCCATGACCCGAGGCGAGCTGCGTGTGGGTCCTGACAACAGGTAGAGTGACCTCTAGAACTTCCCCTATACATCTATGCTTCTTGCCATCCTGGTGTTTTTAGCCTTTTACAGGACTGATAATAAGGCCGTCCAACAAGGCCTATGTAAAAGAAACCTGGAAAAGGAAAAAGGAAATAATAAAAGTATATGTGTGTCCGGGATCGGTCAAGCCGAACTGTGGATCATAAGATTTTTGTGCCTCCGTCGATACCCATGAAATTTTTAGTGCGTAATTATGTACGCGTGGTACGAATGCCACTGCCTGATCGGGGCTGGGACGGAGGCCAAATTTCTAGTCAAGCTCTTGATGAGCTGCACCGTCCTGGTGCAGCGTAGTCCGGACCTTCTTTACGATGTCCCGGGGCTCGGCAGCCGGATTACGGTTCTGCTTGAGAAGGCCGCTCTGTACTTCTGCTGCTAGGGCGGCGGTGTGCTCCTCTGTTCGGAGGGAGCGTTCCGTGTTTCCGTTGACTGTTATGACACCGCGTGGGCCGGGCATCTTGAGCTTGAGATAAGCATAGTGCGGCACCGCATTGGACCGAGCAAATCCCGTCCGTCCGAGCAGTGTGTGACAACCACTGCGGAATGGGACGATGTCGAAGATTAACTCCTCACTACGGAAGTTGTCGGGGGATCCAAAGACAACCTCTAGTGTGATTGAGCCCGTACAGCGGGCCTCTACACCTGGTATGACTCCTTTGAAGGTAGTCTTTGTTGGCTTGATCCTTGATGGGTTAATGCCCATTTTGCGCACCGTGTCTTGATAGAGAAGATTGAGTCTGCTACCACCGTCCATGAGGACTCTCGTTAGGTGGAGTCCATCAATGATTGGGTCCAGGACTAGTGCGGCTGATCCGCCATGCCGGATACTGATCGGATGATCCCGACGATCAAAAGTGATCGGGCATGATGACCATGGATTGAATTTGGGGGCGACTGGCTCTATCGCATAGACGTCCCTTAATGCGCGTTTGCGTTCCCTTTTGGGGATGTGTGTGACATATATCATGTTTACTATTTTCACTTGAGGGGGAAACTTCTTTTGTCCCCCTGTGTTCGGTTGCCGGGGCTCCTCTTCATCGTCCTCACTTTGTGATCCCTTTTCCCTGTTCTCGGTGTTTAATTTGCCGACCTGTTTAAAAACCAAGCAGTCTCTGTTGGTATGATTGGCTGGTTTTTCTGGGGTGCCATGTATCTGGCACGGACGATCGAGTATGCGGTCCAGGCTGGATGGTCCCTGATTGTTTCTCTTGTATGGTTTCTTCCGCTGGTTGGACTTGGAGCCGCTGAATCTGGCGTTGACTGTAGTGTCGTCGGTATTATCACCATTGCTTCGACATTTGTGTCTGTTACGTCGGAGCTTGCCGTTGTTGTTCTTATCCTCGGAAGGGCCTGCCTCGCTGGCTGTGTTTTTGCTGCGAGCCAACCAACTATCCTCACCCACGCAAAAGCGGGTCATGAGTGTCGTGAGGGCTGCCATAGATTTTGGCTTTTCTTGGCCGAGGTGGCGGGCGAGCCATTCGTCGCGGATGCTGTGTTTAAAGGCCGCTAAGGCTTTGGCATCCGGACAGTCGACGATTTGGTTCTTTTTAGTTAGGAACCTAGTCCAGAACTTCCTGGCTGACTCCCCGGGCTGTTGGACTATGTGACTTAAGTCATCGGCGTCCGGCGGCCGAACATATGTACCTTGGAAGTTGTCGAGAAAGGCTTCTTCCAGGTCCTCCCAGCTGCCAATAGAATTCTTGGGCAGACTGTTTAGCCAGTGTCGGGCTGGCCTTTTAAGTTTTAGTGGGAGGTATTTGATGGCGTGAAGATCATCCCCACGGGCCATGTGGATATGGAGAATAAAATCCTCTATCCATACCGCGGGATCGGTTGTTCCATCGTAGGATTCAATGTTTACGAGTTTGAACCCTTCTGGGAATTCATGATCCATTACTTCGTCAGTGAAACAAAGAGGGTGCGCGACGCCTCTATATCGGGCCGCATCGCGATGTAGCTCTGATGGAGTCCGTCTGCGGCATTTAGCTCGGGCGTGACTAGGTTTGTCACGCCCGAATAGATAGCTGTCCCCACGCCTTGAGTCATGTCCTCGCGATCCGTAGATCGATCTTGTGTGCTCCCCTCTACTGTCCAGTTCTTGGCGGAGGTCATCTGTATGGCCCCGAGCTATCTTATCCCTGCCTTTACGGCTAAGTGGACAGTCTGGTTTTCGGCTCGAGTTGCAGTTTTATCCCGACCGCGCGGAGGCCGATCAGCCGCGTTGTGAGATGCTAGTGCGGGATCTGGCGCCTCATCGTCGAACTGAGGTAGTAATATGTGCTTCGGGGCTCCTCAGGCACGACAAAGTCTTCGTTGCCGAGGCTCACCTCCTCCTCGGAGGGCGGACGGTAACGACCATCGTCCGAGTCTTCTTCTACGGCCTGTTCGTCAGGGCTGACATGCCCTGATTCCCGGTTGTCTCATTCGGCAGTTTGTTCATCGAGTTCTTCTGTGTCTTCGACACCATCTAGTGTGTTGTCGTCTCCTGTGCCGGTGTTGCTATCGCTGCTGTGGTGGGATTTAGAGCGGAGCCGCTGACACCGGTGCTTTGGCTGTGTTTTAGGAGGGTCCTCCTTTGCTGGGTTCTCCTTGTCATCGCCGCTGTTATTTTTCGGCGTATCTACCATGTAGACGTCGTATGAGGAAGTGGTCGTCCATCATCTGGTGAACGACGGGTTTTGGGCCTCCTCAGCTCCGGCATCGTCGTCCATACCGTCAATGTCTTCGGAGTCATGGTCAAGCATGTCGGTTAAGTCTTCGACAGTGGCTATGAAGTGGGTGGTGGGTGGGAGGCAAAATTCTCCCCCATGATCAGCCTCCAGCTCGAACCGGACATAATTCGGGTGTGAGTCCCCCGCCAAGGACATATTTCTTAACGAATTTAGTACAACGCCCAAGGGCGAATGCTGGAAGATGTCTGCGGTGCTAAACTGAAAGATCGATAAGCGATCTAGTTCGGCGTCCGCGGATGCACATGGCTCGGAATTTATGAACAGAGACGAGTCCGGAGTTCAGGTGACAAAGACAACATGTGACTTTAGTTCTATGTTCGGCTCCAACGCCGTGGAATCTGCGGCCTCCATGGTGGGGTTGAGCCTCCCATCCTCGAACGGTGCAATATGCTCCGGATCTACGGCCGGAGCAGTTACAGGAGCAATCTCCTGGATGCGTCCCGACAAGAGATTTAGGTCATGTTCATCGGGGTGACTAGGAGCGGTTGCCGCGGTCTCGAATCCGACAAAGATTAAATCTCCACGGATGTCCGTGACGTAATTCGAGCTCCCAAATCTCACCTGATGGCCAGGGGCGTAGCTGTCGATCTACTCCATGTGGCCAAGCGAGTTGGCCCGCAGTAGGAAGCCGCCGAACACAAAGATCTATCCGGGGAGGAAGGTTTCCCCTTCGACATCATTGTTGTTGACGATTGAAGGAGCCGTCTAACCTTTTTGGGACGGCGTAGTGGAACTCTCAATGAAAGCACCAATGTCGGTGTCAAAACCGGCGGATCTCGGGTAGGGGGTCCCGAACTGCGCATCTAAGGTCGATGGTAACAGGAGACAGGGGACACAATGTTTACCTAGGTTCGGGCCCTCTCTATGGAGGTAATACCCTACTTCCTGCTTGATTGATCTTGATGAATATGAGTATTACAAGAGTTGATCTACCACGAGATCGTAATAGCTAAACCCTAGAAGTCTATCCTGTATGACTAAGGTAATGAATATCTCCCCTTTCCGGACTAAGTCCTCCGGTTTATATAGACACAGGGGAGATCTAGGGTTACACAAGGTCGGTTACAGAGAAAGGAATCTACATATCCGGTCGCCAAGCTTGCCTTCCATGCCAAGGGGAGTCCCATCCGGACACGGGTGCGGTCTTCGGTCTTCGTATCTTCACAACCCATCAGTCTGGCCCATGGCTAACAAGCCGGACGCCCGAGGACCCCTTAGTCCAGGACTCCCTCAGTTCCTGAGGCCGTCATCATGAGGCCTCATGAGGAACTCCCACCTGCACCCACCTCAGTCACACCAGACTGTGGCCAACCGCCAGGCGCTCGCCTGCTAATGGCGCTCGAGCCTAACCCTGAGTGCTAGATAACAAAGACCAGGGCCTATGTGAAGGAGTACACCTCTTTTGTGCATCAGTAAAACTTCATTTTCTAAGTGTTACAAGTGCTTGTCATGAAGTGCCCTCAAGAGGCATGCGCGCTCGCGATCTTCATTTTGAGTATCACGCGAGCGGGGGCTGGACATGGTGCCTATGCTTGGGTCAGACCCAACAACACCACTAAACCCAAGTGACTGAGCTCTGGCTCGCGGGCCTGCTCCGTGCATGTCACCTTACCAAGGTCCTTGGTACTTGTCTCCTCGCTTGATACCCCCAAGCAACCTCACGAGCGCGCGCCACCTCACTACTTGCAAAAACTTGGTGGCAATCTCACTAATGCAGGGCACAAGAAGCTTCACGAGCCCTCCTCCTCAAGGGACCTCGCGAGCGCCACTTCGCGAGGCAGCTGCTGCATCGCCACCATAGGGCACCCATGAGGGCCTCAAGGGTAGACGCTCGTCGTGAGGCGCAGCCCACTGTTGGGGAACGTAGTAATTTCAAAAAAATCCTACGCACACACAGGATCATGGTGATGCATAGCAACGAGAGGGGAGAGTGTGTCCACGTACTCTCGTAGACCGAAAGCGGAAGCATTAGCACAACGCGGTTGATGTAGTCGTACGTCTTCACGATCTGACCGATCCAAGTACCGAACGCACGACACCTCCGAGTTCTGCACACGTTCAACTCGATGACGTCCCCCGAACTCCGATCCAGCCGAGCTTTGAGGGAGAGTTCCGTCAGCACGACGGCGTGGTGACGATGATGATGTTCTACCGACGCAGGGCTTCACCTAAGGACCGCTACAATATTATCGAGGTGGACTATGGTGGAGAGGGGCACCGCACACGGCTAAAAGATCCAAGAGATCAATTGTTGTCTAGAGGTGCCCCCCTGCCCCCGTATATAAAGGAGGGAGGAAGAGGCCGGCCCTAGAGGGGGCGTGCCAAGTGTGGGGAGTCCTTCTAGGACTCCCAAGTCCTAGTAGGATTCCCCTTTCCTTTTCAGAGTAGGAGAGAAGGAAAGAGGGGGAGAGGGAGAAGGAAAAGGGGGCTGTACCCCTTGTCCAATTCGGACCAGAGGGGGGGTGCGCGCCTCCTTCCTTTTGGCCTCTCTCCTCTATTCCCGTATGGCCCAATAAGGCCCAATACTTCTCCCGGTGAATTCCGTAACTCCCCGGTACTCCGAAAATACCCGAATCACTCGGAACCTTTCCGATGTCCGAATATAATCGTCCAATATATTGATCTTTACGTCTCGACCATTTCGAGACTCCTTGTCATGTCCCTGATCTCATCCGGGACTCCGAACTACCTACGGTACATCAAAACACATAAACTCATAATACAAATCGTCACAAAACTTTAAGCGTGCGGACCCTACGGGTTCGAGAACTATGTAGACATGACCAAGACACGTCTCCGGTCAATAACCAATAGCGGAACCTGGATGCTCATATTGGCTCCTACATATTCTACGAAGATCTTTATCGGTCAAACCGCATAACAACATACGTTGTTCCCTTTGTCATCGGTATGTTACTTGCCCGATATTTCATCGTCGGTATCTCAATACCTAGTTCAATCTCGTTACCAGCAAGTCTCTTTACTCGTTCCGTAATACATCATCTCGCAACTAACTCATTAGTCACAATGCTTGCAAGGCTTATAGTGATGTGCATTACCGAGAGGGCCCAGAGATACCTCTGTGACAATCGGAGTGACAAATCCTAATCTCGAAATACGCCAACCCAACAAGTACCTTCGGAGACACCTGTAGAGCACCTTTATAATCACCCAGTTATGTTGTGACGTTTGGTAGCACACAAAGTGTTCCTCCGGTAAACGGGAGTTGCATAATCTCATAGTCATAGGAATGTTGGAAATATGCCCTAGAGGCAATAATAAAAAGCATTATTATTATATTTCCTTGTTCATGATAATTGTCTTTATTCGTGCTATAATTGTGTTATCCGGAAATGTAATACATGTGTGAATAACAGACAACAATATGTCCCTAGTGAGCCTCTAGTTGACTAGCTCGTTGATCGATAGATAGTCATGGTTTCCTGACTATGGACATTGGATGTCATTGATAACGAGATCACATCATTAAGAGAATGATGTGATGGACAAGACCCAATCCTAAACATAGCATAAGATCGCATAGTTCGTTTGCTAGAGTTTTCCAATGTCAAGTATCCTTTCCTTAGACCATGAGATCGTGTAACTCCCGGATACCGTAGGAGTGCTTCGGGTGTGCCAAACGTCACAACGTAACTGGGTGACTATAAAGGTATACTACGGGTATCTCTGAAAGTGTCTGTTGGGTTGACATGGATCGAGACTGGGATTTGTCACTCCGCTTGACGGAGAGGTATCACCGGGCCCTCTCGGTAATGCATCATCATAATGAGCTCAATGTGATCAAAGTGTTTGATCAAAGGATCATGCATTACTGTACGAGAAAAGTGACTTGCCGGTAACGAGATTGAACGAGGTATTGGGACACCGACGATCGAATCTCGGGCAAGTAAAATACCGATTGACAAAGGGAATCGTATACGGGATTAATTGAATCCTCGACATCGTGGTTCATCCGATGAGATCATCGTGGAGCATGTGGGAGCCAACATGGGTATCCAGATCCCGCTGTTGGTTATTGCCCGAGAGCCGTCTCGGTCATGTCTGCATGTCTCCCGAACCCGTAGGGTCTACACACTTAAGGTTTGGTGACGCTAGGGTTGTGAAGATATGTATATGCAGTAACCCGAATGTTGTTCAGAGTCCCGGATAAGATCTCGGACGTCATGAGGAGTTTCGGAATGGTCCGGAGGTAAAGAATTATATATAGGAAGTGTTGTTTTGGCCATCGGGACAAGTTTCGGGGTTATCGGTATTGTACCGGGACCACCGGGTGGGGCCACCTATCCCGGAGGGCCCCATGGGCCAAAGTGGGGAGGGGAACCAGCCCATAGTGGGCTGGTGCGCCCCCCTAGGCCCACCCCATGCGCCTAGGGTTGAAACCCTAGGGGTGGGGGCGCCCCACCTTGGCTTGGGGGCCACTCCAGCCCTTGGCCGCCGCCCCCCTTGGGAGATCCAATCTCCCAGGGCCAGCGCCCCCCCAGGGGCCTATATAAAGGGGGGAGGGGAAAGGGGGCTGCGCACCCTTGCTCCTGGCGCCTCCTGCTCCCTCCCCAACACCTCCTCCTCCTCCGTTGAGCACGGCGAAGCCCTGCCGGAGTACTGTAGTTCCACCATCACCACGCCGTCGTGCTGCTGCTGGAGCCATCTTCCCCAACCTCTCCTTTGCCTTGCTGGATCAAGAAGAAGGAGACGTTACGCTGACCGTATGTGTGTTGAACGCGGAGGTGCCGTGCTTTCGGTGCTAGGATCTCCGGTGATTTGGATCACGTCGTGTACGACTACCTCATCCCCGTTCGTTGAACGCTTCCGCTCGCGATCTACAAAGTGGTATGTAGATGCAATCTCTCTCCCATGACTCGTTGCTAGATGAACTCATAGATGGATCTTGGTGAAACCATAGGAAAAATTTTAATTTTCTGCAACGTTCCCCAACAGTGGCATCATGAGCTAGGTCTATGCGTAGTTCTCTATTGCACGAGTAGAACACAATTTGTTGTGGGCGTAGATGTTGTCAAATTTTCTTGCCGCTACTAGTCTTATCTTGCTTCAGCGGTATTGTGGGATGAAGTGGCCCAGACCAACCTTACACGTACTCTTACGTGAGACCGGTTCCACCGACTAACATGCACTAGTTGCATAAGGTGGCTGGCGGGTGTCTGTCTCTCCCACTTTAGTTGGAGCGGATTCGATGAAAAGGGTCCTTATGAAGGGTAAATAGAAGTTGACAAATCACATTGTGGCTTTCACGTAGGTAAGAAAACGTTCTTGCTAGAACCCTAATTCAGCCACGTAAAACTTGCAACAACAATTAGAGGACGTCTAACTTGTTTTTGCAGCAAGTGCTTTGTGATATGATATGGCCAAAGTTGTGATGAATGATGAATGATCTATATGTGATGTATGAGATGTTCATGCTATTGTAATAGGAATCACGACTTGCATGTCGATGAGTATGACAACTGGCAGGAGCCATAGGAGTTGTCTTTATTTTTTGTATGACCTGCGTGTCATTGAGAAACGCCATGTAAATTACTTTACTTTATTGCTAAACGCGTTAGCCATAGTAGTAGAAGTAATAGTTGGCGAGCAACTTCATGGAGACACGATGATGGAGATCATGATGATGGAGATCATGATGATGGAGATCATGGTGTCAAGCCGGTGACAAGATGATCATGGAGCCCCAAGATGGAGATCAAAGGAGCTATGTGATATTAGCCATATCATGTCACGTTTATTATTTGATTGCATGTGATGTTTATCATGTTTTGCATCTTGTTTACTTAGAACGACGGTAGTAAATAAGATGATCCCTCATAATAATTTCAAGAAGTGTTCCCCCTAACTGTGCACCGTTGCGACAGTTCGTTGTTTCGAAGCACAACGTGATGATCGGGTGTGATAGATTCTAATGTTCACATACAACGGGTGTAAGACAGATTTACACATGCAAACACTTAGGTTGACTTGACGAGCCTAGCATGTACAGACATGGCCTCGGAACACAGAAGACCGAAAGGTCGAGCATGAGTCGTATAGAAGATACGATCAACATGAAGATGTTCACCGATGTTGACTAGTCCGTCTCACGTGATGATCGGACACGGCCTAGTTGACTCGGATCATGTAATACTTAGATGACTAGAAGAGGGATGTCTATCTAAGTGGGAGTTCATTAAATAATTTGATTAGATGAACTTTATTATCATGAACTTAGTCTAAATATTTACAATATGTCTTGTAGATCAAATGGCCAACGTAGTCCTCAACTTCAACGCGTTCCTAGAGAAAACCAAGCTGAAAGACGATGGCAGCAACTATACGGACTGGGTCCGGAACCTGAGGATCATCCTCATAGCTGCCAAGAAAGATTATGTCCTACGAGCACCGCTGGGTGACGCACCTGTTCTCCCTGCTGAACAAGACGTTATGAACGCTTGGCAGTCACGTTCCGATGATTACTCCCTCGTTCAGTGCGGCATGCTTTACAGCTTAGAGCCGGGGCTCCAAAAGCGTTTTGAGAGACATGGAGCATATGAGATGTTCGAAGAGCTGAAAATGGTTTTCCAAGCTCATGCCCGGGTCGAGAGATATGAAGTCTCCGACAAATTCTTTAGCTGTAAGATGGAGGAAAATAGCTCTGTCAGTGAACACATACTCAAAATGTCTGGGTTGCACAACCGCTTGACTCAACTGGAAGTTAATCTCCCGGATGAAGCGGTCATTGACAGAATCCTCCAGTCGCTTCCACCTAGCTACAAGAGCTTTGTGATGAACTACAATATGCAGGGGATGGTAAAGACCATTCCTGAGGTATATGCTATGCTGAAATCAGTAGAGGTAGAAATCAAGAAGGAGCATCAAGTGTTGATGGTGAATAAAACCACTAAGTTCAAGAAGGGCAAGGGTAAAAAGAACTTCAAGAAGGACGGCAAGGAAGTTGCCGCGCCCGGTAAGCAAGTTGCCGGGAAGAAGCCAAAGAATGGACCCAAGCCCGAGACTGAGTGCTTTTATTGCAAGGGAAGTGGTCACTGGAAGCGGAACTGCCCCAAATACTTAGCGGACAAGAAGGCCGGCAAAACAAAAGGTATATGTGATATACATGTAATTGATGTGTACCTTACCAGGACTCGTAGTAGCTCTTGGGTATTTGATACCGGTGCAGTTGCTCACATTTGTAACTCAAAGCAGGAGCTGCGGAATAAACGAAGACCGGCGAAGGACGAGGTGACGATGCGCGTCGGGAATGGTTCCAAGGTCGATGTGATCGCCGTCGGCACGCTACCTCTACATTTACCTACGGGATTAGTTTTAAACCTCAATAATTGTTATTTAGTGCCAAGTTTGAGCATGAACATTGTGTCTGGATCTCGTTTAATTCGAGATGGCTACTCATTTAAATCCGACAATAATGGTTGTTCTATTTATATGAGAGATATGTTTTATGGTCATGCTCCGATGGTTAATGGTTTATTCTTAACGAATCTCGTACGTGATGATACACATATTCATAGTGTGAATACCAAAAGAGTTAAAGTTGATAACAATAGTCCCACATATTTGTGGCACTGCCGCCTTGGTCACATAGGTGTCAAACGCATGAAGAAGCTCCATGCAGATGGACTTTTAGAGTCTCTTGATTATGAATCATTTGACACGTGCGAACCATGCCTCATGGGTAAAATGACCAAGACTCCGTTCTCAGGAACAATGGAGCGAGCAAGCAACTTATTGGAAATCATACATACCGATGTGTGCGGTCCAATGAGTGTTGAGGCTCGTGGTGGCTATCGTTATGTTCTCACCCTCACTGATGACTTGAGTAGATATGGGTATATCTACTTAATGAAACACAAGTCTGAAACCTTTGAAAAGTTCAAGGAATTTCAGAGTGAGGTTGAAAATCAACGTGATGAAAAGATCAAGTTTCTACGATCAGATCGTGGAGGAGAATACTTGAGTCATGAATTTGGCACACACTTAAGAAAATGTGGAATAGTTTCACAACTCACGCCGCCTGGAACACCTCAGCGTAATGGTGTGTCCGAACGTCGTAATCGCACTCTATTAGATATGGTGCGATCTATGATGTCTCTTACCGACTTACCGCTATCCTTTTGGGGCTATGCTTTAGAGACTGCCGCATTCACTTTAAATAGGGCTCTGTCGAAATCCGTTGAGACGACACCGTATGAATTATGGTTTGGGAAGAAACCTAAGCTGTCGTTTCTAAAAGTTTGGGGATGCGATGCTTATGTCAAGAAACTTCAACCTGAGAAGCTCGAACCCAAGTCGGAAAAATGCGTCTTCATAGGATACCCTAAAGAAACTGTTGGGTATACCTTCTACCTCAGATCCGAAGGCAAGATCTTTGTTGCCAAGAATGGATCCTTTCTAGAGAAAGAGTTTCTCTCGAAAGAAGTAAGTGGGAGGAAAGTAGAACTTGATGAAGTGTTACCTTTTGAACCGGAAAATGGCGAAACTCAAGAAAACGTTCCTGAGGTGCCTGCACCGACTAGAGAGGAAATTAATGATGATGATCAAGATACTTATAATCAAGCTCCTACTGAAATTCGAAGGTCCACAAGGACACGTTCCGCACCAGAGTGGTACGTCAACCCTGTCTTGGAAATCATGTTGTTAGACAACGGTGAACCTTCGAACTATGAGGAAGCAATGGCGGGCCCGAATTACGACAAATGGCTAGAAGCCATGAAATCCGAGATAGGATCCATGTATGAAAACGAAGTATGGACTTTGACTGACTTGCCCGTTGAGCGGCGAGCCATAGAAAATAAATGGATCTTTAAGAAGAAGACAGACGCGGATGGTAATGTGACCATCTATAAAGCTCGGCTTGTCGCTAAGGGTTATCGACAAGTTCAAGGAATTGACTACAATGAGACTTTCTCACCGGTAGCGAAGCTGAAGTCCGTCCGAATCATGTTAGCAATTGCCGCATTCTACGATTATGAAATATGGCAAATGGACGTCAAAACGGCATTCCTTAATGGTTTCCTTAAGGAAGAATTGTATATGATGCAGCCGGAAGGTTTTGTCGATCCTAAGAATGCTGACAAGGTGTGCAAGCTCCAACGCTCGATTTATGGGCTGGTGCAAGCATCTCGGAGTTGGAACATTCGCTTTGATGAGATGATCAAAGCGTTTGGGTTTACACAGACTTATGGAGAAGCCTGCGTTTACAAGAAAGTGAGTGGGAGCTCTGTAGCATTTCTCATATTATATGTAGACGACATACTTTTGATGGGAAATGATATAGAACTCTTGGACAACATTAAGGCCTACTTGAATAAAAGTTTTTCAATGAAGGACCTTGGAGAAGCTGCTTATATATTAGGCATCAAGATCTATAGAGATAGATCAAGACGCCTCATAGGTCTTTCACAAAGCACATACCTTGATAAGATATTGAAGAAATTCAATATGGATCAATCTAAGAAAGGGTTCTTACCTGTGTTACAAGGTGTGAAATTGAGCTCAGCTCAATGTCCGACCACGGCAGAAGATATAGAAGAGATGAGTGTCATCCCCTATGCCTCAGCCATAGGTTCTATTATGTATGCCATGCTGTGTACCAGACCTGATGTAAACCTTGCCGTAAGTCTGGTAGGAAGGTACCAAAGTAATCCCGACAAGGAACACTGGACAGCGGTCAAGAATATCCTGAAGTACCTGAAAAGGACTAAGGAAATGTTTCTCGTTTATGGAGGTGACGAAGAGCTCGTCGTAAAGGGTTACGTCGACGCTAGCTTCGACACAGATCTGGATGACTCTAAGTCACAAACCGGATACGTGTATATTTTGAATGGTGGGGCAGTAAGCTGGTGCAGTTGCAAGCAAAGCGTCGTGGCGGGATCTACATGTGAAGCGGAGTACATGGCAGCCTCGGAGGCAGCACATGAAGCTATTTGGGTGAAGGAGTTCATCACCGACCTCGGAGTCATACCCAATGCGTCGGGGCCAATCAAACTCTTCTGTGATAACACTGGAGCTATTGCACTTGCCAAGGAGCCCAGGTTTCACAAGAAGACCAGGCACATCAAGCGTCGCTTCAACTCCATTCGTGAAAATGTTCAAGATGGAGACATAGAAATTTGTAAAGTACACATGGATCTGAATGTCGCAGATCCGTTGACTAAACCTCTCCCTAAGGCAAAACATGATCAGCACCAGAACTCTATGGGTGTTCGATTCATCACAATGTAACTAGATTATTGACTCTAGTGCAAGTGGGAGACTGTTGGAAATATGCCCTAGAGGCAATAATAAAAAGCATTATTATTATATTTCCTTGTTCATGGTAATTGTCTTTATTCGTGCTATAATTGTGTTATCCGGAAATCGTAATACATGTGTGAATAACAGACAACAATATGTCCCTAGTGAGCCTCTAGTTGACTAGCTCGTTGATCGACAGATAGTCATGGTTTCCTGACTATGGACATTGGATGTCATTGATAACGAGATCACATCATTAAGAGAATGATGTGATGGACAAGACCCAATCCTAAACATAGCATAAGATCGCATAGTTCGTTTGCTAGAGTTTTCCAATGTCAAGTATCCTTTCCTTAGACCATGAGATCGTGTAACTCCCGGATACCGTAGGAGTGCTTTGGGTGTGCCAAACGTCACAACGTAACTAGGTGACTATAAAGGTATACTACGGGTATCTCTGAAAGTGTCTGTTGGGTTGACATGGATCGAGACTGGGATTTGTCACTCCGCTTGACGGAGAGGTATCACCGGGCCCTCTCGGTAATGCATCATCATAATGAGCTCAATGTGATCAAAGTGTTTGATCACAGGATCATGCATTACGGTACGAGAAAAGTGACTTGCCGGTAACGAGATTGAACAAGGTATTGGGATACCGACGATCGAATCTCGGGCAAGTAAAATACCGATTGACAAAGGGAATCGTATACGGGATTAATTGAATCCTCGACATCGTGGTTCATCCGATGAGATCATCGTGGAGCATGTGGGAGCCAACATGGGTATCCAGATCCCGCTGTTGGTTATTGCCCGAGAGCCGTCTCGGTCATGTCTGCATGTCTCCCGAACCCGTAGGGTCTACACACTTAAGGTTTGGTGACGCTAGGGTTGTGAAGATATGTATATGCAGTAACCCGAATGTTGTTCGGAGTCCCGGATGAGATCCCGGACGTCACGAGGAGTTTCGGAATGGTCCGGAGGTAAAGAATTATATATAGGAAGTGCTGTTTTGGCCATCGGGACAAGTTTCGGGGTTGTCGGTATTGTACCGGGACCACCGGAGGGTCCCGGGGGGTCCACCGGGTGGGGCCACCTATCCCGGAGGGACCCATGGGCCAAAGTGGGGAGGGGAACCAGCCCATAGTGGGCTGGTGCGCCCCCTAGGCCTACCCCATGCGCCTAGGGTTGAAACCCTAGGGGTGGGGGGCGCCCCACCTTGGCTTGGGGGCCACTCCAGCCCTTGGCCGCCGCCCCCCTTGGGAGATCCAATCTCCCAGGGCCGGCGCCCCCCAGGGGCCTATATAAAGGGGGGGAGGGGAAAGGGGGCTGCGCACCCTTGCTCCTGGCGCCTCCCTCTCCCTCCCCAACACCTCCTCCTCCTCCGTTGAGCACGGCGAAGCCCTGCCGGAGTACTGTAGTTCCACCATCACCACGCCGTCGTGCTGCTGCTGGAGCCATATTCCCCAACCTCTCCTTTGCCTTGCTGGATCAAGAAGAAGGAGACGTTACGCTGACCGTACGTGTGTTGAACGCGGAGGTGCCGTGCTTTCGGTGCTAGGATCTCCGGTGATTTGGATCACGTCGTGTACGACTACCTCATCCCCGTTCGTTGAACGCTTCCGCTCGCGATCTACAAAGTGGTATGTAGATGCAATCTCTCTCCCATGACTTGTTGCTAGATGAACTCATAGATGGATCTTGGTGAAACCGTAGGAAAAGTTTTAATTTTCTGCAACGTTCCCCAACAAGGAACATGTATAAGTCATGAAGAAAGCAATAGCAACATACTAAACGATCAAGTGCTAAGCTAACGGAATGGGTCAAGTCAATCACATCATTCTCCTAATGATGTGACCCCGTTAATCAAATGACAACTCATGTCTATGGCTAGGAAACATAACCATCTTTGATCAACGAGCTAGTCAAGTAGAGGCATACTAGTGACACTCTGTTTGTCTATGTACTCACACATGTATTATGTTTCCGGTTAATACAATTCTAGCATGAATAATAAACATTTATCATGAAATAAGGAAATAAATAATAACTTATTATTTCCTCTAGGGCATATTTCCTTCACCCACGAGCCACGACACGCAAATCATCACATTGCAAAAAGCTAAGTCTATTGTGCCTCGAGAGCCGTTCACAACGCCTCTCAAATTCTTTCCCTCAGAACCTCGCTGAGCGTTGATTTTTCTTTTTCATGCGAGCCGCTTGCACGTCAAAGAGGGGCTTCCCGAGCAACGCGCCCTGGGAGCCCCTACCGCCTCGCAGAGCCCTACACCCTCTGTCCTTGTCTAGGCACGCGCCCTAACATACCAGTTACAGTCATAGCTCACTCAGGGGCTGGGTCCTGACGACGTAGAGCACCAAGGCAAGCAAGACGAGAAAAGTAAGCCTCACAAGGAGCGTACATGGCAACAAAGCATTAAGCACTTAATACGAGTCTTTACCAAAGCATCATTTTCACGCCCCCGCGGGGCTACATTGATTCTGATACAGGAACAAAAGAAAGGAACTGTCTTCAAAGATCCGACTCGGGCGGCGCCTACACCAGGTCGAAATTGTCGCCCTCGCTCTTGATGCTCGGGGAGCCTTGTCATCTTTGCTCTCACTGGTGGGGTCGGCGTCGCTGCCACTCTCTCTCTCTTCATACAACACTCCATATGGCCGTCGGAGACCTCGAAGAACTTCACGAAGAGTTTGGCAGTCCCATCGTACCTGACTTGAGGAGCTGCCCCCGCCTTAGGCCGTGGGAGCGGGCGAACGACTTCCACCCCACGTCAATATCATGAAGCCGGTGGGGGAGAACTCTGCCCTCACCCAAGAGGGGTTGTTGCAGCAGCCCTCTGCCCGTAGCCACAGGCCCGAGGGCCCGCTATCCTCCATTGCTCTCGTAAAGGAGTCCGGGAGGTGGAGCCAACTACGTACGAGGCCGATGATGCAGCTGTTGGGGATCGTAGCAGAAATTAAAATTTTCCTACGCATCACCAAGATCTATCCATGGAGTATTCTAGCAACGAGGGGATAGGAGAGCATCTACATACCACTTGTAGATCACAACGGAAGCATTCAAGGAGAACGTGGATGATGGAGTCGTACTCGCCGTGATCCGAATCACCGATGACCAGCGCCGAAAGGACGGCACCTCCGCGTTCAACACACGTACGGTTGGGATGACGTCTCCTCCTTCTTGATCCAGCAAGGGGGAAGGAGAGGTTGATGAAGATCCAGCAGCACGACGGCGTGGTGGTGGATGCAGCAGAGTTCCAGCAGGGCTTCACCAAGCTTTTGTGGAGAGAGGGAGAGGTGTAACGGGGAGAGGGAGGCGCCAAGGCTGCAGGGTGCGGCTTCCCTCCCTCTCCCCCCCTTTATATAGGCCCCCTAGGGGGGGGCGCCGCCCTGGAGATCCATCTCCAGGAGGGGGCGACGGCCAGGGGGGATGGCTTGCCCCCCAAGCCAAGTGGGGCGCCCCCTGCCCTAGGGTTTCAAACCCTAGGCGCAGGGGGGAGGCCCATGGGGGGGCGCACCAGCCCACTATGGGCTGGTTCCCTCCCCACTTCAGCCCACGGGGCCCTCCGGGATAGGTGGCCCCACCCGGTGGACCCCCGGGACCCATCTGGTGGTCCCGGTACAATACCGGTGACCCCCAGATCATTCCCGATGGCCGAAACGACACTTCCCATATATAATTCTTTACCTCCGGACCACTCCGGAACCTCTCGTGACGTCCGGGATCTCATCCGGGACTTCGAACAACCTTCGGTTTGCTGCATACTAATATCTTTAACAACCCTAGCGTCACCGAACCTTAAGTGTGTAGACCCTACGGGTTCGGGAGACATGCAGACATGACTGAGACGATCTCCGGTCAATAACCAACAGCGGGATCTGGATATCCATGTTGGCTCCCACATGCTCCTCGATTATCTCATCGGATGAACCACGATGTCGAGGACTTAATCAATCCCGTACTCAATTCCCTTTGTCCATCGGTACGATACTTGCCCGAGATTCGATCGTCGGTATACCGATACCTTGTTCAATCTCATTACCGGCAAGTCTCTTTACTCGTTCCCTTAATTCATCATCCCGTGAAGAACACCTTGATCACATTGAGCTCATTATGATGATGTCTTACCGAGTGGGCCCAGAGATACCTCTCCATCACACGGAGTGACAAATCCCAGTCTCGATTCATGCCAACCCAACAGATACTTTCGGAGATACCTGTAGTGCACCTTTATAGTCACCCAGTTACGTTGTGACGTTTGATACACCCAAAGCATTCCTACGATATCCGGGAGTTGCATAATCTCATGGTCTAAGGAATGATACTTGACATTCAGAAAAGCTCTAGCAAACGAACTACACGATCTTTGTGCTATGCTTAGGTTTGGGTCTTGTCCATCACATCATTCTCCTAATGATGTGATCCCGTTATCAATGACATCCCCATGTCCATAGTCAGGAAACCATGACTATCTATTGATCAACGAGCTAGTCAACTAGAGGCTTACTAGGGACACATTGTGGTCTATGTATTCACACATGTATTATGATTTCCGAACAATACAATTATAGCATGAACAATAGACAATTATCATGAACAAGGAAATATAATAATCCATTTATTATTGCCTCTAGGGCATATTTCCAACAGTCTCCCACTTGCACTAGAGACAATAGTCTAGTTACATTGTGATGAATCGCACACCCATGGAATTTTGGTGTTGATCATGTTTTGCTCTAGGGAGAGGTTTAGTCAACGGATCCGCCACATTCAGGTCCGTATGTACTTTACAAATCTCTATGTCTCCATTTTGAACACTTTCACGAATGGAGTTGAAGCGACGCTTGATATGCCTGGTCTTCCTGTGAAACCTGGGCTCCTTCGCAAGGGCAATTGCTCCAGTGTTGTCACAGAAGAGAGTCATCGGGTCCGACGCATTGGGTATGACTCCTAGGTCGGTGATGAGCTCCTTCACCCAGACTGCTTCTTGTGCTGCCTCCGAGGCTGCCATATACTCTTCTTCACATGTAGATCCCGCCACGACGCTTTGCTTGCAACTGTACCAGCTTACTGCCCCTCCATTCAAAATATACACGTATCCGGTCTGTGACTTGGAGTCATCCAGATCTGTGTCGAAGCTAGCGTCGACGTAACCCTTTACGACGAGCTCTTCGGCACCTCCATAAACGAGAAACATATCCTTAGTCCTTTTCAGGTACTTCAGGATGTTTTTGACCGCTGTCCAGTGTTCCTTGCCGGGATTACTTTGGTACCTACCTACCAAACTTACGGCAAGGTTTACATCGGGTCTGGTACACAGCATGGCATACATAATAGACCCTATAGCTGAGGCATAGGGGATGACACTTATCTCTTCTATATCTTTTGCCGTGGTCGGGCATTGAGCCGTGCTCAATCGCACACCTTGCAATACAGGCAAGAACCCCTTCTTGGACTGATCCATTTTGAACTTCTTCAAAATCTTGTCAAGGTACGTACTTTGTGAAAGACCGATGAGGCGTCTCGATCTATCCCTATAGATCTTGATGCCTAATATATAAGCAGCTTCTCCAAGGTCCTTCATTGAAAAACACTTGTTCAAATAGGCCTTTATGCTTTCCAAGAATTCTATATCATTTCCCATCAATAGTATGTCATCCACATATAATATGAGAAATGCTACGGAGCTCCCACTCACTTTCTTGTAAACGCAGGCTTCTCCATAAGTCTGCATAAACCCAAACGCTTTGATCATCTCATCAAAGCGAATGTTCCAACTCCGAGATGCTTGCACCAGCCCATAGATAGAGCGCTGGAGCTTGCATACTTTGTTAGCATTCTTAGGATCGACAAAAACTTCCGACTGCATCATATACAATTCTTCCTTAAGGAAGCCGTTAAGGAATGCCGTTTTGACGTCCATTTGCCATATCTCATAATCATAGTATGCGGCAATTGCTAACATGATTCGGACAGACTTCAGCTTCGCTACGGGAGAGAAAGTCTCATCGTAGTCAACCCCTTGAACTTGCCGATAACCCTTAGCGACAAGTCGAGCTTTATAGATGGTCACATTACCATCCGCGTCTGTCTTCTTCTTGAAGATCCATTTATTTTCTATGGCTCGCCGATCATCGGGCAAGTCACTCAAAGTCCATACTTTGTTTTCATACATGGATTCTATCTCGGATTTCATGGCTTCTAGCCATTTGTCGGAATCTGGGCCCGCCATCGCTTCTTCATAGTTCGAAGGTTCACCGTTGTCCAACAACATGATTTCCAGGACAGGGTTGCCGTACCACTCTGGTGCGGAACGCGTCCTTGTGGACCTACGAAGTTCTGTAGGAGCTTGATCAGAAGTATCTTGATCATCATCATTAACCTCCTCTCTAATCGGTGCAGGCACCACAGGAACATTTTCCTGAGCTGCGCTACTCTGATTTTCAAGAGGTAATACTTCATCAAGCTCTACTTTCCTCTCACTTACTTCTTTCGCGAGAAACTCTTTCTCTAGAAAGGACCCGTTCTTGGCAACAAAGATCTTGCCTTCGGATCTGAGGTAGAAGGTATACCCAACTGTTTCCTTAAGATATCCTATGAAGACGCATTTTTCCGATTTGGGTTCGAGTTTTTCAGGTTGAAGTTTCTTGACATAAACATCGCAACCCCAAACTTTCAGAAACGACAGCTTAGGTTTCTTCCCAAACCATAATTCATACGGTGTCGTCTCAACGGATTTTGACGGAGCCCTATTTAAAGTGAATGCGGCTGTCTCTAGAGCGTATCCCCAAAATGATAGCGGTAGATCTGTAAGAGACATCATAGACCGCACCATATCCAATAGAGTGCGATTACGATGTTCGGACACACCGTTACGCTGAGGTGTTCCAGGCGGCGTGAGTTGTGAAACGATTCCACATTTTCTTAAGTGTGTGCCAAATTCGTGACTTAAATATTCTCTCCCACGATCTGATCGTAAGAACTTTATTTTTCTGTCACGTTGATTCTCAACCTCACTCTGAAACTCCTTGAACTTTTCAAAGGTCTCAGACTTGTGTTTCATTAAGTAGACATACCCATATCTACTCAAATCATCAGTGAGAGTGAGAACATAATGATAGCCTCCGCGAGCCTCAACGCTCATTGGACCACACACATCTGTATGTATGATTTCCAATAAGTTGGTTGCTCGCTCCATTGTCCCTGAGAATGGAGTCTTGGTCATTTTGCCCATGAGGCACGGTTCGCACGTGTCAAATGATTCATAATCGAGAGACTCTAAAAGTCCATCAGCATGGAGCTTCTTCATGCGCTTGACACCAATGTGACCAAGGCGGCAGTGCCACAAGTATGTGGGACTATCGTTACTAACTTTACATCTTTTGGTATTCACACTATGAATATGTGTAACATCACGTACGAGATTCATTAAGAATAAACCATTAACCATCGGAGCATGACCATAAAACATATCACTCATATAAATAGAACAACCATTATTCTCAGATTTAAATGAGTAGCCATCTCGTATTAAACGAGATCCAGATACAATGTTCATGCTTAAACTTGGCACTAAATAACAATTATTGAGGTTTAAAACTAATCCCGTAGGTAAATGTAGAGGTAGCCTGCCGACGGCGATCACATCGACCCTGGAACCATTCCCGACGCGCATCGTCACCTCGTCCTTCGCCAGTCTCCGTTTATTCCGCAGCTCCTGTTTTGAGTTACAAATATGAGCAACGGCACCGGTATCAAATACCCAGGAGCTACTACGAGCACTGGTAAGGTACACATCAATTACATGTATATCACATATACCTTTAGTGTTGCCGGCCTTCTTATCTGCTAAGTACTTGGGGCAATTCCGCTTCCAGTGACCAGTTCCCTTGCAATAAAAGCACTCAGTTTCAGGTTTGGGTCCATTCTTTGACTTTTTCCTGGCAACTGATTTACCAGGCGCGGCAACCTCCTTGCCGACCTTCTTTAAGTTCTTCTTACCCTTGCCTTTCTTGAACTTAGTGGTTTTATTCACCATCAACACTTGATGTTCCTTTTTGATCTCCACCTCTGCAGATTTCAGCATTGAATACAACTCGGGAATGGTCTTTTCCATCCCCTGCATATTGTAGTTCATCACGAAGCTCTTGTAGCTAGGTGGGAGCGACTGAAGGATTCTGTCAATGACCACCTCATCCGGGAGATTAACTTCCAGCTGAGTCAAGCGGTGGTGTAACCCAGACATCTTGAGTATGTGTTCACTGACAGAGCTATTCTCCTCCATCTTACAGCTAAAGAACTTGTCGAAGACATCATATCTCTCGACCCGGGCATGAGCTTGGAAAATCAATTTCAGCTCCTCGAACATCTCATATGCTCCGTGTTGCTCAAAACGCTTTTGAAGCCCCGGTTCTAAGCTGTAAAGCATGCCACACTGAACGAGGGAGTAATCATCAGCACGAGACTGATGGGCGTTCATAACGTCCTGGTTTGCTAGGAATGGTGCATCACCTAGTGGTGCTTCTAGGACATAATCTTTCTTGGCAGCTATGAGGATGATCCTCAGGTTCCGGACCCAGTCCGCATAGTTGCTGCCATCATCTTTCAGCTTGGTTTTCTCTAGGAACGCGTTGAAGTTGAGGGTGACATTAGCGTGGGCCATTTGATCTACAAGACATATTGTAAAGATTTAGACTAAGTTCATGATAATTAAGTTCATTTAATCAAATTAATGAATGAACTCCCACTCAGATTTGACATCCCTCTAGTCATCTAAGTGATACATGATCCGAGTCAACTAGGCCGTGTCCGATCATCACGTGAGACGGACTAGTCATCATCGGTGAACATCTCCATGTTGATCGTATCTTCTATACGACTCATGTTCGACCTTTCGGTCCTCCGTGTTCCGAGGCCATGTCTGTACATGCTAGGCTCGTCAATCCAACCTAAGTGTATTGCGTGTGTAAATCTGGCTTACACCCGTTGTATGCGAACGTAAGGACCTATCACAACCGATCATCACGTGGTGCTTCGAAACGACGAACCTTAGCAACGGTGCACAGTTAGGGAGAACACAATTTTGATATTTTAGTGAGGGATCATCTTATTTATGCTACCGTCGTTCTAAGCAAATAAGATGTAAAACATGATAAACATCACATGCAATCAAATAGTGACATGATATGGCCAACATCATTTCGCTCCTTTGATCTCCATCTTCGGGGCGCCATGTTCATCATCGTCACCGGCATGACACCATGATCTCCATCATCATGATCTCCATCATCGTGTCTTCGTGAAGTTGTCACGTCAACTATTACTTCTACTACTATGGCTAACGCTTTAGCAACAAAGTAAAGTAATTACATGACGATTTAAGTTGACACGCAGGTCATAAATAAATAAAGACAACTCCTATGGCTCCTGCCGGTTGTCATACTCATCGACATGCAAGTCGTGATTCCTATTACAATAACAAGATCATCTCATACATCACATGATTCATCACAACTTCTGGCCATATCACATCACAAAGCACTTGCTGCAAAAACAAGTTAGACGTCCTCTAATTGTTGTTGCAAGTTTTTTACGTGGCTGTTATAGGTTGCTAGCAAGAACGTTTCTTACCTACGTTAAAACCACAACGTGAATTGTCAATCTCTATTTACCCTTCATAAGGACCCTGTTCATCGAATCCGATCCAACTAAAGTGGGAGAGACAGACACCCGCCAGCCACCTTATGCAACTAGTGCATGTCAGTCGGTGGAACCGGTCTCACGTAAGCGTACGTGTAAGGTTGGTCCGGGCCGCTTCATCCCACAATACCGCTGAACCAAGATAGGACTAGTAATGGCAAGAAGAATTGACAATTCGACGCCCACAACTACTTTGTGTTCTACTCGTGCATAGAAACTACGCATAGACCTAGCTCATGATGCCACTATTGGGGATCGTAGCAGAAATTAAAATTTTCCTACGCATCACCAAGATCTATCCATGGAGTATTCTAGCAACGAGGGGATAGGAGAGCATCTACATACCACTTGTAGATCGCAACGGAAGCGTTCAAGGAGAACGTGGATGATGGAGTCGTACTCGCCGTGATCCGAATCACCGATGACCAGCGCCGAAAGGACGGCACCTCCGCGTTCAACACACGTACGGTTGGGATGACGTCTCCTCCTTCTTGATCCAGCAAGGGGGAAGGAGAGGTTGATGAAGATCCAGCAGCACGACGGCGTGGTGGTGGATGCAGCAGAGTTCCAGCAGGGCTTCGCCAAGCTTTTGTGGAGAGAGGGAGAGGTGTAACAGGGAGAGGGAGGCGCCAAGGCTGCAAGGTGCGGCTGCCCTCCCTCTCCCCCCCTTTATATAGGCCCCCTAGGGGGGGCGCCGCCCTGGAGATCCATCTCCAGGAGGGGACGGCGGCCAGGGGGGATGGCTTGCCCCCCAAGCCAAGTGGGGCGCCCCCTGCCCTAGGGTTTCAAACCCTAGGCGCAGGGGGGAGGCCCATGGGGGGGCGCACCAGCCCACTATGGGCTGGTTCCCTCCCCACTTCAGCCCATGGGGCCCTCCGGGATAGGTGGCCCCACCCGGTGGACCCCCGGGACCCATCTGGTGGTCCCGGTACAATACCGGTGACCCCCAGATCATTCCCGATGGCCGAAACGACACTTCCCATATATAATTCTTTACCTCCGGACCACTCCGGAACCTCTCGTGACGTCCGGGATCTCATTCGGGACTCCGAACAACCTTCGGTTTGCTGCATACTAATATCTTTAACAACCCTAGCGTCACCGAACCTTAAGTGTGTAGACCCTACGGGTTCGGGAGACATGCAGACATGACTGAGACGATCTCCGGTCAATAACCAACAGCGGGATCTGGATACCCATGTTGGCTCCCACATGCTCCTCGATTATCTCATCGGATGAACCACGATGTCGAGGACTTAATCAATCCCGTACTCAATTCCCTTTGTCCATCGGTACGATACTTGCCCGAGATTCGATCGTCGGTATACCGATACCTTGTTCAATCTCGTTACCGGCAAGTCTCTTTACTCGTTCTCGTAATTCATCATCCCGTGAACAACACCTTGATCACATTGAGCTCATTATGATGATGTCTTACCGAGTGGGCCCAGAGATACCTCTCCGTCACACGGAGTGACAAATCCCAGTCTCGATTCATGCCAACCCAACAGATACTTTCGGAGATACCTGTAGTGCACCTTTATAGTCACCCAGTTACGTTGTGACGTTTGATACACCCAAAGCATTCCTACGATATCCGGGAGTTGCATAATCTCATGGTCTAAGGAATGATACTTGACATTCAGAAAAGCTCTAGCAAACGAACTACACGATCTTTGTGCTATGCTTAGGTTTGGGTCTTGTCCATCACATCATTCTTCTAATGATGTGATCCCGTTATCAATGACATCCCCATGTCCATAGTCAGGAAACCATGACTATCTATTGATCAACGAGCTAGTCAACTAGAGGCTTACTAGGGACACATTGTGGTCTATGTATTCACACATGTATTATGATTTCCGAACAATACAATTATAGCATGAACAATAGACAATTATCATGAACAAGGAAATATAATAATTCATTTATTATTGCCTCTAGGGCATATTTCCAACAGCAGCCCCACGATGAACTCGCGCGCCACCATCGTCGTGTGGACCCCCGCCGGGTGAGGAGTGGAAGCCGATCCGCCGCGCCCTCCACGATCGCGCGGGGGGGGGGGGGTCTTCCACGGGCGCTAGGGCCGGTGTCTGCGGCAGCGACCGAGGTACATGTCCGACCCCGAGGGGGAGCCTTCGTGGCTCCAACGGATGCATTGGCTCGACTCTTGCCCCTCGCCATCGCGGTGGCTGTTCTCGGGGAAGAGCAAAGAAGAGGAGGGGTCGGGGTAGAAGATGAGTGAGGAAGCCCCCCGGGCTCCTTTTATAACTCTCTCCCAGCCGCCTTGCCTTCTTCAACATCAGGATTCGAGGCACAGAGGAGCAGTGCGCAAAAAGACGGAGAGCGAGATGGGAAGCAATGATGCGTCTGCGCCCTGCACGGGCAGGCTTTATGACCAAGGCGGCGGTTACCGAGGCGCCGTGGGAGAGTGGAGGCGTCCCGTCCCGTCCCGTCAGTGCTACCACGCATCCCTGCTTGGGCCTGGCAATCTTTGGCCCTGCGTCGTTTCATCCCTCAACGAGTGGAACGTGCGTGCCGCGGGGCCGGGAGCTACTGTTGGCCCAGTCGGAGCTAGGGAACCACGGGCCATCTGCCTACGGCCCAAGAAGGGCCCCTTGGCCCAACTTTTGAGGCGGCCCTCCAGCGGGCGCCGCGAAGCCAGTAGCCTCGCGAGGGCTTTGCCCCGCGAGGGACTTCTTCGACGAAGGACTTCATCAAGACTACCGTCGCCGCAAACAGCCCCGCGAGGCCTCCCGAGGAGTCTACGCGGCACGGGTCGTATGCCCATCACGTGGGTGGCGTCGCCAAGACAGGTGCCAGCCTACGTGGTCAGGACAGTTCGTCCTTTAGTGCTAAGGGAGCAGTTGCGCCTACCTGCCCCCAAATCAAGTCCCAAAGATTTCCCCTTCGGTGAAAGAAGATAAAGACGGTGGCGCGGCAGGACAGAGGTCATCGTGGAGCCCCCGACGCGTCATGGATAACACCTTTGGCAGGCGAATACCACCTTTTGTCACAATAAGCTCAGGCGCTTGTCCCCTTTCAAATTGCCGCCCTGTGGTAGGCCTTTCCCGCTCATATTTTCATGGAAGAGGCCCGAGGCACCTATAAAAGGGGCAGAACGCCCATCGTAGCAAGGGATCGGCTTCTAGCGCCATTGGGACCCCCAAGAGCTAGAGCTCATCTTGTAGTTCCACGGGCACTGTCCACAAGCAATACAACAAAGCAGGAGTAGTGTTTTACACCGCACGGTGGCCCAAACCTGGGTAGCTCGTTGTGTCCTCGTCGTGCCTAGCTCGTAGCCTCGTAGACGTGAACCAGGCCCCCAGAGCTCGAACCAGGGTTTTTAGAGGATTTCCCGTGGCTCAGAATCAATTCCCCAAGAGGAGGAGCTGATTTCGAGTTGCGCCTGTCGAGTTAACGTGCTCGGGAGCATCTCACACCATTCACGGTGTTTTTTTAACACGGTACAAAGGCAAGCGCTCGTATATACGCGCACACACTCAACCTTATGGACGCACACATGCACACCCTATCAACATATCATCTTGAGATTTTACAAAGTCACCATAAACGCCTCGTAATTGAGGTGAACATCACCTACCACTGAATGCACGTTGTCGGAAATTCTAAAATAAATCTAGAATAAATGCGAGCAAAGAAATTGAATTTAATGGGCTGGGAATATCGCTATCCTCCTAACCAACCAATTACAAGTTTGTTCGCCGCGTAGTCTTAAGCGGATGCAACGAAAACAAGCATCATCGGACGGAACTGCGAGGCGTGAGAAAACCGAATGCGAGGGATCAGATTTGAAAATAATTTGTTTGAGGGGTCAAAGAGCGGATTAAGTTTGACAAATGGTCATTCAAAACAAATAATACTACCGTCCTAGATGGCCGCGCACTGTACTGGCCATGCCTGCCGCATGTGTCCCTTTAAATGCATGCAGGCGCAGGAGCAGGAGAGGAGGGGCTGCTGGAAAAGCCTAGCGAGGCGTCCGTTTGTTCGTTTGTGCGTGCTGGTCAAAGAATGGCACGACTCTCCGTGCGAGACGGCCTTCTCGTCGACAGCGCGTGGCCCCTTCACCCTTGGTTAGCGGTACTAATGAAAATGCACTCAGACAGACAAGCACGCCAAACGACGTGCTCACAGATGAGTTCTTGGTCCAACCAAAGCAGAGCTTCTGTGCTTGAGGTTGTCTGCGATTCCATGCAATCTTCAGGAGGCATGTCATGTGAGACCATCCAAGCATGAGTGCATGACTGTCTACCGCTGTTTTGGCCAGAGAAAACAAGGTTATCTCGAACGTTAATCGGAGAGTTGTGATAACTTGAGCGTGAGAAAGAATCAAAGAAGAACGCTAATCGGAGAGGTGGAACATGGTGATGTCAAACTAGGCAGCACTCCAGTAATTAACCTACAGTAACTAATAGTTGAGGAGGTTGCCGCTGATGATGTTGTCGCTGTTGCAGGGGAAGCAGCCGCAGGACGCATTGCTCCCGGTCCCTGTCCCGGAGAGGTGGTGGCTGATCGTCTTCACCCGCCGGGCCTGGTGCTCCGTGGTGGCGCGCCGGAGCTGCTGCAGGTGCTGCGCCTGCGCCGCCGCGCGCCACTCCTCGCCGCGCCTGTGCACGCTCGTCATCCTCTTCATCAGCTTCTCCTCCAGGTTCGACCGCATTTTTTGAATCTTCACCTGACCAACACACATCGTTCAAAAAAACGGGAGTTGTTCTGATCTGACACGGAGAAGAACATGTTCGCATTAAGTATCATTCTCAATGCATGAGGGGGAAATGTTTGAAAATTCCTTTTGAATTCTATGTCTGTGATAATGATATGTTACTGGCAGCACGGCGTACAGTACACCGTGCATTTGCATCGGTTGTAGTAATGTAGTACTACCACAACATCATTAGGATACAGGTCCTCATCTTAGATTAGGGTTAAACGACATTGTTTGGCTCTCCGACCGAAGATATTCACATGGCTACCATGACTGAGAATGGTAGCCCAGCTCAGCAGCAAAACCGGTTAAAGAATTGCAGTGAGCTGGAATGGTTAACAAGGATTGAGGGGATAACATCGAACAATGAATACATCAATGCTTCCACCCTTCTAATTTCATGCTGTTAAATTTGTCGTCTGAACTACTGAATGCAGTTTATGATGGTGCCTAAAAGAGTTGCAATATGCATTATGCACAAGATGAGATTTCATTCTCACCTCTAGCTTTCTGGATTGTGCTTCAGCTTTGGCACTCTCCAGGTTAATCCAGGCCTGAATCTTTGCCTCTTCCCTCTGATACCTAATAACCAAATAAAGCACAACCAAATTACTACAAATCCTCACAAGCTACAAGATGCAAAATGCACACACCTTATGCAACTCTTGGCTCTCTCATCGTCTTCCCACCGGCACTCGGTGACGGCGGCAACCCGCTTATCGCAGGCTCTGCCGCCGTCGCCGGCGCTGGCCTCGAAGTGCCTGAGGCTCTTGGACACCTCCTCTTCCTCCTCCTCCTTGGAGCTCCAGTTGACGAGCATGGAATCGAACTGCGCGCCCAGGTCCAGCTTGGCGAAATGGCAGTCCGTCAGCTCCGAGATGTCCATGCCACTGCCGCTGTTGTACGGCACAAGGGGCCCCGACCGGCCCGTCGGCGTGTTGTGCCTTGCCGGGGAGGTGCTTTTGACCGGCGTGTGGCACCGTGAGGTCGGGGAGCTCCCCAGGGGCGTCATCTCCGTGCCGACGTCCCTCCGGTGGAAGTCATCATCTCCGCAGGTCACCGCCGCAGCGCCATTCTTGGCCGGCTCGCAGTAGGAGCTCCGGAACACAAAGCTCTCTTTGGACGGCTCCACGTTGTCGGTGTACTTGTCTGTAAAGCAGAGCATTTCTTGACGAAGAATAAACACTGAAATTTCTGGTTAAATCCAAAACAAGAGTTGGTGCTCACCTTTGAGGAGCACCTCTGCAGGTAGTGTGTACAAAGCAAGCGCATTGGCGTCTAGTGAGGTCCTCCTCGCCGTTGCCGGCGCCGGTCCTCCAATGTGGTGCTGCTTGGAGGCCGCCTTGCCATGGTGATGGCCGCGGTGGTCGGACGACTGCGTCAGCCACTTCTCCGCGTCCTCCCACTTGGAAGGTACCGACCTCCTCGAGGAGACGAGCTGGGGGTGGGCCGGGCTCGAGGAGGATGAGGTGAGAAACAGCAACGGCCGCCCCGGTGTCCCGGGGACCTGCTGCTCCAGTGATCTCCGCCCCCGAGCCAACGACGTGGAGGAAGAGGAGGAGGAAGTGGTGGACGCCTCGTGGTGGTAGCCGTGGCCATTGCTGCTGTTGCTCCTGGCCATGGCCGCCATGGGGAAGGAGGACCTCACAAACTTTGAGGTCTCCTCTAGGTGGAGGCGCGGAGTGGGTCGCTGGACGTGGGCTCAAATGGGTCGCTGCTTCCTCCTCCTCCAGCCGCTGTTTGTTTGGTGACTTGGTGTGCTTCTGTTCTGTGAGTTGAGCTCCGCACGGAGCTTCAGGGCATGTTTGGTTTCAATAAGTCACCTGACTTATAAATTAGGTGATTTAAAACCAGTGACTTATAAGTCACGCATGTTTGATTGCCATCTGACTTATAAGTCATCTGAGCACATCTTTCCACCTTGTTTTTTTATGTAAAGGTGGTGAGACCCATGCAAAAGGGGTGACTTATAAGTTTTAAGTTGGGGTGGAGCAACTTATGACTTATAAGTTGGGGTGACTTATAAGTTGGGTCCGTTTGGCAAAATAAGTCAGTTTTTACACTTTTCGACTTATAAGTTAGTGACTTATTTGGAACCAAACAGGGCCTAAAACCAGTGACTTATAAGTCATGTCCGTTTTGTTGTCACCTGACTTATAAATCACCTGACCACACCTTCCCACCTTGTTTTTATGTAAAAGTGGCGGGACCCACGTAAAAGGGGTGACTTTATAAGTTTTAAGTTGGGGTGGAACAACTTATGACTTATAAATTGGGGTGACTTATAAGTTGGGCCTGTTTGATAAAATAAGTTATTTTTTTTTATTTTTTGACTTATAAATTGGTGATTTATTTGGAACCAAACAGTCCCTCAACTGCGTCTGTGAGCCTGAGGTAGTACAACGTCTACCCCTAGCGGAGCTTTTTAATACGTCTGGGCCTTTTTTTTTCTAATCTTACTGATGATCATTATTATAGTAATACTAGACCATTCATTTACTACAAACAGGAGGTCCGTGATCTGATTCAATTTAAAATTCCCTTTACTTGTATTTCAAGTGTTGAAGACAATTCATTTGCAAGTCTGAATGTTCAGTGTAAGTCAGATATACTCTTGATCCTTCATTACTCTTGCACTCTTGCTGCTGCTTCACGCATGCCTACCGGGGTTCTGGCAGGCTGCTTGCATTATTACCAGCCCGCTGCCTACTTTTACTGTACTCCTATTTGTTGGGTAGTGCAAGGCCAACTCCAAACCATAGACCTCGGTTTTGTTCGGATTTTGTTATTTAGGTCAGTAAAACGGATACGCGCATCCACAAGCGGTCATCTCGCTGTTGGTGTGCCCAACAGGCCGTCGTATCTCAAATTTTGTCGCTTTTTGGACTTTCAAATTTAGACCCGAATTTTGAGTAAATAGAAATTATAAATAATTTAAAAAATATATATGTTACAATAACGTCCACAAAAGTCTCAAGGCCGCATATTCAAACTAAACTTAAAATTCAAATGACATAAAAAACACTAGATAAACGGTCGACGCCGCCATCGTCGTCGCCGTCTTCAGTAGCCGCCGTCGGCCTCCTTGTCGTCCTTGGTGAGGTCGATGTAGGGTAGCAACTGCCACACGTGGGCACACGGCACCTGCGACTGCTGCCAGGCGGGAGCCTGCACCACCTTCGGCCATTGTGGTGACCATGCCTCGGCGCCCACCCACGAGGGCGGCACGAAGACATACTCTGGCATGCATGGTATAGTCTACGTCCACGACCACGACTAGCGCACCATTGCCGGGTTGGAGGCCGCGTCATTGGGCTCCTATGGCACCTCCTCCTGCACGTCTTCCATGGCCTCCTCCTTGACCACGGCGTCCAGCACCGGGATGGCGACGTCGCCAGCCGCGGAGAGGGCCATCATCTCTTCGAGGCCCTCCCATTGGGCCTCGTCGTGGGTACAGATGGAATCATTCATCACTCGCCTCATGAGCTCTGTCTCCTCCTCGGCGATCATCGACGGGGTTGGTGGCGGGGATGGCGAGGGGGAGGGTGTGGGCGTAAGGCCATGCGGCAGGCGCGGGCTGAGAGAGCGCGCCCGTGGTGGGCTCTGAGAATGACCGGCAAAGTACAACTGCTGATGCAAGTCGTGCTCATCCCAGAACCACCTGTCTCAGAGAGACGAGTCTACGGCGTACCTAACGTCGTTGCCGAGGTGGGTCGGCAAGCGGTCCCAACGGCGGTAGATATCCACGTGGCGAGCGCGACCACTCAATGGGATCGGAGGAACATGCATGCGATTAACGCTCCACGCGTCTCGGTCTCACTTTCTATCATTCACTTATGGTACACAACCTCCATCAAGTGAACAACCACACCGGGTCATATTATCGGGAAGGTAGGCCGCACCAACCTTCAATTTTAATATATATTTTGAGAAATTCATATTTAATTATTTTGTATGTACAGTTTGCCCTTTCCCAAGAATCATGGGCTCTTGTATTTGGCCTAAATCACTGTGCCACTGTATCACGTACTACCTCGGTCCGGGTTTTTATTCCACATTGTATTTTTTTTATCAAAGCTTGACCACATATTTAACTAGCAAACTGCTAATACATGCCAACAAAAAATAAATATTATTGGATTCATATTTTTACGTAGTTATATAATAGTTTTTATCAAAGTTTGGCAACATAATTAACTAGTGGCAAAAATTCAGAACGAACTCATAAATAATATGTTTATACAACTCAATGATTGAAAGATCGTAACCAACATTTAGTTCATAGCTTGACAAATAAACTTTACAGGGGTGCTCAAGACAAAGTTGTGAGAAGGCTTAGAAATCAATACAAAACTTTTGCCCTTGGTACTAACATCGATGCTTCTCCGAGGAAACATTTGGTTCATAGCGAAAGAAAATTTTGCACCAAGGTGAAAGCCGGCTGCATCTCCAACGCAACCAGGGTGCATTGATGAATGATATCGGCGTCTTCGTGGCTACCAGCAAAGAGCACTGATGGAAGACGACACCATTTTCATCCAACATCGACCAGCTTCACCGGCCGATGCAACCATGAGCATCGATAGGTCATCCTGGTGATGCATCATCGATTTGGCATCAAGTTTGGGTGAGGTTCCACTGAAGTAAGATAAATCCTCGTTGTTGTCTGTTTCTTCCTGGTCATCAAGCTCGAGAAAGGTAAACCATGTGGCAGAGGACAATGAGGCAGAGCAACACTGGCCATCCAATTGTGTGCAATTCCACTAAAATTGAGGAAGGCATGACCTGGTATGGAGATATGCATTCCTGTTTGCAAAAATATAGAACTAATCACAATATCTATCTTTCAAAATCTATCTTTCAAAATATATATCTTTCAAAGATTCACTAAAAAGACAGTTGGCGGGTCTCTTTGTATGTCTTGTCCTAAAAGGGATATTTAAGTAGCGTCATTACTTTGTTTTGGCAGTGGTACAAGATTAACAGCGGCATCTCACATCAATAAGAATTAATGAAATGTACACCCACAATTAGAAGCATCGTGATTATCTTCATGGGAACTAAAGCAGGACAAAAGCATTTCTTAAAACAGTGTCATTGGCTCAATTTATCAACGACACTAGATTAACAGCAGGATTACTTAAAAGGGACATTACTTTAACATGGGCATTGCTTCATTTTACTGTTTATCCATTGTCATGAGAAAGCGCTATTGTTTCATATGTTAATCTAAGGTCACTAATAAATTGAGGCACCGTTTCGCCATCGTTAGAACCAGTGACAAAATGAAGTAATAAACAGTTCAAGTAGAGTTGTTGTGTTTGCTATCATATCATTTCCCATGAGGATAATGAAAATGCATCTCTTTATGAGTATACATTTGATCAATTAGTCCCATTGTTAATGTAGTGGCATGTTTTAAATATTTCGACAAATAGGGATGCTTATTTTTAGTTGAACTACACAAGAAAACAGTGGAATGACTCGAGCAGTTTCTCTGCCGCCTCTCTCAAGGACTTCAAAAGGTTTCAACAAATTTCCTTCATGGCAAGATACCGGGGCCTGAAAATGAACTTGGTCTCACATAATCTTGCTGACAAAGGTCAGTACCGGCCTTCATCCACATGATCGTGATTTGTCATGTTGTGTTACTTATATTGTGGTATTGTTTTGAATAAATATTCAATTTAAGATACTATATTGCTATCCGTCCCGTTAAGACAATGAAGATGCTTCTATTTGTGAGCGTATGTTTCATCAACTAGTACCACTATTTTTCTAATCACTTTTTCTGTATTTATGCAAACAAGGATGCTCAACTTGATTTTAGTGGAACTGCACGAAATGTCAAGATGGTTCATGTCCTCCATAATACTTCATCATGCACAATACATCGAATGATTCTCAAATCATTCATTGCCACCTTGAGCCACCAAACTAGCTACATCACTACTGAAGGATGCTGCTAACGCGACACTACGATCAGAGACCCTTTGACGAAACTGTGTGTGATGCATTAATCACAAACGTGATGTAAAAAACCCATCTAAAAAAGATGCAAAACATTTGCGATGGCGGAGACATCGAACACAGTTGAGATTTTAGTTGTGTGTGCGATGCGGGGCATACGGTTGATCCATACGAACTGTTTGCAATGAGACAGAACAATAGAAACGGGCAGCCATATCAAGGTTTGTGAGATATACGGCATACATTTCACTTGGATTGACTGTTTGTGATTAGGAAACACAACAGAAACTGTCAGCCAGATCAAGGTGTGTGTGATATACATCATACGGTTCACTCGGATGAACTGTTTTCGATTAGGGAACATAACAGAAATGGTTCAACTTAACAAGATGTGTGTGATATGCGGCATACAGTTCACATAGATGAACTATTTGCGATGAGCCAAAAGAACACAAACGATCCATGTAAACAAGATGTGTGTGATACGCGATAAACAACCCAATATGTGTTCACACCTAGCATCGAGCTATAAAAACTACCCACTCGAAAATTACTTCACAGTTCCTCTCCTCAGCACCCACATAAACTGGTCTTTCCTATCAAGTCGTTCCGCCATGACCGATAGGAGGTGTTTCGGGTGGACATATAACCAGGGAGCAAAGACCAAGGCCGCGGAAGCACTAGAGAGGTCCCGCCGCTACGTGGCAACCGAGCAGAGATGTCCCGGCGTGTCGTGGAACCCTCGAACGAGCTCTCACCAGCACACGGGGGCTCTCACAAGCGCACTCACCGCGTCGCCGATCGCGACGAGCTAGCATTGATGAAGTCATTGGCCAACGACGACGACATTCTCGCTGGCCTCATAAGCAACAGGAGTTGTTTAATGGCTTGATGAAGCTGCTCGAGATCAGCGATGCCTCGGTTGAGAAGGCGACCGACCTCATCGAGCAACTCATGGGTGAGAATGCGAAGCTCCTCAAGGCGCTCGTCGAGAAGGAGGAGGAGCGCCGGCTGGAATATGTTGCATGAGCAGAGGAGTGCCTCGGGATGACGCTGAAAGCGGTCGTCGAGGAACTAATGGGCGACTTGAGGAAGCTCCGGATCAAGCACGAGCAGGAGGTGGAGGAATCTGTGGATGCTGTCAAGCAAAGTCGTGAGGAACTGAAGGAGCTGGAGGATGTCGCCGCCCGGCGATCCATCGAGGAGTGGAGACAGTAGCGACCCAGATCGTTGTCTGCAATTTCCTTCTTCTCTTGCCCCCCGTGTCTTCCAGCTTTGCTGCATGTGGCATTTTAAATTATTCGGAATATGTAAGACAATTATTATCTGCGCCATTGTAAATTTGTCAGTGTATTATCCTTTGCCATTTTATTTGTCGTCGTATTATCCATTGCCATTTTATTTGTCGTCGTATTATCTATTGCCCTATGTGGCATTTTAGATTATCTAGAATACAAGTTGAAAACACGAACAAAGCAAATGCTAACGTTGAGAGGGGCCATGGGATCACAAGCATCCACCCTCCGTCTAGGTGCTTTAATTAATCGTGTGTTAAACATTGGCTCGGCCGCCATTAATGGAGAAGTTGTGAGCAAGGCAGGCGACTGGTGGACGAAGTCAAAGAGCTCGCTTCCCGGTGAGTATGGGCGGCCTTGCTGCTCGCACGTGTCCCGTCGAGCTTGCGAGGTGGACAGGATGCACGCGTCCTGTCGAGCCTACACGACGGACTGCTCGAACGTGTCCCGTCGAGCCTGCACGGTGGACTTCTCACACTCGTCTTGTCTAATCAAACAGCTGCACGCATGCCACTGAGTATGGCTAAATTTTGTCACTAAATACAAAGATGACCAATGAACGAGGAGGGAGGTAGTACTATCCCATAAGAAAAGAGGGATGCGTGGCTGCACTTAAATAGTTACGAGAACACGCGGTTCATATAATACAACCGTTTGCGATATTAATGTGTCAGCTATTTGTTTCAGAAGGACTTCGTTGGCTATTAATGTGTGCGCCTTGTCTCAAACTGGATGATTTTTTTACCATGACATATATGTGCCATGTCATGAAACCATGCCAAGTTTGATGTTTTTTGGGCGAGTTTTCGATTTAATGGGATTTAAAAACCGAGATTCTCAATGTTTCAGGACGACGAGACGTTTGTAATTCATTCCCATTCCTTCAATGAGACCTAAACAAGCACCCAATGACACATGTACGATTTTCCACCCATTTTGCTTCATCGGAGCATGTGCTTGTAGTTAAAATTTGAATTATGGACTACATTAAATGCCTAGAAAACTCAATTAATACATAAAATGGCCAAACGAACCCTAAACCGTTTCAAATTTCAGCACGACACTCCTTTTATTCTATGTTGCCTGCAGAAAACAAAATTCAAGGTGAGAAGAGGCAGCGATTATCGTTTTGCTCACAAGAGGGGCATGTTTCCCTACCAGAACCATGAGGGTTACGAGAAGCTTTGATTTGTAAGAGGCTTGTAGTATAGCTTGGCCCAAATTGGACTTTTTTTTACCACGACATATATGTGCCATGTAGTGACACCATGCTAAGTTTCATGATTTTCTGCTGAGTTTTGGATTTACGGAGATTGAAAAACTGAGATTCACAATGTTTGAGGCCAAGCTAGGACGCTGAGACAGTCGAATTCATTGACGTTCCTTCCATGGGACCTAAACATGCACCCCACGGACACATGTACAATTTTTCTAGCAATTTTGGTGCACTAAAGCATGTATTTGTAGTTCAGATTTGAATTATGGACATTAAATGCCTAGAAAAATCTACTAATGAATAAAAAAGGTCAAACGAACCTTGAATAATTTCAAAGTTCAATGCAAATGTCCCATTGTTCCTTGTTGCATGTAGAAGAAAATACAAGGCTAGAAGAGGGAGCAATTATCGTTTCGCCCACAAGGGGACACATTTCCCTTTGGAAACCACGAGGGTTCTTGCGAAAGGCTCCTATTTGTAAGAGGTTTGTAATAAAGCTTGGCCCAAATTGGACTATGTTTTTACCACGACATATATGTGCCATGACGTGACACAATGCCAACTTTCATGTCTTTCTGGTGAGTTTTGGATTTACGGGGATTTAAAAACCGAGATTCCAAATGCTTGAGGACGAGCCAGGACGATGGTATGGTTGTAATTCATTCCCATTCCTTGCATGGGACCTAAACATGCACCCAAGGACACATGTATGATTTTTCTAGACATTTTGGTGAACTGGAGCATGTATTTGTAGTTCAGATTTGAATTATGGACATGAAATGCCTAGAAAACTGTATAAAAGGCCAAACGAACCCGAATAATTTTAAATTTCAGCACGGATATCCTGTCATTGCATGTTGCATGTAGAATAAAATACAAGGCGAAAAGAGGCAGTGATTATCGTTTCGCCCACAAGGGGGACATGTTTCCCTATCGGAACCACGAGGCTTCTTGAGAGAAGCTCCGGTTTGTAAGAGGCTTGTAATAAAACATGCCCCAAAATGGACAAAAAAATTCCTCGACATATATGACACCATGCCTAGTTTCACGATTTTCGGGTGAGTTTTGGATTTACGGGGATTTAAGAACCGAGATTATCATGAAATGTTTTCAAATAGCACACGGTTCACTCACGAAAGTCGTGTGCCTACCAAAGCGTGGCCGATGCCTCCCCTGCTGTGCGCGTGATCTGAGTCGTGTGTTCTGATTGGCCAGAACCCAAACCCCACGGATCGTATGCCTGCATCGTTGGATGCTCCCATATCGAACGATAATCCTCATTCCTTTCGAAAGCACATGCAGTTCCGGTTGAGATTTTATTTATATGGGTAAGCACTGTGTGCATCCATCGTGCTATCTCACGCTTCCTTCTCTACTAAGTTTCCCGCCACTCTTCCCATCGGTTTCCCGCCTCTTCTCCCATCGTTTTCCCGCTGCCAGTGTCAGTGCTCATAGAAGGCTAGGCGGCGGCACATTGGCCATGTAATTATTGGACACAGTTTCTTAAAGCACAAACATGTGTGATAGTAGGGAGTAGGTCCCATAGGGTGACCAGCGTGAAACACCTTAAAGGCAAGGAGGAAATTCCTATCAGCAAGGGGCAGCTTCTCATCCGCTAGCCTAGTCGAATAGAACGCAGAAGTTAAGCGTGCTCGGGCTAGAGTAGTCTTAAGGATGGGTGACCCGGTGGGAAGTTTCATATCTCAAGCTTCATTTAAATGCTATGATACTGTCATTATAGAGATAAATGTCTCTATAGTGACCTGTCATGACGATTATATAAACCTTGGGATCCTTGTTTTGCTAATTTGTAGACTTTGTTTTTATCGGTTATTTTTTTCTCAAAATCACCGAATGATTGACATTTGTAGGCCCACACAAATTATCCCTTTAACCCAACGAACGGGAAGGGTTTACTCTTTGCCTCGTGTGATATGTTAGAGCAAATCAAGTTTCAGCCCATGTGTTGGACGGCAACCAACCCCTACCCCCCACCCGCCTTGAGTTGCGTTCCCGTCTTCGTACGTCTTTAACCTATCCGCCGGGGTAAAATGTTCAATTTGTAATGTTACCGATGTAGTTGGTGCCCCATCGAACTTTTGCTTTCGGGATTTGAACAAATCACACACCAGAGCCATACATTTTTTCAGGCCGCATGCAGGGGATAGGGGGCCGGGTGTTCCGATCGAGCATGCATCACTACTGCAGGATGCTGCTAACACGACACTACGATCAGAGACCCTTTGATGAAACTGTGTGCGATGCATTAATCGCAAACGGGTATGTAAAAAAACGGTCAAAAAAGGTGCAAAACGTTTGCAATGGCGAAGCCATCAAACACGGTTCAGATTTTAGTTGCGTGTGCGATGTAGGGCACATGGTTAACCCATTTGAACTGTTTGCGATGAGTCAGAACAACAAAAACGGGCAGCCATATCAATGTGTGTGCGACATACGACATACAGTTCGCTCCGATGAACTGTTTGCTATTAGGGAGTGCAATATAAACGGTTAGCTAGATCAAGTTGTGTGTGATATATGGCATACGGTTCGCTCGGACGAACTGTTTTCGATTAGGGAACACAACAGAAACGGTTCAACTTAACAAGATGTGTGTGATACGTGGCAAACAGTCGACTCAGATGAACTGTTTGCGATGAGAAATTACAACACAGACGGTTAATACAGTTAGTTTGTGTGCGATTCTGTGTGTACAAAAAACTTTAAAAAATGCAAACGAGTTGCTTGCGGTGGCTAGGAGTATCGCACACGATGCGTCTGCGAGTACTCGTGTGCGATGATTAGTAAGTTACACATACATTTCCTTATGTTAACACTTGTGTGATAAATAACATGTGGCACCAGATACGGTATTCGGGTTTTGTGTGTGCTCCACTTAGTCTTCCCGCGCTCAAGCGAATGCTTCCCGCGCTCCACATGGGTGAATTGTAAAATCCACGTCTCTTCCCTCATCGGTTTCCCACCACCAGCTAATGGCTTGCTGCATATAACCCAGACGGCAACGCACCGTCGCGACACTCTGCGCAGATCTAGTCCTCACCCATCTACCATTAGTTATTCCAAGCATGCCAGGCAATGACCAAAGCTTCGACGTTGATGCCTACCTGCGTTACATCTTCGGCGAGGAGAACGAGCCGGAGCAGGTCGGGGAGCAAGAGCTTCATCGGCCTATGTAGGTAGCATGGCCCATCGGCAGCGATATCGGTGTGACAGTCCTTGGGCGCACAATCGACATATTGCAGAGGACGTGTGATGAGCAGTTTGCCATCCACCGTGCAAAAGATCCAGAGCTGCTCGGCGGCCTAATCAACGACCCACCCGAAGAGCCGCCGTCACCAGTGCTCATCGAGAGCCTGATGCCCCACAAGGAATGGACAGAGGACCTCTGCGATTCAGTCAAGACACAGGCAGCCTGTGACTTCATCATTGCCCGCGGTGGCCGTGTTAACCTCGATACCGATGATGTGGTGGCCAGGCTCGAGCGCATCCTTGGCAGAGCTGACGTCCCCGACGAAGTAGAACATCGCCAACGTGATATCTTGAGGATGCAGGTGATGGAAGGAATTTGCTACCAGGCCAGAGACATGGAAATAGAGCGGGTCCGCGGAGATGTCATGCGTGCGATTGCACGCTGTCAAGCTCTTCTGGAAGAGGCCGAGCAGCCCCAAGAGCCTCACAGCGCCAGCAGCTCCATAGGCGAAGGCAGGTCGGGACACTTGGAGTGAACAGCCGCAAGGGTGCTATGCTGATCATGGAGTCCGAGAAGACCATCGTCGGAAGGCCGCCAGCTCAGCTTCTTAGCCTATATTTTATTATAATTGTATGCATATGTAGGTCATGAGTGTTCTGGGCCTTGCTGCATGTGGCATTTTAAATTATCCTAAATATGTAAGACAATTATTAAGAATTATTAACCGTTGCCGTTGTAAATTTGCCTCAACAGCGAGTAGAGCACGCGCAGGGACGCCAGAGCGGAGCGTGCCACGGCCGCCTCAATGGTGAGCAAAACGCGCGGACAGACGTGAGCAGAGCGTGCCGCGGCCGGCTCAACAGCGAACAACCACATGGTCAACCTTCTGCCATCAATAAATTTTGACCTTGTTTCTCGTCACATTGCAGATTACAAGCAATAAGTAATTGCAAATCTGTTCACACCTATCAAACTAATATGTGTTCACACTTAGCACTGGGCTATATAAACTACCCACTCGAAAATTACTTCATAGTTCCTCTCCTCATCACCCACAAAACTGGTCTTTCCTGTCAAGTCATTCCGCCATGACCAGTATGAGGAGTTTCGGGTGGACATATAACCAGGCAGCAAAGACCAAGGCCGTGGAAGCACTAGAGAGGTCCCGCCGCAAAGCCACAACCGAAGCAGAGATGTCCCGGCGCGCCGCGGAGCCCTCAAACGAGCTCTCACGGGCACATGAGGGCTCTCACAAGTGCACTCGCTGCATCGGTGACCGCGACGAGCTGGCGTTGCTGAAGTCCTTGGCCAGCGATGACGACATTCTCGCTGGCCTCATTAAGCAGCAGGAGCTGGTCGATGGCTTGATGAAGCTGCTCGAGATCAGCAATGCCTCGGTTGACAAGGCGATCGGCCTCGTCGAGCAACTCATGGGTGACAATGCGAAGCTCCTCAAGGCGCTCGCCGAGAAGGAGGAGGAGTGCCGGCTGGAAGATGTTGCATGAGCAGAGGAGTGCCTCGGGGATGACGCTGACAGCGGTCATCGAGGAACTGATGGGTGACTTGAGAAAGCTCCGGATCGAGCGCGAGCAGGAGGTGGAGGAATCCGTGGCTGCTTTCAAGCAAAGTTGTGAGGAATTGAAGAAGGAGCTGGAGGATGTCATCGCCCGGCGATCCATCGACGAGTAGAGACAGTAGCGATCTAGATCGTTGTTTGCGATTTCCTTCTTCTCTTGCCCTGTGTCTTCCGGGCTTTGCCGCATGTGGCATTTTAAATTATCCGGAGTATGTAAGACAATTATTATCTGCGCCATTGTAAATTTGTCATCGTACTATCCGTTGCCATTTTATTTGTGGTCGTATTATCCGTTGCCCTATGTGGCAATTTAAATTAGGCCAGAATACGAGTTGAAAAAACGAAGGAAGCAAATGCTGCCATGGGATCAAAAGCAAACACCCTTCGTCCAGGTGCTTTAATTAACCCATTAATTGAGAAGTTGTGAGCGAGGCGGGCGGTGGCTGGTGCATGGACGTCAAAGAGCTCGCTTCCCAATGAGCATGGGCGGCCTTGCTGCTCGCACATGTCCCATCGATCCTACGAGGTGGACAGGATGCACGGTCCCATCGAGCCTGCGCGGCGGACTGCTCGCACGCGTCCCGTAGAGCCTGCACGGCGGACTTGTCGCGCTCATCCTGTCTAATCAAACAGCTGCACGCACGCCACCGAGTATGGTTAAATTTTGACACGGTTAATATAATACAACCGTTTGCGATATTAACGTGTCAGCTTTTGTTTCAAAAAGGATTTCGTTGGCTACTAATGTGTGTGCCTCTTCTCAAACTGGACGATTTTTTTACCATGACATATATGTGCCATGTCATGAAACCATTCCAAGTTTCATGTTTTTTGGGTGAGTTTTTGATTTACTAGGATTTAAAAACTGAGATTCTCAATGTTTTAGGACGACGACAAGTTTGTAATTCATTCCCATTCCTTAAATGAGATCTAAACATGCACTCAATGACACATGTACGATTTCCCACCCATTTTGCTTCACTAGAGCATGTGCTTGTATTTCAAATTTGAATTATGGACTACATTAAATAGGTAGAAAACTTAATTAGTAATATATATAATGGCCGAAGGAACCCTGACCAGTTTCAAATTTCAGCACGACACTCATGTTATTCCATGTTGCCTGTAGAAAACAAAGTTCAAGGCGAGAAGAGGCAGCAATTATCGTTTCGCCCACAAGAGGGGCATGTTTCCCTACCGGAACAACGAGGGTTGCGACAAGCTCCAGTTTGTAAGAGGCTTGTAATAAAGCTTTACCCAAATCGGACAATTATATGTACCATGTAGTGACACCATGCCAAGTTTCATGATTTCCTAGTGAGTTTTGGATTTATAGAGATTTAAAAACCGAGATTCGCAATGTTTTTGTCCAAGCCAGGACGGCGAGACGGTTGAATTCATTCCCATTCATTCCATGGGACCTAAACATGCACCCCAAGGAAACATGTACGTTTTTTCTAGCCATTTTGGTGCATTGGAGCATGTATTTGTAGTTCGCATTTGAATTATGGACATTAAATGCCTAGAATACTCAATGAATGAATAAAAAAGGTCAAACGAACCCTGAATAATTTAAAAGTTCATCTCGAATCTCCCATTGTTCCGTGTTGCATGTAGAAGAAAATACGAGGCTAGAAGAGGGAGCGATTATCGTTTGGCCCACAAGGGGACACATTTCCTTATCGAAACCACGAGGGTTCTTGCGACAGGCTCCGGTTTGTAAGTGGTTTGTAATAAAGCTTGGACCAAATTGGCAATGTTTTTACCATGACATATATGTGCCATGACGTGACACCATGCCACCTTTGATGACTTTCTGGTGAGTTTTGGATTTCTGGGGATTTAAAAACCGAGATCCGAAATGTTTGAGGACGAGCCAGGACACTGGTACGGTTATAATTCATTCTCATTCAAGGCATGGGACCTGAACATGCACCCAAGGACACATGTATAATTTTTCTAGCCATTTTGGTGAACTGGAGCATGTATTTGTAGTTCATATTTGAATTATGGACATTAAATGCCTAGGATACTCAATTAGTGTATAAAAAGGCCAAACGAACCCTGAATAAGTTTAATTTTCAGCACAGATATCCTGTCGTTCCATGTTGCCCGTAGAAGAAAATACAAGGCGAAAAGAGGTAGTGATTACGTTTCGCCCACAAGGGGAGCACATTTGCCTATCGGAACCACGAGGCTTCTTTGAGAGAAGCTCTGGTTTGTAAGAGGTTTGTAATAAAGCTTGGCCCAAATTGGACAATGTTTTTACGATGACATATGTGTGCCATGACGTGACACCATGCCACCTTTGATGACTTTCTGGTGAGTTTAGGATTTACGGGGATTTAAAAACCGAGATTCCAAATGTTTGAGGACGAGCCAGGACGCGGTTACGGTTGTAATTCGTTCCCATTCCTGGCATGGGACCTAAACATGCACCCAAGGACACATGTATAAATTTTCTAGCCATTTGGTGAACTGGAGCATGTATTTGAAGTTCAGATTTGAATTATGGACATTAAATGCCTAGGAAACTCAATTAGTGTATACAAAGGCCAAACGAACCCTGAATAAGTTTAAATTTCAGCACGGATATCCTGTCGTTCCATGTTGCCCGTAGAAGAAAATACAAGGCGAAAAGCAGCAATGATTACGTTTCGCCCACAAGGGGGACACGTTTCCATATCGGAACCACCAGGCTTCTTTGAGAGAAGCTCCGGTTTGTTAGAGGCTTGTAATAAAACTTGCGCCAAAATGGACGAAAAAATTCCTCGACATATATGTGCCATGTCGTGAGACCATGCCAGGTTTCACGATTTTCAGGTGAGTTTTGGATTTACGAGGATTTAAAAACAGAGATTCTTCTCACGAAATGTTTTCAGATAGCACATAGTTCACTCACAAAAGCCGCGTGCCTACCAAACCATGGCCGATGCCCCCCTTGCTGCGCGCCCGGTCTGAGTCATGTGTTCTGATTGGCCAGAACCCAAACCCCACGGATCGTACGTGTGCACCATTGGATGCTCCCAGATCGAACGGCAACCCTGAGCCCTTTCGACGATACATGCAGTACATGGGTAAGCACTGTGCGCATGCGTCGTGCTAGCTCACGCTTCCTGGTCTACTAGGTTTTCTAAATAGGCTACCGTTTCTCGCCACTCCTCTTATCGGTTTCCCGCCTCTTCTCCCATCATTTTCCAGGTACTAGTGTAAGTGCTCATTTAAGGCTAGCGGCGACACACCGGCCATGTAAATATCCCACACAGTTTCTAAAAGCACAAATGTGTGTGATAGGAGGGAGTAGGTCCCATAGGGTGACCAACATGAAACGCCTTAATGGCAAGGAGGCAGCAAGGGGCGGCTTCCCATCCGCTAGCCTAGTTGAATAGAACACAGAAGTTTAGCATGCTCGGGTTAGAGTAGTCCAAGGATGGGTGACCCGGTGGCAAGTTGCATATCTCAAGCTTCATTTAAATGCCATGACACGATCATTATAGAGATATAATATATCTCTATAGTGACCTATCATGGCAATTATATAAACCTTGGGATCCTTGTTTTGCTAATTTGTAGACTATGTTTTTATGGGTTATTTTTTGCTCTAAAAAATTAAAGAATGATTGACTTGACCTGTCATGGCAATTATATAAACCTACTATGTTTCTATGGGTTATTTTTTGCTTAAACAAAATTAAAGAATGACTGACTTGACCTATCATGGCGATTATATAAACCTTTTTCAGGTTGCATGTAGGGTATAGGGGGTAGGGTGTTCTTCTCGAGCATGTCTCCCTTGTGCGGATTATAGACGCGAGACATATCTGTGGGCTCCCCGAGGTATATATACTATCCTTTACCGACAATTAGGGGGGCCCACACGATCTATTCCTTTGACCCAACAACGAGAAGAGTTTGACCATGATGGTTTCCTATTGATACTAGTAAGGTACATGTGCATTGCACACATGAGATTTGGTAACCAAATTATGAATAAATACCACACTATAGCATGTAAGCTTTGAGTCATATATGCGTGATGTAGATGTTCATTTAATTCTTATAGTTCATCTCATCCAAAATTAATTAGTTTTATAAAAAAAGCTATTTTAAGATTCATGGAATTGTGCATTGTAAAGCAAAAAGTAAAAACAAAAAGTGACAATTCATTTAGAAAAAAAGTTTGGGCAATTACGATATGGATGATTCTAGAACAAAGGAGAAGTGCTTGTGTTTTGAGGTTTGTGCATTATGCTTAAGTTCAACCATGGAGTGTTCTAGATTGTACATGTGGCAGAATCTGGTGGAATGTAGATGATATCCAACGACCAGTAGTGCTCAGATTTGCCATCTTGTACCGTCGGATTGGCTTCATCCAACGACCAACTTTCAAAGTTATTCGCACACTATATAGGCGTATAGATATAGATGTGTCCCTGCTAGAACAAATAAAGTTTGAGCGCATGCGTGCGATGACCCCCCCTCGCCTCGAAGTTGGGAAACCGACATCGTACGTATTGAACCAGTCTTGGAGTCGGGTATAGTGTTCGGTTTGTAATGTAGTTGGTGGCCCATCGAAGTTGTGTATTTGGGATTTAAACACATCACACACCACCGTACCCATACATATTTTCAGGCCGCATGCAGTGTATACGGGGTCTTCTGATCGACCACGTCTCCCTTGTGCGGTTTTTTGTGATGACACACATATCTATGGGCTCCCCGAGTGTATATATATCATCCCTTTGACCGATAATGAGGGGTATGTGTTGGCCATGAATGGATTCCTCCTAGTTCGTGTTAGGGCCGGTCACCGTCACATGTCGCTCAACCAAAGCTCGAGCTCATGCGTTATCAGGATTCCCTCCCACATGCTCGGATTGCTGGGTTCGACCTACATCATACCCTGCGTATCTCATCCTTAACTACCTTGCCTTAATGGTTGTTGTCTATATTGAGAGGTAGGAACCACATCTAAATTGTACATTATTCTATAACGAAAACACACATCACCCCTTCCCAACGTACATCATTTTGGGCCGCATGCAAGAGGTGCTGGTTTTGTGGTCCCTCTCGTGCGATTTTTATGATGGTTCAATCTATTGGCCCAAGCGGTTTATCGACAACAACAACTGTTGTTTGACCAAACAATAGATTCATTGGTCCGTCTTATGGTAGATCATGGCGACATGCATGTATGACCAAAGTATCGATCATTATGTGCATCCGCCCCGCTGACACGAAGTGGGAGGTGGTGGGCCAAGCATCCTAGCTAGCTACAACATTATGTCATTCTAGATATCTCCAAGGGTGCTCTCGGGTTTGCGAGGCAGGTGCCACCAAAGTTATGCATTGTGTATTTAAAGTTTTAAACACCCCCAATATTCCTACATATATTTGGCCACTTCTAGGTGGTTCTTGACTTTTGGCCCCTCTTATCGATCTTCAACGACGCGCCCAACCATGGGCCCGCACGGTCAAAGTTGTGCATTGGAATTTTGAACATCACAGAACACCCTTTTCACTCATATATATTTGGGCCACATAGTGGTGTGGCTGTCTTCTGACCCTCTCTGAAAGGATCGAGAAGAGGTGTCTAGGGGGGGGGGGTGAATAGACTCTTAGCAAAGAAAAGTTGCAGTTTTTATTTTCTTCAAGTTGAGGTGGAGTTTTAGCACAAGTTTAAACATTCACAATACATTTCAAGCAAGCATGTAAAGGTATGCGATTGGGGTGTGCAAACACAATTGGAGACACGGAGATTTTTGGTGTGGTTCTGATAGGTGGTGCTATCGTACATCCACGTTGATGGTGACTTCAACCCACGAAGGGTAATGGTTGCGCGAGTCCATAGAGGGCTCCACCCACGAATGTCACGACCGGTTTTCCAATAAAAATATTTATTGAGAAACCAATCTTGAGAATCCAGTTTGAGAATAAGCCTCCTCACTGGCAGATTTTGATACAATAAGCCAGTAGCATAAATATGTTACAGGGTTGAGCTGACGATGCTCAACAATTTATTACAAGCGTGCCAATAATTATACATAAAGGCGATTAATGACACAAGGGAGTGGTGGCATACTACTGACTCGCAAATATGGTAGAGGTGGAGTAACACAGTGGGGAGTGGATATGGGATTCTCAAACCAACATCCCATCGAGCGTCGAGGTGAGGCTCGATGAATTTATTAGGGTAGCGGAAGCGGATATAAAACAGTGACCAACTCCAGGGTCGCACGAGACTGACTGGGACTCCTCTAGGCGTCGGATTCGCTATCGAACTCTTCATCCATGAGATCACCTTCGTCAGCATCTGGCCAAATCAACAAGCCAGTGAGTACTTTGAAAGTACTCGCAAGACAGTTCGGACGTAAGATATAACAAATGCTAACATGAAATACATGAATAAGTTAACCAGTACGATCAGACATAGAGGTAATGATACTGGGTGCCAAGCGAGTGTCTGAAAGACTCCTCGAGCGGAAAATGCGGAATAATAATACTGGTGCCAAACGAGTGTCTGAAAGACTCCTCGAGCGGAAAATGCGGAATAATAATACTGGTGCCAAACGAGTGTCTGAAAGACTCCTCGAGCGGAAAATGCGGAATAATAATACTGGTGCCAAACGAGTGTCTGAAAGACTCCTCGAGCAGAAAATGCGGAATAATAATACTGGTGCCAAACGAGTGTCTGAAAGACTCCTCGAGCGGAAAATGCGGAATAATAATATTGGTGCCAAACGAGTGTCTGAAAGACTCCTCGAGCGGAAAATGCGGAATAATAATACTGGTGCCAAACGAGTGTCTGAAAGACTCCTCGAGCGGAAAATGCGGAATAATAATACTGGTGCCAAACGAGTGTCTGAAAGACTCCTCGAGCAAAAAATGCAGAATAATAATACTGGTAAGGAAATAATATATTCATCATAAATATATTCAACTCACGGAATTAAACGGGTTAGTCCATCCACAAGGATAAACATTTAACCAGTCTTAGTGCTCATGTGTCCCACCGGGTAATCTGTCACCAAACTGGCACATGACTGTTAGCAGGGAACTTGGATATAGATAAGATGATTTAAAGATATAGAGCTCTGCAGAGTTTGTACAAAAATTTCCCACAGTCGACGGATTTCCGTAGTCACCAGGACTAGTTCCGTTACGGTATTTCAGAAGGAAAACACAGCTAACCAGTACACACCCATCCAACTCTTCGATGCCAGGAATCACCCTCAACATCGTCCAAGAAAAACTATTGAGACGGGGAGATCACAATCTCGAATAGCATGGGCTCAAATTTATATACGCGCGCTCTAAGGGGTGCCTCCCTCTCGGTCCCAACCGGAAACATCCATGCCCCCTGACCGGATGCCTGGCTTTAATCCAGGGCCATGGAACCATCATCCCGGCCTCTCCTTTTTGGTGTGTACCCAGAAAGCGGTTTGCGTCTTACTAAACCATATCCCTTTCGGGAAACATGTGGTAGTACAGGGAAAGGAAATGGATTTGAACCCAACCGATATGGGTTGGTACTGAAGATAACTTGCATGGCCTAAGACTGGCATGCTACAACACTGCCATCTTACCCATCTCCATGCCAACACATGGCCTTGCATACTTACGTCCAACGACGTGTGAAATCATCGGACTTACTTGCCTCAACAATGCATAATGAACGGTTCATCGGTATGCTTCACACATGCCATGAAACTATCTACATGCAAACATGCCAAGACACTCATCATATCAAAATTTCGAACATGCTTGCCTGGTTCAGAGTAGTCGGAGCCTAGCTCGGTGAAGTTCGCGGCCCCGTCACCTCCTTTGGTATCTACGGTATAGAGAAAACATACACGCTAACGTGAATACCGAGAGGTGCAGAAAAAGTATTGCAAATAATTTTCAAATAAATCTGATAAAAAACTAGACAAAATTTTGAAGAGAACAGAAAAAGAATCACTCAAAAATGTGCTTCTGTTAAAAAGTTATGAAGGTTTTTATCCAGGGACTCATCTGTAATGAAACAGAAACTTCCCAGGGTTCTAACTGAGAAAATAGAAAACGGTTCGTTTGGAAATGCGCAAGCGCAAGAGAGAAAGTGTATTTTGCCCGAAGGCGCCAACAGAAAACGGTTCGCGAATAAAAGAACAGAGGCTGACACGCGGGGTCCGCATGTCAGGTTTGAAAAGGCTCGCCGGCGCCCGAAGACGGCGGTGGACGCCGGCGTCGAACTACGGCGAATTCGGAGAAACGGAGGGTACCAAGAGCTTCAGTGTCTTCTTCCGCGTCGGTGGGTGGTGGACTCGTCCAACGGGGAGCACCACGTCGACGGCGACACTATCTCCGGCGGACGGCGGTTCGGGTGAGGATGGGGAACTCCGGTGGAGGGCTGCAAGCTTCAAATTGAAGTGCGGGTCAGAACGAGGGATGCATGGTGAAGCTACTGGCAGGAGAATGGAGGCGGAGGAGCACACACGGGGGCGAATCGCGCTGGATCCCGTGGCGGGTCGCGGCGGCCGGAGTCGAGGAAGGAGACCTCCTCGGGGCTCTTCCAGAGGCCTGGCGTGCTCTAGGGGGAGTGCAGGGCTAGTGGGTGCTCGAGTTGAAGCTCGGGGCCTCTATTTATAGGCAGATCGACGGGGTGGCCGTAAACGGAGAATCTCCGGCGAGCGATTACGGCGGAGCAGTGGATTGGAGGGTGGTTTGAGCGGTCGGGCAGCATCAGTGGAGGTTACTGGATTCGTTCCGCTACTAAACGGAGCTGGCCCCGGCGTAATGGCGTCTGTCCACGGTGAGCTAACCGCACGGGCTCAACGGCGGCAGTGAGCGTGCTCCGCGCCCTGCGGTTCACGACGAGAGCGACAACGCGTTCGGGGGAGTGGAAGGCCACGCGGCGGGCTCCGGTGGCTTGGGCGGCGCTTGGTGGCGTCGTCGGCGCCGTGTCTCCCGCTGGCGCCCGTAAAGCCGCCGCCGGCGTCGGTCACGTGGCGGCGCACCTTCCGCTGCTCGTCGCCGACGCCCGCAAGGTGCCAGGCGCTCGTGCGGTGCAGGAACAAGAGGGCGGGGACGAGGAGCAAGGCGATGCGAGGGTACTGGCGAGATCGATGCCCCGCTCTGAAGAAAACGACAGCAAGCACTGAACTGAAACTCTGAATTTCTGAAACTTGACAGTGAGCATGCATTGCAGGTGTTCGACAGTAGGTTTTTGCCATGAGATAATTTTTTCTGGAGATGTAACTTGGTGAGATGACCACTCAATGCACCCAGAGGCTGCATGAATTTACTTGGAATTTTTGGAGAAGGTTTTGAATGAATTTCACCAGATTTGGCAAATCTGGTCCAAACTTGCAGCAGATGTAATTTGAAAAATTTGAACTGTAGACCAGTGGATCTTCATAGTTCTAGTTTGATGGTTCAAAGGACTAGGAGGGGAAAAAGGTTTGGTGGCAAAAATCAAAACAGAAAAAGGAGTTCCTTTGTAAAACTCCAAGTGCTATAAGAGAAGACAGAAATTTATTTGAATAGAATTTGAATGGAAATGATCACATGGGGAGGTTCAACTTGCTGGATTTGATGCAAATCTTCATCCAAAGGTGAGGGAAAGGTTAGGAGAGAGTATTTGCACCAATGCCATGGCAAGAAGGGATAGTTGCAAGTGGCAAAAGATTTTTTTTTCAAAATCCATAGTGCATACTCAAAAAGATTTTCAAAGGCTATTTTTCTCAAATGAAAACATTTTGTCTTAAGCCCAAATGAAGAGAAAGGACTCCCAAGGCCAAAGGCAGACCTTGGGTGAAACCAAATAAAACTTTTGCCATAAGGATATGATATGAGAGGGAGAGTTCTCTTGAAAAAAAAATTTTAAATCACTCCCCTCAAGTCAAATAAATTTTTTTTGAAAAAAAACCAAATAAAACTTGGGTGTCACAACACCTACCCCCTTAGGAAAAATCTCGTCCCCGAGATTTCAGTTGATCCTTAAATAAGTGTGGATGCTCTGTTCGAAGAAAGTCCTCTCTTTCCCACGTTGCTTCACTTTCGGTGTGATTACTCCACTGAACTTTGAAAAATTTGACGGTTTTCTGCCGGGTCCTCCTTTCAGACTCCTCTAATATTTTTACTGGGTGTTCCCGATAAGTGAGGTCTGGCTGCACGTCTATGTTCTCATGGGATACTTGTTTCTCTAGGTTGCTTACGCATTTTCTCAATTGCGATACGTGGAACACGTTGTGGATATCTGACAGTTCCTCAGGTAAGTCTAGTTGGTATGCTACTGTGCCTTTTCGTGCCGTTATACAGAATGGTCCGATGAATCTTGGCGCTAGCTTTCCCTTAATTTTGAATCGTTGCAATCCCCTCATAGGTGACACTCGTAGGTACACGAACTCACCGGGTTCGAAGTTGACCCCACGATGTTTCTGATCGTAATAACTCTTTTGTCGGCTTTGGGCGGTCTTGAGTCGATCTCTGATTAGCTGGACCTTTTCCTCGGCTTCCTTGAGCATGTCTGGGCCGAAGATACGGCTGTCTCCGGTCTCTGACCAATTTAACGGGGTACGACATCTTCGTCCATACAAGGCCTCAAATGGTGCCATTTGCGGGCTGGCCTGATGAATGTTGTTGTACGCGAACTCGGCGTATGGCAGGCTGTCTTCCCAACTGGTTCCATAGGTGAGGACACATGCTCTCAGCATGTCCTCTAAAATCTGGTTTACCCGTTCTGTTTGTCCATCTGTCTGGGGGTGGTATGCCATACTGAAGGCTAGTTGAGTTCCTAGAGCCTGTTGTAACTGCTCCCAGAATCTCGAGACGAACTGTGTTCCTCTGTCAGATATTATAGTCTTCGGGACACCGTGCAGACAAACTATGCGAGAGAGATATATCTTGGCAAGCTTCTGAGTGGTGTGGGTCGTCTTTACTGGAATGAAATGTGCCACCTTAGTCAACCTGTCGGTGATAACCCATATGGCATCATTCCCGTGTCGTGATCGAGGTAGTCCGACAATGAAATCCATCCCTATTTCATCCCATTTCCACTCAGGTATTTTATTTGGTTGCAGTAGTCCGTCTGGTCTCTGATGTTCAGCCTTTATACGTTGACAAGAGTCGCAGCATGCAATGAAGGTGGCTATGTCCCTCTTCATACCGTGCCACCAAAATCCTTCCTGGATATCCTTATACATCTTGGTTCCTCCAGGGTGGATCAAATATGGAGCGGTGTGGGCTTTAGCTAGAATTTGCCGTTTGAGGTCTTCTATGTCTGGCACGCAGAGTCTGTTTCCGTACCATAGTGTCCCTTCTTCGTCTATGATGAATTCCGAGGCCTTGCCCATACTCACCTTTCTTTTGATGCCTTCCATGCTGGGGTGACCCAGCTGGGCTTCTTTGATTCTTTTCACAAGGTTGGGTTGTATCTCCAAGTTTGTTATGGTGCCTTCTGCTACCATCAACAAGTTGAGTCTGGCAAATTCCCGTTGGAATTCGGGTCTTAAGTTGGGCAGACTGTTGTTGTCGGTGCTGGGGTTCCGACTAAGAGCATCGGCTACTACATTTGCTTTTCCAGGATGATAGTGGATTCCGACATCATAATCCTTTACTAGCTCCAACCAGCGTCGTTGCCTTAAATTCAGTTCTGGCTGTGTGAAAATATATTTGAGACTTTTATGGTCCGTATATATTTCACATCGATTTCCAAGTAGGAAATGCCTCCATTCCTTGAGTGCATGAATAACTGCTGCCATTTCTAAGTCATGAGTGGGATAATTTTCCTCATGCTTGCGAAGTTGCCTCGAAGCGTATGCGACAACCTTGCCTTCTTGCATTAATACGCATCCGAGTCCCTTTCTGGACGCGTCACAATATACTTCAAAATTCTTGTGTATGTCTGGCACAATCAATACTGGTGCTGTTGTTAATTTCCGTTTTAGCTCTTGGAAACTTTTCTCACAGGCTTCTGTCCATTCAAACTTCTTATCTTTCTTGAGCAACTGCGTCATTGGCTTGGCTATGGTGGAGAATCCTTCAATAAATCTGCGGTAATATCCTGCCATTCCCAAGAAACTCCGTATGTCCGTTACGCTGGCTGGTGACTTCCAGCCAAGTACGGCCTTGACTTTCTCTGGGTCCACGGCGATCCCGTCTTGGGTTAGCACGTGGCCTAGAAAGCCTACTTGCCTTAACCAAAATTCACACTTGCTGAACTTGGCGTACAATTGGTGTTTTCTGAGTTCTCCTAGTACAATTCTGAGATGTTCAGCGTGTTCTTCTGGTGTTTTGGAGTATACTAAAATATCGTCGATGAATACCACAACGAACTTGTCCATAAACTTCATAAATACTTTGTTCATGAGGTGAACAAAATATGCAGGGGCATTTGTTAATCCAAAAGGCATTACTGTGAACTCATACAGTCCATATCTGGAGGTGAAGGCTGTCTTGGGGATATCTTCTGTTCGTACCTTTAATTGATGGTATCCTGACCTTAGGTCGATTTTTGAGAATACCTTGGCCTTAGCGAGTTGATCGAATAAATCATTTATTCTTGGCATCGGGTATTTGTTCTTGATCGTGACCATGTTGAGTGCTCGGTAGTCAATACACAATCGCAGTGTTCCATCTTTCTTTTTGGCAAACAAAATTGGTGATCCCCATGGTGAGGAACTGGCTCGAATGTATCCTTTGTCAAGCAATTCCTTTATTTGTTTCTTTAGTTCAACTAACTCGGATGGTGCCATTCTGTATGGTTTCTTGTATATGGGGGTGGTCCCTGGTGCTAGCTCAATGCTGAATTCTATCTCTCGGTCTGGTGGCATGCCTGGTAGCTCTTCGGGAAATACGTCTGGAAATTCACACACTACTGGGACCTTGTTTAATTCAGAAATGTCCACCTTGTTTAGTCTTGGCTGTCTGGGCATTTCCCTTTCTTTGGCGGATACTCTTATTGTCTTACCATGGTGGTGTGTGAGAATCACGGTCCGTTTGAAACAGTCAATGAAACCTTTGTTGGTGGTTAACCAGTCCATCCCTAGGATGACATCCAGTCCTTTATTTTCCAACACAATGAGATTGGCGTGAAACTTCAATCCTTTGAACTCAATAATCACATCCTGACAGTAATTCTGAGTGACTTGCTGAATCCCAAGGGACTTGATGATCATGGATTTCTCCAAAGGAAGCATCGAAAAATTATTTTGCAAAGCAAAACTTTTCGAAATAAAAGAGTGAGAAGCTCCAGAATCAAACAAAACCATTGCAGGTATTGTGTTGACAGGGAACGTACCGAGTACGATATCCGGAGCATTTTGTGCCTCCTCTTTGGTCACGTGGTTCAGATGACCTTTCCTGTGGTTATTGTTGGGATTGAAGTTGTTTCGCTTGGGCGCTGAATTATTGTTGCCGTTGTTCGGCTTTGGTGCTGAGCTTCTTGGCTTGGGACGCTGCTTGGCATAGTGTCCTTCTTCTCCACAGGCGTAACAAGTAACACCTGGGCGATATGTGAACTCCTTGTCCCTAGCATGAAAATTCTTTGTTGGGCGTGATACGTTGGATGATGATTTGTGCGTCCCACCCTTCTGAAAATCGGTCTTACTTCGGTGATTGCGAGCATGGTTAGTCTGGTCCCTTTTTCGCTTGCGGATATCTTCCAAACTGCGTCTTTCATTTTCCAGAGTAATGGCTTTATCCACCAGCGTCTTAAAATCTGGGAAAGTGTGTATGACCAGTTGGCATTTAAGCGCGGGCGCTAGGCCGTCAAGGAACTTCTCCATTTTCTTGCTTTCAGTCATAAGCTCTTCGTTGGCGTAGCGGGATAACAGAGTAAATTGGCCGTTGTAATCTGACACTATCATGTTCCTTTGCTTGAGGTCATCGAACTCTCTTTTCTTGATTTTCATAATACTCTTAGGAATATGCGCGCCACGGAAACCTTCTTTGAAATCATCCCAGGTTATATCATTTTCGTTGGGATGCATGTGCAGAAAATTCTCCCACCAGGATGCGGCTGCTCCCGTGAGATAATGCGGTGCATACAGTACCTTTTCTGGGTCTGGGCATTTTGCAATAATTAACTTTCTCTCCATATCGCGAAGCCAGTCTTCGGCCTCAAGTGGCTTGTCAGTATGAGAAAATGTTGGGGGACGTGTCTTCTGTAGCTCAGATAACTTGGAATGCTGCGGATACTGCCCATGGTGATTTCCCATGTTAATGACTTGGTTCATCATTTCCCGATGTTGTTGCTGACTCTGTTCATAAAGGCGGCACATTTGGGAAAGTGCCGTTTCACCGTCCTGTTGACTTGTCTGACCTTGTGCAAAATTGTTGCCTGATTGAGTATTATAGTGTTGACTTGACTGCCCTTGTGTAAAATTGTTGCCCGGTTGATTGCCATAATTTTCCTCTGGTGGAGCTGGCATGGAGCGAGTCCAAGGACGAGACATTTTTCACTCTGGGGATGTATTTGTAAAACCCATAAGAAAAAAATGGAAGGGTTGCAAAGATAAAACCCATAATGCACAAGGTTGACAAATAAATTTTTAAAGCCAAGATTACTCAAGGGAAAACAAATCGATTTGCGCATAGAGAAGGACTGCGTCATTACGCATCTTACACGCGGTGATAATTATACAATACATCACTCAGGATATGCGTACATAGTCCTGACATGTTATTTAGGCTAGTGCACTTCTCCAGATCCTACATGATGCGCAAACAAGCTACTTCTCACAACATCTTACATGGCGATGCAATGCATGGTAGCTAAGCGTACTCAGTCGGAGATGTTGATGACGTCCTTGGCCCTGCCAAGGGTGAGGCGTAGCGAAGCCGGGGACTCGACTTCTTCCTCGCTAATAGGCTCCATACGAGTAGTGCTGCGCCGAGTAGATGGAGCGGGTGCCAGGGGCGGAACCGCATGAACTGGAGTGGGCGCGAAGGGTGGTGCAGTGCGCGCTGGAGTGGGTGCAATGGCTCGGTTGAACTCCTCGGTGGTAGGCAGGCGACGAGCAGGAGCATGGGATGCAGAGGACGAGACAAAAGTCAGTGGCGGTGCGGTGGGCAGGAGCTCCCTCCTGTTGGCGGCACAACCGTGGACTGAGTCCATGCGGGCGGCCACAAAGTCATCCACCAAGTTGTCGAAGGCTGCCTCCAAGGCCCGGAGATACTCAATAAGCATCTCAAAAGCCTCGTCTCGTTCTCCTCTGGGGCAGGAGAATGCGTAGTGACAGGTGTAGGGCACATGGCATGGAAGATAGCGGTAGCGACGAGCCTTCATCGCGGGAAGGGCATCCCTGAGACGAGCTATCGCCTCGCGGGCTGCCATATGGATGGCATGCTTCTCCGTAGGCATGGCTCTCCCCAAGAACCGGAAGCGGCGTAGCTCACCACGCCCTCCCTTGAACTGCACCGCGGCCTGGTGCATAGTCAGACTATCGTTGACTCTGTGCTGACAGAGAGTGACGACTGGGTGCACAGACGGCCCCATCGCGACCTGAACGACGAAGGAGAGAAGCTTGACAAACCCATCGGGCACGTTGGCGAAGGTCTGAGACTCGCAGCTACGGTCGGCCATCTACAAAAGTAGGCAAAAAATCCTGAATGGTCAGATCATAAATATATGCTGACTGTCAGAAAAATGACTACTATTGCAAAAACATGAATAAGCTCTATCATGCTAATAACCGATTAGCGATCGCACCTAGTGGCTTCCTACAGTCAGCCTGGCTCTGGTACCAAGCTTGTCACGACCGGTTTTCCAATAAAAATATTTATTGAGAAACCAATCTTTAGAATCCAGTTTGAGAATAAGCCTCCTCACTGGCAGACAAACTTTTGATACAATAAGCCAGTAGCATAAATATGTTACAGGGTTGAGCTGACGATGCTCAACAATTTATTACAAGCGTGCCAATAATTATACATAAAGGGGATTAATGACACAAGGGAGTGGTGGCATACTACTGACTCGCAAATATGGTAGAGGTGGAGTAACACAGTGGGGAGTGGATATGGGATTCTCAAACCAACATCCCATCGAGCGTCGAGGTGAGGCTCGATGAATTTATTAGGGTAGCGGAAGCGGATATAAAACAGTGACCAACTCCAGGGTCGCACGAGACTGACTGGGACTCCTCTAGGCGTCGGATTCGCTATCGAACTCTTCATCCATGAGATCACCTTCGTCAGCATCTGGCCAAATCAACAAGCCAGTGAGTACTTTGAAAGTACTCGCAAGACAGTTCGGACGTAAGATATAACAAATGCTAACATGAAATACATGAATAAGTTAACCAGTACGATCAGACATAGAGGTAATGATACTGGGTGCCAAGCGAGTGTCTGAAAGACTCCTCGAGCGGAAAATGCAGAATAATAATACTGGTGCCAAACGAGTGTCTGAAAGACTCCTCGAGCGGAAAATGCGGAATAATAATACTGGTGCCAAACGAGTGTCTGAAAGACTCCTCGAAGGAAAATGCGGAATAATAATACTGGTGCCAAACGAGTGTCTGAAAGACTCCTCGAGCGGAAAATGCGGAATAATAATACTAGTGCCAAACGAGTGTCTGAAAGACTCCTCGAGCGGAAAATGTGGAATAATAATACTGGTGCCAAACGAGTGTCTGAAAGACTCCTCGAGCGGAAAATGCGGAATAATAATACTGGTGCCAAACGAGTGTCTGAAAGACTCCTCGAGCGGAAAATGCGGAATAATAATACTGGTGCCAAACGAGTGTCTGAAAGACTCCTCGAGCGAAAAATGCAGAATAATAATACTGGTAAGGAAATAATATATTCATCATAAATATATTCAACTCACGGAATTAAACGGGTTAGTCCATCCACAAGGATAAACATTTAACCGGTCTTAGTGCTCATGTGTCCCACCGGGTAATCTGTCACCAAACTGGCACATGACTGTTAGCAGGGAACTTGGATATAGATAAGATGATTTAAAGATATAGAGCTCTGCAGAGTTTGTACAAAAATTTCCCACAGTCGACGGATTTCCGTAGTCACCAGGACTAGTTCCGTTACGGTATTTCAGAAGGAAAACACAGCTAACCAGTACACACCCATCCAACTCTTCGATGCCAGGAATCACCCTCAACATTGTCCAAGAAAAACTATTGAGACGGGGAGATCACAATCTCGAATAGCATGGGATCAAATTTATATACGCGCGCTCTAAGGGGTGCCCCCCTCTCGGTCCCAACCGAAAACACCCATGCCCCCTGACCGGATGCCTGGCTTTAATCCAGGGCCACGGAACCATCATCCCGGCCTCTCCTTTTTGGTGTGTACCCAGAAAGCGGTTTGCGTCTTACTAAACCATATCCCTTTCGGGAAACATGTGGTAGTACAGGGAAAGGAAATGGATTTGAACCCAACCGATATGGGTTGGTACTGAAGATAACTTGCATGGCCTAAGACTGGCATGCTACAACACTGCCATCTTACCCATCTCCATGCCAACACATGGCCTTGCATACTTACGTCCAACGACGTGTGAAATCATCGGACTTACTTGACTCAACAATGCATAATGAACGGTTCATCGGTATGCTTCACACATGCCATGAAACTATCTACATGCAAACATGCCAAGACACTCATCATATCAAAAGTTCGAACATGCTTGCCTGGTTCAGAGTAGTCGGAGCCTAGCTCGGTGAAGTTCGCGGCCCCGTCACCTCCTTTGGTATCTACGGTATAGAGAAAACATACGCGCTAACGTGAATACCAAGAGGTGCAGAAAAAGTATTGCAAATAATTTTCAAATAAATCTGATAAAAAACTAGACAAAATTTTGAAGAGAACAGAAAAAGAATCACTCAAAAATGTGCTTCTGTTAAAAAGTTATGAAGGTTTTTATCCAGGGACTCATCTGTAATGAAACAGAAACTTCCTAGGGTTCTAACTGAGAAAACAGAAAACGGTTCGTTTGGAAATGCGCAAGCGCAAGAGAGAAAGCGTATTTTGCCCGAAGGCGCCAACAGAAAACGGTTCGCGAATAAAAGAACAGAGGCTGACACGCGGGGTCCGCATGTCAGGTTTGAAAAGGCTCGCCGACGCCCGAAGACGGCGGTGGACGCCGGCATCGAACTACGGCGAATTCGGAGAAACGGAGGGTACCAAGAGCTTCAGTGTCTTCTTCCGCGTCGGTGGGTGGTGGACTCGTCCAACGGGGAGCACCACGTCGACGGCGACACTATCTCCGGCGGACGGCGGTTCGGGTGAGGATGGGGAACTCCGGTGGAGGGCTGCAAGCTTCAAATTCAAGTGCGGGTCAGAACGAGGGATGCATGGTGAAGCTACTGGCAGGAGAATGGAGGCGGAGGAGCACACACGGGGGCGAATCGCGCTGGATCCCGTGGCGGGTCGCGGCGGCCGGAGTCAAGGAAGGAGACCTCCTCGGGGCTCTTCCAGAGGCCTGGCGTGCTCTAGGGGGAGTGCAGGGCTAGTGGGTGCTCGAGTTGAAGCTCGGGGCCTCTATTTATAGGCAGATCGATGGGGTGGCCGTAAACGGAGAATCTCCGGCGAGCGATTACGGCGGAGCAGTGGATTGGAGGGTGGTTTGAGCGGTCGGGTAGCATCAGTGGAGGTTACTGGATTCGTTCCGCTACTAAACGGAGCTGGCCCCGGCGTAGTGGCGTCTGTCCACGGTGAGCTGACCGCACGGGCTCAACGGCGGCAGTGAGCATGCTCCGCGCCCTGCGGTTCACGACGAGAGCGACAGCGCGTTCGGGGGAGTGGAAGGCCACGCGGCGGGCTCCGGTGGCTTGGGCGGCGCTTGGTGGCGTCGTCGGCGCCGTGTCTCCCGCTGGCGCCCGTAAAGCCGCCGCCGGCGTCGGTCACGTGGCGGCGCACCTTCCGCTGCTCGTCGCCGACGCCCGCAAGGTGCCAGGCGCTCGTGCGGTGCAGGAACAAGAGGGCGGGGACGAGGAGCAAGGCGATGCGAGGGTACTGGCGAGATCGATGCCCAGCTCTGAAGAAAACGACAGCAAGCACTGAACTGAAACTCTGAATTTCTGAAACTTGACAGTGACCATGCATTGCAGGTGTTCGACAGTAGGTTTTTGCCATGAGATAATTTTTTCTGGAGCTGTAACTTGGTGAGATGACCACTCAATGCACCAAGAGGCTGCATGAATTTACTTGGAATTTATGGAGAATGTTTTGAATGAATTTCACCAGATTTGGCAAATCTGGTCCAAACTTGCAGCAGATGTAATTTGAAAAATTTGAACTGGAGACCAGTGGATATTCATAGTTCTAGGTTGATGGTTCAAAGGACTAGGAGGGGAAAAAGGTTTGGTGGCAAAAATCAAAACAGAAAAAGGAGTTCCTTTGTAAAACTCCAAGTGCTATAAGAGAAGACAGAAATTTATTTGAATAGAATTTGAATGGAAATGATCACATGGGGAGGTTCAACTTGCTGGATTTGATGCAAATCCTGATCCAAAGGTGAGGTAAAGGTTAGGAGAGAGTATTTGCACCAATGCCATGGCAAGAAGGGATAGTTGCAAGTGGCAAAAGATTTTTTTTTCAAAATCCATAGTGCATACTCAAAAAGATTTTCAAAGGCTATTTTTCTCAAATGAAAACATTTTGTCTTAAGCCCAAATGAAGAGAAAGGACTCCCAAGGCCAAAGGCAGACCTTGGGTGAAACCAAATAAAACTTTTGCCATAAGGATATGATATGAGAGGGAGAGTTCTCTTGAAAAAAAAAATTTAAATCACTCCCCTCAAGTCAAATAAATTTTTTTGAAAAAAAAACCAAATAAAACGGGTGTCACAATGAAGGGTCCACGAAGAAGCAACCTTGTCTATCCCACCATGGCCATCGCCCACAAAGGACTTGGCTCACTAGGGTAGATCTTCATGAAGTAGGCGATCTCCTTGCCCGTACTAACTGCTTGGTTCAACTCCACAATCTTGACGGAGGCTCCCAAGTGACACCTAACCAATCTAGGAGACACCACTCTCCAAAAGGTAATAGATGGTATGTTGATGATGAACTCCTTGCTCTTGTGCTTCAAATGATAGTCTCCCCAACACTCAACCCTCTCTCATGGATTTGGATTTGGTGGGAAGATGATTTGAGTGCAAAGCAACTTGGAGAAGGCTAGAGATCAAGATTTATGTGGTTGGAACGGAATATCTTGGTCTCAACACATGAGTAGGTGGTTCTCTCTTAGAAAATGTATGCTGGAAGTGTAGGCATGTTCTTATGGCTCTCTCCATGAATGAAGAGTGGGTGGAGGGGTATATATAGCCTCCACACAAAATCTAACTGTTACACACAATTCACCAAACTCGGTGGGACCGAATCAGAAAACTCGGTCAGACCGATTTAGTTCATAATGTGACCGTTAGGCTTTTTGGTGGGACCGATATGATCAACTCAGTGGGACCGGTGTGCTAGGGTTAGGGTAAAACCTCATCTTGGTTTGACCGATTACACAAACTCGGTGGGACCGATTTTGGTAATGAGCTAACCAGAGAGTTGGTCAAGCAAACTCGGTGAGACCGATCACAAATCTTGGTTGGACCAAAATTAATGCAACAGGAACCAGAGATTTGCAAGCCCATCTCGGTGAGACCGGGAACCCATCGGTGAGACTGAATTGATTAGGGTTTCTGGCAGTGGCTATGTCAAATGAACTCGGTGGCGCCGAATAGATCAAATTGGTGGGGCCGAGTTTGACTTTTGGTTTGGGAGATATGTGGATATGAGAAAGTGGTTGAGGGTTTTTGGAGCATATCACTAAGCACTTTGAGCAAGCAAGCCATTAAGCAACACCTCATCCCCTTTTAACAGTATTGGATTTTCCTATGGACTCAATGTGATCTTGGATCACCGAAAATGAAAATGTAGAGTCTTGAGCTTTGAGCTTTTGCCATTCTTCTCTACTTAGCATCTAGAAGGGGTTCCACATCCTCTTGTCCATGCCACTCCACTGTTGAACTCATCTAAAATATACTAGATAAAAGTATTAGTCCAACAAGAGATATGTTGACATTAATTACCAAAATCACCCAGGGAGCACTTGTGCTTTCAATCTCCCCCTTTTTGGTAATTGATGACAACATACATCAAAGCCTTAGATAAAGATATAGAGAATAGCAAGTAAAGCTTTGGAAAGACATGTAACATGCATAGGCTACCCCTACATGTATGCAATCATGTCAATATGGAATGCAAGAGCAAGTGACTGCATAAACATGATAGAGCAAGCAATGTGTTACATGTATCTTGGCTATATGCATCAGAGCAGATGATATGAATATAGGAAATGTACCTCATGTTCATGAGTCCTTCTTGCAAACAATATGTACATCAGCAAGAGATCATCATGCACATGAGTGTGATGCATATACTTACCTCATGGTCTTGAGCTGGCTTGGGAAGAGATGAACCTGAGTAAACAATTTTACATAACACAGATATATCTACTAGACAGAGCAAACAAAAGAGCCACAAGAGTGCCAAGATCGGGATGACATGTAGAGAGTGAGTACTGGTACTCCTATTGGATATAGACATGTCCCCAAAGGTAAAAGATATGCAATGAATTTGAAGATTTCCTTCCCTTAGAGATCTTTCTCCCCCTGAATCTTATGTTAGATAATGGGAGAATATAGGGAAAGGAAATCAGAGCAAGACAAATTAGAGCACAAAATAAAACACAAACTAACATCAAAAGATACATGTCTTTCCCCTCTCTAAAGACATGTGTCTTCTCTCCTCTTGAACACCAAGCATCTGAGGCCTTTGATGTGATTACCTCTCCCCCCTTTCGATGTGATCAAGCTTTGATGTGAGCTCTCTCCCCTTAGACATCAATTTCCAAGAAGGGATCTTCTGGAGTGTGAGTGAAAATGGGTTTGGTCCTTGAGTCACAGAGCAAAGCAGCATGTAGAGTGTGATGCAGGTAGAGGACAAGAATCATCGAGTGGAGCTGGAGTAAAAATGCAGGATGCAAATGGCAAATTGTCTTCTCTGCAGTGAAATCGGTAACACCGAGTTGTTTTCTTCGGTGGCACCGAATTGGTTTGGTTTGACCGAAATCGACAGACCAGTGTGACCGAGTTCAATCACCTCAGCTCACTAGGCAAATAAGATCTCACAAAGATTTGCAAGGAATTAACTGAAAGATTTGCAACGAATTGAATGCAGGAAATGCAAAACAAAATAGAGAACAGAAAAGAAATCTAGATGAAGTTTTTTTTTTGATTAATAATAAGGGGAACAAATATGCAAGGAACAAATGCAAGAACTTAGAGAAACACTAGAGAACTTCATCTAGAATTGGGCAGCGACAAAGTCACCTATGTTAGAGTTTATTGATTGAGGAGTCAAGTGAGAACACTTGATCATAAGTCATACTCATCGTTTAAGCTCAAAATGCGGTTACCATTTTTTGTTTAAGCATTTTGATGTATTCACATCTTGTTGAGCTGCTTTGACCCATAACTTGGGGTAAAGCTTTTCTAAGATGGAATATCGTACCTTGGGTGGTGGTGTTGAACTTGGTCATGTAGTTGAACTTGTGTGGGATGCTCAAGGTTGATGTAGCGCATCATTGGCTTGGATCACCTCTTGTAGTTTGAGTTCATGTACCTACATGGGTTAGTCTTGCAAGGAATAGCACTTGTGTATCCAAAATGACAATCATGAAATTTGATATATAGAATTTGTCAAAGGATATGTTGAAAGGCTTCAAGCTTCCTTGTCTTCAACCACCATGGTGTAGTGACTTGGTGATGTAGAGATTGCTCAAGATGTGAGTGAGTTGCAATCCCATGGATTTAGATTCATCCAAGTTCCTACAAGGGTTAGATAGCATGCAAGGGTACAAATATATCCAAGACATATGATCATCATAAGAGAAAAGTCAAGGATTAGTCATAGGATCATGCCTTGCATGCATCCAAATGGAGTTTCTACTCCAAGTTTGAAGCATCAACGATGTTCAATTCACCTCTCAAACGACAAAATACTTTCTCATCAAGCGGTTTGGTGAATATATCCGCCAATTGATTATTGGTACGAACATGCTTAAGATCAATGTCCCCTTTAGGAATGGTGACGAACTTCAATATGCTTAGTTCAAGAATTTTGCACGGGATTATGAGCAATCTTAATAGCACTTTCATTGTCACAGAGCAATGGAACATGTTTCACATTGATCTCATAATCCTTAAGAGTTTGGGTCATCCATAGTAATTGAGCACAACATGAACCAACGACAATGTATTCCGCTTCGGCGGTGGATAAGGATACTGAGTTTTGTTTCTTGGAGGACCAAGAGAAAAGAGATCTACCAAGAAATTGACAAGTTCCCAAAGTGGACTTTCAATCAACCTTGTCACCGGCATAGTCCGATTCGGAGTAGGCAACAAGATCAAAAGAAGACCTCTTAGGATACCAAATGCCAAAATTCGGTGTATGTATTAAGTATCTCACTATCCATTTCACAGCCTTAAGATGACATTCTTTGGGGGCCGCTTGATATCGTGCACACATGCACACACTCAACATAATATCAGGACGGGGGCACATAGGTATAACAATGAACCAATCATAGATCGATAAACCTTTTGGTAAACCGATTTGCCATCCTTGGTCATGTCAAGATGTCCACTAGTAGGCATGGGTGTTTTCAAACCTTTGCTTTCTTGCATGTTTAACTTCTTGAATAAGTCCCTGGTGTACTTTGTTTGAGAAACAAAGGTGCCTTCCTTAGTTTGCTTGATTTGCAAACCAAGAAAGAACTTGAGTTCACTCATCATCGACATCTCAAACTTCTTCGACATTAGCTTCCCAAACTTTTAACTAAAATGAGGGTTAGTCAAACCAAATATGATGTTATCAACATAAATTTGGCACAAAAATAATTCACCATTAACCCTTTTTGTAAAAAGAGTAGAATCTATCTTCCCAATCTCAAAGCCTTTCTCAATAAGGAACTTTGTCAAGCATTTATACCACGCTCTAGGAGCTTGTTTAAGACCATAAAGAGCTTTGTGAAGTTTGTAAACATGATCAGGTTTCTTATGATTGACAAACCGGGAGGTTGTTTAACATAAACTTCCTCCTTGATTTCACCATCTAGAAAAGCACTTTTAATGTCCATTTGGTACAAGGTGATATAATGGTGATTAGCATAGGCAAGTAAGATGTAGATGGACTCAAGTCTAGCAACGGGAGCATATGTCTCACCATAGTCCATACCTTCGACTTCAGTGTAGCCTTGGGAGATGAGACGTGCTTTGTTGCAAACGACTTGTCCATCTTTGTCTTGCTTGTTGGAAAACACTTGTCGGATGTGGGGTTCTGGCAAAACCCTTAAGGTTCAAACTCTGGGGTGCGCGCGGAGATTTTCTCCCTATCGGTCTACGTCCTGGCTTGCTAAGATCTCACGGACGAACTCGACGAGCTCGCAACACAAAGACACGAGATTTATACTGGTTCGGGCCACCGTTGTGGTGTAATACCTACTCCAGTGTGTGGTGGTGGATTGCCTCTTGGGTTGATGAAGAGTAGTACAAGGGGAAGAGCGGCCTCCTGAGGGTGAGGCGCCCTTGTGCTCGATGAACTTGTGTGGGTGAGGATGGAGTGGTTCCAGTCCCAGATGATCTCTCTTCCCTATGGTGGTGGCTAGCTCTACTTATATAGGCCCTGGTCCTCTCCGCAAATATTGAGCGTGTCATATTTCGGGTTCCGGCAGACCCTTGAGGTTCAAACACTGGGGTGCGCGCGGAGATTTCGCCTTCTACCTACCTGCACCCCACCGCCTCGCTAAGATCTAAGCTATGGAAAGAACAGCACAAGAGACACAAGGTTTATACTAGTTCGGGCCACCATTATGGTGTAATACCCTACTCTAGTTTGTGGTGTGGTGGATTGCCTCTTGGGCCGATGATGATGAGCAATACAAGGAAGAACAGCCTCGCGAGGATCTGTTCTTGGCTGGGGCGATGAACTGCTAGGAGGAGTTCAGTCACCCTTCTCTCTCTCTCTCTCTCTCTCTCTGTGTGTGTGTGTGTGTGTGTGTGTGTGTGATGCTACTCGATCCGATCCCAACTTGTTTCTCGATTGGCCGATTGCCTCTACCCTGGGGGTGGCTAGTCCTATTTATAGGCAAAGGCCCTGGGCCTCTTCCCAAATATTGAGCGGGAAGGGTGCCAACAATTGGCCATTTTGAAGGGGAACATCTGGTACACTTATCCTGACTAAAGTTGGTCCTCGCCTGCCAAAGGCTCTAGTGGTGACGCTGGCTTGGGCTCCACAATGACTTCCTCCCAGCCGTTGGGCTGGTCTTGGTCTCGTTGCACCGAAACGGGTGCCTTTGCTTGATGCTCTCGCCTGTGCTTTCTCCCTTTGCACCAAAGAGGAAAGGAGGACACTGCGCGGGCTGGCGCCCGCCTGGCGCCCTTGGTCGTCATGGCTTGCGTCACGGGCACCTCGTGAGGTAACCTGCCTTGATCTCTCCGCCTCCTCGCGAGCCAGCCTGATGAGGTCGTGCCTGAGGAAGCTCCGTGTCGTCCGCCCCGCGAGGCTTGGCCCCTCGCGAGGGTCTTGGGTCTGTGTTGATGAAGATGGGCCGTGCTGGGCCCCCTTTTGAGCCACGCCGCAGGCCGCAGGTAGGCAAGTCTGGGGACCCCCGTTCCCAGAACGCCGACAGAGTGGGAAGGGAGCCAACATTGGCGGCCAATTTGAAAGGGGACAACTAGTACAAGTTATCCTGACAAAAGTGGTCTTTGCCTGCGAAAGCGCTATGGTGATGACTTCGTCTTGGGCTCCACGGTGACCTCTATCCTGCTGGCCGGCCGGTCTTGGTCTTGTTGCATGGATATGGCAACCTTTGCCTGATGCCTTGGTACTCTGCTCCTATGCTTGCCCCCTTTGCACCAAAGAGGAAACAAGGACGCTGCGCGCTGGCGCTCGCCTGGTGCTGATCGTCATGGCTCACGTCACGAGAGCGTCGCGAGGTTTGCCCTGCCTTGATATCTCCACTCCTCGCGAGCCTGCCTGGGGAGGCTGCTCCTGAAGAGGTCTTGTGTCGTCCGCCTCGCGAGGCTTGGCCCCTCGCGAGGGTCTTGGATGCCTTGTTGATGAAGATGGGCCGTACAGGCCTGCCAACCTAGCCACGCTCTGAGCCGCAGGCAGGCAAGTCTGGGGACCCCCGTTCCCAGAATGCCAACAGTAGCCCCAGGGCCCAAGGCGCGCTCGGGCTTGGCTTCGAGGCGAAGCCAAAGGTCAAGTGCGGAGCGCCGCGGGCCCCAAAAGCCTGCGGCCTTGGTCGACGCGTGGTGGTTTGATTGGATGTGGGCGTCTCCGCTTCCCCATGCTGCCTCGACAATTGCCCGACTTGACAAAAGGCTGACGCAAGCAGCAGTTGCCCTTACTGTTCCCTTTCGCCTTGCCTCAGATCCCCTTTCTTGCTCCTTGCCGCCGAGACCTCCAGATCCGTTCAATCCTTCTCTGCATCCAAGATAAATGCCGCCGCGCAAGGTCAAGCCGTCCTTGGCGCCCGCCTGGTACGCGCCCGCACTTGAGGCGCCCAACGTCTCGGAGAAGAGCCTCGCTTCCACGCGCTTGCTCACAGCGGGGGAGAGCAATGAATGGGGGAAGACGGAACTCCGGCTGGCCTCCAGCATACCGGAGCCTAAGGGAAGCACCTTCTTCCCCTTCTTCTCAAGCAGCATCGCCGCCGGGTTGGTCCCCCCTTTCTCCAATTTCTTCTATGAAGTCCTCGACCATTACGGGCTGCAGGCGCTACATATCCATCCCAACTCCATCCTCCTCCTATCTATCTTTGCCTACTATTTCGAGGCATACCTGGGTGTGATGCCGTCCGTGGCTCTCCTGCGCCACTTCTTCTTTCTTCGCATCGATGAGCGACAAGCCTCCGGATGCGCTAATTTTGTCGCAGCTGGCAAGGCTAACTCGATCTCGAGCACAGGGAAGAGGGCCGACAACATCAGGACCAAGTGGGTCATGATGGATCCTAAGTGTGTTTACCCGCGCTTGGTGCTGCCGACGGAGGCACCCCAATCCCTCAAGAGGTGGTCTCGCGCTGAGCTTGTCGATGAGCGTGCATCGCCGGTGTTGGAGCAGATGGTGACTGACCTGAAGCCTGGCAACGCGAAGGCGGCCAAGGTGACGGGGGCCTCGCTCCTGAGGGAGTTCCTGACGCTGTGCGTGGCGCCGCTCCTAGCGCACGCACGCCCCTTGTGGAGGCTTGGAGATGTGAAGGATGATGCTCGCCTGAGGCCGGAGGCCCTTCCTGGCGATGAATTGAACGCCGTTTTGTGCCTCCAAGTCGGGGAAAACCAGGAGTACCCGCCGTGCGTCTTCACCCCTTTGTTCCGTCGCAAGGACTAGGAGACAATCGTGGCCTCCAGGCCGACCTTCGATGTGCGCAGGCTGGTGCCGCCCACGTCCTCCGGAGGCCCTGCGGTGCCGAACCCGGTGATGCTTTCTTCTGACGAGTCCCGCGGGAGGGAGGAAGAAGAGGTGGACTCGGAGGCGACCCCCGAGGGGATGGCGGATGCCTCCCCCTCGAGCAAGGCCGACACCCTCCGCAGCATGCCGGACGATGCTGAGATCGACGCCCGTCAGGAGGAGGGGGAGCTGTCCACCGTCCCGACGAGAGGTAGATCATCACTGGTCTCCCGGAACGCCGCCCCTGCCTTGACGCCGCCCGGAACCGCCTCCAGTTCTTCTATTGCGCCGCTTTCTGGCTTCAAGCTTCCCAAGCGGAAGGTGGAAGTCGTCGTGGTGGACCGGTAAGTGTTTCGAGATTCGTCCTGTCTCTTCTTATGCTTGCTATTTCCTGACGTCTGCTCTTGGTTGGTTAGGCCAGCGCCCCCGGCAAAGAAGAAGAAGGAGGATGCCGCGGCCGCGCCCCCTTCTGCGGAGAAGGGGGACGGCAGTGCTTGCACCTCGCCACCTCGTCCGCCCTCGCGAGGCCAAGGGGGGCGTCGCCAGGATGAGTCGGCCCTAGTGGCGCTGCTGGCTCCGGGGGTGCCGGCGCCTGGGTCTGCTGACGAGGTCCCGAGGGCTCGGGAGCCCTCGATTTCCCAAGCTCTGGGGACGGCACCGCTCCCTCCTCCTGCTGCGCTTCCGGCCCCAGGTTCCTATACTTCCTCTGCTGTGATTGAACGCATTCTTTTGGAGGTGGCCCAGCTGCGGGAGGATCTCCTGAGCGCGGACCCGCGCCTGGCAGCCGGCCGTCTGGAGCTGGCTTCAGGTTGGCTTCATTCTGACTTGGTGATCCGAGAGTCACTAAGCCAGGCCACAGTCGCTTCCGAGAAGGAGAAACGAGCTATTGCCAAAGCTGCGGCCGACCGCGACGCGACCCTGAAGGATGCCGAGACTGCCTGCGACCGGTGCCGAGAACTGGAGGATGAGCTGAAGGGCTTGCATGACAAGCTCGCCGAGGAAGCATGCGGCCGCCAATCGAAGGAGGAGGAGATGAAAGCCCGGGAGGACGCCATCAGGAGCCATGATGCCGAACTGGAGGAGTTGGCGAAGGCGCAAGCTGTGGAGCGCGGTCGGCTGGAGGAGTTGGAGCAGAAGGCGAAGGCGAGGGGAGCCGGTCTTGACGCCAAGGCGAAGCTCCTGGCTGAAGACCGCGTGGCCTTCGCTGACCTTGAGAAAAGGTCTCGCGTGGCGCTGAAGGCGCTTTACGAGCATGGCCTGGAGAAGCCGCTGTCCGCGAATGAGAACGGCCCCGCCCAGCTACTTCCTCACTTGGTGAAGGCGCTCGAGGAAGTTGTGGAGGGCGTTGGTCCCATGGCAGAGGTAGAGACTCGTGTCCTTTCTTCAGGTGCGCTGACTCGTGTCTTCAGTCATTTGCACCTTCGCGACCCCAACACCCGTCTGGACGGGCTGCTGGAGCCTGTGTCCGATGAAGACTGCACAACTGCCGCCGCAGCCATGCAAGGTCAGGTGGAGGCCCTGCTGAAGAGGTTCCACAGCTTTGCTTCCCCACCGTTGGCCGAAGGCGATGCTGCTCTTGTAGCCCTGGCGGGCGACGAAGGCAAGGATGACGTTGCCGAGGAAGGAGCGTCGCCTATGGGCGTCGATGGCGTTCAAGGGTGACCTGCGGCTTCTTCCTGTTTCATTCCTGCAGCATGCATCAGACCTCGTGGAGGCGTTAAACTTTCATTTGCTATTGTGAGAACAATATGTATTGTAATGTTTGCTTCGGGATTTTGCGATTTTCTTCCTATTCGCTTGCGTTCTACGTCGGCAGAGCCCGACCCCGCACATACCTCAACTGCCATTGGGCCGACCGGAGACCAGGACGGTCCAAGGACTGAGGGGCTACGTGACTAGTTAGGCTCCTGAGTCGCGATGTTCAGGAGTCCCTCTTGACGTGCAAACAACTTATAGGGAGAGGCCGCGAGGATAGACTGGTGTTCTACGTCGGCACGGCCCGGCCCCGCGCATACCTCAACCGCCATTGGGCCGACCGGAGACCAGGACGGACCAAGGAGTGAGGGGTTACGTGACCAGATAGGCTCCTCAGTCGCGATGCTCAGGAGTCCCCCTTGACGTGCAAACAACTTCATACCTGCCCTCGTCGAGGCCTCGGGAGGGGCATGCGATGACCAGGACCGGGAGACCTGTTGGGTGGCGTGCGCTTGGGCGTGACCCGAGCGCAGCCCCCATGCCCAGCCCTCTCGCGCGGTGCTCCCGAGGGAAGGTGTTGCGGTGAGGCTGGACGCTGAGCTCTGGGGCTCCCTGAGGTTGGTACGACCGTGAGGCGGCCCTCAGTTGTTTATCACCAGCGCGGAGCATAGTGCTTCCGCTTGTGCACGGGCATAGCCCCTCCTCGGCAGTGTCGACGGCCATCGCGGAGCATGGTGCTTCCACTTGTGCGTGGGAGGGGGCCCGTCCAGGGGGAGCCCCTGGGGCGTGTACAACCCCGCTCTGACACGTAGCTTGCACGACAGGGCTGCGAGGTGTATCTAGGCACTCGTTAGCCAGCGCGGGACTCACGAGGCCCTACGTCAAGGCGGGTTGCGCCTGGTCTTGGGTCTTGATAGATGTATGTTCCTGTGAGGCGGTTAGATGCAAGTGCTCTACGTCCTCAGGTCCCGACGCTCGAGCGAGCTCAGCCGCCGCTGGTATGCCAGGTCGCGATGCCGTGGACAAGGCCAGGGGGTGAGGGCTGGAGAGCCTGTAATAGCTCCTGAGTCGCGATGCTCAGGAGGCCCTGTTTTAACGCGCAAGCAAATTTGCATGACGAATGGATGGACCCGTGGTGGGTGGCAATCAAGCAGGCAATAATCATAGGCAGATTAAGCATGCAGGGCAAATCAACTTGGGTAAATGCGGGGGGATACGTGCCACTGGGTCAGTCCCGAGCGGCTTGGGGATGATGCAGCCCGAGGGGCGCCCCCCAGCAAGGTAAGCTAAAGACATAAGTAAATGGATACATGCCATGGGGACGGGCCCACATGGCCTGGGAATGATGCAGCCCGAGGGGCGCTCCCAGCTAAACGAACTTGGAAGATGTCACCTGGTCATGGCACGTGCTGAAGTAGTCGTTCCTTAGGCGTCATCCGGTGGCCGGTTCCCAGGGGAGCCTGGAGGTTCAGGCTGCTCCTCCCTTAGGACCGCCTGGCGCCTGGCCTCGTGAGCTGCCAGGGCGCCCTGCATGAGCCTGTGGTAGGGAGCAGCCACGCTCGGCACGCCGAATGGCATGCGAACATAGCTGTGCGGTGGACCCTCGCAGCGGCCCACGCGCGAAGGCCAGAGAGGCTCCTGAGATGCGGCTCTGTTGAGCCCTGGGACATCGATGCAGATGCGCATGAAGAAAATATGCCCTAGAGGCAATAATAAAGTTATTATTTTTTTCCTTATATCATGATAAATGTTTATTATTCATGCTAGAATTGTATTAACTGGAAACATAATACATGTGTGAATACATAGACAAACAGAGTGTCACTAGTATGCCTCTACTTGACTAGCTCATTAATCAAAGATGGTTATGTTTCCTAGCCATGAACAAAGAAGTTGTTATTTGATTAACGAGATCACATCATTAGTTGAATGATCTGATTGACATGACCCATTACATTAGCATAGCACCCGATCGTTTAGTATGTTGCTATTGCTTTTATCCATGACTTATACATGTTCCTTCAACTATGAGAATATGCAACTCCCATTTACCGTAGGGACACTTTGTGTGCTACCAAACGTCACAACGTAACTGGGTGATTATAAAGGTGCTCTACAAGTGTCTCCGAAGGTACATGTTGAGTTGGCATATTTCGAGATTAGGATTTGTCACTCCGATTGTCGGAGAGGTATCTCAGGGCCTTCTCGGTAATGCACATCACATAAAGCCTTGCAAGCATTGCAACCAATGAGTTAGTTGCGAGATGATGTATTACAGAACGAGAAAAGAGACTTGCCGGTAACGAGATTGAACTAGGTATTGGATACCGACGATCGAATCTCGGGCAAGTAACATACCGATGACAAAGGGAACGACGTATGTTGTTATGCGGTCTGACCGATAAAGATCTTCGTAGAATATGTAGGAGCCAATATGGGCATCCAGGTCCCGCTATTGGTTATTGACAGGAGACGTGTCTCGGTCATGTCTACATTGTTCTCGAACCGTAGGGTCCGCACGCTTAACGTTACGATGACAGTTATTATGAGTTTATGCATTTTGATGTACCGAAGGAGTTCGGAGTCCCGGATGTGATCACGGACGTGACGAGGAGTCTCGAAATGGTCGAGACATAAAGAATTATATATTGGAAGCCTATGTTTGGACATCGGATGCATTCCAGGTGAAATCAGGATTTTACCGGAATACCGGGAGGGTTACCGGAACCCCCCGGGAGCATAATGGGCCAACATGGGCCTTGGAGAAGAGGTGAGAGGGATGCCCTCATGGGCTGTGCGCCTCCCCCCTTCCCCTAGTCCTATTAGGACTAGGAGAGGTGGGCGCCCCCCTCTCTCTCTCTCTCCCCCTTGGAGAATCCTAGTCCAACTAGGATTGGGGGGAGGAATCCTACTCCCAGAGGGAGTAGGACTCTCTGGCGCGCCCTGGCTTGGCCGGCCAGCCCCTTCCCCTTGACTCCTTTATATACGGGGGCAGGGGGCACCCCAGAGACACACAAGTTGATCTACGGATCGTTCCTTAGCCGTGTGCGGTGCCCCCTTCCACCAAATTCCACCTCGATTATATCGTTGCAGTGCTTAGGCGAAGCCCTGCGCCGGTAACACATCAAGATCGTCACCACGCCGACGTGCTGACGGAACTCTTCCCCGACGCTTTGCTGGATCGGAGCCCGGGGATCGTCATCGAGCTGAACGTGTGCCAAGAACTCGGAGGTGCCGGAGTAACGGTGCTGTGATCGGTTGGATCGCGAGGAAAACATACGACTACTTCCTCTACGTATGACTACTTCCTCTATGTTGCGTCAACGCTTCCGCTTCGGTCTACGAGGGTACGTAGACAAACACTCTCCCCTCTCGTTGCTATGCATCACCATGATCTTGCGTGTGCGTAGGAATTTTTTTTTTTGAAATTACTACGTTCCCCAACAGTGGCATCCGAGCCTAGGTTTTATGGTTTGATGTTATTTGCACGAGTAGAACACAAGTGAGTTGTGGACGATACAAGTCATACTGCCTACCAGCATGTCATACTTTGGTTCAGCGGTATTGTTGGACGAGACGATCCGGACCAACCTTACGCGTACGCTTACGCGAGACCGGTTCCCTCGACGTGCTTTGCACATAGATGGCTTGCGGAAGACTGTCTCTCCAACTTTAGTTGAACCGAGTGTGGCTACCCCCGGTCCTTGAGAAGGTTAAAACGGAGTCTATTTGACAAACTATCGTTGTGGTTTTGATGCATAGGTAAGATGAGTTCTTGCTTAAAGCCCGTAGCAGCCACGTAAAACTTGCAACAACAAAGTAGAGGACGTCTAACTTGTTTTTGCAGGGCATGTTGTGATGTGATATGGTCAAGACGTGATGCTAAATTTTATTGTATGAGATGATCATGTTTTGTAACCGAGTTATCGGCAACTGGCAGGAGCCATATGGTTGTCGCTTTATTGTATGCAATGCAATCGCGATGTAATGCTTTACTTTATTGCTAAACGGTAGTGATAGTCGTAGAAGCATAAGATTAGCGAGACGACAACGATGCTGCGATGAAGATCAAGGTGTCGCGCCGGTGACGATGGTGATCATGACGGTGCTTCGAAGATGGAGATCACAAGCACAAGATGATGATGGCCATATCATATCACTTATATTGATTGCATGTGATGTTTATCCTTTTATGCATCTTATCTTGCTTTGATTGACGGTAGCATTATAAGATGATCTCTCACTAAATTATCAAGAAGTGTTCTCCCTGAGTATGCACCGTTGCGAAAGTTCTTCGTGCTGAGACACCACGTGATGATCGGGTGTGATAGGCTCTACGTTCAAATACAACGGGTGCAAAACAGTTGCACACGCGGAATACTCAGGTTTAACTTGACGAGCCTAGCATATACAGATATGGCCTCGGAACACAGAGACCGAAAGGTCGAGCGTGAATCATATAGTAGATATGATCAACATAATGATGTTCACCATTGAAACTACTCCATCTCACGTGATGATCGGACATGGTTTAGTTGATTTGGATCACGTGATCACTTAGAAGATTAGAGAGATGTCTATCTAAGTGGGAGTTCTTAAGTAGTATGATTAATTGAACTTTAATTTATCATGAACTTAGTACCTGATAGTATCTTGCTTGTCTATGTTGTGTAGATAGATGGCTCGTGCTGTTGTTCCGTTGAATTTTAATGCGTTCCTTGAGAAAGCAAAGTTGAAAGATGATGGTAGCAATTACACGGACTGGGTCCGTAACTTGAGGATTATCCTCATTGCTGCACAGAAGAATTACGTCCTGGAAGCACCGCTGGGTGCCAGGCCTGGTGCAAGAGCTACGCCAGATGTTTTGAACGTCTGGCAAAGCAAAGCTGATGACTACTCTATAGTTCAGTGTGCCATGCTTTACGGCTTAGAACCGGGACTTCAACGACGTTTTGAACACCATGGAGCATATGAGATGTTCCAGGAGTTGAAGTTAATATTTCAAGCAAATGCCCGGATTGAGAGATATGAAGTCTCCAATAAGTTCTATAGCTGTAAAATGGAGGAGAATGGTTCTGTCAGTGAGCATATACTCAGAATGTCTGGGTATAACAATCACTTGATTCAACTGGGAGTTAATCTTCCGGATGATTGCGTCATTGACAGAATTCTCCAATCACTTCCACCAAGCTACAAGAGCTTCGTGATGAACTATAATATGCAAGGGATGACCAAAACTATGCCCGAGCTCTTCGCGATGCTAAAAGCCGCGGAGGTAGAAATCAAAAAGGAGCATCAAGTGTTGATGGTTAACAAAACCACTAGTTTCAAGAAAAAGGGCAAAGGGAAGAAAAAGGGGAACTTCAAAAAGAACAGCAAGCAAGTTGCTACTCAAGAGAAGAAACCCAAGTCTGGACCTAAGCCTGAAACTGAGTGCTTCTATTGCAAGCAGACTGGTCACTGGAAGCGGAACTGCCCCAAGTATTTGGCGGATAAGAAGGATGGCAAGGTTAACAAAGGTATATATGATATACATGTTATTGATGTGTACCTTACTAATTCTCGCAGTAGCACCTGGGTATTTGATACTGGTTCTGTTGCTAATATTTGCAACTCAAAACAGGGGCTACGGATTAAGCGAAGATTGGCTAAGGACGAGGTGACGATGCGCGTGGGAAATGGTTCCAAAGTCGATGTGATCGCGGTCGGCACGCTACCTCTACATCTACCTTCGGGATTAATATTAGATCTAAATAATTGTTATTTAGTACCAGCGTTGAGCATGAACATTATATCTGGATCTTGTTTGATGCGAGACGGTTATTCATTTAAATCAGAGAATAATGGTTGTTCTATTTATATGAGTAATATCTTTTATGGTCATGCGCCATTAAAGAGTGGTTTGTTCTTACTTAATCTCGATAGTAGTAACACACATATTCATAATGTTGAAGCCAAAAGATGCAGAGTTAATAATGATAGTGCAACTTATTTGTGGCACTGCCGTTTAGGTCATATCGGCGTAAAGCGCATGAAGAAACTCCATACTGATGGACTTTTGGAGTCACTTGATTATGAATCACTTGGCACTTGCGAGCCGTGCCTTATGGGCAAGATGACTAAAACACCGTTCTCCGGTACTGTGGAGAGAGCAACAGATTTATTGGAAATCATACATACTGATGTATGTGGTCCAATGAATGTTGAGGCTCGTGGCGGATATCGTTATTTTCTCACCTTCACTGATGATTTAAGCAGATATGGGTATATCTAATTAATGAAACACAAGTCTGAAACATTTGAAAAGTTCAAAGAATTTCAGAGTGAAGTGGAAAATCATCGTAACAAGAAAATAAGGTTTCTACGATCTGATCGTGGAGGAGAATATTTGAGTTACGAGTTTGGTCTACATTTGAAACAATGCAGAATAGTTTCGCAACTCACGCCACCCGGAACACCACAACGTAATGGTGTGTCCGAACGTCGTAATCGTACTTTACTGGATATGGTGCGATCTATGATGTCTCTTACCGATTTACCGCTATCTTTTTGGGGTTATGCTCTAGAGACGGCCGCATTCACGTTAAATAGGGCACCATCAAAATCCGTTGAGACGACGCCTTATGAACTGTGGTTTGGCAAGAAACCAAAGTTGTCGTTTCTTAAAGTTTGGGGCTGCGATGCTTATGTGAAAAAGCTTCAACCTGATAAGCTCGAACCCAAATCGGAGAAATGTGTCTTCATAGGATACCCAAAGGAGACTATTGGGTATACCTTCTATCACAGATCCGAAGGCAAAATTTTTGTTGCTAAAATCGGAAACTTTCTAGAGAAGGAGTTTCTCTCGAAAGAAGTGAGTGGGAGGAAAGTAGAACTTGATGAGATAACAGTATCTACTCCCTTATTGAGAAGTAGTACGTCATAGAAATCTGTTCCTGTGACACCTACATCAAATAGGGAGGAAGCTAATGATGATGATCATGAAACTTCAGATCAAGTTTCTACTGAACTTCGTAGATCAACCAGAGTAAGATCCGCACCAGAGTGGTACGGTAATCCTATTTTGGAAGTCATGTTACTAGACCATGATGAACCTACGAACTATGAAGAAGCGATGGTGAGCCCAGATTCCGCAAAGTGGCTTGAGGCCATGAAATCTGAGATGGGATCCATGTATGATAACAAAGTATGGACTTTGGTTGACTTGCCCGATGATCGGCAAGCAATTGAGAATAAATGGATCTTTAAGAAGAAGACTGACACTGATGGTAATGTTACTGTCTACAAAGCTCGACTTGTCGCAAAAGGTTTTCGACAAGTTCAAGGGATTGACTACGATGAGACTTTCTCACCCGTAGCGATGCTTAAGTCTGTCCGAATCATGTTAGCAGTTGCCGCATTTTATGATTATGAAATTTGGCAAATGGATGTCAAAACTGCATTCCTGAATGGATTTCTGGAAGAAGAGTTGTATATGATGCAACCAGAAGGTTTTGTCGATCCAAAGGGAGCTAACAAAGTGTGCAAGCTCCAGCGATCCATTTATGGACTGGTGCAAGCCTCTCGGAGTTGGAATAAACGCTTTGATAGTGTGATCAAAGCATTTGGTTTTATACAGACTTTCGGAGAAGCCTGTATTTACAAGAAAGTGAGTGGGAGCTCTGTAGCATTTCTGATATTATATGTGGATGACATATTGCTGATCGGAAATAATATAGAATTTCTGGATAGCATAAAGGGATACTTGAATAAGAGTTTTTCAATGAAAGACCTCGGTGAAGCTGCTTACATATTGGGCATTAAGATCTATAGAGATAGATCAAGACGCTTAATAGGACTTTCACAAAGCACATACCTTGACAAAGTTTTGAAAAAGTTCAGAATGGATCAGGCAAAGAAAGGATTCTTGCCTGTGGCACAAGGTGTGAAGTTGAGTAAGACTCAATGTCCGACCACCGCAGAAGATAGAGAGAAAATGAAAAATGTTCCCTATGCTTCAGCCATAGGCTCTATCATGTATGCAATGCTGTGTACCAGACCAGATGTGTGCCTTGCTGTAAGTTTGGCAGGAAGGTACCAAAGTAATCCAGGAGTGGATCACTGGACAGCGGTCAAGAACATCCTTAAGTACTTAAGAAGGACTAAGGATATGTTTCTCATTTATGGAGGTGACAAAGAGCTCGTCGTAAATGGTTATGTCGATGCAAGCTTTGACACTGATCCGGACGATTCTAAATCGCAAACCGGATACGTATTTACATTAAACGGTGGAGCTGTCAGTTGGTGCAGTTCGAAACAAAGCGTCGTGGCAGGATCTACATGTGAAGCTGAGTACATAGCCGCTTCGGAAGCAGCCAATGAAGGAGTCTGGATGAAGGAGTTCATATCCGATCTAGGTGTTGTACCTAGCGTATCGGGTCCAATGAAAATCTTTTGTGACAATACTGGTGCAATTGCCTTGGCAAAGGAATCCAGATTTCACAAAAGAACCAAACACATCAAAAGACGCTTCAACTCCATCCGGGATTTGGTCCAGGTGGGAGACATAGAGATATGCAAGATACATACGGATCTGAATGTTGCAGACCCGTTGACTAAGCCTCTTCCACGAGCAAAACATGATCAGCACCAAAACTCCATGGGTGTTAGAATCATTACTTTGTAATCTAGATTATTGACTCTAGTGCAAGTGGGAGACTGAAGGAAATATGCCCTAGAGGCAATAATAAAGTTATTATTTTTTTCCTTATATCATGATAAATGTTTATTATTCATGCTAGAATTGTATTAACTGGAAACATAATACATGTGTGAATACATAGACAAACAGAGTGTCACTAGTATGCCTCTACTTGACTAGCTCATTAATCAAAGATGGTTATGTTTCCTAGCCATGAACAAAGAAGTTGTTATTTGATTAACGAGATCACATCATTAGTTGAATGACCTGATTGACATGACCCATTACATTAGCATAGCACCCGATCGTTTAGTATGTTGCTATTGCTTTTATCCATGACTTATACATGTTCCTTCAACTATGAGAATATGCAACTCCCATTTACCGTAGGGACACTTTGTGTGCTACCAAACGTCACAACGTAACTGGGTGATTATAAAGGTGCTCTACAAGTGTCTCCGAAGGTACATGTTGAGTTGGCATATTTTGAGATTAGGATTTGTCACTCCGATTGTCGGAGAGGTATCTCAGGGCCTTCTCGGTAATGCACATCACATAAAGCCTTGCAAGCATTGCAACCAATGAGTTAGTTGCGAGATGATGTATTACAGAACGAGAAAAGAGACTTGCCGGTAACGAGATTGAACTAGGTATTGGATACCGACGATCGAATCTCGGGCAAGTAACATACCGATGACAAAGGGAACGACGTATGTTGTTATGCGGTCTGACCGATAAAGATCTTCGTAGAATATGTAGGAGCCAATATGGGCATCCAGGTCCCGCTATTGGTTATTGACAGGAGACGTGTCTCGGTCATGTCTACATTGTTCTCGAACCGTAGGGTCCGCACGCTTAACGTTACGATGACAGTTATTATGAGTTTATGCATTTTGATGTACCGAAGGAGTTCGGAGTCCCGGATGTGATCACGGACGTGACGAGGAGTCTCGAAATGGTCGAGACATAAAGAATTATATATTGGAAGCCTATGTTTGGACATCGGATGCATTCCAGGTGAAATCAGGATTTTACCGGAATACCGGGAGGGTTACCGGAACCCCCCGGGAGCATAATGGGCCAACATGGGCCTTGGAGAAGAGGTGAGAGGGATGCCCTCATGGGCTGTGCGCCTCCCCCCTTCCCCTAGTCCTATTAGGACTAGGAGAGGTGGGCGCCCCCCTCTCTCTCTCTCTCCCCCTTGGAGAATCCTAGTCCAACTAGGATTGGGGGGAGGAATCCTACTCCCAGAGGGAGTAGGACTCTCTGGCGCGCCCTAGCTTGGCCGGCCAGCCCCTTCCCCTTGACTCCTTTATATACGGGGGCAGGGGGCACCCCAGAGACACACAAGTTGATCTACGGATCGTTCCTTAGCCGTGTGCGGTGCCCCCTTCCACCAAATTCCACCTCGATTATATCGTTGCAGTGCTTAGGCGAAGCCCTGCGCCGGTAACACATCAAGAACGTCACCATGCCGACGTGCTGACGGAACTCTTCCCCGACGCTTTGCTGGATCGGAGCCCGGGGATCGTCATCGAGCTGAACGTGTGCCAAGAACTCGGAGGTGCCGGAGTAACGGTGCTGTGATCGGTTGGATCGCGAGGAAAACGTACGACTACTTCCTCTACGTTGCGTCAACGCTTCCGCTTCGGTCTACGAGGGTACGTAGACAAACACTCTCCCCTCTCGTTGCTATGCATCACCATGATCTTGCGTGTGCGTAGGATTTTTTTTTTGAAATTACTACGTTCCCCAACAGCGCAGCCCGGCATCCTCGCCTGGATGGGGAGCTGCGCCTCGTGAGCGGCGGTCGCCGCGCAGGGCCCTTGCGTCTTGCAGTTCCTGAGTGATCTTGGCGATGAACTCCTGAGCGCTGAGCATTCCTTGTCTTGTGTTCTCCTCAGGGAAACGTGCCTTGAAGCACGCCTCCAAGTGGTGCCCGAGCGCCTCCCTCGTGACGTTGGCAAGGTCCGATGCCCTCCATAGGAGAGCCCCCGAGCCCTGCCCGAGGAGGGCGCTGGGCGCGCCTTCCTATGCGATGGAGGGAGGCGCCCCTGGAGCAGGCGCTGATCCTGGCGAGGCTCCGACTGCGTCATCGTCCTCCTGAGGTCCAGCATGGCGCAACTTCTTCTTCTTAGGGAGGGCCTTAGGAGGGCCCTCGCCTTTGCCGTTGGGGTTGTCGATTGCGGCAGCTTGGAAGGCGCGCTCGAGGGAGCACACCGCATCTCTTTCTTTGCACGGGACCATGATGATCCCGTTGCTCCCTGGCATCTTGAGGACGTTGTAGCCATCGTGCGTCACTGCCATGAACTTGGCCAGGGCTGGGTACCCAAGGATGGTGTTGTAGGGCAGAGGATGTGCGCAACATCGAAGTCGATGAGCTCGGTGCGGTAGTTGTCGCGTGTTCCGAAGGTGACAGGGAGGCGGACCTGCCCTATCGGCGTGGTGGAACCGTCGGTGACTCCTGAGAAAGGCTTGGTGGGCTGGAGCTGGCCATACGACACTTGAAGGTTGTCGAACGTGTCGACGGACAGGACGTCGAGCCTTGAGCCGCCGTCGATGAGGGTCTTGGTAACTTGGACGTTGCTGATGACATGTGAACAAAGCATAGGCAGCGCGCCAGCGATGGCTGCGCACTTGAGCTGGTATGCTGAGTTGAAGGTGATGGCTCACTGGGACCATCTGAGCGGGTGCGTGGCCTCAAGCCTGGGGAGGACTGCATTCACCTCACGGGCAAACTGCTTGAAGATACATTGCGAGGCTGGGGCTTGAGCACCGCCCAAGATGCAGGCGACTGCTCCCGGCTCCTGGAAGCCCCCAGCCCCCTCGTCTTGATGGTGCTCGTCATATCTTCTTGGTGGCGGCGGCAAGAGGGGAAGACCGGCGTTGCCCTGAGGACGATCCTCACGAGGCTGATCCCTCCATGCGCCCTCGCGAGGACGATCCTGCCAGTGATCATCACGAGGCCGGTCGCGCCACTCCTGGCGTGGGCCATGGTCGTCCCACCATCCGCTTCCGCGTCCACCTCCTCGTCCATAGCCCCGGTCACTGCGCTCGAGGCGTCGACCGAAGCGTCCCTCGCGAATGGCTCTGAGCTCTTGACAGTCGCTGGTGTTATGGGTGTTCAGGTTGTGGAAGGTACAGAAGGGTCGGCCGTCCTTGGACGACTCGGGCTGGTCTCTGCCTCGCTTGGTGTCCGGTGTGAGCACGGCTGCTTCCTTGCGCTTCACGTCTTTGGCCTTGGCTTTTGTAACGCCCCGGATTCGATGCGCCAGGTGTCCGCTAGTTATTCGCCGTCGTTGCCATGTCATTTGCTTGCATGTTGCATTTTGCCATGTCATCATGTGCATCGCATTTGCATACGTGTTCGTCTCATGCATCCGAGCATTTTTCCCGTTGTCCGTTTTTCAATCCGGCACTCCTATGTCACCCGGCGCCCCCTTTTGCCTCTTTTCATGTGCGGGTGTTAAACTTTCTCGGAATGGACCGTGATTTGCCATGCGGCCTTGGTACACCACCGGTAGACCGCCTGTCAAGTTTCGTTCCATTTGGAGGACGTTTGATACTCCAACGGTTAACCGAGGGACCGAAAAGGCCTCGTGTGTGTTGCAGCCCAACACCTCTCCAAACTGGCCCAAAATCCACCTAAACCCCTTCTATCATCTAAGCCGTTCAATCACGATCGCGTGACCGCAAACCGCACCTCATTTGGGGCTTCCTAGCTCCCTCTACCTATAAAACTAGACCTCCCCCGAAATTCCCGCAGTCCAAACCCTAGCCATCTTCCTCCTCCAGCAGCCGGACGTGTCCGTCCCGTCGTCGGACGCGTCCACCGCCGCCAGCCACGTCGCCCGTCCAATCCCGCGCCGCCACCTCAGCACCTCCGCCGTCGCACCCACTCCCGAGCCGCCACCTGTCCTCCGCCGCCGTCCCCGCGCCGCCGGCCCGCGGAGCCCGTCGTGGGCCCGCGCAGGCCCGGTCCGCCGCCGCCGCGGCCCGAGCATGCCGCGCCGCCCGCAGCCCCGCTGCCCTTCGCGCGCCGGCGCCGCCCCGCTCTGCCGGCCATGCTTCGTCGCGCCGCCCGCGCCCCCGTGAGCTCCACCGCCGCGCCGTCCTCGCCCCGCCGGTGTGAGCCCTCGCCGGCCCCGTCCGGCTCCGCCTCCGCTCCTCCCGCGGCGCCCCCGCGCACCCCTGCTCCGGCCGTCACCCGCTCCGCCCGCGCGCCGCCCAACCCCGGCGAACGCGCCCCGGCCGCGCGCCTCTCCGCCCGCGCCCTCGCGCCCCACCTCGCCGGTCTCTCCTTCTACTCCGGCGACCCCGCCAACTCCGGCCATCCTCCGGCGAGATCCACCTGTTCGCGGATCTAAACGCATCGTCCCCGCGCCCGGATCCCTCCGTCCCGCTTCGCCTCGTCCCGCGTTGACTTTTCGCGAGGGTAAAATTCTGCTAAGTCCCTGAGATTGTTGTATTCTGTTGCTATATTTGCCATGCCATATCTCCTCGTATATTGCTCCGATCTGTGCGTGTAATATGTCAAAATGTTCACCTGGTTGTGCTCTACATTTTGTTCCATTGTGCCATGTTCATTTGAGTTCATCTAGATGCCCTAATCATCGTTGCAAAACTGCTATGTGATGTTAACTGTTGTCTGTTATCAGAACTTGCTCATTTGTCATTTTTGTATCTTTGCGTGTGATTTTCTTTTGAGCATGAAGTCTACATGTGTTATGCGCTTCAACATGCCAGATTTGCTGTGGTGCAACCCATTCTTCATGATATGTCATGTACTGATTGTTTCAAACTTGCAAAGTAGCTTCCGTGATGTTGCTGATTTCAGAGATTTAGAATTTCACCAAGTCTTTGTCTGCTGTTATTTTTATGCCATGTATTCATGTTGCTACAGTGAGATCCATGCCTCTTTTGAGTATGTTCAGTAAGGGTGTTTTGTTCATATGGTTATGCTATATCCATCCATGCTCCTGGTTGCATTTATAGAGTGCCATAGCTTGAATCAATCGAGCTCTACTTTTGCTATAAAATGTTCCTGGCAGATTGTTTACGTGTTATTCAATTTTGCCAAGGTTGTTGTAGTTGATCCTTGCATGCTATGTTGTTTTTCTTGCCATGTATAGCTTCTATGACATGTCTAGTTGCTGGTTGTATGCTTGGTTTGTCATGCGATGCCTCGTAGTGAGTGCATCGAGCTCGCGAAGATGCCTTCATGATGCTGTTGTTGCCATGTCCAGTTTTCTGCCAAGTCTGAAATCTGTATCGAAACTTGCTATGTTTACATGGTTGCCATCATATTTTCTGTGCCCTTTTGGCTCATGGTCAGTAAGGGACTTTTGTTTTATGCTTTGAGTGTATTCACGCCATGCTCTAGTTTGGCATGATGTATTGCTGTAACATGTTGTTTGATAGCTCTAAACATTGCAACCTGATGTTATTTATGCCATGCCCTGTGATTTCCACCAAGTCTGTGAACCTGTTATTATTTGCAATCTTGCTATGTCCTTTTGAGCATGTTATAGTAGTTTCTGGAGATAGTTCAGTGTTCATGTTTTCTTATGCTATACCTGTACATCATGTCCATGCCTTTTGTTTTCACGTTGAGATCCTGTAGCATGTTGTTTTTATGCTTGCTAGATGCCTACTTGCTGTTTTGGACAGATTGATGTTATATCTTGTATAGGGTGTATGTGTTGATCCGTTACTCCGTTTTGAGTGTGCTCTATATGAAACTTGCTTAGAATTGCATGTAGCTTCATATTATCATGTTGCATCCTTGTTTTGATGTGTTTGCTTGATGTTTGTATGCATTTTTGCATCAATGCCATGGTTACCTTGTTTTGCTCATCTTTTAGGTCGTAGCTCCGAATTAAATGAACTTTATATGTAACTTGACTAGAATTTCGTGTAGATCATCGTGGTGCATCTTAACTTGCTGTTTAACAACTTGAACATAATTTTATTCAGTTCTGGACCAATTTCGAAATTTGCATATGGGGACTTACCGAAATTGTTCTATGTTGTTTCCGGCCTCATTTAAACTTGCTTCGTTGTGTTGTTCTTGTATGCATCATCTCTTGCCATGAGTAGCTTCATGTAGCCTTGTCATGCATCATCCTTGGTTGAGCATCATGCCTTGTTCATGTGTGGTGTGTTTACCGTGTTGTGTGCTTCTTCTCGATAGTTCCCGTTTCGTTGCGATCGTGAGGATTCGTTCGTCTACGCTTGGTTCGTCTTCGTGGCTTCATCTTCTTCATGGAATCGTTCTTGTTCCTTGCGGGATTTCAGGCAAGATGACCATCACCTTGGATCTCATTACTATCATTGCTATGCTAGTTGCTTCGTTCTATCGCTATGCTGTGTTTACCTACCACTTGCTGCTCGAGCCTCCCAAATTGCCATGAACCTCTGACCTTTGTTACCCTTCCTAGCAAACCGTTGTTTGGCTATGTTACCGCTTTGCTCAGCCCCTCTTATAGCGTTGCTAGTTGCAGGTGAAGATGAAGATTGCTCCATGTTGGATTATGTTTATGTTGGGATATCACAATATCTCTTATATTATCAATGCATCTATATACTTGGTAAAGGGTGGAAGGCTCGGCCTTATGCCTGGTGTTTTGTTCCACTCTTGCCGCCCTAGTTTCCGTCATATCGGTATTATGTTCCCGGATTTTGCGTCCCTAACGCGGTCGGGTGATTTATGGGACCCCCTTGACAGTTCGCTTTGAATAAGACTCCTCCAGCAAGGCCCAACATTGGTTTTATCATTTGCCTACCACCTATACCTTTCCCTTGGGAGTAGTTAACCCAAGGGTCATCTTTATTTTAGCCCCCCCGGGCCAATGCTTGTCTAAGTGTTGGTCCAAACTAGAGCCACTTGCAGCGCCACCTCGGGGAAACTTGAGGTCTGGTTTTAGTTGTAGGTACTGCTCATCCGGTCGTGGCCTGAGACGAGATACACACGGCTACTATCAGGGTGTCGGCACGCCGGGAGGTCTTGCTGGTCTTGTTTTATTACTGTCGAAATGTCTTGTAGCCGGGATTTCGAGACTGATCGGGTCTTCCCGGGGAGAAGGAATATCCTTCGTTGATCGCGAGAGCTTATGATGGGCTAAGTTGGGACACCCCTGCAGGGTTTGAACTTTCGAAAGCCGTGCCCACGGTTATGTGGAAGATGGGAATTTGTTAATGTCCGGTTGTAGTAAACTTGAAGCAAACTCTTCTAAAATACACCAACCGTGTGCGTAACCGTGAGTGTCTCTTTTCGGGGTTGATCGAGAGGAGAACACGGTTTCTGGGTTATGTTTGACGTAAGTAGGAGTTCAGGATCACTTCTTGATCATTACTAGTTGACGACCGCTTGCTTTGCTTCTCTTCTCGCTCTTATTTGCGTAAGGTAGCCGCCATACATTGCTTAGCCGCTGCTGCAACCTCACCACTTTACCCCTTTCCTTTCCCATTAAGCTTTGCTAGTCTTGATACCCATGGTAATGGGATTGCCGAGTCCTCGTGGCTCACAGATTACCACAACACCAGTTGCAGGTACAGGTTATGCGTTGATCATGACGCGAGAGCGGTGTTACTTGTTTTGGAGTTCTTCTTCTTCGTCGTCGATCTTGGGATAGGTTCCTGGTCGGCAGCCTGGGCTAGCAGGGTGGATATTGTTTGATTTTCTGTTTATGTTTCATCCGTAGTCGGATGCTGATCTTGTATGTTGTATTGTTGTATTCATGTGACTTTGTATGTATTGGATGTATCCCCACTATTATGTAATGATATCCACCTTGCAAAAGCGTCTTCAAGATGCGCTTCTATCCATGGTGGGACCTTCGAGTTCCTTTAGGATAGGGCCGCATCTTGGGCGTGACAGCTTTCTTCTCCCCCGGACCCGCAGCTGGTAGCTCGAGGAGGGAGAGGCGCCCCTCCTCAGCTCTTGCGCACTTGGTCGCCAGGTTGAATAGCTCCTGAGAGGTGCACAACTCCTCATGGATAGCCAACTCCTCCTTCATCTTGACGTTGCGGACACCGTCGGAGAACGCAGAGATGATGGCCTCGTCCGTCACCTGGGGGATCTTGAGGCGGGTGTTGTTGAAGCGCTGGATGTACTTCTGGAGAGTCTCTCCTGGTTGTTGCTTGATGCGGCGCAGGTCGCCCGCGGCCGGCGGGCGGTCGCGAGTGCCCTGGAAGTTGGCGACAAAACGGTCGCGCATCTCGTCCCAGGAGGAGATCGAGCCTTGAGGCAGGTTCAGGAGCCACGAGCGGGCGCCATCCTTGAGGGCCATAGGAAACCATTTCGCCATGACCTTCTCATCCCCGTTGGCTGCCTCGATGCTCAGCTCATAGAGCTGCAGGAACTCCACGGGGTATGGTGTGTTGTCGTAGCGAGGAGGCAGATCTGGCTTGAACTTTCCCGACCAGGCAACGCTGCGAAGCTCGGGGGTAAAGGCGCGACAGCCGGCCGTGGTTGCCGGGGCACGTCTTGGGGGTGGAGCTTGGCCTTGGTGCCCACGCGCTGCAACGGCGAGCGGTGCGGGGGCCTGCCGCAGCAGGCGTTGCTGACGTGGTGGTGCGGGGAGTGGTGGAGCGTTCTCTTGTGGTCGAGGGATCTCTTGACAACTTCCTTCTCCACGTGCTAGTGCCGGATGTGGCGGTTCACGCCGCGGAACTGCACGTCTTGGCGCCAAGGCGCCGTCTTGAGGCAGAGGCGCTCCCTTGGCCGCGCCGCCCGAAGCAGGCGGAGCGCCCGACGGGGAAAGGGACGGCGCTGGAGAGCCCCCTGCGGCACCAACAAGCTCAGCGATGCGGTCAAGCCAGTCTTCGTAGAGGTCGTCGACCGGACGGTAGCACAGGAGCTCGTGCGCCATGAGGAGCGCAGCCCGCACGTCCATGGGAGGGCGACGAGCGTGTGACGATGAACCAACTGCAGTCAGTGACGGAGTGGCAGTGCGGCCGTCCCGCCGCACCCAGGGGTGCAGCGAGGAAGCTTGCTGCTCGTTCCCCGCCAGGCAGGTGGCAGCGTTGATGGCGGGCGATGGCGAACGATGAGGAGGCCCACCGACGGGAGCCGTCTGGGCGACGCGGGCGGCAAGGGCAGCCCGACGCTCAGCGTGAGCACGACGAGCATCCGCCATGGAGACGACGGAGCAACCGGACGCAAAAACGACGGAAAGGAAGATCCGGTGCACCCCTACCTGGCGCACCAAATGTCGAATGTGGGGTTCCGGCAAAACCCTTAAGGTTCAAACTTTGGGGTGCGCGCGGAGATTTCCTCCCTATCGATCTACGTCCTGGCTCGCTAAGATCTCACAGACGAACTCGATGAGCTCGCAACACAAAGACACGAGATTTATACTGGTCCGGGCCACTGTTGTGGTGTAATACCCTACTCCAGTGTGTGGTGGTGGATTGCCTCTTGGGCTGATGAAGAACAGTACAAGGGGAAGAGCGGCCTCCTGAGGGTGAGGCGCTCTTGTGCTCGATGAACTTGTGTGGGTGAGGATGGAGTGGTTCCAGTCCTAGATGATCTCTCTTCCCTACGGTGGTGGCTAGCTCTACTATATAGGCCCTGGTCCTCTCCCCAAATATCGAGCGGGAAGGGAGCCAACATTGGCGGCCAATTTGAAAGGGGTCAGCTAGTACAAGTTATCCTGACAAAAGTGGTCTTCGCCTGCGAAAGCGCTCTGCTGATGACGCCGTCTTGGGCTCCATGGTGACCTCCGTCCTGCTGGCCGGCCGGTCTTGGTCTTGTTGCATGGATATCGCAACCTTTCCTGATGCCTTGGTACTCTGCTCCTGCGCTTGCCCCCTTTGCACCAAAGAGGAAACAAAGACGCTGCGCACGCTGGCATCCGCCTGGCGCCCGCCTGGTGCCGATCGTCATGGCTCACGTCACAAGAGCCTTGCAAGGTTTGCCTTGCCTTGATATCTCTGCTCCTCTCGAGCCTGCCTGGGGAGGCTACTCCTGAAGAGGTCTTGTGTCGTCCGCCTCGCGAGGCTTGGCCCCTCGCGAGGGTCTTGGATGCCTTGTTGATGAAGATGGGCCGTACAGGCCTGCCAACCTAGCCACGCTCTGGGCCACAGGCAGGCAAGTCTGGGGACCCCCGTTCCCAGAACGCCGACAACACCCATTTGGTACCGATGATGTTGTGGTTGTTGTCGGGCTTCTCGACCAATGTCCACACTTGGTTTCTCTCAAAGTTGTGTAGCTCTTCATGCATGGTTTATCCAATCCGGATCTTCCAATGCTTCCTCAACCTTCATAGGTTCAATGCTAGAGATGAATGAGTAATATTCACAAAAATTAGCCAAATGAGTTTTAGAGCGAGTGATTCTCCCGGTTTGAATATCTTTGAAGATTTGTTCGATGGGATGGTCTCTTGGGACTCTTGCTCGAACTGGTGAGAGCTTTTGCTTGTGTCGGGGTGGAACATCTTCATCATCTTGGCCTTCTTCATTGTTGACGTTGTTGATCTCTTGTCGTGGTGGAGAAGGAGGTTGATGAGGTTCATCTTGGTGTACTTCCTCATTTTCTTCATTTTAGTGTGTCCCACTGGTGGATGCTTCCATGTCAACTCTTGGTTCACCTTGTCGTGAGGTAGAAGCTTCAACTTGGACGGACGAGGTACTCTCCTTCACCTCCGTTGGACGAATCTTGCCAATAGACAAGTCTTGGATTGCTTCCGAAGGGTCTTTGTCTCCTACACCAATTGGCAATTTCTCTACTTGCGAGCCGTTAGATTCATCAAACTTCACATCTACTCTCTCTTCAACCTTTCGGGTGAAATTGTTGTAGACACGGTAAGTGTGAGAGTTTGAGCCATAACCAAGTAGGAAACCCTCATGAGATTTAGGAGCAAATTTAGACCGACGATGCTTATTAAGAATGTAACACTTTGAGCCGAATACTCGAAAGTATCCAACTTGGGGTTTGTTACCGGTGAGGAGCTCGTATGCCGTCTTGCCGAGTAGCTTGTGAAGATACAAGCGATTTGTTGCATGACAAGTCGTCTCAACCGCTTCTGCCCAAAAATGTTTTGGAGTCTTGTACTCATCAAGCATCGTTCTTGCCATCTCAATAAGAGTCCGGTTCTTCCTCTCAACAACTCCATTTTGTTGAGGTGTGTACGTAGCCGAGAACTCGTGTGAAATCCCCTCTTCGTCAAGAAAGGTATCCACATTTGTGTTCTTGAACTCCGTTTCATTGTCGCTGCAAACCTTCTTGATCTTCACTTAAAAATCATTTTGGGCTTTCCTAGCAAAGTTCTTGAAGATCTTTTGGACCTGCGATTTATCATCAAGAAAGAACACCCACGTAAATCTTGAAAAATCAACGACTATGACTAAACCAAATGAGTTTCCACCGAGACTCTTGTAGGCATTGGGACTGAAGAGATCCATATGAAGTAGCTCGAGCGGTCTTCTCGTGGTCATAATGTTCTTCACGGGGTGGCTTCCTCCAACTTGTTTTCCTGCTTGACAAGCACTGCACAATCTATCCTTGTCAAATATAACATCTTTCACTCCAAGGATATGATTACCTTTAATAAGCTTATCAAGATTTTGCATGCCCACATGACCTAACCTTCTATGCCACAACCAACCTTTAGAAGATTTAGCAATAAAGCAAGTTCTAGGTTGAGCCTTTTTAGTGAAATCAACTGTAAAGATCACCTCTGCGTATACCAGTAAAGACCATATTATGATTATCTCTATGAAACACTTGGCAATCTACTTCAGTGAATAGGACATTGAAACCAAAGTCAGCAAGTCTAGATACGGAAAGTAGATTATAGCCAAGAGATTCAATGAGCATAACATTTTGTATGGAGCTATCATGTGAGATGGCCACCTTACCAAGGCCAACCACCTTACCCTTTGAGTTATCACCAATAGTGACATACTTTCAAGGGCCGTCGGTTTCAGCAAGCTCATGAAACATATCCTTGTCTCTGGTCATATGATCAGTACATCCACTATCAAGGACCCATTCCTTTCCTCCAGCCATGTAGCCGCGAAGATTAGCCATAAGATCAAAGTGTCTCATAGACTCATCAAGGTTTAAGTCACTATCATCATCCTCATCATAGTATCCGTGTTCAACATGTCTTGTGATGGGTCAGTTCCTAGAGAGAGTGATTCATTAGATTTATGACCATGGCAATATGCATCATTATGGATTCTAATGACTTTGGAGATGATATTGCTAATGATTCCAACATCTCCTTTGGCACGCATAAGGTCACAAAGCTCACACAAACAATCACCATACTTGGGATCACTAGGACTCATCTTAGTCAAACCAATAGACTTGTGAAGAATCTCATCTAAGTTTTTCAAGGAATAGTTTGGAAATCGTTCCTCAAGAAATCTCCATATAGTGTAGGCACAATCAAGAGTAGGCAAACAACCAATCCAGTTTCTAGTCAAACCTCTAGTGGTAAGATTAACAGTTCTAAGGTTGCGGATCATGTCAATAGACTCATCAAGGGTAGGATGAAAAGGATCAACATGAGGTGCACAAGGGCTAGTAATATACTTGATCAAATGATATTCATTGAAAATCACAAGCATCTCATTTTTCCACTCATGAAAGTACTCTCCATCAAGCATAGTCACTCTACGTCTAAGACACCCAACGTCGACTCATCCATCTTCCTCCAAAGGTATTTAAACCAAAGCAATGGATACCAGTGCTCTGATACCAATTGAAAGGATCGAGAAGAGGTGTCTAGAGGGGGGGTGAATAGACTCTTAGCAAAGAAAAGTTACAGTTTTTATTTTCTTCAAGTTGAGGTGGAGTTTTAGCACAAGTTTAAACATTCACAATACATTTCAAGCAAGCATGGCAATAGTATATGAGCGACGGAAAGTAAAGCATGCAACTTGCAAGAATTTAAAGGGATGGGATTGGAGTGTGCAAACGTAATTGGAGACACGGAGATTTTTGGCGTGGTTCCGATAGGTGGTGCTATCGTACATCCACATTGATGGAAACTTCAACCCACGAAGGGTAACGGTTGCGCGAGTCCATAGAGGGCTCCACCCACGAAGGGTACATGAAGAAGCAACCTTTTCTATACCACCAGGGCCATCACCCACGAAGGACTTGCCTCACTAGGGTAGATCTTCATGAAGTAGGCGATCTCCTTGCCCGTACAAACTCCTTGGTTCAACTCCACAATCTTGACGAAGGCTCCCAAGTGACACCTAACCAATCTAGGAGACACCACTCTCCAAAAGGTAATAGATGGTATGTTGATGATGAACTCCTTGCTCTTGTGCTTCAAATGATAGTCTCACCAACACTCAACTCTTTCTCACGGATTTGGATTTGGTGCAAAGATGATTTGTGTGCAAAGCAACTTGGAGAAGGCTAGAGATCAAGATTTATGTGGTTGGAATGGAATATCTTGGTCTCAACACATGAGTAGGTGGTTCTCTCTCAGAAAATGTATGCTAAAAGTGTAGGCACGTTCTGATGGCTCTCTCCATGAATGAAGAGTGGGTGGAGGGGTATATATAGCCTCCACACAAAATCTAACCATTACACACAATTCACCAAACTCGGTTAGACCAATTTAGTTCATAATGTGACCGTTAGGCTTTTCGGTGGGACCGATATGATCAACTCAGTGGGACCGATGTGCTAGGGTTAGGGTAAAACCTCATCTCGGTTTGACCGATTACACAAACTCGATGGGACCGATTTTGGTAATGAGCAAACCAGAGAGTTGGCCAAGCAAACTCGGTGAGACCGATTACAAATCTCGGTTGGACCGAAATTATTGCAACAGGAACCAGAGAGTTTGTAAGCCCATCTCGGTAAGACCGGGATCCCATCAGTGAGACCGAATTGATTAGGGTTTCTGGCAGTGGCTATGTCAAATGAACTCGGTGGCGCCAGATAGGTCAAATCGGTGGGGCCGAGTTTGACTTTTCGTTTGGGACATATGTGGATATGAGAAAGTGGTTGAGCGTTTTTGAAGCATGTCACTAATCACTTTGAGCAAGCAAGCCCTTAAGCAACACCTCATCCCCTTTTAATAGTATTGGCTTTTCCTATGGACTCAATGTGATCTTAGATCACCGAAAATGAAAATGCAGAGTCTTGAGCTTTAAGCTTTTGCCAATCTTCTCTCCTTAGCATCTAGAAGGGGTTCCACATACTGTTTTCCACGCCACTCGACTATTGAACTCATCTGAAATATACTAGATAAACATATTAGTCCAACAAGAGATATGTTGATATTAATTACCAAAATCACCCAGGGAGCACTTGTGCTTTCACTCTTTAACGATTTTTTTGCTGCAAAGACTCTTATGACGCTCAACGGACACAGGTATAAAATCTTAACCGTGTGCGGTACAAGTGCGCTGTGAATCACCACTCCTACGCAAGCGCGGGCTGAGGTGGAGGTACTGGCTCAACCGTGTGCGATGCAAGTGCACTGTAAAATCACCATGACCGCGCAAGCGCGAGCAAAGGGTGGAGGTACTGGCTTAACCGTGTGCGGTGCAAGTGCGCTGTAAAATCACCACCTGTGCAAAGATCATGTCAGTAGACTCATCAAGGGTAGGATGAAAAGGATCAACATGAGGTGCACAAGGGCTAGTAATATACTTGATCAAATGATATTCATTGAAAATCACAAGCATCTCATTTTTCCACTCATAAAAGTACTCTCCATCAAGCGTAGGCACTCTACGTCTAAGACACCCAACGTCGACTCATCCATCTTCCTCCAAAGGTATTTAAACCAAAGCAATGGGGACTAGTGCTCTGATACCAATTGAAAGGATCGAGAAGAGGTGTCTAGAGGGGGGGGGGTGAATAGACTCTTAGCAAAGAAAAGTTACAGTTTTTATTTTCTTCAAGTTGAGGTGGAGTTTTAGCACAAGTTTAAACATTCACAATACATTTCAAGCAAGCATGGCAATAGTATATGAGCGACGGAAAGTAAAGCATGCAATTTGCAAGAATGTAAAGGGATGGGATTGGAGTGTGCAAACGTAATTGGAGACACGGAGATTTTTGGCGTGGTTCCGATAGGTGGTGCTATCGTACATCCACATTGATGGAGACTTCAACCCACGAAGGGTAACGGTTGCGCGAGTCCATAGAGGGCTCCACCCACGAAGGGTACATGAAGAAGCAACCTTTTCTATCCCACCAGGGCCATCACCCACGAAGGACTTGCCTCACTAGGGTAGATCTTCATGAAGTAGGCGATCTCCTTGCCCGTACAAACTCCTTGGTTCAACTCCACAATCTTGACGGAGGCTCCCAAGTGACACCTAACCAATCTAGGAGACACCACTCTCCAAAAGGTAATAGATGGTATGTTGATGATGAACTCCTTGCTCTTGTGCTTCAAATGATAGTCTCACCAACACTCAACTCTTTCTCACGGATTTGGATTTGGTGCAAAGATGATTTGTGTGCAAAGCAACTTGGAGAAGGCTAGAGATCAAGATTTATGTGGTTGGAATGGAATATCTTGGTCTCAACACATGAGTAGGTGGTTCTCTCTCAGAAAATGTATGCTAAAAGTGTAGGCACGTTCTGATGGCTCTCTCCATGAATGAAGAGTGGGTGGAGGGGTATATATAGCCTCCACACAAAATCTAACCATTACACACAATTCACCAAACCCGGTTAGACCAATTTAGTTCATAATGTGACCGTTAGGCTTTTCGGTGGGACCGATATGATCAACTCAGTGGGACCGATGTGCTAGGGTTAGGGTAAAACCTCATCTCGGTTTGACCGATTACACAAACTCGATGGGACCGATTTTGGTAATGAGCAAACCAGAGAGTTGGCCAAGCAAACTCGGTGAGACCGATTACAAATCTCGGTTGGACCGAAATTATTGCAACAGGAACCAGAGAGTTTGTAAGCCCATCTCGGTAAGACCGGGATCCCATCAGTGAGACCAAATTGATTAGGGTTTCTGGCAGCGGCTATGTCAAATGAACTCGGTGGCGCCAGATAGGTCAAATCGGTGGGGCCGAGTTTGACTTTTCGTTTGGGACATATGTGGATATGAGAAAGTGGTTGAGCGTTTTTGAAGCATGTCACTAATCACTTTGAGCAAGCAAGCCCTTAAGCAACACCTCATCCCCTTTTAATAGTATTGGCTTTTCCTATGGACTCAATGTGATCTTAGATCACCGAAAATGAAAATGCAGAGTCTTGAGCTTTAAGCTTTTGCCAATCTTCTCTCCTTAGCATCTAGAAGGGGTTCCACATACTGGTTTCCACGCCACTCGACTATTGAACTCATCTGAAATATACTAGATAAACGTATTAGTCCAACAAGAGATATGTTGATATTAATTACCAAAATCACCCAGGGAGCACTTGTGCTTTCACTCTTTAACGATTTTTTTGCTGCAAAGACTCTTATGACGCTCAACGGACACAGGTATAAAATCTTAACCGTGTGCGGTACAAGTGCGCTGTGAATCACCACTCCTACGCAAGCGCGGGCAGAGGTGGAGGTACTGGCTCAACCGTGTGCGATGCAAGTGCACTGTAAAATCACCATGACCGCGCAAGCGCGAGCAAAGGGTGGAGGTACTGGCTTAACCGTGTGCGGTGCAAGTGCGCTGTAAAATCACCACCTGTGCAAAGATCATGTCAGTAGACTCATCAAGGGTAGGATGAGAAGGATCAACATGAGGTGCACAAGGGCTAGTAATATACTTGATCAAATGATATTCATTGAAAATCACAAGCATCTCATTTTTCCACTCATAAAAGTACTCTCCATCAAGCGTAGGCACTCTACGTCTAAGACACCCAACGTCGACTCATCCATCTTCCTCCAAAGGTATTTAAACCAAAGCAATGGAGACCAGTGCTTTGATACCAATTGAAAGGATCGAGAAGAGGTGTCTAGAGGGGGGGGTGAATAGACTCTTAGCAAAGAAAAGTTACAGTTTTTATTTTCTTCAAGTTGAGGTGGAGTTTTAGCACAAGTTTAAACAATCACAATACATTTCAAGCAAGCATGGCAAGAGTATATGAGCGACGGAAAGTAAAGCATGCAATTTGCAAGAATGTAAAGGGATGGGATTGGAGTGTGCAAACGCAATTGGAGACACGGAGATTTTTGGCGTGGTTCCGATAGGTGGTGCTATCGTACATCCACATTGATGGAGACTTCAACCCACGAAGGGTAACGGTTGCGCGAGTCCATAGAGGGCTCCACCCACGAAGGGTACATGAAGAAGCAACCTTTTCTATCCCACCAGGGCCATCACCCACGAAGGACTTGCCTCACTAGGGTAGATCTTCATGAAGTAGGCGATCTCCTTGCCCGTACAAACTCCTTGGTTCAACTCCACAATTTTGACAGAGGCTCCCAAGTGACACCTAACCAATCTAGGAGACACCACTCTCCAAAAGGTAATATATGGTATGTTGATGATGAACTCCTTGCTCTTGTGCTTCAAATGATAGTCTCACCAACACTCAACTCTTTCTCACGGATTTGGATTTGGTGCAAAGATGATTTGAGTGCAAAGCAACTTGGAGAAGGCTAGAGATCAAGATTTATGTGGTTGGAATGGAATATCTTGGTCTCAACACATGAGTAGGTGGTTCTCTCTCAGAAAATGTATGCTAGAAGTGTAGGCACGTTCTGATGGCTCTCTCCACGAATGAAGAGTGGGTGGAGGGGTATATATAACCTCCACACAAAATCTAACCATTACACACAATTCACCAAACTCGGTTAGACCAATTTAGTTCATAATGTGACCGTTAGGCTTTTCGGTGGGACCGATGTGCTAGGGTTAGGGTAAAACCTCATCTCGGTTTGACTGATTACACAAACTCGATGGGACCGATTTTGGTAATGAGCTAACCAGAGAGTTGGCCAAGCTAACTCGGTGAGACCGATTACAAATCTTGGTTGGACCGAAATTATTGCAACAGGAACCAGAGAGTTTGTAAGCCCATCTCGGTAAAATCGGGATCCCATCAGTGAGACCGAATTGATTAGGGTTTCTGGCAGTGGGTTTGTCAAATGAACTCGGTGGCGCCGGATAGATCAAATCGGTGGGCCGAGTTTGACTTTTCGTTTGGGACATATGTCGATATGAGAAAGTGGTTGAGCGTTTTTGAAGCATATCACTAATCACTTTGACCAAGCAATCCCTTAAGCAACACCTCATCCCCTTTTAATAGTATTGGCTTTTCCTATGGACTCAATGTGATCTTGGATCACCGAAAATGAAAATGCAGAGTCTTGAGATTTAAGCTTTTGCCAATCTTCTCTCCTTAGCATCTAGAAGGGGTTCCACATCCTATTTTCCACGCCACTCGACTGTTGAACTCATCTGAAATATACTAGATAAACGTATTAGTTCAACAAGAGATATGTTGATATTAATTACCAAAATCACCCAGGGAGCACTTGTGCTTTCACTCTTTAACGATTTTTTTGCTGCAAAGACTCTTATGACGCTCAATGGACACAGGTATAAAATCTTAACCGTGTGCAGTACAAGTGCGCTGTGAATCACCACTCCTACGCAAGCGCGAGCAGAGGTGGAGGTACTGGCTCAACCGTGTGCGATGCAAGTGCGCTGTAAAATCACCATGACCGCGCAAGCGCGAGCAAAGGGTGGAGGTACTGGCTTAACCATGTGCGGTGCAAGTGCGCTATAAAATCACCACCTGTGCAAAGGTCAAGGCGGGTAAGTTTATTTGGAGATTAGGATGAACCGTGTGTGATAGACTAGCTAGCTAGGAATATAATAACCAACTACCCGCCTTGAGCATTGCAAAAATCGGCGGTTCCGCCACTTTTCCTTATTACCATACACGCATATGTTATTGGACCGTGCATGATCTTGGGCACTCCCGCCCCGCATCAATTCCTTTACCCAAATTTTAGTAGTCGTCGTACTTCAACCGTCGCCCATACTCTTCCAGCACCGACCTTATAGTAAAATTGCAGTAGCCGAGGCATTTGAACCGTCGCCCTCCCTCGTCCACCACCATCTCCACCCACCATTACTAAAAATTTCAGTAGCCATGGCGTATCCTCAAACACCCCCCCTCCACAGTCCCCCACCCGGCCCCTACCCCCTCGAACCCTAGCTCGCGGTCGCCGCCGGCGCCGCCGCCAACCCCTGCCGGTCTGCCCGTTCCTCCTAGCTTAGATAATGAAGTTCAGGTTACTCAGTGATTCCCATACCGTCGCTCCACTCCCCTGAGTTTTTAGATGAGGCTTGCGGTGTCCCTCCTACCAGATCCACATCCCCTGCTCCAGAACGTCGCAGCCTAAGATCGACCACGTTTCCCAGGGAGCCCGACGAGCGTTCGGCCAATAAGAGGTTTATCATGGCCTCTCCGGCGGGTGTTGGCGAGGTGGCCGCCGTTCGCCCCGACCTGTCGATCCCGGAGCAACACGTCGCCATGGAAGCCGGTGAAGACGTTGACTATGTTGCCATGCTGAAGGCTCCATGTCAGCGGGCTTGCGTATTACTGTATCTCAGGAAAGCTGGCTACGACATCAAGCTTGTCCACAACGACGGCTTCACGCGGGCCATGTCACAGGTTAAGTGGTCCATCCCCAACCCCTCTGGTTCAACCACCGTTGATCACTTCGACGGCCCTGCCACTGATCTCCTCCGCCAAGCGGTCAAGGATTTGTTGGGTTCTACAGTAGGGTGCGTCGACTGCAAATTAAAAATTCCTACTCGCAGAACAACCAAGAACATGATATGGGAGATGGATCACAGTTCGTTACCACTAGACGCGCAGTGCCGTGCAACGAAAGAAGAGTTGGGGCAGCGCGTCTACGTGGATCGTCTCCTCCTTGTCTGATCTCCCTCGAATAGCCGGTCTTCGGATCCCTCGTACAGGTTCGCAGGAGCGGCACAAGTGCACCGCCTCTAACGGTATCCGCGCGTGTAGGAGGAACACCGTGCAGTGGACTGCTAGGTCCGATCACACAGTCGGCGGCTAGTGGAGGTGTCCATTCGCAACACATGCAAACCCTAGTGACATTGACAGAGCAATCAACCGCATGAGTGTGCTACACCTCCACTATATATAGGCATCTATCACGGGCTCAACTCTTGGGCCTCGCACATATCCTAAAGCCCACAAGTCTACTCGGCCGCAATCCGAATACAGCTCGGATCACATCCGACCAGTGTCCTTGGATCCGACCTCGTAGGTTCCTTCCCTTAAGCGCGTGACCCCTTAGGTTCAAGCCGGCTTGGTCGCAGTTCGGATCACCTCCGAACTGCATGGTTGGTAACGGCCTCTAGCAAGGCATGTTGAACACCAAGCAGACTATGAAGCTGGTTAGGCGAACCTGTACATCATACTTTCATTCCTTTTGCCACACAATATATGTTGTCGGGCTCAAGGCGAGTTTGTCATCCTTGTGCTAGCCCGACCTCTTTCTCGTTCAAGTGATGCCGACCACAAACCGAATTATCTCATAATCCTTGTCGCATGGCCATGCTTATCTTGGTCGGATCACACGAGGGGCCCATAGTATATCTCTCCTGGTCGGAGGGGCAAATCCCATCTTTCTTGACCATGTCTCGTAGCATGGGTCTGGACAAGCCCGAAACCTACCTTTGTAACTAACCAGTCACGGAGTATTGTTTGGTCTGCCCAAAGCAAGTCTGTCACCATCCCGAGTACATGCGTCAGCTCAGGTCTTAGGACATAGAACGTATGTTGTACTAGAGACTCACAGATGACATATCGCTGTGTCTCATAGTTGGGTCTGTCCGACTCGGATCCGACTACGTCGAATCCGACCAGATCCTTCCAATTCCATACTATCCAGTTAGCATCCAATGCTCCATGGCTAGTGGGACCAAGCCATCGTCTGTGTCATATGCTAGTCTAGTCGGCTGCGTGTCCACACAGCCCTTTCGACTAGGGACCTTTTAGGACAGTCATCATACAATGCATAGTCCCACAAACAAGTCACGTACTTGCTGATACACATCATTGATAATGTCCAAGGACTATCTTAATTCATAAACACATAGGAAATATCATCATACATGATTGCCTCTAGGGCATATCTCCAACAGTCTCCCACTTGCACTAGAGTCAATCAAATAGACATCGAATGCCCATAGCTCTAACGTGCCCCTCATGCTTTGGTTGTGGAAGCGGCTTAGTCAATGGATCTGCAACATTTGCATCCGTGTGAATTTTGCATAACTCTACATCACCATTCTTTACGATCTTTCATATCAGGTGATATTTCTAATCTATGTGTCTGACCTTATGGTGATTCCTCGGCTCCATGGCTTGTGCGATGGCACCAGAATTATCACAATAAAGGTCCAACAGTTTTACCGAGGCTGGGAAAATACCAAGATCATCTAGAAAGTTCTGGATCCAAACGACACCTTCCTTTGCAACTTCGCAAGCCGCAATGTATTCGGCTTCTATGGTATAATCGGCCATTGTATCTTGCTTGGAACTCATCCAGCTCACTGCTCCTCCATTCATGACGTACACGAATCCGGACTGTTATTGACAATCATCTCTGTCGGTTTGGGAACTAGCATCGGCGTAACCCTTTACGACGAGCTTTTTCTCACCTCCATAACCTAGGACCATCTGTTTAGTCCTTTTCAAGTACTTCAAAATAGTCTTTATCGATGCCCAGTGACTCTCACCTGGGTTGGCCTGGTATCTGGCCGCATACATATCATGGCATACATGATGGATCCGATTGCCGAGGCATACGGAATCCTACTCATCCTGCTTCGCTCATCAGATGTCGAAGGACTCTGAGTCTCGCTTAGCCTTATACCATGTGAGAGTGGAAAGAACCCTTTCTTTGCCTCACTCATGTTGAACCACTTCAATACTTTATCTATGTACGTGCTCCGGCTTAAGCCGAGCAGCCTCCTCGATCTATCTCTATAGTTCTTAATGCCTAAAATATACATTGCCTCACCAAGGTCCTTTATCGCAAACTTGCCATTCAATGACTCCTTGACCGAGTTCAGCATCGAAACATCATTTCCGATCAGTAGTATGTCATCCACATACAAGATCAAAAACACTATCGAGCTCCCACTTAACTTCTTGTATAAACAAGAGTCCTCTTCGCTTTTGATGAAGCCGAAACCAGTGACGACCTCATCAAAACGAATGTTCTAGCTCCGAGATGCTTGCCTCAACCCATAAATGGATCTCTTGAGCTTGCATACCTTACTAGTGCTAGTCGGATCGACAAAACCCTTGGGATGTATTATATACATATCCTCGGTTAAATTTCCGTGAAGGAAAGCCGTCTTGACATCCATCTGCCATATCTCATAATAAAAAATGCAGCTATAGCTAGTACGATCCTCACCGACTTCAGCATCGCTACCGGCGAGTAAGTCTCGTCGTAGTCAATTCCTTGAACTTGTCCACAACCTTTAGCGACAAGCCGAGCTTTGTGGACCTGAACATTTCCATCCACATCGGTTTTCTTCTTAAAGACCCATTTGCAACCAATGGCCGTTATGCCAGGCGGCAGATCAACCAAGTCCCAGACTTGATTCTCATCCATGGACTTTAACTCGGATCTCATGGCTTCTAGCCATGCCTCGGAATCCGGGCTCACCATCGCTTCTGCATACGTGAATGGCTCGTTGCTTTCTAGCAACAATACATCACGCACTCTGCGCAATCTTTTCGACCTCCGTGGTTCCGGTGCCGCTTCCACTACGGGTTCCCTGACTGACTCCGGTATGATCTCATCACCAGCCGAGCCGTCCCCAAGTGGTTCTCAAATTTCTTCGAGTCGGACCATCCTCCAACTGGCCTCCTGACTGAGAAACTCTTTCTCAAGGAAAACCCTGTTCCGAGCAACAAACACTTTGTTCTCTTCCCGGTTGTAGAAGTTCTATCCCAAGGTTTCCCTCGGATATCCCACGAATATGCATTTATCCGACTTGGGTGTGAGCTTGTCTGACATAAGTCGCTTGACAAATGCTTCACAACCCCAAATCTTTAGAAAAGACAATCTAGGACTCTTCCCTGTCCACATGTCATGTGGTGTCTTGTCTACGGATTTTGATGGTACCCTGTTAAGCGTGAAAGCTGCAGTTTCTAGAGCGTATCCCCAGGATGACAAGGGTAAATCCGATTTGCTCATCATAGACCGAACCATGTCCAACAAGGTCCTATTCCTCCGTTTCGACACGCCGTTTCTCTGTGGCGTACCCGGAGGTGTGAGCTGAGGTACTATACCTCGGCTTTTCAGATGATCATCAAACTTCTGGCTCATGTACTCACCTCCACGATCAGATCGTAGAAGCTTTATAGTCTTGCCGAGCTGATTCTCAACCTCACCGAAACTCTTTCAACTTTTTAAAAGTTTCTGACTTGTGCCTCATCAAATAGATATATCCATATCTACTCAAGTCATCAGTAAAAGTCACGAAGTACTGATAGCCACCTCTGGCAGTTGTGCTCATTGGTCCACACACATCACTGTGTATCAGTTCCAACAGCTCGGACGCCCTCTCACAACTCTTTGCGAAAGGAGACTTAGTCATCTTGCCGAGCAAGCATGATTCGCATGTCTTGAACGACCCGAAGTCGGACGAAGTTAGGAGCCCATCATCATGGAGCTTCTTCATGCGTTTCAGACTAATGTGTCCAAGCCGGCAATGCCAGAAGTATGTCGGATTTATCTCATTAGGCTTATGCCTCTTGACATTCACGTTATAGACCGGTTCCTGTTCTAGATTCAATATAAATACCCCATCAACGATGGGTGCATAGCCGTGGAATATACCATTCAAATAAAACGAACAACCATTGTCCTTTAAATTGAATTCATAACCCTGACTCATCAAGCATGATGTAGAAATAATGTTCCGATTAAGTGCAGGAATGTAATAACAATTATTCAATTCCAAAATAAATCCAGAAGGAAGCTAGAGCTGTATCGGGCCGACATCCAACGCAGCAACTCTTGCTTTGTTGCCGACCCTGATGTCAATCTCCCCTTGTGCCACATGCCTAGTTCTTACCAGCCGCTGCATCGAGTTGCAAATATGAACAACCGATCCGGTATCAAATACCCAAGAGCTACTAGGTATGCTAGCAAGGTAAATGTTTATAACGTATGCAACAAGTGTACCTTTGCCTGAAGCAGCATTCCCAGCCTTCTTGCCATGCTCTGCAAGCCACTTGCTATAGTTCCTCTTCCAGTGACCAGTTTCCTTGCAGTGATAGCAAATGGTATTCGAGTCCGGTCCAGACTTTAACGCAGCGGCGAAGGTTACCGTCTCCGTGCCCTTTGCCTTAGCCTTTTTCTTGGACCAACTCTTCTTGAACTTAGCCGATTTCTGCACAATCAACACTTGATGCGTGCCTTTCTTAATATCTTGCTCTGCCACTTTGAGCATCCCATGAAATTCAGTGAGCTTCTTATCCATGCCATGCATATGATAGTTCTAGATGAACGTCCCATAGCTGGGCGGAAGAGAACCCAGAACAACATCAGTAGCCAGCTCATCCAAGAGCGGGAAGCCCAACCGATCCAAAGCTTGCACATATCCGATCATCTTGATCACATGTGGGCTTAGTGGATCACCTTCCTTCAGCTTGCAATCCATCATGGATCGCCAGACGTTGAACCTTTTGGTTCTAGCCTGTGTCTGAAACATGCTCTTGAGACTCTCGATCATATCGTAAGCCTCAACATTTTCAAAGTGCTGTTGCAAATCGGGCTCCATACAAGCTAGCATCAGACAGCTGATCTCCGTTGATTCATCAACGAGTTTCTGGTAGGCATTCTTAGTTGTGGCACTAGCATTATCGGCAGGTTCCTCTGGAAGTGGATCCTCTAGAACATGTTCCTTTTTATCATTCTTGAGAACAATTCTCAGATTTCAATACCAGGTGGTAAAGTTTGTTCCATTCAGTTTATCTCTTTCCAGAATTGATTTCAATGCAAAGTTGGGTTGAGCAGGTGGTGCCATTGATCTACAACAGAAAATATGCAATCACTAAGCAAAGTGTTTATGTAGAGTAATTCTAGCCTTAAATAGAAATACCTCCACCGAAGTCAGCATCCCTCCGCAAACTCTCAGTGATTCAGGATCCGACTAGCACATGCGACTAGTGAGCTTTAGCACCACTGCTAGACAACATGCCTATCCGGTAAGGAACTCCTTGCTAATCATATCTCTATACGACTCCTGTCGGTTGGGTAGGTATCTTATACCCCGGCTCCCAACCTTCTTTGCCACAAGGCCCCTTGTCAAGTTAACCTGATGCAGTGCATGTCCGTGTCTGACACGAACCCTTCAGTTCAAGGACACCAAGCAGCACCTCAATTTTATGAGCCCACTACTAGACGTACTTGACGTGCGAAGGTGCAACATTGGGGATGGCAATTCGCTTGATATTCATGAGGGATCTTTCTACCATTCTAACATGCATAGAAAACAAGGAAGCATAACAATCACAAATAAACACATATTGTGAAATAGTATGGCTCCTTCATGGATGTTCTTCCAGGTTGGCTTCGACTCCGATGACCATCTAGGAACTCCATCTTGTTCGTCACGCCGGGACGCCAAACCACCAACCTGATCTCTATTATCTAACTACTACAACTAGTAATGAATTTTACATAGAGTCACAAGTCGACACGCAGGTCGTTATACAATATAATGACAGCACTTTGGCTCCTGCCGACTGACAAACATGACACGTAGGCCATGTATAAATTACACACATGCATCACATACACATGAGCCATACAATTCACATCAAACCTGCAAAACAAAGTTATGCATAGAATCACATTCTACTGGTTTAAGTAATCGTGTACGAAATACAAGGCGCTACGCTCACGGTGGTCCCGCTAGCCGGTTAGCGGGCGGGGTTCGAAGGGGCAGTGCCCGACATTTTCGGAAATCACAGATCACATCTGAACTCCGATCACACCGAATTCTCTGATCTGACCGATCTCATCGATCATCGTGAATCCGATTCAGATTTAAGTTTCACTGTTAACCCCAATGGCGGATAACCGACCGGTAGGGGTAGATCGTGTCACGACCTCCTCGATCCCAATTGAAAGAAAACATAGCCGCATCGATCCCCATGTGCAGTTGATCTCATCAACCGTACACATAGCCAATCTCACAAACGACGGCAGATCTCATCTGCCGCCTCCACATATCTAATATGCATACGATCTGAATCCAAATCCTATAGCAGAGGCTCTGATACCACTGTTGGGCTCTACAGTAGGCTGCGTTGACTGCAAATTAAAAATTCCTACTCGCAGAACAACCAAGAACATGCTACGGGAGATGGATCACAGTTCGTTACCACTAGACGCGCAGTGTCGTGCAGCGGAAGAAGAGTTGGGGCAGCGCGTCTGCATGGATCATCTCCTCCTCATCGGATCTACCTCGAATAGCCGGTCGTAGGATCCCTCGTACAGGTTCGCAGGAGCGGCACAAGTGCACCGCCTCTAACGGTATCCACGTGTGCAGGAGGAACACCGTGCAGCAGACAGCTAGGTCCGATCACATAGTTGGCGGCTAGTGGAGGTGTCTATTCGCAACACATGTAAACCCTAGTGACAGCGCCGAAGCAATCCACCGCATGAGTGTGTCGCACCTCCACTATATATAGGCATCTGTCGCGGCCACAATCCCAATACAGCTCGGATCACATCCGACCAATGTCCTCAGATCCGACCTCGTAGGTTCCTTCCCTTAAGCGCGTGACCCCTTAGGTTCAAGCCGGCTTGGTCGCAGTTCGGATCACCTCCGAGCTGCATGGTTGGTAGCGGCCTCTAGCAAGGCATGCCGAACACCAAGCAGACTATGAAGCTGGTTAGGCGAACTTGTACATCATACTCTCATTCCTTTTGCCACACGATATATGTTGTCGGGCTCAAGGCGAGTCTATCATCCTTGTGCTAGCCTGACCTCTTTCTCGTTCCAGTGATGCCGACCACAAACCGGATTATCTCATAATCCTTGTCGCATGGCCATGCTTATCCTGGTCGGATCACACAATGGGCCCAGAGTATATCTCTCCTGGTCGGAGGGCAAATCCCATCTTGCTCGACCATGTCTCACAGCATGGGTCTGGACAAGCCCTAAACCTACCTTTGTAACTACCCAGTCACGGAGTAGCGTTTGGTCGGCCCAAAGCAAGTCTGTCACCATCCCGAGTACAGGCGTCAGCTCAGGTCTTTGGACATAGAACGTATGTTTTACTAGAGACTCACAGATGACATATCGCTGCGTCTCATAGTTGGGTCTGTCCGACTCGGATCCGACTACATCGAATCTGACCAGATCCTTCCAAGTCCATATTATCCAGTTAGCATCCAATGCTCCATGGCTAGTGAGACCAAGCCATCGATCGTGTGATATGCTAGTCAAGTCGGCTGCGCGTCCACACAGCCCTTTCGACCAGGGACCATTTAGGACAGTCATCATACAATGCATAGTCCCACAAACAAGTCACGTACTTGCTGACACACATCATTGATAATGTCCAAGGACTATCTTAATTCATATACACATAGGAAATATCATCATACATGATTGGCTCTAGGGCATATCTCCAACAGGATTTGCGATCTTTATACGCCATCGAGCCCATTTTGTCATTTCTGAAGGACACGTTCTATGACGGCGGCTCGGGATCCTCAATTGCAAAGTCAAATCTCATCGACCACGACCACGAGGAGGGCACCCATGAAGGTTCTTCCAAGGTCAAACAACCCATCTATGATATTAGAGAGCGCAACATGGGTCTGTGCTCTTCCAATTGGAAGGATCCCGTCCATGAAATGTGAGGCAACATCCTATTCATGTCTCCTAGGACTACGTCGGTATTTCCCCAAATAGGAAGGGATGATGCAGCACAACGACGGTAGGTATTTCCATCAGTGAAGAAACTAAGGTTATCAAACCAGTAGGAGAACCAAGCAACACAACGTAAACAGCCCCTGCACACAAATAACAACCACTCGCAACCCGACATGTTAAAGGGGTTGTCAATCCCTTTCGGGTAACGGCGCCAGAGATGGTGCGCGGACGGGAAAAGGTTGTAATAGATTGAATAAATATATTGCAAATAAAATAAAACGCAGCCAGGTATTTTTGTATTTTTGGTTTAATAGATCTGAAAATAAATGCAAAGGAAAAATAGATCGCAAAGGCAAATATATGAGAAAGAGACCCGGGGGCCGTAGGTTTCACTAGTGGCCTCTCTCGAGAAAAATAGTTGTCGACGTTCTGGGAACGGGGGTCCCTAGACTTGCCTGCCTGCGGCCCAGAGCGTGGCTAGGCTGGCAGGCCTACACGGCCCATCTTCATCAACAAGGCATCCAAGACCCTCGCGACGGGCCAAGCCTCGCGAGGCGGACGACACAAGACCTCTTCAGGAGCAGCCTCCCCAGGCAGGCTCGTGAGGAGAGGATATATCAAGGTAGGGCAAACCTCGCGAGGCTCTCCTGATGTGAGCCATGACGATCGACACCAGGCGGCCGCCAGGCGGGCGCCAGCGCGCACAGCGTCCGTGTTTCCTCTTTGGTGCAAAGGGGGCAAGCGTAGGGGCGGAGTACCAAGGCATCAGGAAAAGGTTTCCTTATCCATGCAACAAGACCAAGACTGGCCGGCCAGCAGGATGGAGGTCATCATGGAGCCCAAGACGACGTCATCACCAGAGCCCTTTCGCAAGCGAAGACCACTTTTGCCAGGATAGCTTGTACTAGCTGTCCCCTTTCAAATTGGCCGCCAATGTTGGTTCCCTTCCCGCTCGATATTTGGGGAGAGGACGAGGGCCTATATAAGTAGAGATAGCCACCATAGTGGAGGGGGAGAGAGACTTCACCTGGATCGAGCCCTTAGCCGATTATAGCCACATACAAACACAAGAGCGCCTCACCCTCAGGAGGCCGCTTGAGGGAGTCCTGGATTAGGGGGTGTCCGGATAGCCAGACTATACCTTTGGCCGGACTCCTGGACTATGAAGATACAAGATTGAAGACTTTGTCCCGTGTCCGGATGTGACTTTCCTTGGCGTGGAAGGCAAGCTTGGTGATACGGATATGTAGATCTCCTACCATTGTAACCGACTCTGTGTAACCCTAGCCCTCTCCGGTGTCTATATAAACCGGAGGGTTTTAGTCCGTAGGACGAACAACAATCATACCATAGGCTAGCTTCTAGGGTTTAGCCTCTCTGATCTCGTGGTAGATCTACTCTTGTACTACCCATATCATCAATATTAATCTAGCAGGAGTAGGGTTTTACCTCCAACAAGAGGGCCTGAACCTGGGTAAAAACATCGTGTCCCTTGTCTCGTGTTACCATCCGCCTAGACGCACAGTTCGGGACCCCCTACCCGAGATCCGCCGGTTTTGACACCGACATTGGTGCTTTCATTGAGAGTTCCTCTGTGCCGTCACCATCAGGAAGGATGCCTCGTCCCGTCTTTAAAGACAGCGCTGTTGCTAAGGGAGCTCTGGCTGTCGGCCAAATGCTCCGGCTAGTTGGTTTTCTTATGACCGCATGTTCGGCTGCTGCGCCGACGATGACCTCTCGGGTCATCAAAAGCAATCTTCACGTCAACTCGGAACTCATCGAGCAGTTAGATCCAATGGAGCTCTCTTCCCTAAACGAGCTCTTGGATCACATCACCGCCCTGGGAGTCGCTACAGACTACGACCAAATTGGGCCTAAACCCGATCTGAGAGAGATTAACTCTCCCCAGGTCACCCATCACATCGCAGTGGTAGAGGGACAGTGTGGCGACCCTTCATCTATCTTAAGGACTAGATATGTCTGGATTCCTGATCCTCCCAAGCCGGATACCCGCGGAGGGGAGGACGTTACTCAAGACCTGAACTTAGAGTCAGGCAACGGGCTAGATTCATTGGACAACATCCAAGGATCCGAACTTCCGAGTTCAGAAACTCTTCGGCCCCTGAGTCTTAGATTGGGTGAGGTTTCGGATTTAATTCCACCCACCCACCCGAACATAAGAGATCTATCCCAAATTAGGCAAGATCCCGAAGAAACAGTACATCATTACTGGGCCAGATTCCTCCTGATTATGAACAGGATAAAGGACTGCCGCGAGGAAGACGCAATTTCATTCTTCTGCAATAATTGCACGGACAAGGGAATCCTCAACGCCATAAGTCGCCGTTATATTACACGCTTCGCTGACTTGGCGTCCATAGTACGAAAGTACTGTGCGATGGAAAGTGCCTGGAAAACCGAAATAAATTTTTTGGGACAATCCGGTCCTGAATACAAACCCAGTCTGAAATAAAAGGGTGCATCATCGCCAGACACCCGGGTTAAATACCAAAAAGCAAAAACCCTCTACAGGGAATGGAACCGTACTGGAAGGATGACTTAATGGACCCTGTAAAATTCACAGTACAGAGGGCGCCACACCAACTCACAGCCTTAGAGCATGTTGGATACTCCGGCAGGTGGCCAAAATTGGCGAAGATCTTCTGATTCCAGAAGCCACAGAAAGCCACCCCAGGGACACCAGTACGGTATTAACAGTCTTCGAGACTTTCGCATCAAATAATATGCGAAAAAGAACACTCCGCAGCCTTGCCGAAGTCTACCAAGTAGCAACAATAAACCCATGGAGTGACACGGCTATTACTTTTAATGCCAGTCGTGAACCTAAATTCCGAACAGCCCGAGCACCAGCCGCATTGGTCCTTAGTCCAATAGTGGACGGCTTTCGCCTTACCAAGGCACTCATAGATGGCGGCAGCAGATTGAACCTCATTTATGAGGAAATGCTTCAAAAAATGGAAATAGACTGGAACCGCATCGAGCGAAGCAGCACAACCTTTAGAGGAATAATTCCCAATCGGGAAGCGCGCTGTACAGGAAAAATCACACTAGATGTGGTGTTCGGCACGCCGGATAATTACAGGTCCGAAGAGGTCACGTTCCAAGTGGCCCCGTTCAGTAGCGGATACCACGCTCTGCTAGTGCGGGAAGCGTTTACAATCTTCCAAGCAATACCCCATTACGGGTACATGAAGCTCAAGATGCCCGGGCCTAATGGAATCATAACTCTCGCTAGTGATCCGGACATAGCACTCCGTGCCGAAAATAAGCCGCACTGGCCCTCGAGGCACTATCCGAAGCCCTAGCGACTAAGGAACTGACTGCGCTGCGCTCCACGGTGAATAGGGACGATGTGATACTCAACAAAAGATCCAAGTCCACCTCCTTTAAACCGGCGGACAAAATAGTCAAATTCCAGGTCCATCCAACGGACCCCAATAAAACAGCTTCCATCGGGGCACAGTTAAACCCTGATGTAGACGCCACATTGCGAGAGTTCCTACGTGAGAACTGGGACATTTTCGCCTGGCACCCTTCAGACATGCCAGGAATCCCACGCAGGCTGGCCGAACACAGCTTAAATACCCTAAAAGGATTCAAGCCAGTCAAACAGGCTCTTCGGCGTTTTTCAGAACCTAAGAGACAGGCCATGGGAGAGGAACTAGCCAAGCTATTGGATGCCGGATTCATTAGAGATATAAAACATCCGGACTGGCTAGCAAACCTGGTGATGGTACCAAAGAAGGACAAATCCTAGCGCCTGTGCGTTGATTTTAAAGACCTTAACAAGGCTTGCCCAAAGGATCCCTTCCCCCTCCCCTGCATCGATCAAATTATCGACGCTACCGCAGGACACGATTCGTTGTGTTTCCTCGACGCATACTCTGGCTACCATCAAATCAAGATGGCAGAGTCAGACCAAGCCGCAACGGCATTCATCACACCATACGGCCCATTCTGCTTCAACACAATGCCCTTCGGGCTCAAAAATGCCGGCGCAACATATCAGCGCATGATTCAGACATGTCTGGCAAACCAGATAGGCAGAACAGTGGAGGCATACGTGGATGATGTGGTCGTTAAGACAAGACATGTCGAATCTCTAGTAGACGACTTGAGGCTCACATTCGATAACCTTCGAACATACGACATCAAGCTCAACCCGGAAAAATGCGTTTTCGGCGTACCAGTCGGAAAGCTCTTGGGCTTCATTGTATCCGGTAGAGGAATTGAAGCAAATCCAGCCAAGATCCAAGCTCTGTCACAATCGGATATCCCAAAGGACCTCAAACAAATACAAAAATTAACCGGATGCATGGCGGCTCTAAGCCACTTTATCTCCCGCTTGGGAGAAAAGGCACTACCCCTTTACCGCCTCCTTCGGCGCACCGAACAATTCGAGTGGACGGATGCAGCCACGGCCGGACTCGATGAAATAAAAGCCATCTTGGCAACAAACCCAGTCCTGGCCGCGCCAAACACTAGCGAACCAATGCTATTTTACATTGCAGCAACCCATCAGGTTGTAAGCGCAGTGCTCGTCGTCGAACGAGAAACGGACGGACACAAATTCCCCCTTCAAAAGCCGGTCTATTATGTGTCCACTGTCCTTACTCCGTGTAAGTCACGGTACCCGCATTATCAAAAGATTGTGTATGCGGTATTTATGGCATCCCGGAAGCTGCGACACTACTTTCAAGAGTGTGCAATAATAGTAGCCTCGGAAGTGCCACTTAACGATATTATAAACAACCGCAACGCGACGGGCCGGATTGCAAAATGTGCATTGAGCTCCTCCCGTTCGACATAACTTACAAGCCAAGTGGAGCTATTAAGTCGCAAGTTTTGGCCGACTTCATCGCAGAATGGACGGAGGCCGAACTCCCTAAAGAGTACGTCACATATTCAAACTGGATCATGCACTTCGACGGCTCCAAAATGTTGGTCGGCCTAGGGGCTGGCGTCGTTTTGACGTCCCCCACAGGAGACACAGTTCAATACGTACTCCAGATAATGTACACGGACTCCAACAATGCAGCCGAATATGAGGCCCTTCTACATGGTCTCTGGATGGCTGTATCCATGGGCATTCAACGCCTAGAGGTGCGCGAGGACTCGAACCTCGCGATATCCCAAATAAATGGAGACTTTGATGCCAAGGATCCGAAAATGGCAGCTTACCGTAACACTGTATTAAAAATGTCAGCTCGGTTCGAGGGGCTCAAATTTCACCATATAGCCCGGGAAAATAAACAGGCAGCAGATGTCCTGGCACGCATCGGCACAAAACGCGATGTAGTCCCTCCTCCCCCCAACATCTTCTTGGAAAGGTTGTTCAAGCCATCTGTAGTATGGGAAGGGGAACCCGGCAATAACAGCCCGGAACCAACCGCACTGCCCGACACCGAACACTCTGACATAATTGGAGGCTCTGCCAATGAAATAACACCTTCAGCCCACGTAATAATGGCCGCCATCGCCCCGTGGACAGAACCATTCCTCACCTACCTTACTAGGCAGGAACTCCCCTAGGACCAAAATGAGGCACGCTGCATAGTGCGGCGATCTAAAGCCTATAAAGTCCATGAGGGAGAGCTTTATAAGAAAAGCACTACCGGAGTCCTTCAAAGGTGTATCTCCGAAGAGGAAGGGCGGAACATTCTGGCTGAAATTCATGCCGGACTCGGCGGTCATCACGCTGCAGCTTGGTCCCTTGTAAGCAAGGCCTTCCGTACAGGCTTTTATTGACCGACGGCCCGGGCAGATGCTCAGGACTTAGTCCAACGATGCGTCGGTTGCCAGCCTTTTGCAAACCAAAGCCATATGCCACCCACCACCCTCCAAACTATCCCCATCACTTGGCCCTTCGCGGTTTGGGGGCTTGACATGGTTGGACCTCTTAAAGGTTGAACCCACAAGAAAATATACTTACTGGTCATGGTGGATAAGTTCACCAAATGGATAGAAGCCAAGCCTGTTAAGACGGCCGAATCCGGACCGGTGATAGACTTTATATCCGGGGTTGTACACCGTTACGGCGTCCCCCACAGCATCATCACCGATAACGGCACGAACTTTACGGCCGACGAGGTAAAACTCTGGTGCAAAAACATGGGCATCAAGCTCGATTATGCTTCCGTCTATCACCCACAAACTAACGGCCAGGTCGAACGTGCAAATGGTCTTATCATGAGCGGCATCAAACCCAGATTAGTGCGGTCCCATAAGGAATCTAACACGCACTGGATAGAGGAGCTCGAATCCGTACTATGGGGGCTGCGGACCACGCCGAATCGCACCACCGGATACACACCATTCTTCATGGTGTACGGCGCAGAGGCAGTTTTGCCCTGCGACATAATTCATGACTCACCTCGAGTGCGCATGTACGAAGAAAGAGAAGCCGAGCTCGATCGGCAGGACAGTTTGGACGCCTTGGAGGAGGAGCGTGACGTGGCAAAAGCCCGTTCCGCATTCTATCAACAGCAGGCTCGAACATACCAAAGCAGAGAAGTACGGGCCAAAAATTACAACGTTGGCGAATTAGTTCTACGCCTGCCGAACAAGAAAAAGGACAAACTGAAGCCCAAGTGGGAAGGTCCCTTCATAATTGACCAAGTCCTGACTGGTGGAGCGTACCGCCTGCGAGATGCATCGGATAACCGACTCGAGTCGAACCCATGGAACGCAGCCCGTCTCCAAAGATTCTATGCCTAGCGCTGGACTCTGTGTTCGCCTCCTTCCTCTGTCCATTTTTATATACTTTGTGTCTTACATTTCTCTCCTTCTCCCCTCCCTTTCTCTTATAGCCTTTAAAGGCTCATCAAGTGACGCGCTATCCGCGCTCATTAAACCTGGGGGCTTCTTTAAACAGAAGCTTATTTATACGGGCTTCATGCCCAACACACGTGTCACACTTCTGCATGTACCTTTTATTCACCATTATATGCATCGATATAACTTAAGTTTTGGCCAAGCTGGGTTGCCTGGCTCCTGTGCTTACCCCTACGTTCCCGATTGTTCGGCTAGGTGGTAAAGGGAGCACCTCTGCGATTGTTACTGCCGGGTCAGCCGGATGTGTACCTCAGACTGGGTGAAGCCGAAAGCTAGCGTTCTTAAGGGAATATTCGGTCGGTGAACTAAAGATGATTTTTTTCTTTTTCACTTATTTATTTATACGCCCCCAGATGTTTTTCCTGCATCTCTTTTCGTAGAATGGACATGCTCTTTAGGGCATGCCTCCCAGGGAAAGGAACCCCTAACGGAACTATTCTCCCTGGAAGATGTTTCTTACTAACCATGTAATATAACGTAACTAGTTGTGCACTTGTCTGTTCAAGCACTAATGACCCCTACGCCCGGTCTCCATGCATACCCCGGTTCTTATATAACCGCGAGGGTATTCGGACACACTCCGGACCGTCAGGTCCCGAGGTTGAAGCGAAAAGGTCGGCCATGACAAATGATCTACAATCCGGCTAGAAGGCATTACACATGTCGATTAAAATTACATAGTCAATCTGACTGATTGTATTCCTCTTCAATACCATCTAATAGGCTGTCTAGTTTACAGTCCTGTTGGGAATACTTTGCGGCCAATTCTACTTGACCGTATACTCAGCTCACAGGGATCTCCTTCCCATCGGGCCCCACAGGTCCAACCTCGGCCATGTGGTTTGGGTCAGCCTTCGTGTACCGCGTCTTCACCATGGCCCAGGCCTCCCTGGCGCCTTGACGGCAGGCCGATATCTTCCACAATCGGAAGCGCCGCCGCGCTCCCTTCAGCTTCTCTGCAAGCTCTCTAAGGCCTTCGGGCATGGAGATAGATGGCCACAAGGCCTGGGCGACGCCTTGCATCACCTGCCGAACTCGCTCGTGCAGTTGTGAGAGCTCGGGAAGAAGGTCACCCATAGAACCGGGCATTTCCTCTACAGGACGACCTGTTAGCATACCTACAGACATTACTCTGTTAGTCGACTTCCTCGCCGAACTCTTTTTTCAAAGTTCGTTTAAGCACTTACTAAATATGCCGCGTCGAAGCCGCTGATTCTCCTTAACGGAGTCCGATAGCTGGGCACGTACATCCTTCAGTTCAACGCCCAGCTTGGTGTTGGCATCTTGGAGATCGTTCTTCTCCCGCCTCACCTTTGTCACCACGCTCTCACCAGCCTTCAGCTGGCGTAGGAGTTGTTGCTTTTCCGGATTTAATCCGGCACCATCTGCAATTTCATTTGTCAGATTTGCACCCACACCGCACTTCGCAAAATACTTATCTTTCGAAGCGTATATTACCAGAGGGGGTCTCCTTGGGCCACCCTGCCACGGCTAGTGCGGCCTCAAGTTGGGCTTTGCACTCTTCCAGCTCCTGGGACAGTAGGGTATTCTTTTCTGTAAAAACCTGCGTAACAAATGATCCTTAAATCAGTTATTCTAACTGTTTCAAGTCTCGAGGGCTACTGGTATATATATAATTACCAAAATTTTCTTACCCGTATGTCTTTTACATATTGCTCCGCGGCTCTGGCTAGACCATTTTGAGCGGCACGGAGGTACGCATCTCCCGAATTGAAGGCATCCAATGCCTCTTGGGAGAAACAAGCGTCGCGAAGAACTGTCCGGCGACGCCTATGGTTCATGGCACTCTCCACCTCGGAATTGGTGGCAGACAGCCTGTCCGCATCCTCTGTCGGAGGAGCATCCGGTGCGCGCCTTGTGTTCGCCTCTGCTTCCGGGCCAGGCTTTGGAGCCTGGCTGGTGGAGGCGCGATTGGCAACCTCTCCGGATATAGTCCGGCGAGGTCTCTTCGTCCTGAAGAGAGCACGAGCGTTAATATGCCTTGAAGGAATAACACCTGGGAATAAGATGGCGCGCTATACCTTTGCACCGACGTTTCAGTCCGGACCGCACTTCTCTTCAGCCCGCGGGGCCTTGCCGCCCCTTGTTGGCTAGTCGCCGCAGGCTCGGCCTCCCGTCTCAAGGACCTCCCCTGCAAAACACGGTTGTTATACGGCAATCGAAAACACGCGAGGATAGATCCCTTTTCAAAGTGCTGGGACTTCAGTCTCAGTTACCTGTGAGGCTAGGAGTAGCCTTGGGTAATCGGCCGTAATGGCCACCAAGGCGTTGTCCTTGCTCAATTGATGAAACACCCCATTAGTCAGCTCCACAGATAAGTCCGGATCCTCTTGAGAGGCCGGGTCGAGGGACCATCCCGGATCCTCGGGTTGTGGGGGAGATCTGTTTATTTCTTTAACAGCCTGGCGCAGTTCCTGCGTTGAAGTCGTTAGACTGAATATTTAACGATGGGAATATAAAATGGATGGGCAAGTAAAAGTGTCCGCTTACCCAACTTGGAGGATTGTACATAGAAAATCCACCCTGTGGGTTGAGGCGGAGGAATTCCTCCTCCTCTCCCTTGTACAAAGCGGACAAGATATTTATTAGAGCGGAAGCCGATTCCGGCCCCTTACGGCCGTGGCGGGTGAGGTCGTCCTCCCCGTTGAAGTCCCACATGGGGTGGCCTCTATACTGAAGCGGCTGCACCCCCCGCATGATGCATGCAGCCATGACCCCGATCATGGTCAGTCCGGAATGAGCTAACAATCTTATCCGGCCCATCAGGTAAAGAACGTCCTTGTCACTTTCCATATGAGGGCTCCGTGGACGCCAGCTTAGGCACTTCTTTAGGGGAGCACTGTCAAACTCAGGAAGGCCGATCCGGACAGGATCCGGCAGCAGGACGTCCTCTATATAAAACCATTCTGAAGGCTAGTCCTCGGACGCCTTCTTTGGGGTCCCGGCGATGCGCCACACTTCGGCACCGCCCACTTCATATATCGACCCCTTCTGAGGACGGGGCACAAGGCAGAATAGCCTTTTCCACAGCGCGAAATGAGCCTCGCAGCCCAAAAACAGCTCGCAAAGGGCTAAGAAGCCCGCGATATGCAATATGGGGGCAGGCGTGAGGTTGTGCAGCTGGAGGCCATAGAACTCCAGGAGCCCCCGGAGAAACGGATGAATTGGAAATCCGAGCCCTCTTATTAAATAAGGGACAAGGCATACCCGCTCTCCTTTGGAGGGATTGGGGGTGCTCTCTGCTTGCTCTCCGCCATTATAGGTGGCTAGTCCAGCTCGAACCGGGACCATATAGGCTGGGGGGAGAAATCCCTTGGTCTGGAGCGTCACTAGCTTGCTGTGCAGGATGGAGCATCTCTCCCAATCTCTAGGCTGAGGGCTGGAAGGGCAAGAGGAGGAGCTGCGGTGGCCGGCCATGATAGAATGGACCTCTATCGGATACGCTCTGATGAATACTCGCGGAGGGGAGAAGGTGTGGTTTGGATCTAAATCCTCGTCCCTTTAAATAGGCGGCTCATTTACGTGGCTAGTGGTGTAAATGTAAAAACACCCTGACTTTTCTTATTCGTTTGACACGTGGAAGACGGCCATTATGGGGCGTAGAAGCCAAGGAGCGCTACGTTTACAAGAAACCGGACATTATTCAACAGGTACACGGAATTTGGAGGAGAACCCGCCTTGCAATGCCGAAGACAATCTGCACGCCGGGCTCATCGTCGTTGAAGCCTGGTTCAGGGGCTACTGAGGGAGTCCTGGATTAGGGGGTGTCCGGATAGCCGGACTATACCTTCGGCCGGACTCCTGGACTATGAAGATACAAGATTGAAGACTTCGTCCCGTGTCCGGATGGGACTTTCCTTGGCGTGGAAGGCAAGCTTGGCGATACGGATATGTAGATCTCCTACCATTGTAACTGACTCTCTGTAACCCTAGACCTCTCCGGTGTCTATATAAACCGGAGGGTTTTAGTCCGTAGGACGAACAACAATCATACCATAGGCTAGCTTCTAGGGTTTAGCCTCTGTGATCTCGTGGTAGATCTACTCTTGTACTACCCATATCATCAATATTAATCAAGCAGGAGTAGGATTTTACCTCCATCGAGAGGGCCCGAACCTGGGTAAAAACATCGTGTCCCTTGTCTCCTGTTACCATACGCCTAGACGCACAGTTCGGGACCCCCTACCCGAGATCCACCGGTTTTGACACCGACACCGCTCTTCCCCTTATACTGTTCTTCATCAGCCCAAGAGGCAATCCACCACCACACATTGGAGTAGGGTATTACACCACAACGGTGGCCCGAACCAGTATAAATCTCATGTCTTTGTGTTGTGAGTTCGTCGAGTTCGTCCGCGAGATCTTAGCGAGCCAGGACGTAGATTGGTAGATAGGAAATCTCCGCGCGCACCCCAGAGTTCAAACCTTAAGGGTTTTGCCGGAACCCCACATCCGAAATTTGGCACGCCAGGTAGGGGTGCGCCAGATCTTCCTTTCCGTCGTTTTTGCGTCCAGTTGCTCCCTCGTCTCCATGGCGGACGCTGGCCGTGCTCGCGCTGAGCGCGGGGCTGCCCTTGCCACCCGTGTCACCCACACGGCTACCGTCGGTGGGCCGCCTCGTCGTTCGCCATCGCCCGCCATCAACGCTGCCACCGGCCCGACGGGGAACGAGCAGCAAGCTTCCTCTATGCACCCCTCGGTACGGCGGGACGGCCGCACCGCCACTCCGTCACTGACTGCAGCTGGTTCATTGTCACACGCTCGTCGCCCTCCCATGGACGCGCGGGACACGCTCCTCATGGCGCACGAGCTCCTGCGCTACCGTCCGGTCGACGACCTCTACGAAGACTGGCTCAACCGCATCACGGAGCTTGTCCGTGCCGCAGGGGGCTCTCCGGCGCCATCCCTTTCTCCGCCAGGCGCTCCGCCTGCTTCGGGCGGCGCGACCCAGGGAGCTCCTCTGCCTCAAGACGGCGCCTTGTCGCCAAGACGTGCAGTTCCGCGCCGTGTACCGCCGCGTCCGACACCAGCACGTGAAGTAGGAAGCTTTCAAGATATCCCTCAATCGCAAGAGAACGCACCACCACTCCCCGCACCACCATGCCAGGAACGCCTGCCAAGACAGGCTCCCGCGCCGCTCGCAGTTGCAGCGCGTGAGCACCAAGGCGAGGCTCCACCCCCAAGACGTGCCCCGACAACCACGGCCGGCTGTCGCGCCTTCACCCCCGAGCTACACAGCATTGCCTGGCCGGGCATGTTCAAGACAGATCTGCCTCCTCGCTATGATGGCACACCAGCCCCCGCGGAGTTCCTGCAGCTCTATGAGCTGAGCATCGAGGCAGCCAACGGGGACGAGAAGGTCATGGTGAACTGGTTTCCTATGGCCCTCAAGAATGGCGCCCGCTCGTGGCTCCTGAACCTGCCTCAAGGCTCGATCTCCTCCTGGGAAGAGATGCGCGACCGTTTCGTCGCCAACTTCCAGGGCACTCGCGACCGCCCGCCGGCCGTGGCCGACCTGCGTCGCATCAAGCAACAACCAGGAGAGACTCTCCAGAAGTACATCCAGCGCTTCAACAACACCTGCCTCAAGATCCCCAAGGTTACGGACGAGGCCATCATCTTCGCGTTCTCCGACGGTGTCCGCGACATCAAGATGAAGGAGGAGTTGGCTATCCATGAGGAGCTATGCACCTCCCAGGAGCTATTCAACCTGGCGACCAAGTGCGTAAGAGCTGAGGAGGGGCGCCTCTCCATCCTCGAGCTGCCAGCTAGGTTTGGAGGAGAAGAAAGACAAGGCCAAAGACGTGAAGCGCAAGGAAGCAGCCGTGCTCGCAGCGGAGCCGGACACCAAGCAAGGCAGAGACCAGCCCGAGTCGTCCAAGGGCGGCCGACCCTTCTACGCCTTCCACAACCTGAACACCCACAACACTAGCGACTGTCAAGAGCTTAGAGCCATTCGCGAGGGACGCTTCAGTCGCCGCCCCGAGCGCAGTGACCGGGGCTATGGACGAGGAGGAGGACGCGGAAGCGAACGCTGGGACGACCATGGCCTGCACCAGGAGTGACGCGACCGGCCTCGTGAGGATCACTGGCAGGATCATCCTCGCGAGGGCGCATGGAGGGACCAGCCTCGTGAGCATCATCCTCAGGGCAATGCCGGTCTTCCCCCGCTGCCGCCGCCGCCGAGAAGAAATGACGAACACAATCAAGACGAGGGGGATGGGGGCTTCCAGGAGCTGCGTGCAGTCGCCTGCATCTTGGGCGGTGCTCAAGCCCCAGCCTCGCAACGTATCTTCAAGCAGTTTGCCCGCGAGGTGAATGCAGTCCTCCCCAGGATTGAGGCCACGCGCCCGCTCAGATGGTCCCAGTGCACCATCACCTTCAACTCAGCAGACCAGCTCAAGTGCGCAGCCACTGCTGGCGTGCTGCCTATGCTTTGTTCACCTGTCATCAACAACGTCCAAGTTACCAAGACCCTCATCGACGGCGACGCAAAGCTCAACGTCCTGTCCGTCGACCCGTTCGACAACCTTCAAGTGTCGTATGACCAGCTCTAGCCCACAAGGCCTTTCTCAGGAGTCACTGACGGTTCCACCATGCTGATAGGGCAGGTCCGCCTCCCTGTCACCTTCGGAACACGCGACAACTACTGCACCGAGCTCATCGACTTCGACGTCGCGCACATCCGTCTGCCCTACAATGCCATCCTCGGGTACCCAGCCCTGGCCAAGTTCATGGCAGTGACGCACCACGGCTACAACGTCCTCAAGATGCCAAGGAGCGGCGGGATCATCATGGTCCCGTGCGAAGAAAGAGATGCGGTGTGCTCCCTCAAGCGCGCCTTCCAAGCTGCCGCAATCGACGACCCCAACAACAAAGGTGAGGGCCCTCTCGAGGCCCTCCCTAAGAAGAAGAAGCTGCGCCGCGCTGGACCTCAGGAGGATGGTGACGCGGTCGGAGCCTCGCCAGGCTCAGCGCCCGCTCCAGGGGCACCTCCCTCCATCGCGTAGGAAGGCGTGCCCAGCGCCCTCTTTGATCAGGGCTCGGGGGCTCTCCTCTGGAGGGCCTCGGACCTTAACAACGTCACGAGGGAGGCGCTCGGGCACCACTTGGAAGCGTGCTTCAAGGAACGTTTCTCTCTGGAGAACACATGACAAGGAACGCTCACCGCTCAGGAGTTCATCACCAAGATCACTGAGGAACTGCAAGGCGCAAGGGCCATGCGCGGCGACCGTCGCTCACGAGGCGCAGCTCCCCATCCACTCCGGTAGAAAAGAGAAGGAAAACTTGATAAGATGAAAAGAACTTGAAAGAGAAGACACAACACTACAGTTAAATGGATAAGCAATAAAAGAACATGAACTTGAGAAAACAAGATGATTGGTCGACGAGAGTAGCATCACAAAGCCTCCGGAACGAAAAAAATAGAAGCTGGATTGATGGAAAGAAAGAAAAAAACGGAGAAGAAATGACAACTTATACCACAATTTAGTTTGGAAAGCATCCTTGCAAGAAGGTTAGAGCGGAGTTGTTGGAAAACCAACAACAAAAGGATATGATCCTCGTGGTCTTATGGAGACATCTCAAAACTTGAGGTGAAAATCTGCCACTAACGAAAACAATAGATTGGATTGATATCAAGAAGGAGACGAGAAACTTATTTCACCGGGAGGATAAATGAAGAACTTGGGTCATTTATAAGCACCATAAATAGCAACAATCCTTAGGGAAAGCTTAAGGTGAAATATAACCCAAGATAACTCCAAAGAAGAGATTGATGGCTTTAAATATCCCATTCCTTACAACTTGTGAATCATGAAATATGAAGGAAATTTTCAAGAATGACATAACACCACCTCAAAAGATAAGGTAGAAAGAATTGCACTTCGGAATGTAAGAAGAAGAATACTTGAACTCCTCAAAACATGTGTTGAGCACCATGTTTATTTTAGAGTATAGCTTGACGGATCTTAACTCCGAGAAAAAACTTGAAGAAGAAAACGAGAATGAAAGGAAACCTTGATGAACCATCATGTGAATCTTCCATGAAGAACTCCGGTAAATAAAAGGATGATAAAAAGGAAGAGAAGTTGAAAACACAAAGTGAAGCCTTGCAATGATTTATATGGAGCTTAGAAATGATATAACCGAGAAAACTTGGAACTCCGGAAGGAAAGATGAACAAATGAAATCAAGAATTTTGATAAACCTCCGGAATAAGGAATTGAATTTACTCGATGAAACAAGAATAAGAATTACATTATGCTCATCCTTCACCAATTAAATTGATGACAAGCAATGGATTTGGCATACTACTTATTCTCGTAGAAGGGATTAAGATAGATATAGCGCAAAACTTGGTAAGGTCTTCAACAAACCACCGGTAGGATTGGAAAGAATGAATGAATCTATATGATAACGAAGGAAGAGAACTCTTGAACGAACCACTGTAAGAATTTAAAATGAACGAAGAAAATATACAGAAACACCGGGAAGAATTAGATAATGAACGAAGATACTTGAGAGAATTTAGATACAAGTGAATGCAGAGATCCCGAGCTGATTAGAGAATACTTGAGCGATGCACCGGTAAGATTTGGAGAGCGAGAGCTGAAAGCTGAGAATGAATAATACTGAGATGATGGCTCCGGAGAAAAGAAGTGGAAACAACTCATGAAATGCTTCGGATGGGTATGAAAAGAATTCTCACAGTCAAAAACAATTATGAGGATGGCATGAAGCTAGAACTATGAATCTTCAAGAGAATGGAGCAAGATTTAAGAGAAACACTTCTTCGGTCTTCAAATGTTGAGAATGACGATGAGAAACACCACCATGAATTGTTGAGGCACTCCGGAATGAAAATTGGGAAGGTTGAACCAATGATGAAAAGAATTTGGAAGACCTAGGAGAAAGACATGACTGATGAAAATTCATTCTTACGCCAAACTTTGAAATGAATTTGGGAATAGCTCCCGGGAAATTAGAAGAGTCAGGTAAGATCCTGGGAAAAGACATGTGAGTTAGGGCCCACTCAAAAGAATAGTTGAACGATTCCTTGAAAAGAGAGATTGCACCGGTTGAATTAAATGTCTTGAATGAGATAGCATCCTCAAAAGAAATTGAGTGAATTGAGAATGGAAACTTGAATCTTCTGAGATATCTTCATCACTCCGGAACAAATGAATAGTGAGAGGTGAATGATTAAGAGGTGCACCGACATGAGAAAAACATTTGAAAAGAGGAAAAGGGATAAGATCAACACCGAAATCTTGAATTAAATCCACTGGGGAAGAAAATTAGAATGGAACAATGATAAAGTTGAAGCTTCCTTAGCGTCTTCATGAGAAATCACCGGATAAAACCATTAAAGGAAAAGAATGAAGAAACTTCACTCAATAAAATGGATACTTGATCACGAAATCTGAATCCTTGAAGAAAAGGGTGGGAGGGTGGGAAAACAAAGGCAACTTGGGATGGATGAAACAAACACCGTTGAGAGAACTTAGAATTGATCTTGCGGATGTTGAAATGATCGGATCCACTTGAAAAAGAGCACGTCGGTTGGAAAAGAATTGGCATGACAATCTCGATGATCAAGAAGGATTAGTATCCACATAGGAATATGAGAACGCCACTTAGAAAAGGTATGGATTCAACATTTGACTTCGAAGCAACTCGAATACCACAAATTAAACAAAACAAAGGATTTGGCTTGCAGAATAAGCCGGAAACAAACATATGATTGATCCCATATCGTATCATGTGTCTGTTGGAAAGATATCCTACGAGATACTTGAATTCCCACTTATAAACTCCCGAAACTTTCTGGTTATGCAATCAGGTGTTGGGGATACAGGGGACACAAAATATATCACCCAAACTAACAATACCTAGATCCAGCTGTATCCATCCGTCAACACATAACCAAGAAACCTTCGGAAATCGTTTACCTCAACCTTTGAAAAGCATCCGTTATACGAGTTATGGCAATACTCCCGAACTCCCACCCCAGTACTGGGTGGCGTCGAGGTGATCTCACCAACAACTGCATAAAAGAGATTTTCGATGTCGGCAAAACTCAGGTATTCCAGAACTGCAACGATAAAATTGTGACGACAACACCTCGGAGCTCAACTCCCCGGGACACTGCCACAACCCCTAAATGTCAGGAGGCACCAAGAACAATGTTCTCGTCACAAAACCATCGGAACGATTTCAAGATACCCGCGTGATCCTAAAAAAATTTAGTGAAATTTGAGAAGAGGAAAGACAAAACATCTACGTCAGGGGGCCTCACCAGAGCGACGAAGGGGCTGAGGAGTAAAAAGAATCCTACTCTCCGATATATATAATCCTAAGACTCAAAACATTTTGTTCTAGACTCAACAAAGTCAGCGATTCAAACAAGCAGGGGGCTCCTAAGTCGGGGATGGCTCTGATTACCAACTTGTAACGCCCTCGATGCGGCTATATCTCCCACGTGTCGAAGCACGACTTAGAGGCATAACCGCATTGAAAGCAATGTCACAAGTGAGGTAATCTTCACAGAACCCATGTAATACATAAGGGAAAGAGATACATAGTTGGCTTACAATCGCCACTTCACGCAATACATGAGTAAAGCATTACATCAAACAGATACAATCAAGGTCCGACTACGAAACCAAAATAAAAGAAGACTACCCCAAATGTTACACAGATCCCCGATCGTCCCAACTGGGCTCCACTACTGATCAACTGAAATGAAACAACACAATGAACAAGATCTTCATCGAACTCCTCCTTGAGCTCGGGTGCGTCACCTGCACGGTTTCATCGGCACCTGCAAACTGGTTTTTGGAAGTATCTGTGAGTCACGGGGACTCAGCAATCTCACACCCGCGAGATCAAGACTATTTAAGCTTATGGGTAGGAGAAGGTAGTGAGGTGGAGCTGCAGCAAGCGACTAGCATATCTGGTGTCTAACATACGCAAATGAGAGCGAGAAGGGAAGGCAAAAGCACGGTCGAACAACTATGATCAAGAAGTGATCCTAGAACAACCTACGTCAAGCATAACTCCAACACCGTGTTCACTTCCCGGACTCCGCCGAGAAGAGACCATCACGGTTACACACGCGGTTGGTGTATTTTAATTAAGATCAACTTCGGGTTTTCTACAACCGGACATTAACAAATTCTCATCTGCCTCATAACCGCGGGCATGGCTTTCGAAAGATAATACCCTGCAGGGGTGTCCCAACTTAGCCCATCACAAGCTCTCACGGTCAACGAAGGATATTCCTTCTACTGGGAAGACCCGATCAGTCTCAGAATCCCGGCTACAAGACATTTCGACAATGGTAAAACAAGACCAGCAAAGCCGCCCGATGTGCCGACAAATCCCGATAGGAGTCGCATGTATCTCGTTCTCAGGGCACACCGGATGAGCAAGACGTCGGGTTGGCATAGACCCTGATTGCCTAGGGGGCGCCGGACATCGCTCGGTTTGGACCAGCAATCGAAGGAGAACTGGCCCGGGGGTTTAAAATAAAGATGACCCTTGAGTCTGCAGAACCCAAGGGAAAAAGGCTTAGGTGGCAAATAGTAAAACCAAGGTTGGGCCTTGCTGGAGGAGTCTTATTCAAAGCGAACTGTCAAGGGGGTCCCATAAATCACCCAACCGTGTAAGGAACGCAAAATCTGGGAACATAACACTGGTATGACGGAAACTAGGCCGGCAAGAGTGGAACAAAACACCAGGCATAAGGCCGAGCCTTCCACCCTTTACCAAGTATATAGGTGCATTAATTAAATAAGAGATATTGTGATATCCCAACAAGTAAACATGTTCCAACAAGGAACAACATCTCCATGTTCCAACAAGGAACAAACTTCATCTTCACCTGCAACTAACAACGCTAAAAGAGGGGCTGAGCAAAGCGGCAAGATAGCCAAACAACGGTTTGCTAGGACAAGGTGGGTTAGAGGCTTGACATGGCAACAAGGGAGGCATGATAAGCAAGTGGTAGGCATCGCAGCATAGGCATAGCAAAAGAGCGAGCAACTAGCAAGCAAAGATAGAAGTGATTTCGAGGGTATGGTCATCTTGCCTGAAATCCCGCAAGGAAGAAGAACGAGTCCATGAAGAAGACAAACGGACGTAGTCGAACGAATCCTCACAACTCCGGAACGAAACCGAATCTAACGAGAGAAGCAACCCGGAAAGAAACAAGCAACATAGTAAACAACCATCACATACACATGGCATGATGCACAATCAAGTATGATGCATGTCCGGTTTAATGAGGCATGGCATGGCAAAGTGCACCAACAATACTACAAATTAAATGGAGCTCAATATGCAACGAGTTGCATATTGACAAAACACCACATGACTTATTTAGTTCTCTTTCGGTTATGCACCCAACAATATTAAATGTTTATTAACATGGCAAGAGGTGAGGCATAGGAAAAATACCTATCTAGGCAAGTTTAAATGAGGCCGGAACAACAAACAACAAGTCCGGAAGAACCTCATATGCATATTTTAGATTTGGTACTGATCTGTCCTAAAGAATATTTTATTGTTTTTAAACAGGAAAATAAAGTGCAACATGTTACACTATGCATTTTTCTACCCCATTTACCTATATAGTTTATTTAAATCCGAGCTACGGTTAATTAGTTATGAAATAAATCATTTTAACATGGCATTTATGCAAATTAAAGCAAACAACAAGTTAAACATTTTTTAACATGGATGGAAATTGCATATTATGAAACTAGATGAAATTCTAAGCATTTTACATATTTAAAACATTTTAATCCGATGCATGGTTTGTGAGATATTAAATGCATGAGCATAAGGGTTTTTCTGTAAAACTGGCATCTCTGGATAAATAGCAAATTCACAGAACAAGGAAAAAAACATGATATGGGCCAAATCTGGCTGGCACTGGGCTGCTCACATTGGGCCTTGAGGCTGGTCGGCTTGGAGAGGTGGAAGGAGGGCGCTGGGCCTGCTTGCTGGTGGCCCACGCGGCCAACGCGAGCAACCGGGCGCGTCTGCAGCCTCCTCACGAACAGAGGCAGGAGCGGGACTTGGCGCGATGCAGAGGACGGGCAGAGCAGGTTCTGGCGAAGGCGGAGTCTCTCCGGCAAGGCGAGGACGGGCGGTGGCTGGCGCGGCTCACGGCGAAGGCGAAGCAGAGGAGGGCTCGCGCGGGAGGCGAATCAGGGGAGATCCAGCGAGGGGCGCAGCACAGGCGACGGCGCTCAATCCCGAGCCACTGCTCGAAGCGGGGGAAACAGAGGTCGGCAGCGAGGTTCGGCGGTGACGGCGTCGGCTTGGATGGCACAAGGCTGAAGATGGTGGGGCACGACGCGGGTGGCCTGCTGGAGGATCTCCGGCGACGAGCTGCAAGGTCATGGCGGGGAAAATTCAGAGAAAGACAGAGAGGGAGGAAAAGAGATAGAAGAAGGACAGGGAGAAGAGGGCACGCGGGGCGGGGCTCATCTGCGGCGTTCGGAGCTGCTGGAGGACGAGGTTGGAGCAGGAGGCAGACGCGGCAAGGCTACGGTGGAGTAGTGGATCGACCAGGAGGAGCTGCGGCTTGTTGTGGATGAGCTCCGCCTCGAGGGACTCCTGCTCGGGCACGAGCGTGGAGACGCGGGGCTGCGGCCCGAGGAGGTCGTCGGCTGCGACGGCGCGAGGGGACGAGGCCGGGCGCTCCTGCTCGGGACCTCGAGCAGCTTCAGGGAGCAGGGCAGGGGAGGCGGTGGATTGGATTGGGTGGAGATAGATCGATGGGATGGACGGGACGGCGAGGTCGGGCGCTGCTCTGTTGGTGGAAGGCTGAAAGCGAGGTGGGTGCAAGCTGTGGTTGGTCGGCGGCGTAAAACAAGCGGCTTGGTCCGAGAGAAATTGGATCGGGAGGAGATCCCGAGGTGGGAGGGGGAGTGTGGCGGCGGCGATTGGATAGGGGAGGAATGGATGGGATAGCTTAGGGTTAGACTGATATATATAGTGAGTGGGTTAGGTTAGGGATTATCTGATCCTCCGATCAAAATCGGACGGTCGGGAAAAATAGGCTAGGGAGTCCAAATGAGAAAATGGAGATGTTTTGTAGAAGTTAGGAGATGATCTGAAACCAATGGTAACGATAGTTCAGGTCGGGTCAAGGGGAGTTTCGGACGCTCACGCGAGGGGGCGCGGGCTGACAAGAGAGGTTAGGTGGTTTGACAAGAGGGAACCGAAAAACATGGTTGGTCTCAAAACGGCCAACGAAGGCAAGGGGGACGCGGCAACTACGAACTAGTGCAAGTTTTGAAAACATGACGGCAGCGGAGTGCCGATGCAATGCGAATGATGCCATGATGAATGCAACAAACAAATAAATAACAGAGCTGACACGCAAAACATGGAAGGCATCTGGAGCGCCGGTCTTGGGGCGTCACAACACTCCACCACTACATGAGGATCTTGTCCCGAGATCTAGGATGGCACCAGAGAAAAGCAGAAGAGGAAGAGGTAAGACAAAGTTGCTTCTTTGACAAATGAGTGAACCCAAAGAACCTTCAGAGGTTAAACAATTTGTGAAAAGAATACAACGGAGATGAACAAAGTTGAAAACACTCTGTTACATGAGAGGAACAAGGAACATTATAAGAACCTTGTAGGTGGAAAGGCATGAAACAAGAGTTTAACGAACCAAAGAGAATATGCAACCACCGGTATATTGTGATAGCCAGGGAACAAGAATGATAGAATTTGAACAGCACTCCGGTAGAAAAGAGAAGGAAAACTTGATAAGATGAAAAGAACTTGAAAGAGAAGACACAACACTACAGTTAAATGGATAAGCAATAAAAGAACATGAACTTGAGAAAACAAGATGATTGGTCGACGAGAGTAGCATCACAAAGCCTCCGGAACGAAAAAAATAGAAGCTGGATTGATGGAAAGAAAGAAAAAAACGGAGAAGAAATGACAACTTATGCCACAATTTAATTTGGAAAGCATCCTTGCAAGAAGGTTAGAGCAGAGTTGTTGGAAAACCAACAACAAAAGGATATGATCCTCGTGGTCTTATGGAGACATCTCAAAACTTGAGGTGAAAATCTGCCACTAACGAAAACAATAGATTGGATTGATATCAAGAAGGAGACGAGAAACTTATTTCACCGGGAGGATAAATGAAGAACTTGGGTCATTTATAAGCACCATAAATAGCAACAATCCTTAGGGAAAGCTTAAGGTGAAATATAACCCAAGATAACTCCAAAGAAGAGATTGATGGCTTTAAATATCCCATTCCTTACAACTTGTGAATCATGAAATATGAAGGAAATTTTCAAGAATGACATAACACCACCTCAAAAGATAAGGTAGAAAGAATTGCACTTCGGAATGTAAGAAGAAGAATACTTGAACTCCTCAAAACATGTGTTGAGCACCATGTTTATTTTAGAGTATAGCTTGACGGATCTTAACTTCGAGAAAAAACTTGAAGAAGAAAACGAGAATGAAAGGAAACCTTGATGAACCATCATGTGAATCTTCCATGAAGAACTCCGGTAAATAAAAGGATGATAAAAAGGAAGAGAAGTTGAAAACACAAAGTGAAGCCTTGCAATGATTTATATGGAGCTTAGAAATGATATAACCGAGAAAACTTGGAACTCCGGAAGGAAAGATGAACAAATGAAATCAAGAATTTTGATAAACCTCCGGAATAAGGAATTGAATTTACTCGATGAAACAAGAATAAGAATTACATTATGCTCATCCTTCACCAATTAAATTGATGACAAGCAATGGATTTGGCATACTACTTATTCTCGTAGAAGGGATTAAGATAGATATAGCGCAAAACTTGGGAAGGTCTTCAACAAACCACCGGTAGGATTGGAAAGAATGAATGAATCTATATGATAACGAAGGAAGAGAACTCTTGAACGAACCACTGTAAGAATTTAAAATGAACGAAGAAAATATACAAAAACACCGGGAAGAATTAGATAATGAACGAAGATACTTGAGAGAATTTAGATACAAGTGAATGCAGAGATCCCGAGCTGATTAGAGAATACTTGAGCGATGCACCGGTAAGATTTGGAGAGCGAGAGCTGAAAGCTGAGAATGAATAATACTGAGATGATGGCTCCGGAGAAAAGAAGTGGAAACAACTCATGAAATGCTTCGGATGGGTATGAAAAGAATTCTCACAGTCAAAAACAATTATGAGGATGGCATGAAGCTAGAACTATGGATCTTCAAGAGAATGGAGCAAGATTTAAGAGAAACACTTCTTCGGTCTTCAAATGTTGAGAATGACGATGAGAAACACCACCATGAATTGTTGAGGCACTCCGGAATGAAAATTGGGAAGGTTGAACCAATGATGAAAAGAATTTGGAAGACCTAGGAGAAAGACATGACTGATGAAAATTCATTCTTACGCCAAACTTTGAAATGAATTTGGGAATAGCTCCGGGAAAATTAGAAGAGTCAGGTAAGATCCTGGGAAAAGACATGTGAGTTAGGGCCCACTCAAAAGAATAGTTGAACGATTCCTTGAAAAGAGAGATTGCACCGGTTGAATTAAATGTCTTGAATGAGATAGCATCCTCAAAAGAAATTGAGTGAATTGAGAATGGAAACTTGAATCTTCTGAGATATCTTCATCACTCCGGAACAAATGAATAGTGAGAGGTGAATGATTAAGAGGTGCACCGACATGAGAAAAACATTTGAAAAGAGGAAAAGGGATAAGATCAACACCGAAATCTTGAATTAAATCCACTGGGGAAGAAAATTAGAATGGAACAATGATAAAGTTGAAGCTTCCTTAGCGTCTTCATGAGAAATCACCGGATAAAACCATTAAAGGAAAAGAATGAAGAAACTTCACTCAATAAAATGGATACTTGATCACGAAATCTGAATCCTTGAAGAAAAGGGTGGGAGGGTGGGAAAACAAAGGCAACTTGGGATGGATGAAACAAACACCGTTGAGAGAACTTAGAATTGATCTTGCGGATGTTGAAATGATCGGATCCACTTGAAAAAGAGCACGTCGGTTGGAAAAGAATTGGCATGACAATCTCGATGATCAAGAAGGATTAGTATCCACATAGGAATATGAGAACACCACTTAGAAAAGGTATGGATTCAACATTTGACTTCGAAGCAACTCGAATACCACAAATTAAACAAAACAAAGGATTTGGCTTGCAGAATAAGCCGGAAACAAACATATGATAGATCCCATATCGTATCATGTGTCTGTTGGAAAGATATCCTACGAGATACTTGAATTCCCACTTATAAACTCCCGAAACTTTCTGGTTATGCAATCAGGTGTTGGGGATACAGGGGACACAAAATATATCACCCAAACTAACAATACCTAGATCCAGCTGTATCCATCCGTCAACACATAACCAAGAAACCTTCGGAAATCGTTTACCTCAACCTTTGAAAAGCATCCGTTATACGAGTTATGGCAATACTCCCGAACTCCCACCCCAGTACTGGGTGGCGTCGAGGTGATCTCACCAACAACTGCATAAAAGAGATTTTCGATGTCGGCAAAACTCAGGTATTCCAGAACTGCAACGATAAAATTGTGACGACAACACCTCGGAGCTCAACTCCCCGGGACACTGCCACAACCCCTAAATGTCAGGAGGCACCAAGAACAATGTTCTCGTCACAAAACCATCGGAATGATTCCAAGATACCCGCGTGATCCTAAAAAAATTTAGTGAAATTTGAGAAGAGGAAAGACAAAACATCTACGTCAGGGGGCCTCACCAGAGCGACGAAGGGGCTGAGGAGTAAAAAGAATCCTACTCTCCGATATATATAATCCTAAGACTCAAAACATTTTGTTCTAGACTCAACAAAGTCAGCGATTCAAACAAGCAGGGGGCTCCTAAGTCGGGGATGGCTCTGATTACCAACTTGTAACGCCCTCGATGCGGCTATATCTCCCACGTGTCGAAGCACGACTTAGAGGCATAACCGCATTGAAAGCAATGTCACAAGTGAGGTAATCTTCACAGAACCCATGTAATACATAAGGGAAAGAGATACATAGTTGGCTTACAATCGCCACTTCACGCAATACATGAGTAAAGCATTACATCAAACAGATACAATCAAGGTCCGACTACGAAACCAAAATAAAAGAAGACTACCCCAAATGTTACACAGATCCCCGATCGTCCCAACTGGGCTCCACTACTGATCAACTGAAATGAAACAACACAATGAACAAGATCTTCATCGAACTCCTCCTTGAGCTCGGGTGCGTCACCTGCACGGTTTCATCGGCACCTGCAAACTGGTTTTTGGAAGTATCTGTGAGTCACGGGGACTCAGCAATCTCACACCCGCGAGATCAAGACTATTTAAGCTTATGGGTAGGAGAAGGTAGTGAGGTGGAGCTGCAGCAAGCGACTAGCATATCTGGTGTCTAACATACGCAAATGAGAGCGAGAAGGGAAGGCAAAAGCACGGTCGAACAACTATGATCAAGAAGTGATCCTAGAACAACCTACGTCAAGCATAACTCCAACACCGTGTTCACTTCCCGGACTCCGCCGAGAAGAGACCATCACGGTTACACACGCGGTTGGTGTATTTTAATTAAGATCAACTTCGGGTTTTCTACAACCGGACATTAACAAATTCTCATCTGCCTCATAACCGCGGGCATGGCTTTCGAAAGATAATACCCTGCAGGGGTGTCCCAACTTAGCCCATCACAAGCTCTCACGGTCAACGAAGGATATTCCTTCTACTGGGAAGACCCGATCAGTCTCAGAATCCCGGCTACAAGACATTTCGACAATGGTAAAACAAGACCAGCAAAGCCGCCCGATGTGCCGACAAATCCCGATAGGAGTCGCATGTATCTCGTTCTCAGGGCACACCGGATGAGCAAGACGTCGGGTTGGCATAGACCCTGATTGCCTAGGGGGCGCCGGACATCGCTCGGTTTGGACCAGCAATCGAAGGAGAACTGGCCCGGGGGTTTAAAATAAAGATGACCCTTGAGTCTGCAGAACCCAAGGGAAAAAGGCTTAGGTGGCAAATAGTAAAACCAAGGTTGGGCCTTGCTGGAGGAGTCTTATTCAAAGCGAACTGTCAAGGGGGTCCCATAAATCACCCAACCGTGTAAGGAACGCAAAATCTGGGAACATAACACTGGTATGACGGAAACTAGGCCGGCAAGAGTGGAACAAAACACCAGGCATAAGGCCGAGCCTTCCACCCTTTACCAAGTATATAGGTGCATTAATTAAATAAGAGATATTGTGATATCCCAACAAGTAAACATGTTCCAACAAGGAACAACATCTCCATGTTCCAACAAGGAACAAACTTCATCTTCACCTGCAACTAACAACGCTAAAAGAGGGGCTGAGCAAAGCGGCAAGATAGCCAAACAACGGTTTGCTAGGACAAGGTGGGTTAGAGGCTTGACATGGCAACAAGGGAGGCATGATAAGCAAGTGGTAGGCATCGCAGCATAGGCATAGCAAAAGAGCGAGCAACTAGCAAGCAAAGATAGAAGTGATTTCGAGGGTATGGTCATCTTGCCTGAAATCCCGCAAGGAAGAAGAACGAGTCCATGAAGAAGACAAACGGACGTAGTCGAACGAATCCTCACAACTCCGGAACGAAACCGAAGCTAACGAGAGAAGCAACCCGGAAAGAAACAAGCAACATAGTAAACAACCATCACATACACATGGCATGATGCACAATCAAGTATGATGCATGTCCGGTTTAATGAGGCATGGCATGGCAAAGTGCACCAACAATACTACAAATTAAATGGAGCTCAATATGCAACGAGTTGCATATTGACAAAACACCACATGACTTATTTAGTTCTCTTTCGGTTATGCACCCAACAATATTAAATGTTTATTAACATGGCAAGAGGTGAGGCATAGGAAAACTACCTATCTAGGCAAGTTTAAATGAGGCCGGAACAACAAACAACAAGTCCGGAAGAACCTCATGTGCATATTTTAGATTTGGTACTGATCTGTCCTAAAGAATATTTTATTGTTTTTAAACAGGAAAATAAAGTGCAACATGTTACACTATGCATTTTTCTACCCCATTTACCTATATAGTTTATTTAAATCCGAGCTACGGTTAATTAGTTATGAAATAAATCATTTTAACATGGCATTTATGCAAATTAAAGCAAACAACAAGTTAAACATTTTTTTAACATGGATGGAAATTGCATATTATGAAACTAGATGAAATTCTAAGCATTTTACATATTTAAAACATTTTAATCCGATGCATGGTTTGTGAGATATTAAATGCATGAGCATAAGGGTTTTTCTGTAAAACTGGCATCTCTGGATAAATAGCAAATTCACAGAACAAGGAAAAAAACATGATACGGGCCAAATCTGGCTGGGACTAGGCTGCTCACATTGGGCCTTGAGGCTGGTCGGCTTGGAGAGGTGGAAGGAGGGCGCTGGGCCTGCTTGCTGGTGGCCCACGCGGCCAACGCGAGCAACCGGGCGCGTCTGCAGCCTCCTCACGAACAGAGGCAGGAGCGGGACTTGGCGTGATGCAGAGGACGGGCAGAGCAGGTTCTGGCGAAGGCGGAGTCTCTCCGGCAAGGCGAGGACGGGCGGTGGCTGGCGGGGCTCACGGCGAAGGCGAAGCAGAGGAGGGCTCGCGCGGGAGGCGAAACAGGGGAGATCCAGCGAGGGGCGCAGCACAGGCGACGGCGCTCAATCCCGAGCCACTGCTCGAAGTGGGGGAAACAGAGGTCGGCAGCGAGGTTCGGCGGTGACGGCGTCGGCTTGGATGGCACAAGGCTGAAGATGGTGGGGCACGACGCGGGTGGCCTGCTGGAGGATCTCCGGCGACGAGCTGCAAGGTCATGGCGGTGAAAATTCAGAGAAAGACAGAGAGGGAGGAAAAGAGATAGAAGAAGGACAGGGAGAAGAGGGCACGCGGGGCGGGGCTCATCTGCGGCGTTCGGAGCTGCTGGAGGACGAGGTTGGAGCAGGAGGCAGACGCGGCAAGGCTACGGTGGAGTAGTGGATCGACCAGGAGGAGCTGCGGCTTGTTGTGGATGAGCTCCGTCTCGAGGGACTCCTGCTCGGGCACGAGCGTGGAGACGCGGGGCTGCGGCCGGAGGAGGTCGTCGGCTGCGACGGCGCGAGGGGACGAGGCCGGGCGCTCCTGCTCGGGACCTCGAGCAGCTTCAGGGAGCAGGGCAGGGGAGGCGGTGGATTGGATTGGGTGGAGATGGATCGATGGGATGGACGGGACGGCGAGGTCGGGCGCTGCTCTGTTGGTGGAAGGCTGAAAGCGAGGTGGGTGCGAGCGGTGGTTGGTCGGCGGCGCAAAACAAGGGGCTTGGTCTGAGAGAAATTGGATCGGGAGGAGATCCCGAGGTGGGAGGGGAGTGTGGCGGCGGCGATTGGATAGGGGAGGAATGGATGGGATAGCTTAGGGTTAGACTGATATATATAGTGAGTGGGTTAGGTTAGGGATTATCTGATCCTCCGATCAAAATCGGACGGTCGGGAAAAATAGGCTAGGGAGTCCAAATGAGAAAATGGAGATGTTTTGTAGAAGTTAGGAGATGATCTGAAACCAACTGTAACGATAGTTTGGGTCGGGTCAAGGGGAGTTTCGGACGCTCACGCGAGGGGGCGCGGGCTGACGAGAGAGGTTAGGTGGTTTGACAAGAGGGAACCAAAAAACACGGTTGGTCTCGAAACGGCCAACGAAGGCAAGGGGGACGCGGCAACTGCGAACTGGTGCAAGTTTTGAAAACATGACGACAGCGGAGTGCCGATGCAATGCGAATGATGCCATGATGAATGCAACAAACAAATAAATAACAGAGCTGACACGCAAAACATGGAAGACATCTGGAGCGCCGGTCTTGGGGCGTCACAGCCGGGCTGCGCGTCTGCATCGACGTCCTAGGGCTCAACAGAGCCGCATCTAGGGCCGCTGCGGGGATCCACTGCACAACTACGTTCGCATGCCATTCGGCCTGCCGAGCATGGCTGCTCCCTACGACAGGCTTATGCAGGGCTCCCTGGCAGCTCACGAGGCCAGGCGCCAGGCGGCCCTAAGGGAGGAGGATCCTGAACCTTCAGGATCCCCTGGGAACCGGCCACCGGATGACGCCTAAGGAACGACTACTTCAGCATGTGCCTTCAGCTGCACCAACATCTCTTCATCAACATGACCAAGTGACATCTTCCAAGTTCGTTTAGCTGGGAGCGCCCCTCGGGCTGCATCATTCCCAGGCCACGTGGGCCCGTCCCCGTGGCGTGTATCCATTTACTTATATCTTTAGCTTACCTTGTTGGGGGCGCCCCTCGGGCTGCATCATCAACAAGCCGCTCGGGCCTGCCCAGTGGCACGTATCCTCCCGCATTTATCCAAGTTGATTTGCGCTTCATGCTTAATCTTCCTATGATTATCGCCTACTTGATTGCCACCCGCCACGGGTCCATCCATTCATCATGCAATTTGCTTGCGTGTTAAAAGGGGGGCTCCTGAGCAAGGCGACTCTGGAGCTCTTACTGGCTCTCCAACCCTCACCCCCTGGCCTTGTCTACGGCATTGCGACCTGGCATACCAGCGACGGCTGAGATCGCTCGAGGGCCGGGACCTGAGGACATAGAGCACTTGCATCTAACCGCCTCACAGGAACATACATCCATCAAGACCCAAGACCAGGCGCAACCAGCCTTGAGGTAGGGCCTCGGGAGTCCCACGTTGGCTCACGAGTGCCCAGATACACCTCACAGCCCTGTCGTGCAAGCCACGTGTCAGGGCGGGGCTATACACGCCCCGGGGGCTCCTCCAGGAGGGGGGACTGTCGGCGTTCTGGGAACAGGGGTCCCCAGACTTGCCTGCCTGCGGCCTGCGGCGTGGCTCAGATGGGGGCCCATCGTGGCCCGGCTTCATCAACACAAGACTCAAGACCCTCGCGAGGGGCCAAGCCTCGCGAGGCGGACGACACGGCGCTTCCTCAAGCACGGCCTCCTTAGGCTGGCTCGCGAGGAGGCGGAGAGATCAAGGCGGGTACCTCACGAGGTGCTCATGACGCAAGCCATGACAACCAAGGGTGCCAGGCGGGCGCCAGCCTGCGCAGCGTCTCCCTTTCCTCTTTGGTGCAAAGGGGGCAAGCGCAGGCGAGAGGATCAAGCAAAGGCACCCATTTCGGTGCAACGAGACCAAGACCAGTCCAACGGTGGGAAGGAGGTCACCGTGGAGCCCAGGACGGCGTCACCACAGGGCCTTTGGCAGGCGAAGACCAACTTTAGTCAGGATAAGTGTACTAGATGTTCCCCTTCGAATTGGCCACTTGTTGGCGCCCTTCCCGCTTAAATATTTGGGAAGAGGCCTAGGGCCTTTGCCTATAAATAGGACTAGCCACCCCCAGGGTAGAGACATCTGATCAAGCATCGAGAGATCTAGAGAAGAGACAGAGAGAGAAGGGCAATTGGACTCCTTCAACAGTTCATCCCCTAGCCAAGAACAGACCCTCGCGAGGCTGTTCTTCCTTGTACTGTTCTTCCTCATCAACCCAAGAGGCAATCCACCCACCACAAACTAGAGTAGGGTATTACACCACAATGGTGGCCCGAACTAGTATAAACCCTGTGTCTCTTGTGTTGTTCTTCTTGTAGTTAGTTCTTTGCGAGACGGTGAGGTAGAGGACACGATCTCTGCGCGCACCCCAGAGTTCGAACCTTAAGGGTCTGCCGGAACCCGTGATCCGACATTTGGGCCTGGTTTCGTCGCGTGTCTCTCCCCGAGCGGAGCCAAGGTACGAAGGCCGTTTGCGCGTCAAGGGGGACTCCTGAGCATCGCGACTCAGGATCCTAACTGGCTCCGTAGCCCCTCACCCCTTAGTTCCGAAAGGCTATGCTGGGTGAGGTACGCGCGGGGTCGGGCTCTGCAGACGTAGAACAGAAAACACACCTACATTGCGCTTCCCTACTTGTTGTTCGTGCGCCAAGGGGGACTCCTGAGCATCGCGACTCAGGAGCCTAACTTGTCACGTGGCCCCTCATTCCTTTGGTCCCGTCCTGGTTTCCGGTCGGGGCTGATGCTGGGTGAGGCATGCGCGGGGCCGGGCTCTGCCGGCGTAGAACATAAGCAAGTGGGGAAGGGGAACATAAAAATTCAAGGAACTTAAAAGTAAATATTACAACCCATACTGTCGCCTTGGTACCAAACACAAATTTAAATGCATCCCCGAGGCGATGTGCATGTGCAGGAATCGAAAGAAGAACAGGAACGATAACGGAGTCACTTGTCGGCAGCGGAGTCGCGTGGAGTGGCTTCGCCTTGTGGAGTAGTGGGGCCGGCAGCGCCTCGCTTCGGCTTGATGCTGAAGGCCCGGAACTTCCCTAGCAGCGCCTCTGCGCGCCCCTTCACGGCTTTGACAGCGGCAGCGGCGCCCTCGCCGCTCACCGGCTCCAGCAGGCTGTCGAGGTCAGCGCTCGGATCGCGAAGGTAAACATGGGCGAAGACCCGCGTCAGCACGGCAGAAGATAGGACACGCGCCTCGGCCTCAGCCGTGGGGGCGAGCGCAAGGGCGACATCTCCAAGAGCCTTCACCAAGAAGGGAAGCAGCTTGGCAGGGCCATCCCCGTCGCCGGCTAGCGGGCTGTTTAGGCCGCACTCATAGAGCGTCTTCAGCGAAGCGCGGGCATCTTTCTCCATGTCCGCGAAGGCCACGCGGTCCTCGGCGAGGACCCGAGCCTTGGCGTCCAGCTCGGCCTTCGTCTCCGCCAGCTCCTTCTTCAGCGCGCTCAAGTGGGCGCGGCGCTTCTTGAGCTTGGCCTCCCGCTCCTCGAGCGCCGCCTCGCGAGCTTTCACCCCCTTCTCCTGCTCTTGGCGAAGGCGGGTCTTCTCTGCAAGCTGATCCCGCAGGCCTTGCAGCTCGCCCTCCAGCTCCTCGCAGCGGCCGCGGACTCCAACCACCTCCCCCAGGGCCGCATCTCGGGCAGCCTTCGCCTCGAGGGTGGCCTCCCTCTCTCCGTCACAAGCCGTTGAGGCCTAAACCAGCGCCGCCCGGATCGAGGCATCAGAGCGAATCCATCCCGAAGCCAGCTCCAGACGCCCGGCCACCAGGCGAGGGTCAGCGCCTTGAAGATCCTGCCGCAGCCGGTCCAGTTCAGCAGCAGCCCGCTCCAGGATGGAAGAAGAAGGCGAAGAAGCATCAGTGCGCTTCAAGGCAGCAGGAGGGGTCGCGGAAGCAGCGGCCGGCGAAACGGGAGGAGAAGGTAGCGGCGGCGAGGCCGCGGTATCCCGAGGCGGAGTCTGCTGCGCCTCCCCAGCCATAGCAGCAACACCAGGTAAGGGCACCTCTGGGGTCGATCGAGCCATGGGGGCTGCGGCCCCAGCCAGATCAGCCAAGCCCTGCAAAGACGAGTGGGCGGGAGAGGCCCGCACGTCATGGTCACCCACCCCTGCGGGCGGAGACGTCGCCATAGTCGGGGCCTCAGGAGCTCCCTTCAGCTTCTTCGCCGTGGGCGCCAGCCTACTCAAAATAAATAATCATCAAGCTTCATCGGTGGAACAAGAAACCAAGGATCAAGGATCAAGCACTTACAGGTCGTCGCCAGAAAGCTCCAGCGGCCTCCTGCCAAACTTGAAGCCGGAGAGCCGGCTGGAAGGGTCGACCTCGGAAGCAGAAGGCGCGTTAGCGGTTCGCCCGGGAGTTAGGGCGGACCCGCGGGGAATCAACCCGGTCCTGCCCTTCTTTGGGACCGGGGGTGAGCTCCCGCTGCCCAGCACGTCGTCACCATCATCATCAACGCTCAGCGAAAGGCGGAGAGCGCGGGGCTTGCGCTGGAGCGGGGGAGCCCTAGACTCTCCGTCAGTCGCCTCGGAATCGGGACCTCCCTCCCGCTCCTCCTCGCCCGCTCCTCCGCTGGGGTCGCCGGAAGACACGTCCACAAGTTCCTCGGGAGCCACCGTAGGCGCGGGCCCATCCCCATTGAAGACGGGCATGGATTTCACCACTTGCTCCCAGTCGTAGCGAAGGAACAGGGGCGAGAGTGCGCCCTCCAACCTGGCCACCTCGCCCCCAACCAAGGATTGGAGAACCGCGGTCACATCCCCCTCATCCACAGCTGCGGGGCTCGGATGAGGCCTCCACATCGGGGGAGAGTACTACCGAAGCGGAGCCAGCTGGTGCTCCAGGAACTCCCTCAGCAGCGACGCCCTGGTCAGCTTCGCCGTCGCCATGTTGGCTGGCTTCAGATCGGCGTCCATCTTCGCCAGCATCGCCTTCGCGCAGGGATTAGTAAGTTCCGCTCGGGACCAGTCGCCCGAGCTCACGGGTGGCTCCGCGGGAAGGGCCAACCGAGGGTGGACGCGCCCGGCGTCCACCAAAACCCATTTGCTCCGGAAGCTCTCGATCCTCTTCCCTGGATTCGAAATGGCCATGGAGCTGCCGCACGCGATGAAGCCTGCGCACGCAGAAGGGGAACCTTTGGAGGTCCGGAGGTAGAAGTAGTGGCGCAGCAAGGCCACTGAAGGCTGCACCCCCACATGTGGCTCACAGTAGTAGGCAAAGATCGCCAGAAGAAGGATGGAGTTGGGGTGGAGATGCAGAGCTTGCAAGTTGTAGTGACAGAGGACGGTGAGGAAGAACTCAGAGAAGGGAGGCACCATGCCCGCTGTAATGGAGCTCACGAAGAAAGGATAGAAGGTGCTTCCTTGGACTTCAGGGGCATCGGAGCCGACCTTGAACATCTGCGCCCCGTCAATGCCCAGCGCCGCCGCCATCCGGTGCAGTAGGGCGAGGCTCGCCTCCAACACGTTGGGCGAGTCCAAAGCAGGCGAGAACCAAGCTTCGGCCGGGGCCCGGAGAGGCGCCATGGCTACCTGGGTCGAGCCGGTGGAGCAGATCTGGAAGCTTGGAGGAGGGGAGGAGAAGCGCAAGAAAGGGGATCTGAGCAGCGGATGAAGAAGGAGAAGAACAAAGCCCGAGCGGATGCCACACCTTTAATAAACTGCGCAGTTGCAAAAGCACCTACGTCCAATCAACCGCCACGCGGCGCCCAAGGCCGCAGGCTGTTAGGGCCCGCGGCGCATCGCCCTTGCCCTTTCGCCTCTCGGCACGGCCAAGTCCGTGCGCGCCTTGGGCCCGGGGGCTACTGTCGGCGTTCTGGGAACGGGGGTCCCCAGACTTGCCTGCCTGCGACCTGCGGCGTGGCTCAGATGGGGGCCCATCGTGGCCCGGCTTCATCAACACAAGACTCAAGACCCTCGCGAGGGGCCAAGCCTCGCGAGGCGGACGACACAGCGCTTCCTCAAGCACGGCCTCCTTAGGCTGGCTCGCGAGGAGGCGGAGAGATCAAGGCGGGTACCTCACGAGGTGCTCATGACGCAAGCCATAACGACCAAGGGTGCCAGGCGGGTGCCAGCCCGCGCAGCGTCTCCCTTTCCTCTTTGGTGCAAAGGGGGCAAGCGCAGGCGAGAGGATCAAGCAAAGGCACCCATTTCGGTGCAACGAGACCAAGACCAGTCCAACGGTGGGAAGGAGGTCACCATGGAGCCCAGGACGGCGTCACCACAGGGCCTTTGGCAGGCGAAGACCAACTTTAGTCAGGATAAGTGTACTAGATGTTCCCCTTCGAATTGGCCACTTGTTGGCGTCCTTCCCGCTCAAATACTTGGGAAGAGGCCTAGGGCCTTTGCCTATAAATAGGACTAGCCACCCCTAGGGTAGAGACATCTGATCAAGCATCGAGAGATCTAGAGAAGAGACAGAGAGAGAAGGGCGATTGGACTCCTTCAACAGTTCATCCCCTAGCCAAGAACAGACCCTCACGAGGCTGTTCTTCCTTGTATGTTCTTCCTCATCAGCCCAAGAGGCAATCCACCCACCACAAACTAGAGTAGGGTATTACACCACAATGGTGGCCCGAACTAGTATAAACCCTGTGTCTCTTGTGTTGTTCTTCTTGTAGTTAGTTCTTTGCGAGACGGTGAGGTAGAGGACACGATCTCCGCGCGCACCCCAGAGTTCGAACCTTAAGGGTCTGCCGGAACCCGTGATTCGACAGGGACCCCCTCCCACGCACAAGTGGAAGCACCATGCTCCGCGCTGGCCGTCGACACTGCCGAGGAGCGGCTATGCCCGTGCACAAGCGGAAGCACTATGCTCCGCGCTAGTGATAAACAACTGAGGGCGGCCTCATGGTCGTACCAACCTCAGGGAGCCGCAGAGCTCAATGTCCGGCCTCACCGCAACGCCTCCCCTCGGGAGCGCCGCGCGAGGGGGCTGGGCATGGGGGCTGCGCTCGGGTCACGCCCAAGCACACGCCACCCAACAGGTCTCCCGGACCAGGTCATCGCACGCCCCTCCCGAGGCTTTGGCGAGGGCAGGTATGAAGTTGTTTGCATGTCAAGGGGGACTCCTGAGAATCGCGACTCATGAGCCTAACTGGTCACGTAGCCCCTCACTCCTTGGCCCGTCCTGGTCTCCGGCCGGCCAAATGGTGGTTGTGGTATGCGCGGGGCCGGGCCCTGCCGACGTAGAACACCAGTCTATCCTCGCGGACTCTCCCTATAAGCTGTTTGCACGTCAAGGGGGACTCCTGAGCATCGCGACTCAGGAGCCTAACGGGTCATGTAGCTCCTCACTCCTTGGACCGTCCTAGTCTCCGGTCGGCCCAATGGCGGTTGAGGTATGCGCGGGGCCGGGCTCTGCCGACGTAGAACACAAGCGCATAGGAAGAAAATCGCAAGATCCCAAAGCGAACATTACAATACATATTGTTCTCACAATATCAAACAAAAGTTTAACGCCTCCACGAGGCCTGATGCATGCTGCAGGAATGGAACAGGAAGAAGCCGCAGGTCACCCTTGAACGCCGTCGACGCCCGTACACGACGCTCCTTCCTCGGCGGTGTTGTCCTTGACTTCGTCGCTGGCCAGGGCTACAAGAGCGGCATCGCCTTCGGCCAAGTGTGCGGAAGCAAAGCTGCGGAACCTCTTCTGGCCTCCACGTGACCTTGCACGGCTGCGGCGACAGTTGTGCAGTCTTCATCGGCCACAGGCTCCAGCAGCTCGTCCAGACGGGTGTTGGGGTCGCGAAGGTGCAAATGACTGAAGACACGAGTCAGCGCAGCTGAAGAAAGGACACGAGCCTCTGCCTCCGCCATGGGACCAACGCCCTCCACAACTTCCTCGAGTGCCTTCACCAAGTGAGGAAGCAGCTGGGCGGGGCCGTTGTCATTCACGGACAGCGGCTTCTCCAGGCCATGCTCATAAAGCGCCTTCAGCACCACGTGAGACCTTTTCTCAAGGTCAGTGAAGGCCACACGGTATTCAGCTGGGAGCTTCGCCTTGGCGTCAAGATCGGCTCCCCTCGCCTTCGCCTTCCGCTCCAGCTCCTCCAGCCAACCACGCTCCATAGCTTGCGCCTTCGCCAACTCCTCCAGTTTGACATCACGGTTCTTGATGGCGTCCTCCCGGGCTTTCATCTCCTCCTCCTAAGCTTGGCGGCCGCGTGCTTCCTCGGCGAGCTTGTCATGAAGGCCCTTCAGCTCGTCCTCCAGCTCTCGGCACCAGTCGCGGGCGGTCTCGGCATCCTTCAGTGCCGCGTCGCGGTCGGCCACAACCTTGGTGGCAGCTCGCTTCTCCTTCTCGGAAGCGGCTGCAGCCTGGCTTAGTGACTCTCGGATTGCCAAGTCAGAATGAAGCCAACCTGAAGCCAGCTCCAGACGGCCGGCTGCCAGGCGCGGGTCCGTGCTCAGGAGATGCTCCCGCAGCTGGGCCACCTCCGAAAGAATGCGTTCAATAACAGCAGAGGAAGTAGAGGAACCTGGGGCCGTAAGCACAGTAGGAGGAGGGAGCAGTGTCGTCACCGGAGCTTGGGAAATCGAGGGCTCCCGAGCCCTCGGGACCTCATCAGCAGACCCAGGCGCCGGCACCCCCGGAGCCAGCGGCGCCACAGGGGCTGACTCATCCTGACGACACCCCCCTTGGCCTCGCGAGGCCGGATGAGGTGGTGAGGTGTGAGCGCTGCCGTCCCCTTTCTCCGCAAAAGGGGGCGCGGCCGCGGCATCCTCCTTCTTCATCTTTTCCGGGGGCGTCGTCCTAACCAACCAAGAGCAGACGTCAGGAAAAAGCAAGCATAGGGAGAGACAGGACGAATCTCGAAGCACTTACTGGTCCACTGCGACGACTTCCACCTTCCGCTTGGGAAGCTTGAAGCCAGCGTTCGTGCGGCAAGGCGGCCGCACCGCTACACCAACACCCCCGGTCATCGCGGCCCTCCTGGGCGGCTCGCAGGCGCCGCCTACAAGTCACCACGTCAAGCCGTTCGTCCGCCGGGTCAGCGCCGCTTCCGCGCGGCAGGGGGCTCTCCCGGACCGGGCGGCGCCCAAGGCCGGCCTGACCTTCAGCTCGGAGGACCACCCCTCCAACTCGTCCTGCTCGAGCGCGCTCCCCATGCGGTGCACCCCCACCATCTGCCAGGTGGCCGTCACCAGAACTCTCATCGATGGCGGTGCGGGGCTCAGCGTGCTCTCGGTCGAGGCCTTCAACCTCCTCTGCATACCCCTGGAGCGACTGCAACCCAGCCGGCCCTTCTCAGGCGTTGGGGGCGGATCATCCAGCTCCCTGGGACAGATCCGGCTCCCAGTAACCTTCGGCACCTATGACAACTTCCGAACGGAGCTGGTTGACTTTGACATCGCCCCCATCGGCCTCCCCTACAACGCCATACTCGGCTACCCAACGCTGGCTCAGTTCATGACCGTGACGCACCTAGCGTACAACCTCATGAAGATGCCCGGGAGCAACGGTGTCCTCACCGTGCACGGGGACACCGGAGACGCGCTGCGAGTGCTCAAACTCGCCTTCAAGACAGCGGCGTCGGCACAGCCCGCCGACTCGGAGACCCCCGAGCCCAAGGGGGCTGCACCCGCCAAGAAGAAGCAGTTCACCCAAGACAAGGCAGAAACCAAGCAGATACCTGTCGATGAGGAAGGGTCCACCAATGCCACTTTCACCAAAGGCGCCAACCTCGAGCCCGAGCAAGAGGAGGCCCTGGTCAGGTTCCTACGCGCAAACAAGAAGGTATTCGCTTGGGAGCCTGACCAGCTGGCGGGATCCCTAGGAGCGTAATCAAGCATCACCTCAACGTGTGCCCCAACGTGCGCCCTGTGAAGCAGAAGGCAAGGCGGCAGTCCACGGAAAAGCAGGCCTTCATCGTCCAAGAGACCCGCAAGCTAGAAGCCGCTAGGGTCATTCGCGAGGTCCGATACCCGGATTGGTTGGCCAACCCTGTCGTTGTGCCAAAGAAGGGAGGGAAGGAGCGCATGTGTGTCGACTTCACCAACCTCAACAAGGCATGCCCGCAAGATCCGTTCCCGCTCCCCCGCATCGATCAGATCATCGATTCCACCGCAGAATGCGACCTGCTATGCTTTCTAAACGCCTTCACTGGGTATCACCAGATCAAGATGGCGGTAGAAGACGTCGAGAAGACAGCCTTCCTAACCCCGTGTGGGGTGTACTGCTACACATGAATGCCATTTGGGCTGCGTAACGCAGGGGCGACCTTTCAGCGGCTGATGCACATCACCTTGGGCGCGAAGCTTGGGAAGAATGTTGAGGCTTACGTCGATGACATTGTGGTAATGTCTTGGGAGGCCAAGACCCTGATACAAGACCTGGAGGAAACCTTCGCGAGCCTCGACGCAGTGAACCTGCGGCTCAACCCAGAGAAGTGTGTGTTCGGGGTCCCCTCAGGCAAGCTCTTGGGTTTCCTCGTGTCCCATCGAGGCATCGAGGCTAACCCGGAGAAGGTCAAGGCGGTCGAGGACATGAGCCCGCCAAAGACCCTCAGAGAAATGCAGAAGCTCACTGGGCGTGTGACCGTGCTAGGGCGCTTCATCTCCAGGTTGGGGGAGCGAGCACTGCCTTTCTTCCAGCTAATGAAGAAAAAGGGGCCCTTTGAATGGACTAAGGAGGCCGACAAGGCGTTCCTAGATCTCAAGAGATACCTGACCAGTCCTCCGGTCATGGTGGCTCCGCGTCCTCAAGAGCCCCTGGTGCTTTACCTCGCCGCCACTCCCTACTCCACCAGCGCAGCCCTGGTGGCGGTTAGGGAGGAGCGTCGAATCAGAACCATAGCAGCAGCCCGGGACAAGGCAAAACATGAACAAGGAAGGCACACAGAAACCGCTACCACGACTGAGGAGGATCAGCCGCCGCAGAGGAGTGCACCAGAGGCCGGAGAGGCCCCTCACCCAGATGGTCAGCCTCCAGAGACCTCATCGCCTCAAGAGGCGCCATTGTCTCCGGAGGGTGCCACAAGCACTGACGCACCCAGCCTCGTTGAGCACCCGGTATACTTCGTCAGCACGGTGTTGCGGGACGCGAGGGCACGGTACCCCATGCCTCAGAAGCTCCTCCTCGCACTACTGGTGGCCTCGCGCAAGCTGCGGCACTATTTTCAAGGTCATCCCATCAAGGTCGTCTCGTCATACCCCTTGGAGAGAGTGCTCAGGAGCCCCAACTCGGCCGGAAGGGTCGTTGAGTGGAACATGGAACTGCAAGCGTTTCAGCTCGAATTCAGCACGACCAGAGTCATCAAGGGAGCAGCGTTAGCGGATTTTGTGGCAGAATGGACAGAGGCACCAGGCCTCAAGGCCGACGAGGATCGGTCCCTCTCCCCGGGAAACGAGGCGCCAGAAGGCTAGGTCATGTACTTCGATGGGGCGTTCTCCAGGCATGGCGCCGGGGCTGGGGCGGTGCTTATATCGCCCACTCAGGACAAGCTCTACTACGCAGTACATCTCTGTTTCCAGCAAGGTGAAAAGGTCTCCAACAACATAGCAGAGTATGAAGGTCTAATAGCGGGCTTGAAGGCCGCAGCTGCCCTGGGGTGAAACGCCTCACCATCAAGGGCGATTCACAGCTACTTGTCAATTTCTCCAACAAGGTATACGATCCAAAAGATGAGCACATGGAAGCCTACCTTACGGAGATCCGCAGGATGGAGGAGCAGTTCTGGGGGTTGGAGTTGCAGCATGTGCCCCGTGGCACCAATCAGGAGGCTGACAACATCGCTAGACGGGCGTCCAGGCAGTTACCTCAAGAGCCTGGCGTCTTCGAGGAGCGGCTCTTCAAGCCTTCAGCCCTGCCGACATTGTCAAACACGGCTCAGCCTCGGGAGGACCTCCCCCAGCCACCTGCCTCAGGAGCCCCGATCTGTGGTCCGGCCTCAGGAGCACACCTGCTCCTGACGATGGAACCTCAGGAGGGGTGCTGGATCACAGAGCTCCGGAGTTACTTAACACAGGGGGTCCTGCCGGAGAAGGAGGAAGAAGCTGAGCGTGTGGCGCGGCAGGCCACGACATACTGCATCAGGGATGGAGAGCTCTACCGGAAGCGACAAACGATGTATCTCTGCACTGCATCTCCAGGGAGCAAGGAAAGGAACTGCTGGAAGACATACACGGCGGAGACTGTGGACATCATTCATCATCACGGACCCTCGTCGGCAAGGCATTCTGCAGTGGGTTTTATTGGCCCACCGCGCTCAACGACGCTGTCGAACTGGTGAAGGCTTGTGAGGCCTGCCAATTTCACGCCAAGCAGATCCATCAGCCGGCAGGAGGCCTGCAGACTATACCCCTTTTGTGGTCGTTCGCAGTCTGGGGGCTGGACATCCTGGGCCTGTTTCCTCGGGTGCCAGGGGGCTACCGCTACCTCTACGTCGCCGTGGACAAGTTCACCAAGTGGGTTGAAGTAGAGGCCGTCCGCACCATCCCCGCGGGTTCCGCGGTCAAGTTCATCAGGGGCATAGTGAGCCGGTTCGGGGTGCCGAACCGCATCATCACGGACAACGGTTCGCAGTTCACTAGTAACCTCTTCAAACCATACTGTGCTAACCTTGGAACGCAGATATGCTACGCCTCGGTGGCGCACCCACAAAGCAACGGCCAGGCTGAACGAGCCAACGCAGAGGTCCTGAGGGGCCTCAAGACCAAGACGTTCAAGAAAAAGCTGGAGGCCTGCGGCAGAGGTTGGTACGATGAGCTTCAGTCCGTGTTGTGGTCCATCCGCACAACCGCGACCAAGCCGACCAGAGAGACCCCTTTCTTCCTGGTCTACAGAGCCGAAGCAGTCCTCCCTCACGAGGTCAGACGTCGCTCCGCATGGGTCCTGGCGTTCGACGAGGCGCAGCAGGACGCCATGCGGGGGATGGACCTCGTGCTGGGGGAGGAACGTCGCCGAGAAGCTGCGCTGCGAGCAGCTAGGTACCAACAAGCACTGCGACGATATCACTGCCGCAACATCCGCCCCAGAACTCTCGAGGTAGGAGACCTCATGCTCAGGCGGGATCTCTCCAGGGAGGGACTGCACAAGCTCTCTCCCATGTGGGAGGGCCTGTTCAAGGTTGTTCATGTTTCCAGGCCTGGCTCCGCGCGCTTGGAGATCAGGAGGGGTTGCCGGTCCAGAACGCATGGAACATCCAGCACCTCCGGAGGTTCTACCCCTAGAAAGGCCCAGAGCCTGTGAAGAAGGCAAATGCCTATGAAGATTATCCTTTTTGGAAAAGGCCCAGAGCCTGTGAAGAAGGCAAATGCCTGTGAAGATTATCCTTTTTGGAAAAGGCCCAGAGCCTGTGAAGAAGGCAAATGCCTGTGAAGATTATCCTTGTTGGAAAAGGCCCAGAGCCTGTGAAGAAGGCAAATGCCTGTGAAGATTATCCTTTTTGGAAAAGTCCCCGAGCCTGTGAAGAAGGCGAATGCCTGTGAAGTTGTCGCGTTTTCGAAAAGGCCCGGAGCCTGTGAAGAGGGCAAATGCCCGTGAAGCTCGCTTCCCCCAAGAAAGGCCCGGAGCCTGTGAAGAAGGCCAACGCCTGTGAAGCTCACCGCCCGTGACACTCTCACGTAATAATGAGTTGGGGCTGTACACGCCCCGGAGTCTCAGGAGCGCCGGCCTCAGGCATTGGGGCTCCCTCCCATGCCTAGTGGCAGCACTTAGCTCCGCACTGGTGAGAAGACGTCGAAGACTAGATTAGGTGCCGGACGCGGCTTTATCATCTTTGCTTTCCGCAGTTGGCTCGTTCATTCTCGTTCGAAGTTTTATTGAAGCTGTTCCCGCCTTTGACTTGTCGTTCTTCGACTTTTCACTCTCCTGCCTCGATTTCTCTTATGCAAGGCCTTGCGAGGGGGAGCAGCCGAGCGCCCTCGCGAGTGCTCCTGTCCTAGTCGTTCAAAGGTTACGCGACCTGGGTCCATTACAGGAGCACCCTTCCAGTCCGTGCCCCACGGGCACCGCGACACGAACACAGGGCCTGGGTCGGTCGCCCCCCACGGCTGGGGCCGGGAACTATCTACACACAGACACATAGCCGGAAGGCGTGATAACGGAAGCAAAGCAATGATTAACAGCAATAACCCAAACACGCCCCCGCGGGGCTCCACGCTACTGTCTTTTTACGCAGGACAAAGGAAAAGAAAGAGCAAATCAGGCGCAGCTCGCCTCACACCGGCCTGCAGGGAAGACTCGAGCCGCCTTCAGGGCTCAGGCAGACTCTCTCGCGCGCTTCACCAAGGCGTGACGGCGAGCAGGCGCGCTACCACCGTCCAAGCAGGTGCGACGGCGTGGAGGCCGCCCGCGGCCACTGCTAGAGGAGTCGCCGCCTGAAGAAGAGCCGGTGAAGCTTTGGGGACCCTGAGCACCGCCAATCCCGCAAGCGCTGTCTTCTCCATCATCGCCGGGGCTGGGTCCCCGGCTGCGGTCGTCATCCTCAGGGCAGCACCCTGCGCGGCGACCATCTTCCCCAAACACCCTCACATAGAGGGTGGCATCACCGTCAAACTTGAAGTACAGGGTGCACCGGCGGCTCAGGCCACGCGCGCGGGCAAACGTCAGCCAACCACGGCAGAGACCTCCAGTGAAGCCCAAGAGGCCCGGCTGCAGCAGCCATCTGCCTGAAGCCAGAGGCCGCCCGGCGCGCCAGCCAGGAGCTCGCCGAGGAGGAAGCGAGGAAGTTGAAGCCGGGTGCTAGCCGGCTCCGCCGACCACACAACAAACTCCGGCAGCACCTCTGCAGCGCGAAAGCGCGGCCTAGGGGAACGCGCGACCGAAGCGCGCCCCCGGCCGCGGCAATCCGCCCGTCACCATGCTGGAAATCATCTCCATGGCCGCGGGGAGCTGCCGTGGTGGCCACGGGATGTTTGCGAGGGCGCCCTCGGCCGCGCTTGGGCGGGGAAGAGGCAGGCTCAACCTGGCGAGCCTTCCCCTTCTCTGCGACTGAAAACCTCCTCGACGGAGCCATTACAGCAAGACGGAACAAGAACTGGGAAGAAGGAGAAGCAAGAAGAGATGGACTGGAAGGGCGCATGACGTTTCGTACTTATGGCCGGCGAAGGCCAACCGTCGACCTCCACGATCGCAGGTAATCATGACCCGCTTTGCATGCAGGGACTTGTCCAATCCGCGTAGTTACCAAGGCTTTGTGGGGAAGTGGAGACGCCCACGTCCAATCAACCGCCACGCGGCACCCAAGGCCGTAGGCTGTTAGGGCCCGCGGCGCTTTGCCCTTGCCCTTTCGCCTCTCTGCACGGCCAAGTCCGGGCGCGCCTTGGGCCCGGGGGCTACTGTCGGCATTCTGGGAATGGGGGTCCCCAGACGTGCGTGCGTGCAGCCTGCGGCGTGGCTCAAAAGGGGGCCCAGCACGGCCAATCTTCAACAACACAGACCCAAGACCCTCGCGAGGGGCCAAGCCTCGCGGGGCGGACGACACGGAGCTTCCTCAGGCGCGGCCTCATCAGGCTGGCTCACGAGGAGGCGGAGAGATCAAGGCGGGGTACCTCACGAGGTGCCCGTGACGCAAGCCATGACGACCAAGGGCGCCAGGCGGGCGCCAGCCCACGCGGTGTCCTCCTTTCCTCTTTGGTGCAAAGGGAGCAAGCGCAGGCGAGAGCATCAAGCAAAGGCACCCGTTTCGGTGCAACGAGACCAAGACCAGTCCAGTGGCAGGAAATAAGTCATTGTGGAGCCCAAGCCAGCGTCACCACCAGAGCCTTTGGTAGGCGAGGATCAACTTTAGTCAGGATAAGTGTACCAGATGTTCCCCTTCAAAATGGCCAATTGTTGGCACCCTTCCTGCTCAATAATTGGGAGGAGGCCCAGGGCTTTTGCCTATAAATAGGACTAGCCACCCCCAGGGCAGGGGGACAGAGAGGTGGAATCGCTCAGAATCCAGAGAGAGAAGGACGTCTGAACTCCTCCTAGCAGTTCATCTCCCCAGCCAAGAACAGACCCTCGCGAGGCTGTTCTTCTTTGTATTGTTCATCATCATCAGCCCAAGAGGCAATCCACCACACCACACTGGAGTAGGGTATTACACCACATCGGTGGCCCGAACCAGTATAAACCTTGTGTCTCTTGTGTTGTTCTTTCGTTAGCTTAGATCTTTGCGAGGCGGAGGGGTGCAAGTAGGTAGAAGGCGTAATCTCCGCGCGCACCCCAGAGTTCGAACCTCAAGGGTCTGCCGGAACCCGAAATCCGACAATTCTGTAATGAATGTCACATGGCAAAACCTGCATCATAAAATTGCAGGAAAAGAAAGAAAACATGGCATTAAATCAATAAGATTTAGACAATAAATCAATAAGATTTACTTGATGTGACACGAGTGAATCCTTACCAGGAAATCACTATGTTGAAGTACTAAACAGAAGATTGATCCTCCAACTACGAGTGGCATGCAGGGGCCCTGCCTACTCCCACAAGCAGGACAGTCCAAAGGTCGTGACAAATCGTATGGACCGAACATCCATGGGACTGGAAATCCTGGTGGGTGCGATAAACCCTACAATGCATACATATATTGGAGTGTAACCATAATTGATAAACCGTCCTCACAAAAAAGATGATCTGGATACTTCAAAATATACAGACTGAATTGAGTGGACAGACATTAACATAGACCGTTCTCAGGACTGACCAGACACCAAAAGCGGCAGTACTAATAAAAAATACAGGGTTCACAAACACAATTCAAGTAATGAACAATAGTACTTACTACAGACAAGCAAAGCTGCACTAATTAAACTCTGCAGACTAATCTTGCCACCGACCTACGGGATGAACCCCGCATAACTGACTAGGCCATGGACTTCGTGAGAGATGTCTACATGCACCATCACCATCTTGTCAGCCTTGGAGAACCTAACAGAGTGGTCTTTCCACTCATAAACATGATCAAGAAGACAGGCCGCATCAGATTTGATGGGAAGCTTTATAAGAACCACACCCTTCGTAATCAAAGGCACAACCAAGAAATTCTTGTGGTCAAGTACAGACTCGAGAACACGCCTGACAACAATGCTACAGGAAAACACTAGTTCAGGACATGTGGCGACAAGGACACATCAGCTGGATAGTTTAGCAGTAGAACTCATCCTCAGGTCTTCTAGTTCACTCGGCATGACTTTGAGAACTTCATCTCCACCGCGGACCTGGTTCTAATTCAAACAGAAACCATATTTTATTACTACCTCCATTCAGAAATATTAGATGATTTTTGATATTATACTCCATATATGACTACATATACGCACAACAATGAGTGAACAAAGACACTAGAACATGTCTTCAAAGGCATGAGAGCAGAGGGATTACTTGCAATATCCATAACACAAGTTACTGAGGCAAATATACCCTCTTCAAAGGTAGCATTGATGTTCATAAAGTACTCCCTCCATCCCAAAATTCTTGTCTTAGATTTGTCTAGATACAGATGTATCAAGTCACATTTTAGTATTAGATACATCCGTATCTATACAAATCTAAGACAAGAAATTTGGGACAGAGGGAGTAGTTGAAAGTAATCTATAAGAAATCAGTGTCAACCTCTCGCATGTTTTGGTCAAAAGAGGAATTTAGAACCGTCATTTGGCACACAAAAATCACATGCAAGATCACCTAGAAAGTTGTACTACTAGTACTAGTACTGCGTATTAGATGGGAAAACACGATCAAGATCGAGAAAAAGATCGTCAAGAAGAGATATTACCTGGACTTGCTTCATGAGGGATCCCGGAGAGGGGGGCTTGGACAGGGCGATGGCTTTGAGCTTGTCTACGGTAGTCTCGGCGGGGTGCTTGCGCTTCTTCGTACCATGAGCCTCGACGGTTTTGGCCAGAGCCATAGGCATCACTTCGGCCGGTGCTCCAGCGTCCATCAAGAAACTGTCAAATAGAAAGAAAAGAAAAGAAACCATAATCACAAACCCAAAAGAAGAAAAGAGAGGGAGTTATAGGATCAGTCTCGGGGTTGCAAGACCGGGCCTTGGCCAGAATCAACACCATTGATGCGCTCACCTTTCCTTCTTTGGGAGAGAGGAACAATGGCAGAAGCAGGTCGGGGTTTTCTTAAAGAAATGAGGAACAAGATGAGGGAGAAGCAAGGGTTTGGTAGAGAGGAAGCTGAGAGAGAAGAGTGAAATGATGCTTGCTTCGTCCATCCTACTTACTGCTGGAAAGGAGGGGGTTTTGTGATTTGACGGCTCATTGGGCATTACTGCGGCACTTCGATCGGGGTAGTCTACCGTCACTCTACTACGGAGTAATTTAGTGCATGGCTGGTGGACCCCGATGCTGGCTGTCCCACACGTCGGCGAAAGTGAGTCATTTAGTGCATGGCTGGAGGAGGATCCGCACGGTAGAGTGTGTCCACTGTTTTTCTGTAGAAAAAAAATGATTACAGGAAGCGTTTCCACTCTTACGACGGAGGAGTGCGAAACACGGCGGCCACTTGAACATAAACAGTGCTCGTACTACTAGGCATGTGCGGTGGTTCATACGTTAGTACTACATAATCTTGTTGCTGGTGTAGTAAGATATGATGACGACAAATGATGTTGTGCGCATGTCAACTATATGAACAGTAATGTAGTAACATAGTACTGCTTTCTCGACTGTCCGGTCGAGAATGAATGATGAGATCAATGTTAACAGAACTAGGTCTACAGCGCACGGAGAGTACGGTGCTACAGTACTCCATGAAACATGAACCATATGAAGCACGAATAGTGTTAGGTAGGGTGTATGAAGGGTGCACGGGATGGGAGCAAAAGTTCCCTTCTCGACCCACTTTCGGGTGTTTGGCAGAGTGCATGAAGGGTGCATGAGTCCACACTAGTAGGTTAACACAAATACACGAAGAGGAAACAACTAGTCCGTCTAGGTGTGTAAGTCATCTTACATTGTGCACTACGACCAAGGCGGAGAGGAAAATGAGAAAACTTAATGTCTTTTTGCTAATTAGCATTGCATGCAATGAACTGACCACTGCATGTCAAGTTTATTAGTCTCAAGTCATTGAAAGCATGCACGGCCCACGTCTCTTATTGGTTGATATGTCACAAAACAAGAAACGGGGAGGGAGTTAATGTACCGTGCCTAAGTGTTTTGCGATTATTTGGTTTTCGTAAGGTGACTTACACACTATATTGAGATGAGAATGCAACCAAACACACCCACACGCTTTGTGCTACGGTGACTGATCTGCACCGTCTGAGTTTGATCCAACGATCATGTTGCGCTGAGATATGGACATGCCCATGCAGAGGGCGCCTAACACCACCGAAGCCCCTCTGCTTCTCGAGGCGCACGGCGTTGGTGATGCAGGGGAGAAACGGCGGAAAGTATGTGCAATCTACGGGAAGGAGGAGGGAGCCAGCCGAGCAGCGGGGAATCTTTTGGTTTTCACCATGGTAAAACACCAGTCGACGACTTCTCACATCAGGGAGCAGTGGGTTTTACAGGCGGAGTCATCATGACTAATTGCTACCGCGCCTGCTCCCGTCAATAAAAAAATTAAAAATCCTGTCGCGCCTGCTCCCGTCAATCAAAAAATTAAAAATCCTGCCGCACTCAAACACCAGAGCAATGCTGCGGTGGATGTTTAAATTTACCTGCCGACAAGTAGATAAAAAAGGGGTGAAAAAACAAATGTGGCGGTGGCCTAGCTAATCGGTCGAACTAGCCCAACTAGCTAGCCACCGTGCTTCACTGATGTACTTGGCGGGAAAAGTGGTCTTTCGTGATTTGACGACTCATTTATTTACTTGCTTCGGCGAAAATGCGCGGTAGGGCGTCCCACGTCAGGAAGAATATATGCGTGCACCACCCGGGAGGACCCCGAAACCGCGCGGTAGGGTGTGCCATGTCTCGGCACGGAGGAAAAATGTGCGTGTAAAAATTTACTGTATCAGACATAGTCCCTATGGTTCGACCTCGTGACCCAGCCAGTCGGTCGAAAACACCCCACTAGCCACACAACTTCATCATGCTAACATGGCACGGAGGATAGGTGTGGTTAGCTCCGTCTCGACCAGCCACAACATCTCTTGTTCTAGGCGATTCTTCTATTTTCCAAGCTTTTTTTAGTTGTAATAACACCATGGCAAGCTAGCGCCGCTCTTCATGTGTGCCCATGCAGAGGTTAGACAATGGAGAGAAGAGAGAGATCGCAGACCTGGGACCCACCAGTAAGTGAGTCAACGGTCATGCATGTGTAGACGAGGCACTCCGTCTACTCTACTCAACGTAATACTATATAAAATCAAGTTATGGGACAAAGTCAACAACCGTTGTTGTTTTAGGCTATCGACTTACGCTTTGTAGTCCAGGTTGCCAGTTCGAATCTCTTCTTTCAGATTTGTTAGTTTTAGGTCCAAATTTGATTAATGACAAGTGGGACCCCCGTGTGTTGTTCCGATATCTCAGTGTAGGATGGTTTTTTTACAAACACTTTGCGCGGTTAGACAAGTAACGATAGAAGTTACACGTATTTTGCAAGTTTACGAACAAAAATGACAGTGGCGTAGAATATCACATCCACCCCGCAACTTAGACGCTATGGTGATACGAGTTTTTACACTGTTGGAAGTGAGATCCAATGGCTTGGGAGTAGTGTTTGTAATTATGCGCAATTTCCAAACTCTCCAAAGGTTTTTTTTTGCAAATAAAGCATTCAGGCCTCGTGTGTGTCGCTGCATCTTGGATCCAATGGCTCCCTGTTTCTCATATTAGGTGCTCCCCGTATCTTAATTACCCCCTATGGTGATATGAGCATCTAGGTCGTATGATCTGTGATCATATGGCACATGCGTTGTACTTGTACTTTCTGCGCAATTCCCAAACTCTTTCAGCCGTATATTGCAAAAACATTCAAACCTGCGACTGTGGGCCGTTAGATCTTTGTGAACTCGTATCACCATAGAATCTACGGTGCGGGAGCACCTCATATTCTCCCGTGCAAGAAAACATAAGGTGCTCTCGCAACTTGGATGCTACGGTGATACGAGCTTTGAGGTCGTTTGATCTGAGATCCAATGGCATCTGAGGAGTCTTTGTGCTTGTAAGCAGTGGTCGAACTCTTTGGGGGCTTTTCTGCAAAAAACCATTCGAACCACCGAGGAGGTGTTGGGTCACAAATCCAACGGCTCCGAAGAGCTTGTATCACCAAAGCATCTAAGGCGTGGTAGCACATGATATTCTTACATACAGGAGAATATGATGTCCTCCTTCATCTTAGATGCTACGGTGATACGAGCTTCGAGGTTGTTTGATCTGAGATCCAATGGGATCTGAGCAGTCTATGTGCTTGTAAGCAGTGGTCGAACTCTTTGGGGGTTTTTCAGCAAAAAAACCATTCGAACCACCGAGGAGGCGTTGGGTCACAAATCCAACGGCTCCGAAGAGCTTGTATCACCAAAGCATCTAAGGTGTGGTAGCACATGATATTCTTACATACAAGAGAATATGATGTCCTCCTTCATCTTAGATGCTACGGTGATACGAGCTTCGAGGTCGTTGGATATGGGATCCAAGGGCAGCTGAGTAGTTTTTGTACAAATTGTATGCAATTCTCAAACTCATCAAGGTTTCCTGTAAAAATATTAAGACATCATGTGAGCTGCTATATCTCAGATTTACAATCTCCAAGCAACTCGTATCGGCATATAGCATCTAAGGTATGGGGGCACATGATATTCTCCCGGGGAGGAGGGGTGGGGGTGCACAACCAATCGGTGGTTGGGAGGGTGGGGACAAATATAATCGAAACAACCCTAAACAGAGCTTCACAATTTTATCTAAGGTCGAGGGGGTGACCCCCGACAATCATAGCTCCGCCTAATTAAACACAACATTTGCATGTACTGTAGTACTAGACTTAATATTCATGTTTTAGTTTCATGTTCATTTTAAATATTTAATTGAGGAACGTGCATGTCTTACATTTTACTCCCTTCGTTCCTAAATATTAGTATTTTTGAGATTTCAAGTGGACTGGCACATACAGATGTATATAGACATATTTTAGAGTGTAGATTCACTCATTTTGCTCCGTATGTAGTCGCTTGTTGAAATCTCTAAAGGAGTATTTTTGAATTCGTGTCATACATGCATTGTTTGGAAAAATAGATGCACTATACTTATTGGATTGTTGTTGTGTTCGTGTGTGGGTGTCATTTGCATTGAAAAACTTAGCAGGGATACCATGAGATGTGGAATCCACGTTGAGATCACTATATCACAAACTCACTCTAATTCAACAACTCGTCATAAATCAATTACCACGTTGAGATTAGTATTTGCAAGGAAAATACGGGCATTGTAATACACATAGATTCGTTCAGCAACTTAAAAGGTTCCTTTCGTATTCTCGAATGGTAGGACTCAACGGCGTACCAGCCAGACCTTGGCTCGTGTTGATCCTAAAAAAATAAAAAAACCGGGCTTGTGTCCTTCTGGCGGCGTGCGTGGCATGCACATTAGGCAACCCCAACAAGTTGAGCCCCCGCGTTTCGAGTCGAAATATCTGGCGGCCAGAATTCCAGCCCTAGGAAATTCCCCTCATGTCCCCGGTCCATAATGACTACCGAGTGAACAACGAGGGATGCTTTAGTAACTAGACAACATTGTGTTCAAAAAAACTAACTAGACAACATTACCTACTGTGCCGAGCACGGTTCAATTCCCTCGGCCGCCGCTGGCCAAGGTCACCCGTCAACTGCATTTCCTAGTAGTAGTAGTACTACTACTACACCAAGATGAGCACAGAATTGAGCCCGTTTGTTCGTGCCTAGTACTTGAGTTAATATATCAGGCAATGCACTGGTACGGAGGGCTTATACTTTTGCTCCGCATATATAACTTGTCTGAAGTCTACTAAGAAAAATGTTTGACCAAATCCTTTCTTAAGAAATACAACAGGACAGATGTATGGCTTGAAAATTTATTGCATGCTGCAGGTTATGATATTGTTTCGAATCCTGGATCTTAAATTTCAGAAAATCCAAAAGTGACCATAAATACTTGAAACTGAGCTTGGTCACGTGATATGGCACAAATATTACTTCATAATTTTTTTCTTCAATTTGAGACAAGCTACTTATGACAAGTTGCACAAATGAAGAGCCAAGGTATTTTGGAACACTTTCACTATTGAAACCGTGGGCGTTTACGTGCCGCCACGAGTGCCGCTTCTCATCGGCAGGTGCCGTCCGAGCAAGCGTGTGAGTCAACGGGAGGCGTGCGAGCAGACCGCTGCGCCGGCTGACAGGGAGGCGTGCGAGCAAACCATTGTGCAGGCTCACCGGGAGGCGAGCCCTTTGACCAGGCTCCGCCGCCCACCTTCGTCCCAACTGCTCCCACTTTTAATGTCGTCGGCGCCGCAGTTTAAAATCAACCCCGCACTACCCGGTATCGCTATAATCTTCTCTCTTCCTCTCCAATTCTCCTGTCGTCTACCTCCAACCAGCCTGACCTAAACATACGCCATGCCGCATCACGATGGGCTGCCCTTAGTCTTCCAGTTTCCTGACACCCAGCCGGAGTCTCAAGAACATAAGGCGCTTTGGGACGAGCTTGAACTGGCCTTGCGGGAAGGCGTCGCGCCTGTCCCTGCTCCCGTTCCGGCTCCCATCGCCCCGACTGCGCCAGCGCCCATCCCCATGGCATTGATGGGCTGGGAGCCGCACATTGTCGCCGAGCTTGATGCCACGGGGTTCCACGAGGTCCCCGCCGACTTTCACGCGCCCGTGCACCTGCCAGCGCATGCGCCTGCGCGTGCACTGACGCGCACGCTCGTGCCAGTGCCCGTGCACCTGCCAGCGCATGCGCTTGCCCGTGCACCTGCCAGCGCATGCGCTTGCACGTGCACTGACGTGCGTGCCCGTGCCGGTGCCTGTGCACACGAATGTCTCCGCCGCACCGTTGACAGCGCCTGTCCCCGTGCGGGTGCCAGTGCCCCCCTCAGCGGCATGGATGGCCGCCGTCGACCGCTTCCTTGCACCAACGCCTGTCGCCTCCTCCCGCCAGTTGACTCGCTCCTGGAGACCGAAGTCCAGAACATTGTGGCGTTCCTTGAAGCTAGGGCCAACGTCCACGAGTATGCTAACAACGGCGCAAGACGCCGTCACCGGCGGTCAGTGGCCCGACGACACACAGAGCACGGCAGAGGAGCCGCTTCCCACCGCAAGACGCCCCCGCCGCCGCCGCGTAATCTAAATTTGCCATGAAAAACGTTCGGATTGCCATGCTTAAAATCCGATCGTTTATCATTTCCGTTTATTTTAGATCGATCATCGTATAATTTAAAGTTGGAGTTAGACTGAACGAAATCTATGGTTTGATCGATTGAATGTTCTGCTAGAGCCGTATCAAATTAAATATAAAACATCATCAAGCCACATGTATTCCTTGTCATCCAACGACCTAGACTGCTTCAATGTCGAGCGCTCAACACGTTTAGCGTGCAGTTAATTTCAATGCCAAAAATAGTGCTAATCACATAATAACACGCAAATAATATCCAACTTAATATCCGCATGCACTTAATATACTTCCAAATTAACGTGCATTGCATGTACACACTGACTAGTGCTGCTAGCACGTGAAACTGGTGCCGTAACTTATGAATGCGTCCAGATATGGTCAACGGCAACATCGCCCGCGAGTTCTTCGTGTATGCCCGTGCGTCTAAACGCAAAAGGGGTGGAGAGATAGAGAGAGAGAAAGAGCACACATGGAACCCACCAGTAAGTAAAGGCGAATAGTACTAAAAATAATATTACATGTTATCAATTAAATAGGCTGTGGTAATATAAAAACATTATGTGAACAAAGGGAGGTACAAGAAACATTGTTGTTCTAGGTATGTTGCCTATTGACGTGCGGCTTGAAGGCCCTGGTCGCATGTTCGATCCTCGTCCTTTATTTTTTAATTTGTATATGGGTCCAAATTTGTTTCATGACATGTGGGCCCCTCGGTGTGTAGTTTGTAGCACTTTAATTTATGGGTCCAAATTTGTTCCATTCCAAGTGGACTATCGATGTGTAGTTTTGTAGCTTATTTATAATAATTAAAGAGAACAATAGAGTTTTTTGCAATAATACCATGTTGCGACGTTCAAGCCAAGAAAGGACGTGCGAGAGAGCAATGACCGAGCCAGAGGGAAATCAACTAGGGGAGTTGCGGGGGTTGCGATGGTGTTTCGAGTAGTTGTGGGCCGAATGCTATGAAAATATAATCTAAACCGACCGGAATAAATGCCTACACAAATTAATCCAAGGTTGGAGTGCCCTCGCAATGTAAATAGCCCCAGCTTTGCAAGGGATGGAGAGGTAGCTTCAATGTGTGGAAGATACAGCATGAGAAAGCGAGGTCAATTGAGAGACATATAGATAGAGAGACAAAGTGAGTGTGGTCCGACATTCATGGAACAAACATATATGCTCTGGAGAGATATTGTCCGATTGAGCTTTTGGCAAGGGTGAGGGTTGTAAGATAGAGCTTGAGAGATGATCCAATCACAGACGTGTAGATATATTTTGTGCGTGGGAGGAAGCAAGGTCGATCGATCACATAGGGTCGTCGTGCGATTGAAAGAGTGAGACGGGTTGGAGAGAGTGACCTAGATAGACAATGTGCGTGAGAGAGTATACAATGTGAATAAGTCGAATTGGGCTCAAACATGGTGATATATCGTTTTTGTCCGAGAAAGAGCAAGGTCAATCGAGACATACAAAGAGAGAGAGAGGGAGAGAGAGAGGGAGAAAGAGAGAGGGAGGGAGAGAGGGAGAGGGAGAGAGAGGGAGAGAGAGGGAGAGAGAGAGGGAGAGATAGAGGGAGAGAGAGAGCGTGGCCCACCATGAGGTCGAAAGAGTGGGGGCGGCTTCGATGGACTGACCTAGATAGACAATCTATGTGAGAGAGTATAGAGTGTGTCGATCGAGGCCCGAACAGGGAGATATATCATTTGTGTGTGAAAGAAAACGAGGTTAAACGAGACTCAGATAAAGAGAGCGAGATTGAGCGGGTGTGGCCCGCCGTGCGGAAGAAAGAGTGAGACAGTCTCGAGGGAGTGACCTAGATAGACAACGTGTGTGCGTGCGCACGAGAGGTTGGGGGGCTAGATAGGCAATGCATGTATTTAGAGCGAGAGGGTGAGAGGGAGAGGGAGAGAGAGAGAGCTCGGCATGGGGTGCAATGGCGGGTGTGTGAGGTAAATACATTTCATAACAGAGTGGAAAAAGGGGGTTGTGTAGTTGAGAGAGTTAGAGATCGAAACATGGAGAGAAAGAATGGATGTGTGTTGGAAACCGATAGCTTCCTAAGGTGGCTAGGAGAGGAAGATTGACCGATACAGGAAGTATGTAGCGTGTGTGCGGGGGGGGGGGGGTCAAAACAACATTTGAATGTAGATAGTACGATACTTAATATCGATGTTTCAATTCGGTGTACATTGTAATATTTGAACTGAGGACCATGTATATGGGTAATTATTTCGAATTCGTGCCATACTAGGTTTTGAAAAGATGACATTGACTCGATTTGTTGTGCTATTTTATAGGTCATATGTTTGAACACATCCAAAAGTTTTCTCACTACCATGGTGTTCATCATATACATATGAATTTGTATTAAAAAAGTAGCGTGGATACAGTGAAATGCGGAATCCACGTTAGAATTGGAGATCGCTATGTGACACACACTCTAATTCAAATAACTAATTATGTGACACACACTCTAATCCACGTTAGCATGGATACCGTTTCGATTTTTTTTCAAATAACTCCTCATTAATTAATTTATAGTATCTCGTTTCGAATGACTAATTATTGCAAGGAAAACACGGGCATGGTAATACATACAGATTCATTTGCAAATGAAAGAAGATTAGTTTGCATTCTCAAATGTAGGCGCACCAGGGTCGTGTCGTGGTGGTCGCGTGTGTCAGACGGATGTAGCACCCAGCCACCCACCCAAAAAAAGGACGACAACAAAATAAGTTCGTGCTTCCATGTTTCAGATTGAAATATCTGGCGGCCCCAATTCCAGCCCTGCAAAATCTCCCTTCTCCGCCATCCCCTTCTGCGCCGGATTGCTCAAATCCCTAATTCACCGCCAACCCAAGCAAAGTTCGAATCGCCCCTCGTCTCGTCTCTTTCCCCACCTTTGTGCCAGAAGACGACGACGAAGACGACGGTCACGCTTCACCACCGCACCGGAGCTACCTCATCTACACCCTCTTCCACCGCACCGGGAGGTCCACCAACAACGTCGGCCGCCGCAATCGACGTGCCTCACAGACACCGACTTCCACCGCATCAGATGCGCTTCACCAATGCCGTGTCCCAGCTCACCGGGGCTACTTCACCGAGCACATCGTCGCGCCTCTGCCCCCCGAGGCCGCTGGGGCTTCACCAACGGTCTCGTCCACCGCATCGTAGGGCTCTGCTGCCACTCAAGATCTGCATCCGTGCGTGGCCAGCCAACGCCAGCGCATCACCCTCAACGGCTCTGAAGTGACCCGCACTCTAGCTAGGCGAGCATGCCCAAACGCCGGCCCGAACTAGGTATCCACACATCACTCCCTTCACTGTTCCGACGATGTTTGGATATCATTTCACTGCTCTCTTAGCTTACACGCCTATCCAACTCTGACTTTAACTCTTATTTCTTCTGGAGATATCATCTAAAAGAAGCAAATCCATTTTTTAGCGAAGCATGACGGCGCTACGGGATCTGGTACACATCCTGCACATCCGTATAACCTTGTAAGTATCTGTCCTCCGGTACAACAACAAGGTCGAGTCCTCTTATTTGATCAGCCATTCGCCGTGTCAAAAATGCAGAGGGGGATGCAAGGAGCACAAGGCCTGCACATCCAAGCAAGTGCTAACATGGACTTGTACATGGAACGTCCCAAGCGCAAGCAGAGCTGCAGTGAGCCTGAAGTCCCTGCATTTCATTTAATTCGTACTGGCATTCGTGTATGATTTGTGTGTAGTGGCGGATCCATGAATTCAAGTTACCAGGGGCGAACATTTAACTTAAAAAATACAAAGGCACTTGTACTCCGGAAATCAACATAACTTGAGAAATGTGAAGCAACATGCACTTTGAAAACCAGCTAATGATCCAGAGTAGTTCAGATTATAAACACTAAATGATGCAAGCACCAAAAAACACAAAATGCAACATGGTGTAGAAGGACTACAAACATGGTCTGTACCTACTTGAATTATTCGTTCTCTGGCTGAAAATATCGAAGTGTAATTGCACCTATAGCCAGTGCGCAAACTGCATATCAATATATCTATCCTGCACAAGTATGCCAATAGTTTCAAACAACAGATTAGAAAAGTATTTATGCTGCGTTGTCATGATACGGGGACTTTCTGGTAGATGGCCTCGACGTTTCCTCAAGCCATGAGAATGCACTATAATTTGCTTGTCATCAATGCCTGCAAATCTCTATGTCTCTCTCAACATAGCAGATCATCATTAGACACTAAATCCTTCAATGGGAGCTTGCAAAATTCTTGCATTAGATGCCTCATTAGACACTATATGTTCATCACCAGGAGCATGTAAAATGTTTGCATCAAATCCTTCATTAGCAGTCTGTTCATTAGACACTTCAGGCTCAAGAACAACATGAGCTTGGATGTTTGTACCGGAAACTTGATTAGATACATCAGATTCAGTCAGTTCAATATTGATTGGGGGAGTTATAAAATAAGTAAAAAATGGTTTCATTTTCTCATAGATTACCTACATACAAGAAGTTTTACAACACCGTCAGGTTTAACTATTGGCCAGAAATTGAAGAGTAGAATTAGATATAATCAGGGATGTGATGTACCTGCTCGTTGCGCATGCTACTCTTGCAAGCTGCGACTGTCCATTTGCGCAAGCTCGATGCCATGCCCGTGCTGCCGTCGCTGCCTCCCACGCAGGCTACACCCAGGGTTGGATCTTCATCTTCTTGTCCTTCCATTCACTTGAAGCCCGGCGACCGCCCTCCAACGAGGGCGCGAGGAAGTGTTGTGTCGGTCTATCCAGCGGCGGCTAGGTTAGGAGCGAACCAGACTGGAGGCTGGAGCGGATGAATTGGGATTTTTCCTGCTGTCGATCGATATGGGAGGCGCTCGTTTGGGCCGCGAGCCTGCTATAGGGCCTGCCTTGCACTTATGTTTTTTTTTTGAGAACTTATACAGTGGGAGAGGCTCCCACTGTGTTTATATTACTCAAAAGGCAAGTTACAATGTACAATCCATATTTACAAGCATCTCATCCTCCACTTTGGGAGGGAGGGAGAACTATGAGAAACCTGGACTAACTAGTGGGGGTGGAGGTTGTTTACAAAGGAGAGAATAATGTCTCTCAACTCAACCTTGGTTCTGTATTGGAGTAGGATGAAGTCTTTTTTGAACCTATCCAGCCAGTTATGATATGTGGGAGGGATGCTTCTAAAGAGTTTGTTGTTCCTTTCTTTCCATATGCTCCAGGCTGCTTGTAAAAAGATTTCCATGAACATGGGCTTATTCCATTCAGCAGATGCTTTACTTATCCATTGCAGCCTGGTGCTAGTTACATCCCAAGAGATCCCAATTTTGGACCAGCAGTATTTGCTGAATGGGCATTGGAAGATCATGTGTTCGACATCCTCTTCAACTGGTTGGCTGCACAAGAGGCAGGTGAGGTCATCTCCGATGTTATAATGTCTTCTTTTGAGCATATTGCGAGTATTTAGTCGATCAGAGAGGAGTAACCGTCCAAACATCTTGATTTTGAGTGTGACTTTGCTCTTCCAGAGCCAAAGGTAGGATTGGTGGGCCTTGACATCCCGAAAATAGAACTTGTAGTATCTGTTTGCTTTGAAATCCTTCGAACCCCAGCAATATTCCCATGTGTCATGCATGTAAGGAGTTTCCTGATTACCAACATGTAGTACCTTTTGTTGCAGTTCATGGACTTCATCACGTGCTTGTATTGAGAGGGGAAGGTGAAACGTTTCATGGAGGGAAGATGATCCCAGGAAATCCTTGACAGAGATGTCCTCATTCAAAGCAAAAGAGAAGGCTCGAGGGTGTGATTCTTCCAGCACAGAATCCAACAGAAGATCTTTCCACATTAGGACCGTGTCCCCCACATTTACATTTGCCTTGGAAATACCTCTATATATTGGTGTAAGTTTCAGCACGTCTTTCCACCAGAACGATCCACATGGATCCGACGCATGTGGGATCTTGTGAGTGTAGTATGTTGTCCATATCAGTTCTACCCAAGGCAGGTCGTGATGGTTGTAAAATTTGTGTAGGTATTTGAGGAGGAGGGCGTCACTTTGGATACGGATATTGATGATACCGAGGTCACCACTTTCCTTTGGTCGACAAACCATGTCCCAGGCCGCAAGTGAATTACATTTGTCTCCTTGCTCGGTTTTTTTTGTCCAAAGGCATTTCCTTCTGAGTTTATCAAGCAGCTCAAGGATCTTCGGTGGAAATTTGAGGGAGCAGAGAGCAAAAATTATGATTGAGGTGACCATTGTGTTGAGAAGCGATAGTTTTGCACCATAAGACATTAGAGTAAGAGTGCTGGTCACTCTCCTTTCCATCGAGCAGACCAGAGGCATCAAATCGTGTATTGTGGGTTTGGTAATTCCAAGAGGCAGTCCCAAGTAAGTGAAAGGCATAGACCCTACCTTACAGCCAAAGATTGAGGCGATGGTATTGTAGCAATCAGGATCACAGTTGATTGGGATTAAAGTTGATTTGTGAAAATTTATCTTTAGGCCAATGGAAGCAGCATAATCAGAAAGGATGCCTTTGATTGTCTTAGCTTGTTGAACTGAGGCTGGAAGTAGAATAATCGTGTCATCAGCATATTGGATGACCGGATAATCTTTCTGATTTGGTCTTTGAAAGGGGAGTTGAATTTGTCCTTGTCGGAACGCGTCATTAATCGCCGCTTGGAGAAGGTCCGCAGCCAGAACGAAGATGAGTGGTGAAAGGGGGTCACCTTGACGAACCCCACACTTGCAAAGGAATTGTCGGCCTGGCACGCTATTGAGGAGGACTGAGGATTTCCCCGATGAGAAGATGCATTTAATCCAATCTAGCCATTTGGCGTTAAATCCCATATGTTCCATGATTTTAAGCATGGCATCATGTTCGATCGTGTCGAAAGCTTTGGCAAAGTCTAGTTTGAGCAAGACAATTTTCTGTTTAGAAGTTTGGCATTGGTGGATGTACTCGAATGCCCAGGCCAAGCAATCTTGTATGGATCTGCCTTTGATGAATCCGTATTGATTGCGGTGAACTATTTTAAGAATGAGCTTTTGTAGCCGGTTTGCCATACCGCAAATTGGATGAAATCGACTTCTGTTCAGTCGCCTATGGTTGAAACGGGATTCATCGGGACGGGTGTGGCATAACACAAAACTGGACACCATGGGCTACTGTTCATCCACCGTCAACTTCCTATTGCGCGCCTCCATGGGCTACTGTTCATCCACCAATGCCTACGACATCCACTGGGTCATGTTCGTCCACCCCAACCGGCCGGGGTGTGGCACACCGTGACACGGCCTCCTTGGGGTCCTGTTCATCCAACGCCAACCGCCTACTACCAAGGCATCCTATTCATCCAACCCCCACCAGCTAATGTGGGGCATACGAGCGGGAGGCAGTAAGGAGAACTATTCATCCACAGCCAACCAATCAGCTAGGTCAACTCTCCACATCTCGCTCAAGGGGCTCGATCGATGCATGTATCGACTCCATCTATATGTACATATTGTGCACACGGCAGCAACATGAAATGTTCATCGAGAGGCAACCCAACCGGCTATAGGCCAACTCATGTTTTGCGCAGGGGCTCCATGCAATGCATTGATCGATCGGCTTCAGTAAGCAATAGTGAAGGGATCGATCGCTCGAGTTTAGTTAGCAGCGAAGGGATCGATCGGCTTCAGTTAGTGGCAAAGGAATCGCCCGGGTTCAATTAGAAGTGAAGCGATCGATCAGCTTCAGTATGTAGTTGAATCGATCGCCCGTGTTTAGTACGTAGCTAGTACAAGAGATTGATCTCTCGGGTTTAGTAAGTGAACATGTCGCTCGTGTTTAGTTAGCGCAGGGGCTCGCACACACGTGCATACAAGAGAAACGAGCAAAGCGCTGCATCGCTCGGCCCCGACCACCCACCGTATACCGGGAACTCCCCAAAAAATTCCTCGCCCTCACTTCTACCATGCTTTTTACGTCATGGACAGCCCAAAGAATGTCTTGCAGGTCCACCTCCAGCCTGCCCAGGACGAAAAGCCCAATTGCTGTCATAGTTTTTTGCCATAGAAGTAGGATCCCACCACATCTATGATGATACGTGTTTTTGTCGCAATTATCGTCACGGAAGTGTCACATACATGATAGAAAAAGTTTTTGTTCGGGCCATAATGTGATGGAAGTATCTTTTTTTCATCGTGTCACCTCCTTCGGGTCCCCCCAGTCGAGGTTCTTATCTATCCAAGAGGCCAGCCTCCTCGGCAGCCCTGCCGAGAAGGGGGGATCCTTGTGGCTTCCCGCAGATGGATGGGCCATGTAAAACCATTCTTGTTGCCAAAGCTTCAGCATTTCAACGAATGTGCCCTCCGTCCACATTACATTGGTGAGCCTGCTAATCGTAGCCCCACCACACTCCATGAGTTGGAGGACACTGCTATGCGGCTTGGCGTAGAACACCTTCTATCATAGCTCGAAGTGGGGCTCAACATGAAGGAAGGCCTCGCAAAAATTTATGGAAGTGCCTATATGGAGAATAGAGTTTCGGGCCAAATGATGGAAATCAAGCCCGTGGTAGAACATGAGGCCCCGAACAAAGCGATGAAGGGGGAAACCCATACCTTGGATGAGGTGGAAAATAAGATTACCCGCTCCCCTTTGCATTGAGTGGGGATGGTGGAGGCCAATCGCCTAGCACCTGGGTCAACGGGAGATTGGCACTAGATCGTTGTCAGATTTCGGGTTCCGGAAAAACCCTTGAGGTTCGAACACTGGGGTGCGCACGAAGATCTGTCCTTCCTCTAGCTCGCACCCTCGCCGCGATCTCAAGGCTCAGCTCGTCGAACCCACAGAACAATAGCCACAAGATTTATAATGGTTCGGGCCACCGATGTGGTGTAATACCCTACTCCAGTGTGGTGTGGTGGATTGCCTCTCGGGCTGAGGATGAACAGTACAAGGGAAGAACAACCTCTTGAGGAAAGGTATTCGTGTGCTTGGTGAGTGGTTGAGGATGATCTTAATGGCTTTGGATCCGTTTGTCCTTTCCTACTATGGTGGCTAGTCCTATTTATAGAGGCCCTGGTCGTCTTCCCAAAGATTGAGCGGGAAGGGATGCCACAACGGCCAAACTTGAAGGGAGACACCTAGTACAAGTTATCCTGACTAAAGGTGGTCTTCGCCTGCCAAAGGCTCTGGTGGTGACGCCGCCTTGGGCTCCACGGTGACCTCCGTCCTGCCGTCCTGCTGGTCTTGGTCTCGTTGCACCGATATGGAAACCTTTGCTTGATGCCTCGGGACTCCCCGCCTGTGCTTGCCTCTTTAGCACCAAAGAGGAAACAAGGACACTGCACGCACTGGCGCCCGCCTGGCCTTGGTCGTCACGGCTTTCGTCACTGGAACCTCGCGAGGTGCCCCTTGCCTTGATCTCTCCGCCGCTCGCGAGCCAGCCTGGTGAGGCCGCTCCCCAAGGAGGTATTGCGTCGTCCGCCTCACGAGGCTTGGCCCCTCGCGAGGGTCTTGAGTGTTTGCCGGTGAAGATGGGCCGTATAGGGCTGCTTGTGGAGCCATGCCGTGGGCTGCAGGCAGGCAAGTCTTGGGACCCCCGTTCCCAAGACGCCGACAGTAGCCCCCGGTCCCAAGGTGCGCTCGAACTACGCTTCGAGGCGAAGCCAAAGGGAAAGTGCGGAGCGCCGCGGGCCCCAATAGCCTGCGGCACCAATTGATGTGTGGCGGTTGATTGGATGTGGGCGTCTCCGCTTCCCCATGCTGCCTCGGCAACTGCCTGACTTGACGAGTCCCTGCTGCATGCAAGGAAAAACCATCATTACCTGTGATCGTGGAGGTTGACGGTTGGCCTCCTCCGGGCTATAAATGAGGGGGGCAGAGCCCCTGTTGCCCATCTCTTCCCGTTACGCTCGCTTCTTCTCCCTTGTTCCATTGCCGGTCGTGACTCCCATGGCGCCCACGAAGAGGTTTTCGGCCGTAGAGAAGGGGAAGGCCTGCCAGGAGGGGCCTGGTTCACCGCCGCCCAAGAGGGGGCGCGGTCGCCCCCGCAAGCACACCACGACCCTCGCCGTGGCCCCTCGCGGCCGCAGCGGCGCCTCTTTGCGCGGTGGGGGTCACCCAGGTCGTGACAGACCCATTGATGAAGGGGGCGTGCCGTGGTCGCGCGGCCTCCCCGACCGTGCTTCCACTCGGCGGAGGTGCTGCTGGAGTTCGTCCTGTGGTTGGAGAACCCGTCCGGCACCTAGCTCCAGCTCCAGCTCCCGCGCTCCTTCGCCGGCGAACTGCCGGCCACGGGTCCAGGCGGTCTCTGGCTGTAGGCGGACAGCTGCTGCAGCAAGGCTTTGTGGGTCGCGGTGAAGGTCTCCGCTGCGGGCAACGCGGCCCTGGCCCGTGGCTGGCAGACGTCTACCCGCACACACGGCCTGGGCCGGCGCTATACCCTGCACTTCAATTACGACGGCAACACGACCCTCTACGTGAGGGCGTTTGGAGAGGATGGTCGCCGCATAGGGTGCTGCCCTGAGGACAACGACGGCGATGAGGTGCTCGGCCTTGGCGACGGCCGCGGTGACGGTGAAGGTGGACTCGTCCTCGGCGTAGACCGCGGCTCGTCCAGCTACGGCGACTCTTCCTCTGGCGACTTCTCCAGCAGAGGCGGCTATGACCAGCTGCCACGCCGCTGTGCCCGCTTCAAGAGCGGCAGCGGGTCATCTCGTCGTCGCGCCCCAGTGAAGCGCGGGGAGGGGTCTGGCTGAGCTCGGGACGGCGCCATGGGCCTACCCTCGCGGACCGCTGTGGGGGTGCGTGCCACTTTTGTTACGTTCTTCCTTTCCTTCCTACATTAAGAGAGAGACAAGTATGGGGCACCGCACGGGCGTGCAACAAACCATGATTTCCAAGTTGTTATGCTATGCTTATCGTTCCTGTGTTGTGTCGCAGCATCGGCGTTTTATGTAGGCATATAGAAATGACTTAGCTTAACGTGCTCGAGGTAGTTTCCGCCTCGTGAGGCACTCATTTCCCAGTGCCTGGCGAGGCCTCCTTGGCTTAGAAGGCGTCTAGGAACTGCAAAAATTCGTTAGGAAACTCTTATCCTCTCGAGTCCTGATCGCAGGCGCAGCCGGCCACGACTCAGTGCTACGCATGGCGGTACCCCGAGGGGCATGGATCGAGAGAGGTGCGCCAACTTGCGATCTCGAGCGAGGGTGCCTCGCGAAGAACAGAAAAAACGCTCATGAGAGCACCTGTCCAGCCCCCTCGCGAGGCATGCGAGGGAGAGTACGGGTCAAAACGAGGAACCAAGGGCAGAAACGGAGCCAAAAGACGATGGAACCAAGCCGGCAAGGAACACCAGAAAGCAAATTTTCATCAAAGATGGGCAAGTCAACTACGGAAAGCAAATGAAAAGCCGTGTCCGGCACCTAGTCTAGTCTTCTTGTCTTCTCATCAGCGCGGAGCTAAGTGCTGCCACTAGGACGTGGGAGGGAGCCCCCGAGGCCCGAGGGTGGCACTCCTGAGACTCCAGGGCATGTACAGCCCCACTCATTATTACGTGAGAGTGTCATGAGTGAAGACCTTCACAGGCATTGGGCCTTGCTTCACAGGCGCCGGGCCTTGCTTTATGGGTAGAACTTTCGGAGGTGCTGGATGTTCCAGGCGTTCTGGATGGGGACCCCGTCCTGCGTCTCCAGGCGCACGGCGCCATGCCTGGAGACGTGAGCGACCCTAAACGGCCCTCCCACATGAGTGAGAGCTTATGGAACCCTTCCCTTGAGAGCACCTGCCTTAGGACGAAGTCGCCCACCTCGAGCGTCCTGGAGCGGACACTGCGACAGTGGTACCGCCACAACACCTGTTGGTATCTTGCCACCCGAAGCATGGCTTCGCAGCGGCGTTCCTCCCTTAGCATGAGGTCCATCCCCCGCATGGCGTCCTGCTGCGCCTCATCGAACGCCGGGACCCGCGCGGAGCGATGCTTGACCTTGTGAGGGAGAACCGCTTCTGCTCCATAGACAAGGAAGAATGGGGTCTCGCCTGTTGGCTTGGTGGCGGTGGTGCGGATGGACCATAGCACAAACTGGACCTCGTCGTACCAGCTCCTGCCGCAGGCCTCAAGCTTCTTCTTGAAGGTCCTAGTCTTGAGGCCTCTCAGGACCTCCGTGTTGGCGTGTTCGGCCTAACCATTGCTCCTGGGATGCATCACCGAGGCGTAGCAGATATGCGTTCCAAGGTTAGCACAATATGTCTTGAAGAGATTAGTAGTGAACTACGAGCCATTGTCAGTGATGATGCGATTAGGGACCCCAAACCGGCTCACGGGACCCTTGATGAACTTGACCGCAGATCCGGACGGGATGGTGCGGACAGCTTCTACCTCTGCCCACTTGGTGAACTTGTCGATGGCGATGTAGACGTAACGGTAGCCCCCAGGCGCTCGAGGGAACGGGCCTAGGATGTCAAGCCCCCAGACTGCAAATGGCCACGAGAGCGGGATGGTCTGGAGGCCCTGAGCTGGCTAATGGATCTGCTTGGCGCAGAACTGACAGGCCTCGCAGGACTTCACTAATTCAGTCGCGTCGTTGAGCGTCGTAGGCCAGTAGAACCCACTGTGGGATGCCTTGCCGACGAGGGTTCGTGACGACCAGTGGTGTCCGCATTCTCCGCCATGTATGTCAGCTAACAACTCATTCCCCTGATCCCTGGAGATACAACGCAAGGAAACATCATTCGGCCGCTTCCTATACAACTCACCGTCCTAGATGCAGTACGCCGTGGCCTGTCGGACCACGCGCTCTGCGTCCTCCTCTTTCTCCGGCAGCGTCCCCTTCATCAGGTACTCCTTGAACTCCTTGGTCCAGCATCCCTCCTGACGCTCGAGCGCCAAGAGCAGGCGTGCTCCCGAGGTTGGGCTGTAGGCTGGGGCTCCCGAGGCAGGTGGTTGGGGGAGCTCCTCCCGAGGCGGCGCCGGCCTCGCGAGTGGAGGTGCTGCCGACAGCTTGAAGAGATGCTCCTCGAAGACGCCAGACTCCTGGGGCAGTCGCTTGGATGCTGTTTTGGCGATGTTGTCAGCCTCCTTATTGGTGCCACGGGGCACATGCTGCAATTCTAGACCCAGGGAACTGTTTTTCATTTTGTGTACCTCCGCGAGGTATGCATCCATGTGCTCGTCCCTTGGCTTGTATACCTTAATGGAGAAGTTGACCAGGAGCTACGAGTCGCCCCTGATGGTGAGGCGCTTCACCCCCAGGGCCACAGCAGCCCTAAGGCCAGCGATGAGGCCTTCCTACTCTGCAATGTTGTCGGAGACCTTCTCGCCCTGCTGGAAGCAGAGCTGCACGGCGTAGTAGAGTTTATCCTGAGTGGGCGAGATGAGCACCGCTCCTGCCCCCGCGCCCTGGCGCGCAAACGCGCCATCGAAATACATAACCCAACCATCTCGTGCTTCACTTCCTGGCGAGAGGGACCGGTCCTCGCCTGCTTCAATCTCTGGGGCGTCCGTCCATTCCGCCACGAAATCAGCGAGCGCGGCTCCCTTGATGACCCTGGTTGTGCTGAACTCCAGCTGGAATGCTTGCAGCTCGATGTTCCACTCGGCGACCCTTCTAGCTGTGTTGGGGATCCTGAGTACCCTTTCCAATGGGTAGGCCGAGACGACCTTGATTGGGTGGCCTTGGAAGTAGTGTCGTAGCTTACGCGAGGCCACCAGGAGCGCTAGCAAGAGTTTCTGAGGCATGGGGTACCATGCCCTCGCATCCTGCAGGACCGTGCTGACGAAGTACACTGGGTGCTCGACGAGGGCAGGAGCATCGATGGAGCCTGTGTCCGCCGGAGGTTGAGGCGCCTCTTGAGGCGGCGGAACCCCCAGAACCCGACCGCTCACTGGGGCCCCTGCAGACCCAAGGACGCCGTCTTGCTAAGCCTGGTCTTTCGTTGGTGTTGCTGCAGCCTTCGCGGTGCCCTCCGAGTCTCGTATCGCCCTAGCTGGGGGCGTGGCTTGGCACGACGCATCCTTGGCCTGGCGCTCTTCCTGAACCGCCACTAGAGCTGCGCTGGCGGAGTAGGGAGTGGCGGCAAGGTAGAGCACCAGGGGCTCGAGAGGGCGAGGCGCCACCATCACTGGAGGGCTGGTCAGGTATCTCTTGAGGTCTTGAAACGCTTGGACGGCCTCCGGGGTCCACTCAAATGAGCCCTTCTTCTTCATCAGCTTGAAGAATGGTAGGGCACGCTCTCCCAGCTTGGAGATGAAGTGCCCCAGCGAAGTCACACATCTGGCAAGCTTCTACATCTCCTTGAGGGTTTGTGGCGGACTCATGTCGTCTATCGCCTTGAGCTTCTCCGGGTTGGCCTCGATCCCCCTGTGGGACACGAGGAAGCCCAGCAGCTTATCGGAAGGGATACCAAACATGCACTTCTCCAGGTTGAGTCGCAAGTCCATGTTGCGGAGGCTCACGAAGGTCTCCTCCAGGTCCTGAATCAAAGTTCTTGCCTCCCGAGGTTTTACCACAATGTCGTCGACGTAGGCTTCAGCGTTCCTCCCGAGCTGCTGACCCAGGGCAATGTGGATCAGCCGCTGGAAAATCGCGCCTGTGTTGCGCAGCCTGAATGGCGTACAAGTGTAGCAGTACACCCCGCACGGGGTCAGGAAGGCCGTCTTCTCCATATCTTCTACCACCATCTTGATCTGGTGACAGCCTGAAAATGTATCTAGGAAGCACAGCAGGTCGCACTCAGCGGTGGAGTCAACAATCTGGTCAATGCGTGGGAGCAGGAACGGATCTTGGGGGCAGGCCTTGTTGACGTTGGTAAAGTCGACACACATGCGCTCCTTCCCGCCTTTCTTTGGCACAACGACGGGGTTCGCCAGCCACTCGGGGTACCGAACCTCGCAAATGACATCTACTGCCTCCAGCTTGCGGGTTTCTTGGACGATGAAGGCCTGCTTCTCCGTGGACTATCGCCTCGCTTTCTGCTTCACATGGCGCACATTGGGGCACACCCTTAAGTGATGCTCAATCACCCCTCTAGGGACCCCTACCAGTTGTTTGGGTTCCCACGCGAATACTTCCTTGTTCGTGTGCAAGAGCTTCACCAATGCCTCCTCCTGACCAGGGTCGAGGTTGGCGCCTATGGTGAAGGTGGCTCCAGAGGACCCATCTTCCTCGACTGGCACCTGCTTGGTTTCTGCCCGATCTTGAGTGAACAACTGCTTCCTCTCAGCTGGAGCGGCCTCCTTAACTCCAGGGGTGGCCTCACTGGTAGGTCACACCGCAGCGGCAGCTTTGAGGGCAAGGTTGAGTGCCGTAAAAGCCTCCTTGGTGTCTCCAACTACGGTGAGGACATCCTTGCTCCCGGGCATCTTCATGAGGTTGTAGGCCGGATGGGTTGCCGCCATAAACTGGGCCAGAGCTGGGTACTCGAGGATGGCGTTGTACGGGAGGCCGATGCGAGTGATGTCGAAGTCGACCAGCTCGGTGCGGTAGTTGTCGCGCGTGCCGAAGGTCACGGGAAGGCGAATCTGCCCTAGGGGGTGGGCGGAGCCGCCGCCGACCCCAGAGAAAGGCTTGCTGGGGTGGAGCCGCTCGAGTGGTACGTGAAGGAGGCTAAAAGTCTCCATGGAGAGCACGTTGAGGCCGGCGCCGCCGTCGATGAGGGTCTTGGTGACGGCCATGTTGCAAATGGTGGGCGTGCAAAGCATTGGGAGCACACTCGAGCTGACGATGGTGAAGGGATGATCCCCCGAGTCGAAGGTGAGGTCGGCCTTGGGCGCCGCCCAACCTGGGGGAGCTCCTTGCCGCATGAAAGCGGCGCCAATCTAGCGAAAGAACGGCTTGGTGTGACGGCCCGAGGGCGGCGCTTGCGATCCGCCGAGGAGGGTCGTGACGGCGGGGGGCGCCAGTGCCGCGAAGCACGCGGTGAAGAGGCCGCACAACTCCTCCCAAGATGCCACGGAGGATCCTGGGAGGGCGAGCAGCCAGGCGCGTGGTGCACCAGTGAGTGCCATGGGAAGCCAGTTTGCCATGACCATGTCATCGCCCCCAGCCTTAAGGACGACCTCTTCATACGCCAGCAAGAAGGCCGACGGATCCGCCGCACCGTCATAGCATGGCGGCATCTCCGACTTGAACTTGGGCGGCCACTGCACCCGTCGCAAGCTGGGGGTAAAGGCCCGGAGCCCCCAGGCACCATTGTGGGCGTCCGCTGACCCGGTCGGAGGAGCAACGCCAGCCATGGGAACTAGGCACGAAGATGGCGGAGCGTGGATCGATGGAAGGGAAGCTTCGACGCACCCTTACCTGGTGCGCCAAATGTCAGTTTTCGGGTTACGGCAAAACCCTTGAGGTTCGAACACTGGGGTGCGCACAAAGATCTCTCCTTCCTCTAGCTCTCACCCTCGCCGCGATCTCAAGGCTCAGCTCGTCGAACCCACAGAACAAGAGACACAAGATTTATACTGGTTCGGGCCATCGATGTGGTGTAATACCCTACTCCAGTGTGGTGTGGTGGATTGCCTCTCGGGCTGAGGATGAACAATACAAGGGAAGAACAGCCTCCTGAGTAGAGGTGTTCTTGTGCTTGGTGAGTGGTTGAGAATGATCTTAATGGCTTTGGATCCGTTTGTCCTTTCCTATTGGGGTGGCTAGTCCTATTTATAGAGGCCCTGGTCCTCTTCCGAAATATTGAGCAGGAAGGGATGCCACAATGGCCAAATACGAAGGGAGACAACTAGTACAGGTTATCATGACTAAAGGTGGTCTTCGCCTACCAAAGGCTCTGGTGGTGACGCCGCCTTGGGCTCCACGGTGATCTCCGTCCTGCCGTCCTGCTGGTCTTGGTCTCGTTGCACCGATATGGAAACCTTTGCTTGATGCCTCGGGACTCCTCGCCTGCGCTTGCCTCTTTAGAACCAAAGAGGAAACAAGGACACTGCGTGCACTGGCGCCCGCCTGGCCTTGGCTGTCACGGCTTACATCGATGGAACCTCGCGAGGTGCCCCTTGCCTTGATCTCTCCGCCCCTCGCGACCCAGCCTGGTGAGGAGGCTCTCAAGGAGGTCTTGCGTTGTCCGCCTCGCGAGGCTTTGGCCCTCGCGAGGGTCTTGAGTGTTTGCCGGTGAAGATGGGCCGTACAGGGCCGCTGGTGGAGCCACGCCATGGGCCACAGGCAGGCAAGTCTGGGGACCCCGTTCCCAGGACACTGACAATCATGATGGGGAGATACCCGTCGTACTGGAGCCTAGCGATCGTGCCGGTGGACTTGTCGGAGCACAGCCACTGCCCTCCTTTTTCGGCAGCGGCGGGTACCAGGGGCACAGTACTCATCCCCTTGCTGCCCATCTTTCTTGACGAGAAAGGTAAAATCATAAGTTCAAGCCTGGGGTTTACAAGGAGTTCTTGGCATTGGAACTGAGGGTGTGAGTAGAATCAATGTATCTTCCCCCTTTATAAGACGGTTAAAAGCCAGGGGTCACCCACCACCTCCCGCGAAGTGTGAATCACCGGTTCCCAAAGCATTGTGCAATATATGCGCACAGATATTAAGGCATTGCCATTGATAACATCGCTAGAAATCTGGAAGCATGATCTTTTTATTTGACAAGACATGCTAATAGAAATGGCCTCGAGCCACTACGTGCCTAATAATTACTATTAACAAGACAACATGACCCTGCCATAGGTACTGACGCTTCGGTTCATGGCTAAAAAAGTTGTCAAAGTTTGACCTGGTCAAGCTTGTGGCTAATAGCATTTGTGGCTAAGTTCAAAAAGACCTCGACCCTGCTAAAAATGAATGGTGCCAAGAGGGGAGGGGTCTTGTTAAAAGATATTCTTATCTTCCATGGCAGTATAAAGAACATGGTCGCCATCAAGGAAACCAAGAAGACCTCGGAGCCAAACATAACATCGGAATCGGGAGCCAACGTGGAGGATGGAAATCGTCTATTAAGTCGAAGACTTGAAATTATGAAGTTACCCTGAAGAAGATGCTTGATTCCTCGGCTTGGAGACTAGTTCATGGGTTACTGTTGGTGTCCTAGACTAGGGGGTGGTTACCACGTTGGCCTGCCACTTAGGGGCCATGCCGAGGACCACCAATAACTATTGAATGGGCCAGGTAGGCCCTGGACCTCGTCGTAATCAAGAAGAAGATCTTTGAAGACTTGGTGTACATTTCAAGGCATATTTTATTGATCGGCAAGCTTATCCCTAGATTTTAACTGACCATGTGTAAACCTTAGATACCCCTAGTGCCTATATAAGCCATGGGATTTTAGTCTGTAGAGGCACGGCTATAAGCTTTAGAGGCTAGAACTCATTCATACGATCTCTAGGTAGATCATACTATACTTTGTACCCCCTCACAATCAATATAAACAAGAGCGTGACGTAGGGTTTTACCTCCTTGACAGGGTCCGAACCTGGGTAAACATTGTGTCCCAACTTTCTCCTGTCACCATCCTGCTCAGATCACCAGCTTGGGACCCCCTACCCGAGATCTGCTGGTTTAGCACCAACACCAGGGCATACATGGACCATTCTTCAGTTGCTGGTGGGTCCTCGACCTAACCCATGAATGGTAGGGCGGCGTGGTGCACACCCCCTAATCCAGGACACCGTCACCGAGGACCCTGGCACCTCGTTGTTAGTAGCAAGAGGCAGAGCGATCTTCGAATGATCATGTTGTCCCAAAACCACATGAGTGGGGGATGCCGCGCTGGCATCTACCCTTTCTACAAGAGCAGGGGGAATTTATTACTCCTAGTTCACATCTTGGCATTCAATGACTGATGTTTGAACCTCGGTCGTAGAAGGACTGGTTCCAGCCCCAACATCAGACTCCGAGGGTGGAGGTTGGTGCATAGCCTCTAGTTCATCGGCTTGGGTGCCTGAGGGATTGGCCCCTGCCCCTGAGGTAGCCGAAGAACCTCCTATGCTTGCCTACAGTGAGGTCTCTGGCAGGCTAGAAGTGGCTTCGTCCTTGTCGTCCAGCTTGTCCACCTCGTCACGCTGCAACCTGGAAAAGGAATAAGGTAAAAACTCTAGAATGAAAGGGGCCATGAAGTGGTAGTCTGTTAAAAACTTACTGGTCAGGATGAGGGTGGACACGGCAATGTCGGCTTGCAGGCCAGGACTTCGAGGACGAGTCTGAGTTGAGGGCTTAGACGCTCGGTGTAGAGGACTGTCCTGTTGCCGTGGTTTCAGGTTCCCTTCGTTGTTTAACGCCCTTGGAGGGGGACGACTCAGTGTCATCCGGAAGAACCACCAGTCGGATTTCGGGTTCCGGTAGACCCTTGAGGTTCGAACACTGGGGTGCGCGCGGAGATTTCGCCTTCTACCTACCTGCACCCCATCGCCTCGCTAAGATCTAAGCTATGGAAAGAACAGCACAAGAGACATAGGGTTTATACTAGTTCGGGCCACCATTGTGGTGTAATACCCTACTCTAATTTGTGGTGTGGTGGATTGCCTCTTGGGCTGATGATGATGAGCAATACAAGGAAGAACAGCCTCGCGAGGGTCTGTTCTTGGCCGGGGCGATGAACTGCTAGGAGGAGTTCAGTCACCCTTCTCTCTCTCTCTCTCTCTCTCTCTCTCTGTGTGTGTGATGCTACTCGATCCGATCCTAGCTTGTTTCTCGATTGGCCGATTGCCTCTACCCTAGGGGTGGCTAGTCCTATTTATAGGCAAAGGCCCTGGGCCTCTTCCCAAATATTGAGCGGGAAGGGCGCCAATAATTGGCCATTTTGAAGTGGAACATCTGGTACACTTATCCTGACTAAAGTTGGTCCTCGCCTGCCAAAGGCTCTGGTGGTGACGCTGGCTTGGGCTCCACAATGACTTCCTCCCTGCCGTTGGGCTGGTCTTGGTCTCGTTGCACCGAAACGGGTGCCTTTGCTTGATGCTCTCGCCTGCGCTTGCTCCCTTTGCACCAAAGAGGAAAGGAGAACACTGTGCGGGCTGGCGCCCGCCTGGCGCCCTTGGTCGTCATGGCTTGCGTCACGGGCACCTCATGAGGTACCCCGCCTTGATCTCTCCGCCTCCTCGCGAGCCAGCCTGATGAGGCCGTGCCTGAGGAAGCTCCGTGTCGTCCGCCCCGCGAGGCTTGGCCCCTCGCGAGGGTCTTGGGTCTGTGTTGATGAAGATGGGCCGTGTTGGGCCCCCCTTTGAGCCACGCCGCAGGCCGCAGGCAGGCAAGTCTGGGGACCCCCGTTCCCAGAACGCCGACAGTAGCCCCCGGACCCAAGGCGCGCCCGGACTTGGCCGTGCAGGGAGGCGAAAGGGCAAGGGTGAAGCGTCGCGGGCCCTAACAGCCTGCGGCCTTGGGCGCCGCGTGGCGGTTGATTGGACGTGAGCGCCTCAGCAACCGCGCGAGTTGATAAAGGAGCGGCATCTTCCTAGGCTTTGCTTTTTTTGCTTTCTCCGGTTGCTTCTCAGATCCCCTTTCTTGCGCCTCCATCATCCCGCAGGGAGAACTCCTGGAGCTTTGGCTGCAGCACATCGGCTGCAGCAACCTCGCGACCGAGGCAGAGGTCGCGGTCGTTTCCCGGGCGAGGTCTGCATGACTCGAGGCTGGGGCGAAATCGCCCGGGTTTGCAGGACAAGAGGCGCCTTCACGATCCACTTGGAGTACGACGATGCTTCGGTGATGTTCTTCAAGGTCTTCGATGCGAACGGGCGCCGACTGGAGGGCTGCCCCGGGAGAGGTGGTCGGGACCCTGCTACGGCGAGGACTGGGCCCGCCGACCGCTCCCTTGGCGGCTCCTCAGGCGGCGGAGGCGGCGGAGGATCCAGCGATTCCGGCGAGCTCTTCACGACTCCGGAGACGAGCGACGACAGCTACGAGCCCCCGAGCCGGCGCCGCTCCTGGAGCAGGGCAGGCTCGTCAGGCCGTCGTCGACTCTGATCTGGATGGGGTTGGCGCCGGTGCTTGACGGCCCACTGTTGATGATGGCGTCTTTTGCACGGGCGTGTGTAGTTAGCGTCCTTTTAGGATCTGTTCCCTGCGAGGAATCAAAGACGCGTCCCGTGGGGGCTTGTAAGGTGCATGTGATCCTGTTTGTTAATATAACCCTTGTCGTAGAATTGTGCGAGTTGCTCATTCCGTCTTAGCTCAGTTATCCCTTTCGAACCTCATGAGGGCTTGGTGCTCTGCGCCGACAGGTCCCAGTCCCAAGGCGGCTTCAGCCGTCGCTGGTATGCCAGGTCGCGATGCCATGGTCAAGGCTAGGAGGTGAGCGACCCGGGGTCCGGTAAGAGCCCCTGAGTCGCGATGCTCAGGAGGTCCCCTTTGGCGCTCAAGCAGCCGTCGCTCGGTGAGAAAGGAGAGCGGTGTCGCTAACACGGGATTGCATTAGCTGCGGGGATGGTGCCATGGTAGCTGGTGCTTCCGGGTGGTGACTTATCTCGAGAATCAGGGACCGCTCCCTGGTGTGTCGCCGGGTCCGTGCATCGGCAGGCGTGAGGTTGCTCGGCGAGGTCCTCGCGTGTCCCTCCCCTCTCACCTTTGCTCCCCTTTCTGCTCTACGTCCTCGGGTCCCGGCCCTCGAGCGAGTCTCAGCCGTCGCTGGTATGCCAGGTCGTGATGCCGTGGACAAGGCCAGAGGATGAGGGCTGGAGAGCCAGTAGGAGCCCTGAGTCGCGATGCTCAGGCACCCCCCCTTTAACATGCAAGCGGTTCGCGCGGATGAGAGTGAAGGAGACACCGCAAGGGCCTCGCCTGACGCAGCTCCTTTAGGAGATCCTGTAGACCCATCATAGAAAGAACAAGGGGTTGCCATGACAATTGACAGTCAGCCGTTGGTTGTTTCCGAGGGGCGATGAGGCACTGAAGGCTTGACGAGGTGGCACCATGCGGGGCTGCCGCGGCCAGAGCTCATCCATTCAGGTTTGTCGGCGTTGCAGGGACGGACCCATGCGCAAGCGTCGTGCCGTTTTGGGAGCAGCTCCGTCAGTTGGCATCAGTTGAGCGGGCAACTAGGTCAAACACATTAGCCGCGAAGGAGTGGATTCATTCAAATAGATGTTGGGAAGGTGGACATCACTGGGTCAGGCCCGAGCGACTTGGGGATGATGCAGCCCGAGGGGCGCCCCCAACAAAGTAAGCTAACAACATGAAATAAAAGGGATACATGCCGCAGGGACGGACCCACGCGGCCTGGGAATAATGCAGCCTTGGGGGGCACTCCCGGCTGGAAACGAAACTTGAAAGATGTCACCTGATGATGTTGAGGACGAAGGAGTGTTGGTATAGCAGACTCGGTGGGCTGCGGAAGCCGATCCTCATGAGCCCCCAGGCCCAGGGGCCTCGGGAGGCTCCGGAGGCGCTGGTGGCTCCTCGCGGACCATCTCCATCTCCGCCAAGGCTGCGGAACGCCTGGCCTCTTGAGCCTCCATGATGCCCCTCATGAGGCACTAGTACGTGGCAGCCGCGTTCGGCAAGCCGTAAGGCAGGCGAACGTAGCTGTGGGGTGGACCTTCGCAGCACCCCACTCGCGAGGGCCAGAGGCGCTCCAGAGAGGCGACTCGATTGAGCCCTGGTATGTCGATGCAGACGCGCAGCCCACCATCCTCGCCTGGATGGGGAGCCACAGCTGGTAGGCGGCGGCCGCCTCTCATGACTCTTGACTCCTGTAGTTCCTGAATGGCCTTGCTGACGAACTCCTGAGGGTCTGGCCCTCCTTGCCTTACTACTTCTTGAGGGAAACGTGCTTCGAAACACGCCTCCATGTGGTGCCCAAGCGCCTCCCTTGTGACCGTAGCCAGGTCGGTGGCCCTCTAGGGGAGAGCCCCCGAGCCCTGCCTGAGGAGGGCGCCGGGCGCGCTTTCCTATGCGATGGAAGGAGGTTCCCCCTGGGCAGGCGCGGGCCCTGAGGGGCCTGCCTCCTGAGTGGCCGGGCCGGACGATGTCTTCTTCTTCTTGGGGGTGGTCTCGGGAAGCCTCCTGCTTCCGCGATCCGGGTCTTCCAGTGATGCGGCCTGAAAGGCTCGTTCCAGGGAACACACCGCGTCCTTCTCTTCACAGGGCACCGTGATGACTCCGCCACTTCCTGGCATCTTGAGGACGTTGTAGCCGTGGTGAGTTATGGCCATGAACTTGGCCAGCGCTGGGTACCCAAGGATGGCCTTGTACGGGAGGCGAATGTGAGCGACGTCGAAGTCGATGAGCTCGGTGCAGTAGTTGTCGCGTGCCCCGAAGGTGATAGGGAGGCGGACCTGCCCAATCGGTACCGTGGAGCCATCGGTGACTCCGGAGAAAGGCTTGGTTGGCTGAAGCTGGTTGTAGGGCACTTGGAGATTGTTGAATATTTCCACGGACAGGACGTTGAGCCCTGCCCCGCCATCGATGAGGGTCCTGGTGACCAGCATGTTGCTGATGATTGGGGAACAAAGCATCGGGAGGACTCCGGTTGTGGCCGCACACTTGAGCTGATCCGCTGAGCTGAACGTGATGGCGCACGCCGACCACCTGAGAGGGCGCGTGGCTTCGAGCTTGGGGAGGACTGAATTCACTTCGCGGGCGAACTGCTTGAAGATGCGCTGAGAGGCTGGGGCTTGAGCCCCGCCCAGGATGCAGGCGATCGCGCGCGGTTCCTGGAAGCCCCCAGCCCCCTCGTCCTGATGGCGGTCCTCGTTTCTCCTTGGCTGCGGCGGCAGCGGAGGGAGGCCTGCGTTGCCTTGCGGGCGATCCTCGCGAGGCTAATCCCTCAAGTCTCCCTCGCGAGGCAGGTCTTGCCAGCGATCCTCGCGAGGTCGATCGCGCCACCCTTGGCGCAGGCCGCGGTCTTCCCAGTGTCCTGCGTTCCTTCCTCCTCCTCGACCGTAGCCCCGATCTCCGCGGTCGGGACGACGGCCGATCCTTCCTTCTCGCACGGCTCGGAGCTCTTGACATTCGTTGGTGTTGTGGGTGTGGAGGTCATGGTACACACAGTACCGACTGCCCTTGGAAGATTCGGGCTGATCTCTGCCCCGCTTGGTGTCTGGTTCTGCCGCGAGCACAGCAGCCCCCTTGCGCTTCACATCCTTGGCCTTGGGCTTCTTCTCTTCTGGGTCTGCGGCAGGTAGCTCGAGGAGGGAGAGACGCCCTTCCTCAGCCCTGGCGCACTTGGTCTCCAAGTTGAACAGCTCCAAGGAAGTGCACAGGTCTTCATGCATCGCCAGCTCCTCCTTCATCTTGACGTCGCGCACGCCGTCGGAGAAGGCTGAGATAATGGCCTCCTCGGTCACCTTGGGAATCTTGAGGCGTGCGTTGTTGAAGCGCTGGATGTACTTCTGCAGGGTCTCTCCAGGTTGTTGCTTGATGCAGCGCATGTCGCTCAGGGCGGGTGGCTGGTCGCGAGTACCTTGGAAGTTGGCGATGAAGCGGGTGCGCATCTCGTCCCAGGAGGAGATCGTGCCTGGAGCCAGGTTCAGGAGCCAGGTGCGGGCCCCGTCCTTGAGCGTCATGGGAAACCAGTTCGCCATGACCTTCTCGTCTCCGTTGGCAGCTTCGATGCCCAGCTTATAGAGCTGGAGGAACTCCGCAGGGTCGGTCATGCCATCGTAACAAGGAGGCAGGTCTGGCTTGAACTTGCCGGGCCACGCGACGCTGCGTAGCTCGGTGGTGAAGGCACGGCAGCCTGCTGTGGTCACGGGAGGCCTTGGGTGATGGAGAGCTTGGTCTTGCAGGTCCCCATGCGCTGCAGCTGGGAGCAGCACGGGGTCATGACATGCGGGAGCAGGAGCATGGTCGCGACGTGCTGGAGCAGGGAGCGCCCGGGCAGCTTCTTGCGGGCGAGGGACTTCTTGGCAGCTCTGCTCTTGCCGCGCTGGCACCTGACGGAGCGGGTTCCGCCCAGGGGCCACGCGCCTTGGAGCCAGGGCGCCTTCTTGAGGAGGAGGCGACTGGGGTGCCCCCGGAACAACTTGATATAAAGCCCGAAATGTGGCTCGATGCATAGGAAGAACGCAAAAGACGATGTAGGAGGCTGATGTCTACTATGCAACTTTGTTCTTGCAAACTCTATTGGGCCTCCAAGCTCAGAGTTTTGTAGGACAGTAGCAAATTTCTCTCAAGTGGACGACCTAAGGTTTTATAAATCAATGGGAGGTCTAGGATGGAGATGGTCTCTCTCAAACAACCCTGCAATCAAGTACAAGAAATATCTTGTGTCCCCAACACACCCAATACAATGGCAAATTGTATAGGTGCACTAATTCAGCAAGAGATGGTGATACAAGTGTAGTATGGATAGTAGATATAGGTTTTTGTAATCTTAAATATTAAAAATAACAAGGTAGCAAGTAATAAAAGTTAGCACAAATGGTATTGCAATGCTTGAAACAAGGCCTAGGGTTCATACTTTCAGTAGTGTGATCTCTCAACAATGCTAACATAATGGAATCATATAACAATCCCTCAATGTGTGACAGTGAATCACTCCAAAGTTCTTATCAATAGCGGAGAACATAAGATGAAACTGTTGTAGGTAGCGAACCACCTCAAAGTTATCTTTCCGGCCAGTCTATTGAGCCATCCCTATAAGTGTCACAAACATCCATAGAGTTCGTACTACAATAACACCATATGATACGCATCAATCAACTCTAATGTCACCTAGATAATCTAATGTCACCACAAGTACCCGTGAGTCAATTATTAGATATGCATTAAACAATTTCTGATTCATAATATTCAATCCAACACAAAGAACTTCAAAGAGTACCCCAAAGTTTCTATCGGAGAAATTGGGATGAAAACGTGTATCAACCTATGTGCCAAGATTACCCCAATGTCACCACGGGAATCCGCAAGTTGATTACCAAAACATGTATCAAGTGACTCAATGGAATACCCCATTGTCACCACAGGTATCCACATGCAAGAAATACATCAAGTGATCTCAAATCCAATATTCAATCCAATAATAATGAAACCTCAAAGGGAAAGACTCAATCCATCACAACAATAGATAGAGAGGGAAGAACACCATATGATCCAACTATATTAACAAAGCTCGTGGTACATCAAGATCGTGCCCAATCAAGAACATGAGAGAGAAAGAGAGATCAAACACATAGCTACTGGTACATACCCTCAGCCCCGAGGGTAAACTACTCCCTCCTCATAATGGAGACCACTGGGATGATGAAGATGGCCTCTGGTGATGATTTCCCCCTCCGGCAGGGTGCCGGAAAAGTCCTTCAGATGAGATCGCTTCGGTGTAGAGGCTTGTAGTGGTGGCGTGGGAGTTCTAGGTTTCTTTCTGGGTTTTTTGGATTTATAGGATTTTTCAGTGTTGGAACCATGCCAATCAGAGTTACATGGGACCCACGAGCTCAGACGACACTCCCTACCCCCCAGGGCACGCGGGGTGAGATTGTTACTCCCTCGTGGGTCGTCTGGTTCTTCCTCGAAGCTTCAGGGGTCTCTTATGTTCCAAAAAAATGACCGTAAATTTTCGTGGCATTTGGACTTCATTTGGTATGGATTTTCTAGAAAAACCAAAAACATGCACAAAACAACAATTGGCACTGGGCACTAGGTTAATAGGTTAGTTCATGTAAATCATATAAAAGTGCACCAAAACCATATAAAATTATTGTAAACATGGCATGAATTGTTCATAAATTATAGATACGTTGGAGACGTATCAGCATCCCCAAGCTTAATTATAGTAGGTAAATGATAAAACTAATAATTTATGAAGTGTGAATACTAGCATAGTGCATAAGCTTGATCAATGATAATTACTTTTTCTAGCATCATTATATTAAACAGTAGCTCATTTCTCATAAAACTTCTCATGATCAAGTATTAGCTATTCACATGTTAAAGTATAGACCATAAACTTTCTTGAAAACCAACAAACTATGTTCTTAGTCATCAAACAATAATTCATCTTATTTTCTGGAAGGGTCTTTGTAAGAGCTCTGATTTAGCAAATTCCACATACTCAACTATCGTATAGTCTTTCCATGATTGCTGACACTCAAAGCATATTTCTAGAACAAGTTGTTTCATTCAGACACAGAGGAAGATACAGGCTTAATGTTTTGCCTCCCAACTTGCTTATCATAGAGATAATTTCAACAATAATAACTCATGATTAATTACCTATATTCAACTGGATATATACCTAGATCATTCCCTACCACATGAGGCTTGCCAGGTGGAGAATAATTGAGGTTGAAATGAGGATGAATACTACTATCTCTTGCATAAAAGTAAAAGTTAAAAATTAAAAGATAGGCCCTTCGCTGAGGGAAACAGAGGTTATCATGCGCTTTGATATTTGAATGTGCAAATCCTTAATGCAAAAGAATCTCACTTTGTATTGATTGCCCCTTGTGATAGCAACCTTTATTGTGCAGTCCGTCGCTTTTATTTATTTACCATCACAAGTTCATACAAAGCTTATTCTCCCTTGCAATAAAATATCATACATATTTAGGAGCATTTTTATTGATTTTTGCATTGATGACAACTTACTTGAAGGATCTTATTCAATCCATAGGTAGATATGGTGGACTCTCATGACAATAAACTAGGTCTAATGGTTTTTGGATGCACAAGTAGTATTTCTACTTAGTACGAAATTTTGGCTAGCAAAAGATTATGAGCAAGCACCACATGTTAGAGGATCCATGACAATATAACTTCTATGTGAATATAAACAAACATAACCCCTTATGTCGTCTTCCTTGACCCATTATGTTGTCTTCCTTGTACAACATCAACTACTTGATTAGGCTTGATAATAATTAATGGGGGCTCACAATCATATAAGATTTCCAAGATAGTCTATTTATATGTGAAATCTCTCTTCCTTCAATATTATTTCAAGAATTGTTCAAGTGACCAATGTTGTGTTTGCTAACTTTCAAGAAATTTTACAACTTATACTTCTTATATGTGAAGTCACTAATCCCCATGGGACAAGCATATGAAGCACATATAATTTCAAATTTATGGTATTCAATTCATTCAACAGTATACTCTTAGGATATAAGTGAAGCACAAGAGTGAATGATAAACTACTCTAAAAGATATAAGTGGAGATCAACGAGTAAAGATCATACATATTTAGGAGGATATGACAGAGTTAACACCAAGGATATGATTCACCGTAGACATTGGGAAATTAATGATGGACCGGAATGTGTTCTATGTCTTACTAGAGTGCTGGAAGACAGAAATCATCTCTTTTTCCAATGCAACTTTAGTATGCGTATTTGGAATTATCTTCAAATCACTTGGCTGAATAGTGATCACATGGTGGAAATTGCCCTACATGCCAGGAAGGATTTTAATAAACCTTTCTTTTCAAAAGTGGTCTTCCTAGCATGGTGGAACATTTGGAAAGTCATGAATGACAAGGTTTTTAGGCACATCAGGCCTTCTTTTAGGTAGTGGAGGACTGGCTTCATACATAATATTGTTCGAGGCGGCCATCTCCGGCATGACTGCTAGGCTCGGGCTCGCCGCCGCCGTGGGGGAGCGTGCCAAGGAGGTGTTCAGGAGGATGGAGAGGGCCAACGCGTGGCATTACGGCAGGGGCTGGACCAAGGACCTCAGCAAGGGGCTGGCCTACACGGCCTGCCTCTCGATCGCGTGCAGCACAGACGGCTCAGCGCTGTCGGCGAGGGAGCTGGCTCGGGCAGCAGCCACGGACGGCGCCGCGGCCTCGCCGAAGGATATTGCCACACTGGTCGCGCACATCAAGAGGTGGCTCGGGGAGGAGGAGGCAGCCGGCAGGGCGGACCGGCTTGTCCCAGGCTCTGACGGGGTCGAGTGGTCCGGCACTGCAGTCTCCAGCATGGTGGACCGGCTCTGGCCGGGCTCGCACCCCCCGTCAGACGGGGACGAGGGGTTCGAGGCGGCCATCTCCGGCATGGCGGCTCGGCTCGGTCTCCCGACCGCGGTAGGTGAGCGTGGCAAGGAGGTTTTCCGGAAGATGGAGGACGCCAGTGCGTGGCCGCATGGCCCGGGCCGGTCCAAGTTCTGGAGCAACGCCCCGCTGGTCTACGCTGCCTGCCTCTCCACCGCGTGCCACAACGAGGACTCGGCGCGGTCTCTGAGGGAGCTGGCCCTGGCGGCAGCGGGCGACGGCGGCCCGAAGTCGATGAAGGAGATCGCCAGGCTGGTATCGCACATCAGGAGCCAGCTCGAAGAGCCGGGCAGCTGACATGCTTCGGCATGGTGAGCGTCTCCAGCTTCCTGCGCCGCTTCAGCGCGTATATCGACCTGGCAGAGGCGGAGGAGACGGTGGCTCTGGAGGCGGCGCGGCGGCTCGAGGAGGGCGCCCTCGACGTGCCGCATAGCCCGGGGTCCGTGGCGGCCGCCATTGCCTGCCTGACCCTGGAGCGCGCCGGTGCCTGGAAGCCCGGCAAGGAGGACGTGGCAACGGCCACCGGAGTCTCCGACATGACCATCTACATGGTGTGCAGGAAACTGCGCCCGCATGCCGAGCTGCTCTTCGGCTGATCGGATCGGACGTGTCGCCATGGCCTCTTTCTTGCTCTCCCCTCCTGCCAATTTCGCAGTTCGTCCGAAACTACACGATTCTTGGCCTATCTACACATCTTTCTTGTCGGATTGCTCTGTATTTATGCGAACTGTACTGATTAGAACAGTCATTCGTCAGTTCAGTACTGCGTATTCCTACTTGTTTGGCTACTTAATAACTCGGAACTCCTGGGCAGTGATGAATTAAGGTATTATTACTAGGAAAGGACTAGCTAGCCGCCTTCGAAGGATCCGGCCAGCGGATCCTCCGACCTCTCTATCTGACCTTGCCGGAGAGGTCGGAGCAAAAAAAATTGTACTAATGAAATATCGTAGCAAAAAAAATCCGGCGAAAGAGACCTCGCGGAGACATTGGATAAAAAAATTGTACTCCCTCCGTCCGGAAATACTTGTCAGAGGAATGGATGTATCTAGACGTATTTTAGTTCTAGATACATCCACTTTTATGCATTTCTCCGACAAATATTTCTAAACGGAAGGAGTACTAATATAGCATCGTAGCAAAAAAATCCGTCAAAGTCCTCCGGTGACTTTTATGATGCAAATCAGATGAATAGTTGTAGCAAAAACATAAACCGATTGTAGCAAAAATATATTGTGCTAATATAAGCATCATGGCAAAATATTTCGGCGAGGTACTCCGGCGAGAATCCTATAATGCAAACCAGCATATCAAATGTACTCCCTCCGTTCCTAAATATTTGTCTTTCTAGAGATTTCAAATGGTCACCACATACGGATGTATATAGACATATTTTAGAGTGTAGATTCACTCATTTTGTTCCACATGTAGTCACCATTTGAAACCTCTAGAAAGACAAATATTTAGGAACGGAGGGAGTAGCAAATAAAATTTTCATGCAATACAAAATTATACAATATAATGTGCAAAAAAATATAACGGCTGCAGCATCTGGAAAAAAAGGGCCGGCAAGACGCCAAATAACAGAGATGGCCGCCATGGTCGTCGATGCCAGAAACAGGGGGACGACGGCCCGTTGGGTGGAGCTCCTCCAAGCGCGCCCGGCAGCGTTGGCCATGGCGATGAGCATGATAGTAACTCGAGGACGCCGTAGGAGCGTGTGAGGATGAGGCTCGTGGCCCTGGTACTCGAGGAGTTGGAGGCGGGAGTCCATGGAAGGCTCCTGAGCAGGGCGGGCAGGCGCTGCGATGGGGGCTACGCGTAGGGCGGCGCTCCTCCGGGGTGGGCTGGGGCTACCCCATGGGCGGCACAGCGCGGGGCGGGCTCCTCCATGGGACGGGCCGGAGCTCCTCCTTCAGCGGCGGTCAGATGGCGATGGGAATGTAGGTTGAGACGAGTCGCGTACTCGCGTGAGGAAGGAGGAGGTAGGGGAACGTGGTGGGACCTGCTGCAAATTCCTGTACGCTGTGTAGGTGGGCCTGTTCGGTCGTCGCTAGCTCACCCGGAGGATCGATCCTCTGGAGGCGCGCTAGCATTTTCCTTATTACTACTACTACTACAGTATTTCGTTTCGTCTCTGTATTTTGCTGGTTAGTACTCCGATATAGTGTGACAATGTCGTGGGTGAAAGGAAATGCTTTCAGGTACTCCCTCCGTTCGGAATTACTTGTCGTAGAAATGGATGTATGTAGACGTATTTTAGTTCTAGATACATCCATTTTCAAGACAAGTAATTCCGAACGAAGGAGTAGCAAAGAACAAATCGCCACTTACAGTAGAAACCAATCACATGCTAAGTACTGTCTGATTGATCAGAAGCAAGAGGAAAACACGATCATCCAACGAAATCCCGAGAACGACTCTCGAGTCTGAACAATCCCTGCACATCCATCTGCGAGATGAACGCATTGCTCATTGTGTGTGAAACTTCATTCCGGTCTTCAAGTTGAAACAATCTACTCCTACAAGGATTGTTCAGGTTCTGTTTCTTTTTTTCATGCGCCAAAAGGAGCCGGCTTCCGGTACCAAAGGGTAACACAACAAATAGTTTCTCTAACTAATACCAAAAAAGGTATCAACCGAGAAGAAAAGCAAAAGCAAACTAAAGTTTAGAAAGATCAAACATAAAACCGATTAACGCAACCGCAGTCGCCACTAAGTTTAGATAGACTCGTATTACAACTCAAAATAGGAAACGGTTTGAGACAGCCATCCAGACAATGAATCCTGATGTTTGGATCAGCCTTCAATCGATTGTCGCATGCTGTCTTCTTCTATCTCCAGTGGTTGCTCGATTCATTGGTTCAGTTTCTTTGAACGTGAACTTCATTTTCGTCTAGCAGATGCGTTCATAATCATCAACGGACCAGAACATTGTGATCTCCCTAGAAGACATGTACACCGAAATCACCTCCCAGCTTAGGAGGCACGACAAACAGTGGCGGAGCTAGACCATTTGAAATCAGGGTGCACAGAGGGTACTATAATAGATAAAAAGACAAATTTATGGGGTGTATATGTGGTGAAAATAATGATAATATTACAAAGAAATTTTTCCTAGGGGATGTCATGTGCACCCGACTGGCTAGCCTTGGCTCCGCCCTGTGACGGCGAAGCCGACTCCCAACATTACAAGCTACCCTAATAAAAATGGGCAACTTCTACGGTACCTTTTACTACTCCCCAAATAAGACTAGTATAATCTCATCTAACGGCTGAGAAAATTTTGGCCCAGTTAGCCCAACTTATAATTATTTGGGAAAAATACTAACAAATTAGGCCCAACTTCTAATTCTTTCTCGATCTGGGTGAGAATTAATCGTCCACAGCTGCTAGCCTGCTACCGAGCGCGACGGCGAGGATGGCCAGGAGCGCGAGCGCCGCCGCTGTGACGGAGGCGGCCCCTCACGGGCGTGGCGGAGTGTAGTGGCCTCGTAATTCGGCCGCAGCTTGGGAGCGGTTTGACGACCTCTGGCGGTAAAGGACCAATGGCCTGGTCGCAGAGCATCGGGCTGGCCTGGACATGGTGCTTCCCTGCTAGCCCCGGTGCCAAATGAACGGTGGCACGGTGCACCAATTATTTAATTTGATAATTAAAGCGGTTTGATTTATGATATCGGTTTATGCTAATCAATGCAGTTTACCTAGCGCCTCCACAACCTGAGACGTGGAGGCCGATTAGGGCCGCCTGAATAGGCGCTAGGCCTCCATGCGCGCGGGTGCTGGATCACCATGGCCGCCGCATCGGCCGTCTTCCACATAGCCAGGGCCAGCCGAACCAACAATCCTGCACGAGCCAAGGAAGGCCATGGCCCGCCCAGCAGCACGGCGGACACCGCCTCCGCCGACTCCTGCCACCAGGTCAAGGGCGTCGCCTTCCTCAGCACTCCGATCCGATACTCGTGGCATATATCCCGGAGGAACGCGCTCGACGACGACGAACGCCGGACTAAGGAGGCGATGCGAAGGAGGGGTTGGAGGGGACATACGGGATTTAGGATGAGATTTGGGATCGATGAATGAAGTTGACCAGGTGTGGGGTCGGGCGGCGCTACGTTGGGGCTGGAAGGATTTTGGGCCGGGCCCCGACACCGGCCTGTTATACTAGTGCTGATTTGATGAGTAGTATAATTTATACTAGTCTTCTTTTTAGCACTAGTATAATCTGTTTAGGGCCTTTATATCCACTCAAATGAATGGTTGTTATTCATTTGAGGGTACCTTAAAACAGCTCTAAAAATGGAGAGAATTCCTCATTTGACACAACTTCCAAATATGATTCCTTATTTGACACAAAACCTTTTCACTCCCTTATTTGACACGTAGCGTAAATATTTTTGCCTTATATGAGACTAGTGCATTTTGATAGCAAACAGTGTTAGTTGAAGACTAGAAAGATGCTTTTGCCCCTAGTGACAAACAAATTACAAAACAAATGTTGTTGTATTGCTCAGGGTTAAAATACCAAACAGGGCCCAAAACATGTTAGCTAGTCATGGAATCAATTTTATTTCAACAACACAGTACTGTTTACGTGCGTCAGGCTAAAAGCAGAAGTCCAGCACGCATACAGGCGGGACGAAGTAGGTAGGACAGGAGGGACGCGCTGTAGTCGCCGAACCGTGACTAGCTGCTAATAACCTGAAGACAAAGCACTGAAACTGGATTGCGAGAGAGAGTTTGTGCGCAAATTAACATCCTGCGGCTCTTTTGTTTTTTCGTTCTTTTTTTATCGATCTAAAGTACATGCAAGAGCATCCAGCTACTGATCCTAATCTCACGCCTCGCCCATCCTGCTGCTCCGCCAGCACACCTCATTGCTGGATGTAGAGCAGGCCACGAGCACTGCACCGCACGCCTTCTCACTGGACTAGGCCCCCCGTGCTCGTCGGCAAGCACGCCGATGCCCAGTGCGTCTCCTTCCTAAACGTCAAGGGTATTTTAGTCCACCCTAAAAACATTTGACGGAATGACATGACAGACGGATCAAACGGCAGTGTCATATAAGGAAAAAATTACACTTATGAATTACTCCCTCCGTCTCAAAATATAAGATGTTTTAGCTTTGTGAAGCAAATGTATCTAGTTCTCTTTTAGTGTGTACGTTCGCTTGAACCTATACACTAAAAGAGGACTAGATACATTTACTTCACAAAGCTAAAACATCTTATATTTTGGGACGGAGGGAGCACTACACCACGTCCTCAAATAGATGGCACTCAAAAGTGCCTTCTAAAGTATCAAAAGTGCCTATAATTGTTTCTAAAGGCATAAAAAGAAGTGCTAGGGAATGTTTAGACTAGAAAGGTATTTAGTGACACTCCTAAAAAGTGCCTTCTAAAGTGAGATTTAGAGGCACTATTGATTTTGCCTCTATATATCTTTGGGGGCAACATGAAAAGTGCCTTCTAAAGTTAGAGGAAGGCACTTTGATATTACCTCTTTATTTCTTTCTAGGCAATTTCAAAAGTGCCTTCTAAAGTGAGATTTAGAGGCACTATTTAGATTGTCTATATTTATCTTTGTAGGCAATTTCAAAAGTGCCTTCTAAAGCAACATGTGGAGGCACAATTAATATTGCCTCTATTCCTTCTAAGACAAATTCAATAGTGCCTACTGTAGTTATATTAGAGGCACTTTTCATGCACCATTTCCAATACAAATCCATTACAGCCATGCTTTTACACAGATAGTACAACAGCTATAAACTTTACATTTCAATTTAGATTTCAAATCAACCACGACATTCCGTTTACAATTCAAATCAAAATCAACCACACCAACATTCAGTTTCGACCTAACAATGAAGATCTAGCAGGAGCACATGATCTCCAGCAGCAGCAGCTCGCCTGCTCCTCCCCACGCGACAGCTCGACAAGAAAATTAATGGCCAGAAGAAATATTTAACGCAATTTAACTCTGAAAGAAAATAAGCTTGACAAGAAGCAAGTTACACTCGAGTTCTAGGCTTGTAGACAGCCTCTTGGCCCCGATGTGCATAGTAAATACAATAACAATTTAACAGAAAGATCAGAATAGAAAGAGGAAATAGACAACTTTGTGAATTAACAGAAAGTTGGTTTCAGTCCCAACTTTGTGAAGTAGTTGCAGCTAGGATCAGAGTTGAGGATTTCTCAAGTTATATGGTACTTCATGTAGTTGTGAATTAACAGAGCAATATCACTAACTGAACTCCTGTACTGAGAAATACTTGGCAAGAGAGTACACTACTTTGATGATCATAATGTTTTTAGTGTTATAACATGCACTTATTGAAAATCAGATCATCTAAAGCAAGCACTAGAGCAGCAGAAGTCACAAATAACCAAGTAATCAATAGACGAACAAGTAAGGCATCTCAATACACATGCCACTGGGAAATCTATATTTTACATGTGTAAAACTGAGCATATCATGGTCCACAATCATGTAATAATCCACTACAGCAGCTACAGATCATTGTAAATGACTAAATCATAACAATTATCATCATCACAACAACTGAATATGAAACCATCAGCGTAGACACTAAAAATCATAACTGTCCAACAGCAAATGTTTTTCCAATAAATTTAAGTTTTTCCAATATATTATTTCTCAGGCTACTAATATCAAATCTGGAAAATGAACCACATACTAATATCGGGGTACTAATACAAATATAGTAATAGCAATGGAATATGGTGATACCTGCAACGTCTGGATGTATTTCTTTGATCTGTCCAGGTCTTTTTTGCCCAAACTTAATTCAAAATAATCTCCTCTATCCATGTCCTGGAAGCAGCAAGCTTCAGCTCAGTATAGAAAAACAATGATGTCAAAAGAACATTCTTCAGCAAACCATGACAGACTGAAAGCAAAAGATCAAAAAGACTCATGGTGTGATTTAATTCAGCGAAGTATGGTTATTACTGTAGCATAAAACACAGAAGAGAAGAATAGAAAAAGTTACCGGTTGCCCCTGGTAAACCTTCTCGATTGCTTCACTAGCAGCACTAGCTTTTAAGATAGCATCGCTGGAGGCACTTGATTCCACGCCATACCCAGAAGCACGCCACTGGGGCAAACCTCCATCCAAAACCCAGACTTTGTCATGTCCATAAGCACGAAACATCCTGGCATCAAGAGAGCAACCATCAGAGTAGGAACGAACCATATTGCAAATGTATTGGTAAGGAAACTCTAATAATTTAAGAACATATAAGAACAATAGTCTCTTGTTTCTGCCATAATTCTGCTCTAACTTGTTTTAATTAGTTCCGTGGAAGGAAAAAAATAAAGAAACTTACCACCAAACACGAGCGGCGCTAAATAGCCCCTTTCCATCGTAAACATCTTTGCTGTAGATGCCAAGGGAAGATACAGCAGCATAAAATGCTTTTTCAGATGGCAGCATGTGTGGCAACTGAATAAAAAAAGAATACATTAAGTTCATGTGACTGTTGAAAATAGCAAGTGAAGATCAACATCTGAGTCGCCGGAACGACGCCGGCGACAACCATCTGAGGCGGCACACGGCGCGGTGATGTTCAGGACGCGGTTGAGAGGGAGGAAGGGCTGGGGAGGTTGGCCTGCTCACCAGGAGTGCGACGGAAGGATCGGGGAGGCCGGAGGGAGCAGCGGCGGCGGCGCCATGGTCAACGGCACGGCGGCCAGAGCTCGGGAAGACTGCGTCGCGGTCGTCGACGGCGGCCGCGGCCCGTGTTAGACGGCGGAGAAGGAGGGTTCGCGGGGCTCGAATCTGGCCGCGCCTCCGTGATTCCTTCGCTGGGGTGAGAGAGTTGACTACGGCGAACTCAGCTGGCCTCCGGATTACTACTCCGTTTCGGAACCCACAAAAAGGGTACCAGGCCGTTTCGGGATAGTCCTATGCGGTTATTGCCGTTCCATATATATGCATACGATCGGAACAAACCACCAGAGCAGGACTACGGGGCACCGACTATCACGCTTCACGCGATCCAGAGAGATCCAGAGAGCTTGCATCAATCAATCAATGGCGTCGCCGTTGTCTGAGATTCCCGAGGACGTGCTACACCTCATCATCGACGGCCTCGTTTCCTCCACTGATCGACGTGGCCTCGTCTCCACGGCGTGGTCTGGACTACGCCGGCTCCTCCACTTCTCCGATGGCTTCGAGACGGCGCGCCGTGCCCGGCACTCGGCCTCTGCCGATCGCGCTCGCTTCCGCGCCGTGTGTCGTTCGTGGCACTTGGCTATGAGCCGGCACGTTCCGGCTCCAAGGCAGATCCCATGGATTGTCATGTCCGATGGCTCGTTCCTCACACCTTCGGACGTTGTTGGCACCTCGCCCGCGCGCATCCCCTCCTTGCCCAGGAACGTGAGATGCGTAGCCTCGGCTGATGGTTGGCTCCTCCTCGACCGCACGGATGTCAGGAAGAAGACGCATAGCTACTTCTTGCATGATCCCTTCACCAACACGACTGTGCCGCTCCCAGAGCTTGACGCTGTGATCGGCCATGCTTCTGAGCTTTTCGGGGTCCACAAACTGCGTATGCGGACGACCCCTTACGACATCATAGTCGTCATGACCAATAATTGGAATTATCCTATCATCTTGATCCGGCCAGGGAAAGGTGTGTGGTTGCCTAAGCCACAAACTGCTCCCTTCATCTACATCGTTGACACTGCATTTCTTGGAGACAAGCTATATGGAATCACTCAAGCCGAGGATCTTGTCTCTTTTGGTATAGATTTCGACAACAAAGGCGTACCCACCATCACAACTATCGAGCGCCTCATCAGGCACCCACCGGGAAATTATTGGTTCAAAGTGTGGAGCGATGATAATGGAAATTTTGACTCCGCGAACAATGATACGGGAAATATAGACGAGGTCGCCAATAATGAGGAACAGAGCAAAGATGACACCATAGAGCAACGCCGGAAGAAAACCGGCGATGACATGATTCTTGAAGGCGTTACTGCTTGGTCGGATGATGAGGATGAAGTTAGGGACCACTGGTACTTAGTCGAGTCATGTGGAAAACTATTAATGGTGATACGACAAGTTCGAGTGCCCCCCTATAATAGCAGCTTCACTCTCAAGGTAGAGGTTTATGAGGCGGATGCCTGCAAAGGTGCCCACTGCTGGGTGCCGATTGTTGGTGGGCTAGGCAGCCAAACGCTTTTCATCAGCAGATTCTTCTGCAAGTCTATTTCAACTTGTGATGAGGCGGACCAAGATGCTATTCATTTTATCGACACGGGGGAGAAATACAACATGAAGTCACAAACTATGAGCAAGACATGGAGGGGCATTGAATACTTTGAGTCCATGTGGATCTTTTCTCCCGAGCTAGTGGTTTAATACTAGTATCTGTTTTTGAACCAAAGTTCAATAGTATTTGTAACGACTTAGGAAAATTTCATACTATGTAACAATATGCCATTTGTTAGATATAAGTACCCACGGAGTGTTTTTTCATCGCACAATATTCCTCCTTTGTTTTAAAAGACACTGTACAATGTTTTTTTGGCGGGGTACCCTATGCAATGTCGTAAGAAAAGCAATCTTATGCAAAATTGAACTTTAAAAACATATGAGGTTACGCAAAGTCGTAACCTAGACTACCAAGTCTCCACATCAAAACAATAAAAGAAAACTACTATCACGTTGCATTGAACATATAAACCCAGCTACCCAACCCGCCATTCTAGCGCCATCCCGGTTTCAAATTCATCCTAAACACTCGATTTGCCTCGCTGGCCAGCGACGTCATACCTTTCATCGTGGTGGTAAACATCCGTTCGCTCGTTCTTCTGTACTCCAAGTAACCGGGCTAGAGCGACTGACACATGGGCCATCCTTGCGCGCGGCCAGCCTCGCAGCGGCCGGTGTGTGCATGCTTCTGTCCGGGTGAAAAGCAGGGCGAATTGATCGTGGGTTGGCAGGGTGCTTTTTAACCGTCATCGTTTGCACCCAGCGGCCATCCGTGAAAATATCTCCTCTCCCTTGCCTTCTCTCACGTGCTCTCCCCTCCCCTGATCCCCTCCTTCCCTACCGTCACGCCGCCGGCTCCACGCAGCGGCCGACGCGGCCTTCTCTCCCCGGCGCTCGAGGTACAGCAGCGGCTGCGGCACTTCTCGGCCCAGCCGGATCCGGTGCAGGTCGTCGGCATCACGCGCCGCGTGCCGTGATTCTGGATCGGGCGCAGATCTTGCCACCTATCCTCCTCCTCTCTCTCTCCCATGTCGCCATTGTTGCAAGGAGCAGGGGAGATAGGTGCCGAGGACAAGAAGCAACGGGTTGGTCAGGGTGGGCTTGAGCTGCTGGGGAGATGGAGGAGGCCGTCGTGGTTCGTCATGGAGGCGGCGCCGCCGGCAAGCTGGTTGAGGTACGTGTCAGATCCGTTGGTCCTTATAGTTGTTCGTTCTCCTAATCTCCTCACATACCATGTGTTTCCCCTTTCCTCCCTCAATGTGACAGGGAATACATCGTTTCTACCTATATTACTACTGGCTTGCAAGCTTTAAGGAGATTTTAATATGTTTGTCATTCATATATCTGGCCTTGTGTGACGATTTTTTTGTTAATTGCCAATGCTTTATTTCAGAAAACCAAATCTGCACCATGCCGCCTCACCCTCTCATATTACTGTTTCATCCCTTTGATAGTTTTTTAGGTTTGTCCTTGTCCTTCTTCCCTTAGCGCTGCACTTTTCTACCCTATATTGTTTATTGCTTATTATCGTGTTAATTCCTTTCTATTCCTGGTTTTTCCGGGTGTCGTGTTTGTGTGTTTGTTTTTGTGATACTGCTTATATGTGTGACTACCGTATGATCGTATATATATGCTGAAAAGTAAAATGATTTTTCCTTTGCACAATACATAATTTGCAGTGAGATGGTAGTACATCAGTGTATTTACAGGAAAAAACGATGGTCGTATATATGCTGAAAAGAATTAAGGCTGAAAAGAAAGAACATTCATCTACTATTTCTTGATATACGCTATCGTATATTGCTTCTCTACTTGCTCAAAATCAAATTTGCATCTATGAAAAGGTAAGAAATTAAGGGCAGCGAGATGGCAGTAGATTGGCATGTTTACAGAAAAAACAAATAGCCGTGCAAGTTTGAAAGAACATCTTTTTACTATTCCTTGCTATATGCATATTTCCCATCTTCTTCCTTCAGAATCAAATGTGCCTACTAAAGGATAAGAAATGAAGGCTGCAATCTAAGAATACATTTATTTGCCATTCTGAATTTCTATCACAGCACAGAGGAATGAGGAATGGATACATGAGGCATGGCGTAAGCGTAGGGGTCAGCCAGGGCACGACGCAAGAGTCTGCCCATCTCCTCTCAAAGTTAGTTCTTGCTCTGTCCCCACTACCTCGCCTACCAACTCTCTGATAGAGTATTTTATTTCTGCAATGTATTATATTCTTTGAAGCAATTGCAAATTTTCCATAGCTTCTTGGCATACTATGGATTTAATTCTTTGCGAGAACAAGCAAAAGATAGTAGCAGTTTCTTTCAGTTACAATTTCGGAAAGGTTTGCCGACTAAATGTAGAAATATGAGCAAAAGGGGCCATGCTAATTAATGTTGGCCAGGCTCAGGAGTAAAGTTATACAGATTTTGATTTGCAAGTTATTTTGTCCAGCACGAAAGGCACTAATGCGTCCCGAAAACCTAGCGCACAAAGGACCAATCCTTCCCTTCATCGAGCCCCATTCGAGTCCGCGCCGTTCAGCATCTCCATCCTCCCCTGCTCGTCGACCCTCCGGCCCCACGGCCTCTCACGCCGCCGCCTTCTTCCCTGGACGGCTTCCCCGACGCTCGTGGTGCAGCAGCGGCCATTGCAGTAGGTTAGTTAAGCTTGCTTGCCTAACTTGCTATGGATGAATGGTGTGTCTCACCAGGAAACATTAGATTAATGAATTACTTGGCCTCTACAAATTTCGAAATATTGGTTCGGGATATATTAATTTCCACTCCTTATTGTTCATGGCATAAACAAGCACTATAAAAGGCCACAAGTAGAAACTTAGGTCAAGTTATTGCTGGATGTAGCCTGCTTTGTTCAATTGAAATATATTTGCAACATGAGCTCGTTGTTGATCGTTACTCTCGATTGAGGAATGGGAAAAAATCACATCTTGTGGTGTTTACTACTTTTTGCATTGTCAAATTGAAAATGTTCTGCAAAAAATAGTAGGTTTCCCTTTCAATAGTTCATTTTATCAGTCCAGTTGTATCGACAGTTCAATTTTTGTTGGTCTGGGCATAGCAAGGGAGGTCCCCCATATTTGATGAGTGGCTTGAAGCTGAACTTCTGTATTTACCTGTACTTCCTATGCATCTAATATGACCTATAAATTTAAACAGAATTTCATGAGTTGCAAGTTGCAGCTTATTTTCTTGTACAGTCTTGCTATTTGATTATTCTCCTTATGCCTCCACCCTGTAATATTCTCCCAATGTCCGATCCATGAACTCACAGAAAACATTAGGTTCTATGCCAAGTTGTTGGCACCGTATATATACTGAAAGTGGAGTGGTAATAGTTGAACTTTTTTCTTCCCCTTGTAGTAACACAGACTGTTGGGGAACGTTGCAGAAAATTAAAATTTTTCCTACGGTTTCACCAAGATCCATCTATGAGTTCATCTAGCAACGAGTATTCAGATTAGATAGCATCTACATACCACTTTGTAGATCGCAACGGAAGCGTTCGAGTGAACCTGGATGAGGTAGTCGTACTTGCCGTGATCCAATTCACCGATGATCTAGTACCGAACGGACGGCACCTCCGCGTTCAACACACGTACGGGACGGGAGACGTCTCCTCCTTCTTGATCCAGCAAGGGGGAAGGAGAGGTTGAGGAAGATCCAGCACGACGGTGTGGTGGTGGATGCAGCAGAACTCCGGCAGGGCTTCGCTAAGCAACTACGGGAGGAGGAGGAGGTGTTGCAGGGAGGAGGGAGTGCCAGGGAAATAGGGTGCGGCCACCCCTCCCTCCCCTCCCTTTATATAGATGCATTAGAGGGGGGGGGAGGGCGCAGCCTTGCCCCTTCCTCCAAGGAAGGGGTGCGGCCAAGAGGGGGGAGGAGTCCATCCTCCCCAAGGCACCTCGGAGGTGCCTTCCCCTCTTTGGACTCTCCCTCCTCCAAGTTTCCTTGGCGCATGGGCCCTTGGGGCTGGTTCCCCTTGGCCCAAGCAGGCCAAGGCGCACCCCTAAGGCCCATGTGGCCCACCAAGGCAGGTGGCTCCACCTGGTGGACCCCGGGACCCCTCCGGTGGTCCCGGTACAATACCGATAACACCAAAACTTGTCCCGATGGCCAAAATAGCACTTCCTATATATAATTCTTTACCTCCGGACCATTCCGGAACTCCTCGTGACGTCCGGGATCTCATCCGGGACTCCGAACAACATTCGGGTTACTGCACATACATATCTTCACAACCCTACCGTCACCGAACCTTAAGTGTGTAGACCCTATGGGTTCGGGAGACATGCAGACATGACCGAGACGGCTCTCGGGCAATAACCAACAGCGGGATCTGGATACCCATGTTGGCTCCCACATGCTCCACGATGATCTCATCGAATGAACCACGATGTCAAGGATTCAATTAATCCCGTATACGATTCCCTTTGTCAATCGGTATTTTACTTGCCCGAGATTCGATCGTCGGTATCACAATACCTCGTTCAATCTCGTTATCGGCAAGTCACTTTTCTCGTACCGTAATGCATGATCCCGTGATCAAACACTTTGATCACATTGAGCTCATTATGATGATGCATTACCGAGAGGGCCCGGTGATACCTCTCCGTCAGGCGGAGTGACAAATCCCAGTCTCGATCCATGTAACCCAACAGACACTTTCAGAGATACCCGTAGTATACCTTTATAGTCACCCAGTTACGTTGTGACGTTTGGCACACCCAAAGCACTCCTACGGTATCCGGGAGTTACATGATCTCATGGTCTAAGGAAAGGATACTTGACATTGGAAAACTCCAGCAAACGAACTATGTGATCTTATGCTATGTTTAGGATTGGGTCTTGTCCATCACATCATTCTCCTAATGATGTGATCCCGTTATCGATGACATCCAATGTCCATAGTCAGGAAACCATGACTATCTGTCGATCAACGAGCTAGTCAACTAGAGGCTCACTAGGGACATGTTGTTGTCTGTTATTCACACATGTATTACGATTTCCGGTTAACACAATTATAGCATGAATAAAGACAATTATCATGAATAAGGAAATATAATAATAATGCTTTTATTATTGCCTCTAGGGCATATTTCCAACAGTCTCCCACTTGCACTAGAGTCAATAATCTAGTTACATTGTGATGAATCAAACACCCATAGAGTTCTGGTGCTGATCATGTTTTGCCTTAGGGAGAGGTTTAGTCAACGGATCTGCGACATTCAGATCCGTGTGCACTTTACAAATTTCTATGTCTCCATCTTGAACATTTTCACGAATGGAGTTGAAGCGACGCTTGATGTGCCTAGTCTTCTTGTGAAACCTGGGCTCCTTTGCAAGTGCAATAGCTCCAGTGTTGTCACAGAAGAGCTTGATTGGCCCCGACGCATTGGGTATGACTCCGAGGTCGGTGATGAACTCCTTCACCCAAATTGCTTCATGTGCTGCCTCCGAGGCTGCCATGTACTCCGCTTCACATGTAGATCCCGCCACGACGCTTTGCTTGCAACTGCACCAGCTTACTGCCCCACCATTCAAAATATACACGTATCCGGTTTGTGACTTAGAGTCATCCAGATCTGTGTCGAAGCTAGCGTCGACGTAACCTTTTACGACGAGCTCTTCGTCACCTCCATAAACGAGAAACATTTCCTTAGTCCTTTTCAGGTACTTCAGGATATTCTTGACCGCTGTCCAGTGTTCCTTGCCGGGATTACTTTGGTACCTACCTACCAAACTTACGGCAAGGTTTACATCAGGTCTGGTACACAGCATGGCATACATAATAGAACCTATGGCTGAGGCATAGGGGATGACGCTCATCTCTTCTATATCTTCTGCCGTGGTCGGACATTGAGCTGAGCTCAATTTCACACCTTGTAACACAGGTAAGAACCCTTTCTTAGATTGATCCATATTGAATTTCTTCAATATCTTATCAAGGTATGTGCTTTGCGAAAGACCTATGAGGCGTCTCGATCTATCTCTATAGATCTTGATGCCTAATATATAAGCAGCTTCTCCAAGGTCCTTCATTGAAAAACTTTTATTCAAGTAGGCCTTAATGCTGTCCAAGAGTTCTATATCATTTCCCATCAAAAGTATGTCGTCTACATATAATATGAGAAATGCTACAGAGCTCTCACTCACTTTCTTGTAAACACAGGCTTCTCCATAAGTCTGTGTAAACCCAAACGCTTTGATCATCTCATCAAAGCGAATGTTCCAACTCCGAGATGCTTGCACCAGCCCATAAATCGAGCGTTGGAGCTTGCACACCTTGTCAGCATTCTTAGGATCGACAAAACCTTCTGGCTGGATCATATACAATTCTTCCTTAAGGAAACCATTAAGGAATGCCGTTTTGACGTCCATTTGCCATATCTCATAATCATAGTATGCGGCAATTGCTAACATGATTCGGACGGACTTCAGCTTCGCTACCGGTGAGAAAGTCTCATCGTAGTCAACCCCTTGAACTTGTCGATAACCCTTAGCGACAAGCCGAGCTTTATAGATGGTCACATTACCATCCGCGTCTGTCTTCTTCTTAAAGATCCATTTATTTTCTATGGCTCGCCGTTCAACGGGCAAGTCAGTCAAAGTCCATACTTCATTTTCATACATGGATCCTATCTCGGATTTCATGGCTTCCAGCCATTTGTCGGAATCCGGGCCCGCCATTGCTTCCTCATAGTTCGAAGGTTCACCGTTGTCTAACAACATGATCTCCAAGACAGGGTTGCCGTACCACTCTGGTGCGGAACGTGTCCTTGTGGACCTTCGAATTTCAGTAGGAGCTTGATCAGAAGCATCTTGATCATCATCATTAATTTCCTCTCTAGTCGGTGCAGGCACCTCAGAAACGTTTTCTTGAGTTTCGCCATTTTCCGGTTCAAGAGGTAACACTTCATCAAGTTCTACTTTCCTCCCACTTACTTCTTTCGAGAGAAACTCTTTCTCTAAAAAGGATCCATTCTTGGCAACAAAGATCTTGCCTTCGGATCTGAGGTAGAAGGTATACCCAACAGTTTCTTTAGGGTATCCTATGAAGACGCATTTTTCCGACTTGGGTTCGAGCTTTTCAGGTTGAAGTTTCTTGACATAAGCATCGCATCCCCAAACTTTTAGAAACGACAGCTTAGGTTTCTTTCCAAACCATAATTCATACGGTGTCGTCTCAACGGATTTTGACAGAGCCCTATTTAAAGTGAATGCGGCAGTCTCTAAAGCATAGCCCCAAAAAGATAGCGGTAAGTCGGTAAGAGACATCATAGATCGCACCATATCTAATAGAGTGCGATTATGACGTTCGGACACACCATTACGCTGAGGTGTTCCAGGCGGCGTGAGTTGTGAAACTATTCCACATTTTCTTAAGTGTGTGCCAAATTCATGACTCAAGTATTCTCCTCCACGATCTGATCGTAGAAACTTGATCTTTCTATCACATTGATTTTCAACCTCACTCTGAAATTCCTTGAACTTTTCAAAGGTTTCAGACTTGTGTTTCATTAAGTAGATATACCCATATCTACTCAAGTCATCAGTGAGGGTGAGAACATAACGATAGCCACCGCGAGCCTCAACACTCATTGGACCGCACACATCGGTATGTATGATTTCCAATAAGTTGGTTGCTCGCTCCATTGTTCCTGAGAACGGAGTCTTGGTCATTTTACCCATGAGGCATGGTTCGCACGTGTCAAATGATTCATAATCAAGAGACTCTAAAAGTCCATCTGCATGGAGCTTCTTCATGCGTTTGACACCTATGTGACCAAGGCGGCAGTGCCACAAATATGTGGGACTATTGTTATCAACTTTAACTCTTTTGGTACTCACACTATGAATATGTGTATCATCACGTACGAGATTCATCAAGAATAAACCATTAACCATTGGAGCATGACCATAAAACATATCTCTCATATAAATAGAACAACCATTATTCTCGGATTTAAATGAGTAGCCATCTCGAATTAAGCGAGATCCAGATACAATGTTCATGCTCAAACTTGGCACTAAATAACAATTATTGAGGTTTAAAACTAATCCCGTAGGTAAATGTAGAGGCAGCGTGCCGACGGCGATCACATCGACCTTGGAACCATTCCCGACGCGCATCGTCACCTCGTCCTTTGCCAGTCTCTGTTTATTCCGCAGCTCCTGCTTTGAGTTACAAATGTGAGCAACTGCACCGGTATCAAATACCCAAGAGCTACTATGAGTACTGGTAAGGTACACATCAATTACATGTATATCATATATACCTTTGGTTTTGCCGGCCTTCTTGTCCGCTAAGTATTTGGGGCAGTTCCGCTTCCAGTGACCACTTCCCTTGCAATAAAAGCACTCAGTTTCGGGCTTGGGTCCATTCTTTGGCTTCTTCCCGGCAACTTGCTTACCGGGCGCGTCAACTTCCTTGCCGTCCTTCTTGAAGTTCTTTTTATCCTTGCCCTTCTTGAACTTAGTTGTTTTATTCACCATCAACACTTGATGCTCCTTCTTGATTTCTACCTCTGCTGATTTCAGCATAACATATACTTCAGGAATGGTCTTTACCATCCCCTGCATATTGTAGTTCATCACAAAGCTCTTGTAGCTAGGTGGAAGCGACTGGAGGATTCTGTCAATGACCGCTTCTTCCGGGAGATTAACTTCCAGTTGAGTCATGCGGTTGTGCAACCCAGACATTTTGAGTATGTGTTCACTGACAGAACTATTTTCCTCCATCTTACAGCTAAAGAATTTGTCGGAGACTTCATATCTCTCGACCCGGGCATGAGCTTGGAAAACCATTTTCAGCTCTTCGAACATCTCATATGCTCCATGTCTCTCAAAACGCTTTTGGAGTCCCGGCTCTAAGCTGTAAAGCATGCCGCACTGAACGAGGGAGTAATCATCGCGGCGTGACTGCCAAGCGTTCATAACATCTTGTTCTGCAGGGAGAATAGGTGCGTCACCCAGCGGTGCTCTTAGGACATAATCTTTCTTGGCAGCTATGAGGATGATCCTCAGGTTCCGGACCCAGTCCGTATAGTTTCTACCATCGTCTTTCAGCTTGGTTTTCTCTAGGAACGCGTTGAAGTTGAGGACTACATTGGCCATTTGATCTACAAGACATATTGTAAATATTTAGACTAAGTTCATGATAATAAAGTTCATTTAATCAAATTATTTAATGAACTCCCACTTAGATAGACATCCCTCTACTAGTCATCTAAGTATTACATGATCCGAGTCAACTAGGCCGTGTCCGATCATCACGTGAGACGGACTAGTCAACATCGGTGAACATCTTCATGTTGATCGTATCTTCTATACGACTCATGCTCGACCTTTCGGTCTTCTGTGTTCCGAGGCCATGTCTGTACATGCTAGGCTCGTCAAGTCAACCTAAGTGTTTTGCGTGTGTAAATCTGTCTTACACCCGTTGTATGCGAACGTAAGGACCTATCACACCCGATCATCACGTGGTGCTTCGGAACGACGAACCTTAGCAACGGTGCACAGTTAGGGTGAACACTTTCTTGAAATTATTATGAGGGATCATCTTATTTACTACCGTCGTCCTAAGTAAACAAGATGCAAAACATGATAAACATCACATGCAATCAAATAATAAACGTGACATGATATGGCCAATATCACATAGCTCCTTCGATCTCCATCTTGGGGCTCCATGATCATCTTGTCACCGGCTTGACACCATGATCTTCATCATCATGATCTTCATCATCGTGTCTCCATGAAGTTGCTCGCCAACTATTACTTCTACTACTATGGCTAACGCGTTTAGCAATAAAGTAAAGTAATTTACATGGCGATTCTCAATGACACGCAGGTCATACAAAAATAAAGACAACTCCTATGGCTCCTGCCGGTTGTCATACTCATCGACATGCAAGTCGTGATTCCTATTATAATAGCATGAACATCTCATACATCACATATAGATCATTCATCATACATCACAACTTTGGCCATATCATATCACAAAGCACTTGCTGCAAAAACAAGTTAGACGTCCTCTAATTGTTGTTGCAAGTTTTACGTGGCTGAATTAGGGTTCTAGCAAGAACGTTTTCTTACCTATGTAAAAAGCCACAACGTGATTTGTCAACTTCTATTTACCCTTCATAAGGACCCTTTTCATCGAATCCGCTCCAACTAAAGTAGGAGAGACAGACACCCGCCAGCCACCTTATGCAACTAGTGCATGTTAGTCGGTGGAACCGGTCTCACGTAAGCGTACGTGTAAGGTTGGTCCGGGCCGCTTCATCCCACAATACCGCTGAAGCAAGATAAGACTAGTAGCGGCAAGATGAGTTGACAACATCTACGCCCACAACAAATTGTGTTCTACTCGCGCAAGAAGAACTACACATAGACCTAGCTCTGATACCACTGTTGGGGAACGTTGCAGAAAATTAAAATTTTTCCTACGGTTTCACCAAGATCCATCTATGAGTTCATCTAGCAACGAGTATTCAGATTAGATAGCATCTACATACCACTTTGTAGATCGCAACGGAAGCGTTCGAGTGAACCTGGATGAGGTAGTCGTACTTGCCGTGATCCAATTCACCGATGATCTAGTACCGAACGGACGGCACCTCCGCGTTCAACACACGTACGGGACGGGAGACGTCTCCTCCTTCTTGATCCAGCAAGGGGGAAGGAGAGGTTGAGGAAGATCCAGCACGACGGTGTGGTGGTGGATGCAGCAGAACTCCGGCAGGGCTTCGCTAAGCAACTACGGGAGGAGGAGGAGGTGTTGCAGGGAGGAGGGAGTGCCAGGGCAATAGGGTGCGGCCACCCCTCCCTCCCCTCCCTTTATATAGATGCATTAGAGGGGGGGGAGGGCGCAGCCTTGCCCCTTCCTCCAAGGAAGGGGTGCGGCCAAGAGGGGGGAGGAGTCCATCCTCCCCAAGGCACCTCGGAGGTGCCTTCCCCTCTTTGGACTCTCCCTCCTCCAAGTTTCCTTGGCGCATGGGCCCTTGGGGCTGGTTCACCTTGGCCCAAGCAGGCCAAGGCGCACCCCTAAGGCCCATGTGGCCCACCAAGGCAGGTGGCCCCACCTGGTGGACCCCGGGACCCCTCCGGTGGTCCCGGTACAATACCGATAACACCGAAACTTGTCCCGATGGCCAAAATAGCACTTCCTATATATAATTCTTTACCTCCGGACCATTCCGGAACTCCTCGTGACATCCGGGATCTCATCCGGGACTCCGAACAACATTCGGATTACTGCACATACATATCTTCACAACCCTACCGTCACCGAACCTTAAGTGTGTAGACCCTACGGGTTCGGGAGACATGCAGACATGACCGAGACGGCTCTCGGGCAATAACCAACAGCGGGATCTGGATACCCATGTTGGCTCCCACATGCTCCACGATGATCTCATCGAATGAACCACGATGTCAAGGATTCAATTAATCCCGTATACGATTCCCTTTGTCAATCGGTATTTTACTTGCCCGAGATTCGATCGTCGGTATCACAATACCTCATTCAATCTCGTTATCGGCAAGTCACTTTTCTCGTACCGTAATGCATGATCCCGTGATCAAACACTTTGATCACATTGAGCTCATTATGATGATGCATTACCGAGAGGGCCCGGTGATACCTCTCCGTCAGGCGGAGTGACAAATCCCAGTCTCGATCCATGTAACCCAACAGACACTTTCAGAGATACCCGTAGTATACCTTTATAGTCACCCAGTTACGTTGTGACGTTTGGCACACCCAAAGCACTCCTACGGTATCCGGGAGTTACATGATCTCATGGTCTAAGGAAAGGATACTTGACATTGGAAAACTCTAGCAAACGAACTATGCGATCTTATGCTATGTTTAGGATTGGGTCTTGTCCATCACATCATTCTCCTAATGATGTGATCCCGTTATCGATGACATCCAATGTCCATAGTCAGGAAACCATGACTATCTGTCGATCAACGAGCTAGTCAACTAGAGGCTCACTAGGGACATGTTGTTGTCTGTTATTCACACATGTATTACGATTTCCGGTTAACACAATTATAGCACGAATAAAGACAATTATCATGAATAAGGAAATATAATAATAATGCTTTTATTATTGCCTCTAGGGCATATTTCCAACACAGACATCGGTAGCAGGAGAAAGTATGTGACTTGGTTGAGTCAGCCAAGAAATATGGTGGTACAGTGCACATATTTCCTTCGATGCATGTCTCCGGCGACCCTGAATATAAATACTGCTATCATTTCTTACTGCACACTCTTTATTCAGAGGTGCTCTGAATTAGAACTCCCCATTGGCATATCTGCAGTTCCATGCTATACATCCCCCAAATGACGAAAATTAAGTTCAAGGGCATGTTTTTTTATATATGCTTGACTTAACTGGAGCTTAAATTTGTCATTTGTTTAATTACCAATCTGATTTATTCTTGACTCTTGATTGCAGCCGCTGGAACTGATGGATATTGACATGGGTAACAAAATAGTTGAAAGATTTCGTACCGACGAGGCTCTTGAGACTACAAACATTTCTTCACTCCTTGTACGAAAGGATTCTAGGACTAAGTTATAGGATTTTATATTTTAGTCGGATATTCCTTCTGTTAATATGTGCTCCTGTGCAATTTTTCATAGGCTTCTCTTTCCTTTTTCTGGTTACGATTTACAAAGCTGAGCAATAGTTTCTCTACTAATATAGCTTGTGTGAAAAACATCCGTCTTTAGGATGCTTTTGCGGCATGTGTAACTGCCTCACATTAGCCTATGCTTCTATCCGAGTTGTTTACTACTAAGACCATAATGGATCATGCTTTTTAACTGGCATATAAGTGTTGATGGAAAATGATGTCTTATTTTTTGCCTGGTAAATTTTAATTGGCGCATGCAATCCATGCTTCCCAATCTTTGGTGACAATGTTGTCAGGCCTAAAAATAGAAGTTTTCGATTTCCTCTCTCTGGTTTTTAGTTGGTTAGATGTTAATGCGTGGAAATGTATATGCTGATTTTTTTTCCTGTTTTAATAAATTGCTAATACGTGGATCTTGTCTGCTTTGCATGGACTATAGTATATATTCACAGACTTTGTCTGCTTGCTTCAAAACTAAAATGTGACTTTTACTTGCCTATTACCAAAGAAGATTTCATGCATGCCACATCAAGTCGCCATAGATGCCTCCAAGTGAAATTTCAGCGACGACAAGGTATATTTTCCCCAACACCTGATCTTCTTTAATCAGACCACCGTTCATTATTGCATATAGGCTTCTTACTCTGTGCCTGAATAAGCGATTGGTATCCACATGTTTGTTTCCATGTGTTCTACTGTCTTTCTGGTACTTGAAGCATAGTATGTTCATGTGTGCGACTACAGTTCCAACGAGTTGGAAGTCCTGTTGTTCTCAAAGTTTGCATGATATGCCCTTTAGAGAAATCTTTATCGAACATTTTAATTTTCCTCATACATGCTTATCATTTGGCATCATGTTATTTTGTGACACGGTAACTGAATATGCACACAAGAGGATCACTCTGGATGTGTAGGGAGGTATGAAGTAATAGCCATTTTTTTTCTCTGTGTAGATTTGGCATCATATTGCCCAGTAACTGAATATGCACGCAAGAGGATCACTCTGGATGATGGAAAATGCATTATCCGTGGTAAGAAGCTAACGGTGTCGCCCCATTTATACCACATTTAGGCATGATAATTAAATTAGCCTTCAAATTAAATAGATGTCCGCATTCATGGGTACATAGATGAGCTGAGCTACTATTTTCTTGTTTGGGAATGAGGTAACACTATACAAACAACATGTTGACACTCTAAACAGCTTAATACTAGACGGAAACAAAATTTCTCTTCCTACTATGTCTGTTCCATGAACAAGATGTTCGCAACAAGTGGTCAACAAATGGTATTCTGTTCCTGTCCTTTCTCCTTTTTATGAATCTTCATAGCTGCATCTTAACCATGCTTAATATCTATTGCAGTACTTTTCCACTCACTTCACACAAGAATATCTCAAGGGGCACATGCATGAAGAGCATACTAATTTGCTGATCAAAGCTGGAAACGGACCTGCCATCGTCATTGCTCGGCTTATCATACAATCACAAGAAGCTGGACTCAGTTCTTTGACATCGCAAATATGAAAGGAGGAGTGTCATATGCATTTGCCTTTGAGGAATTGGCGGGAGAACTCATATCATCGTGCACTCCCTTTGATAGCGTCATGAGCAACCACTGCCATCATCTCATAATATAGCTCAGGTTCAAGAACTAGGTCATGCACTACTTTTCTCGACCATATAATGTGCTCTGCGTCACCTTATTCTTTCAGCTCCAGTACTTCATAATATAGAGTAGATGAAACATCTTTTTAAATTGGTGTGGAAATACCAATGCAGATGGAGCTATGTAATCCAGCATGCTTTCTATCATGAGTTGGTCTCATGACTTTGTTTTTAGCCATCTTAGTACCATGCAATGGAATATATAACACTATGTTTGAACATCGTATCTAAATATTCTCTAAATACTCTTGCTTGGTTCCCTCTCGCCCTTTGCACCATCGGCACAACGGGTAAACCAATGTATGCTATTATCAAGCGATCTTATTACTTCATTTTAGTCTATCATGGTATCATCTATATTGTAATTAATGGGATATAAGTATCCATGAAGTTGGTTCAAAATCAGTCACATGTGCATGGGCTTGATCTCGCTTTTTGCGCCATGGACGCAACTGGTCATCTAGTAAAAAAGAAAGAGAGAGCGAGAACGATGCATGCATCAACAATGCATGAGCATCATTGTTTTGACTAGGCAGAATCATTGTTGGAAAATGATACAGAGAAGCGCTGCACCGTACGCTCTCTCGTGCGGCGCGTCACGGCCCGAAAAAGCACCGTGCCTATAGGAGCAGCCCACGCCTGGCCTATATCCCATCAAGCCCGCACCTTATCTCCTCGTCCTGCTCTCAACCACTTTTTTCGCATTCTCTCCTCGAAGACCGCCACGGGAAGGAAGGGCTAGGAAGAGGAGGAGGTCGCCGCGCCGGAGAGGACGGGAGGAGGAGGTCGCCGCCGTTGCGGAGCACACATCGGAGTCCGCTGCCGCCGCCGTGCCGCTGGAGAGGACGTCACTGCCGCCGTCGAAGAACGCGGGAGAGCACATCGGTAGGCTTCTCGAGGAGGCCGCCTCCCTCCTACGTGCTGGGCTAGCCAAGTCGGTGGGGGAGGGAAGGCTCCTCCTCCCTCCTAGCTGAATTGGAGAGGCAGAGGAGTCCCTCCTCCCCACTCCTTCCGGTGTGTTCTTTTTCCTTTCCAATTTGGCATGTGGAGTTTGAATCGGGTTGGTATACGGAGTTCTATTCGGTTCGCGAAACCGTGGCCTCTTGTGTCCGCCTATAAAAATGAGACCCCGGGGCAAGGCAAACAACACAACAAGCACACGTGTCCGTGCAGCCCCGGCCTCCACCCGCGCCCCGCCCGAGCCGCCGTCGCCCGGCCGTCGCCGCCACGCCGCTGCCCGCCGCCGCCGCCACGCCGCCGCCGGTCGCCGCCGCCCCTTCGCCGCCCACCGCCGTCGCCATCCCACGTCGCGTTGGCCGTCCCCGGTGCCCGGTGCTCCATCCTCTCCTCCTCCGGGATCACGTCTAGATCTTCGGATCTCGCCGGTGATCGCCAGAATCTCGTCGGAACCCTAGTTCCGGCAATCTCCGAAGGACCATCCGGGTGAAGCCCTACCGGAATTGCACCACGTTCATCGTCACTCCGCCATGACGTTGAAGTGATCTCTCTACCTCGCCGTGTATCCGCTGGAACGGAGAAGCGCCGACGTCGTATAGCTGTACGTGTGTATCACCTCGGAGGCGTTGCACTTGCGACGCTTGGATCATCTCGCGGATCACCAAGACTGAACATATCGTGATCGGACTTCGTCGACACCCTCCTTCAAGCTTCCGCTACTGATTTGCAACGGTATGTAAATCAAGTTATGCATGTTTGCATATTCATGTTTCGTTGCATGCATCTCCTAGATGGATATTGGCTAGGGTTTATTCGTTGTTGCGTAGGAATTTTTTTTGTTTTCCATGCTGCGAAACCCAACACAGATAACTATCTAGTAAAACCCCTCTCAAGTTAGCATGGGAGTGGCTTAATATTAACATTTTTCTTCTGTTCTTTTTTCATTATCTACCATATTTTCCTCAAAATTTGTATTTTTTAACCTTTTTACAGTTTTCAGAAATCTGTTTCACATCAAATAACTACTATCGAGAAATGTTGTAGATGTGGCAAAAAGTGACAAGTGCATAAAGTTCCATCCGAAGTTTGAACGCATTGCCCATCGTGTGTGCAACTTCCGGTCTCCAAGTTGAAACAATCTACTCCTACAAGGATTGTTCAGGTTCTGTTTCTTTTTTTCATGCGCCAAAAGGAGCCGACTTCCATTACCAAAGGATAACATAACAAATAGTTTTGTCTAGAAAATACCAAAAAACGCATCAACTGAGAAGAAAAGCAAACTAAAGTATAGAAAGATCAAACATAAAATCGTCTAACACAACCACATTGACCACTAAATTTAGAGAGACTCGTATTAAAACTCAAAATAGGAAGCAGTTTGAGACAACCATCCAAACAATTTCTCCCAGCTAATGAATCCTGATGTTTGGATCAGCCTTCAATCGATTGTCATATCCTCTCTTCTTTTGTAGCCACTGCTTGCTCAGTTCACTGGTTTAGTTTCTTTGAATGTACTCCAGCCTTCAAGCGATAATCTTTAATACCGGTTGGTAACAACAACCTATACGAAAGGTACACTGCCGCGCTCTCGACCGCGGCCACATGATTTGCATTAGAACCGGTTAGTAACTCAAACCGGCACTATAATTCTTTAACTGTGGCCCATCTATGGATGCGCCACAGTTAAGACCTTAACAGTGGCACGTAGTCTGTGACGCACCTCACGTACGCCACAGACCATTATTTACGTGCGCCACAGAGGGTCAATCCTGAGGTAGTGCTCTAGCCGATGTGCAAGCAAAATCCTAATTATGCTAGGAGGAGTGGATGAGGTTTTAGCGCTACAGGAAAGGATCATGCATTGGGTTAGGTAACTCTACCTGCCCATAGACGATAAACGACAGTTGAAGCGCATGCTTGCTGCTGCAATAATAAAATACTTTGACAACAGGGTTCACAAGGTCAGGCGATGGTTGCCTTACTTGCTAATATTGATTAATAACTCTTTGATTGTGTCGATCTCTGTTCCGAACTTGTTCATTGGTGTTGTCCATCTTGATCTTGATCATCGGACTCATGGCTCACATCGACTCTAGATCCTACCAGGAGGAACCAGAAACACCAAAACCAAGGAAAACGACAATCAACCATGGCATCGATGCAATGCATGAACAATACGATGACATTAATTAACCCTACGGCATGCCAATCAGTATTAATTAGGATTGGAATTCTTAATTATAGCATTTCCATAAAACCATAAACAATAACAAAAATTGATTTAATTAATTGAATTCCTAAATACGCTCAAAATTCAAGTTATTCAAATGTGCATGAAAATGATACTAAAATATAGAGCTTAAAATACATAACATTGTGATATATAAAACACATTTTTTTGAATTACAGAATAAAAGTTATGGAATTTACAAGACTGAAACAAAATCTAGAATTTCTGGAAATTAACAGAACGGGGGCAATCGCTGTGGTACATAGCAGTGGTACCCAGGGTCACTGACCCCTGGGTCAGCGTGCCACGCAAGCAGACCACGGGCCCGGGTCAACGGTCAGGCGGAGGACCCGCCAGGCCAGGTCATCCCCGGCGACCGGCCGGTGACCGACGCCAGCGACGGCGGAGCAGACCATCGGGGAACGCGCGAAGTGGCGTGGTCGAAGCACGAGCTCGTGCCGAACCTAGCTAGGGCGGCACCGCTACTTCTGAGTCGCCGAAACGACGCCGGCGACAAGCATCTGAGGTGATGTTCCAGGACGCGGTTGAGAGAGAGGAAGGGATGGGGAGGTTTCCCTGCTCACCAGGAGTGCGACGGAAGGATCGGGAGGCCGGAGGAGCAGTGGCGGCCGCGCCATGGTCGACGGCACGGCCGCCAGAGCTCGGGAAGACGGCGTCGCGGTCATCGACGACAACCGTGGCCCGTGGCAGACGGCGGAGAAGGAGGCTTCGCGGTGCTCGACTCTGGCCGCGCCTCCTCGATTCCTTCGCTGGGGTGAGACTTGAGAGAGTTGACTACGGCTAACTCAGCTGGCCTCCGGATTACTACTCCGTTCCGGAACCAAAAAAAAGGGTACCAGGCCGTTTCAGGATAGTCCTACCGTTCCATATATATGCATACGATTGGAACAAACCACCAGAGCAGGACTACGGGGCACCGACTATCACGCTTCACGCGAATCCAAAGAGATCCAGAGAGCTGCATCAATCACGAGACCTTGCATCAATCAATCAATGGCGTCGCCGTTGTCTGAGATTCCCGAGGACGTGCTACACCTCATCATCGACGGCCTCGTTTCCTCCACTGATCGGCGTGGCCTCGTCTCCACGGCGTGGTCTGGACTACGCCGGCTCCTCCACTTCTCCGATGGCTTCAAGGCGGCGCGCCGTGCCCGGCACTCAGCCTCTGCCGATCGCGCTCGCTTCCGCGCCGTGTGTCGTTCGTGGCACTTGGCTATGAGCCGGCACGTTCCGGCTCCAAGGCAGATCCCCTGGATTGTCATGTCCGATGGCTCGTTCCTCACACCTTCGGACGCCGCCCGCATCTCGCCCATGCGCATCCCCTCCTTGCCCAGGAACGCGAGATGCGTAGCCTCGGCTGATGGTTGGCTCCTCCTCGACCGCACGGATGTCAGGAAGAAGACGCATAGCTACTTCTTGCATGACCCCTTCACCAACACGACTGTGCCGCTCCCAGAGCTTGACGCTGTGATCGGCCATGCTTCTGAGCTTTTCGGGGTCCACAAACTGCGTATGCGGACGACCCCTTACGACATCATAGTCGTCATGACCAATAATTGGAATTATCCTATCATCTTGATCCGGCCAGGGAAAGGTGTGTGGTTGCCTAAGCCACAAACTGCTCCCTTCATCTACATCGTCGACACTGCATTTCTTGGAGACAAGCTATATGGAATCACTCAGGCCGAGGATCTTGTCTCTTTTGGTGTAGATTTCGACAACAAAGGCGTACCCACCATCACAACTATCGAGCGCCTCATCAGGCACCCACCGGGAAATTATTGGTTCAAAGTGTGGAGCGATGATAATGGAAATTTTGACTCCGCGAACAATGATACGGGAAATATAGATGAGGTCGCCAATAATGAGGAACAGAGCAAAGAGGACACCATAGAGCAACGTCGGAAGAAAACCGGCGATGACATGATTCTTGAAGGCGTTACTGCTTGGTCGGATGATGAGGATGAAGTTAGGGACCACTGGTACTTAGTCGAGTCATGTGGAAAACTATTAATGGTGATACGACAAGTCTGAGTGCCCCCCTATAATATCAGCTTCACTCTCAAGGTAGAGGTTTATGAGGCGGATGCCTGCAAAGGTGCCCACTGCTGGGTGCCGATTGTTGGTGGGCTAGGCAGCCAAACACTTTTCATCAGCAGATTCTTCTGCAAGTCTATTTCAACTTGTGATGAGGCGGACCAAGATGCTATTCATTTTATCGTCACGGGGGAGAAATACAACATGAAGTCACAAACTATGAGCAAGACATGGAGGGACATTGAATACTTTGAGTCCATGTGGATCTTTTCTCCCGAGCTAGTGGTTTAATACTAGTATCTGTTTTTTGAACCAAAGTTCAATAGTATTTGTAACGACTTAGAAAAATTTCATACTATGTAACAATATGCCATTTGTTAGATATAAGTACCCACGGAGTGTTTTTTCATCGCACAATATTCCTCCTTTGTTATAAAAGACACTATACAATGTTTCTTTGGCGGGGTACACTATGCAATGTCGTAAGAAAAGCAACGTTATGCAAAGTTGAACTTTAAAAACATATGAGGTTACGCAAAGTTGTAACCTAGACTACCAAGTCTCCACATCAAAACAATAAAAAAAACTACTATCACGTTGCATAAAAAAGAAAGAGAGAGCGAGAACAATCCATGCATCAACAATGCATGAGCATCATTGTTTTGCCTAGGTAGAATCATTGTTGGAAAATGATACAGAGAAGCGCCGCACCGTACGCTCTCTCGTGCGGCGCGTCACGACCCGAAAAAAGCACCGCGTGCCTATAGGAGCAGCCCACGCCTGGTCTATATCCCATCAAGCCCGCACCTTATCTCCTCGTTCTTCTCTCAACCACTTTTTTCGCTCTCTCTCCTCGAAGACCGCCACGGGAAGGAAGGGCCACGAAGAGGAGGAGGTCGCCGTCGTCGCCGCGTCGGAGAGGACGGGAGGAGGAGGTCGCCGCCGTTGCGGAGCACGCATCGGAGTCCGCTGCCGCTGCCGCCGCCGGAGAGGACGTCACTGCCGCCGTCGAAGAACGCGGGAGAGCACATCGGGAGGCTGCTCGAGGAGGCCGCCTTCCTCCTACGTGCGGGGCCGCCGCCGCCTTTGAGCGTGAGGAGAACGCTCACGTCGTCCGCGCGGGGACGCTGCCGCCGACGAACGCGGGCATGGATGCCTCCATCTGCGTTCGGGGACGCCGTCGAGCGCGACGAGGGCGCTCCCGCCCTCCGTGCGGAGATGCTACCGCCGACGAACTCAGGCAAGACCGCCTCCATCCTGCGCGTGTGGACGCCGTCGTCGTCGAGCACGACGAGGGCCCTCCCATCCTCCGCGAGAGACGCTGTCGTCGATGAACGCGGGCGAGGCCGCCTCCATCCTGCACGCGGGGATGCCGCCGCCATTGAGCACGCGTCTGGGGGAGCCAGGTGGCTGATACATTGGAAATGTATCTATAATTTTTGATGCTCCATGCTTGTTTATTGCCACTTACTCTGTTTTATTGTGCTTCTTGGTGTTTTTATAAGATGCCATAGTGCTAGTTCCCTGTTTTCTGCTGTTATTTATTCCAGAAAAGTTACAAAAGAAATATTCTCAGAATCGACAAAGGAATTTATTTAAAGTGGTTTCTCACCAGAAGATTCCAGAAACCAGAAGGGGAAGAGCTGGAGGCCCACAGGGGGCCCACGCCCCCTAGGCGCGACCAGGGGTGGGTCCGCGCTTGCGGCAGGTGTGGCCCACATGGGTGCTTCCCGGCTCCGCCCTTCCACCTATTTATTCACCCCGACGTGAAAACCCTAGATATAGCGCAAAAGTTCCAAAAAGAAGTCCGTAGCCGCCGCCATCATCTCAGGGAGATCAGATGCTCTTCTCGGCACCCTGCCGGAGAGGGGAATCGTCACCGGAGGCCTTCTTCATCACCTTGCCAGCCTCCGGAGTGATGTGTGAGTAGTTCACCATATGACTACGGGTCCATGGCAGAAGCTAGATGGTTGTTCTCTCCATTGTATGAATCTCATGAGCTGCCTAACATGATTGACATCATCTTATTACTGTGCTTCATGTATGAATCTTGTGAGCCGCCTAACATGATCAAGATCATCTTTATGTAATGTTACTTGTGTTGGTTTGCTGGGATCGGACTAGTTATTGAGTACAATGTTCAAGTTGAGTATAGATCTTGAGTTTCTCTTTGATAGATCTTGAATCTCTTTGGTGTTATTGTGATCTTGCATGCTCTCCGTTGTTAGTGGTTGCTCTGGCCAAGTAGTTGCTTTCAACTCCAAGAGGGAGTATTTATGCTAGATAGTGGGTTCATGCCTCCAGTATGCCTGGGCTGGAGCGACAGAAACGACTAAGGATGTAGATGTGTTGTTGCCACTAGGGAGAACAAGATGGTGCTCTGCCCAAATAGGGGTGGTTCTACTGTCTACTCTACACACTTTACTTAATGCAATAGTCTGTTGTTAGAGGTTACTTAGTAGGCTTGTTTGCAGCTTAATACTTATGGTTTGTTCGGATGATATCTCCGTGAGTGGACTATTTAGTCACAGATGCAGTTGGATGGCGGTCTGTGATCTTTGTTGTAATGCCCAATCAATCTCATAACATTCATCTTGTCTAGTATTTGCATCTTTGTGTGCCTTCTCAATTGTCAATTGCCCAGCTGTAATTTGTTTACCCATCACCTTATTGTCTTGTGGAGAGACACCTCTAGTGAACCGTGGACCCCGGTCCTTCTCTTTATTATTGCTATACAATCTACTGCTTCCTGTTTTTCTGCTTTCTTTACTGCAAACATACTCTTTCCATTCAATACAATTAATCCTTTGTTTTCAGCAAGGCCAGTGGGATTGACAACCTCACTGTCCAGTTGGGGCAAAGTAATGTGGTTGTGTTGTGCAGGTCTCTATCTCAACCTTGGTGCCATATTTGCTTCCTACTGGTCGATTAAACCTTGGTTTCATAACTGAGGGGAATACTTGCTGCTGTCTGTGTCATCACCTTCCTCTTGGGGTTTCCCAACTCCTCTCCATCATCATCAAGCTTGCAGAGGGCATCAGCGGCGTTGAGCTCGAGGAGGAGGTCGTCGCCAACGAGAAAATGAAGGTGTGTGCACGGTGGCGAGTCTAGCTGAATTTTTCCTCTCACCCTACTCCCCAATCAGTTGTTTCTGGAGTTTTGCATTGAACCGTGGTGTGAGTGACTCCATAGTTGAATCGGTGCAGCTATGTGTTGGGAATTATGCAGCTAGACACTAGAAATTAGGCAGCTAGACACCGTAATTTGGTGAATCGATTTGTCAAGAAATTGTTAGTTGTTCTGAAAAAATCGGGTTGTTAGTGTCAAAGAATCGGGTAGTTATTTGCTAACTACCTTGGTACTATCTGGTGACAATACTTTTGAGAGCTTAGCATTTGCTTTTTAAACCTGGTAGCTACGATCAAACAATCAGGTAGTTATTGGTAAATAACCTGATAGCTTCTACATGGCGGATATTAAACCTGATAGGGAAATCGCATTTATTTTAAGAATATGGTAGCTAGAATAACCTGATAGCTTCTAATAAATAATCTGGTGATTGAATTTTTTGAGAACCTTGCGTTTTGAAAAATCTGTTAGTTAGTTGTTAGTTAGTGTTGAAAAATCTGGTAATTGTTGTAAGCGGGTAATTGATTTGTGAAATCAGCACCTAATTTTTTGGCTATTCAACCATTTTTGTAAGCCGCTATCGTGCTAGCATCCAATGTGATAGTGCTAGTGTGGTCCTGAATAGGGCTATTTTGGTCCTGATAAAGTAAAGTAAAAAAATGTATATGAAAAGGTAAAGTAAGGGGGCGACGTCTCATTTTTCGTGTACCATCGAGCATGCGAGGCAGGCATCCAAATAAAGTAAAGTGGAGACCAATAGCATGCAGCAGGACAACGACAGCTCGATTTGAAAATATCACAGTTTGGGTCCATCGCCTACCGCCGCATGCGGAAGCCAAATATGCGGCGCCGTTGGATAGCACGGTCCATCATTGTTTCCATTATACAAGATACAAAACTCCAATCTAGAATCTATGATGTCTCCTCGAGAACTCTCAAAGGAAAAGCCCTGCTTGTGCATGCATCAAGCAATCTTCGTAATCTCTTGGAAAAAGTCTATCCTAAACCTTGAAATTGTAGAGGTTAGACAATTCAAACTCCAAAGTTGAAATTCCGGTCCTTTGTATCCTAAACTATTGAATTCCGATCTAAATTGAACCCTGAAGGTGTTTGGCGCATCGGGAAAGCAATGATCCCGATCGGGGTTACAGATTACTCTCAATGCCAATGGGGCATAGGTGTCATATTCATCGTCATCTTAGTTCCCCCAAATTATTGTCGAATCACTCCCGAATCGATCTGGATCGGCAGCCGGCGATGCAGGACATCTCTCTGCGGTCCTCGGCCTCAGGCGGGATGCTCGTGCTCCTCCTCCTCCTCAGTCTCTTAGACGGGGCGTCCACACACCACCTATTCCCGCCCCCGACCTGGTGGAGGCCGTCTTGCCGCGCTCGTCACTGTCGTCTACACCTTGTGCGCCTGCTGGGAAGCAAGGAGTGGCCCTGCGGCATATTCTACTACGGCGGCGGAGGCAAGGGCGGGTAGTGGGGGCTGCAGTGGTGGATCACGCACCCAACCAACGCTCACACAGCCGAATGCATCCAATGTGAAACTTTGTATACTGATTTGTGTGTTACAAGGTACAATAGACTCTCATATATATGGGAAAGGAGAGGAGAGCAGCTCGAGGCAAGGCAAGGCTACGTTACCGACTCAGCCTCGAAATCGCTACATACGTGGTACGTGTTTGAGCAATACACGGATACAAGAGTCCTACTAGGATACTATGTCTAACATCCTCCCTTAATCTCAACCTGGGAACATGTTGAGATTACGCTTGAACTTATCTAACTTTAGAAACTGGATGACTAGCTGATTATTTGCAACTCGTTCTCTCACAAAGTGAAAATTAATCTCAATGTGTTTAGTCCGAGCATGAAACACATGATTTGCAGACAAATAGGTAGCACATAAATTGTCACACAAAATACTTGGCTTTTCCTTCAGTTTTACGCCAAGTTCCTTGAGCAAAGCTTCAACCCAAATTAACTCAGTTGTAGCATTGGCAAGTGACTTGTACTCAGCTTCAGTGCTAGAACGAGACACTGTTGCCTGTTTCCTGGCACTCCAAGACACCAAATTTGGTCCAACAAAGATAGCAAAACCTCATGTCGAACGTCTATCATCAAGACAACCTGCCCAGTCAGCATCAGAGAATGCACTGAGAAACATAGAAGAAGATTGAACAATAGAGATTCCAAGCTTCAACGTGTCCTTGACATATCTGAGAATTCTTTTGGCTACTGTCCAATGTTTAATAGTAGGAACATGAAGATACTGGCAAACTTTGTTCACTGAGAAAGCCAAATCTGGCCGAGTCAAGGTCAGGTACTACAAAGCTCTAACCATACTTCTATACTGAGTACTATCTTCAGCTCCAAGAGGTGTACCAGCTGAAAGAGACAACTGTTCTAAAGAGGACAGATGTGTAGGAGTTGCCTTGCAATTTCTCATGCCAGCAAGTATGTCTGAAGCATATTTTTCCTGAGTCAGAATTAGACCATTGTGTACCTTCTTCACCTCAATACCAAGGAAATAGTGCAAATCACCCAAGTCCTTGATGGCAATTTTTTGTTCAAGTCACAAACTAGAGCATTAATGGCTTGATCTGAGGAGCTTGTAACTATGTTATCATCAACATAGACTAGCACAAACATAGTCACATCTAGCTTGTGAAAGAGGAATACTGAAGTATGTGCCTTTGAAGATGTAAAACCAAGATCATGCAACTTTAGCTGAGCCTAGAAAACCAAGCTCTTGGTGCTTGCTTCAAACCATATAATGCTTTATCAAGCCTGCAAATATGATGTGGAGCATGAGGATGTTCAAAACCTGGTGGTTGTCTCATATAGACCTCCTCCTCCAGAAGACCACGAAGAAACACGTTCTTGACATCTAGCTGCCGTAGACTCCAACCACGAGAAACAGATAGAGCCAAAACAGTTCTAATGGTGGCAATTTTAACCACTGGACTAAATGTATCCTCATAATCAATGCCATACATTTGCTTGAACCCTTTTGCAACTAGTCTGGCTTTGTATCTGTCAATAGAACCATCTGCTCATTTCTTGACACGATGGACCCATTTACAGTTAATAATATTCTTTTTGCTGCTTGGAGGAACAAGATGCCAAGTCTTGTTCTCAATCAAAGCAGTATATTCCTCTTTCATCGCATCATGCCATTTAGGATCATTGAGAGCCTCAATCAATGTAAGAGGTTCACATGTCGAAGAGAGCATACCATAACGAATAGTGCCATCAGTATATTTCTTAGGATGCCGTATACCTTTCCGATGACGGGTGCTAACACCAGGAGGTTGTTGAACCATACGCACAGGAGTAGGTGGTGCAGAATCGTCAGAATTATCGTCGGAATCATTTGCATTTCCTTCACTGCCCAAATTTTCAGAACTGGCAACAGAGTGTTCTCCATTTGAGCTCCCCCCCCATAGAAGATCCTCCAGACAACCCGCCAGACAGCGACGAGACGGGACTGGTCGGGAGCGTGTGCTCGCCCGGAGCCGCAGCAGCGTCGCCACATGGCGGGACTTGGCTGGCCAAAGGCGTGTGGCCAGCACGCAGGTGGAGGGGAGCGCGGGACGGATCCGCAGCAGGGCTGGCCGAGGGAGTGTGGTCTGCATGCGGGCGCAGGGGACCGCGGGACGGGGCCGCGACAGGGCTTCCACGCGACGTCAGCGGAGAGGTTGACACGGAACTCGAAGGCGACAACAGCGACGCGTTGTCCTTTTCCTGCATGCAATTTTCCTCGGGATCAGAGGCATAAGAATGCTCCTCAACATCAGAATTTTTGCCAGTTTCGTCATTTTGCCCAGAATTTTCAAGTTCAGGTTCTGAACTATTTTCTTCACCGTTTGCACCCGAATTTTTACCAGGAGTGTCATATACCTGTAGAGCATCATTAATAGGCACAATAAATTGCATATGATCATTAGATTTTTGTGCACCTTCATAAAGATTTGGTGTGGATGTGGGGAGTAATAGGATTTCTTTTCGAGATGCAAAGGGGAACACGTTCTCATCAAACACAACATCTCGAGATATGTACACACATCCTGTGGACATGTAAAGACATTTAACCCCTTTATTAAGAGGACTATAACCCATGAAAACATAACGTGTGGAACGGAAGGCAAGCTTGCGTGTGTTGTAAGGACGAAGATTGGGCCAACAATCACAATCAAAAGTTCTAAGAGCATCATAGTTGGGTTTAATATGAAGGAGACATTCACAATGAGTTTCAAGATCAATGACTTTGCTGGAAAGCAAATTTATGAGAAAGGTGGCTGTGAGGAAGGCTTCATCCCAATATTTGAGAGGCATGGACGCATTTGCAAGCAAGGCAAGCCCTACTTCAACAATGTGACGATGCTTTCTTTCAGCAGAGCCATTTTATTGATGGGCATGAGGACAAGACACATGATGAGAGATGCCAACCCTTTGAAAGAAAGCATTAAGTTTTTCATATTCACCTCCCCAATCAGTTTGCATAGTAATAATTTTCCTATCAAACTTGCGCTTAACATACTGCTGATAATTCAAAAAAGCTTGATACACATCAGAACTCTTCTTGAGCAAATATATCCAAGAAAATTTACTATAATCATTGATAAAGCTTACATAGTATGCATGTTTCCCAGCAGAAAGAGGAGCAGGACCCCAGACATCAGATAACACCTGTTCCAAATGAACAGTAGACCTACTAGTAGACACTGGATATGGTAACTGATGACTCTTAGCTAACTGACAAGAATCACAAACATATGGAGTAGTCTCTGGGGTATAAGCTATTTTATTTTCCTAAGAATTTGTTGAACCACAAATGAAGAGGGATGTCCTAAGCGGCGATGCCATGTAGAAGAAGATGGCTTGATGGTGATGAAAGCATGCTTGGCAGACTCATTGGAGATGGGCATCAAGGGATAGAGACCCAAGCCCGTTTTCTGGTACTATGTAACGGGCGACAGACTTGTTGGAAATAATACATAACGATGTATGCGGTCCAATAAGTGTAATAGCGCGCGGTGGATATCTTTTCTTCGTTACCTTCACAAATGACTTAACTAGATATGGTTATATTTACTTAATGAAACATAAGTCTGGAACATTTGAAAAGTTCAAAGAATTTCAAAGTGAAGTTGAAAACCATCATAATAAGAAGATCAAATTTCTACACTCTGATCGTGGAGGAGAATATTTGATTTACGAGTTTGGCACACATATGAAACAATGTGGAATAGTTCCACAGCTCACGCCTGCCGGGACACCACAACAAAATTGTGTATCCGAGCATCGAAATCGTACCTTACTAGATATGGTTCGATCAATGATGTCTCTTACCGATTTACCACTATCATTCTAGGGTTATGCACTAGAGACAACCGCATTCACTTTAAATAGGGCACCATCTAAATCCGTTGAAACGACATCGCATGAATTATGGTTTGGCAAGAAACATAAGCTGTCATTTCTTAAAGTTTTAGGATGCGATGTTTATGTCAAGAAACTACTATGTGACAAAATCATACCCAAAGCGGAAAAATGTGTCTTCATAGGGTATCCTAAATAAACAATTGGGCACACCTTTTATCACAAATCCGAGGGCAAGGTTTTTGTTGCTAGGAATGGATCATTTTTAGAGAAGGAATTTCTCTCAAAAGAAGTGAATAATAGGAAGGTAGAACTCAAAGAGGTTATTGAACCTTCTCTTCATGGAATGGTGATACGTTGCAAACGTATCTATAATTTTTGATGCTCCATGCTTGTTTATTGCCAATTACTCTATATTTTACTTGTGCTTCTTGGTGTTTTTATTTGATTTCCTGCCACTAACATATTGACAAGATGCCAAAGTGCCAGTTCCTATTTTCTACTGTTCTTGGTTCAAGGAGGGGTGAAAAATAAATATTCTCGGAATTGGAAAAGGAAGTTATTTTGCAAAGTTTTAGACCAGAAGACTCCAGAAACCAGAAGGGGACACCTGGGGGAGGCCTGGTGGGCCCACACCACCCCAGGCGCGGGTACCCCCCTGGCCACGCCTGGGAGGGGAGTGGCCAACCTGGCCTACCTCCGGCTCCGCCCTTTCGCCTATTTATTCACCCCGAGGGAAAAACCATAGATATAGCGCAAAAGTTCTAGAAAGAAGTCCGTAGCCGCTGCCACCATCTCGGGGAGATCAGAAGCTCTTCCCGGCACTCTGCCGGAGGGGAAATCGTCACCGAAGGCCTTCTTCATCACCATGCCCGCCTCCGGAGTGACGTGTGAGTAGTTCACCATATGACTACGGGTCCATGGTAGTAGCTAGATGGTTGTTCTCTCCATTGTATGAATCTCATGAGTTGCCTAACATGATTGAGATCATCTTATTACTGTGCTTCATGTATGAATCTTGTGAGCTGCCTAACATGATCAAGATCATCTTTATGTAATGTTCCTTGTGTTGGTTTGCTGGGATTTGACTAGTTATTGAGTACAATGTTCAAGTTGAATATAGATCTTGAGTTTCTCTTTGATAGATCTTGAATCTCTTTGGTGTTATTGTGATCTTGCATGCTCTCCGTTATTAGTGGTTGCTCTGGCCAAGTAGTTGCTTTCAACTCCAAGAGGGAGTATTTATGCTAGATAGTGGGTTCATGCCTCCAGTATGTCTGGGCTCGAGCAACAGAAACGACTAAGGATGTGGATATGTTGTTGCCACTAGGGAGAACAAGATGGTGCACTGCCCAAATAGGGGTGGTTCTACTGTCTACTTTACACACTTTACTTAATGCAATAGTCTGTTGTTAGAGCTTACTTAGTAGGCTTGTTTGCAGCTTAATACTCATGGTTTATTCGGATGATATCTCCGTGAGTGGACTATTTAGTCACAGATGCAGTTGGATGGCGGTCTGTGATCTTTGTTGTAATGCCCAATAAATCTCATAGTATTCATCTTGTCTAGTATTTGCATCTTTGTGTGCCTTCTCAATTGTCAATTGCCCAGCTGTAATTTGTTTACCCAGCACCTTATTGTCTTGTGGAGAGACACCTCTAGTGAACTGTGGACCCCGGTCCTTCTCTTTATTATGGCTATACAACCTGCTGCTTACTGTTTCCTATTTTATTTACTACAAACAAACTCTTTCCATTCGATACAATTAATCCTTTGTTTTCAGCAAGACCAGTGGGATTGACAACCTCACTGTCTAGTTGGGGTAAAGTAATTTGGTTGTGTTGTGCAGGTCTCTACTTCAACCTTGGTGCCATTCTTTGCTTCCTACTGGTTTGATAACCTTAGTTTCATCACTGAGGGAAACTTGCCCGCTGTCCTACATCATACCTTCCTCTTGGGGTTTCCCAACAATCCTCAACCATCATCACTGGGGACATCAAGCACTTTTCTGGCGCCGTTGCCGGGGAAGTAAAGTGGCACTCACAGAAGTTTTTCTTTGTCATCACCTGCTAGACTTTTCTAGCGCCGTGGGGAAGAAGAAGATTTCCACAAGGGGAGTCCTTCACATCCAATCTCTTTATTTTTTTGTCTTGCTCAGTTTCTTTAGTTTTGTTTTGCTTGCCTCTTTTAGAAAAACACAAAAAAATTAGTTTCCTTTTTAGTAGTAGCTTAGTTGCTTTGTTTTCTTTAAACATGTTTCTCCCTCAGTTCATGTTTAAAGAACTTTCGATAGTTAGTGGTTCTATAAATGGAAGAGAAAATATAGAAGATTTCTTCAATCATGTTAGTAAGGATGATGACATTGAGGACAAATCCATAGTAGACCTTGCTCCTAATTATGAGATTGCTGCAGCTTCTTTAGTTCACTTATTGGAGGCTATATTTGCTAGTCTTAATCCCATAACGCAGCAAATGTTTCTTAACATTCACAATACTGAGGATGCTGAGAAGAAGGATTTCATCCTAGAAACTTTGCTTAATGAATTTGGTGGTGTTGCTCTAGAAGCTAGAAAAGTCTTTGATCGTTATAAGATGCTAGGCTCTTGTGTAGATGTTATTAGTGTCCTTGAAAAGCTAGAAAAAATCAAAAATAGAGAGGATGTAAAGGTAGCAATACCTTGTAAGCTTGTAGCATTGCATGAAGCCTATGAAAAGAATTTTGATTGGATTGTCCCTGAAAACCCCTTTGACGAAAGTAGCCAACCCTAGAGAGTTGAGAGAGGAAATTCTGAAACCTATATAGATAAAATACAACGCGTTGTTGAAAAGACCTCTGCTATTGATCTTAATGCTCCTCCACCTGGGAACACTTGACTACACTTTTTTTTCTGCGCCTAGCTGAAAGGCGTTAAAGAAAACCACTTCTTGGGAGATAACCCATGCTTTATTTTCTGTTGGTTTTCTCTTGTTGTTGAGTCTTGGAAGTTGTTACCTCTGTAGCAACCTCTCCTTATCCTTTTTGTTTGGTTTTTGTGCCAAGGATAGCCTCTAATGGAAGAAGGTACAATTTTGGGGAGTTGCTGTCCCGAGACAGATTCTGTGCTGTTACGAAAACAATTCCTTTGACCAGCCAGAACGTCAGAAAATTACGAAATTCAAATATCATGTGCCCCTGATTTTTGTCTAACTTTCATTAGTTTTGCACTTTTCGATTTGAGCAACAGAAGGTGGTCTAAAAAATTGATCTTTTACCTGTTGTTCTGTTTTGACAGATTTCTGCCATATTTTGCCTCTAGCCTTTCTACCTTTTCTTTCGAGCTCAAATGAAACGAGGAGCCTCGGGAAGAAGTATCTACAGTATCTATGCTTTATGTATGAGTTTTATTTGTGTTGGAACTGAACCCAAGTGATCCTTTATTTAGATTTACTAATGCTGCTAATTGAGAATTTTGTGAAGTTTTGTATGAAGGAAGTTTTCAAGTGTAGGGAAAGAAGAATGATGAGATAAGATGAAGAATGGATAAAAGCTCAATCTTGGGGATGCCCATGTCACCCCAATACATATTCAAGAAGTACAAGCGTCAAAGCTTGGGGATGCCCAAGGCATCCCCTTCTTCATCAACAAAAATATCAGGTCCTGTTTCAGTACACTATATTTTTATTGCTTCATATGTTATGTGTTGTTCTTGGAGCGTCTTTGTTTTGATTTTTATTTTAGTTTAGTTTGCTGTAGTACTTGGTTAGATCCCAGCTCTTTTGTTTTGGAGAGAGACACGCTCCATTTTCATTGCCTAGAACACTCTAGTTTCATTCCTATTGCTCTGCGAGTGTTCTCTTTTTGCTAGAACTACCTTTAGTGTTCGTTTAGTTCAGAACTTTTTAGTTCTTCTTTGTAGTTAGGTGTGTTAAACTCTCTGGTCTTTGATGATTAGTACCCTTGTGAGTTGTTAGAAATAAGTTGATTGGTGTTGGATTCGAGAAAAAGGCTCTTTGCCAATAGTGGTACAAAAGGTAGCTTGTGTAGACTTTGTCCTAGACTATTTTAGCTTGTCATGCTCATTATGATTAGTGTTTATTGTTGTAGCATGACTTGTTTCAAATAGTTGAGAGTGCATATTTGGGCCTATTGAATGTTCATGTTTAGCTCTCTGCATGCAATAGCATAGTCTAAGTGGTATTTCTCCTAAGAATGCTCTGTTTGGCTGACTTGGCACATGCTTACACCATGTTATGACTAAATCATAGTCAATCAAGCCTCTATGATCACTTAGCTCCTATGACTTGAAATGGCCTTTATGTGTTGGTTAGTAATGCTTTGTCACTCTGCATGATTATGTCCATTATTGCTCTCTTGGTTGGTCACTCTCAGTCCTTTGCTAGCCTTCATTTGTACTGAGTATGAGCTCTACTCGTGCATCCAACTCCCAAAAACCAAAGTTTTGCCAAATGTGTCCACCATACCTACCTTCATGTGGTATTTCACCGCCACTCCAAAGTAAATTACTTGAGTGCTACCTTTAAAACCTTCAAAATGTACTCATGTTTTGTGTTCCTGTTTAGCTCGTGAGGACGTATCACTTGTTTTACCGTTTCTTTCATGGTTACTTGGCTTCACACCTTGACCAGCATGCATAATGTGCTGGTCCAAAAATCATAAACAGAGCAAGGCAACGGGTGCCCAGCCCAAACTTTCTGAAAAGAAAAGCTTCAAACATATAAACAACCAAAAACTGCTCTGTGCACCATCTTGATGTACTAGAGAACTATCTGGGAGCCGCTCTTGAAGCTGGGTAATTGTGAAAGGGATGGTAACTCACTTGATACCATTCGTTGACATGACATACATACCTCTCAAAACCCAATAAGCTTATTCAAATAAGCACGTTTTCTTCTTTTATAAATAAAAAGCTCTAGCACTTGAGTAATCCCTGCTTCCCTCTGCGAAGGGCCTTTCTTTTACTTTAATGTTGAGTCTCCATCTTCTTGCTTTATGCACCAACTGAAAGAGCATGGTGGTCATTCTTAGTTTAATGTGCAGTGCCCCAAGGTTATTATTAATTACTCATATTGTGCCCTTACATGTTCTTAGGACTATTTGCTTCTAGTCACCAATTATCTTTGAAGGTGTCCTGGCATTTATGTTTTGCCCTCAATATGAAGGACTATCTGATTGCCACTTATGCTATGATGCTTTTATGTTGAGAGACAAACGTGTTTTCAAGGCTCTTTTATTCATGATCTTCTTGTTTGTTTACTTGTTAATGCCTTGACAATGCTTGCTAAGTCTTTTGATAGATTTATATCTTGCATGACTTGTTTAGAAGTTCTTTGATCCTAGCTCACAATGCTTTGCATATGTGGATGCTTATTGTCCCAAAATTCGAAAGAAGCGGCAAAATGTCCACTCCCACGTCGGCTGCCCGAACCCAAATGTTTGGGAGATGGAAATTACTGTCTACCCATTACACGGACAATCCATCGGCCCGATTTCCACTGCTCTAAATAGGGGTAGGATAGTAACTTCAATAAGATGTGACACGACCGCCTCTGAGCCCATTCCGACACGGTGGGTGCCAAACATGGGTGGCAAAACACATTTGATTCAAGCCCGTCCGAAAGACCTCTGTTTCTCCCTCCATTTCCCCATTCATACATGGTGGGCGGCAAAACAAACTCGACTCGGCCGAAATCGATGTAGGCAAATATTTTCAATAGGGGCAGGTTTGTAACTTCACTCAAACATGACACAACCGCCCTACCTGTCAGCCCTGTTCATACACCGTGGGTGCCTATCACCCTCTCCTCGCCCGAAATCTCTCTGGGCAAATATTGGCGAGATGCGAGATTACCGTCGTATCCCCAACCGATGAGACGTCCAATTTTAAACGGGGGCTAAGTTCGTAACTTTCCCATATTTCAAACAGGCGCGTCCCAAAAACATGGTTCCCCATACCTCTCCCTCCATTTTCCCATTCATACACCGTCCGCGCTAGAACACCATCCGTCCTCCCCACACCAACCTCCGTCCGCCACCCCATCCATTGTCGCCGTCCTCCACCACATCCATCGCCATCGTCCTCCACCACATCCATCGCCACAGTCCTCCACCATGCCGAAGCGCCTACCAAGACTGCGTCATCCACTTCTACAGATGGACGTTTCTCATCCACGGTGACGGACCAAGAGCCTTGCATCACGTCCTCTCGCTTCATCGGCGTCGTCGTCCTCTTTGTCGGGGCCGCTCACACGACCTTCTCTTCCACCGCAACGGGACTTATCCCTCGATGCACCCGTCTACCATTGCAGATCTGCTTCAACGCCATCGACAGCCATCGCACCCCCGATGCCTACACGGCGCCGCAAGAGAGGTCGTACTTCATATCTCCTCAACTTTTTGATCTCAACCAGAAAATAGATCTTAACTTGGTTACTCTACTTTCTTTTCAGCTCTTAGAATTTAGTTCTTAGTTCGAAGCAAACAATGGCAGGTAAATATCATTTCTCCGGTTTCCCCCTTTTATGATCACTATACGATCAAAGTACGTGCTTCGTGTCATAATAGCACTGCTCGACCCATCAAGCTAAACAAGCTTAGCTGTTCAAATACGAATCTGATATTATTAAAGAAGATTCATTTAATTGGTCAGCTAAATCTTCCTAAATTAGTTTTGAAAATGCATGTTCGCCGCTCGGGTGTGTATCTCTACAGGGTGCCCACGGTGGGCCGGCCCACCCTGGGATTTTGGGTCGTCCCAGGCCCCGATTCCCCTCTGTTCTGCTGCGTGCTTTCGATCTCTACTCGCCCCCAGTCGCCTGCCTCACCGGTGACTTGCCATCCCCGGACAGCATGACTCTAGGAGGAGACGCCGGACTAACAGGAGGTCAGGAGCCGCTCGCCCAACAGCGTCACCGCTGCCCGGGCGTGCCACCGTGCCTACCTTCCCAGTCCGTTCACGGCTCAGGCGTGCAGCACCCACTAAGCCAACCCGATTTATCCTAAGATAAGTCCTCAACACTCAGCAGACACTCCTCATCACCCATTTTCTAATTGATTCATTACTCATTAGGCAGGACTATCATTAGGGTTTGTTGTGTGCTCAGTGCTACCTACACTTAATGGTTCATATGTATTTCGGTAATCTTTAGTACCTATAAAGTTCACAGGGTTTTCAAAATTCCGGCCCTAGGAACAGACACTAGTCATTTTGGATTGTTGGTCGTAGTGACATTGACACAGATTACTACTGCAAGCCAGGTTTGTTGAAAATTTTACTTGTCTTTCTTACTCATTCGATATAATATCCAATTATTCATGTCGATTAGTTGCAAACAATAAGTGCTAGACAAACTCCTTGATTCAGATTTTGGACGGTCTCTTACTGCAGTTACAATTCTGCATAGTTGTCCTAGTGAGCTCACAAGTAAATGATTGATTCACTACATCTATGCTTGCCTTGTCATATTTGTTGTCAATATTCTTTTAGGGTGGACCACCTTGTTTCTAAATACTGCAATCATAGACATGAGTGAATAGTATTTCTCTATGTGATCTCTTCCATCATGTGTGGGCAACGAACACTGCATTGTATAGAAAGAAAGTGTCATTTCCAGCTTTTACATAGGCTTCGATCTTTTACAGGGAATACAATCTGCCTACTTGCTTTGTGTTGCACTACCAACACTCCACCCTTGAAGCTAAACATTATGCCACTCATAATTCCTTAGTTTATTTGTTCAAATACGAATTTCATATAATTCTAATGTTCCTACTTCAGTTTTGAAATGTGTGTCTGCCTGTTATAGAGACATAAGGGGTTTGTATTTCTGTGTGTGGTCTGGTCAGCACGGTTGGGGGGTGAACTTTGCATATGCAGGGGTTTACAGGGAGACACTCTTCGAGTTGAATCCACAATGCATTCCATAGATAATCTGACTACTTTTTATGTTTTCATGAATCTCAGATTCTGAACAACATCATAATGATTATGAGCTTGCGCGCATGAAAAGAATAAAGCAGAACAATGCCATGGCTGTCAAACTTGGCATTAAGGGACTGAAATCAAGTCTGGATGCAATGCAATGCAAATGCTCTCCACCTACAGATTCATGCTCAGAATATGATCCTAACAGTGATTCTGAGCTATAGGGAGACCTAAGTCAATGTAGCTCCCTAGTGGAGGAGTCAGAGGAAGATGCCCTATCTTATTCACCCATCAAGGAGCTTGCTCTAACTTTCCAAGGTTATATTTGTCGCACATATCTTGCAACTGATGCTTTGCATTGCTTCTACTTTGTTGAACTGCCACTAGCTTAGTTTACACATCGTGTATGTGAATACGGCCTGCCTATCCATTTTCAATACATATTCCATCTGTCATCATACCATATTTATCCATTCAAATGTTGTTCTTGTGTATCAGATGTTCAAAAGGAAGAGGGCGATTGCTGATCATGGAGGAGCGCAAGCAAAGTATTTGGAAAAGGTAGTGGCACCTGATAAATCAAATAGCCCATTAGGTGTAGTTGCAATATCACCTGACCCACAAAACACCCCAACTCTAGCAGATTCTAGCCCTACTACACTGGTCATTTCTGATGCCCGAACTCAGCAGACCCCAACTGCAGCAAACATTATGATTATGCCAGTTGACATAGCACCAGCTCTACGACGCAAAACCCCCATTCCAGCAAAGAGTACACCAAATCCAGTTGCCAAATCCCTTTTCGAACCAGAGAGAGCCCCAATTGCAGCAAATAGGACTCTTGTTCCATTTCTTCCCAGTTTAGAAGACAAAGCTTATATTTTTGTCAGGAACTTTGCGCGCATCTTTCCTTCATGGAAAGATTATACCGCAGACACAGAACAATTTCCAGTCTTCCTCCGCAACTTATGCGTAAGTAATGTATTAATGTTATTCATGGTCATTACTGCATATGTTTCTGCTGACAGAACACACACGATTTCATTCTTTTAGATAGGCGAGGAGCAAACTGGATTGTGAAGACGAGCAAGGGTTGGTTGCTCTTTTCAAGCACTCGTTGATGAAGTATCGTTCCTACCAGAGGCAAGTGAACTTCGATTGCAAGCCTCTAAACAAAATTTCTGTAAAGTCTTCGGTGCTACATTTATCCGACGGTGACTGGAATAATCTTGTTACACATTGGTCTCGGCTGCAGCGTAAGGTACTATCTATGATATCACATCACAATTTGAACTACATTTCTGCATTTGCCTTAATGCCTCACTTGTACGAAAATTGTTAGCAGGAGAACATTCGTTCTCAAGGGACCACAGAATCTCGCAACTATACTGCACACTTCATTGCTCTTGTGAGTACCTCTTGCCCTGTATGACCATACTTACTTTCATAGCTGTTTGATTATGTAGCATCACTGCACATGTTAGCCTCGTTATCATCCATTTGGTGGACATTATAAGATCCGTATGGACTCTTACATAAATTTAGAATCAACCCAATGCTTTTGAAGAGGTTTAGCTCTGCAGTCCTCTTGTAAGGACTGAACGTCGTCTATGACTGTACTTACATTAAGAGCTACTCCCTCCATCCCCTAATATAAGAACGTTTTGTACAGTACACCAGTGTTCAAAACACTCTTGTATTATGGGAAGAGGGATTGGTTCATTGTGTAGCATTCTGCAACTTATCTCCCTCGCCCACCATTTACTAAAAAAGATCAGATCTATATTTAATCTTACCAAAAAGTAGAATACACAGACAATGCCAGTGCAGAAGTGTAGCCTATTGCTCTTGTCAGTACAGTTTGTCCTGTAATGCTTGTACTTCTAGGGATTGGTAGTTGATTATGTAGCATCAATCTGCATCTTCTCTTCATTATCCTCTATCCCATCCAGTATTATCATATCTATAATTACTCTCTACAAAATGTAGAGTACATGCAATGCTTATGAAGAAGATTTTGTGCTGAAATTCTTGAGTTATCCTTCCCTTGACATGGATAAGGGCATTATAAAGCCGGTGTTAACTGTTAATGTAAGTCAGTCCTTCTAATGCCTTTATCCTCAACTGCTGTTTAATTTGCTCATACTCCCTATCATTTACTGCTGTTTAGTTTGCTGTTTCTACCAAAATGCATGTTCGCAAGAACCGTAAGTTCTAAGTTTTACTTGTAAAACCAAATTCCTTATTCATACCATACACATTACTCAATACTCCCTATATGTATGCTTGTTTTTGTTGATCTATAATCCAGTGTGTGGTGAAGCAGCCCACGTTTGCACCTTGTCATCTCCTGTTTTATCTTACTGATGTGGCTGATGATATGAACAACATGCCATGCACATTAACCAAAATAGATACAATGATTTTCTTTGCCCTTCATCTATGCTTGTTATGTTGACATGGTAATCCAGTAGTGTGGTGAAGCTCCCCGCATTATGAACAATGCCAAATTATGCTATTGATATTTTGAACTTACTCTTTATTTTCTAATTTGAAATTGGATGGAATTGACAGCACAGTTATCATATTTGTTTATACGTGTGCAAAACATGTCATCTCTCTGCTTTGTTTCAGGGTGATATGTCTGATGGCATGCACAAGTCCGCTAAAGGATGTGCGACAAACCCAACATATATTGCAGCAAAGAAGGCAAAACATCTTGAAGATAGCGAGACAACCCCAAAGTCTTGTCTTGATGCAGTGTTCAAGTTACTTGAGACTAGCAGTCAGACAAGCTCACAGAATTCGTTGTTTGAATTAGTTCGACTTCTTCAGTCCCAAGTTCTAGCAGAAAAGCATTCTGCAACTCAACTTCGACTTGAAGTCCTATCTCTAAGAAAGATTGCGGAGAACACCAATGAGAACCTCATCGCTAAACAGCTACACCTGGAAGCTATGACCGACATGCTAGGCCGGTCTCACAGCCTTGCTCAGCAGCTTGCGCAGCAGTTCCCGCGCAAGGCTAACCTTTCTTGAACTGTCTTGGAAGCGGTCTCGGTTTAGTATTATTTTATTACGCTGTAATGGTGCCCAGTTTTTGTAATCTGCTTCTTCATTGAGCTTTATGATCACTGGTGGCGAACTTCGATGCCCAGTGGATGTAATATACCATAAATCCTTTATTGTATAGTGTAGGTTTATTCTTAGTTACTATGCCGTAATTTCTTTATTGTATAGAGTAGGTTTGTTCTTAATTCCTACTAGTTACTGCCATCATTCGCTATCTGAAAAAAATCAGATGTAGTCGACCGGGCCAAAACATTCGCCTCTAACGGGCCTGGTGTTTAGCGGGCCATAATTGGGCCGGCCTGCATCATTCTGGGCCCGAATGATTGGGGTCTTCACACTTTGCGCGGGGCCCACAATTTACACCGGCCTATATTTTAGTTGGGCCTTTTGTGGACCCAGCGCTTAGTTTGGCCCAGGTAGCGTTGGGCCATTAACAGGGTAAATATTGTACTGGCATGTTACGGTGCAGAAGAAACCATGGGCCTTTAGCAGGCCGAAATACATATTGGGCCTCAATTTTCACTAGTCATCGACGGGCCTTCAGTAGGCTGAAATGTAAACCGGGCCTTTTTCGGCCCAGTTATATCACGGGCAGTTACCAGGCCAAAACATATCTCGGGCCTTAGTTGGCCCAGTGATATCATGGGCCTTTAAGAGGCCGAAAGCTTAGTATAGACATCAACGGGCCGAATTATAGGACAGGCCTTTAACAGGTCCAAAGTCACGTTGGGCCTAACTGTTGCCACCTTTATCACCAGCCGTTACTGGGCCTGATGTCCGGACCATATATGGCCCATGGGCAGCACGGGCCATTCCCAGGCCGAAAGTCACACCGGGCTGAAATGGGCCCATGTCTACATCGGGCCTCTAATAGGCCGAAAGCCACTAGGTTGTAATTGGGCCCAAATATTCGGCAAACAATTAATGGGCTAGATCTGGCTTTGGGCTGTAAATGGGCCCAAATATTCGGCAAACAATTAACGGGCCATATCTGGCTTCGGGCCGTAAATGGGCCTTTATTAAGCAGGCCGTTATTGGGCTGGCCCACTAGTACCCGAGTAAGTACTACGGGCCTTTGACTGGTCCGGCCTTTTTAACCTATATGGGCCTCTGTTGGGCCGTGCCATGTGTCGGCGTATCATAGGCGCTTTGGGTCCAATGAGTGGATGACATCTGTCCCAACGGTGAGCCAACACGTGTTTCCTCCAGCCAATGATGATTTTACACGTGGAAAATCCCCATTGGTCGGGGCTGTTAATGGGTTATCGGATCCAAAACCGGACCCGATAGCTTAACGGCGTTCTGTTACGGTGGATGCCACGTGTCGGTCACCCTTGACCAAAGCACTTCTGTGACGTGCGATTTATCGTCATGGAATTGGACACTTCCATGACGATATTTTTGGTAATGTCATGGAACACTTCTACGACAGCACAGGTATGACTATCTTGATTCTGTCATAAATTTGTCATGTATGACAGAAAACGTGACCTACTGTGACAAACACGTATCATCACGGAAGTGTATTATTTTGTAGTGCAAAAAGAACAAGAGCTGTAAACGACTTAACCAAAAACTTACCAATCACCGCGTCAGGCTGATCTTCAACCTGCTCCACGTTGATGTGGTTCACCTGACCTCTGGTGAAGGGATTGGGCTTCTTCCCAGAGCTTCCATTGCCGCTGCCATTCTTCAACTCAGAACAATCGTTGGCGTAGTGCCCAGTCTTCCCACACTTGTAGCAGGTGACATGACTCAGATCCTTCTTAGCGGGGGTTGCTGGGTTGGAACAGTTCTGGTTACTGCTTGCCCCATTCCCATTTCCATTCTTGGGGCCACTGTGGTTATACGAACTTCCTCCATTGTGAGTGTGGCCTCCATGGCTACGGTGAGTGTGTCCTCCCGAGTTCGGGGTAAAACGTGGTCTCTGCTGAGCTCCTGAATTGTACTTCCCTTGTCCATACTTCCTTTTGCAGCTCTCTATCTGCTGCTGCTTCCCTTCAATCATAAGAGCCCTCTCTACCAACTCCTGGTAGTTAGCAAATGTTGCTACCATCAACTGCATACTTAGCTCATCATTCAACCCTTCCATAAACTTCTCCTGCTTTGAGGCATCTGTGGCCACATCATCTGGGGCATAGCAAGCTAACTTACTAAACTCATCCACGTACTGCCCCACAGTACGATTTCCTTGGCGTAAGTTGCCAAACTCATGCTTCTTCATGCTCATAGCTCCAGTTGAGACGTGTGTAGTGCGGAACGCTTGCTGAAACTGATCCCAAGTGACATTGGCTATAGGGAATGTGGTTGTGTAATTCTCCCACCATGAAGCTGCGGGTCCATCCAGTTGGTGTGTGGCAAAACGCACCTTCTCAGCATCTGTGCAACCTGCGGTGGTCAACTGCCTTCCAATCTTGTGTAGCCAGTCATCAGCAACAATCGGCTCAGTGCTACTGGAAAACACCGGCGGATTCAACCTTAGGAAACGGGCTAAGTTGTCAACTGGAGGTGGTGGCGGTGGGTTGTTGTTGTTGTTGTTGTTGTTGTTGTTGTTGTTGTTGTTGTTGTTGTTGTTGTTGTTGTTGTTGTTGTTGTTGTTGTTGCCTTGGTTCTGGACTAGTAGCTGCATCAAGGCATTCTGCTGTTGGATCAACTGAGTGAGCTCCGATGGGAAGACAAATCCGGTGTCACATCTCGGAGGCATCCGATAGGTTTAGGGGGAAGAGATTAGAATAGAAAGGGGTCTAAAGAGAAATCACTACCCATATGCACATGATACAAACACAATCATATCACACCACTCAATTCAGACAAGGGCATACAACGATCTAACTATCGTTACAAAATACTCGGACTACTACTATATACATGGGGAAATACTACTGATGATATGGTGGTCATCTAGAAATTTTTATCGGTGGAAGACTCCATGATATCCGCTCCAGCTTCATCTTTGTAATCATCATCACTACTGTCGGGGTCGGAATCAGTGTCGTCGATGATGATGTAGTCCTCGGGATGGTCGTCATCTCCTCCTGGCGCGGGGTCTCCCATGAATACTCCTAGCTTTTTCGCCAGGTCTTCGTTCTTCTCCAGTAACACTTCAATATCCTCCTCATATCCATCGCGTGTAGACTTGAGTTCCTCTTCAAGCTCCATCTTCGTGGTCATCACCTTCTTTAGATGTATCATGCTTGCATACATTTGGTTCTCCTGGCGGCGAATGTGTTGATTCAACTCCTGGATGAAGGCTGCAATGGACCTGTCCCTCCTGGTGCTGATCATCTCCCATTGCTCATCTCGGCGCCCACATATCTGATAGATAGTGTCCTTAAGATCCTTGTGGTAAACTTCGCCGATGCGTCCCATGGCGATGTAGGCTGCCATGCTCTTTCCTAGACTCCAGGTTGGTGCATCAAAGGAAAACTCTATGGGCTCAGTAACTGGCGTGAATGTCCTTCCTGGTACTTGAACTCGAATCATCCAATGCTCCTCTTCTGGTAAAGTGGCGGTGTAGGTCCCGGTGAAGCTTGGTATTCTGGCGATGTAGGCTGCCATGCTCTTTCCTAGACTCCAGGTTGGTGCATTAAAGAAAAACTCTATGGGCTCAGTAACTGGCGTGAATGTCCTTCCTGGTACTTGAACTCGAATCATCCAATGCTCCTCTTCTGGTAAAGTGGCGGTGTAGGTCCCGGTGAAGCTTGGTATTCCGATGTTCTGGTACCTAGTGACTTCCTTCAAGTGTCGTCCAAAAGGTGTATCTTCATTCGGTTGAGGAAACTTGTTCCTTGGATCCACCATCTATAGAGTGGAAAATGGAGAGGAGTCAGAAATGAGTAGAGAAGAGTGACCTATGGCTTATCTTAGTGGTCGCGTCCTACAGTCAGCGTGTGCTCTAATACCATCCTGTAGCGATCCGACCTCAAACGGTCAAAATCTCTGTGCATAAGTGTCATCCCTAGATCGGTAATGCTGACACACAGAGTACTTGAAGGATTTATAACAGAGTGCGGTCACACACTTATTACATCGAATGCCTCAAAAGAGAACTTATTACAATAATATGGCTTAAGGCCATCTAAATAAGATAACTGCGGAAGCATCGAAGGTAAATGAGTCCATCAACTCCAACCGCATAGCTGAGTGCATGGCAACGACCTAGCGCACCTTACTCTTTGTCTGAAAAGTCTGCAACTTAATACGTTGCAGCCCGAAATGGGTCAGCACATGGAATATTTTGGCAAAATAACACTGTAGAGCAAATGAACAAGATAACAGCTATATCTATATGCATATAAGGCTGGTGGAGGCTCTATGGTTATCATTTTTCCGTAAAGCCAATTTTTCCCTACTACAAAGGAATATAATTTATTTAACTACAAAGTTGGATGAAAACATTGAGAATGGAAACCCCATCTCAATCCCAATTAAAAAGTAATTAACAACCCAATAAATTTATTAAGAGTGTTGAGATCACATCAATAATTCAAGAACCAGATACTCAAGATGTCCATAACTGGGGACACGGCTAACCATGATTAGTTTGTACACTTTGCAGAGGTTTGTGCACTTTTACCCACAAGACTCGATCTCCTGCGTTGAATTTCTCGCACTACATGATGTTTGAGAAACGGATGACCGAGACACAGTCTTTCAGAAGCATTAACTCTCTCGACGGGTAAACCATACCACCTACATCCCCTACATCTGCTAGTTTAGCACTGAAAGAGGTCACACGACATACTCAACTATGCCAGAGCCCATAATGGCTTGTGGCTGCACACGGAAGTTTCTAGTATGAACAATCTTATGATCCCTTTGAGCCTGGGTGGCGAACCATAGGATGATCTCACGGGTTCCCGGGATCTCCTTGGACAACACTGGATTCCCCAGGTGCCCACAAACAATCCACCCATATGTGTGTTAAAGTAGCCACCTTAAATAAACCCTTAGTTCATAATAATACTCACAACTGTCATGAATCACTCAAACCGATCCACGTCTACGAGCATAGCATAGCAATATAAGCATAACGTAGAAGTAACTCCCAGAGTTTAAATAAAAAGGGCAGTCGGTACTACCTCAACTACTACTTCCCAATACCCACAAGTTACCAATCCTACTCATGCAATGTTTGAGGGTTGAAACTAATGCATAAAAACTGGGTAATAAAGGGATATGATCAAAGTGTTACTTGCCTTGCTGACGATCTGCGAACCCTAGTGATTCATAGTAGCACGCTTCGCACTCCGGAAATTCTATCGCAAACAAACAATAGCACACATAAGCACTCGAGCATAGATGCAACGTAAAACTCAGATGATAAAGTCCAAACTGAAAGTTCAACTGAAGTGCTATGATTTGCAAAAAGAATCAATCGAATCGGAGCTACGGAACTGAAACTACGATCAAAATAAGTTGGAAAACAAATCTGCTTGAAACCAAATTTTAATTTGTCAAAACCATTTTCAAGTTGGTTAACTGAAAAGAGGGGCTCGAGACGAAGATTTTGGCGTTGGTTGCACTAGATTTGGACGAACGGTTAAAAAGTTACGAGGGTTTGAAGATCAGGGGCTAATCTGTGATAAAATAATCACAGATAGGTCCCTGGCCGAAAATAAAATAAAAAGAAAAAACGAACGAACAAACTTTTGTAACAGATCCAAACGAACGAACGTGTTCGCTAGCGAAGACGTTCGAGGAACGCTCGCTAACTAGATCCGATCAGGAAAATCAAGAAAAACCCTAACCCTAATAATAAACACGATCTAAACCGAAAACCGAAAAAAAACGAACGAACCGGCGAACCGAGCGGTTTCTATATCGGTCAATGGGTGGCGGTCAACGACGACGGCGGTGTCGGGCGGGGCGGCGGCTCCGGCGGGGCTGCAGGGTGCGGGGCGGCGGCTGCTGCGGAGGGAGGAGGCGGTGGCGGTGAGCAAGTGTGGCGAAGACGTTTGAGGAACGCTCGCTAACTAGATCCGATCGGGAAAATCAAGAAAAACCCTAACCCTAATAATAAACACGATCTAAACCGAAAACCGAAAAAAAAACGAACGAACGGGCGAACCGAGCGGTTTCTATATCGGTCAATGGGTGGCGGTCAACGACGACGGCGGTGTCGGGCGGGGCGGTAGCTCCGGCGGGGCTGCAGGGTGCGGGGCGGCTGCTGCTGCGGAGGGAGGAGGCGGTGGCGGCGAGCAAGTGCGGCGGCGGCACGACTCCGGCGGGGGCTGCGGGGTGCGGCGGCGGCTTGAAAAGGAGGGGTCACGGTCGGCCGTATATAAAGGGGCCCCGGGGGTCCGACTTGGGCGAGGGGGCGCTAGGCGGCAGCGATCCGGACTCCTCGCCGGAGTCCGGTGCGGACACGGGCACGGCGCGAGGCGGTGCGGCGCTGGGCCGAGGCTTGGCTGCCAGCTGGGCTTGCCCAGTTCGGTGCGCGATTTTTTAAAATAAATTCCGCCGAGAAACAAAAATCCTAATAAAATATAAAAAAATTCTAAAAATGCCAAAAACAATTTTCACCGTCTAAATAAAATATTTAGAACAAAGTGAACATTTTTCTGGCCTAAAAATGCAATTTTAGAAAAATGCATATTTTCTAATTCAAATAAAATAGCAATATAAGTTCCAAATAAAATACTTATTTGATTTTAATGTTCTTCCTCCAATATTCCTATTATTTTGGAGAAGTCATTTTATCTCCACTCATTTATTTTAATATCGAAAATATTCGGAGAGAGAAATTATTAAAACCAAAATGATCCTCTTTTCAAATTTGAAAAAAATTCAAATATGAAAATTATGAAATCCCCAACTCTCTCCTTTGGTCCTTGAGTTGCTTAAGATTTCTAGGATCCCAACCAAAATGCAAATAAAATATGATATGCATATGATGACCTATTTATAACATCCAAATTGAAAATTGAGATGTTACATAAATGCAAGGATTAAATTAGGGATTACACTGCACACGGTTTGCGAAAGCGAAACGTCTGCGATAGACGTGGAGATCAGACACGTTTCTTGGATCCACTACGTGTGCGATCAATCTCTACTGCACACACGATCAACCAAGAAAAAACGTGTGTGATTTACAACAGCATCACACACAGTTCCTTCTTATTAAATGTTTGTGAAAGTCACCTTATCACACACGCTTGGCAATTATAGACTGTTTATGATGTTGTGCGCATCGCAAATGTTTGGTCATAAAAGAACGCGTGCGATAGGTCTTCATCTGACGCGGGTACGACGGCTGAATCGTGTGGGATGTATTCAAGCTTCGCATACAGTTTTAAAGTGACAACTATATGTGCTCTTACGTCGAATCGCATACAGTCGAGGAAAAGTAAATGTGTGTGATTGTCTGCTTTTCGTACATGTTCTATAATTGTGAACTGTTTGTGATGGGTCGCGCACCATAAACATAGCACCACAGAATACCGACTGCGATGGTAATGCAAGCACAAACAAGTAGCAATGACGGAGCATTTTGGATTTTCGAGATATCAGAAACAGTTCTATAGGGACAACTGTATGCATCGAGCCTCCCTATCCCCGACCTTTTTGGGTCGTGTGGGAAGGACCCCCCCTATCGCAGTCACTCACTTGGCGACGGTTCAAAATGCCATCGCGAAAAGGGGTTAAAAACCGTTTGTATAGCATCTTGTTGTACCAGTGCATGAAAGGAGTTGCCAATGTGTTTAAGGCCATACAACATGTAAACGCGAAGTCCTTTAAGCTACTCCTAACCATTGGTCGACTTCAGTGGAACTACACAAAAATATCAGCTGGTTAATCCAGCACGAGGTTCCATGTCAGTTGTGCAAACTGATGACAAACCCCACCCATTCCACAGTCGTAGGCATTTGATATTTTGGAATGGGAAAACCTTGTCAAAGTTTGCTCATTGTTGTTAGCAAGAAGACATACTTTTGATACTTTGGAATGGGAAAACCTTATCAAATTTTGCGCAATGATGTTAGAAGACGTGCATTTGATATTTTGGAATGGCCGCCCTTTGCCATGACTTCAGTTCTGAAGTAAATATTGGCTCTAATGTGTGAATCGTTGAGATGCATAATCATGCATGTTGACTTATATATGGTAATTTAAGAGTTTGTTGTGAATGTTGTCTATGAATTGCTAGGTATGTGAGTTTGATTGCAATGTTTAAGTTGGAATGTTGTGGCACACATCATGATGATGCAGGGGACAACCACACTAAAAAGATGCTCAAAATTTATGGTTCTGTGAAACTGCGACAAACGAGCTGTTCACCGTGTGTCTTGAGAATAATGCTATGTATTGTTCTACATGTTGATCTAGTTCCACTAATGAAATGAGCAAGTTATTTGCATATTATTCAGAATAAAACTTAAAGTGTCCAGGTAGAACCACAATGTCATCAAGCGTGCCAGGAAGGTCTAGATGCTGGTGTAGTTTGTGCGCTTAATCAGTTCATCTCTTACTGTTTCGTGCATAGCCTATACAAATTGGGGTAAACTAGAGGTGAAACCCATATGATCTCATGACCAACTCACCTTGTTACTGTTTCATGCATATCCTATGTTTTAAAACATTTTGTGTAAACACCCATGAACCTGTTTGCTTATCTGAGGCACTCACATGGCAGCCCAGTGACTGACTCTTACATGATGGACCCACTTAAATCATGGTCAACATAGTCAACATCACCATATATTAATATAAATGTATGGAATAACTTAAATTCTCCGTCATTGCAGTGGTAAGGAATAGCTTCTAGGCAACACGTGTCTTGTGTTCTAATCTCATCTTCTTCCGCTGGCCGCCCAAACCAGCTTCGTTGGGACCTCCTACTGCCACCCCCATGCACAGCAACACTGCCACGACCCTCGCCTGATGCGCATCCCAGGTCATCCCTCTAATTCTCTCTAGCATTAAAGAAGTTCGCCCACTGAGACCACCGCCCACACGACGCATCCTAGTCTCCGTACCATCCAATGACGGAGTGACTTGACCCAATGGCCCAGGATGGCTCTTTACACATTAAATCAACTACCTGTCTATTCGCCTTCCGTCATTTAACATGCACGGCGACTGAGAAACCCACTCTGGCACCCACATATTCACACAACCCGCGACCATGACCACGAGTTGTAGAGGAATGTGGGAGAGCCTCTCGACAGAGGAGAAGTAGGAGCTAGCTCGAATTTTGGCCGACTAGCAGGCTAACCGTATGAGCCGGACAAATGCTGGCTTGCTAGCCTACTTGCCGAGCTCAGCAATGACGACGTGACAATGGACGAGGCTTCAACCAGGAGTCGACGCCACCGCATTGTCGGTTCATGCCGTGTTCACCACAGAGCAGGTGCGGCTGCACTTCGACGCTGTGATGGCAAAAGAGCTACCAGTGTCGTCGGTGTCGGTGTTCCTATAAGCACAGGAGGACCGGTGCTACAACCTCTGTCTCCTCAATGGGCACCGGTTCACGGAGGGACAAATCGCCAGCGAGCAGGCGAAGGACAATGCCATCACGGACATGGGGGCCGATGATCCTGGCTTCCTGGATGAGCAGTGGGCACTGTACCAGACAATCCATAGGGCCCACAAGGCCCTCTCCGTCGTCCTTCTCCTTGTTGCACTCGCCGTGGCGCCGCCGTCTCGCGTTGTCAACATGGTCAACCAGCGAGAGTAATCATGAGATGATTGCACGGGGACAGGATGACAATAGGGACCCACCAGGGGCCATGGCCGTATGCAGGCAACTGCCTCCTTATTACAAGAAAAAAATGCTTCCTCCTAATGGTTTCCTGACATCTTGGTCCCACGCCATTTAAAACATAGTCAATAAACGAGAGAATTGCACAAGGAGCAGCTGACGGTAGGGACCAAATAGCTCATGGAGTTGCTTTTTTAGCGATGTTTCTTTGTTGTTGAGACGGGCAGGTTATCAATTGGGTTGTGCGGGGGCTATGGCCCGTCTAGCCCAGACTATTATTTTATGTTTACCAAATAACCAGCCCAATTGTTTTTTTGTGAAAATGGCTAGCCCAGCTTTATTTTTTGGAAGAATACACCACCTAGACCAACTTGTTTTTCTCTGCCCTGCTGGGCTGCAAATATTTTAAGAGGAGGAGAGATGTGTTCAGTTTGCTAAAAATATGGGCTTTAAGTAATAATAAATGGGTTGTAAATATAAAAAACACAACACACCAGCAATTAGTTTTAAATTTTGGTTTTTCGGATTTTGAGATTTCTAGTTTCATTGGATTTTTTTGCGCGCGCAAAATTTCATTGGATTTTAACCTAATATAAATCTATTTTAAAATTAGATTGAATATGACTCAAATTTTTGGGATAAAAATAGTTCAGACGACACAAAATATGCGAAATTTGGTTGAAATTTTTAACCTTGCTCCCGGATAGAAAATGGGCTATAATGCTAACAAACAGTAAATATGCTGCAATAAATTCCATAAGAATTAGAAAACGGGTTGTAAATTACAAAAAATAGCAAATGGGTTGTATACTAAGTTGACGCGTACGCAAGGCTTTGTCTACTTGTAGCCAACACATGATTCTCATAGCAGTGGTTGTTGGATGTCCATCCTACGGTCATCGTGCTTCTTCAATCTCTGATCTTCTTGCTTCAGCCTCCCAAATCAGCGCCGACGGGACCGCCTGCTCCCGCCTCCCGTGGTCGACTATGCTGCCGCACAGGCCTCACCGCCCCACCCTGCTAGTCCCACCGTTGGTCAGGCCATCCCTCTACTCAACACAACTCTTGTTATTCTCCAGCGATGACAGCCTCACACTGCACCTGAACTAGTTAGCCCTGGTACTCCCCTCTGCATTGGCATCCATAGTTGCGTCTTCCTCGGCTCTGGGTCGTTCCCTTTCTATGCCTCTCTGTCATCCACCGTCTTGGTGGTCTCGGCGTGGCGTGGTCAACGTGGTCAAAAAAGGACAGCCATCGGAAGAAAATTGTATGTGGAGAAGCTGGCAGCTTGGACCCACCAGCTATATGGTTGCATGCAAGCAAGTGCCTCCTTTTTGCGTGCAACAAAATGGTTCCTCCCCCAAACATCTAGGGCCCGCCAGCTACATGGTTGAACGCAATGAAGTGCCTCCTTATTGTGCAAAAAAATGATTACTCCCTTTATAGTTGGGACCCACCAGCTACATCTTCGCACGCAAGGCCTCCTTGTTATGTGAGAAAATGATTCCTTCCCCCGACAGCTGGGACCCACCAGCTACATCTTTGCATGCAAGGAAATGCCTCCTTTTTGCGCAAAAAAATGATTCCTACCCCTGACAGTGGGATCCACCAGCTACATCTTTGCACGCAAGGAAGTGCCTCGTTATTACGCGAAAAAATGATTCATCCCCCTGACAGCTAGAACCTACCAGCTACATCTTCGCATGCAAGGAAGTGCCTCCTTATTATGTGCAAAAAAAGACCCCCCTGGCAGCTGGGACCCACCTGGTCGAAGTGTACGTAGCATTATTTGTCTGGTCACTAACATGTACATACATACCGGTCGATAGGTCTCTGCAATGATGATCCGTGGCCATGTAAGGAGCGACACGTGTGGTAGTAGATCCCCCGACATAGCATGTCACGGCGTCCTATCTAAATCATGTATGCATATATATAGCCATGCTACAAAAAATACGACCATGTACGTACATACGGGCGGGGTCTCGAACGCGAACTCGCGCATACGTATGACCGGAGCTCGTGTACATGGAGAGACAATGTGGCAGAGGCAACGGACGGCTGCGCTGGATGGTGGGGGTACGTAGCAATGACGTCTTGTTCATCGGCAGCCAACCGGCTGGGTCAGAACGGAGAAACAATGTCGTGTTCATCGGGAGCCAAGCGACTGGGTCGGAATACGTCATGTTCATTGGGAGCAAACGGTTTGGACGAAACAACAAAAATGGGGTCCTATTCATTGACCCCCCCTCCCAGCTGGCTAGGGGTGTGGCGTTCCGCAAAATGGACGAAACAGACTTTTTTTCAACCACCTATGGTCGAAACAGGGTCGTGCTCATCAGGAGGGGTTTGAGCGTACCGCAAAATGGACGTCCCTTCAATCACCTACTATCAAAATAGGGTCATGTTTATTGGGAGGGGTCTGGCATACCGCAAATTGGACGAAACAGACTTCTGTTCAGTCGCCTATGGTTGAAACGGGATTCATCGGGACGGGTGTGGCATAACACAAAACGGGACACCATGGGCTACTGTTCATCCACCGTCAACTTCCTATTGCGCGCCTCCACGGGCTACTGTTCATCCACCAATGCCTACGACATCCACTGGGTCATGTTCATCCACCCCAACCGGCCAGGGTGTGGCACACCATGACACGGCCTCCTTGGGGTCCTGTTCATCCAACGCCAACCGCCTACTACCAAGGCATCCTATTCATCCAACCCCCACTAGCTGATGTGGGGCATACGAGCGGGAGGTAGTAACGAGAACTATTCCTCCACAGCCAACCAATCAGCTAGGTCAACTCTCCACATCTCGCTCAAGGGGCTCGATCGATGCATGTATCGACTCCATCTATATGTACATATCGCACACACGGCAGCAACATGAAATGTTCATCGAGAGGCAACCCAACCGGCTATAGGCCAACTCATGTTTTGCGCAGGGGCTCAATGCAATGCATTGATCGATCGGCTTCAGTAAGCAATAGTGAAGGGATCGATCGCTCGAGTTTAGTTAGCAGCGAAGGGATCGATCGGCTTCAGTTAGTGGCAAAGGAATCGCCCGGGTTCAGTTAGAAGTGAAGGGATCGATCGGCTTCAGTATGTAGTTGAATCGATCGCCCGTGTTTAGTACGTAGCTAGTACAAGAGATTGATCTCTCGGGTTCGGTAAGTGAACATGTCGCTCGGGTTTAGTTAGCGCAGGGGCTTGCACACGCGTGCATACAAGAGAAACGAGCAAAGCGCTGCATCGCTCGGCCCCGACCACCCACCGTATACCGGGAACTCCCCAAAAAATTCCTCGCCCTCATTTCTACCATGATTTTTTACGTCATGGACAGCCCAAAGAATGTCTTGCAGGTCCACCTCCGGCCTGCCCAGGACGAAAAGCCCAATTGCTGTCATAGTTTTTTGCCATAGAAGTAGGATCCCACCACATCTACGATGATACGTGTTTTTGTCGCAATTATCGTCACGGAAGTGTCACATACATGATAGAAAAAGTTTTTGTTCAGGCCATAATGTGATGGAAGTATCTTTTTTTCATCGTGTCACCTCCTTCGGGTCCCCCTAGTCGAGGTTCTTATCTATCCAAGAGGCCAGCCTCCTCGGCAGCCCTACCGAGAAGGGGGGATCCTTGTGGCTTCCCGCAGATGGAGGAGCCATGTAAAACCATTCTTGTTGCCAAAGCTTTAGCATTTCAACGAATGTGCCCTCCGTCCACATTACATTGGTGAGCCTGCTAATCGTAGCCCCATCACACTCCATGAGTTGGAGGACACTGCTATGCGGCTTCGCGTAGAACACCTTCTATCATAGCTCGAAGTGGGGCTCAACATGAAGGAAGGCCTCGCAAAAATTTATGGAAGTGCCTATATGGAGAAAAGAGTTTTGGGCCAAATGATGGAAATCAAGCCCGTGGTAGAACATGAGGCCTCGAACGAAGTGATGAAGGGGGAAACCCATACCTTGGATGAGGTTGGAAATAAGATTACCCGCTCCCCTTTGCATTGAGTGGGGATGGTGGAGGCCAATCGCCTAGCACCTGCGTCAATGGGAGATTGGCACTAGATCGTTGTCGGATTTCGGGTTCTGGAAAAACCGTTGAGGTTCGAACACTGGGGTGCGCACGAAGATCTCTCCTTCCTCTAGCTCTCACCCTAGCCGCGTTCTCAAGGCTCAGCTCGTCGAACCCACAGAACAATAGACAAAAGATTTATACTGGCTCGGGCCACCGATGTGGTGTAATACCCTACTCCAGTGTGGTGTGGTGGATTGCCTCTCGGGCTGAGGATGAACAGTACAAGGTAAGAACAACCTCTTGTGGAAAGGTGTTCGTGTGCTTGGTGAGTGGTTGAGGATGATCTTAATGGCTTTGGATCCGTTTGTCCTTTCCTACTATGGTGGCTAGTCCTATTTATAGAGGCCCTGGTCGTCTTCCCAAAGATTGAGCGGGAAGGGATGCCACAACGGCCAAACTCGAAGGGAGACACCTAGTACAAGTTATCCTGACTAAAGGTGGTCTTCGCCTGCCAAAGGCTCTGGTGGTGATGCCGCCTTGGGCTCCACGGTGACCTCCGTCCTGCCGTCCTGCTGGTCTTGGTCTCGTTGCACCGATATGGAAACCTTTGCTTGATGCCTCCGGACTCCCCGCCTGCGCTTGCCTCTTTAGCACCAAAGAGGAAACAAGGACACTGCACGCGCTGGCGCCCGCCTGGCCTTGGTCGTCATGGCTTTCGTCACTGGAACCTCGTGAGGTGCCCCTTGCCTTGATCTCTCAGCCCCTCGCGAGCCAGCCTGGTGAGGCCGCTCCCAAGGAGATCTTGCGTCGTTCGCCTCGCGAGGCTTGGCCCCTTGCGAGGGTCTTGAGTGTTTGCCGATGAAGATGGGTCGTACAGTGCTGCTGGTGGAGCCACGCCGTGGGCTGCAGGCAGGCAAGTCTTGGGACCCCCGTTCCCAGGACGCCGACAGTAGCCCCCGGTCCCAAGGCGTGCTCGGACTACGCTTCGAGGCGAAGCCAAAGGGCAAGTGCGGAGCGCCGTGGGCCCCAATAGCCTGCGGCCCCGATTGATGTGTGGCGGTTGATTGGACGTGGGCGTCTCCGCTTCCCCATGCTGCCTCGGCAACTACCTGACTTGACGAGTCCCTGCTACATGCAAGGAAAAACCATCATTACCTGTGATCGTGGAGGTTGACGGTTGGCCTCCTCCAGGCTATAAATCAGGGGGGCGGAGCCCCTGTCTCCCATCTCTTCCCGTTACGCTCACTTCTTCTCCCTTGTTCCATTGCCGGTCGTGACTCCCATGGCGCCCACGAAGAGGTTTTCGGCCGTAGAGAAGGGGAAGGCCTGCCAGGAGGGGCCTGGTTCACCGCCGCCCAAGAGGGGGCGCGGTCGCCCCCGCAAGCACACCACGACCCTCGCCGTGGCCCCTCGCGGCCGCAGCGGCGCCTCTTTGCGTGGTGGGGGACACCCACGTCGTGACAGCCCCATTGATGAAGGGGGCGTGCCGTGGTCGCGCGGCCTTCCCGGCTGTGCTTCCACTCAGCGGAGGTGCTGCTGGAGTTTGTCGTGTGGTTGGAGAAACCGTCCGGCACCTGGCTCTAGCTCCCGCGCTCCTTCGCCAGCAAACTGCCGGCCACGGGTCCAGGCGGTCTCTGGCTACAGGCGGACAGCTGCTGCAGCAAGGCTTTGTGGGTCGCGGTGAAGGTCTCTGTTGCGGGCAACGCGGCCCTGGCCCGTGGCTGGCAGACGTTTGCCCGCACACACGGCCTGGGCCGGCGCTATACCCTGCACTTCAATTACGACGGCAACGCGACCCTCTACGTGAGGGCGTTTGGAGAGGATGGTCGCCGCGTCGGGTGCTGCCCTGAGGACAACGACGGCGATGAGGTGCTCGGCCTTGGCGAAGGGCCGCGGTGACGGTGAAGGTGGACTCGTCCTCGGCGTAGACCGCGGCTCGTCCAGCTACGGCGACTCTTCCTCTGGCGACTTCTCTAGCAGTGGCGGCTATGACCAGCTGCCACGCCGCCGTGCCCGCTTCGAGAGCGGCAGCGGGTCGTCTCGTCGCTGCGCCCCAGTGAAGCGCGAGGAGGGGTCTGGCTGAGCTCGGGACGGTGCCACGGGCCTACCCTCGCGGACCGCTGTGGGGGTGCGTGCCACTTTTGTTACGTTCTTCCTTTCCTTCCTACGTTAAGAGAGAGACAAGTATGGGGCACCACACGGGCGTGCAACAAACCATGATTTCCAAGTTGTTATGCTATGCTTATCGTTCCTGTGTTGTGTCGCAGCATCGGCATTTTATGTAGGCATATAGAAATGACTTAGCTTAACGTGCTCGAGGTAGTTTCCGCCTCGTGAGGCGCTCATTTCCCAGTGCCTGGCGAGGCCTCCTTGGCTTAGAAGGCGTCTAGGAACTGCAAAAATTCGTTAGGAAACTCTTATCCTCTCGAGTCCTGATCGCAGGCGCAGCCGGCCACGACTCAGTGCTTCGCATGGCGGTACCCCGAGGGGCATGGATCGAGAGAGGTGCGCCAACTTGCGATCTCGAGCGAGGGTGCCTCACGAAGAACAGAAAAAACGCTCATGAGAGCACCTGTCCAGCCCCCTCGCGAGGCATGCGAGGGAGAGTACGGGTCAAAACGAGGAACCAAGGGCAGAAACGGAGGCAAAAGACGATGGAACCAAGCCGGCAAGGAACACCAGAAAGCAAATTTTCATCAAAGATGGGCAAGTCAACTACGGAAAGCAAATGAAAAGCCGCGTCCGGCACCTAGTCTAGTCTTCTTGTCTTCTCATCAGCGAGGAGCTAAGTGCTGCCACTAGGACGTGGGAGGGAGCCCCCGAGGCCCGAGGGTGGCACTCATGAGACTCCAGGGCATGTACAACCCCACTCATTATTACATGAGAATGTCATGAGAGAAGACCTTCATAGGCATTGGGCCTTGCTTCACAGGCGTCGGGCCTTGCTTTATGGGTAAAACTTCCGGAGGTGCTGGATGTTCCAGGCGTTCTGGATGGGGACCCCGTCCTGCGTCTCCAGGCGCACGGCGCCATGCCTGGAGACGTGAGCGACCCTAAACGGCCCTCCCACATGAGTGAGAGCTTATGCAGCCCTTCCCTTGAGAGCACCCGCCTTAGGACGAAGTCGCCCACCTCGAGCGTCCTGGAGCGGACACTGCGACAGTGGTACCGCCACATCGCCTGCTGGTATCTTGCTACCCGAAGCATGGCTTCGCGGCGGCGTTCCTCCCCTAGCATGAGGTCCATCCCCCGCATGGCGTCCTGCCTCATCGAACGCCAGGACCCGCGCGGAGCGATGCTTGACCTTGTGAGGGAGAACCGCTTCTGCTCCATAGACAAGGAAGAATGGGGTCTCGCCTGTTGGCTTGGTGGCGGTGGTGCGGATGGACCACAGCACAAACTGGACCTCATCGTACCAGCTCCTGCCGTAGGCCTCGAGCTTCTTCTTGAAGGTCCTGGTCTTGAGGCCTCTCAGGACCTCCGTGTTGGCGTGTTCGGCCTAACCATTGCTCCTGGGATGCATCACCGAGGCGTAGCAGATATGCGTTCCAAGATTAGCACAATATGTCTTGAAGAGATTACTAGTGAACTACGAGCCATTGTCAGTGATGATGCGATTAGGGACCCCAAACCGGCTCACGAGACCCTTGATGAACTTGACCGCAGATCCGGCCGGGATGGTGCGGACAGCTTCTACCTCTGCCCACTTGGTGAACTTCTCGATGGCGACGTAGAGGTAACAGTAGCCCCCAGGCGCTTGAGGGAACGGGCCTAGGATGTCAAGCCCCCAGACTGCAAATGGCCACGAGAGCGGGATGGTCTGGAGGCCCTGAGCTATCCAATGGATCTGCTTGGCGCAGAACTGATAGGCCTCGCAGGACTTCACTAATTCAGTCACATCGTTGAGCACCGTAGGCCAGTAGAACCCACTGTGGGATGCCTTGTCGACGAGGGTTCGTGACGACCAGTGGTGTCCGCATTCTCCGCCATGTATGTCAGCTAACAACTCATTCCCCTGATCCCTGGAGATACAACGCAAGGAAACATCATTCGGTCGCTTCCTATACAACTCACCATCCTAGATGCAGTACGCCGTGGCCTGTCGGACCACGCGCTCCGCGTCCTCCTCTTTCTCCGGCAGCGTCCCCTTCATCAGGTACTCCTTGAACTCCTTGGTCCAGCACCCCTCCTGACGCTCAAGCGCCAAGAGCAGGCGTGCTCCCGAGGTTGGGCCGCAGGCTGGGGCTCCCGAGGCAGGTGGTTGGGGGAGCTCCTCCCGAGGCGGCGCCGGCCTCGCGAGTCGAGGTGCTGCCGACAGCTTGAAGAGATGCTCCTCGAAGACGCCAGACTCCTGGGGCAGTCGCTTGGATGCTGTTTTGGCGATGTCGTCAGCCTCCTTGTTGGTGCCACGGGTCACGTGCTGCAATTCTAGACCCGGGGAACTGTTTTTCATTTTGCGTACCTCCGCGAGGTATGCATCCATGTGCTCGTCCCTTGGCTTGTATACCTTATTGGAGAAGTTGACCAGGAGCTACGAGTCGCCCCTGGTGGTGAGGCGCTTCACCCCCAGGGCCACCACAGCCCTAAGGCCAGCAATGAGGCCTTCCTACTCTGCAATGTTGTTGGAGACCTTCTCGCCCTGCTAGAAGCAGAGCTGCACGGCGTAGTAGAGTTTATCCTGAGTGGGCGAGATGAGCACCGCTCCTGCCCCCGCGCCCTGGCGCGCAAACGTTCCACTTAAATACATAACCCAACCGTCTCGTGCTTCACTTTGTAGCGAGAGGGACCGGTCCTCGCCTGCTTCAATCTCTGGGGCGTCCGTCCATTCCGCCACGAAATCAGTGAGCGCGGCTCCCTTGATGACCCTGGTTGTGCTGAACTCCAGCTGGAATGCTTGCAGCTCGATGTTCCACTCGGCGACCCTTCTAGCTGTGTTGGGGCTCCTGAGTACCCTTTCCAATGGATAGGCCGAGACGACCTTGATTGGGTGGCCTTGGAAGTAGTGTCGTAGCTTACGTGAGGCCACCAGGAGCGCTAGCAAGAGTTTCTGAGGCATGGGGTACCATGCCCTCGCATCCTGCAGGACCGTGCTGACGAAGTACACTGGGTGCTCGACGAGGGCAGGAGCATCGACGGAGCCTGCGTCCGCCGAAGGTTGAGGCGCCTCTTGAGGTGGCGGAACCCCCAGAACCCGACCGCTCACTGGGGCCCCTGCAGGCCCAAGGACGCCGTCTTGCTAAGCCTGGTATTTCGTTGGTGTTGCTGCAGCCTTCGCGGTTCCCTCCGGGTCTCGTATCGCCCCACCTGGGGGCGTGGCTTGGCACGACGCATCCTTGGCCTGGCGCTCTTCCTAAACCGCCACTAGAGCTACGCTGGCACCAGGGGCTCGAGAGGGCGAGGCGCACCATCACCGAAGGGCTGGTCAGGTATCTCTTGAGGTCTTGAAACGCTTGGACGGCCTCCGGGGTCCACTCAAATGAGCCCTTCTTCTTCATCAGCTTGAAGAATGGTAGGGCGCGCTCTCCCAGCTTGGAGATGAAGTGCCCCAGCGAAGTCACACATCCGGCAAGCTTCTGCATCTCCTTGAGGGTTTGTGGCAGACTCATGTCGTCTATCGCCTTGACCTTCTCCGGGTTGGCCTCGATCCCCCTGTGGGACACGAGGAAGCCCAGCAGCTTATCAGAAGGGACACCAAACACGCACTTCTCCAGGTTGAGTCGCAAGTCCACGTTGCGGAGGCTCGCGAAGGTCTCCTACAGGTCCTGAATCAAAGTTCTCGCCTCCCGAGGTTTTACCACAATGTCGTCGACGTAGGCTTCAGCGTTCCTCCCGAGCTGCTGACCCAGGGCAATGTGGATCAGCCGCTGGAAAGTCGCGCCTGCGTTGCGCAGCCCGAATGGCATACAAGTGTAGCAGTACACCCCGCACGGGGTCAGGAAGGCCGTCTTCTCCATATCTTCTACCACCATCTTGATCTGGTGACAGCCTGAAAATGCATCCAGGAAGCACAGCAGGTCGCACTCAGCGGTGGAGTCAACAATCTGGTCAATGCGTGGGAGCGGGAACGGATCTTGGGGGCAGGCCTTGTTGAGGTTGGTAAAGTCGACACACATGCGCTCCTTCCCGCCTTTCTTTGGCACACCGACGGGGTTCGCCAGCCATTCGGGGTACCGAACCTCACAAATGACACCTACTGCCTCCAGCTTGCGGGTTTCTTGGATGATGAAGGCCTGCTTCTCCGTGGACTATCGCCTCGCTTTCTGCTTCACAGGGCGCACATTGGGGCACACCCTTAAGTGATGCTCGATCACCCCTCTAGGGACCCCTACCAGCTGTTTGGGTTCCCATGCGAATACTTCCTTGTTCGCGTGCAAGAACTTCACCAATGCCTCCTCCTGACCAGGGTCGAGGTTGGCGCCTATGGTGAAGGTGGCTCCAGAGGACCCATCTTCCTCGACTGGCACCTTCTTGGTTTCTGCCCGATCTTGAGTGAACAACTGCTTCCTCTCAACTGGAGCGGCCTCCTTAACTCCAGGGGTGGCCTCACTGGTAGGTCGCGCCGCAGCGGCAGCTTTGAGGGCAAGATTGAGTGCCGTCAAAGCCTCCTTGGTGTCTCGAACTACGGTCAGGACATCCTTGCTCCCGGGCATCTTCATGATGTTGTAGGCCGGATGGGTTGCCGCCATAAACTGGGCCAGAGCTGGGTACTCGAGGATGGCGTTGTACGGGAGGCTGATGCGAGCGATGTCAAAGTCGACCAGCTCGGTGCGGTAGTTGTCGCGCGTGCCGAAGGTCACGGGAAGGCGAATCTGCCCTAGGGGGTGGGCGGAGCCGCCGCCGACCCCAGATAAAGGCTTGCTGGGGTGGAGCTGCTCGAGTGGTGCGTGAAGGAGGCTAAAAGTCTCCACGGAGAGCACGTTGAGGCCGGCGCCGCCGTCGATGAGGGTCTTGGTGACGGCCATGTTGCAAATGGTGGGCGTGCAAAGCATTGGGAGCACGCCCGAGCTGACGGTGGTGAAGGGATGATCCCCCGAGTCGAAGGTGAGGTCGGCCTTGGGCGCCGCCCAACCTGGGGGAGCTCCTTGCCGCACGAAAGCGGTGCCAATCTAGCGAAAGAACGGCTTGGTGTGACGGCCCGAGGGCGGCGCTTGCGATCCGCCGAGGAGGGTCGCGACGGCGGGGGGCACCAGTACCATGAAGCGCGCGGTGAAGAGGCCGCACAGCTCCTCCCAAGATGCCACGGAGGATCCTGGGAGGGCGAGCAGCCAGGCGCGTGGTGCACTAGTGAGGGCCATGGGAAGCCAGTTTGCCATGACCATGTCATCGCCCCCAGCCTTAAGGACGGCCTCTTCATACGCCAGCAAGAAGGCCGACGGATCCGCCGCACCGTCATAGCGTGGCGGCATCTCCGACTTGAACTTGGGCGGCCATTGCACCCGCCGCAAGGTGGGGGTAAAGGCCCGGAGCCCCCAGGCACGGTTGTGGGCGTCCGCTGACCCAGTCGGAGGAGCAACGCCAGCCATGGGAACTAGGCATGAAGATGGCCGAGCGTGGATCGATGGAAGGAAAGCTTCGACGCACCCTTACCTGGTGCGCCAAATGTCAGATTTCAGGTTCCGGCAAAACCCTTGAGGTTCGAACACTCGGGTGCGCACAAAGATCTCTCCTTCCTCTATCTCTCACCCTCGCCGCGATCTCAAGGCTCAGCTCGCCGAACCCACAGAACAAGAGACACAAGATTTATACTGGTTCGGGCCACCGATGTGGTGTAATACCCTACTCCAGTGTGGTGTGGTGGATTGCCTCTCGGGTTGAGGATGAACAATACAAGGGAAGAACAACCTCCTGAGTAGAGGTGTTCTGGTGCTTGGTGAGTGGCTGAGGATGATCTTAATGGCTTTGGATCCGTTTGTCCTTTCCTACTGGGGTGGCTAGTCCTATTTATAGAGGCCCTGGTCCTCTTCCGAAATATTGAGCAGGAAGGGATGCCACAACGGCCAAATATGAAGGGAGACAACTAGTACAGGTTATCATGACTAAAGGTGGTCTTCGCCTGCCAAAGGCTCTGGTGGTGACGCCGCCTTGGGCTCCACGGTGATCTCCGTCCTGCCGTCCTGCTGGTCTTGGTCTCGTTGCACCGATATGGAAACCTTTGCTTGATGCCTCGGGACTCCTCGCCTGCGCTTGCCTCTTTAGAACCAAAGAGGAAACAAGGACACTGCGTGCACTGGCGCCCGCCTGGCCTTGGCTGTCACGGCTTACGTTGATGGAACCTCGCGAGGTGCCCCTTGCCTTGATCTCTCCGCCCCTTGCGAGCCAGCCTGGTGAGGAGGCTCTCAAGGAGGTCCTGCGTTGTCCGCCTCGCGAGGCTTGGGCCCTCGCGAGGGTCTTGAGTGTTTGCCGGTGAAGATGGGTTGTACAGGGCCACTGGTGGAGCCACGCCATGGGCCATAGGCAGGCAAGTCTGGGGACCCCGTTCCCAGGACACCGACAATCATGGTGGGGAGATACCCGTCGTACTGGAGCCTAGCGATCGTGCCGGTGGACTTATCGGAGCACAGCCACTGCCCTCCTTTTTCAGCAGCGGCGGGTACCAGGGGCACAATACTCATCCCCTTGCTGGCCATCTTTCTTGACGAGAAAGGTAAAAGCATAAGTTCAAGCCTAGGGTTTACAAGGAGTTCTTGGCATTGGAACTGAGGGTGTGAGTAGAATCAATGTATCTTCCCCCTTTATAAGACGGTTAAAAGCCAGGGGTCACCCACCACCCCCCGCGAAGTGTGAATCACTGGTTCCCAAAGCATTGTGCAATATATGCGCACAGATATTAAGGCATTGCCATTGATAGCATCGCTAGAAATCTAGAAGCATGATCTTTTTATTTGACAAGACATGCCAATACAAATGGCCTCGAGCCACTACGTGCCTAATAATTACTATTAACAAGACAACATGACCCTGCCATAGGTACTGACGCTTCGGTTCATGGCTGAAAAAGTTGTCAAAGTTTGACCTGGTCAAGCTTGTGGCTAATAGCATTTGTGGCTAAGTTCAAAAAGACCTCGACCCTGCTAAAAATGAATGGTGCCAAGAGGGGAGGGGTCTTGTTAAAAGATATTCTTATCTTCCAGGGCAGTATAAAGAACATGGTCGCCATCAAGGAAACCAAGAAGACCTCGGAGCCAAACATAACATCGGAATCGGGAGCCAACGTGGAGGATGGAAATAGTCTATGAAGTCGAAGACTTGCAATTATGAAGTTACCCTGAAGAAGATGCTTGATTCCTCGGCTTGGAGACTAGTTCATGGGTTACTGTTGGTGTCCTAGACTAGGGGGTGGTTACCACGTTGGCCTGCCACTTAGGGGCCATGCCGAGGACCACCAATAACTATTGAATGGGCCAGGTAGGCCCTGGACCTCGGTGTAATCAAGAAGAAGATCTTTGAAGACTTGGTGTACACTTCAAGGCATATTTTATTGATCGGCAAGCTTATCCCTAGATTTTAACTGACCATGTGTAAACCTTAGATACCCCTAGTGCCTATATAAGCCATGGGATTTTAGTCTGTAGAGGCACGACTATAAGCTTTAGAGGCTAGAACTCATTCATACGATCTCTAGGTAGATCATACTATACTTTGTACCCCCTCACAATCAATATAAACAAGAGCATGACGTAGGGTTTTACCTCCTTGACAGGGTCCGAACCTGGGTAAACATTGTGTCCCAACTTTCTCCTGTCACCATCCTGCTCAGATCACCAGCTTGGGACCCCCTACCCGAGATCTGCTGGTTTAGCACCAACACCAGGGCATACATGGACCATTCTTCAGTTGCTGGTGGGTCCTCGACCTAACCCATGAACGGTAGGGCGGCATGGTGAACACCCCCTAATCCAGGACACCGTCACCGAGGACCCTGGCACCTCCTTGTTAGTAGCAGGAGGCAGAGCGATCTTCGAATGATCATGTTGTCCCAAAACCACATGAGTGGGGGATGCCGTGCTGGCATCTACCCTTTCTACAAGAACAGGGGGAATTTATTACCCCTAGTTCACATCTTGGCATTCAATGACTGATGTTTGAACCTCGATCGTAGAAGGACTAGTTCCAGCCCCAACATCAGACTCCGGGGTGGAGGTTGATGCATAGCCTCTAGTTCATCGGCTTGGGTGCCTGACGGATTGGCCCCTGCCCCCGAGGTAGCCGAAGAACCTCCTATGCTTGCCTACAGTGAGGTCTCTGGCAGGCTAGAAGTGGCTTCGTCCTTGTCCTCCAGCTCGTCCACCTCGTCACGCTGCAACCTGGAAAAGGAATAAGGTAAAAACTCTAGAATGAAAGGGGCCATGAAGTGTGAGTCTGTTAAAAACTTACTGGTCAGGATGAGGGCGGACACGGCAATGTCGGCTTGCAGGCCAGGACTTCGAGGACGAGTCTGAGTTGAGGGCTTAGACGCTCGGTGTAGAGGACTGTCCTGTTGCCGTGGTTTCAGGTTCCCTTCGTTGTTTGACGCCCTTGGAGGGGGACGACTCGGTGTCATCCGGAAGAACCACCTGTCGGATTTCGGGTTCTGGCAGACCCTTGAGGTTCGAACACTGGGGTGCGTGCGGAGATTTCGCCTTCTACCTACCTGCACCCCACCGCCTCGCTAAGATCTAAGCTATGGAAAGAACAGCACAAGAGACACATGGTTTATACTAGTTTGGGCCACCATTGTGGTGTAATACCCTACTCTAGTTTGTGGTGTGGTGGATTGCCTCTTGGGCTGATGATGATGAGCAATACAAGGAAGAACGGCCTCGCGAGGGTCTGTTCTTGGCTGGGGCGATGAACTTCTAGGAGGAGTTCAGTCACCCTTCTCTCTCTCTCTCTCTCTCTCTCTCTCTCTCTCTCTCTGTGTGTGTGTGTGTGTGTGTGTGTGTGTGTGTGTGTGTGTGTGTGTGATGCTACTCGATCCGATCCCAGCTTGTTTCTCGATTGGCCGATTGCCTCTACCCTGGGGGTGGCTAGTCCTATTTATAGGCAAAGGCCCTGGGCCTCTTCCCAAATATTGAGCGGGAAGGGCGCCAACAATTGGCCATTTTGAAGGGGAACATCTGGTACACTTACCCTGACTAAAGTTGGTCCTCGCCTGCCAAAGGCTCTGGTGGTGACGCTGGCTTGGGCTCCACAATGACTTCCTCCCTGCCGTTGGGCTGGTCTTGGTCTCGTTGCACCGAAACGGGTGCCTTTGCTTGATGCTCTCGCCTGCGCTTGCTCCCTTTGCACCAAAGAGGAAAGGAGAACACTGTGCGGGCTGGCACCCGCCTGGCGCCCTTGGTCGTCATGGCTTGCGTCACGGGCACCTCGTGAGATACCCCGCCTTGATCTCTCCGCCTTCTCGCGAGCCAGCCTGATGAGGCCGTGCCTGAGGAAGCTCCGTGTCGTCCGCCCCGTGAGGCTTGGCCCCTCGCGAGGGTCTTGGGTCTGTGTTGATGAAGATGGGCCATGTTGGGCCCCCCTTTGAGCCATGCCGCAGGCCGCAGGCAGGCAAGTATGGGGACCCCCATTCCCAGAACGCCGACAGTAGCCCCCGGGCCCAAGGCACGCCCGGACTTGGCCGTGCAGGGAGGCGAAAGGGCAAGGGCGAAGTGCCGCGGGCCCTAACAGCCTGCGGCCTTGGGCGCCGCGTGGCGGTTGATTGGACGTGAGCGCCTCAGCAACCGCGCGAGTTGATAAAGGAGCGGCATCTGCCTAGGCTTTGCTTTCTTTTGCTTTCTCCAGTTGCTGCTCAGATCCCCTTTCTTGCGCCTCCATCATCCCGCACGGAGAACTCCTGGAGCTTTGGCTGCAGCACGCCGGCTGTAGCACCCTCGCGACCGAGGCAGAGGTCGCGGTCGTTGCCCGGGCAAGGTCTTCATGACTCGAGGCTGGAGCGAAATCGCCCAGGTTTGCAGGACAAGAGGCGCCTTCGCGATCCACTTGGAGTACGACGGTGCTTCGGTAATGTTCTTCAAGGTCTTCGATGCGAGCGGGCGCTGGCTGGAGTGCTGCCCCGGGAGAGGTGGTCGGGACCCTGCTACGGCGAGGACTGGGCCCGTCGACAGCTCCCTTGGCGGCTCCTCAGGCGGCGGAGGCGTCAAACGATCCAGCGATTCCGGCGAGCTCTTCGCGACTCCGAAGACGAGCGACGACAGCTACGAGCCCCCGAGCCGGCGCCGCTCCTGGAGCAGGGCGGGCTCGTCAGGCCGTCGCCGACTCTGATCCGGATGGGGTTAGCGCCGGTGCTTGACGGCCCACTGTTGATGATGGCGTCCTTTGCAGGGGCGCGTGTAGTTAGCATCCTTTTAGGATCTGTTCCCTGCGAGGAATCAAAGACGCGTCCCGTGGGGGCTTGTAAGGTGCCTGTGATCCTGTTTGTTAATATAACCCTTGTCGTAGAATTGTGCGAGTTGCTCATTCCATCTTAGCTCAGTTCTCCCTTTCAACCTCACGAGGGCTTGGTGCTCTGCGCCGACAGGTCCCAGTCCCAAGGTGGCTTCAGCCATCGCTGGTATGCCAGGTCGCGATGTCGTGGTCAAGGCCAGGAGGTGAGCGACCCGGGGTCTGGTAAGAGCCCCTAAGTCGCGATGCTCAGGAGGTCCCCTTTGGCGCTCAAGCAGCCGTCGTTCGATGAGAAAGGAGAGCGGTGTCGCTAACACGGGATTGCATTAGGTGCGGGGATGGTGCCACGGTAGCTGGTGCTTCCGGGTGGTGACTTATCTCGAGAATCAGGGACCGCTCCCTGGTGTGTCGCCGGGTCCGTGCATCGGCAGGCGTGAGGTTGCTCGGTGAGGTCCTCGCGTGTCCCTCCCCTCTCACCTTTGCTCCCCTTTCTGCTCTACGTCCTCGGGTCCCGGCCCTCGAGCGAGTCTCAGCTGTCGCTGGTATGCCAGGTCGCGATGTCGTGGACAAGGCCAGAGGGTGAGGGCTGGAGAGCCAGTAGGAGCCCTGAGTCGCGATGCTCAGGCACCCCCCTTAAACATGCAAGCGGTTCGCGCAGATGAGAGTGAAGGAGACACCGCAAGGGCCTCGCCTGACGCAGCTCCTTTAGGAGATCCTGTAGACCCATCATAGAAAGAACGAGGGGTTGCCATGACAATTGGCAGTCAGCCGTTGGTTGCTTCCGAGGGGCGATGAGGCATTGAAGGCTTGACGAGGTGGCGCCATGCGGGGCTGCCGCGGCCAGAGCTCAGCCATTCAGGTTTGTCGGCGTTGCAGGGACGGACCCATGCGCAAGCGTCGTGCCGTTTTGGGAGCAGCTCCGTCAGTTGGCGTCAGTTGAGCGGGCAACTAGGTCAAACACATTAGCCGCGAAGGAGTGGATTCATTCAAATAGATGCTGGGAAGGCGGACATCACTGGGTCAGGCCCGAGCGACTTGGGGATGATGCAACCCGAGGGGCGCCCCAACAAAGTAAGCTAACAACATGAAATAAAAGGGATACATGCCGCAGGGACGGACCCACGCGGCCTGGGAATAATGCAGCCCTGGGGGGCGCTCCCGGCTGGAAATGGAACTTGAAAGATGTCACCTGATGATGTTGAGGACGAAGGAGTGTTGGTGTAGCAGACTCGGTGGGCTGCGGAAGCCGATCCTCACGAGCCCCCAGGCCCAGGGGCCTCGGGAGGCTCCGGAGGCGCTGGTGGCTCCTCGCGGACCATCTCCATCTCCGCCAAGGCTGCGGAACGCCTGGCCTCTTGAGCCTCCATGATGCCCCTCATGAGGCGCTGGTACGTGGCAGCCGCGTTTGGCAAGCCGTAAGGCATGCGAACGTAGTTGTGGGGTGGACCTTCGCAGCGCCCCACTCGCGAGGGCCAGAGGCGCTCCAGAGAGGCGACTCGATTGAGCCCTAGTATGTCAATGCAGACGCGCAGCCCACCATCCTCGCCTGGATGGGGAGCCACAGCTGGTAGGCGACGACCGCCTCTCATGACTCTTGACTCCTGTAGTTCCTGAATGGCCTTGCTGACGAACTCCTGAGGGTCTGGCCCTCCTTGCCTTACTCCTTCTTGAGGGAAACGTGCTTCGAAACACGCCTCCATGTGGTGCCCAAGCGCCTCCCTTGTGACCTTAGCCAGGTCGGTGGCCCTCAAGGGGAGAGCCCCCGAGCCCTGCCTGAGGAGGGCGCCGGGCACGCTTTCCTATGCGATGGAAGGAGGTTCCCCCTGGGCAGGCGCGGGCCCTGAGGGGCCTGCCTCCTGAGGGGCCGGGCCGGACGATGTCTTCTTCTTCTTGGGGGTGGTCTCGAGAAGCCTCCTGCTTCCGCGATCCGGGTCTTCCAGTGATGCGGCCTGAAAGGCTCGTTCCAGGGAACACACCGCGTCCTTCTCTTCACAGGGCACCGTGATGACTCCGCCACTTCCTGGCATCTTGAGGACGTTGTAGCCGTGGTGAGTTACGGCCATGAACTTGGCCAGCACTGGGTACCCAAGGATGGCGTTGTACGGCAGGCGAATGTGAGTGACGTCGAAGTCGATGAGCTCGGTGCGGTAGTTGTCGCGTGCCCCGAAGGTGACAGGGAGGCGGACCTGCCCAATCGGGACCGTGGAGCCGTCGGTGACTCCGGAGAAAGGCTTGGTTGGCTGAAGCTGGTTGTAGGGCACTTGGAGATTGTTGAATGTTTCCACGGACAGGACGTTGAGCCCTGCCCCGCCATCGATGAGGTTCCTGGTGACCAGCACGTTGCTGATGATTGGGGAACAAAGCATCGGGAGGACTCCGGCTGTGGCCGCACACTTGAGCTGATCTGCTGAGCTGAATGTGATGGCGCACGCCGACCACCTGAGAGGGCGCGTGGCTTCGAGCTTGGGGAGGACTGCATTCACTTCGCGGGCGAACTGCTTGAAGATGCGCTGAGAGGCTGGGGCTTGAGCCCCGCCCAGGATGCAGGCGATCGCGCACGGCTCCTGGAAGCCCCCAGCCCCCTCGTCCTGATGGCGGTCCTCGTTTCTCCTTGGCTGCGGCGGCAGCGGAGGGAGGCCTGCATTGCCTTGCGGGCGATCCTCGCGAGGTCGATCGCGCCACCCTTGGCGCGGGCCGCGGTCTTCCCAGCGTCCTGCGTTCCTTCCTCCTCCTCGACCATAGCCCCGGTCACCGCGGTCGGGACGACGGCCGATCCTTCCTTCTCGCATGGCTCAGAGCTCTTGACATTCGTTGGTGTTGTGGGTGTGGAGGTCGTGGTACACACAGTACCGACTGCCCTTGGAAGATTCGGGCTGATCTCTGCCCTGCTTTGTGTCTGGTTCTGCTGCGAGCACGGCAGCCCCCTTGCGCTTCACACCCTTGTCCTTGGGCTTCTTCTCTTCTGGGTCTGCGGCAGGCAGCTCGAGGAGGGAGAGACGCCCTTCCTCAGCCCTGGCGCACTTGGTCGCCAAGTTGAACAGCTCCAAGGAAGTGCACAAGTCTTCATGCATCGCCAGCTCCTTCTTCATCTTGACGTCGCGCACGCCGTCAGAGAAGGCTGAGATGATGGCCTGCTCGGTCACCTTGGGAATCTTGAGGCGTGCGTTGTTGAAGCACTGGATGTACTTCTGCAGGGTCTCTCCGGGTTGTTGCTTGATGCGGCGCATGTCGCTCACGGCGGGTGGCCGGTCGCGAGTACCTTAGAAGTTGGCGATGAAGCGGGTGCACATCTCGTCCCAGGAGGAGATCGTGCCTGGAGCCAGGTTCAGGAGCTAGGTGCGGGCCCTGTCCTTGAGCGCCATGGGAAACCAGTTCGCCATGACCCTCTCATCTCCGTTGGCAGCTTCGATGCCCAGCTCATAGAGCTGCAGGAACTCCGCAGGGTCGGCCGTGCCGTCGTAACGAGGAGGCAGGTCTGGCTTGAACTTGTCGGGCCACGCGACGCTGCATAGCTCAGTGGTGAAGGCACGGCAGCCTGCTGTGGCCACAGGAGGCCTTGGGTGACGGAGAGCTTGGTCTTGCAGGTCCCCATGCGCTGCAGCTGGGAGCAGCGCGGGGTCTTGACGTGCGGGAGCAGGAGCATGGTCGCGACGTGCTGGAGCAGGGAGCGCCCGGGCAGCTTCTTGCGGGCAAGGGACTTCTTGGCAGCTCTGCTCTTGCCGCGCTGGCACCTGACGGAGCGGGTTCTGCCCAGGGGCCACGCGCCTTGGAGCCAGGGCGCCTTCTTGAGGAGCAGGCGGCTAGGGCGCCCCCGGAGCTTCGTCGCTCGCGTAGGGCGGGGTGCATTGCAGCAGAAAGGACGGCGCAGGAGAGCCCCCTGCGGCGCGGACGAGCTCGGCGACGCGGTCGAGCCATTATTCATAGACGTCGTCGACGGGACGGTAGCGCAGGAGCTCGTTTGCCGCGATGAGCATAGCTCGAGCCTCCATGGGTGCGCGGAGCGCATGGGACGAAGAACCAGCTAGGGTGAGCGAGGGAGTAGCGGTGCGGCCGTCTTGCCGCACGGACGGATACTGAGACGACGCTTACTGCTCGTTTCCCGCCGGGCCGGTGGCGGCGTTGACGGCAGGTGACGGGGAACAACGAGGACGCCCGCCGACAGGAGCCGTCTGGGCGACGCGGCATGCGAGAGCGGCTCGGCGCTCGGCGCGAGCCCGACGAGCATCAGACATGGACGCGATGGTCGAAGGAGAACGGGGCGGTGGAAGACAAATTCCGGCGCACCCCTACCTGGCGCGCCAAATGTCGGATTTCGGGTTCCGGCAGACCCTTGAGGTTCGAACACTGGGGTGCGCGCGAAGATTTCGCCTTCTACCTACCTGCACCCCACCGCCTCGCTAAGATCCAAGCTATGGAAAGAACAGCACAAGAGACACAGGGTTTATACTAGTTCGGGCCACCATTGTGGTGTAATACCCTACTCTCGTTTGTGGTGTGGTGGATTGCCTCTTGGATTGATGATGATGAGCAATACAAGGAAGAACAGCCTCGCGAGGGTCTATTCTTGGCTGGGGTGATGAGCTGCTAGGAGGAGTTCAGTCACCCTTCTCTCTCTCTCTGTGTGTGTGATGCTACTCGATCCGATCCCAGCTTGTTTCTCGATTGGCCGATTGCCTCTACCCTGGGGGTGGCTAGTCCTATTTATAGGCAAAGGCCCTGGGCCTCTTCCCAAATATTGAGCGGGAAGGGCACCAACAATTGGCCATTTTGAAGGGGAACATCTGGTACACTTATCCTGACTAAAGTTGGTCCTCGCCTGCCAAAGGCTCTAGTGGTGACGCTGGCTTGGGCTCCGCAATGACTTCCTCCCTGCCGTTGGGCTGGTCTTGGTCTCGTTGCACCGAAACGGGTGCCTTTGCTTGATGCTCTCGCCTGCACTTGCTCCCTTTGCACCAAAGAGGAAAGGAGAACACTGCGCGGGCTGGCGCCCGCCTGGCGCCCGCCTGGCACCCTTGGTCGTCAGGGCTTGCGTCACGGGCACCTCGTGAGGTACCCCGCCTTGATCTCTCCGCCTCCTCGCGAGCCAGCCTGATGAGGTCGTGCCTGAGGAAGCTCCGTGTCGTCCGCCCCGCGAGGCTTGGCCCCTCGCGAGGGTCTTGGGTCTGTGTTGATGAAGATGGGCCGTGCTGGGCCCCCCTTTGAGCCACGCCGCAGGCCGCAGGCAGACAAGTCTGGGGACCCCCGTTCCCAGAACGCCGACAACACCTAAGTCATTTTCTCACATCAGGGAGGCGATTCCTCACTCGACTCCTCCTGCTGCACCCCTGTGCTGGAGCGAGAACCCGAGCTCTCCTGGCTTCCAACAGGGAGCTTGGGGGCATTGTCTCGGATGGCCAAGCCCTTTGAGGCTCTGGTCTCCCTGGTCACCTTGGCCCTCCTAGGCATGACGGGGGCAACGTATGGGTCAACGGTCAGCAGCTACTCTAGCTCAATGCTCACATGCTCCCCACATTGAGGAGTCGGTTATCCAACTGATCTCTCAAAGTGCGGTAGTACTACAATATGATAGCTCAGATTTAGATACTTGGCCGAGGTCAACAAAATAGAACTTGATTCAGAAAAGTGAAAAACTAACCTTGGTGGCTCGGCGCGCTTTGCAGTAGCCAATGTCATCTCCCTCGGTCCTCAAGGCCTGGTCTTTCTCCTTGAAAAGAGGGTCTGCATCCCACCGACCGATGTCCTTCACCCTACATAAGCCTTGGATTACCGACGTATTGTTGCTAGGGGAGAACTTCCATAGAGAAGAGGCTTGTGCTTGGAGGGGCTGAACTTGGCGATGGAGCATGACGTGCACCACATCAATGAGGTTGACATCCTCACTAATGCGGAACTCCACCCGAGCATGAAGGGTCTCGACCTCCTCCTTGTTCCCCTATTCGAGGTTCTAGGCTTCCAGGAGTGCAGCCTATCCAGAGGTGTGGTCGAGAAAGAAGGGACTCCTTCCCTTTTCTCAAGTGGCACGTCGACCATGTAGAACCACTCCTCCTGCCACAACTTGATTTTCTAGATGAACTTGTCAGGCAGCCATTTTACCCCATGGAAATTGCTGTCCACGGCCCCTCAACACTTCGTAATGTGGCCTCCGTTGGTCCGTAGTTTGACGCGGAACAACTTGATATAAAGCCCGAAATGTGGCTCGATGCATAGGAAGAACTCAAAAGACGATGTAGGAGGCTGATGTCTACTATGCAACTTTGTCCTTGCAGACTCTATTGGGCCTCCAAGCTCAGAGTTTTGTACGACAGTAGCAAATTTCTCTCAAGTGGACGACCTAAGGTTTTATCAATCAATGGGAGGTCTAGGATGGAGATGGTCTCTCTCAAACAACCCTGCAATCAAGTACAAGAAATATCTTGTGTCCCCAACACACCCAATACAATGGCAAATTGTATAGGTGCACTAATTCAGCAAGAGATGGTGATACAAGTGTAGTATGGATAGTAGATATAGGTTTTTGTAATCTTAAATATTAAAAATAACAAGGTAGCAAGTAATAAAAGTTAGCACAAATGGTATTGCAATGCTTGAAACAAGGCCTAGGGTTCATACTTTCACTAGTGTGGTCTCTCAACAATGCTAACATAATGGAATCATATAACAATCCCTCAATGTGCGACAATGAATCACTCCAAAGTTCTTATCAATAGCGGAGAACATAAGATGAAACTGTTGTAGGTAGCGAACCACCTCAAAGTTATCTTTCCGGCCAGTCTATTGAGCCATCCCTATAAGTGTCACAAACATCCATAGAGTTCGTACTACAATAACACCATATGATATGCATCAATAAACTCTAATGTCACCTAGATAATCTAATGTCACCACAAGTACCCGTGAGTCAATTATTAGATATGCATTAAACAATTTCTGATTCATAATATTCAATCCAACACAAAGAACTTCAAAGAGTACCCCAAAGTTTCTACCGGAGAAATTGGGATGAAAACGTGTATCAACCTATGTGCCAAGATTACCCCAATGTCACCACGGGAATCCGCAAGTTGATTACCAAAACATGTATCAAGTGACTCAATGGAATACCCCATTGTCACCACAGGTATCCACATGCAAGAAATACATCAAGTGATCTCAAATCCAATATTCAATCCAATAATAATGAAACCTCAAAGGGAAAGACTCAATTCATCACAACAATAGATAGAGAGGGAAGAACACCATATGATCCAACTATATTAACAAAGCTCGTCGTACATCAAGATCGTGCCAAATCAAGAACATCAGAGAGAAAGAGAGATCAAACACATAGCTACTGGTACATACCCTCAGCCCCGAGGGTAAACTACTCCCTCCTCATAATGGAGACCACTGGGATGATGAAGATGGCCTCTGGTGATGATTTCCCCCTCCGGCAGGGTGCCGGAAAAGGCCTTCAGATGAGATCGCTTCGGTGTAGAGGCTTGCAGTGGTGGCATGGGAGTTCTAGGTTTCTTTCTAGGTTTTTTGGATTTATAGGATTTTTCAGTGTTGGAACCATGCCAATCAGAGTTACATGGGACCCACGAGCTCAGACGACACTCCCTACCCCCCAGGGCATGCTGGTGTCGGGGGAAATCGTCTTCCTCGAACACCTATGGGTACCGAGCCCCTTACTGGTTCGGCGGGGGGCGGAGGTTGCACGAAGAGCGGATCGAGGCGATGCACACGAGGGGTTTACCCAGCTTCGGGCCGCACGGATGCGTAAAACCCTACTGCTGCTTTGTGGTTTGTATTGTGTTCTTGCTCGGAGGCGTGTGGTGCTACAGTACCCACAAGCCGCTGGCGAGACCGAGCGTAAAGAATGGGTGTCCTCCCCCTCTACGTGCGCATGGGGCCTCCTTTTATATGCTCAAGGGGTTACCCACAGGTGGCAGCGTAGGTGGGGGCAAAAATGGGAGAATGTTGTAGTGGGTACAGCTGCCTGCACAGTGGCTGTACAGTGCTATCATACCTAACTCTGATGGCGGGGGACAAGGGCATTAAATGCCCGTCCGCGTCGCCCAGACGGTGCAGGAACAGGACCGTCAGGAGCGCCACCGTTTGCCACGATGGCTACTCTGTCAGCTTTGCTTCGCCACCGCATGCCCCTGGCTACACAGCCTCCCGCCACGTGTGCTTGGAATGCCCCCAGAGCGACACGTTGGTGGGTGAGCTGGAGCGCAGGCACAGGGTGGTAACTTGCCGCGGCAAGCGCCTTGCCATGGTGGATGTCTCGTCGCGCCCGGGAGCTTGTCGCTCTCCGGGCCTTGCCGGAGCGCGGGGCGCGCCGTGGCAAGGTCCTTGTCGTGCCGTGGTCGGCCTTCCCGGAAAGCTCCTCTTGCCGGGGTCTTGTGCTTCGAGCGGCGGTCCCGGCAAGCTCCTCTTACCGGGGCCTCGCTCTCTTCGGGTGGCCTTCCCGGCAAGCTCCTCTTGCCGGGGCCTTGGCTCAAATACTTTGTTCTTGAATGGCCCAAAAGGAGACCATGGAGGGTCTTGGCGATCACCTAGCAAGCCTTGCCGCGGGGTGCTACGACTGCCCGTGCACAAGTTCGGGGTACTAAGGTACCCCTACTTTAGTACACCGACAGGAGCCCCCGGGCCTGGGCCATACACGGTGCCGAGCGCTGTTGGGCCAGGCCCAAAACAGTGCACGGGCACGCGCGGCCTGGGTCACGCTGCATCTTAACTCCGCATCCATCGCGCCTTCCCCAAATGGCACGCGTCGAACGCGGCGTCGTGGGGAGAGGCGTGCGTGACGTGGGTGGCGTGCGCGGGGCTGAGCCCCGCAGGCATGCGTCACGTCGCAGATGAATTGTTTACTTGGAAAGGCGTAACGCCCCCACCCTCCCCTTATAAGCAGGGGAAGCAGGGGCGGTCCGCCCATCCGCCAGTTGCGATTCCTCGGAAACCTCCATCACTTCCTTCGCCAAGAGAAAGCAGTGCCCCACCTCTGTCGTCACCAGCACCGCCATTGCCGCCGGCCTCTCCGCCATGGCTCCAAAGATCGCGAAAGGGAAGGCCGTGAAGTCGGCCGAGGCGCTGCGGCTTGAGGCGCTGCGGAGGGAGCGGGCGACCTTCCCCCCTCAGCTAGACGCGGTGGACCTGAGGGATAGGTTCTATCTCTTCTGGTCGACGGTGACGCGAGCGCATCCGCGCACGCGGGTTCTTCCCGCCGTCGCCCAGGAGAAATATCCGACCGGGTACCCCTTCTTTGTTGTGTTCTTCTATTGCGGGCTTTGCCCGCCCTTCTCTGAATTCTTCTGCGACATCATGAACACCTATGGCTTCCATCTTCTCGACTTCACAACCAACGCCGTTCTGGCAATGGCGGTTTTCGCACACCTCTGCGAGAACTTTGTCGGAGTCCACCCCAACGTAGCCCTGTTCCGCCACTTCTTTTCTCCTCAGGTGGAGAAAGGAGAGACTTTGTCCGGCGGGGTCGCCTAGATCTCCAAGACGCGCAGGAAGGAGGCTTATCTGGAGGGGGAGCTCCGCAGCAGATGGGAGGAGTGGAGAGCGGACTGGTGCTTGATCGTCGAGGAGAATCCGCAGCCATTCACTGCCGTGCGCCAAACTCCAGTGGTGCGCGGCCGTGATTGGAGTGACGTGGCTCCGGACGACGCCAAGCTGAAGATTGCCGTCACCCGGATCCTGAGCATCAGGCTTGCCCGGCTCACCGTCGGCGTTGTTGGCGCAGACTTCCTCCGCCGCCGCATCGCCCCCCTACAGGAGAAGGGGAGACCTGCCTGGGAGTTCCAAAACGCGGGGGATATCATGAGGCTGCGCCCGGGCCTTAATTTCAATTTTACTGTCTTGGAGCTTGATGGGACGCTCAGGGAGCTGTTCAAGCACGACCCCGAGCATCCCGAATGGTTCCGGCTGCCGCAGGGCGTCGTTCCCTTATGCAATAACTCGTCGCTCAGCCGCATCCTCGCAATGATGCCGCTGTGCGACTCGCATGGGATCGATGCGACCTGGCAGGAGCCTGCAGACGACGTCGTGCGGGCGTTCTTTGATGATTTGGTGGAGGTGTCAGTCGACGCCGACGAGGAGAAAGGTCTCACTCGGGACACCACCCCCGACGAGCTGGCGTACATTGCCTCCAGGATGGAGGAGGCCGCGGTTGCCGCAGCCGCAGGCGCATTCGGATTTGCCGCGGTTGAGGCGGACGCGGCGGAGGTGGCGAGCCTCGCCGCTCGAGCGGAGTTTGGTGGCGAGGAAGAGCCTGCCGAGCATGGCGTCGAGGGCGAGCCTGCCCAGGACACGAGCGGCTTGCCGGAGGTCGGCGCCTCTTCCTCCCGTCCTCCGGTCGGCTCGTCGCAAGCAGAGCCCCCTGCCCAGCCACGGAGGCGTCTCCGCAAGGCTGGGGAGGTGGTGCGGCAGACAAGCCAACAACCGCAGCGCCGCGTGACACGCTCCTCTGAGGCAGCAGGAGCGGGGTCTTCGCGGGCCGCGGCTTCTGCTCCTGCCGCTTCTCGCGCCGCGGCGGCAGCTGGAGCGGAGTCGTCTACTGCTCCCGCCAAGCGGCCACGGGAGCCTACTCCCCCGCCTCCTCGCGCCAGGAGCAAGCCGGTCTTCGACTTCTCCACACTCAGCTCCGACGACGAAGAGGAAGAAGAGTACGTCCCTTGTCGAGCATGTATCCTTCCAATTCATGTTGCCTTGTCTTGTAGCTCATTTGCCTTTCTCTGAATATGTTCCTTCCGAGGACTCCGATCCAGAGGGCCGCGAAGAGGGCCAAGGTCCCGCCGGTCGTCCTCGACGACGAACCCACCGCAACAGCGGGGGGTGCGCCTGAGGCAGCCTTGCCGGACCTGGCAGCCGATCTTCAGAGCAGCCCCCGGCGCAGCCCCCAGCATAAGTATATGGTTTACTTCCGCTGTTTAGCGCACGTGGGAGTTCTTCTTTTCTTCTGTTGCTGATATTTGGATGTTGCTTTGTGTAGGAGCAGAGCAGCCTCAGCAGGAGCGCCCGGAGAGCACTCCTGCCGCGCCGTCTGCGTCGACTACACCGCCAAGGGAGAGCCCTCCGGCAGGGGAGGACCTCCTGACAAGGGAGGTTTCTCCGGCAAGGGGAGCTCTCCGGCAGGGGAGGATTCTCCGATGAGGGACGGCACCAACGACTCCCCGGCAACGGAGGCCGTGGCCCCAGACCCTGCAACCGGTAACCTTCCCCGCGCGAAAGCTCCCCTTGGCTCTTCTTCCTTTTGATCTTCTTGTCGGGTGGTCGGCTGACTTCTCACCCCCGCCTGGCCATCTGACCCGTCCGCCACGGACCCGATGGTGACCGAGGTCGTCGTCGAGGAGGGCGCGCGTGGCGATGCCGACGACGTCATCGTCATCGAAGAAGCGGACGGCGCCGATGATTCCGCCGGCGACGGAGATGCCGAGGCTGCCGAGGCCGCTGCTGCTGCAGCAGGCGAGGGGACCGGCGACCGTACTGACGGCCCCGGGGCCGCAGGAGCGCCGAGCGCTTCACCGACCGTCGATCCTGCCGCCGCCACAACGTCGGCCCCCGACGAGCCCCAGCCAGGCGTCTCTCTGAAGGCCGGCGACGACGTCTTCATCAAGCTTCCCTAGGAGTCGAGCTCTAGGGCGCCAGTCGAGGGGGAGACCCTGGACGGGGAGGTGCTCGCCTCCGTGGGGCTGACGCTGGTCGATAGCCAAGCAGCAGCAGCGGCGAAACCGAGGAGGAGCGGCTGCTCCGGAAGCTAGTGTCGCTCTACCGCGCTCGGCAAGCTAAGGTGGAGCGCCAGGAAGCGCTCGTCGCGAAGGCGGGAGCAGACATGGAGAAGCGCGTCGGGGAGCTCCGGGAGCTCAACCAGGAGGCCCTCCGATCCTTGGTGGAGGAGCGATGGTAGCTCGACGAGGCGCGGACGGCCTTCATCCTCGAGAAGGCAGAAGCCGAAGAGCAGCAAAGGCTTGCCGCCGCGGGGCTGTCTGCGCGGGAAGGTGAGCTGGTTCAGCCGAAAGCCAGCCTCGCCAGCCACGAGGAGGAGGTCGCCGCGCGCGAGCAAGCGCTCAGCGGGGCCCTCAAGGGAGCGCAGGATGCCGCCGCGGCTGCCAAGGCCGCCAAGGAGGCGTTGGAGGCGAAGGTGGCGCAGCTCGACACCGATCTCAAGGCGGGCGGTGAGGAACTTGCCGCGCTCAAACAGGAGCGCGAGAAGGGTGCCCACACCCTCGGCGAGCTGCAGGGCCGCTTTGCCGAGAAGATCAAGGAGCTTGATGCCGCCAAGGACTCCAACGCTGATCTCGAGCTGAAGCTGGACACCTTGACCAAGGCACTGGGGAGCGCCAAGGAGCAGGAGGCAACCTTGCGGAAGGAGATCGCGGATAACGAGGCGCTGCTGAAAAGCGCCGCCGTTACCCAGAACAACCTCAGGACGACGGTGGAGCAGTGGACTGAGGGCCTCGTGGACATCGCCGCCGCCATCGACACGGAGCTGACGCTGCTGGGGATGGAGGGCCACGAGTATCCCTCTGGCGAGAACGTCCCACCCAGCGCCAAGCTCACTTCGTTCTTCAAAGGCGTGGTGGCGGCCCTTAAGCATCTCCGGAATGCGATCCCAGAGCAGCTGGCCGGCGAGACGCGCGAAGCCGTCGCCGGAGCCCTCGAGAAGGTGTTGGTGAAGGTCGTCTTCCGCAACCCCGGCATCAGGCTCACCAACGCCCTCAAATCCCTGCCACCAGACGCTGATCTGGAGGAGATCAGGGCCCTCGTCGCGCCCATTGTGGAGAAGGTGGCCGGGATCAAGAGGATCGAGGACGACCGTGTGGATTAGGCCGCCTGCCCATTTCTTTTCTTGTCGCTGCTGGCCAAGTTATGAAAGTGATTCATTAGGGTCCGCGACGAACTATCTTGTAATATAACTTTGTCTTAAGTAGTGATTGCACTGTTATCCCCTCTACTTGATTCTACGCTTTGTATGCTTTTGCCCTACGCCCTTGGGAACTTGCCGGCGTAGGCCTCCGCCTTGCCGCGGGCGCTGAGTGCACGACATCAGCAGCCCGCCAGCGGCGCTGTTACTGGCAAGAAACCTTGCCGCGGCTAGCTGCAGCTCACTTAAATTGTTGAGCAGGCTCAAAGCAAGGTAAGTGTTGCGACTGCTGTCGCAGCACACTTAAGCTGCCGAGCGAGCTCGAAACAAAGTAAGGATGCCACTCGGGTTGTAGCACACTTAAGTCGTTGAGCGGACTCGAAACGAAACAAGGGTGCAACTAGCCACGAACCGGTCCCTCTGCGCACAGGTTTTTCATACAAAGCACGGTCGTTCAAGGGAGATAGCTCAAAAATCTAAAAACTTAATTGCTCAAACTCTGGCAACTTAGCTTTTCTGTCGTTCGCTGCCCGACAAGGCAAGGTTTTCTTGGACGACACCTGGCCCACACCGTTATCTTCTCCTCTCCCCTCCCCGACAAATTTGTGGGCGAGGGGTCCTCCCTTTTCTTGAGAGAAAAGAGAGAGAAGGGAAAATAAAGGTACGGGGCTTCGCGGCTCGTTATTGCTCGCCGGGGGTAAGTGCTGCACAACGTGTCAGATAGCACATGCACAAAGTAGATAGCACGAAATCGACAAGGTGTGCGAGACACATGAGCTATGCACGGGATCTGCGCCCGGCTTTGTACCAAGGATTACATGCAACAGCGGCAAGACTTGGACAAAGAGGGTGGTTGACGGAACGGGTCCCGAGAACCGCGCTGTCAAGGGCCTCCCCACGGTCGGCATCGACTTGTTGGACTCTTGGCGGACCGAGCACACCGAAGAACAAGGTCGCCTTTCTCAAAACTTCTGGCGCTAACTTCGCGGCTATAAAAGCGGCGCAAAGCTTGCTGGAAGCGAGCTGCTTGCACAGCGGCCTGAAGACGATCCACCTCAAGGAGCAGCTGCTCTTGCTCGAGGTCAGCGTGAGCGAGCACTCGAGGTGGGCCATATATGAGTCCGTGAGGAGAACTGCCTCCGCTCCGTGCACCGGAGCGGAAAGGTACCTGGACATACCTGGGCTCACCTGTGTCCACCCAAGCGCCCCTTCTCCCCCCCTACCTGGCGCGCCAAAGATGTCGGGGGAAATCGGCTTCCTCAAACACCTATGGGGACCGAGCCCCTTATTGGTTCGGCTGGGGGCGGAGGTTGCACGAAGAGCGGATCAAGGCGATGCACACGAGGGGTTTACCCAGCTTCGGGCCGCACGGATGCGTAAAACCCTACTGCTGCTTTGTGGTTTGTATTGTGTTCTTGCTCGGAGGCGTGTGGTGCTACAGTACCCACAAGCCGCTGGCGAGACCGAGCATAAAGAATGGGTGTCCTCCCCCTCTACGTGCGCATGGGGCCTCCTTTTATATGCTCAAGGGGTTACCCACAGGTGGCAGCGTAGGTGGGGGCAAAAATGGGAGAATGCTGTAGTGGGTACAGCTGCCTGCACAGTGGCTGTACAGTGCTATCATACCTAACTCTGACGGCGGGGGACAAGGGCATTAAATGCCCGTCCGCGTCGCCCAGACGGTGCAGGAACAGGACCGTCAGGAGCGCCACCGTTTGCCACGATGGCTACTCTGTCAACTTTGCTTCGCCACCGCATGCCCCTGGCTACACAGCCTCCCGCCACGTGCGCCTGGAATGCCCCCAGAGCGACACGTTGGTGGGTGAGCTGGAGCGCAGGCACGGGGTGGTAACTTGCCGCGGCAAGCGCCTTGCCGCGGTGGATGTCTCGTCGCGCCCGGGAGCTTGTCGCTCTCCGGGCCTTACCGGAGCGCGGGGCGCGCCGTGGCAAGGTCCTTGTCGTGCCGTGGTCGGCCTTCCCGGAAAGCTCCTCTTACCGGGGTCTTGTGCTTCGAGCGGCGGTCCCGGCAAGCTCCTCTTACCGGGGCCTCGCTCTCTTCGGGTGGCCTTCTCGGCAACCTCCTCTTGCCGGGGCCTTGGCTCAAATACTTTGTTCTTGAATGGCCCAAAAGGGGACCATGGAGGGTCTTGGCGATCACCTGGCAAGCCTTGCCGCGGGGTGCTACGACTGCCCGTGCACAAGTTCGGGGTACTAAGGTACCCCTACTTTAGTACACCGACAGCGGGGTGAGATTGTTACTCCCTCGTGGGTCGTCTGGTTCTTCCTCGAAGCTTCAGGGGTCTCTTATGTTCCAAAAAAATGACCGTAAATTTTCGTGGCATTTGGACTTCGTTTGGTATGGATTTTCTAGAAAAACCAAAAACATGCACAAAACATGTCAGGACCCCGATCCTAAGCCACATCGATCCAGCATGTAACACTTCATATCACTTTGCGGCCTCACGCACGGTACTCCCACGGGTGCCACCTTACCTGGCCCGGGACCGTTTGCGCCTTTTGGCTCACGTATATGATAATGTCGCTAGCATCCATATGTCAGAGAACCCGGGCCGACATGGCTAGTCGTGAACCCAAAGCGGCGCTAGCCTATGAGGACAGGCAAACATGAATCACATCGAGCATGTCGGTCATCAACGTATCTATTCGGGCTGTAGCACTGGGCTAACAGGACTCCGGTAACCCGGGCTGTAGCAGGCTAGGCAGGACTCCGAATATCAGCGCGTGACATTTCCCCGAAGGGACAGACATAGGAACGACGTGAAACACATGCCGGCCAGTCAAGTGTCCAAGCAGTAGTGCTGGGCTAGCAGGACTCCGGTGAACCGGGCTGTAGCGGACTACTATCGCTCAGAAGCACAAGACTTACATTTCCCCATATGAAAGGCTGCCAAGGATAAACAACTAGATAGTCGGATCCCACTCATACCAAGCATTTCAATCATACACACAATATGCCCGATATGAGTAAATACAACATGGCATCACAACAGTACTCTACGACTCAAGTACTTTATTTAGAAGGCTCCGAGGAGCCATACATATCATCCATACAGATAGGGGTCACATGACCCAACACTCAAGTCATACAAACATACAAGCACATGCGGAAGCAAACTAGTCTGAGTACAGACACTAGAAAGAAAGAAGGCTTGATGTAGCCTGTCTATCTACAACGACCCTTCACAAGTCTTGGATCACCACCTGGGTGATAAGTCACTCGTCAACGTCGAGGTCTACATAGAACCCATCAGAAGGGTTGGTGCAGTCGTCTGAAAAACATGATTAAAGCAACATGAGTACGGAGGTACTCAGCAAGTCTTACAACAGGAACCTACTATATATGCACATTCTCAAGAAGGTGGTGGGGTTATTGCAGCAAGCCAGCTTTGACTCTTGGCTAAGCTATCCTACGATAGACACCACTTGTAAATCATTTGTCGCACACGAGTCCACTAACACCAACACAATACTCCACCGTGGATCCTCTCTCGCCATCCCACAAGAGGGCCATCCGCGGTACTCACACTTATCTTGAGATTTTTAGTAGTATCCATTTAACTTGTCTATGAACTGATATGAGCGAACCAGAAGTCCATTACCGCGGACACGGCTATTCGAATAGATCATTTATAACCCTGCAGGGGTGTACTTCTTCACACATGTTTCCACCACTTAGCGTCTGCACACGACATGTGCTCGGCAGACTTCAAGCGAAAGCCGACGTGGGTGTAGACCACGACCTACCTAAACACTCAAGTCTCTAGTCCAGGTTTATCGCCTATTCGGGTTCCATCCGCAGGGAGTCCGGCCGAGGTTTCCACTAACGGCCCCGAACGATGTGAACAGGGTTCCGAGACACCAAACGGGCGCCCGGTTGACCCGGCCACGTGCCTACCGCAACACAGCCCACCCCGATGGTCAGCGCCGCATGCGGCCCCCAGCATACTACAAACACCAGAAACTACTTGCAACTCCTGGACAGAGAACAAGGGTGGATAAGAAGTCGAGCGGGGTCATATTTCAGGGCCCAATGTGTGGTAGTAACTGTATCATGGATCACAAACACAGATCTCAGTTCTTAAGGACGGCCTCAATGAAACAACCCACCATGTACTCCTACATGGCCTCTCATCGATTCCTTTACCAAATCGTGTTCAACACTTCACTCTTGTCACCGACACAACCTTTCACTCCAGTTCATCATCCCGATGAGCCAGACCTGACACAACTCTAAGCATAGCAAGCATAGCATGGTAGGAACACACACACATGTAATGGCTCAATCAACTCCTACACATGCTAGTGGGTTTCATCTAGTTACTGTGGCAATGACAGGTCATGCAAAGGAAGTGGGTTCAACTACCGCAACACACAGCAGTTTGAAACGCGTTGTCTTAATGCAGTAAACAAGGGCAGAAGCGAGAACATGGGTTTGTATCGGAATGATCAATGGGTTGCTTGCCTGATGGAGTGGTCGTGGGATACTGCCCTTCAGTTGGATACTCGGAGATATCCTCGGAGGCAGAACCTACCACGATGAACACGTCGGAACACAATCAATACATGGCAATATGCAACAATATGATGCATGCTATGACATGGCAATATGGATGTGCCCTGACCTAGTGTAAGTTAAGTCAGAAGGAAATGACCCCATTTGAACCAAAGATTCAAATGGTAGTGCATTTATAAGATCATATTAGTGCAAAATCTCATAATGCCTAAACAGTGGGTTTAACTTGTTTTAACATGCATGAAACCAGTACCAATGGATAGATTGGATTTTTCTGATAATTTTTCATATATAAAACTTTGCATTTGGAGTTATAGATAATTTTCTATGAATTTTTGAAGTTTGAACTATTTTCTGGATTTTCCTGTATAAAAATAAATCCAGCAAAATAGATTACTGCGTCAGCCTGAAGTCATGCTGACCTCAGCAGTCAAACCAGCTGGCTGGTCAAACCTGATGTGTGGGGACCACACGTCAGTGACACAGGGCTAATCCCGGTCAAACCCGCGCTGACTGGGGTTTGACTGGACCCTAGGGCCCACTGTCAGTGACCCAGGGTGGTTATTAGCTGGTGGGGTTAGTTGCTAATGACAGCCACGTCGACTCGCCGGAGTTTCGCCGGCGGCGACCATCCAGTGCGGCGGAGGAAAGTGCAAAATCGCGCTCCGGTGACCAAAAGAGCGGCGGAGGACATCTACAGCTAGCCAAGGGCAAGCCGCGTCTATTGGTGGCGGTGGTTTGTCTCGGGGTCGCCGGAAACAACGCCGGCGACGTGTTTGGCGGCGCCGGAGCTCGGGTCGAAGTGCGAAACGAGCTACGGGGCACGGCGAGGTGCGTGCGGTAGTGCGTTGGCCTCCTAGGGTTGCGGGGAGGCCGTTGGACAAGGTGGGGTGGCCGGTGGCTGGCCGGAGACACGCCGGCGACGTGCTCCGCGGCGGTGCGTGCGGGTGAGCATCGTGCGCTCGCTGTGGTGCACGAGGAAGAGAAAGGAGAGGATGGGGAGGTAGCTGAGCTCACCGCGGTCTCGGAGAAGTGGACGTCGGGGTCGGGGACGAGCTGGTGCGGCGGTGAGGTCGAAGGGGATCTCCGGCGGCCGGAGGTTGAAGAAGAGCTCGGGGAAGCGCTGTAGAGCGAGCGAGCGCTCGGGGCTCAGCTAGCTCGAAGAAGAGGAGGGCGGTGGAGCTGCTGGACAGGTCGGAGCGGCGCAAGGACGACGGGGAGCGCGACTACGGCGACGGTGCAGCTGCGGTGGCGTCGGCCATGGCGTGGAGGTGCGTGGGAGAGAGGCAGAGGGGCGAATGGCGTGTCCAGGGCGTCGGGGGCGCGACGTGGAGGCCGTCCAGGACAGCGGGGCGGCGAAGCGGCGAGCAGGGAGGCAGGGCGCTGCGTGGCGAGCTCCTGCTCCGGCGTCGAGCACCTGCCTGCCTGGCTGGCGAGGCGAAGCAGCTCGCTGGCGCGGCTGGTGGGCTGGGCCGGCCAGGTGGGCCGCCAGGTAAGTCAGTTGGCTTTCTGCTTTTGGTTTTTCTTTTTCTATTTCTTCTGCAACTTTGTGGAGTTATTTAAAATACCTAGACCACTCCAAAAATCCTCAAACTGCACATGCTTGCTATTTAAAATATAGACAACATGAAACATTTCTGTTTGAGAATATTTGAACATTTAAAATATTTTTATAAATTTTAAATGCCCAAATTCAAATACTTATGTGTTAATTCAAAAACCTTCTGTTGACCTAGAAAATTGTGCACCACTTTTGTCAAAGGTTTAAACCCAAAACAAAGGGGGTGAACATTTCAGAAGGGCATTTCAGGTTCATTGAAAAAGATTTTAGTAAACCCTAGTTATTTCCAGGGGGGGGGAAGTGTGTGTTGGGGGTTCTGGCATTTCCCATTTCAAAATTAAATAGAATTTAAACATGATGCACACTCTAATGCATGGCCTAGCTGGGATGTGACAACTCACCCCTACTCAAAAGAATCTCGTCCCGAGATTTAGGTTCCTCCGGAAAGAAGGCGGGATACTCAAGTCGAAGACGATCCTCCCTTTCCCATGTAGCTTCTTGCTCGGAATGGTGTGACCATTGAACCTTGAGAAACTTGATATTGTGGCGTCGAGTGGTACGCTCGGCTTGATCAAGGATACGAATGGGGTATTCCCGATAGGTGAGGTTATCTTGGAGATCAAGCGTTTCGTGGTCCACTCCACGGATAGGATCCGCGAAGCAACGCCTGAGTTGAGAAACGTGGAAGACATCATGAACTCTGGAGAGATGCGGAGGTAGTTCCAGTTGGTAGGCAACCTCCCCTCGTTGGGCAAGAATGCGAAAGGGTCCAATGTAGCGAGGAGCCAATTTGCCTTTGATACCGAATCGATGGGTTCCCTTTAAAGGTGTAACCCGAAGGTAAGCCATCTCGCCGACTTCATAAGCCATGGGCTTATGCTTGCGGTCATACTGACTCTTTTGTCGAGATTGGGCGGTTTTCAACTTCTCACGAATAATACGAACCTGCTCTTCTGCATCCTGGATCATGTCCGGGCCAAAGAGTTGTCTCTCGCCGGTTTCTGACCAGTTAAGAGGCGTTCGACATTTTCGTCCATAGAGAACTTCGAAAGGGGCTTTGCCCAAGCTAGCTTGATAACTGTTGTTATAAGCGAACTCGGCGAATGGAAGGCACTTCTCCCAATTCATACCGAAAGAGATGACAGAAGCTCGGAGCATATCCTCCAGAATTTGATTGACTCGTTCTACTTGACCACTTGACTGAGGATGGAAGGCGGTGCTAAAGGAGAGTCGAGTTCCCAAAGCATTTTGGAAACTTTCCCAAAATCGAGAGGTGAAAAGACTTCCACGGTCTGAATTAATTTCCAATGGAACACCATGGAGAGATACTATTCGAGAGATGTACAAATCAGCTAGCTGGCTAGCGGTTATACTCTCGCGAACAGGTAAGAAGTGGGCTACTTTGGAGACGATCGACAACAACGAGGATAGCATTATTCCCTCTTTTGGTTCTGGGAAACCCGGTAATGAAATCCATACCGATTTTATCCCATTTCCATTCAGGAATCTCCAAAGGTTGAAGGGTGCCAGCAGGCCGTTGATGCTCTGCTTTAACACGACGACAGACGTCGCAAGTTGCAATGTATTGAGCGATTTCTCTCTTCATCCTAGTCCACCAAAACCTCTGGCGTAGGTCTTGATACATCTTAGTGCTACCGGGATGAATGGTGAGAGGGGATTCGTGAGCTTCCTTAAGGATCAATTGACGTAAATGTTGCTTCTTGGGAACCACCAAGCGGTTCTCAAAGAAGACAACACCTCGTTCATCCATGGAAAAACATTTAGCAACTCCGCTAGCGATGTTTTCCTTAATCCGAGATATGCCTTTATCGCGCTTCTGGGCAGCTATGACTTGATCCATAAGGTTAGGTTTCGCCACCAGGGTGGAAAGGAATCCTCGAGGAACAATGTGAAGGTTAAGCTTATGAAATTCCTCGTGGAGAAGTGGTTGACCTTGTTGTAACATCAGGTTGTTACAATAAGATTTACGACTTAGCGCATCAGCCATGACATTGGCTTTGCCTGGGGTGTAAGTTATTCCTAAGTCGTAATCCGAGATCAACTCGACCCAACGTCTTTGCCTGAGATTCAAATCCGGTTGGGTGAAGATATATTTCAAACTTTGGTGATCAGTGTAGATTTCGCAACGATTACCCAGAAGGTAATGTCGCCAGGTTTTGAGTGCATGGACTACCGCTGCAAGCTCTAGATCATGAGTGGGATAATTATCCTCATGTGGACGCAACTGTCGAGATGCGTAGGCAATCACATGACGATCTTGCATGAGTATGCAACCTAGTCCTTGTCGCGAGGCGTCGCAATAGATAACAAAGTCCTTAGAGAAGTCTGGTGGTACCAGTACGGGAGCAGATGTCAGGCGTCTTTTCAGTTCCTGAAAGCTGAACTCGCACTGTGGGGTCCACTCGAACTTTTTATCTTTCTTAAGGAGTTCAGTTAGAGGCTTAGCAACCTTGGAGAAATTCTCGACGAAGCGGCGGCAATAGCTCGCTAAACCAAGAAAACTCCGAACTTGCTTGACCGTCTCAGGTGGAGTCCAGTCAAGGACAGCTTGAACTCGCTCGGGATTGACAGCAATGCCCTTGCCAGAGATTACATGGCCCAGATAGGTCACTTCTGGCAACCAGAATTCGCACTTGGAGAATTTGGCATAAAGGCGATGCTCTCGAAGTTTCATCAATACTAGCCTTAGATGTTCGGCATGTTCTTCCTCATTCTTGGAGTAGATGAGTATATCATCGAGGTATACCACGACGAATTTATCCAAGTACTCCATGAAGATCGAGTTCATTAACCGAGAGAAGGTGGCTGGAGCATTGGTTAAACCGAAGGACATGACGGTGTACTCGTATTGGCCGTAACGAGTAACGAAGGCCGTTTTGGGAATGTCCCCGTTCTTGATTTTGATTTGATGGTAGCCCAACCTCAAATCCATCTTGGAAAAGACTGAGGATCCAGCGAGCTGGTCATACAGGTCGTTGATCCTGGGGAGCGGATACTTGTTCTTGATAGTGACCAGATTGACAGGTCGGTAATCTACAACCATCCGATCCGTTCCATCCTTCTTCTTGACGAAGAGGACGGGGCAAGCCCATGGAGATGAACTAGGACGGATGAAACCTTTTTGCAAGGACTCATCGAGTTGTTTCTTAAGCTCAGCTAGTTCTAGGGGTGCCATCTTATAAGGTCTCCTAGAGATTGGAACGGTTCCTGGAACAAGGTCTATCACGAATTCGACATCTCTGTCAGGTGGAACACCTGGCAGTTCCTCTGGAAAAACATCCGGAAAGTCACGGACTACCGGAACATCTTCGAGGTCTGGAAGGGGATTGGCATTTAGAGAGTAGAGCTGACGCTCCGATACTCGGGTCAAAACATTGACTGTCTTGCCCGATGGATGAGTAAGTTGAACAGTTCTAGTTGAGCAATCAATCTTGGCGTAGTGAGCTGACATCCAGTCCATACCCAAGATGATATTTATGTCTGAAGACTTGAGAGCTATTAGTGACGCAAGGAAAACCAATCTGTCCACAAGAATTTCATTTCCATGGCTGATCCTAGAGGTTTGCCATCTAGAACCGGGAGTTTGAATTTCCATGGAGGTGGGCATGTCACTAAAGGTAGTGTTGTGCAATCGAGCATAGCTCTCAGAAATAAATGAATGAGATGCTCCAGTATCAAAGAGAACAGTTGCCGGATGGCAATTAACAAGGAGCGTACCGAGAACGACGTTGGGGTCCTCTTGAGTTTCTTCAGCTGAAACGTAGTTGACATGGCCACGAGCAGTGGTGGCTGGCTTGGCGACAAGCACTTTTGCTGTTGACTTACCACGGCCAACAGACTTTCCGAACTGGCCGGGGTTGTTCTGGGGACACTCACGGATGTAGTGGCCCGGCTCACCACACTTGAAACAAGTTGTTATATTGGGACGTGGAGCAGCATTGGCAGTGGGGCCACCAAAAGTCTTGGGCGGCACATACTGTTGATTGGGGCGAGGCGCCTCAAAGGATGGCCTCGGGGTATACCTGGGTGGCATAGCAGAATTTGGAATCCAGACCCGGCGCTTCTGAGATCCAGAGCCGGATGAAGATCCATAGTCACGGGAGTGCTTGCGTGAAGCTTCAAAATCATTCTGCCCCGTCTCGGCACTGATGGCCTTATTGACTAGCTTCGGAAAAGAAATGCATTCATGCAGACGAAGGTCACGTCGGAGCTCAGGGCTAAGTCCCTTGCGGAACCTTGCCTGCTTCTTGGCATCGGTGGATACCTCTTCGGGAGCATAGCGTGCAAGCTTCCCAAACTCGCGACTGTATGCATCCACAGTCAGCTTCCCCTGGGTGAAGTTACAGAACTCCTCCCTCTTGCGATCCATAAGACCTTCCGGGATATGATGCTCACGGAAAGCGGCACTGAAATCAGCCCAAGTAGTGAGTTGGCCGACCGGACGCATAGCTTCATAATTCTCCCACCAAAGGCTGGCAGGGCCTTCGAGGTGGTAGGCAGCAAAGGTAACTTTATCATCTTCAGCTACGTTGGCAGAACGTAGCTTGTGGGCGATGCTGCGGAGCCAGTCATCCGCATCGAGAGGTTCGATGGAATGATTGAACTTTGGCGGGTACAGCTTGACAAAGTCATTGATGGACACCGAATTGATCCTCTGCTGACGTGCAGTGTTCTGCTCAATCCGCTCTAACAAGCGATTGGTGTCGCGCCTGTTGCGCTCTGCCTCCAGCATCACTTCGGCCAGAGAAGGTGGTTGAGGAAGACTTTCCTCTCTAGGTGCACTAGCTTCCCCCTGCTCCGGAACAGCAGGGTTGCTGCGGGTGTTGACCATCCTGGGAAAACAAAACAACGATTTAAACCAGGATGGCAAAATCTGGTCAAGGAAGTGCGGAATGTAATGGATAACAAGGAATGCAGAGATGATCATCCGTATGACATGGTAATATAGAAACTGCCATATATATACCAACGGTCATACACATCATACATAGTTTAGTACAAGCTCAAGCTGAAGTACAACTAAGACGAGAGACGTTACATCTCATCGAAGGCATTCCAAGCTCCTATACATTATTTTTCTACACCTCCGGAATTGATACACACTAAGTTATATTCCACAATCACGCAGGACGGTGGACATACAACTATTACAATACTAGCGAGACTGCTACTAGCTCAGACAGCTCCGTAGAAGTCCTCATAGAAGTCACCACCCAGACCTGGAAGCGGAACATGGTCATCTGGGAACAGACGGTCCTGCGGTGCTTGTGGACCATAGGGACTTGGGTGCGGCCTCGGTCCAACAGATGGCGGCAGAAGAGGCCCACGAGGAGGGGTGATGCCTCCCACCTCACGCCATTCCATGAAGTCTGGCAGACTAGCCCGCACAGGGTACAAGTCTCTCGTGTCCATGTATCCGGCTTGCACAGCAGGTGCAAACCTCGTCAAGGTGGCCCAATGATCAGCACGAGCATTAAAAAGCTCCATACGCAAGGCCCGGTTTTCACGGTCCTTATCTTCCAACATCTCAGTAGTGGTGCAAAGGAGTGAGTCCTCATGGGATGCATCACTGTACATGCCCTGAAGGTAGCCATGCGCCCCAGGGAGGGATGCTGGCATGTAGCGAAATTCAGTGTTGCTCAACAAGGCAGTTCTAGCTCGCATAATGGTCATCATCGAGTAGGCTGCATCTTGAACGGACATCCCAATGGTGATCCCGAGTCCAAAAGAACGGTGGAGTGGTTCCGTGGCTCCGGGATAAGACGGATATATTCTGACCGTGCACAGATATTGGCTCTGGTTGAAATCTCTAAACTGCTCTTCGACGGTGTATTCAGGGTACCATCGGTAACCTGCCTCAACCATCACTCGAACCAACATGGCGGTATGACCACATACACCGATGCAACGGGTCAGACGAACCACTTGGTTTTGGGGACGGGTAGCCATCTGAAAGCACAAAATAGTGCAAAGGCATTAGAATTTCTGGATGAAATTGGACAGCATAACGGCTGTAAATGCTCAGGAAAGGAATTGAGACATCCACAACAGTTTGCGAAACCACTCAACAACAACATATCAAGGTTCTGGTTCAATTGGCAACATACTAGACTTTAGTAGAGCTGAACTGGGTTGTAACCAACAATCCTATAAGTTACTACGGATTTAGTAACACGTGAACCTGATAGAGAGAAGAGAGCCTAGTTCCTTAACCCACGTAGAATGAGAAGAGAATGACTCAGAATAGAGGGCATAAGGTAAAGGAGTAAAAGAGCCTTACGTTCCCTCCCACAATCAATTCCCCTACATATAACTAAAGCATTTCTAGACTCGACATCGACCAGTTTGGCTTAGCGAACCTACAGGCAGTCCGGCTCTGATGCCAACGCTGTCAGGACCCCGATCCTAAGCCACATCGATCCAGCATGTAACACTTCATATCACTTTGCGGCCTCACGCACGGTACTCCCACGGGTGCCACCTTACCTGGCCCGGGACCGTTTGCGCCTTTTGGCTCACGTATATGATAATGTCGCTAGCATCCATATGTCAGAGAACCCGGGCCGACATGGCTAGTCGTGAACCCAAAGCGGCGCTAGCCTATGAGGACAGGCAAACATGAATCACATCGAGCATGTCGGTCATCAACGTATCTATTCGGGCTGTAGCACTGGGCTAACAGGACTCCGGTAACCCGGGCTGTAGCAGGCTAGGCAGGACTCCGAATATCAGCGCGTGACATTTCCCCGAAGGGACAGACATAGGAACGACGTGAAACACATGCCGGCCAGTCAAGTGTCCAAGCAGTAGTGCTGGGCTAGCAGGACTCCGGTGAACCGGGCTGTAGCGGACTACTATCGCTCAGAAGCACAAGACTTACATTTCCCCATATGAAAGGCTGCCAAGGATAAACAACTAGATAGTCGGATCCCACTCATACCAAGCATTTCAATCATACACACAATATGCCCGATATGAGTAAATACAACATGGCATCACAACAGTACTCTACGACTCAAGTACTTTATTTAGAAGGCTCCGAGGAGCCATACATATCATCCATACAGATAGGGGTCACATGACCCAACACTCAAGTCATACAAACATACAAGCACATGCGGAAGCAAACTAGTCTGAGTACAGACACTAGAAAGAAAGAAGGCTTGATGTAGCCTGTCTATCTACAACGACCCTTCACAAGTCTTGGATCACCACCTGGGTGATAAGTCACTCGTCAACGTCGAGGTCTACATAGAACCCATCAGAAGGGTTGGTGCAGTCGTCTGAAAAACATGATTAAAGCAACATGAGTACGGAGGTACTCAGCAAGTCTTACAACAGGAACCTACTATATATGCACATTCTCAAGAAGGTGGTGGGGTTATTGCAGCAAGCCAGCTTTGACTCTTGGCTAAGCTATCCTACGATAGACACCACTTGTAAATCATTTGTCGCACACGAGTCCACTAACACCAACACAATACTCCACCGTGGATCCTCTCTCGCCATCCCACAAGAGGGCCATCCGCGGTACTCACACTTATCTTGAGATTTTTAGTAGTATCCATTTAACTTGTCTATGAACTGATATGAGCGAACCAGAAGTCCATTACCGCGGACACGGCTATTCGAATAGATCATTTATAACCCTGCAGGGGTGTACTTCTTCACACATGTTTCCACCACTTAGCGTCTGCACACGACATGTGCTCGGCAGACTTCAAGCGAAAGCCGACGTGGGTGTAGACCACGACCTACCTAAACACTCAAGTCTCTAGTCCAGGTTTATCGCCTATTCGGGTTCCATCCGCAGGGAGTCCGGCCGAGGTTTCCACTAACGGCCCCGAACGATGTGAACAGGGTTCCGAGACACCAAACGGGCGCCCGGTTGACCCGGCCACGTGCCTACCGCAACACAGCCCACCCCGATGGTCAGCGCCGCGTGCGGCCCCCAGCATACTACAAACACCAGAAACTACTTGCAACTCCTGGACAGAGAACAAGGGTGGATAAGAAGTCGAGCGGGGTCATATTTCAGGGCCCAATGTGTGGTAGTAACTGTATCATGGATCACAAACACAGATCTCAGTTCTTAAGGACGGCCTCAATGAAACAACCCACCATGTACTCCTACATGGCCTCTCATCGATTCCTTTACCAAATCGTGTTCAACACTTCACTCTTGTCACCGACACAACCTTTCACTCCAGTTCATCATCCCGATGAGCCAGACCTGACACAACTCTAAGCATAGCAAGCATAGCATGGTAGGAACACACACACATGTAATGGCTCAATCAACTCCTACACATGCTAGTGGGTTTCATCTAGTTACTGTGGCAATGACAGGTCATGCAAAGGAAGTGGGTTCAACTACCGCAACACACAGCAGTTTGAAACGCGTTGTCTTAATGCAGTAAACAAGGGCAGAAGCGAGAACATGGGTTTGTATCGGAATGATCAATGGGTTGCTTGCCTGATGGAGTGGTCGTGGGATACTGCCCTTCAGTTGGATACTCGGAGATATCCTCGGAGGCAGAACCTACCACGATGAACACGTCGGAACACAATCAATACATGGCAATATGCAACAATATGATGCATGCTATGACATGGCAATATGGATGTGCCCTGACCTAGTGTAAGTTAAGTCAGAAGGAAATGACCCCATTTGAACCAAAGATTCAAATGGTAGTGCATTTATAAGATCATATTAGTGCAAAATCTCATAATGCCTAAACAGTGGGTTTAACTTGTTTTAACATGCATGAAACCAGTACCAATGGATAGATTGGATTTTTCTGATAATTTTTCATATATAAAACTTTGCATTTGGAGTTATAGATAATTTTCTATGAATTTTTGAAGTTTGAACTATTTTCTGGATTTTCCTGTATAAAAATAAATCCAGCAAAATAGATTACTGCGTCAGCCTGAAGTCATGCTGACCTCAGCAGTCAAACCAGCTGGCTGGTCAAACCTGACGTGTGGGGACCACACGTCAGTGACACAGGGCTAATCCCGGTCAAACCCGCGCTGACTGGGGTTTGACTGGACCCTAGGGCCCACTGTCAGTGGCCCAGGGTGGTTATTAGCTGGTGGGGTTAGTTGCTAATGACAGCCACGTCGACTCGCCGGAGTTTCGCCGGCGGCGACCATCCAGTGCGGCGGAGGAAAGTGCAAAATCGCGCTCCGGTGACCAAAAGAGCGGCGGAGGACATCTACAGCTAGCCAAGGGCAAGCCGCGTCTATTGGTGGCGGTGGTTTGTCTCGGGGTCGCCGGAAACAACGCCGGCGACGTGTTTGGCGGCGCCGGAGCTCGGGTCGAAGTGCGAAACGAGCTACGGGGCACGGCGAGGTGCGTGCGGTAGTGCGTTGGCCTCCTAGGGTTGCGGGGAGGCCGTTGGACAAGGTGGGGTGGCCGGTGGCTGGCCGGAGACACGCCGGCGACGTGCTCCGCGGCGGTGCGTGCGGGTGAGCATCGTGCGCTCGCTGTGGTGCACGAGGAAGAGAAAGGAGAGGATGGGGAGGTAGCTGAGCTCACCGCGGTCTCGGAGAAGTGGACGTCGGGGTCGGGGACGAGCTGGTGCGGCGGTGAGGTCGAAGGGGATCTCCGGCGGCCGGAGGTTGAAGAAGAGCTCGGGGAAGCGCTGTAGAGCGAGCGAGCGCTCGGGGCTCAGCTAGCTCGAAGAAGAGGAGGGCGGTGGAGCTGCTGGACAGGTCGGAGCGGCGCAAGGACGACGGGGAGCGCGACTACGGCGACGGTGCAGCTGCGGTGGCGTCGGCCATGGCGTGGAGGTGCGTGGGAGAGAGGCAGAGGGGCGAATGGCGTGTCCAGGGCGTCGGGGGCGCGACGTGGAGGCCGTCCAGGACAGCGGGGCGGCGAAGCGGCGAGCAGGGAGGCAGGGCGCTGCGTGGCGAGCTCCTGCTCCGGCGTCGAGCACCTGCCTGCCTGGCTGGCGAGGCGAAGCAGCTCGCTGGCGCGGCTGGTGGGCTGGGCCGGCCAGGTGGGCCGCCAGGTAAGTCAGTTGGCTTTCTGCTTTTGGTTTTTCTTTTTCTATTTCTTCTGCAACTTTGTGGAGTTATTTAAAATACCTAGACCACTCCAAAAATCCTCAAACTGCACATGCTTGCTATTTAAAATATAGACAACATGAAACATTTCTGTTTGAGAATATTTGAACATTTAAAATATTTTTATAAATTTTAAATGCCCAAATTCAAATACTTATGTGTTAATTCAAAAACCTTCTGTTGACCTACAAAATTGTGCACCACTTTTGTCAAAGGTTTAAACCCAAAACAAAGGGGGTGAACATTTCAGAAGGGCATTTCAGGTTCATTGAAAAAGATTTTAGTAAACCCTAGTTATTTCCAGGGGGGGGGGGAGTGTGTGTTGGGGGTTCTGGCATTTCCCATTTCAAAATTAAATAGAATTTAAACATGATGCACACTCTAATGCATGGCCTAGCTGGGATGTGACAAAACAACAATTGTCACTAGGCACTAGGTTAATAGGTTAGTTCATGAAAATCATATAAAAGTGCACCAAAACCATATAAAATTATTGTAAACATGGCATGAATTGTTCATAAATTATAGATACGTTGGAGACGTATCAGCATCCCCAAGCTTAATTATAGTAGGTAAATGATAACACTAATAATTTATGAAGTGTGAATACTAGCATAATGCACAAGCTTGATCAATGATAATTACTTTTTCTAGCATCATTATATTAAACAGTAGCTCATTTCTCATAAAACTTCTCATGATCAAGTATTAGCTATTCACATGTTAAAGTATAGACCATAAACTTTCTTGAAAACCAACAAACTATGTTCTTAGTCATCAAACAATAGTTCATCTTATTTTCTGGAAGGGTCTTTGTAAGAGCTCTAATTTAGCAAATTTCACATACTCAACTATCGTCTAGTCTTTCCATGATTGCTGACACTCAAAGCATATTTCTAGAACAAGTTGTTTCATTCAGACACAGAGGAAGATACAGGCTTAATGTTTTGCCTCCCAACTTGTTTATCATAGAGATAATTTCAACAATAATAACTCATGATTAATTACCTATATTCAACTGGATATATACCTAGATCATTCCCTACCACATGAGGCTTGCCAGGTGGAGAATAATTGAGGTTGAAATGAGGATGAAAACTACTATCTCTTGCATAAAAGTAAAAGTTAAAAATTAAAAGATAGGCCCTTCGCTGAGGGAAGCAGAGGTTATCATGCGCTTTGATTTTTGAATGTGCAAATCCTTAATGCAAAAAAATCTCACTTTTATTGATTGCCCCTTGTGATAGCAACCTTTATTGTGTAGTCCGTCGCTTTTATTTATTTACCATCACAAGTTCATACAAAGCTTATTCTCCCTTGCAATAAAATATCATACATATTTAGGAGCATTTTTATTGATTTTTGCATTGATGACGACTTACTTGAAGGATCTTATTCAATCCATAGGTAGATATGGTGGACTCTCATGACAATAAACTAGGTTTAATGGTTTTTGGATGCACAAGTAGTATTTCTACTTAGTACGAAATTTTGGCTAGCAAAAGATTATGAGCAAGCACCACATGTTAGAGGATCCATGACAATATAACTTCTATGTGAATATAAACAAACATAACCCCTTATGTCGTCTTCCTTGACCCATTATGTTGTCTTCCTTGTACAACATCAACTACTTGATTAGGCTTGATAATATTAATGGGGGCTCACAATCATATAAGATTTCCAAGATAGTCTATTTATATGTGAAATCTCTCTTCCTTCAATATTATTTCAAGAATTGTTCAAGTGACCAATGTTGTGTTTGCTAACTTTCAAGAAATTTTACAACTTATACTTCTTATATGTGAAGTCACTAATCCCCATGGGACAAGCATATGAAGCACATATAATTTCAAATTTCTGGTATTCAATTCATTCAACAGTATACTCTTAGGATATAAGTGAAGCACAAGAGTGAATGATAAACTACTCTAAAAGATACAAGTGGAGATCAACGAGTAAAGATCATACATATTTAGGAGGATATGACAGAGTTAACACCAAGGATATGATTCAGCGTAGACATTGGGAAATTAATGATGGACCGGAATGTGTTCTGTGTCTTACTAGAGTGCTGGAAGACAGAAATCATCTCTTTTTCCAATGCAACTTTAGTATGCGTATTTGGAATTATCTTCAAATCACTCGGCTGAATAGTGATCACATGGTGGAAATTGCCCTACATGCCAGGAAGGATTTTAATAAACCTTTCTTTTCAAAAGTGGTCTTTCTAGCATGGTGGAACATTTGGAAAGTCATGAATGATAAGGTTTTTAGGCACATCAGGCCTTCTTTTAGGCAGTGGAGGACTGGCTTCATACATAATATTGTTCGAGGCGGCCATCTCCGGCATGACGACTAGGCTCGGGCTCGCCGCTGCCGTGGGGGAGCGTGCCAAGGAGGTGTTCAGGAGGATGGAGAGGGCCAACGCGTGGCATTACGGCAGGGGCTGGCCTACGCAGCCTGCCTCTCGATCGCGTGCAGCATAGACGGCTCGGCGCTGTCGCCGAGGGAGCTGGCCCGGGCAGCAGCCGTGGACGGCGGCGCGGCCTCGCCGAAGGATATTGCCACACTGGTAGCGCACATCAAGAGGCGGCTCGGGGAGGAGGAGGCAGCCGGCAGGGCGGACCGGCTTGTCCCAGGCTCTGACGGGGTCGAGTGGTCCGGCACTACAGTCTCCAGCATGGTGGACCAGCTCTGGCCGGGCTCGCACCCCCCGTCAGACGGGGACGAGGGGTTCGAGGCGGCCATCTCCGGCATGGCGGCTAGGCTCGGTCTCCCGGCTGCGGTAGGTGAGCGTGGCAAGGAGGTTTTCCGAAAGATGGAGGAGGCCAGTGCATGGCCGCATGGCCCGGGCCGGTCCAAGTACTGGAGCAACGCCCCGCTGGTCTACGCTGCCTGCCTCTCCACTGCGTGCCACAACGAGGACTCGGCGTGGTCTCTGAGGGAGGTGGCCCTGGCGGCAGCGGGCGACGGCGGCCCGAAGTCGATGAAGGAGATCGCCAGGCTAGTATCGCACATCAGGAGCCAGCTCGAAGAGGCCGGGCAGCTGACATGCTTCGGCATGGTGAGCGTCTCCAGCTTCCTGCGCCGCTTCAGCGCGTATATCGGGCTGGCAGAGGCGGAGGAGACGGTGGCTCTGGAGGCCGCGCGGCGGCTCGAGGAGGGCACCCTCGACGTGCCGCACAGCCCGGGGAACGTGGCGGCCGCCATTGCCTGCCTGACCCTGGAGCGCGCCGGTGCCTGGAAGCCCGGCAAGGACGTGACAGCGGCCACCGGAGTCTCCGACATGACCATCTACATGGTGTGCAGGAAACTGCGCCCACATGCCGAGCTGCTCTTCGGCTGATCGGATCGGACGTGCCGCCATGGCCTCCCAATTTCGCAGTTCATCCGAAACTACACGATTCTTGGCCTATCTACACGTCTTTCTTGTTGGATTGCTCTGTATTTATGCGAACTGTACTGATTAGAACAGTCATTCGTCAGTTCAGTACTGCGTATTCCTACTTGTTTGGCTACTTAATAACTCGGAACTCCTGGGCAGTGATGAATTAAGGTATTATTACTAGGAAAGGACTAGCTAGCCGCCTTCGAAGGATCCGGCCAGCCGATCCTCCGACCTCTCTATCTGACCTTGCCGGAGAGGTCGGAGCAAAAAAAAATTGTACTAATGAAATATCGTAGCAAAAAAATCCGGCGAAAGAGATCTCGCGGAGACATTGGATCAAAAAAATTGTACTCCTAATATAGCATCGTAGCAAAAAAATCCGACAAAGTCCTCCGGTGACTTTTATGATGCAAATCAGATGAATAGTTGTAGCAAAAACATAAACCGATTGTAGCAAAAATATATTGTGCTAATATAAGCATCATGGCAAAATATTTCGGCGAGGTACTCCGGCGAGACTCCTATAATGCAAACCAGCATATCAAATGTAGCAAATAAAATTTCCATGCAATACAAAATTATACAGTATAATGTGCAAAAAAATATAACGGCTGCAGCATCTGAAAAAAAGGGGCGGCAAGACGCCAAAAAACAGATATGGCCGCCATGGTCGTCAATGCCAGAAACAGGGATGGACGACGGCACGTTGGGTGGAGCTCCTCCAAGCGCGCCCGGCAGCGTTGACCATGGCGATGAGCATGATAGTAATTCGAGGACGCCGTAGGAGCGTGTGAGGATGGGGCTCGTGGCCCTGGTACTTGAGGAGTTGGAGGCGGGAGTCCATGGAAGGCTCCTGAGCAGGGCGGGCAGGCGCTGCGGTCGGGGCTACGCGTAGGGCGGCGCTCCTCCGGGGTGGGCTGGGGCTACCCCATGGGCGGCACAGCACGGGGCGGGCTCCTCCATGGGACGGGCCGGAGCTCCTCCTTCAACGGCGGCCAGATGACGATGGGAATGTAGGTTGAGACGAGTCGCGTACTCGCGTGAGGAAGGAGGAGGTAGGGGAACATGGTGGGACCTGCTGCAAATTCCTGTATGCTGTGTAGGTGGGCTTGTTCGGTCGTCGCTAGCTCACCCGGAGGATCGATCCTCTGGAGGCGCGCTAGCATTTTCCTTATTACTACTACTACAGTATTTAGTTTCGTCTCTGTATTTTGCTGGTTAGTACTCCGATATAGTGTGACAATGTCGTGGGTGAAAGGAAATGCTTTTCAGGTACTCCCTCCGTTCGGAATTACTTGTCGCAGAAATGGATGTATCTATACGTATTTTAGTTCTAGATACATCCATTTCCGAGACAAGTAATTCCGAACGGAGGAGTAGCAAAGAACAAATCGTCACTTACAGTAGAAACCAATCACATGCTAAGTACTGTCTGATTGATCAGAAGCAAGAGGAAAACACGATCATCCAACGAAATCCCGAGAACGACTCTCGAGTCTGGACAATCCCTGCACATCCATCTGCGAGATGAGCGCATTGCTCATCGTGTGTGAAACTTCATTCCGGTCTCCAAGTTGAAACAATCTACTCCTACAAGGATTGTTCAGGTTCTGTTTCTTTTTTTCATGCGCCAAAAGGAGCCGGCTTCCGGTACCAAAGGGTAACACAACAAATAGTTTCTCTAGCTAATACCAAAAAAGGTATCAACCGAGAAGAAAAGCAAAAGCAAACAAAAGTTTAGAAAGATCAAACATAAAACCGATTAACGCAACCGCAGTCGCCACTAAGTTTAGATAGACTCGTATTACAACTCAAAATAGGAAACGGTTTGAGACAGCCATCCAGACAATGAATCCTGATGTTTGGATCAGCCTTCAATCGATTGTCGCATGCTGTCTTCTTCTGTCTCCAGTGGTTGCTCGATTCACTGTTTCAGTTTCTTTGAACGTGAACTTCATTTTCGTCTAGCAGATGCGTTCATAATCATCAACGGACCAGAACATTGTGATATCCCTAGAAGACATGTACACCGAAATTACCTCCCAGCTTAGGAGGCACGACAAACAGTGGCGGAGCTAGACCATTTGAAATCAGGGTGCACAGAGGGTACTATAATAGATAAAAAGACAAATTTATGGGGTGTATATGTGGTGAAAATAATGATAATATTACAAAGAAATTTTTCCTAGGGGGTGTCATGTGCACCTGGCTGGCTAGCCTTGGCTCCGCCCTGTGACGGCGAAGCCGACTCCCAACATTACAAGCTACCCTAATAAAAATGGGCAACTTCTACGGTACCTTTTACTACTCCCCAAATAAGACTAGTATAATCTAATCTAACGGCTGAGAAAATTTTGGCCCAGTTAGCCCAACTTATAATTATTTGGGAAAAATACTAACAAATTAGGCCCAACTTCTAATTCTTTCTCGATCTGGGTGAGAGTTAAACATCCACAGCTGCTAGCCTGCTACCGAGCGCGACGGCGAGGATGGCCAGGAGCGCGAGCACCGCCGCTGTGATGGAGGCGGCCCCGCACGGGCGTGGCGGAGCGTCGTGGTGGCCTCGTAATTCGGCCGCAGCTTGGGAGTGGTTTGACGACCTCTGGCGGTAAAGGACCAATGGCCTGGTCGCAGAGCATCGGGCTGGCCTGGACATGGTGCTTCCCTGCTAGCCCCGGTGCCAAATGAACAGTGGCACGGTGCACCAATTATTTAATTTGATAATTGAAGCGGTTTGATTTATGATATCGGTTTATGCTAATCAATGCAGTTTATCTAGAGCCTCCACAACCTGAGACGTGGAGGCCGATTAGGGCCGCCTGAATAGGCGCTAGGCCTCCATGCGCGCGGGTGCTGGATCACCACGGCCGCCGCATCGGCCGTCTTCCACATAGCCGGGGCCAGCCGAACCAACAATCCTGCACGAGCCAAGGAAGGCCATGGCCAGCCCAGCAGCACGGCGGACACCGCTGTCGTGGTTCTAAGTCTGACAATAGAATGGGGGTAGGAATGGAGAGGCAAGATCCTAGCTCTGGAGTAGTTGTGCACGCAAAGAGTTAACGAGTTCAGGCCCTTCTCGGAGGAAGTAATAGCCCTACGTCTCGGAGCCCGGAGCCGGTCGACTGGATTATATGCGTGAGTGTTACAAAGATGCGAACCCCTGTGCCAGTGGAGGGGGTGGCTTATATAGAGTGCGCCCAGACCTCCGCCAGCCCATGTTGCAAGGGGTTTAAAGTACATTAAGGTCAGGCGTTACAGGTAACGCCTCTAATGAAGGGCTTTGATGACCATAAAGACTAGTTAATTACAGACTGTTTGGATGCGGAGTGGCTCCTGTTCTTCCGATGGTCGAGTGAATCTTCATGGTCGAGTGTCTCCATGTTAGTCGAGTGAATGCTTATCAGGTCGACTGGTAAGCAGTCTCTTTTAGTAAGTGACCTTGGGGAGGGTACCCTTGGGCAGGCCCATGACCCTACCCTAGGTACATGACTTCATCATTAGCCCCCGAATGGATCGAGGTTTGAGTGAGGAAGGAGTTGATAGTCTTCCGGCCTGTTTCTTGTGTTGAAAGCGTGTCTTGCCTTGGATCAAGGGTCTTTCAATGATGGCTTCAAATTCTCTTTCAGTCGCCTTGATCCATTCTTTGCGTTTGTCGAGTGAACTTCGTAGCCTTGAGGATCTCCGAGTGACAGATCGGTGGAGATCCGCTGTCAGGTTGGTTGCTCTGTGGTTAGCGGATTTCACGGGATCCGAATTTTGGGAAGCGCGCGAAGCGGAGAAAACTGCGGCACTCGGATGGGACGAGACGATGACGCCTCGATCTTCGCGCCGCCTTTTTCGCCACGTATCGCTCGCGCGCCTGTTGCGGGATTTGACGGGATGGCCTGGGTCTACCAGTCAGCCACTCGGAAGCGGCCCCTTAAAAGCTGCCAGCTCGGGGTTTCCAACAGTGTGTTCTCTTCTTCCCTTCTCTCCTCGCAAAGTTCTCCGCCACCTCCGCTCTCACCCTAGCGCCACAGGTCCGTTCGAGCTTTCCGGCAACGATGGTGAAGGACAAGACGTCCGCCCTGGAGCGCGCGAAGAAGGCGGCGGCGGCGCAGGGAAAAGGGAAGAAATCCGCTCGGGGCGGATCTTCCTCAAATTCTCTGCCCAGAGGCTGGATGCAGGGCGACTGGATGCCGACGGTGCTGAGGCAGGAGGATCTCGACGATATGGTTGAGGGAGGAGTCATCCCTCATGAAGCTGCGCGTCTCCTCGGGAGAGAAGTCGAGCCCCAACCTCTCGATGGTGAGTGTGTGCTCCTTGCCACCCATATCGATCGCGGGTTTTCTCTGCCTACTCATCCCTTTTTCCGGAGTTTCCTGAACTTCTTCGGAGCGCAGCTCCACCATTTCACTCCCAACTCTATCGTGTATCTGGCTGCCTTCATTTCCTTGTGTGAGGGTTTCTTGGGCTGTCGCCCCCATTGGGGACTCTTTAAGCATATCTTCACCTGCCGTTCCCAATCGGTCAAAAAGGCCAAGTCGAGTGACGAGAGGGCGCAGGTGATCTAGCTGTGCGGAGGCCTGGCGATCCAAACGAGGGGAAAAAGTTCTTTTCCATCCATCACTTTCCCTGAGTCGGTCCGTGGTTGGCAGGCGACCTGGTTTTACTGCAAAGACCAGGCGACTCCAGGTCAGTCTACTGGACTTCCCCCTTTCTCTCTAGAACAAGCCCAAAAACCTGCTTCTCTGAAAGTGACGCCGGAAGAAAAGTCCCAAGTCAAAGTGCTGGTCGGTCGAGTGGTTCAGCTTGTCCGCGACGGCGTGACTGGCATGGACTTGCTAGAAGTCTTCCTTAGGAGGCGCATCCAGCCACTCCAGGCTCGCGACCATCCGATGTGGCTATATTCGGGTCTTGATGACACCACTCGGATCCACCCGGAGGAGGTTACTGACGAGATGCTAGAAGGATGGCTGTCGAGCATCACAGGAAATAAAGACAATCCCCGAGGAGCCAGGAGGGTTCCTCCACTCGACAGCACCTACGAAGTGGACCAGGTTAGACCTCATGCACCTGACTAAGATCTTGCTTTCTTCATGGGTCTTCTTTGAATTGGTCGACTGACTTTTGTTTTGTCTGTTGTTTCCCAGGAAACTACTGAGATGTACTCGACGCCCAACGGGGCACAGGAGCCGACTGAGGAAGGGGAGGCGGGCGGAGGTGAAAGCGGAGATGAGCACGGCGAGTGGGAATCCGATGGCGAAGGGGAGGGAGACGACGACGTCTACTCCAGCGAAGAGGAGGAGGAGGAAGTTGACCCCCCCCCCCCCGCACGGACAGGCGATCCAAGATTACACACGATCCCGCGAGGGAACGTGGTAAGGCGACTGCTCCTGTTGGGCAGTCGTCGAAATGCCCTCGGACCTCTTCTCCTACACCGACTGAGAAGGCTCCCAAGCACCAACGCGCGACGCCATCCAAGCCGCCCAAGGCTCTGCCCAAGATGAAGATGACTGTCCCCACCATTTCTGGGTAATAACAATACTTATTTCCCTTTGTCGACTGTGGACGGATCCTCGGTCGATTCATTGAACCAACCGACTGACTTCTGAAATTTGTAGTGCTGCTACTTCTGAGATCTCTGCCAAGGACGGAGATCAAGAGATGGAAGATGTTGTTACTTCCAATCCAGGTACAGTTACTGATGTTCTGTCTTTGGTCGACTGAATATTTCTTGTAACTCTGGTCGATTGACTTTTCTTGCAGCTCCCCCTCATGTTATCAACTTACCAGACGATGAAGATGACGAGCCGTTGGGAGTAAGAAGGAACCGGAGGGCATCGACTGGCAAGACCCCCCAATCTGCTCCGGTGTCTGAGGCTGTAGTTCGGGATGGTGGTGATACCACTCGGACTTCCGTGACTTTTGCTGATCCTCTGACGAGCGTGCGGCCTTCGGCGTCGACTGCAAATCCGCCTTCGCTTTTTGCTACATACCCTGCCCCAGAGGACCAAGTGAGTGCCGCAAAAGAGGCTATACGCCAGGCAGGTATCATGATGGAGCAAGTGAAAGTGGTTCGGGACGCCAGCCAAGCAGCGTATGACGCGAGTTCGGCTCTTCAGAGTAACGTCCAGGTCAGTCGACTCGACACTTGGTCTATTGCAATATGTTGTTCAAAGAATCTCTTTTCCGAAGATCTTTATATCTGTACACCCACTGGGTGTGTCTGTCGACCTTTGGTCGAGTGGGGGCACGCTGAGTGCACCCACTGGGTGTAGTCCCTGAGACTACGGTGGACTGCTGGCAGTCGACTGTAGTCTTTATATTGCGTTTCTGTATTTGTACTTCTTCACTCGGTCTGGTCGGGCCAAGTCGAATGGAACTGTATGCGGTCGACTGCGGGCAGCCAACTTTTTTTTTGGTCGAACCCGTGGGGGCACGCTGAGTGCACCCACTGGGTGTAGTCTCCGAGACTGCTGTCGAATGTTCTGATTTGGCTGTAGTCTTAGAAACGCTGACTATTAGCCACGACATTAGAATCATATTTGGTCAACTGATCGATCAGGATTTTGAAAGATTACCGGTGGGGGCACGCTGAGTGCACCCACTGGGTGTAGTCCTCGAGGCTACTGTCGAATGTTTTGATTCGGCTGTAGTCTTAGAAGTGCTACAACTTTTCCTTTAGTCACTCGGAAGTAACTTGTCTTTGATATCTTTTGTCGATTGACTCTTTGCAGAAGTCTTGCGAGCTTGTTGCTCATCTTGCTGAATTGAAGGAGAAACAAGTCCAGCTTAACCTCGACTTACAGTTTGTCCAGGAAAACTTGCAGAAGGAGAAGGATGACGCAAAAGGTATGGCTGGTGAGGATTCGACGGCTGTCTCTGTTTTTCTGCTTGTTCTCAACTCTGTCCTCATTAATGTTTTGCAAACCAACTGGAGGAGGCTCTGAGGAAGAAATATCTTGACCTTGCAGAATCACAGAAGGCGGATTCGGAGAAAATGAAGCTCGCTGAAGAAAAGCTTGCTTCAGTTGGTCAGCTTGAAGACGAGAATGCCAAGCTGAAGTCTGCTCTTGACGCGGCCAACCAGGAAGCAAGTCGATTGAAAAATGACAAGATTGCTCTGACTGACAAGGTCGGCGACATGGCGGGGAAGCGAAAGGATCTGGAGGCTTACCTCGGAGGGCTCGCCAAGAAATTATTCCTCATGCTTGAAGGTAATCTCCTTACTCAATTGACTTGTCGTTGTCGACTCATCATTCAATTATAATATTGGACTGTACTTTTCAGAATTCTGTCAAAACTTCGAGGAAGAAACTGGTCGAGTGGAAACGAATCTGGACCCCATCAACTCTCTTGTGAAGGACGAAGCTGCCATGAATGTCCTCCGGCTGGAGTCTCGCGTCGCCAGTGTGGTGGACTACCTCGCTCGACTGAAGGCTGCAGTGTCGCGGATCGACTCTGCACTCTGGCCAAATTAGATACTTCAGAATGACCTTGAATCCTTGGTCACTCAACTGAAGGAAGTGCCAAGTCGAGTGCATGAATGGAAAAAGTCTTCTGCCAGGTGTGGTGCCGATGTTGCTCTATCGCTGGTGCGTGTCCACTGCAAGGAGGCGCGAGAAGAGAAGCTGGCCGCCCTCCAAGTTGCCAATACCAGGAAGCATAATTTCCAGGACTTCATGGAGACCTTCATTGCTGCTGCCACCCGTATCTCAGACGGGATTGATTTGGACGAGTTTGTTGCCCCATCCAGTCCTCCACCGGAGGAATAAAAAACTATTGTGTCTCACTTTAAATTTGCCTCGGAATGCCGAGTGGTTTGTGTAACCGATAAACTCTGTCGAGCTGGAAGCTCGGGTACTTTTATTTGCGGTCCAGGACCTTTTGATCTTTATCCGAACTTGATTTATCGTTGAATATCTTCGTGATTTATCCGTCGAGTGAGATTTGGCTCGACTTTTACTCAAAATGACTTAGGCGAGCACGGAGCTGCAGCTAAGCCTCCGAGTGGGAGGTTTGCTCTCCACTTGGTAGGATTTTTAAACACTTAGGCAAGCACTGGGCTGCAGCTAAGCCCCCGAGTGAGAGGTTTGCTCTCCACTCGGTAGGATTTTAATTACTTAGGCGAGCACTGGGCTGCAGCTAAGCCTCCGAGTGGGAGGTTTGCTCTCCACTCGGTAGGATTTTAATTACTTAGGCGAGCACAGGGCTGCAGCTAAGCCTCCGAGTGGGAGGTATGCTCTCCACTTGGTAGGATTTTAATCACTTAGGCGAGCACTGGGCTGCAGCTAAGCCTCCGAGTGGGAGGTTTGCTCTCCACTCGGTAGGATTTTAATTACTTAGGCGAGCACTGGGTTGCAGCTAAGCCTCCGAGTGGGAGGTATGCTCTCCACTCGGTAGGATTTTAATCACTTAGGCAAGCACTGGGATGCAGCTAAGCCCCTGAGTGAGAGGTTTGCTCTCCACTCGGTAGGATTTTAATTACTTAGGCGAGCACTGGGCTGCAGCTAAGCCTCCGAGTGGGAGGTTTGCTCTCCACTCGGTAGGATTTTAATTACTTAGGCGAGCACAGGGCTGCAGCTAAGCCTCCGAGTGGGAGGTATGCTCTCCACTCGGTAGGATTTTAATCACTTAGGCGAGCACTGGGCTGCAGCTAAGCCTCCGAGTGGGAGGTTTGCTCTCCACTCGGTAGGATTTTAATTACTTAGGCGAGCACTGGGCTGCAGCTAAGCCTTCGAGTGGGAGGTATGCTCTCCACTCGGTAGGATTTAATCAATTAGGCGAGCACTGGGCTGCAGCTAAGCCTCCGAGTGGGAGGTTTGCTCTCCACTCGGTAGGATTTTTTACTATAGCTTTTGAAGGAGAAGGAGGCAGTCGACCTGCGCCTTGTCGTCCTTGCAAAGCGTTCTTTATGTTGAGAGTTTAACTGAAACCTTGGACTGTTATTAAGTCCTTGAGCGGGAAGCTGGCGAGTACTTGGACTGCAGCTAAGCTCCCGAGTGGGAGGCTGGCTCTCCACTCGGTAGGATTTCAAATACTTAGGCGAGTACTTGGACTGCAGCTAAGCCCTCGTGTGGGAGGCTGGCTCTCCACTTGGTGGGATTTTAAATACTTAGGAGAGTACTTGGACTGCAGCTAAGCCCCCGAGTTGGAGGCTGGCTCTCCACTCGGTGGGATTTTAAATACTTAGGTGAGTACTTGGACTGCAGCTAAGCCCCCGAATGGGAGGCTGGCTCTCCACTCGGTGGGATTTTAAATACTTAGGCGAGTACTTGGACTGCAGCTAAGCCCCCGAGTGGGAGGCTGGCTCTCCACTCGGTGGGATTTTAAATACTTAGGCGAAACGGATTCACAGCTAAGCCTCTGAGTGGGAGGCTGGCTCTTCACTCGGCAGGACTTTTACAAACTTAGGCGAAACGGATCGCATCTAAGCCACCCACTGGGGGAAATTTCAACAAAAAGAAATAGCAATCTTTTGTGAAAATTATAACATTCTTGCTTTAGGTAAAAGAACTACAGAGGTACTTTTATTACATCTCAATCGAGTGAGTTTCTTTTTTCAAGTGTAAAAAGGACGGAGTAACTCCGCATTCCAAGCTCGAGGCTCGTCGATCCGGCAATCAACGTTGTAGAGGTGATATGCTCCGTTGTGGAGGACTTTGGTGACGATGAAGGGGCCTTCTCAGGTTGGAGCGATCTTGTGAGGTTTTTGCTGATCCACTCGGAGGACCAAGTCTCCTTCCTGAAAGGCTCGACTCTTCACGTTTCTCGCGTGGAACTGACGTAAGTCCTGCTGGTAGATAGTCGAGCGGATTAGGGCCATCTCCCTCTCTTCTTCCAAGAGGTCGACTGCATCTTGCCGAGCTTGTTCCGCTTCTGCTTCAGAGTATAGTTCGACTCGAGGTGCATTGTGGAGCAGATCACTTGGCAGAACCATTTCAGCCCCGTAGACCAGAAAGAATGGCGTTCTTCCAGTCGACCGATTAGGAGTGGTCCTTAATTCCCAAAGAACTGACGGAAGTTCGTCGACCCAAGCTCCTGCCACGTGCTTGAGATCACGCATCAGTCGAGGTTTCAGTCCTTTGAGGATGAGGCCATTCGCACGCTCTGCCTGCCCATTCGACTGAGGATGGGCAACTGAGGCATAGTCGAGTCGCGTGCCTTGGGAGGCGCAAAAGGCTTTGAATCTGTCGTTATCAAAGTTTGATCCATTGTCCGTGATGATGCTATGTGGAACTCCATATCTGAATATCAGCTCTCTGATGAAACTAATAGCAGTGCTTGCATCGAGGTTCTTGATGGGTTTGGCTTCTATCCACTTGGTGAACTTGTCGACTGCAACCAGTAAGTGAGTGAAGCCGCTTCTACCAGTTCTCAGCGGTCCAATCATGTCTAGCCCCCAAACAGCGAAGGGCCAGACGAGTGGAATGGTCTTCAGAGCAGAGGCGGGCTTGTGCGACATGTTGGACTAAAACTGACACCCTTCGCACTTGTCGACTATGTCTTTTGCCATTTCATTCGTCCTCGGCCAGTAAAATCCCGCTCGGTATGCTTTAGCCACAATGGTCCGAGAGGACGCATGATGACCACAAGTCACCGAGTGGATATCCTCAAGAATTACCTGACCTTCTTCTGGCGTGATGCACTTCTAGCCAACTCCAGTCGCGCTTTCTCTGTACAACTGCCCTTTGATTACTGTAAAGGCCTTGGATCAACGGACGATCTGTCGAGCCTCTTCTTCATCTTCTGGGAGCTCTTTCCTCATAATATACGCGATGTAAGGCGCTGTCCAGTCGGGAGTGATGACTACAACTTCCATAATCAGGTCGACCACGGCTGGAATCTCTACTTTAGTCGGATCGTTGGCGCTCCTTGGCTGCGGAGGTTCTTCTGTGAAAGGATCTTCCTGTATCGATGGCGTACGAATGTGCTCCAAACACACGTCACTGGGGATGGCTTCTCTCTTGGACCCAATTTTCGCCAAATCATCTGCGGCTTGGTTTTTCAGTCGGGGTATATGATGGAGCTCTAACCCCTCAAATCTCTTCTCCAGCTTTCTCACCGCATTGCAATATCCCGTCATGGCTGGGCTTCGGACATCCCACTCCTTCATCACTTGATTAACAACCAGATCTGAGTCGCCATAGACCATGAGGCGACGGACGCCGAGTGAAATGGCCATACGTAATCCATATAGGAGTGCTTCATATTCTGCCTCATTGTTGGAGGAATCAAAGTGAATCTGGAGGACATATTTGAGCTTATCTCCTCGGGGGGAAACTAGTACAACCCCCGCACCGGACCCATTCAGCATCTTGGAGCCATCAAAAAACATAGTCCAGTGTTCCGAGTGAACTTGAGTCGGAAGTTGTTGTTCAGTCCACTCGGCGAGGAAATCAGCTATTGCTTGGGACTTGATAGCTTTCTTTGCCTCGAACTTGATATCAAGAGGAAGAAGTCCAATTGCCCATTTTGCCACTCGACCAGTTGCATCTCTGTTATGAAGAATCTCTGATAACGGGGCGTCGCTGACGACTATAATGGAGTGATCAGAGAAATAATGAGCAACCTTCTTCGTGGTCATGTAAATCCCATAAACAAGCTTCTGATAGTGAGGGTATCTTTGCTTTGACGGGGTCAAAACTTCAGAAAGGTAATAAACTGGGCGCTGAACTTTGAAGGCTTTCCCTTCCTCTTCCCGCTCGACCGTAAGAACAGTACTAACGACTTGTCCAGTGGCTGCGATGTAAAGCAACAATGGCTCTTTGCTGACAGGGGCAGCAAGCACCGGCTGGGTGGAGAGCAGGGCTTTTAGCTCTGCAAACGCTGTATCAGCTTCTGGAGTCCACTCGAACTTGTCTGACTTCTTCATCAGTCGGTAAAGAGGCAGTGCCTTTTCACCGAGCCTGGAGATGAATCGACTTAAAGCGGCCAAGCATCCAGTAAGTTTCTGGACGTCGTGCACATGCACAGGGCGTTTCATTCGGAGTATGGTGCCAACTTTTTCAGGGTTAGCGTCGATTCCTCGTTCGGAAACGAGAAAAGCGAGTAACTTTCCTCCAGGGACTCCAAACGTGCATTTTGACAGATTAAGCTTGATATCATACCTCCTGATATTGGCAAATGTTTCAGTAAGGTCAGTCAACAGGTCGGAACCTTTTCGCGACTTGACCACTATATCATCCATGTATGCTTCTACATTCCGACTGATTTGCGTGATCAGGCACTTCTGAATCATTCTCATGAATGTAGCTCCAGCATTCTTGAGACCGAAAATCATGGTAACATAACAAAAGCACCCGAACGGGGTGATGAAAGCTGTTTTTATTTCATCGGGTCCATACAGACGGATCTGATGGTATCCGGAGTAAGCATCTAAAAAAGACAGCCTCTCGCATCCTGCAGTCGAGTCGACTATTTGGTCGATGCGAGGAAGAGGGAAATGATCTTTCGGGCAGGCCCGGTTGACATGTTTGAAATCGATGCACATGCGCAACGATTTGTCCTTCTTAGGGACCATTACAACGTTGGCGAGCCACTCGGAGTGGAAAATCTCGCGAATGAAACCTGTCGCTAAGAGTCGAGCCACCTCTTCGCCAATGGCCTTTCTCTTCTGTACGGCGGACCGTCGAAGATGTTCCTTAACTGGTTTGACTTTTGGGTCGACTCGAAGGCGGTGCTCAGCCAGTCCTCTGGGAACACCCGGCATGTCAGCAGGCTTCCATGCAAAGATGTCCCAATTCTCACGGAGGAACTGGATGAGTGATTCTTCCTATTTAGAGTCGAGTGTAGTGGAGATATTGGTCGGAGCCGCATTGGGGTCAGTCGGGTGGATGTGAACCTGTTTTGTCTCACCGGACGACTGAAATGCTGACTCTGTGGCGGGCTTCTTGGCTCGCAACAAATCACTCGGGTCCGCAGTCTTCTGGTACTACTGTAACTCCATTTCAGCCATCTGAGCGTCAGCAATTTTGGAGCCCTTCTGGAAGCACTCTTCTGCCTTCTTCCGATTACCCGTGATAGTGATCACACCTCTGGGACCGGGCATCTTCAATTTGAGGTACACGTAGCATGGTCGGGCCATGAAACGAGCGTACGCTGGCCTTCCAAGAATGGCGTGGTATGCACTCTGAAAATCCACGACCTCAAAGGTTAACTTTTCCTTCCGGAAATTCTTCGAGTCACCAAAAACTACATCAAGAGCGATTTGGCCGAGTGACTCAGCCTTCTTTCCAGGAATGACTCCGTGGAAGCTCATGTTACTGGTGCTGAGTCTGGACATCGGAATGCCCATCCCTTTCAGTGTCTCTGCATACAACAAATTCAAACCACTACCACCATCCATCAGAACTTTGGTTAGTCGAGTGCCTTCAATGACTGGGTCGACCACCAACGCTTGCCTCCCTGGGGTAGCAATATGAGTCGGGTGGTCAGACTGGTCGAAGGTGATGGCAGTCTGAGACCATTTCAGATAATTGGGTGTCGCCGGAGCGACCATGTTCACTTCTCGATTGATGACCTTCAATTGACTTTTGCTTTCGACGTCAGCGAAAATCATCAAGGTGGAATTGACCTGGGGGTATTCCTCACCGCTGTCTTCCTTGTCCTCAACTTTGTCTGACTCTTTCTCTTTGTCTTTGGCCCGTTTCCCTTGAAACTGCTGCATCAGGAGTCGACATTGTCGAGTGGTATGTTTTGGGTAAATGAGTTTACCCTCCTCGTCTTTCTTCGTGTGAATGTGACACGGTAAGTCCATCACATCGTTCCCATCCTGGTCTTTCACTTTCTTGGGGTTCCAGGGACCCTTGGGTTTCCCCTTAAACTTTCCTGGGGTCACAGCCAAGGCCTCTCCGGGTGCAGCTGGCTCGGCTTTGCGCTTTTGCTTCCGACTGGAGTTTCCTCCGCCGACCTCATTAGCGGCTGCTTTATACTTGCCACTCCGGAGCCTATCTTCTTCTTCACCGTTTGCATACTTGGTGGAAATTTCCATCATTCGACTCAATGTCATATCTCCGGTTCGACCGAATTTCAAACTCAGTTCTCTGTTCCTGACGCCTTCCTTGAAGGCACAAACTGCCTGGTGATCAGATACATTCTCGACTGTGTGATGTAAAGTGATCCACCTCTGGATATAATCCCTCAGAGTTTCACTCGACTTCTGAACACACGATTGCAATTCTGTCAACCCTGCTGGTCGCTTGCAAGTCCCTTGAAATGTCCTGACAAACACTCGGGCGAGATCTTCCCAAGTGTAAATACTGCTAGGTGCCAACTGGTTCAACCATGCTCTGGCTGATCCCTCCAGCATAAGAGGCAAAGGCTTCATGGCTACTTCGTCATTGCCGCCGCCAATCTGAACGGCCACTCGGTAATCTTCAAGCCATGTGTCAGGCTTGGACTCGCCGGTGAACTTACTAACTCCAGTCGCCAACCTGAAGTTGGGAGGAATTACAGCGGCCCTGATCGCTCTGCTGAAACATTCTGGTCCTGATACACGAACCCTGCTGCTGGAGGGAGCATCTCTGTCGTGTCCTCCTCTGTGAGCTCTATTCCTGTCGACCAGACCTTGAACGATAATGGATATCGCATCAAAGCATGGTTCCCTGGGGTCGACTGGAAACCTTCGCCCAGCACTGAGCTGGCGTCTGTCATCTTGCCGCCGAGAAACATACGATCCACCTCTTGGGGGAGGAGTGGGCACTTGACGTCGATCATTGCGATCGAATCGGTGTTCGTACCGCTCACGGCCTTGATATTGATCATCGTGCCGGTCTCTACGTTCCCCATGCCTCGGAGGTGATCCTGGGCTGTGGGCCGACTGTACAGAATTCGCAGCGACGGATCGGCTGTGAATCCTGTTACGCGACTGAGATACAACTAAGTTCTGATCCCCTGCTGCCCGGAGCAAATCTCTGATCTGTAACAGACCTCTCCCCGCCTCCGACTGAGAAGGATGGATCGACTCTGCTATGCGGGCTGCAGCTGCTAAATTCTGAATCGGAGTTCTGTATGCCCGAGTTGGTGGCTGGAAGAGGCGGCGTCGACTGGATTCGGCGACTGGCGGTCGAGCGCGCTCGTCGAGTATTCTCTGAAGATTCTCCAGTCGAGTACGCTCAGCCAGGTTGGCCAAGCGCGCCTCCTCCAAGGCGCGCGCCTCAGGGGTTTCTCCAATGATAGGAGTGTGAAGCGCGTCCATGTTCCGGCGACGAAGTTCCTCCCTCTGCAGCGAGGTGAGAGGCTCGGGTCTGTACTCTTCAGCCCCACGTCGGAACTCCTCCCCCGGCAACCTCTTCGGTGTGCGGGAAACCAGGGGGACTGCGCGGTCCGTCGACCATCAGTACCTCCGCCGCTGGATCACTGCTGTCGCATTCGGACGCAGTCTCTGCGGAGCCAGTCGACAGATCGAACAGGCCGTAGAGTGATTCGTCGGGCTCAATCGTCGCGACTTGGGGGATGGCCGACTGGCGGGCCAATGCATGCCTCACCCACCGCTGGAGCCTCGACCGACCGGAGCGCTTGCGCCGGCGGGAAACAGGGAGCAAGGACGAAACGGGTACCGACCCGTACTGGTCCAACGGTTGTCGCAGGAGGACGCCACGAATGCACGCGCGAAAGTGCCTCGCTCCGCGGGCGGGGAGCGCGTCCACGTCGAGTGGAGCCTCCTGGAGCCAAGCAGAATCGTCGACGACGAAAGTGAGGGCGCCGAGACGGATCTCGCGCCCCTCGACCAGGATTCCGCTCGAAGACATGATGGGAGATGTCAAAAGAATCCCAACTCCTCCAAAAAATTGCTAGAACACCAGCCCCACGGTGGGCGCCAACTGTCGTGGTTCTAAGTCTGACAGTAGAATGGGGGGTAGGAATGGAGAGGCAAGATCCTAGCTCTGGAGTAGTTGTGCACGCAAAGAGTTAACGAGTTCAGGCCCTTCTCGGAGGAAGTAATAGCCCTACGTCTCGGAGCCCGGAGGCGGTCGATTGGATTATATGCGTGAGTGTTAAAAAGATGCGAACCCCTGTGCCAGTGGAGGGGGGTGGCTTATATAGAGTGCGCCCAGACCTCCGCCAGCCCACGTTGCAAGGGCTTTAAAGTACATTAAGGTCAGGCGTTACAGGTAACGCCTCTAATGAAGGGCTTTGATGACCATAAAGACTAGTTAATTACAGACCGTTTGGATGCGGAGTGGCTCCTGTTCTTCCGATGGTCGAGTGAATCTTCATGGTCGAGTGTCTCCATGTTAGTCGAGTGAATGCTTATCAGGTCGACTGGTAAGCAGTCTCTTTTAGTAAGTGACCTTGGGGAGGGTACCCTTGGGCAGGCCCATGAACCTACCCTAGGTACATGACTTCATCAACCGCCTCCGCCGACTCCTGCCGCCAGGTCAAGGGCGTCGCCTTCCTCAGCACTCCGATCCGATACTCGTGGCATATATCCCGGAGGAACGCGCTCGACGATGACGAACGCCAGACTAAGGAGGCGATGCGAAGGAGGGGTTGGAGGGGACAGACGGGATTTAGGATGAGATTTGGGATCGATGAATGAAGTTGACCAGGTCTGGGGTCGGGCGGCGCTACGTTGGGGCTGGAAGGATTTTGGGCCGGGCCCCGACACCGGCCTATTATACTAGTGCTGATTTGATGAGTAGTATAATTTATACTAGTCTTCTTTTTAGCACTAGTATAATCTATTTAGGGCCTTTATATCCACTCAAATGAATGGTTGTTATTCATTTGAGGGTACCTTAAAACAGCTCTAAAAATGGAGAGAATTCCTCATTTGACACAACTTCCAAATATGATTCCTTATTTGGCACGAAACTTTTTCACTCCCTTATTTGACACGTAGTGTAAATATTTTTGCCTTATATGAGACTAGTGCATTTTGATAGCAAACAGTGTTAGTTGAAGACTAGAAAGATGCTTTTGCCCCTAGTGACAAACAAATTACAAAACAAATGTTGTTGTATTGCTCAGGGTTAAAATACCAAACAGGGCCCAAAACATGTTAGCTAGTCATGGAATCAATTTTATTTCAACAACACAGTACTGTTTACGTGCGTCAGGCTAAAAGCAGAAGTCCAGCACACATACAGGCGGGACGAAGTAGGTAGGATAGGAGGGACGCGCTGTAGTCGCCGAACCGTGACTAGCTGCTAATAACCTGAAGACAAAGCACTGAAACTGGATTGCGAGAGAGAGTTTGTGCGCAAATTAACATCCTGCGGCTCTTTTGTTTTTTCGTTATTTTTTTTATTGATCTAAAGTACATGCAAGAGCATCCAGCTACTGATCCTAATGTCACGCCTCGCCCATCCTGCTGCTCCGCCAGCACACCTCATTGCTGGATGTAGAGCAGGCCACGAGCACTGCACCGCACGCCTTCTCACTGGACTAGGCCCCCCGTGCTCGTCGGCAAACACGCCGATGCCCAGTGCGTCTCCTTCCTAGACGTCAAGGGTATTTTAGTCCACCCTAAAAACATTTGACGGAATGACATGACAGACGGATCAAACGGCAGTGTCATATAAGGAAAAAATTACACTTATGAATTACTCCCTCCGTCCCAAAATATAAGATGTTTTAGCTGTGTAAAGCAAATGTATCTAGTTCTCTTTTAGTGTGTACGTTCGCTTGAACCTATACACTAAAAGAGGACTAGATACATTTACTTCACAAAGCTAAAACATCTTATATTTTGGGACGGAGGGAGCACTACACCACGTCCTCAAATAGATGGCACTCAAAAGTGCCTTCTAAAGTATCAAAAGTGCCTATAATTGTTTCTAAAGGCATAAAAAAAGTGCTAGGGAATGTTTAGACTAGAAAGGTATTTAGTGACACTCCTAAAAAGTGCCTTCTAAAGTGAGATTTAGAGGCACTATTGATTTTGCCTCTATATATCTTTGGGGGCAACATGAAAAGTGCCTTCTAAAGTTAGAGGAAGGCACTTTGATATTACCTCTTTATTTCTTTCTAGGCAATTTCAAAAGTGCCTTCTAAAGTGAGATTTAGAGGAACTATTTAGATTGTCTATATTTATCTTTGTAGGCAATTTAAAAAGTGCCTTCTAAAGCAACATGTGGAGGCACAATTAATATTGCCTCTATTCCTTCTAAGACAAATTCAATAGTGCCTACTGTAGTTATATTAGAGGCACTTTTCATGCACCATTTCCAATACAAATCCATTACAGCCATGCTTTTACACAGATAGTACAACAGCTATAAACAGTACATTTCAATTTAGATTTCAAATCAACCACGACATTCCGTTTACAATTCAAATCAAAATCAACCACACCAACATTCAGTTTCGACCTAACAATGAAGATCTAGCAGGAGCACATGATCTCCAGCAGCAGCAGCTCGCCTGCTCCTCCACACGCTTCAGCTCGACAAGAAAATTAATGTCCAGAAGAAATATTTAACGCAATTTAACTCTGAAAGAAAATAAGCTTGACAAGAAGCAAGTTACACTCGAGTTCTAGGCTTGTAGACAGCCTCTTGGCCCCGATGTGCATAGTAAATACAATAACACTTTAACAGAAAGATCAGAATAGAAAGAGGAAATAGACAACTTTGTGAATTAACAGAAAGTTGGTTTCAGTCCCAACTTTGTGAAGTAGTTGCAGCTAGGATCAGAGTTGAGGATTTCTCAAGTTATATGGTACTTCATGTAGTTGTGAATTAACAGAGCAATATCACTAACTGAACTCCTGTACTGAGAAATACTTGGCAAGAGAGTACACTACTTTGATGATCCTAATGTTTTTAGTGTTATAACATGCACTTATTGAAAATCAGATCATCTAAAGCAAGCACTAGAGCAGCAGAAGTCACAAATAACCAAGTAATCAATAGACGAATAAGTAAGGCATCTCAATACACATGCCACTGGGAAATCTATATTTTACATGTGCAAAACTGAGCATATCATGGTCCACAATCATGTAATAATCCACTACAGCAGCTACAGATCATTGTAAATGACTAAATCATAACAATTATCATCATCACAACAACTGAATATGACAGCATGTATGGCAACTGAATAAAATACAGCAGCATAAAATGCTTTTTCAGATGGCAGCATGTATGGCAACTGAATAAAAAAAGAATACATTAAGTTCATGTGACTGTTGAAAATAGCAAGTGAAGACCAACATCTGAGTCGCCGGAACGACGCCGGCGACAACCATCTGAGGCGACGCACGGCGCGGTGATGTTCAGGACATGGTTGAGAGGGAGGAAGGGCTGGGGAGGTTCGCCTGCTCACCAGGAGTGCGACGGAAGGATCGGGGAGGCCGGAGGGAGCAGCGGCGGCGGCGCCATGGTCAACGGCACGGCGGCCAGAGCTCGGGAAGACGGCGTCGCGGTCGTCGACGGCAGCCGCGGCCCGTGTTAGACGGCGGAGAAGGAGGGTTCGCGGGGCTTGAATCTGGCCGCGCCTCCGTGATTCCTTCGCTGGGGTGAGAGAGTTGACTACGGCGAACTCAGCTGGCCTCCGGATTACTACTCCGTTTCGGAACCCAAAAAAAGGGTACCAGGCCGTTTCGGGATAGTCCTATGCGGTTATTGCCGTTCCATATATATGCATACGATCGGAACAAACCATCAGAGCAGGACTACGGGGCACCGACTATCACGCTTCACGCGATCCAGAGAGATCCAGAGAGCTTGCATCAATCAATTAATGGCGTCGCCGTTGTCTGAGATTCCCGAGGACGTGCTACACCTCATCATCGACGACCTCGTTTCCTCCACTGATCGGCGTGGCCTCGTCTCCACGGCGTGGTCTGGACTACGCCGGCTCCTCCACTTCTCCGATGGCTTCGAGACGGCGCGTCGTGCCCGGCACTCGGCCTCTGCCGATCGCGCTCGCTTCCGCGCCATGTGTCATTCGTGGCACTTGGCTATGAGCCGGCACGTTCCGGCTTCAAGGCAGATCCCCTGGATTGTCATGTCCGATGGCTCGTTCCTCACACCTTCGGACGCTGCCGGCACCTCGCCCGCGCGCATCCCCTCCTTGCCCAGGAACGTGAGATGCGTAGCCTCGGCTGATAGTTGGCTCCTCCTCGACCGCACGGATGTCAGGAAGAAGACGCATAGCTACTTCTTGCATGATCCCTTCACCAACACGACTGTGCCGCTCCCAAAGCTTGACGTTGTGATCGGCCATGCTTCTGAGCTTTTCAGGGTCCACAAACTGCGTATGCGGACGACCCCTTACGACATCATAGTCGTCATGACCAATAATTGGAATTATCCTATCATCTTGATCTGGCCAGGGAAAGGTGTGTGGTTGCCTAAGCCACAAACTGCTCCCTTCATCTACATCGTTGACACTGCATTTCTTGGAGACAAGCTATATGGAATCACTCAAGCCGAGGATCTTGTCTCTTTTGGTATAGATTTCGACAACAAAGGCGTACCCACCATCACAACTATCGAGCGCCTCATCAGGCACCCACCGGGAAATTATTGGTTCAAAGTGTGGAGTGATGATAATGGAAATTTTGACTCCGCGAACAATGATACGGGAAATATAGATGAGGTCGCCAATAATGAGGAACAGAGCAAAGAGGACACCATAGAGCAACGCCGGAAGAAAACTGGCGATGACATGATTCTTGAAGGCTTTACTGCTTGGTCGGATGATGAGGATGAAGTTAGGGACCACTGGTACTTAGTCGAGTCATGTGGAAAACTATTAATGGTGATACGACAAGTTCGAGTGCCCCCCTATATTAGCAGCTTCACTCTCAAGGTAGAGGTTTATGAGGCGGATGCCTGCAAAGGTGCCCACTGTTGGGTGCCGATTGTTGGTGGGCTAGGCAGCCAAACGCTTTTCATCAGCAGATTCTTCTGCAAGTCTATTTCAACTTGTGATGAGGCGGACCAAGATGCTATTCATTTTATCGACACGGGGGAGAAATACAACATGAAGTCACAAACTATGAGCAAGACATGGAGGGGCATTGAATACTTTGAGTCCATGTGGATCTTTTCTCCCGAGCTAGTGGTTTAATACTAGTATCTGTTTTTTGAACCAAAGTTCAATAGTATTTGTAACGACTTAGGAAAATTTCATACTATGTAACAATATGCCATTTGTTAGATATAAGTACCCACAGAGTGTTTTTTCATCGCATAATATTCCTCCTTTGTTTTAAAAGACACTATACAATGTTTTTTTGGCGGGGTACACTATGCAATGTCGTAAGAAAAGCAACCGTATGCAGAATTGAACTTTAAAAACATATGAGGTTACGCAAAGTCGTAACCTAGACTACCAAGTCTCCACATCAAAACAATAAAAGAAAACTACTATCACGTTGCATTGAACATATAAACCCAGCTACCCAACCCGCCATTCTAGCGCCATCCCGGTTTCAAATTCATCCTAAACACTCGATTTGCCTCGCTGGCCAGCGACGTCGTACCTTTCATCGTGGTGGTAAACATCCGGTCGCTCGTTCTTCTGTACTCCAAGTAACCGGGCTAGAGCGACTGACACATGGGCCAGCCTTGCGCGCAGCCAGCCTCGCAGCGGCCGGTGTGTGCATGCTTCTGTCCGGGTGAAAAGCAGGGCGAATTGATCGTTGGTTGGCAGGGTGTTTTTTTTACCGTCATCGTTTGCACCCAGCGGCCATCCGTGAAAATATCTCCTCTCCCTTGCCTTCTCTCACGTGCTCTCCCCTCCCCTGATCCCCTCCTTCCCTACCGTCACGCCGCCGGCTCCACGCAGCGGCCGACGCGTCCTTCTCTCCCCGGCGCTCGAGGTACAGCACCGGCTGCGGCACTTCTCGGCCCAGCCGGATCCGGTGCAGGTCGCCGGCATCACGCGCCGCGTGCCGTGATTCTGGATCGGGCGCAGATCTTGCCACCTATCCTCCTCCTCCTCTCTCTCTCCCATGTCGCCATTGTTGCAAGGAGCAGGGGAGATAGGTGCCGAGGACAAGAAGCAACGGGTTGGTCATGGTGGGCTTGAGCTGCTGGGGAGATGGAGGAGGCCGTCGTGGTTCATCATGGAGGCGGCACCGCCGGCAAGCTGGTTGAGGTACGTGTCAGATCCGGTGGTCCTTATAGTTGTTCGTTCTCCTAATCTCCTCACAGACCATGTGTTTCCCCTTTCCTCCCTCAATGTGACAGGGAATACATCGTTTCTACCTATATTACTACTGGCTTGCAAGCTTTAAGGAGATTTTAATATGTTTGTCATTCATATATCTAGCCTTGTGTGATGATTTTTTTTGTTAATTGCCAATGCTTTATTTCAGAAAACCAAATCTGCACCATGCTGCCTCACCCTCTCAGATTACTGTTTCATCCCTTTGATAGTTTTTTAGGTTTGTCCTTGTCCTTCTTCCCTTAGCGCTGCACTTTTCTACCCTATATTGTTTATTGCTTATTATCGTGTTAATTCCTTTCTATTCCTGGTTTTTCCGGGTGTCGTGTTTGTGTGTTTGTTTTTGTGATGCTGCTTATATGTGTGACTACCGTATGATCGTATATATATGCTGAAAAGTAAAATGATTTTTCCTTTGCACAATACATAATTTGCAGTGAGATGGTAGTACATCAGTGTATTTACAGGAAAAAACGATGGTCGTATATATGCTGAAAGGAATTAAGGCTGAAAAGAAAGAACATTCATCTACTATTTCTTGATGTATGCTATCGTATATTGCTTCTCTACTTGCTCAAAATCAAATTTGCATCTATGAAAAGGTAAGAAATTAAGGCCAGCGAGATGGCAGTAGATTGGCATGTTTACAGAAAAAACAAATAGCCATGCAAGTTTGAAAGAACATCTTTTTACTATTCCTTGCTATATGCATATTTCCCATCTTCTTCCTTCAGAATCAAATGTGCCTACTAAAGGATAAGAAATGAAGGCTGCAATCTAAGAATACTTTTATTTGCCATTCTGAATTTCTATCACAGCACAGAGGAATGAGGAATGGATACATGAGGCATGGCGTAAGCGTAGGGGTCAGCCAGGGCACGACGCAAGAGTCTGCCCATCTTGTAACACCCTCGATGCGGCTATATCTCCCACGTGTCGAAGCACGACTTAGAGGCATAACCGCATTGAAAGCAATGTCGCAAGTGAGGTAATCTTCACACAACCCATGTAATACATAAGGGAAAGAGATACATAGTTGGCTTACAATCGCCACTTCACACAATTACAAGAGTAAAGCATTACATCAACCAAGTACAATCAGGGTCCGACTACGGAGCCAAAATAGAAGAAGAAACCCCAAAAGCGACAAAGGTCCCCGATCGACCCCAACTGGGCTCCACTACTGATCGACTAGAATGAAACAACAAAAAGGATAAGATCTTCATCGAGCTCCTCCTGAGCCTGGTTGCGTCATCTGCTCGGTCTCAACGGCACCTGCAAGCTGGTTTTGGAAGAATCTGTGAGTCACGGGGACTCAGCAATCTCACACCCGCGAGATCAAGACTATTTAAGCTTATAGGTAGGGAAAAGGTATGAGGTGGAGCTGCAGCAAGCGACTAGCGTATCTGGTGTCTAACATACGCAAATAAGAGCGAGAAGAGAAGGCAAAAGCACGATCGAACAACTATGATCAAGAAGTGATCCTGAACTACTTACGTCAAGCATAACTCCAACAACCGTGTTCACTTCCCGGACCCCGCCGAGAAGAGACCATCACGGTTACCCACGCGGACTTCGGGTTTTCTACAACCGGACATTAACAAATTCCCATCTGCCACATAACCGCGGGCACGGCTTTCAAAAGTTCAAACCCTGCAGGGATGTCCCAACTTAGCCCATGATAAGCTCTCACGATCAACGAAGGATATTCCTTCTCCCAGGGAAGACCCGATCAGTCTCGGAATCCCGGCTACAAGACATTTCGACAGCAATAAAACAAGTCCAGCAAAGCCGCCCGATGCGCCGACATCCTGATAGGAGCTACACATATCTCGTTCTCAGGGCAACACCGGATAAGACAAGCTACGAGTAAAACCAGGCCTCGAGTTTCCACGAGGGGGCCCCGCGGGCTGCTTGGTTCGGGCCAACACTTAGACAAGCTTTGGCCCGGGGGGGCTAAATAAAGATGACCCTTGAGTCTGCAGAACCCAAGGGAAGGTGATAGGTGGTGGTGAGGCAAATGGTAAAACCAATGTTGGGCCTTGCTGGAAGAGTCTTATTCAAAGCGAACTGTCAAGGGGGTCCCATAAATCACCCGACCGCGATAGGGACGCAAAATCCGGGAACATAACACCGATATGACGGAAACTAGGGCGGCAAGAGTGGAACAAAACACCAGGCATAAGGCCGAGCCTTCCACCCTTTACCAAGTATATAGATGCATTAATTAAATAAAAGGTATTGTGATATCCCAACAAGAAAACACGTTCCAACAAGGAACAACAAGTCCATGTTCCAACAAGGAACAAGTTCATCTTCACCTGCAACTAACAACGCTATAAGAGGGGCTGAGCAAAGCGGTAACATAGCCAAACAACGGTTTGCTAGGACAAGGTGGGTTAGAGGCTTGGTTTGACAATATAGGAGGCATGATAAGCAAGTGGTAGGTATCGCAGCATAGGCATAGCAAAAGAGCGAGCAATCTAGCAGGAGCACATGATCTCCAGCAGCAGCAGCTCGCCTGCTCCTCCACACGCTTCAGCTCGACAAGAAAATTAATGTCCAGAAGAAATATTTAACGCAATTTAACTCTGAAAGAAAATAAGCTTGACAAGAAGCAAGTTACACTCGAGTTCTAGGCTTGTAGACAGCCTCTTGGCCCCGATGTGCATAGTAAATACAATAACACTTTAATAGAAAGATCAGAATAGAAAGAGGAAATAGACAACTTTGTGAATTAACAGAAAGTTGGTTTCAGTCCCAACTTTGTGAAGTAGTTGCAGCTAGGATCAGAGTTGAGGATTTCTCAAGTTATATGGTACTTCATGTAGTTGTGAATTAACAGAGCAATATCACTAACTGAACTCCTGTACTGAGAAATACTTGGCAAGAGAGTACACTACTTTGATGATCCTAATGTTTTTAGTGTTATAACATGCACTTATTGAAAATTAGATCATCTAAAGCAAGCACTAGAGCAGCAGAAGTCACAAATAACCAAGTAATCAATAGACGAATAAGTAAGGCATCTCAATACACATGCCACTGGGAAATCTATATTTTACATGTGCAAAACTGAGCATATCATGGTCCACAATCATGTAATAATCCACTACAGCAGCTACAGATCATTGTAAATGACTAAATCATAACAATTATCATCATCACAACAACTGAATATGACAGCATGTATGGCAACTGAATAAAATACAGCAGCATAAAATGCTTTTTCAGATGGCAGCATGTATGGCAACTGAATAAAAAAAGAATACATTAAGTTCATGTGACTGTTGAAAATAGCAAGTGAAGACCAACATCTGAGTCGCCGGAACGACGCCGGCGACAACCATCTGAGGCGGCGCACGGCGCGGTGATGTTCAGGACATGGTTGAGAGGGAGGAAGGGCTGGGGAGGTTCGCCTGCTCACCAGGAGTGCGACGGAAGGATCGGGGAGGCCGGAGGGAGCAGCGGCGGCGGCGCCATGGTCAACGGCACGGCGGCCAGAGCTCGGGAAGACGGCGTCGCGGTCGTCGACGGCAGCCGCGGCCCGTGTTAGACGGCGGAGAAGGAGGGTTCGCGGGGCTTGAATCTGGCCGCGCCTCCGTGATTCCTTCGCCGGGGTGAGAGAGTTGACTACGGCGAACTCAGCTGGCCTCCGGATTACTACTCCGTTTCGGAACCCAAAAAAAGGGTACCAGGCCGTTTCGGGATAGTCCTATGCGGTTATTGCCGTTCCATATATATGCATACGATTGGAACAAACCATCAGAGCAGGACTACGGGGCACCGACTATCACGCTTCACGCGATCCAGAGAGATCCAGAGAGCTTGCATCAATCAATTAATGGCGTCGCCGTTGTCTGAGATTCCCGAGGACGTGCTACACCTCATCATCGACGACCTCGTTTCCTCCACTGATCGGCGTGGCCTCGTCTCCATGGCGTGGTCTGGACTACGCCGGCTCCTCCACTTCTCCGATGGCTTCGAGACGGCGCGTCGTGCCCGGCACTCGGCCTCTGCCGATCGCGCTCGCTTCCGCGCCATGTGTCATTCGTGGCACTTGGCTATGAGCCGGCACGTTCCGGCTTCAAGGCAGATCCCCTGGATTGTCATGTCCGATGGCTCGTTCCTCACACCTTCGGACGCTGCCGGCACCTCGCCCGCGCGCATCCCCTCCTTGCCCAGGAACGTGAGATGCGTAGCCTCGGCTGATAGTTGGCTCCTCCTCGACCGCACGGATGTCAGGAAGAAGACGCATAGCTACTTCTTGCATGATCCCTTCACCAACACGACTGTGCCGCTCCCAAAGCTTGACGTTGTGATCGGCCATGCTTCTGAGCTTTTCAGGGTCCACAAACTGCGTATGCGGACGACCCCTTACGACATCATAGTCGTCATGACCAATAATTGGAATTATCCTATCATCTTGATCTGGCCAGGGAAAGGTGTGTGGTTGCCTAAGCCACAAACTGCTCCCTTCATCTACATCGTTGACACTGCATTTCTTGGAGACAAGCTATATGGAATCACTCAAGCCGAGGATCTTGTCTCTTTTGGTATAGATTTCGACAACAAAGGCGTACCCACCATCACAACTATCGAGCGCCTCATCAGGCACCCACCGGGAAATTATTGGTTCAAAGTGTGGAGCGATGATAATGGAAATTTTGACTCCGCGAACAATGATACGGGAAATATAGATGAGGTCGCCAATAATGAGGAACAGAGCAAAGAGGACACCATAGAGCAACGCCGGAAGAAAACTGGCGATGACATGATTCTTGAAGGCTTTACTGCTTGGTCGGATGATGAGGATGAAGTTAGGGACCACTGGTACTTAGTCGAGTCATGTGGAAAACTATTAATGGTGATACGACAAGTTCGAGTGCCCCCCTATAATAGCAGCTTCACTCTCAAGGTAGAGGTTTATGAGGCGGATGCCTGCAAAGGTGCCCACTGTTGGGTGCCGATTGTTGGTGGGCTAGGCAGCCAAACGCTTTTCATCAGCAGATTCTTCTGCAAGTCTATTTCAACTTGTGATGAGGCGGACCAAGATGCTATTCATTTTATCGACACGGGGGAGAAATACAACATGAAGTCACAAACTATGAGCAAGACATGGAGGGGCATTGAATACTTTGAGTCCATGTGGATCTTTTCTCCCGAGCTAGTGGTTTAATACTAGTATCTGTTTTTTGAACCAAAGTTCAATAGTATTTGTAACGACTTAGGAAAATTTCATACTATGTAACAATATGCCATTTGTTAGATATAAGTACCCACAGAGTGTTTTTTCATCGCATAATATTCCTCCTTTGTTTTAAAAGACACTATACAATGTTTTTTTGGCGGGGTACACTATGCAATGTCGTAAGAAAAGCAACCGTATGCAGAATTGAACTTTAAAAACATATGAGGTTACGCAAAGTCGTAACCTAGACTACCAAGTCTCCACATCAAAACAATAAAAGAAAACTACTATCACGTTGCATTGAACATATAAACCCAGCTACCCAACCCGCCATTCTAGCGCCATCCCGGTTTCAAATTCATCCTAAACACTCGATTTGCCTCGCTGGCCAGCGACGTCGTACCTTTCATCGTGGTGGTAAACATCCGGTCGCTCGTTCTTCTGTACTCCAAGTAACCGGGCTAGAGCGACTGACACATGGGCCAGCCTTGCGCGCAGCCAGCCTCGCAGCGGCCGGTGTGTGCATGCTTCTGTCCGGGTGAAAAGCAGGGCGAATTGATCGTTGGTTGGCAGGGTGTTTTTTTACCGTCATCGTTTGCACCCAGCGGCCATCCATGAAAATATCTCCTCTCCCTTGCCTTCTCTCACGTGCTCTCCCCTCCCCTGATCCCCTCCTTCCCTACCGTCACGCCGCCGGCTCCATGCAGCGGCCGACGCGTCCTTCTCTCCCCGGCGCTCGAGGTACAGCAGCGGCTGCGGCACTTCTCGGCCCAGCCGGATCCGGTGCAGGTCGCCGGCATCACGCGCCGCGTGCCGTGATTCTGGATCGGGCGCAGATCTTGCCACCTATCCTCCTCCTCCTCTCTCTCTCCCATGTCGCCATTGTTGCAAGGAGCAGGGGAGATAGGTGCCGAGGACAAGAAGCAACGGGTTGGTCATGGTGGGCTTGAGCTGCTGGGGAGATGGAGGAGGCCGTCGTGGTTCATCATGGAGGCGGCACCGCCGGCAAGCTGGTTGAGGTACGTGTCAGATCCGTTGGTCCTTATAGTTGTTCGTTCTCCTAATCTCCTCACAGACCATGTGTTTCCCCTTTCCTCCCTCAATGTGACAGGGAATACATCGTTTCTACCTATATTACTACTGGCTTGCAAGCTTTAAGGAGATTTTAATATGTTTGTCATTCATATATCTAGCCTTGTGTGACGATTTTTTTTGTTAATTGCCAATGCTTTATTTCAGAAAACCAAATCTGCACCATGCTGCCTCACCCTCTCAGATTACTGTTTCATCCCTTTGATAGTTTTTTAGGTTTGTCCTTGTCCTTCTTCCCTTAGCGCTGCACTTTTCTACCCTATATTGTTTATTGCTTATTATCGTGTTAATTCCTTTCTATTCCTGGTTTTTCCGGGTGTCGTGTTTGTGTGTTTGTTTTTGTGATGCTGCTTATATGTGTGACTACCGTATGATCGTATATATATGCTGAAAAGTAAAATGATTTTTCCTTTGCACAATACATAATTTGCAGTGAGATGGTAGTACATCAGTGTATTTACAGGAAAAAACGATGGTCGTATATATGCTGAAAAGAATTAAGGCTGAAAAGAAAGAACATTCATCTACTATTTCTTGATGTATGCTATCGTATATTGCTTCTCTACTTGCTCAAAATCAAATTTGCATCTATGAAAAGGTAAGAAATTAAGGCCAGCGAGATGGCAGTAGATTGGCATGTTTACAGAAAAAACAAATAGACATGCAAGTTTGAAAGAACATCTTTTTACTATTCCTTGCTATATGCATATTTCCCATCTTCTTCCTTCAGAATCAAATGTGCCTACTAAAGGATAAGAAATGAAGGCTGCAATCTAAGAATACTTTTATTTGCCATTCTGAATTTCTATCACAGCACAAAGGAATGAGGAATGGATACATGAGGCATGGCGTAAGCGTAGGGGTCAGCCAGGGCACGACGCAAGAGTCTGCCCATCTTGTAACACCCTCGATGCGGCTATATCTCCCACGTGTCGAAGCACGACTTAGAGGCATAACCGCATTGAAAGCAATGTCGCAAGTGAGGTAATCTTCACACAACCCATGTAATACATAAGGGAAAGAGATACATAGTTGGCTTACAATCGCCACTTCACACAATTACAAGAGTAAAGCATTACATCAACCAAGTACAATCAGGGTCCGACTACGGAGCCAAAATAGAAGAAGAAACCCCAAAAGCGACAAAGGTCCCCGATCGACCCCAACTGGGCTCCACTACTGATCGACTAGAATGAAACAACAAAAAGGATAAGATCTTCATCGAGCTCCTCCTGAGCCTGGTTGCGTCATCTGCTCGGTCTCAACGGCACCTGCAAGCTGGTTTTGGAAGAATCTGTGAGTCACGGGGACTCAGCAATCTCACACCCGCGAGATCAAGACTATTTAAGCTTATAGGTAGGGAAAAGGTATGAGGTGGAGCTGCAGCAAGCGACTAGCGTATCTAGTGTCTAACATACGCAAATAAGAGCGAGAAGAGAAGGCAAAAGCACGATCGAACAACTATGATCAAGAAGTGATCCTGAACTACTTACGTCAAGCATAACTCCAACAACCGTGTTCACTTCCCGGACCCCGCCGAGAAGAGACCATCACGGTTACCCACGCGGACTTCGGGTTTTCTACAACCGGACATTAACAAATTCCCATCTGCCACATAACCGCGGGCACGGCTTTCAAAAGTTCAAACCCTGCAGGGATGTCCCAACTTAGCCCATGATAAGCTCTCACGATCAACGAAGGATATTCCTTCTCCCAGGGAAGACCCGATCAGTCTCGGAATCCCGGCTACAAGACATTTCGACAGCAATAAAACAAGTCCAGCAAAGCCGCCCGATGCGCCGACATCCTGATAGGAGCTACACATATCTCGTTCTCAGGGCAACACCGGATAAGACAAGCTACGAGTAAAACCAGGCCTCGAGTTTCCACGAGGGGGCCCCGCGGGCTGCTTGGTTCGGGCCAACACTTAGACAAGCATTGGCCCGGGGGGGCTAAATAAAGATGACCCTTGAGTCTGCAGAACCCAAGGGAAGGTGATAGGTGGTGGTGAGGCAAATGGTAAAACCAATGTTGGGCCTTGCTGGAAGAGTCTTATTCAAAGCGAACTGTCAAGGGGGTCCCATAAATCACCCGACCGCGATAGGGACGCAAATCCGGGAACATAACACCGATATGACGGAAACTAGGGCGGCAAGAGTGGAACAAAACACCAGGCATAAGGCCGAGCCTTCCACCCTTTACCAAGTATATAGATGCATTAATTAAATAAAAGGTATTGTGATATCCCAACAAGAAAACACGTTCCAACAAGGAACAACAAGTCCATGTTCCAACAAGGAACAAGCTTCATCTTCACCTGCAACTAACAACGCTATAAGAGGGGCTGAGCAAAGCGGTAACATAGCCAAACAACGGTTTGCTAGGACAAGGTGGGTTAGAGGCTTGGTTTGACAATATAGGAGGCATGATAAGCAAGTGGTAGGTATCGCAGCATAGGCATAGCAAAAGAGCGAGCAATCTAGCAAGCGAAGATAGAAGTGATTTCGAGGGTATGGTCATCTTGCCTGAGATCCCGCAAGGAAGAAGAACGAGTCCATCAAGAAGACAAACGGACGGAGTCGAATGAATCCTCACAACTCCGGAACGTAACCGAAGCTAACGAGGGAAGCAACCCGGAAGCAAACAAACAACATAGTAAACAACCATCACATAAACATGGCATGATGCACAACCAAGGATGATGCATGTCCGGTTTAAATAGCATGGCATGGCAAAGTGCACAAACAACACTACAAATTAAGTGGAGCTCAATATGCAACGAGTTGCATATTGACGAAACACCACAACAATTGTTTAGTTCTCTCTCGTCTATGCACCCAACAATGTTAAATGTTGATTAACATGGCAAGAGCTGAAGAATATGAAAACTATCTATCTAGGCAAGATTAAATGAGGCCGGAACAACAAACAACAATTCCGGAAAATCCCCATGTGCAAATTTTAGAGTTGGTACTGTTCTGCCCTAAACACAATTTTAATATTGTTAAGCAGCAAAATAAAGTATACCCTGTTAAACTAGGCATTTTTCTACCCCATTTACATATAAAGTTTATTAAATTCTGAGCCATGGTTAAATAGTTATGAATTAAACCATTTTAACATGGCATTTATGAAAATTTAAACAAACAGTATTTTAAACATTTTAAACATATATGAAAGTTTCATATTATGAAACTAGATGAAATTCTAAGCACTTTTCATATATAAATCACCTACATATGATGCACTGTTAATGAGTTATTATATGCATGAAGTTTGAGGGTTTTTCTGTAAAACTGCAGTTCTCCGGATAATTAGACAAATTCACAGGGCACGGAAAAAAACATATGCGGGCTGAATCTGGGCGGACTGGGGAGCTGCTCACATTGGGCCAGGCCCAGGAGGAGGAGGGAGGCCGGATCTGGGCTTCGGCAGCGGAGCTGGGCGCGACCCACGCGCTGGTGCTGGTCAACGCGCGATGGAGGACGGGGTCAATGCAGGCGAGGCGCTCGTTTCCCTCGCGTACACAGAGACGAGCGGGCGAGGCAGAAGCAGGGCATGACGGCGGCAGTGGGGACTTGGCGCACGGCGGTCTCGAGCGGCAGCGGGTTGCAGGGAAGGCCGGCGAGGTGGAGATGGGGCGGATCCGGCTGGCCGGCGCCGGATCCGGGCAACAACGGCGCAGGTGGAGCTCAGCGGCGGCGTCAGTTCCCTGTGGAAGAAAGACAGGGAGGGAGCATTCAGAGAGGGAGAGAGAGAGCAGAAAAGGAGAAGGAAGCAAGGTGAGGGCAGGCGCGGCTTCGGTCGACCTGCTGGACTTCGGCCGACGTTGGAGCTGCTCCCGCGAGGCACAAGGAGGAGAAGCAGAGGAGGCCGCGGGCTCCTGGAGGTCTTGGGCGCTGGCTGTCGAAGCAGAGGAGCGAGACGAAGTTGCAGTTCTTCAAGACGAAGCAGGGGCGCGGTTGACGAGCTCCTGCAGAGGTGAGGGAGATCTGAGAGACGGGAGGGAGCTCGTGGGAAGGAGAAGGAAGGCAGCGGGACGACGGGGTACTGGTCTGGCCGGCTTGGTCCGACGACGATGCTCACTAGCGACGAGGTATGAAGGAGGACGGGGAGGCTGGGGATCGAACCCCTCTTGTTCTGGATCTAGGAGGGAGCGGGAGGCGTGGCTGCGGCTTGCGGAGGAGATCGAGCAGCGGAGGCATGGCCTCGGCTCGAAGAGGGAGGAGGATGCAGGTGCTGATTGGGTGGCACTGAGAACAAGGGGAAGATGGCGGCGGTGGATTGGGCAGGTGGGATCCCGATGTGGAAGAAGAGTGGTGGCGGTGACGGGGAGGATTGGACAGATCTCCTAAAAATTAGGGTTGGACAGTTTATATAGATAGGGGAATAGGGTAGGGGCTATCTGGTCCCTCCGATTTTAATCGGACGGTTGCGGATAAAATAGTTGGGGAGTCCAAATAAGAAAACGATGATGTTTTGCAGACGTTAGGGGATGATCCGGACACAACGGTAGCGACAGTCCGGTTTGGGTCCGGGACAATTTTCGGACGCGCGCGCGAGGGGTCGATGCACTGTGCAAAGAGGGTTAAGCGGACACGGTCAAGAGGGAAGCGAAAACCCGATTGGTCTGCAACGGTCAACGACTAACGAATGCAAGTTTTTTAGAAAACATGCGATGCAATGCTCATGATGACATGATAAATGCAACAAAGAAAAATAAAGCACACGGCGAACACGAAATACATGGAAGTCTTCTAGAGCGTCGGTCTCGGGGCGTTACAACACTCCACCACTACGAGAGGATCTCGTCCCGAGATCTGGGATGGCACCGGAGAGAAACGGAAGAGGAGGAGGTATACAAAGTTGCTTCTTTGACAAACGAGTGAAACCATGAACCTTGAGAGGTTGAAAAGTTGAAAGAAAGAACACAACGGAGTTGAACGAACTTGAAAACACTCCGTTAGATAAGAGGAACATGGGATACGACAAGAACCAAGAGGTTTAGTGATAAGATAGATATTGAAAACACTCCGGTTAACACTAGATAGAGAAGGAATAAGATTGATATAATTTTGACAGCACTCCGACTGTAAATGGAAGGAATTAGAATCATGAACTTGGCAAAATGAAAGCACCTGGATGAGACTCCGGTTAAAAGAGGAACGATAGACACCACACTCCGGTTAAAACGATAAGCAAGTAAAAGGACATGATCTTGACAAAACAAGATGATGGGTCGAAGAGAGCAACATCACAATGCCTCCGGAAGAAAAATTGAAGATAGATCATTGGAATAAAGGAATGGAGAAGAAAATGACAACTTCTACAACAAATGAGTTTGGAAAGCACCCTTAAAAAGAAGGATAGAACGGAGTTGTTGGAAAAACTAGCAACAAAAGAATAAGTTTGTAGTGGGCTTGTAGAAACATCTCAAAATTATGATGTGAGCTTCTGCCACCAACGGAAACAAATGATTGGATTGATATCAACAAGGAGACGAGAAACTTATTTCACCGAGAGGACAAATGAAGAACTTGGGTCATTTATAAGCACCATAATAGCAACAATCCTTAGGGAAAGCTTTAGGTGAAATATAACCCAAGATAACTCCAATGAAGAGATTGATGGATTTAAATATCTCGTTCTTGACAACAAGTGAATCATGAAACATGAATGAAACTGTCAAAATGACATAACACCACCTCAAAAGATAAGGTCGAAAGAATAGCACTTCGGAATGCAAGATGAAGAAATGCTTGAACTCCTCCAAACAAAACATGTGTTGACACCATGTTTATTTTAGAGTAACAATTGACTGATCTTCACTCCGAGAGAAATCTTGAAGAACAAAACAAGAATGAAAGGAAACCTTGATGAACCATCATGTGAACCTTCCATGAAGAACTCCGGTAAAACAAGGATGATAGAAAGAGAGAGAAGTTGAAAACACAAGGTGAAGCCTTGCAATGATAAGACGAAGCTTTGAAATGATATAAACCAGAAAACTTGGAACTCCGGAAAGAAAAGATGAACAACGAAAACAAGAATTTTGATGGACCTCCGGAATAAGGGATTGAATTTACTCGATGAAACAAGAATAAGAATTACATTATGCTCATCCTTCGCCAATTAAATTGATGATAAGCAATGGATTTGGCATACTACTTATTCTCGTAGGAAGGATTAAGAGATATATAGCACAAACTTGGGAGGGTCTTCAATGAACCGCCGGTAGGATTGGGAAGAAAGGATGAATCTATATGATAACAAAGGAAGAAGTATCTTGAACGAACCACCGTAAGAATTGAAAAAGAACGAAGAAAAGATAAGGAAACACCGGGAAGAATTAGCAAATGAATGAAGATACTTGAGAGAATTTAGGTACATGAGAACGAAGAAGTCATGAACTGATCAGAGGATATCCGAACGATTCACCGGTAAGATTTGGAGAACAAGAGCTCAAAGCTGATAACGAATAATTCTGAGATGATGGCCTCCGGAGAATCAAATTGGAAAGACTCCTGAAATGCTCCGGATGGGTGAAAAGAATTCTCACAATCAAAATAATTATGAGAGGATGGCATCAATCTAGAACCACGCATCTTCAAGAGAATGGTCAAGATTTAAGGGAAAACTCTTCTTCAGTCTTCAAATGTTAAGAATGACGACGAAAAACACCACCATGTGTTGTTGAGGCACTCCGAAAAGAAAAATTGGAAAGGTTGAACCAACGATGAAAGAATTGAAAGGTCTTGGAGAAAGACATATGGCTGATGATAATTCGTTCTTACGTCAAACTTTGAAAAGAATTTTTAGAAGCTCCGGGAAAATAAGAAGAGTCAGGTAAGATCCTGGGAAAAGACCTATGGGTTAGGGCCCACTCAAAAGAAACACCGTTGAACGATTACTTGAAAGGGAGAACACACCGGATGATTTAAATGGCTAGAATGAGATAGCATCCTCAAAAGAACTTGAGTGAATTGAGAATGGAAACTTGAATCTTCTGATATATCTTCATCACTCCGGAACAATTTTATAGCAAGAAGTGAATGATTAAGAGGTGCACCAGTACGAGAAAAACATTTGAAAATGAGGAAAAGATATGATCGATAAGGCTTGAATTGGAACCACCGGAGAAGAAAAGAATGACGAATGACGAACTGGAAACTCCTGACCATCTTCATGATAATCACCGGATAAGAACATTGAAGGAAAGAATGAAGAAACTTCCATCAATAAAAAGGATACTTGATTGAGAAATCTGAGTACTTGAAGAAAGAGGGTGGGAGGGTGGGAAACAAAGGCAACTTGGGACGGATGGAACACACACCGTTGAGAAAAAACTTAAAATTGATCTTGCGAATGTCGGAATGATCGGATTTACTTGAAGAGAGACACACTGATTGAAAAAGAATTGGCATAATAATCTTGATGATCAAGAAGGATTAGTATCCACATAGGAATATGAGAACACCGCTTTGAAAAGGTATGGAATCGACACTTGACATTGAAGCAACTCGAATACCACAAAACAAAACAAAAACAAAGGATTGGCTTGTAGAGTAAGCCGGAAACAAACATATGATAGATCCCACATCGTATCATGTATCTGTTAGAAAGATATTCTAGGAGCTACTTGAATTCCCACCTATAAACTCCCGAAACTTTCTGGTTATGCAATCAGGTGTTGGGGATACAGGGGACACAAAATATATCACCCAAACTAACAATACCTAGATCCAGCTGTATCCATCCTTCAACACATAACCAAGAAACCTTTGGAAATCGTCTACCTCAACCTTTGAAAAGCATCCATTATACGAGTTATGGCAATACTCCCGCACTCGCCTCAGTACTGGGCTATCAGGGTTATCTCACCAACAACTTTACAAAAGAGATTTTTTATGTCGGCGTACTAAGCTCAGGTATTCCAGAACTGCAATGATAAAATTCTGACGACAACACCTCAGAGCTCAACTCCCCGGGACACCTCCACTAAACCCCTGCTGACAGGAGGCACCAAGACAATGTTGTCATCACAAAACCATCGGAACGATTCTAAGATACCCGCGTGATCCTAAAAAAAATTTAGTGAAATTTGAGAAGAGAAGAGTCAGAACTCTACGTCAGGATGCCTTACCAGAGCGATGAGGAGACTGGGAAGTAAAAAGAATTCCTAAACTCTCCGATATATAATTCCTAAATGACTCAAAACATTTTTTCTAGACACAACTCGGCCGCTAAAAACGATCAATCAGTGGGGGCTCCTAAGGTCGGGGAAGGCTCTGATTACCAACTTGTAACACCCTCGATGCGGCTATATCTCCCACGTGTCGAAGCACGACTTAGAGGCATAACCGCATTGAAAGCAATGTCGCAAGTGAGGTAATCTTCACACAACCCATGTAATACATAAGGGAAAGAGATACATAGTTGGCTTACAATCGCCACTTCACACAATTACAAGAGTAAAGCATTACATCAACCAAGTACAATCAGGGTCCGACTACGGAGCCAAAATAGAAGAAGAAACCCCAAAAGCGACAAAGGTCCCCGATCGACCCCAACTAGGCTCCACTACTGATCGACTAGAATGAAACAACAAAAAGGATAAGATCTTCATCGAGCTCCTCCTGAGCCTGGTTACGTCATCTGCTCGGTCTCAACGGCACCAGCAAGCTGGTTTTGGAAGAATCTGTGAGTCACGGGGACTCAGCAATCTCACACCCGCGAGATCAAGACTATTTAAGCTTATAGGTAGGGAAAAGGTATGAGGTGGAGCTGCAGCAAGCGACTAGCGTATCTGGTGTCTAACATACGCAAATGAGAGCGAGAAGAGAAGGCAAAAGCACGATCGAACAACTATGATCAAGAAGTGATCCTGAACTACTTACGTCAAGCATAACTCCAACAACCGTGTTCACTTCCCGGACCCCGCCGAGAAGAGACCATCACGGTTACACACGCGGTTGGTGTATTTTAGTTAAGATCAACTTTGGGTTTTCTACAACCGGACATTAACAAATTCCCATCTGCCACATAACCGCGGGCACGGCTTTCGAAAGTTCAAACCCTGCAGGGGTGTCCCAACTTAGCCCATGATAAGCTCTCGTGATCAACGAAGGATATTCCTTCTCCCCGGGAAGACCCGATCAGTCTCGGAATCCCGGCTACAAGACATTTCGACAGCAATAAAACAGGTCCAGCAAAGCCGCCCGATGCGCCGACATCCTGATAGGAGCTGCACATATCTCGTTCTCAGGGCAACACCGGATAAGACAAGCTACGAGTAAAACCAGGCCTCGAGTTTCCACGAGGGGGCCCCGCAGGCTGCTCGGTTCGGGCCAACACTTAGACAAGCATTGGCCCGGGGGGGCTAAATAAAGATGACCCTTGAGTCTGCAGAACCCAAGGGAAGGGGATAGGTGGTGGTGAGGCAAATGGTAAAACCAATGTTGGGCCTTGCTGGAAGAGTCTTATTCAAAGCAAACTGTCAAGGGGGTCCCATAAATCACCCGACCGCGTTAGGGACGCAAAATCCGGGAACATAACACCGATATGACGGAAACTAGGGCGGCAAGAGTGGAACAAAACACCAGGCATAAGGCCGAGCCTTCCACCCTTTACCAAGTATATAGATGCATTAATTAAATAAAAGGTATTGTGATATCTCAACAAGAAAACTCGTTCCAACAAGGAACAACAAGTCCATGTTCCAACAAGGAACAAGCTTCATCTTCACCTGCAACTATCAACGCTATAAGAGGGGCTGAGCAAAGCGGTAACATAGCCAAACAACGGTTTGCTAGGACAAGGTGGGTTAGAGGCTTGGTTTGACAATATAGGAGGCATGATAAGCAAGTGGTAGGTATCGCAGCATAGGCATAGCAAAAGAGCAAGCAAAGATAGAAGTGATTTCGAGGGTATGGTCATCTTGCCTGAGATCCCGCAAGGAAGAAGAACGAGTCCATCAAGAAGACAAACGGACGGAGTCGAACGAATCCTCACAACTCCGGAACGTAACCGAAGCTAACGAGGGAAGCAACCCGGAAACAAACAAACAACATAGTAAACAACCATCACATAAACATGGCATGATGCACAACCAAGGATGATGCATGTCCGGTTTAAATAGCATGGCATGGCAAAGTGCACAAACAACACTACAAATTAAGTGGAGCTCAATATGCAACGAGTTGCATATTGACGAAACACCACAACAATTGTTTAGTTCTCTCTCGTCTATGCACCCAACAATGTTAAATGTTGATTAACATGGCAAGAGCTGAAGAATATGAAAACTATCTATCTAGGTAAGTTTAAATGAGGCCGGAACAACAAAAAACAATTCCGGAAAATCCCCATGTGCAAATTTTAGAGTTGGTACTGTTCTGCCCTAAACACAATTTTAATGTTGTTAAGCAGCACAATAAAGTGCACCATGTTAAACTAGGCATTTTTCTACCCCATTTACATATAAATTTTATTAAATTCTGAGCCATGGTTAAATAGTTATGAATTAAACCATTTTAACATGGCATTTATGCAAATTTAAACAAACAGTATTTTAAACATTTTAAACATATATGAAAGTTGCATATTATGAAACTAGATGAAATTCTAAGCACTTTTCATATATAAATCACCTACATATGATGCACTGTTAATGAGTTATTATATGCATGAAGTTTGAGGGTTTTTCTATAAAACTGCAGTTCTCCGGATAATTAGACAAATTCACAGGGCACGGAAAAAAACATATGCGGGCTGAATCTGGGTGGATTGGGGAGCTGCTCACATTGGGCCAGGCCCAGGTGGAGGAGGGAGGCCGGATCTGGGCTTCGGCAGCGGAGCTGGGCGCGACCCACGCGCTGGTGCTGGTCAACGCGCGATGGAGGACGGGATCAATGCAGGCGAGGCGCTCGTTTCCCTCGCGTACATAGAGACGAGCGGGCGAGGCAGAAGCAGGGCACGACGGCGGCAGTGGGGACTTGGCGCACGGCGGTCTCGAGCGGCAGCGGGTTGCAGGGAAGGCCGGCGAGGTGGAGACGGGGCGGATCCGGCTGGCCGGCGCCGGATCCGGGCAACGACGGCGCGGGTGGAGCTCAGGGGCGGCGTCAGTTCCCTGTGGAAGAAAGACAGGGAGGGAGCATTCAGAGAGGGAGAGAGAGAGCAGAGAAGGAGAAGGAAGCAAGGTGAGGGCAGGCGCGGCTTCGGTCGACCTGCTGGACTTCGGCCGATGTTGGAGCTGCTCCCGCGAGGCACAAGGAGGAGAAGCAGAGGAGGCCGCGGGCTCCTGGAGGTCTTGGGCGCTGGCTGTCGAAGCAGAGGAGCGACACGAAGTTGCAGTTCTTCGAGACGAAGCAGGGGCGCGGTTGACGAGCTCCTGCAGAGGTGAGGGAGATCTGAGAGACGGGAGGGAGCTCGTGGGAAGGAGAAGGAAGGCAGCGGGACGACGGGGTACTGGTCTGGCCGGCTTGGTCCGACGACGATGCTCACCAGCGACAAGGTATGAAGGAGGACGGGGAGGCTGGGGATCGAACCCCTCTCGATCTGGATCTAGGAGGGAGCGGGAGGCGTGGCTGCGGCTTGCGGAGGAGATCGAGCAACAAACAAAAATAAAGCACACGGCGAACACGAAATACATGGAAGTCTTCTGGAGCGTCTGTCTCGGGGCGTTACACATCTCCTCTCAAAGTTAGTTCTTGCTCTGTCCCCACTACCTCTGTCGGAGTAATGGGCCACGGGTAGGCTAACCCGAGACCCAGAACCTTTCAAGACATCGGGGCCGGCTTCGCCCCTCAAAGATCCCAAGACAAAGGGCTGACTCTGGGAGTCGGCTGCAGCATCACCGACTACCCACTCACGGCCGGATCCCAGAGACGGCCACGACATAAGCCGACTCCCAGTTGGTGACTCCAGGGAAGCCGACTATGGGGAGTCGGCCCGCGACTTCACCACCCTCTGCCTTCGAGAAGAAGGACGAGACCGGGGATGGCCGGAGTACGGCCCTCCCCTACCCTGATTACCATTTGCAGGTATGGCTACAGTACGTCGTACTGGAGGAGATCTCCGTCCGGCGCGGCACTGTTGCCATACTGGCCCTGACGTTCGCCCCAGCGGGAAAACCCTGTTCCCACGTTGGCCCGCACGTACGGCCTGGAGACGGCGGGTCCCGCTAGCCAGCGGGGGGGACGAAAGGCGGCGAGAGCACCCGAAGACGGACCTCGTGGGAGTCGGCCTCCGAGAGTCGGCCCGACCCCCCCACGGGCCCCGCACACCATTAACCAGACAAGATGGGGAGTGGCGACAGTGATCGCCCGCCGGACGGCGGCACTGTTGCCACGACCCCATGACCAAGACGACGTCATTAGAGGCGCAGCTATAGTGACCAGGTCAGTCGGCGGGGTCCACCAGCGGTGGGCCCCAGTAGTCGGCGGAGAAGACGGCGACCTGAGAGACAGACGGCTGGGACCCGCGCCCAGCCGGATTACCATTGTACCCCCGGGGGGGTAGGCCTATATAAACCCCCCGGAGCACCCATGCAAAGGGTTCGATCCTTTTAGCACTAGACCAGAAACATAAGAGGGAGAGAGCTAGCCTTGCCCTCTCCTGCCTCAAGAACATAGCTCGAGGAGCAACCTTGTACACATTATTACCATAGTGATCATGCGGAGACCCCGCAGAGCAGCAGTAGGGGTATTATCTCCTCGGAGAGCCCTGAAGCTGGGTAAGATCCGCCGGCGTGCATGTCTATGCCTCATCCCGCTTCCTGGCACCGGCGACGTTCTACTCGCCCCCACCATGATAAGCCATCCTTTGGCATATGTCGCATTCAACCCCCGACATTTGGCGCCCACCGTGGGGCGAGGTGCACCGTCGTCCGGAGATCTGTTCTGGACGGGAACCCTTTTCCTCCCTGGAGAGCGTCGACGCGATGCATGGCGCGCCAGTTGCCTCGCCGATCTTGTCGGCGAGGTTCGCCTCTCCGACGAGCCTGCATCCGACGCAGGCACCAGCGGCCCCGAGAGTCTTCTCGCGGGCCTCCTAGACAAACTCCATGTTGCCGGCGAGCCTGTCGCTGACCTGGAGTCCGTAGGCTCCACCGACCCGATGCTGGTCGACTCCGACACCACGTCGCTTGACGCCTTTCCCACTGATGTGGTGGTCTACGACGAGCCGCTCCCTCGCACGGAGAGCGGCGGAAGCACCGTCACAGAAGTGCTCGTCATCGTCCATGGTGAGCACTCCGATGGAAGAGCTCACGACCCGCTTGACGCGGCACTGCAAGACCTGGATGCGCCCATTCCAGAGGACGCTGACGCCGAAACACTGGAGGCACGCCGCCTCTAGCTCGTCGAAGGCGTGAAGAAGCTGGCAAGCATGAGACGCTTGTCAGAGGCCTACCAGCGTGAGATGGATCGCGCTGTGGGCGGCTCGCCGGCCCCGACGGGGCCAAGCCGCCTAGGCGCGGTCCGCCAGCGCGGCGCGGACATCGCCAGCATGTTCGGGGCCAATCGCCCCGTATACGCCATGCCCGCAGAGAAAATTCGAGCTGCCCAGGCGGCGGCAGACGAGTTGGACAACCTCGAGGGTGAAGAACGCCAACTGATGACGGAGCGAGTCCAGCGACTCCTCGACGCGGCAGGCGCGCAGAACACGGCCGGCTGCCGAATTGAGGGGCCACAGCAACAGATTGACGACCTGCCACCCCGCCGAGATCAAGGCGCGACGTCTCGGACGATGACTGGCGGCGTCCGCGGAAGGAAAGACAAGGAGCCGGCTACTAGCCGCAGTCGGACTCACATCACCATCGAGCGCGATCAAGATGGCCGCTCGAGAGCAGTGGAGCGGCGGGACGACTATGTGCCTCCTCCACCCCGCAGAGAAAGGCGAGTCTCCCCGCCGCCCATCGAGCATCCGACTCTCGGAGACCGCCTCGGCCGCCGAGAGGGAGTCGGAGAGAATGATGCCCGCCACCGGATCGACCGACTCCACCGATCCCTGGCGCTGGAAGAAGAAGATGAGCTGGGACCGCCATGCTTCGGTCCCCGCATCTGAGATGAGCCCTTTCCCAAAGGGTTCACTCTCCCCAGAGACACTGCCAAGTACACCGGCTCCGTGAAGCCGGAAGACTGGCTGGTTGACTACTCCACTGCCGTCAGCATAGCAAACGGCAAAAAGCGTGTTGCCGTGAAGTACGTTCCACTCATGCTCCAGGGCACGACCCGGACATGGTTGAACAGCCTGAAACCCCGCAGCATCAACAGCTGGGTCAACTTCATCGAGGCTTTCGTCCGCAACTTCACGAGCACGTACAAGCGACCTCCCAAGCCTCGCCAGCTCTCCTTGTGCGTGCAAGGCCCCAACGAATCGACTCGCGATTACCTCACGCGTTGGGCCGAGCTTCGAAACTCCTGCGAGGGCGTGCACGAGGTGCAGGCCATCGAGTACTTCACCGCCGGGTGCAGAGAAGGCACCCTCCTCAAGCATAAGCTCCTCTGCGACGAGCCAGAGACCCTGGACGAGCTGTTGATCATAGCAGACAAGTACGCCATAGCCGACTCTTCTATGAAGACGGAGATCCAAGTCAGCACGGCTGGCAAAGTAGCCCCTCAGGCTCCCCGAACTCCGGCTGGGGACGCCATACGGCGACAACAGCAAAACGATCACAAGCGCAAGGCCCCGCAGCCGGCTTCCAGTAGCCGGCAGGTCGCGACAGTCGAAGATCAGCAGCCAGAAGGGCAGCCTCCGCCCAAGCGGCAGAAGGGTGGCAAGTCCAACTGGCTGCCGGCTTTCTCCTACGAGCAGACTCTAGATGGTCCCTGCAAGTTCCACAGCGGCGCGAAGCCGTCGAACCACACCACCTGAAAGTGCCACTGGCTCACCAGGATTGCCAAGGGAGACGGCCTGATGCCTCCTCCGCCTGCTGGGCAGCCGCCTCCGCCTCCACCCCCGCAGCCGGCTGTCAGGCCAGTCAGCGCAGTACAAGACGAGTACCCGGAAGAGCATGGAGCCTACATGGTGTTCACCAGCGTGGCAGATGACAAGCGCCGCAAGCGGCTGCAACGGCAAGAAGTGAACACAGTGGCGTCAGATACTCCAGAGTTCATGCACTGGTCCGAGAAGCCTATCAGTTGGAGCAGAGCTGATCACCCAGAGGTGATGCCGAATCCAGGTTCCTACGCCCTGGTTCTGGAAGCCACCTTTGCCACTGATAGGCGGGCAGCTCGCTTCTCGCGAGTTCTGATAGATGGAGGTAGCAGCATCAACATCCTGTATAAGGATACCATGGAGAAGTTAGGAATCAAACAAAGACAGCTCCAGAGCAGCCGGACTGTATTCCATGGGATTGTCCCTAGCCTTTCCAGCTCCCCAATCGGCAAGATTCTGATAGACGTCTTTTTCGGAGATAAGGATCATTTCCGCCAAGAGCCAGTCTGATTTGAAGTGGTGGACCTTGAGAGCCCGTACCATGCGCTGCTTGGCCGACCTGCTTTGGCCAAATTCATGGCGGTCCCCCACTACGCCTACCTCAAGATGAAGATGCCGAGTTCCAAGGGAATTCTGACTATAGCCGGCGACTACAGGAAGTCGTCCGCTTGCGCAGCCGAGAGTAGTCGGCTGGCCGAGTCCCTGGTTATTGCAGCAGAGAAGCGGCTTCTTGATCGGGTTGTGGCGATGGCCGACAAGCAGCCTGAGATGTCGCCCAACCCCAAGGAGTCAGAAGCTGAGGGCTCGTTCAAGCCAGCAAAGGAAACGAAGAAGATACCCTTGGACCCAGAGGACCCGGAGAGGTACGCTGTCATAGGTGCAAACCTTGACAGCAAATAGGAAGGCGAGCTCCTCGATTTCCTCCGTGAGAATCGGGACATCTTTGCATGGTCCCCCAAAGACATGCCAGGTGTACCGACGGAATTCGCCGAGCACAAGTTACATGTACGGTCTGATGTGAAGCCCGTCAGGCAGCCCTTGCGCCGCCTGTCACAAGAGAAAAGAAGAGTTGTTGGTGAAAAGATAGCCCGGCTCCTTGCAGCCGGTTTTATCATGGAAGTATTTTTCCCGGAGTGGTTAGCAAACCCAGTTTTAGTGCTGAAGAAGAACAAGCAGTGGCGAATGTGTATTGACTACACAAGCCTCAACAAAGCCTGCCGCAAGGACCCGTTCGCTTTGCCGAGAATCGATCAGGTGATAGACTCCATAGCCGGATGCGAGCTGTTGAGTTTCTTATATGCCTATTCAGGATACCACCAGATCAAGCTGAACCCGGGAAACAGATTGAAGACCTCCTTCATCATGTCGTTTGGAGCCTTCTGCTACCTGACCATGACGTTCGCCTTGAGGAACGCCGGCGCCACCTTTCAGCGTTGCATGCAGAAGTGCCTCCTCAAGCAACTCGGCAGAAATGCCCACGTTTACGTGGATGATGTGGTGGTGAAGACGGAGAAGCGCGGAACTCTGCTGGAAGACCTCAAGGAGACCTTTGAGAACCTGCGCCAAATCCAGATCAAGCTTAACCCCGAGAAGTGCGTTTTCGGAGTACCGGCCGGCCAGCTACTCGGCTTCCTGGTCTCTGAATGCGGCATAGAGTGCAACCCCGTGAAGATCAAGGCCATCGAGAGGATGGAGGTACCTAGCCGACTGTTGGATGTGCAGAAGTTCACTCGCTGTCTGGCATCCATCAGCCGTTTCATCAGTCGGCTGGGCGAGAAAGCTCTCCCCTTGTACCAGCTCATGAAGAAGACCAATTTTTTCGAGTGGAACCACAAGGCGGACGAGGCCTTTCTGCAACTGAAGAAGATGTTGGTTACTCCCCCTGTGTTGGCGGCTCCGACTCCCAAAGAGCCCATGCTCCTGTACATCGCCGCCACCAGCCGAGTAGTCAGCACTGTCATTGTAGTTGAGCGCAAGGAGGAAGGCAAGGCACTGCCAGTCCAGAGACCAGTATATTACCTAAGTGAAGTACTGTCGACCTCCAAGCAAAACTACCCCCACTACCAGAAGATGTGCTACGGCGTGCACTTCGCCGCCAAGAAGCTGAAGCCTTACTCCCAAGAACATCCAATGACCGTGGTCTGCACAGCCCCATTAGCCAAGATCATTGGAAGCCGTGATGCGTCTGGCCGAGTGGCCAAATGGGCCATAGAGTTGGCGCCCTACACGATCTACTATCAGCCCCGCACCACCATCAAGTCGCAAGCACTGGCCGACTTCCTCATCGACTGGGCCGAGACCCAGTACCTGCCGCCAGCACCTGACTCCACCCATTGGCGGATGCATTTCGATGGCTCCAAGATGCGCACCGGCTTGGGAGCCAGCGTTGTTCTCACTTCTCCCAAAGGCGACAAGCTCAGATATGCGCTACAGATCCACTTCGCCGCCTCCAACAACGTTGCTGAATACGAGGCGCTCATTCACGGGCTCCGGCTCGCCAAAGAGCTTGGCATCCGCCGGATCCTGTGTTATGGCGACTCTGACTTGGTGGTCCAGCAGTCATCTGGCGACTGGGACGCCAAGGACGCAAACATGGCAAGCTACCGTTTCCTCGTGCAGCAACTCAGCGGATATTTCGAGGGGTGCGAGTTCCTCCACGTGCCAAGAAATGACAATGACCAAGCAGATACTTTGGCACGAATCGGCTCCACCCGCCAAGCAATACCATCAGGCGTCGCTCTCCAGCGCCTCCTCAAGCCGTCTATCAAGCCCTCACCAGAGTCAGATTCCATTTTTGTGCCGACTCCCCCTGAAGAAGCCGGATCCGGCTCAAGAGCCCAAGCAGACGGCACAAAATCCCTTGCAGACGACTCCAAGAACGCCGCAGTCAAAGCCGGCCCGGGGACTTCAGAACTCGGACCGGGGACTGCGGCGACCAGAGAAAAGACTCCAGAACTCGGCCTGGGGACTGCACCAGTCGGCCCGGGGACTTCATTAATCCAGCAAGCGGCCGCGGACTCCAGCCCGCCGCCTCCCAGCCCAGCCGCCCTCGTCCAAGTCGCAGTTCTGGCAGTTGAAGAGATAGCAACACCCTCATGGGCCCAACCCATCCTCCAATTCCTGGTGAACAAGGAGCTGTCGTCTGATGAAACCTTAGCTCGGCAAGTACAACGCCGGGCACCAGCATACACCATAATCAACAGAGAGCTGGTCAGGCGCAGCGTCACTTGTGTTTACCAGCGCTGTGTCGAGCCAGAGCAAGGCCAAGCAATTCTCAGAGACATCCATCAAGGCGAGTGCGGCCACCATGCGGCCTCAAGAGCACTCGTCGCCAAAGCTTTCCGACACGGTTTCTTCTGGCCGACTGCCCTAGAAGAGGCCAAAGAGTTGGTCCAGAGATGCAAGGGGTGCCAGAAGTTCCGATCCAAGCCGCATCAGCCGGCTTCAGCACTCAAGACTATCCCCATCGCCTGGCCCTTTGCAGTTTGGGGCCTGGATATGGTGGGACCCTTCAAGACGGCACGAGGTGGCCTAACTCATCTACTTGTCGCGGTGGACAAGTTCACCAAGTGGATAGAAGTGAAGCCCATCAAGAAGTTGAATGGTCCGACTACCGTGACTTTCATCTCAGACATCACGATTCGGTACGGCATACCGCACAGCATCATCACCGACAACGGCACCAACTTTGCCAAAGGTGCTTTGGCCCGTTTCTGCGCGATGCAGGGCATCCGACTGGACTTAGCGTCCATTGCCCATCCGCAGTCAAACGGCCAGGTGGAGCGGGCGAATGGCCTCATCCTGTCCGGCATCAAGCCTCGGTTGGTCGAACCACTGGAGCGTTCGGCCGGCTGTTGGCTTGACGAGTTGCCGGCTGTCCTCTGGAGTCTGCGCACAACTCCAAACAAGTCGACCGGCTTCACACCCTTCTTCCTCGTCTACGGTGCCGAAGCCGTCATCCCAACGGATATAGAGTTCGACTCCCCGCGAGTCACGATGCACACCGCGGAGGAAGCAGAAGAAGCACGACAAGATGGCGTCGATCTGCTGGAAGAGGGCCGGCTGTTGGCACTCAGCCGGTCCAGCATCTACCAGCAGAGCCTACGTCGCTACTACAACAGGAAGGTCAGGTCGAGATCCTTCCAAGAGGGCGACCTTGTGCTCCGGCTGATCCAGCGAACAGCCGGCCAGCACAAGTTGTCGGCTCCTTGGGAAGGCCCCTTCATCATCAGCAAGGTGTTGGGCAACGACTCCTACTACCTGATCGACGCTCAGAAGCCCCGAGCACGCAAGAGGGATGACTCCGGCAAAGAGACGGAGCGACCATGGAACGCGAATCTTCTTCGAAGATTTTACAGCTGATGCAGTATGTACCACGCTACCCTTTTGTATTTAAAGTACCGAGACTCTGGGGCCCCCGAGACGAACTCGGGGACTACCCCTTTTGTTATCTGTATGATAAGTATTATGCTTCCGAGTACGCTACTCTTTGTTATGCCGCTTGGCACCGGGCTCGACCAGTCGGCCCCGGGACTTGCCGTCTCGCGCTATGAAAATGCTTCCTGCAGTCGGGCAAGTAGTGTGTGGCGCCTAAGCCGACTCCTATCAGAAGCCACAGCTCGCAGAGCGACTGTCTGGTGGGCAGGAGTAAGGAAGAATGGGCGCCCACAGGAAAAATGGCTAAGGACTCAAAGCACCAAAGCATAGCTCGAGCCGGCTCTCCAGCAGTTCCTCGCAAAACTGACTCCGACTAGTCGGCTTGCCGTTTTATATCCGACTTGCTAAGAAAACTCTAGAATGGCTAAGTACTTGCCTTCCCAAAGTAGCCAAGTATTTGATCCAGCGGCAGTCCGCGGAGCGGCTGTCCGACTGGCAAAGACGGCGTCCAAGGGAAGGCGGCAAAGGGAAAAAGCCAAAAGAGTAATAAGCAAGAAATGATAGAACCCAGATAAATATTTACATCACAAAGGCCATTGGCCGAATCCTCGAACGGAAGTTCAAAATACACCTCGCGGGTGGAATTGTGCGAATTAACAAAGTTCTTCGAGAAACTACTAAGCAGATAAATAAGACAAGGCGGCGGCCTATGAAGCAGCAGACGGGTTTGGGGGCTCGGAGGAGATGGCGGTGTCAGACGTTAGGGCGGCCGGCTGGGCAGACTCGGCTTGATCACCTCCGGCGGCAGTCGGCGCAATTGGGCGCGGCTCGTTGTTGGAGGCACGGTCGAACTGAGGCTGATCGCCCGCTCCGGCTTCTGGTGCCTCCATCTCGTCTCCGACCTCCACCTCGTCTCCCTCCTCGACACTGGAGCCGATCACCTCTGCCGAGTCCTCGCCGTAGTTCGGGTTCATCCCAAACCACTCCGGCGGCGCCTCCTTACCGTCGTCAACTCGCTCAGGAACGAAGACATTGGTGTCGACGTACTCTGCGATCGCCGCAGCGCGCTTGACAAAGTCGTCCTCCATGGCTGCCAGCTCCGGCTGGGCCTCCGCCCGGAGCGTGGCCAGCTGGTCCAGGCCCGGGTCTGGATACCACGCCTTGACGAACTCCAAGGCACAACGCGCTCCGGCACGTGCCGAGGAGCCTTTCCAAGCCTCCAGACGGCCCGCTGCGACCTCTAGCCAGTCGGCAGTCCGGCTGGGAGTGCGCAGAATCGGCATCTTTGGCCACAAGGCAGCAATCGCCTGGGCGCCGACATGTTGAAGCCGGCGCAGCATCCGGTGAGCCGGCCGCAGGCGAGCCTCGATGCTCAGAAGCTGTTCATCAAGAGTCCGGGGGGCGTTGGCGGCAACCTCCTCGCCGGCCGCCCTCCGCGCCTCGCGATCAGCCTCGATGGCTTGAACAGCAGTTTGCGCATGGCCCGGGAAGAAGTCTACCAAGACGGAAAAAGAAGCAAGTCAGAAAAAGCAAGAGTCGTCCCGATCCACAGTCGGCTGCTCAAAGAAAGCGAGTAAAGAAAACTTACCATCAACAATATCTTCAATCTCATGGAAGCCGGAGGTCAGCATCGCCTCCTTATCGGTCCAGGAGGAGCGTTCAGCCTCGAACTCAGCTTGGAGTCCAGTCTCTCTCTCCTTCGCCGCCTCCTGCGCCTTCTTGAGCAACTCCTTCTGCTCCGCCAGCTGCGCAGCGAGCAGGTCACGCTCCGTAACGAGCTTGCCGCATTCCACCTCCTTGGCACGCAAGGCGGTGTTGGTTTCGCCCAGCTGCTGCTGAAGAACGGCGTTGGCCTCTGAAGAAAGAAGAAAAAGGACACAAGTCATCAGAAAAGGTCGCCAAGAAGATCCGGCCCGACTGCGCAGCAGTCGGCCTGAATCTCGGGGACTACAGCCCGCGGGTGCGCCAGCGCGCCCCCGCGAAGAAGGAAACTCACTCCGATTGACAAGTCGGCAGTCCGCTTGCCCAGCTCTTCAACATTACGGTTGAAGATGGTGACTCGGAGGTTGTGGTAGTCCTACGATAAGCATTTCAAAAAGAATAAGCATTTGGAACTCGCCAATAGAGTTCCAACCCGCCTGCTCAGCAGCTGGCTCGGAACTCGGGGACTACACCCAGTGGGTGCACTGGCGCGCCCCCACAGAGAAGAGCAAGAAAAAACAAAGTCAGAAGAAACATACCCGGACGGTCGCACGCGACGCCAGATGCGCCTTGGTGCAGTTCTGGAGGGCGTCGCCTTCGGCTCGCAGCTTCGCCTGGACGTCCAGGAGCGCCTGGTTCAGCGGGCCTGTGCCGCCTCCTCGCACCCACCCGACGGGCCGACGCTCATCACCTCGACGTATGGGACGGCCGAGCTGGCTGCTCCGGTCTCCAGAGGGCGCGGCGCTGAAGTCGCCTTCTCCAGACGGCGGCGCGTTGGTGAAGCGACTTGGAGAAGCAAATTCGCCATGGCTTCGTCCATAGTCGGCGGCACCGGCGGGTCCGCCGGCTGTTCATCCCTCGCGCTTCCCGATGGCGGCGGGGGCGGTGGTGTTAGCACCACCGTGTCTGGCCCGGGGATCTCGCCGCCCTCCCTCTCCATGACGGGGTGCTGCCCGCCGACTTCCCCAGACTGCTCCATATAATCCGAAGGCGGCGCCGAGTTCAATGGGACAACGAGCTGCGCCGACTGGCGGCGCGCGGCTTCTTCGGCCCGCTCTTTGGCCGCGGCGATGGCTTCGGCTCCCTCCAGCCCCTTCTGGGTGGAGGCGGCCGCCTTCTCGGCCTCCGTCTTCTCCCAACGGGTGGCTTCGTCCTCGTCGCGCTTCTCCTGCGCGTTCCGCTCTGTCGCTTCCCGGAGGTCGGCAGCAGGGTCGATACGCCGAGTCGTGGCGGACGACTCCACCGACCCCCTGATGGAGGCGGCGGCGACTCTCCCAAGGGTGAGAGGAGCTCTGGAGCAGGGAAGACACGTAAGGACCCAGACAAAATCCACCAAAAGATAAAGCAAGACAAAGAACAGAAACGCTTACCCAGAGGATAGCAGCGGCTTCTTCACTTCCTTATGGAAGCGTTGGGCCTTCGCGACCGCCTCTTCCCGCTTGGTCGCGGCGGCCGCCCCCTTAAACTTCTTCTCCCGGCCTCCGAGGGAACTCGGCCCGGCCCGGCGCTTCCTCGCGCCGTCTAGCCTCGACGGATGGCGCGGGGCAACTTCCCCATCTTCGCCGACGGGCCAGTCGGCGAAGGTGGCCGAGGGCCTGAGGCCGCCTTTCTCTCCTTCGCCGCCTCCTTCGGCGTCGGCCTCCATCGTCGCCGCCCCCAGGTCAGGGTCGTCGATGTCGCTCTTCGCTCGATCGGGGGCGAACTGGCGGGGCGGCCCCGCAGTGCCGGCCGAGGGCTGGATGAGAGGATTCTGAGTCAAAAAATAAAAATAATAGAGATCAGGAGTCGGATTCGGCTGTAAAAGAAGAAGAAGAAGAAGAAGAACCACTTACCACTGGCAGGTGGTTGGCGCGCGAGTACGGCTCCATGCCGAACTGCCAATCCTCCGAGAGGCCGCAGTTCGCGATGTAGTTCACCGTGTCCGCTACCTCCGCGTGGGGCATGTCCTTGGTGCACATCCGACTAGGGTCCCGGTGGCCGCTCATCTGACAGATCAGATGAGGCCGACCTTGGAGTGGGAGGACTCGGCGCGCCACGAAGGCGGCCAGCAAGTAAAATGATTTTTCCTTTGCACAATACATAGTTTGCAGTGAGATGGTAGTACATCAGTGTATTTACAGGGAAAAACGATGGTCGTATATATGCTGAAAAGAATTAAGGCTGAAAAGAAAGAACATTCATCTACTATTTCTTGATGTATGCTATCGTATATTGCTTCTCTACTTGCTCAAAATCAAATTTGCATCTATGAAAAGGTAGGAAATTAAGGCCAACGAGATGGCAGTAGATTGGCATGTTTACAGAAAAACAAATAGCCATGCAAGTTTGAAAGAACATCTTTTTACTATTCCTTGCTATATGCATATTTCCCATCTTCTTCCTTCAGAATCAAATGTGCCTACTAAAGGATAAGAAATGAAGTCTGCAATCTAAGAATACTTTTATTTGCCACTCTGAATTTCTATCACAGCACAGAGGAATGAGGAATGGATACATGAGGCATGGCGTAAGCGTAGGGGTCAGCCAGGGCACGACGCAAGAGTCTGCCCATCTCCTCTCGAAGTTAGTTCTTGCTCTATCCCCACTACCTCTGTCGGAGTAATGGGCCACGGGTAGGCTAACCCGAGACCCAGAACCTTTCAAGACATCGGGGCCGGCTTCGCCGCTCAAAGATCCCAAGACAAAGGGCTGACTCTGGGAGTCGGCTGCAGCATCACCGACTACCCACTCACGGCGGAATCCCAGAGACGGCCACGACATAAGCCGACTCCCAGTTGGTGACTCCAGGGAAGCCGACTATGGGGAGTCGGCCCGCGACTTCACCACCCTCTTCCTTCGAGAAGAAGGACGAGACCGGGGATGGCCGGAGTACGACCCTCCCCTACCCTGATTACCAAGGGCATGTATGGCTACAGTACGTCGTACTGGAGGAGATCTCCGTCCGGCGCAGCACTGTTGCCATACTGGCCCTGACGTTCGCCCCAGCGGCAAAACCCTGTTCCCACGTTGGCCCACACGTACGGCCTGGAGACGGCGGGTCCCGCTAGTCAGCGCGGGGGACGAAAGGAGGCGAGAGCACAGAAAGACGGACCTCGTGGGAGTCGGCCTCCGAGAGTCGGCCCGACCCCCCCCACGGGCCCCGCACGCCATTAACCAGACAAGATGGGGAGTGGCGACAGTGATCGCCTGCCGGACGGTGGCACTGTTGCCACGACCCCATGACCAAGATGACGTCATTAGAGGCACAGCTACAGTGACCAGGTCAGTCGGCGGGGTCCACCAGCGACGGGCCCTAGTAGTCGGCGGAGAAGACGACGACCTGAGAGACAAACGGCTGGGACCCGCACCCAGCCGGATTACCATTGTACCCCCGGGGGGTAGGCCTATATAAACTTCCCGGAGCACCCATGCGAAGGGTTCGATCCTTTTAGCACTAGACCAGAAACATAAGAGGGAGAGAGCTAGCCTTGCCCTCTCCTGCCTCAAGAACATAGCTCGAGGAGCAACCTTGTACACATTATTACCATAGTGATCATGCGGAGACCCCGCAGAGCAGCAGTAGGGGTATTATCTCCTCGGAGAGCCCTGAAGCTGGGTAAGATCCGCCGGCGTGCATGTCTACGCCTCATCCCGCTTCCTGGCACCGGCAACATTCTACTCGCCCCCACCATGATAAGCCATCCTTTGGCATATGTCGCATCCAACCCCCGACAACCTCGCCTGCCAACTCTCTGATAGAGTATTTTATTGCTGCAATGTATTATATTCTTTGAAGCAATTGCAAATTTTCCATAGCTTCTTGGCATACTATGGATTTAATTATTTGCGAGAACAAGCAAAAGATAGTAGCAGTTTCTTTCAGATACAATTTCGGAAAGGTTTGCTGACTAAATGTACAAATATGAGCAAAAGGGGCCATGCTAATTAATGTTGGCCAGGCTCAGGAGTAAAGTTATACAGATTTTGATTTGCAAGTTATTTTGTCCAGCACGAAAGGCACTAATGCGTCCCGAAAACCTAGCGCACAAAGGACCAATCCTTCCCTTCCTCGAGCCCTATTCGAGTCCGTGTTGTGCAGCATCTCCAGCCTCCCCTGCTCCTCGACCCTCCGGCCCCACGGCCTCTCGCGCCGCCGCCTTCTTCCCTGGACGTCTTCCCCGACGCTCGTGGTGCAGCAGCGGCCGTTGCAGTAGGTTAGTTAAGCTTGCTTGCCTAACCTGGTATGGATGAATGGTGTGTCTCACCAGGAAACATTAGATTAATGAATTACTTGGCCTCTACAAATTTCGAAATATTGGTTCAGGATATATTAATTTCCACTCCTTATTGTTCATGGCATAAACAAGCACTATAAAAGGTCACAAGTAGAAACTTAGGTCAAGTTATTGCTGGATGTAGCCTGCTTTGTTCAATTGAAATATATTTGCAACATGAGCTCGTTGTTGATCGTTACTCTCGATTGAGGAATGGGAAAAAATCACATCTTGTGGTGTTTACTACTTTTTGCATTGTCAAATTGAAAATGTTCTGCAAAAAAATAGTAGGTTTCCCTTTCAATAGTTCATTTTGTCAGTCCAGTTGTATCGACAGTTCAATTTTTGTTGGTCTGGGGATAGCAAGGGAGGTCCCCCATATTTGATGAGTGGCTTGAAGCTGAACTTCTGTATTTACCTGTACTTCCTATGCATCTAATATGACCTATAAATTTAAACAGAATTTCATGAGTTGCAAGTTGCAGCTTATTTTCTTGTACAGTCTTGCTATTTGATTATTCTCCTTATGCATCCACCCTGTAATATTCTCCCAATGGCCGATCCATGAACTCACAGAAAACATTAGGTTCTATGCCAAGTTGTTGGCACCGTATATATACTGAAAGTGGAGTGGTAATAGTTGAACTGTTTTCTTCCCCTTGTAGTAACACAGACGTCGATAGCAGGAGAAAGTATGTGACTTGGTTGAGTCAGCCAAGAAATATGGTGGTACAATGCACATATTTCCTTCGATGCATGTCTCCGGCGACCCTGAGTATAAATACTGCTATCATTTCTTACTGCACACTCTTTATTCAGAGGTGCTCTGAATTAGAACTCCCCATTGGCATATCTGTAGTTCCATGCTATACATCTCCCAAATGACGAAAATTAAGTTCAGGGGCATGTTTTTTTATATATGCTTGACTTAACTGGAGCTTAAATTTGTCATTTGTTTAATTACCAATCTGATTTATTCTTGACTCTTGATTGCAGCCGCTGGAACTGATGGATATTGACATGGGTAACAAAATAGTTGAAAGATTTCGTACCGACGAGGCTCTTGAGACTACAAACATTTCTTCACTCCTTGTACGAAAGGATTCTAGGACTAAGTTATAGGATTTTATATTTTAGTCGGATATTCCTTCTGTTAATATGTGCTCCTGTGCAATTTTTCATAGACTTCTCTTTCCTTTTTCTAGTTACGATTTACAAAGTTGAGCAATAGTTTCTCTACTAATATAGCTTGTGTGAAAAACATCCGTCTTTAGGATGCTTTTGCGGCATGTGTAACTGCCTCACATTAGCCTATGCTTCTATCTGAGTTGTTTACTACTAAGACCATAATGGATCATGCTTTTTAACTGGCATATAAGTGTTGATGGAAAATGATGTCTTATTTTTTGCCTGGTAAATTTTAATTGGCGCATGCAATCCATGCTTCCCAGTCTTTGGTGACAATGTTGTCAGGCCTAAAAATAGAAGTTTTCGATTTCCTCTCTCTGGTTTTTAGTTGGTTAGATGTTAATGCGTGGAAATGTATATGCTGATTTTTTTCCTGTTTTAATAAATTGCTAATACGTGGATCTTGTCTGCTTTGCATGGACTATAGTATATATTCACAGACTTTGTCTGCTTGCTTCAAAACTAAAATGTGACTTTTACTTGCCTATTACCAAAGAAGATTTCATGCATGCCACATCAAGTCGCCATAGATGCCTCCAAGTGAAATTTCAACGACGACAAGGTATATTTTCCCCAACACCTGATCTTCTTTAATCAGACCACCGTTCATTATTGCGTATAGGCTTCTTACTCTGTGCCTGAATAAGCGATTGGTATCCACATGTTTGTTTCCATGTGTTCTACTGTCTTTCTGGTACTTGAAGCATAGTATGTTCATGTGTGCGACTACAGTTCCAGCGAGTTGGAAGTCCTGTTGTTCTCAAAGTTTGCATCATATGCCCTTTAGAGAAATCTTTATTGAACATTTTAATTTTCCTCATACATGCTTATCATTTGGCATCATGTTATTTTGTGACAAAGTAACTGAATATGCACACAAGAGGATCACTCTGGATGTGTAGGAGGTATGAAGTAATAGCCATTTTTTTTTCTGTGTAGATTTGGCATCATATTGCCCAGTAACTGAATATGCACGCAGGAGGATCACTCTGGACGATGGAAAATGCATTATCCGTGGTAAGAAGCTAACGGTGTCGCCCCATTTATACCACATTTAGGCATGATAATTAAATTAGCCTTCAAATTAAATAGATGTCCGCATTCATGGGTACATAGATGAGCTGAGCTACTATTTTCTTGTTTGGGAATGAGGTAACACTATACAAACAGCATGTTGACACTCTGAACAGCTTAATACTAGACGGAAACAAAATTTCTCTTCCTACTATGTCTGTACCATGAACAAGATGTTCGCAACAAGTGGTCAACAAATGGTATTCTGTTCCTGTCCTTTCTCCTTTTTATGAATCTTCATAGCTGCATCTTAACCATGCTTAATATCTATTGCAGTACTTTTCCACTCACTTCACACAAGAATATCTCAAGGGGCACATGCATGAAGAGCAAACTAATTTGCTGATCAAAGCTGGAAACAGACCTGCCATCGTCATTGCTCAGCTTATCATACAATCACAAGAAGCTGGACTCAGTTCTTTGACATCGCAAATATGAAAGGAGGAGTGTCATATGCATTTGCCTTTGAGGAATTGGCGGGAGAACTCATATCATCATGCACTCCCTTTGATAGCGTCATGAGCAACCACTGCCATCATCTCATAATATAGCTCAGGTTCAAGACCTAGATCATGCACTACTTTTCTCGACCATATAATGTGCTCTGCGTCACCTTATTCTTTCAGCTCCAGTACTTCATAATATAGAGTAGATGAAACATCTTTTTAAATTGGTGTGGAAATACCAATGCAGATGGAGCTATGTAATCCAGCTTGCTTTCTATCATGAGTTGGTCTCATGACTTTGTTTTTAGCCATCTTGGTACCATGCAATGGAATATATAACACTATGTTTGAACATCGTATCTAAATATTCTCTAAACACTCTTGCTTGGTTCCCTCTCGCCCTTTGCACCATCGGCACAACGGGTAAACCAATGTATGCTATTATCAAGCGATCTTATTACTTCCTTTTAGTCTATCATGGTATCATCTATATTGTAATTAATGGGATATAAGTATCCATGAAGTTGGTTCAAAATCAATCACATGTGCATGGGCTTGATCTCGCTTTTTGCGCCATGGGCGCAACTGGTCATCTAGTAAAAAAGAAAGAGAATCATTGTTGGAAAATGATACAGAGAAGCGCTGCACCGTACGCTCTCTCGTGTGGCGCGTCACGACCCGAAAAAAGCACCGCGTGCTCATAGGAGCAGCCCACGCCTGGCCTATATCCCATCAAGCCCGCACCTTATCTCCTCATCCTGCTCTCAACCACTTTTTTCGCTCTCTCTCCTCGAAGACCACCACGGGAAGGAAGGGCCAGTAAGAGGAGGAGGTCGCCGCCGTCGCCGTGCCGGAGAGGACGGGAGGAGGACGCCGCCGCCGTTGCGGAGCACGCATCGGAGTCCGCTGCCGCCGCCGTGCCGCCGGAGAGGACGTCACTGCCGCTGTCGAAGAACGCGGGAGAGAACATCGGGAGGCTTCTCGAGGAGGCCGCCTCCCTCCTACGTGCTGGGCTAGCCAAGTCAGTGGGGGAGGGAGTGCTCCTCCTCCCTCCTAGCCGAATTGGAGAGGCAGAGGAGTCCCTCCTCCCCACTCCTTCCGGTGTGTTCTTTTTCCTTTCCAATTTGGCATGTGGAGTTTGAATCGGGTTGGTATACGGAGTTCTATTCGGTTTGCGAAACCGTGGCCTCTTGTGTCCGCCTATATAAACGAGACCCCGGGGCAAGGCAAACAACACAACAAGCACACGTGCTCGCGCAGCCCCGGCCTCCACCCGCGCCCCGCCCGAGCCGCCGCCGCCCGACCGCCGCCGCCACGCCGCCGCCCACCGCCGTCGCCCTCCCGCGTCGCATTGGTCGTCCCCGGTGCCCGGTGCTCCATCCTCTCCTCCTTCGGGATCACGTCTAGATCTTCGGATCTCGCCGGTGATCGCCGGAATCTCGTCGGAACCCTAGTTCCGGCAATCTCCGAAGGACCGTCCGGGCGAAGCCCTGCCGGAATTACACCACGTTCATCATCACTCCGCCGTGACGTTGAAGTGATCTCTCTACCTCGCCGTGTATCCGCTGGAACGGAGAAGCGCCGACGTCGTCTAGTTGTACGTGTGTATCACCTCGGAGGCGTTGCACTTGCGGCGCTTGGATCATCTCGCGGATCACCAAGACTGAATAGATCGTGATCGGACTTCGTCGACACCCTCCTTCGAGCTTCCGCTACTGATTTGCAACGGTATGTAAATCAAGTTATGCATGTTTGCATATTCATGTTTCGTTGCATGCATCTCCTAGATGGATCTTGGCTAGGGTTTATTCGTTGTTGCGTAGGAAAAAATTTTGTTTTCCATGCTGCGAAACCCAACACAGATAACTATCTAGTAAAACCCCTCTCAAGTTAGCATGGGAGTGGCTTAATATTAACATTTTTCTTCTGTTCTTTTTTCATTATCTACCATATTTTCCTCAAAATTTGTATTTTTTAACCTTTTTACAGTTTTCAGAAATCTGTTTCACATCAAATAACTACTATCGAGAAATGTTGTAGATGTGGCAAAAAGTGACAAGTGCATAAAGTTCCATCCGAAGTTTGAACGCATTGCCCATCGTGTGTGCAACTTCCGGTCTCCAAGTTGAAACAATCTACTCCTACAAGGATTGTTCAGGTTCTGTTTCTTTTTTCATGCGCCAAAAGATGCGCCAAAAGGAGCTGACTTCCATTACCAAAGGATAACATAACAAATAGTTTTTTCTAGAAAATACCAAAAAACGCATCAACTGAGAAGAAAAGCAAACTAAAGTATAGAAAGATCAAACATAAAACCGTCTAACACAACCACATTGACCACTAAGTTTAGAGAGACTCGTATTAAAACTCAAAATAGGAAGCAGATTGAGACAACCATCCAAACAATTTCTCCCAGCTAATGAATCCTGATGTTTGGATCAGCCTTCAATCGATTGTCACATCCTCTCTTCTTTTGTAGCCACTGCTTGCTCAGTTCACTGGTTTAGTTTCTTTGAATGTACTCCAGCCTTCAAGCGATAATCTTTAATACCGGTTGGTAACAACAACCTGTACGAAAGGTACACTGCCGCGCTCTCGACCGCGGCCACGTGGTTTGCATTAGAACCGGTTGGTAACTCAAACCGGCACTATAATTCTTTAACTGTGGCCCATCTATGGATGCGCCACAGTTAAGACCTTAACAGTGGCGCGTAGTCTGTGACGCACCTCACGTACGCTACAGACCGTTATTTACGTGCGCCACAGAGGGTCAATCCTGAGGTAGTGCTCTAGCCGACGTGCAAGCAAAATCCTAATTATGCTAGGAGGAGTGGATGAGGTTTTAGCGCTACAGGAAAGGATCATGCATTGGGTTAGGTAACTCTACCTGCCCATAGACGATAAACGATAGTTGAAGCGCATGCTTGCTGCTGCAATAATAAAATACTTTGACAACAGGGTTCACAAGGTCAGGCGATGGTTGCCTTACTTGCTAATATTGATTAATAACTCTTTGATTGTGTCGATCTCTGTTCCGAACTTGTTCATTGGTGTTGTCCATCTTGATCTTGATCATCGGACTCATGGCTCACATCGACTCTAGATCCTACCAGGAGGAACCAGAAACACCAAAACCAAGGAAAACGACAATCAATCATGGCATCGATGCAATGCACGGACAATACGATGACATGAATTAACCCTACGACATGCCAATCATATTAATTAGGATTGGAATTCTTAATTATAGCATTTCCATAAAACCATAAACAATAACAAAAATTGATTTAATTAATTGAATTCCTAAATACGCTCAAAATTCAAGTTATTCAAATGTGCATGAAAATGATACTGAAATATAGAGCTTAAAATACATAACATTGTGATATATAAAACACATTTTTTTGAATTACAGAATAAAAGTTATGGAATTTACAAGACTGAAACAAAATCTAGAATTTCTGGAAACTAACAGAACGGGGGCAATCGCTGTGGTACATAGCAGTGGTGCCCAGGGTCACTGACCCCTGGGTCAGCATGCCACGCAAGCAGACCACGGGCCCGGGTCAACGGTCAGGCGGAGGACCCGCCATGCCAGGTCATCCCCAAAGACCGGCCAGTGACCAACGCCAGCGACGGCGGAGCAGACCACCGGGGAACGCGCGAAGTGGCGTGGTCGAAGCATGGGCTCGTGCCGAACCTAGCTAGGGCGGCGCTGCTACTTCTGAGTCGCCGGAACGACGCCGGCGACAAGCATCTGAGGTGATGTTCAAGGACGCGGTTGAGAGAGAGGAAGGGCTGGGGAGGTTTGCCTGCTCACCAGGAGTGCGACGGAAAGATCGGGGAGGCTGAAGGAGCAGTGGCGGCAGCGCCATGGTCGACGGCACGGCGACCAGAGCTCGGGAAGACGGCGTCGCGGTCATCGACGGCAGCCGTGGCCCGTGGCAGACGGCGGAGAAGGAGGGTTCGCGGTGCTCGACTCTGGCCGCGCCTCCTCGATTCCTTCGCTGGGTGAGACTTGAGAGAGTTGACTACGGCCAACTCAGTTGGCCTCCGGATTACTACTCCATTCCGGAACCAAAAAAAAGGGTACCAGGTCGTTTCGGGATAGTCCTGCCGTTCCATATATATGCATACGATCGGAACAAACCACCAGAGCAGGACTACGGGGCACCGACTATCACGCTTCACTCGATCCAGAGAGATCCAGAGAGCTGCATCAATCATGAGACCTTGCATCAATCGATCAATGGCGTCGCCGTTGTCTGAGATTCCCGAGGACGTGCTACGCCTCATCATCGACAACCTCGTTTCCTCCACTGATCGGCGTGGCCTCATCTCCACGGCGTGGTCTGGACTACGCCGACTCCTCCACTTCTCCGATGGCTTCGAGGCGGCGCGCCGTGCCCGGCACTCCGCCTCTGCCGATCGCGCTCGCTTCCGCGCCGTGTGTCGTCCGTGGCACATGGCTATGAGCCGGCACGTTCCGGCTCCAAGGCAGATCCCCTGGATTGTCATGTCCGATGGCTCGTTCCTCACACCTTCGGACGCCGCCGGCATCTCGCCCGCGCGCATCCCCTCCTTACCCAGGAACGCGAGATGCATAGCCTCGGCTGATAGTTGGCTCATCCTCGACCGCACGGATGTCAGGAAGAAGACGCACAGCTACTTCTTGCATGATCCCTTCACCAACACGATTGTGCCGCTCCCAGAGCTTGACGCTATGACCGGCCATGCTTCTGAGCTTTTTGGGGTCCACAAACTGCGTATGCGGACGACCCCTTACGACATCATAGTCGTCATGACCAATAATTGGAATTATCCTATCATCTTGATACGGCCAGGGAAAGGTGTGTGGTTGCCTAAGCCACAAACTGCTCCCTTCATCTACATCGTCGACACTGCATTTCTTGGAGACAAGCTATATGGAATCACTCAAGCCGAGGATCTTGTCTCTTTTGGTATAGATTTCGACAACAAAGGCGTACCCACCATCACAACTATCGAGCGCCTCATCAGGCACCCACCGGGAAATTATTGGTTCAAAGTGTGGAGAGATGATAATGGAAATTTTGACTCCGCGAACAATGATACGGGAAATATAGATGAGGTCGCCAATAATGAGGAACAGAGCAAAGAGGACACCATAGAGCAACGCCGGAAGAAAACCAGCGATGAGATGATTCTTGAAGGCGTTACTGCTTGGTCGGATGATGAGGATGAAGTTAGGGACCACTGGTACTTAGTCGAGTCATGTGGAAAACTATTAATGGTGATACGACAAGTTTGAGTGCCCCCCTATAATACCAGCTTCACTCTCAAGGTAGAGGTTTATGAGGCGGATGCCTGCAAAGGTGCCCACTGCTGGGTGCCGATTGTTGGTGGGCTAGGCAGCCAAACGCTTTTCATCAGCAGATTCTTCTGCAAGTCTATTTCAACTTGTGATAAGGCGGGCCAAGATGCTATTCATTTTATCGACACCGGGGAGAAATACAACATGAAGTCACAAACTATGAGCAAGACATGGAGGGACATTGAATACTTTGAGTCCATGTGGATCTTTTCTCCCGAGCTAGTGGTTTAATACTAGTATCTGTTTTTCAAACCAAAGTTCAATAGTATTTGTAACGACTTAGAAAAATTTCATACTATGTAACAATATACCATTTGTTAGATATAAGTACCCACGGAGTGTTTTTTCATCGCAACATATTCCTCCTTTGTTTTAAAAGACACTATACAATGTTTTTTTGGCGGGGTACACTATGCAATGTCGTAAGGAAAGCAATGTTATGCAAAGTTGAACATTAAAAACATATGAGGTTACGCAGAGTTGTAACCTAGACTACCAAGTCTCCACATCAAAACAATAAAAGAAAACTACTATCACGTTGCATAAAAAAAGAGAGCGAGAACGATGCATGCATCAACAATGCATGAGCATCATTGTTTTGCCTAGGTAGAATCATTGTTGGAAAATGATACAGAGAAGCGCCGCACCGTACGCTCTCTCGTGCGGCGCGTCACGACCCGAAAAAAGCACCACGTGCCTATAGGAGCAGCCCACGCCTGGTCTATATCCCATCAAGCCCGCACCTTATCTCCTCATTCTGCTCTCAACCACTTTTTTTGCTCTCTCTCCTCGAAGACCGCCACGGGAAGGAAGGGCCATGAAGAGGAGGAGGTCGACCGTCATCGTGCCGGAGAGGACAGGAGGAGGAGGTCGCCGCCGTTGCGGAGCACGCATCGGAGTCCGTTGCCGCCGCCGGAGAGGACGTCACTGCCGCTGTCGAAAAACGCGGGAGAGCACATCGGGAGGCTGCTCGAGGAGGCCGCCTCCCTCCTATGTGCGGGGCCGCCGCCGCCTTTGAGCGTGAGGAGGACGCTCACGTCGTCCGCGCGGGGACGCTGCCGCCGACGAACGCGGGCAAGGCCGCCTCCATCCTGCGTTCGGGGACGCCGTCGAGCGCGACGAGGGCGCTCCCGCCCTCCGTGCGGAGATGCTGCCGTCGATGAACTCAGGCAAGACCGCCTCCATCCTGTGCGTGTGGACGCCGTCGTCGTCGAGCACGACGAGGGCCCTCCCATCCTCCGCAAGAGATGCTGTCGTCGATGAACGCGGGCGAGGCCGCCTCCATCCTGCACGCGGGTATGCCGCCGCCATCGAGCACGCGTCTGGGGGAGCTAGGTGGCTGATACATTGGAAATGTATCTATAATTTTTGATGCTCCATGCTTGTTTATTGCCAATTACTCTGTTTTATTGTGCTTCTTGGTGTTTTTATAAGATGCCACAGTGCCAGTTCCCTGTTTTCTGCTGTTTTTTATTCCAGAAAAGTTACAAAGGAAATATTTTCGGAATCGAAAAAGGAATTTATTGAAAGTGGTTTCTCACCAGAAGATTCCAGAAGCCAGAAGGGGAAGAGCTGGAGGCCCACAGGGGGCCGACGCCCCCCTAGGCGCGACCAGGGGTGGGCCCGCGCTTGCGGCAGGTGTGGCCCACCTGGGTGCCCCCTGGCTCCGCCCTTCCACCTACTTATTCACCCCGACGTGAAAACCCTAGATATAGCGCAAAAGTTCCAGAAAGAAGTCCGTAGCTGCCGCCATCGTCTCAGGGAGATCAGATGCTCTTCTCGGCACCCTGCCGGAGAGGGGAATCGTCACCGGAGGCCTTCTTCATCACCATGCCAGCCTCCAGAGTGATGTGTGAGTAGTTCACCATATGACTACGGGTCCATGGCAGTAGCTAGATGGTTGTTCTCTCCATTGTATGAATCTCATGAGCTGCCTAACATGATTGAGATCATCTTATTACTGTGCTTCATGTATGAATCTTGTGAGCCGCCTAACATGATCAAGATCATCTTTATGTAATGTTACTTGTGTTGGTTTGCTGGGATCTGACTAGTTATTGAGTACAATGTTCAAGTTGAATATAGATCTTGAGTTTATCTTTGATAGATCTTGAATCTCTTTGGTGTTATTGTGATCTTGCATGCTCTCCGTTGTTAGTGGTTGCTCTGGCCAAGTAGTTGCTTTTAACTCCAAGAGGGAGTATTTATGCTAGATAGTGGGTTCATGCCTCCAGTATGCCTGGGCTCGAGCGACAGAAATGACTAAGGATGTAGATGTGTTGTTGCCACTAGGGAGAACAAGATGGTGCTCTGCCCAAATAGGGGTGGTTCTACTGTCTACTCTACACACTTTACTTAATGCAATAGTCTGTTGTTAGAGCTTACTTAGTAGGCTTGTTTGCAGCTTAATACTTATGGTTTGTTCGGATGATATCTCCGTGAGTGGACTATTTAGTCACAGATGCAGTTGGATGGCGGTCTGTGATCTTTGTTGTAATGCCCAATCAATCTCATAATATTCATCTTGTCTAGTATTTGCATCTTTGTGTGCCTTCTCAATTGTCAATTGCCCAGCTGTAATTTGTTTACCCATCACCTTATTGTCTTGTGGAGAGACACCTCTAGTGAACTGTGGACCCCGGTCCTTCTCTTTATTATTGCTATACAATCTACTGCTTCCTGTTTTTCTGCTTTCTTTACTGCAAACATACTCTTTCCATTCAATACAACTCATCCTTTGTTTTCAGCAAGGCCAGTGGGATTGACAACCTCACTGTCGAGTTGGGGCAAAGTAATGTGGTTGTGTTGTGCAGGTCTCTATCTCAACCTTGGTGCCATATTTGCTTCCTACTGGTCCATCAAACCTTGGTTTCATAACTGAGGGGAATACTTGTTGTTGTCTGTATCATCACCTTCCTCTTGGAGTTTCCCAACTCCTCTCCATCATCATCAAGCTTGCAGAGGGCATCAGCGGCGTTGAGCTCGAGGAGGAGGCCGTTGCCAACGAGAAAATGAAGGTGTGCGCACGGTGGCGAGTCTAGCTGAATTTTTCCTCTCACCCTACTCCCCAATTAGTTGTTTCTGGAGTTTTGCATTGAACCGTGGTGTGAGTGACTCCATAGTTGAATCGGTGCAGCTATGTGTTGGGAATTATGCAGCTAGACACTAGAAATTAGGCAGCTAGACACCGTAATTTGGTGAATCGATTTGTCAAGAAATTGTCAGTTGTTCTGAAAAAATCGGGTTGTTAGTGTCAAAGAATCGGGTAGTTATTTGCTAACTACCTTGGTACTATCTGGTGACAATACTTTTGAGAGCTTAGCATTTGCTTTTTAAACCTAGTAGCTACGATCAAACAATCAGGTAGTTATTGGTAAATAACCTGATAGCTTCTACATGGCGGATATTAAACCTGATAAGGAAATCGCATTTATTTTAAGAATATGGTAGCTAGAATAACCTGATAGCTTCTAATAAATAATCTGGTGATTGTATTTTTTGAGAACCTTGCGTTTTGAAAAATCTGTTAGTTAGTTGTTAGTTAGTGTTGAAGAATCTGGTAATTGTTGTAACCGGGTAATTGATTTGTGAAATCAGCACCTAATTTTTTTGGCTATTCAACCATTTTTGTAAGCCGCTATCGTGCTAGCATCCAATGTGATAGTGCTAGTGTGGTCCTGAATAGGGCTATTTTGGTCTTGATAAAGTAAAGTAAAAAAATGTACATGAAAAGGTAAAGTAAGGGGGCGACGTCTCATTTTTCGTGTACCATCGAGCATGCGAGGCAGGCATCCAAATAAAGTAAAGTGGAGACCAATAGCGTGCAGCAGGACAACGACAGCTCGATTTGAAAATATCATAGTTTGGGTCCATCACCTACCGCCACATGCGGAAGCCAAATATGCGGCGCCGTTGGATAGCACGGTCCATCATTGTTTCCATTATACAAGATACAAAACTCCAATCTAGAATCTATGATGTCTCCTCGAGAACTCTTAAAGGAAAAGCCCTGCTTGTGCATGCATCAAGCAATCTTCGTAATCTCTTGGAAAAAGTCTATCCTAAACCTTGAAATTGTAGAGGTTAGACAGTTCAAACTCCAAAGTTGAAATTCCGGTCCTTTGTATCCTAAACTATTGAATCCCGATCTAAATTGAACCTTGAAGGTGTTTGGCGCACCGGGAAAGCAATGATCCCGATCGGGGTTACAGATTACTCTCAATGCCAATGGGGCATAGGTGTCATATTCATCGTCATCTTAGTTCCCCCAAATTATTGTCGAATCACTCCCGAATCGATCTGGATCGGCAGCCGGCGATGCGGGACATCTCTCTGCGGTCCTCGGCCTCAGGCGGGATGCTCGTGCTCCTCCTCCTCCTCAGTCTCTTAGACAGGGCGTCCCCACACCACCTATTCCTGCCCCCGACCTGGCGGAGGCCGTCTTGCCGCGCTCGTCACTGTCGTCTACACCTTGTGCGCCTGCTGGGAAGCAAGGAGTGGCCCTGCGGCATATTCTACTACGGCGGCGGAGGCAAGGGCGGTTAGCGGGGGCTGCAGTGGTGGATCACGCACCCAGCCAACACTCACACAGCCGAATGCATCCAATGTGAAACTTTGTATACTGATTTGTGTGTTACAAGGTACAATAGACTCTCATATATATGGGAAAGGAGAGGAGAGCAGCTCAAGGCAAGGCAACGCTACGTTACCGACTCGGCCTCGATATTGCTACATACGTGGTACGTGTTTGAGCAATACACGGATACAAGAGTCCTACTAGAATACTATGTCTAACATCCTCCCTTAATCTCAACCTGGGAACATGCTGAGATTACGGTTGAACTTATCTAACTTTAGAAACTGGATGCCTAGCTGATTATTTGCAACTCGTTCTCTGACAAAGTGAAAATCAATCTCAATGTGTTTAGTCCGAGCATGAAACACATGATTTGCAGAAAAATAGGTAGCACATAAATTGTCACACAAAAGACTTGGCTTTTCCTTCAGTTTTACGCCAAGTTCCTTGAGCAAAGCTTCAACCCTAATTAACTCAGTTGTAGCATTGGCAAGTGACTTGTACTCAGCTTCAGTGCTAGAACGAGACACTGTTGCCTGTTTCCTGGCACTCCAAGACACCAAATTTGGTCCAACAAAGATAGCAAAACCTCATGTCGAACGTCTATCATCAAGACAACCTGCCCAGTCAGCATCAGAGAATGCACTGAGAAACATAGAAGAAGATTGAACAATAGAGATTCCAAGCTTCAACGTGTCCTTGACATATCTAAGAATTCTTTTGGCTACTGTCCAATGTTTAGTAGTAGGAACATGAAGATACTGGCAAACTTTGTTCACTGAGAAAGCCAAATTTGCTCGAGTCAAGGTCAGGTACTGCAAAGCTCTAACCATACTTCTATACTGAGTACTATCTTCATCTCCAAGAGGTGTACCAGCTGAAAAAGACAAATGTTCTAAAGAGGACAGAGGTGTAGGAGTTGCCTTGTAATTTCTCATGCCAGCAAGTATGTCTGAAGCATATTTTTCCTGAGTCAGAATTAGACCATTGTGTACCTTCTTCACCTCAATACCAAGGAAATAGTGCAAATCACCCAAGTCCTTGATGGCAATTTTTTGTTCAAGTCACAAACTAGAGCATTAATGGCTTGATCTGAGGAGCTTGTAACTATGTTATCATCAACATAGACTAGCACAAACATAGTCACATCTAGCTTGTGAAAGAGGAATACTGAAGTATGTGCCTTTGAAGATGTAAAACCAAGATCATGCAACTTTAGCTGAGCCTAGAAAACCAAGCTCTTGGTGCTTGCTTCAAACCATGTAATGCTTTATCAAGCCTGCAAATATGATGTGGAGCATGAGGATGTTGAAAACCTGGTGGTTGTCTCATATAGATCTCCTCCTCCAGAACACCACGAAGAAACACATTCTTGACATCTAGCTGCCGTAGACTCCAACCACGAGAAACAGATAGAGCCAAAACAGTTCTAATGGTGGCAATTTTAACCACTGGACTAAATGTATCCTCATAATCAATGCCATACATTTGCTTGAACCCTTTTGCAACTAGCCTGGCTTTGTATCTGTCAATAGAACCATCTGCTCGTTTCTTGACACGATGGACCCATTTACAGTTAATAATATTCTTTTTGCTGCTTGGAGGAACAAGATGCCAAGTCTTGTTCTCAATCAAAGCACTATATTCCTCTTTCATCGCATCATGCCATTTAGGATCATTGAGAGCCTCAATCAATGTAAGAGGTTCACATGTCGAAGAGAGCATACCATAACGAATAGTGCCATCAGTATATTTCTTAGGATGTCGTATACCTTTCCAAAGACGGGTGCGAACACCAGGAGGTTGTTGAACCATACGCACGGGAGTAGGTGGTGCAGAATCGTCAGAATTATCGTCGGAATCATTTGCATTTCCTTCACTGCCCGAATTTTCAGAACTGGCAACAGAGTGTTCTCCATTTGAGCCCCCCCCCCCCCCACAGAAGATCCGCCAGACAACTCGCCAGACAGCGACGAGACGGGGCTGGTCGGGAGCGTGTGCCTGCCCGGAGCCGCAGCAGCGTCGCCACACGGCGGGACTTCGCTGGCCAAAGGCGTGTGGCCAGCACGCAGGTGGAGGGGAGCGCGGGACGGGTCCGCAGTAGGGCTGGCCGAGGGAGTGTGGTCTGCATGCGGGCGCAGGGGACCGCGGGACGGGGTCGCGACAGGGTTTCCACGCGACGTCAGCGGAGAGGTCGACACGGAACTCAAAGGCGACAACAGCGACGCGTTGTCCTTTTCCTGCATGCAATTTTCCTCGGGATCAGAGGCATAAGAATGTTCCTCAACATCAGAATTTTTGCCAGTTTCGTCATTTTGCCCAGAATTTTCAAGTTCAGGTTCTGAACTATTTTCTTCACCGTTTGCACCCGAATTTTTACCAGGAGTGTCATATACCTGTAGAGCATCAGTAATAGGCACAAAAGATTGCATATGATCATTAGATTTTTGTGCACCTTCATAAAGATTTGGTGTGGATGTGGGGAGTAATAGGATTTCTTTTCGAAGGAGAGGACCCGCATTCGGATTTAGAGATGCAAAGGGGAACACGTTCTCATCAAACACAACATCTCGAGATATGTACACACGTCCTGTGGACATGTCAAGACATTTAACCCCTTTATTAGGAGGACTATAACCCATGAAAACACAACGTGTGGAACGGAAGGCAAGCTTGCGTGTGTTGTAAGGACGAAGATTGGGCCAACAAGCACAATCAAAAGTTCTAAGAGCATCATAGTTGGGTTTAATATGAAGGAGACATTCACAATGAGTTTCAAGATCAATGACTTTGCTGGAAAGCAAATTTATGAGAAAGGTGGCTGTGAGGAAGGCTTCATCCCAATATTTGAGAGGCATGGACGCATTTGCAAGCAAGGCAAGCCCTACTTCAACAATGTGACGATGCTTTCTTTCAGCAGAGCCATTTTGTTGATGGGCATGAGGACAAGACACATGATGAGAGATGCCAACCCTTTGAAAGAAAGCATTAAGTTTTTCATATTCACCTCCCCAATCAGTTTGCATAGTAATAATTTTCCTATCAAACTTGCGCTTAACATACTGCTGATAATTCAAAAAAGCTTGATACACATCAGAACTCTTCTTGAGCAAATATATCCAAGAAAATTTACTATAATCATTGATAAAGCTTACATAGTATGCATGTTTCCCAGCAGAAAGAGGAGCAGGACCCCAGACATCAGATAACACCTGTTCCAAATGAACAGTAGACCTACTAGTAGACACTAGATATGGTAAATGATGACTCTTAGCTAACTGACAAGAATCACAAACATATGGAGTAGTCTCTAGGGTATAAGCTATTTTATTTTCCTAAGAATTTGTTGAACCACAAATGAAGAGGGATGTCCTAAGCGGCGATGCCATGTAGAAGAAGATGGCTTGATGGTGATGAAAGCATGCTTGGCAGACTCATTGGAGATGGGCATCAAGGGATAGAGACCCAAGCCCGTTTTCTGGTACTATGTAACGGGCGACAGACTTGTTGGAAATAATACATAATGATATATGCGGTCCAATAAGTGTAATAGCGCGCGGTGGATATCTTTACTTCGTTACCTTCACAAATGACTTAACTAGATATGGTTATATTTACTTAATGAAACATAAGTCTGGAACATTTGAAAGTTCAAAGAATTTCAGAGTGAAGTTTAAAACCATCATAATAAAAAGATCAAATTTCTACACTCTGATCATGGAGGAGAATATTTGAGTTACGAGTTTGGCACACATATGAAACAATGTGGAATAGTTCCACAGCTCACACCTGCCGGGACACCACAACAAAATTGTGTATCCGAGCATCGAAATCGTACTTCACTAGATATGGTTCGATCAATGATGTCTCTTACCGATTTACCACTATTATTCTAGGGTTATGCACTAGAGACAACCGCATTCACTTTAAATAGGGCACCATCTAAATCCGTTGAAACGACACCGCATGAATTATGGTTTGGCAAGAAACATAAGCTGTCATTTCTTAAAGTTTGAGGATGCGATGTTTATGTCAAGAAACTGCTATGTGACAAAATCATACCCAAAGCGGAAAAATGTGTCTTCATAGGGTATCCTAAAGAAACAATTGGGCACACCTTTTATCACAAATCTGAGGGCAAGGTTTTTGTTGCTAGGAATGGATCATTTTTAGAGAAGGAATTTCTCTCAAAAGAAGTGAATAATAGGAAGGTAGAACTCAAAGAGGTTACTGAACCTTCTCTTCATGGAATGGTGATACGTTGCAAACGTATCTATAATTTTTGATGCTCCATGTTTATTGCCAATTACTCTATGTTTTACTTGTGCTTCTTGGTGTTTTATTTGATTTCCTGTCACTAACATATTGACAAGATGCCAAAGTGCCAGTTCCTGTTGTCTACTGTTTTTGGTTCAAGGAGAGCTGAAAAATAAATATTCTCGGAATTGGAGAAGGAAGTTATTTTACAAAGTTTTACACCAGAAGACTCCAGAAGCCAGAAGGGGACACCTGGGGGAGGCCTGGTGGGCCCACACCACCCCAGGCGCGGGTACCCCCTGGCCACGCCTAGGAGGGGAGTGGCCAACCTGGCCCACCTCCGGCTCCGCCCTTTCGCCTATTTATTCACCCCGAGGGAAAAACCCTAGATATAGCGCAAAAGTTCCAGAAAGAAGTCCGTAGCCGCCGCCATCGTCTTGGGGAGATCAGAAGCTCTTCCCGGCACTCTGCCGGAGGGGAAATCGTCACTGGAGGCCTTCTTCATCACCATGCCCGCATCCGGAGTGATGTGTGAGTAGTTCACCATATGACTACGGGTCCATGGCAGTAGCTAGATGGTTGTTCTCTCCATTGTATGAATCTCATGAGTTGCCTAACATGATTGAGATCATCTTATTACTGTGCTTCATGTATGAATCTTGTGAGCTGCCTAACATGATCAAGATCATCTTTATGTAATGTTCCTTGTGTTGGTTTGCTGGGATTTGACTAGTTATTGAGTACAATATTCAAGTTGAATATAGATCTTGAGTTTCTCTTTGATAGATCTTGAATCTCTTTGGTGTTATTGTGATCTTGCATGCTCTCCGTTATTAGTGGTTGCTCTGGCCAAGTAGTTGCTTTCAACTCCAAGAGGGAGTATTTATGCTAGATAGTGGGTTCATGCCTCCAGTATGTCTGGGCTCGAGAAACAGAAACGACTAAGGATGTGGATGTGTTGTTGCCACTAGGGAGAACAAGATGGTGCTCTGCCCAAATAGGGGTGGTTCTACTATCTACTTTACACACTTTACTTAATGCAATAGTCTGTTGTTAGAGCTTACTTAGTAGGCTTGTTTGCAGCTTAATACTCATGGTTTGTTCGAATGATATCTCCGTGAGTGGACTATTTAGTCACAGATGCAGTTGGATGGCGGTCTGTGATCTTTGTTGTAATGCCCAATAAATCTCATAGTATTCATCTTTTCTAGTATTTGCATCTTTGTGTGCCTTCTCAATTCTCAATTGCCCAGCTGTAATTTGTTTACCCAGCACCTTATTGTCTTATGGAGAGACACCTCTAGTGAACTGTGGACCCCGGTCCTTCTCTTTATTATTGCTATACAACCTGCTGCTTACTGTTTCCTGTTTTCTTTACTACAAACAAACTCTTTCCATTCGATATAATTAATCCTTTTTTCAGTAAGACCAGTGGGACTGACAACCTCACTGTCTAGTTGGGGCAAAGTAATTTGATTGTGTTGTGCAGGTCTCTACTTCAACCTTGGTACAATTCTTTGCTTCCTACTGGTTTGATAACCTTAGTTTCATCACTGAGGGAAACTTGCCCGTTGTCCTACATCGTACCTTCCTCTTGGGGTTTCCCAACAATCCTCAACCATCATCACTGGGGACATCAAGTACTTTTCTGGCGCCATTGCCAGGGAAGTAAAGTGGCACTCACAGAAGTTTTTCTTTGTCATCACCTGCTGGACTTTTCTGGCGTCGTGGGGAAGAAGAAGATTTCCACAAGGGGAGTCCTTCACATCCAATCTCTTTATTTTGTTTTTGTCTTGCTTAGTTTCTTTAGTTTTGTTTTGCTTGCCTCTTTTAGAAAAACACAAAAAAATTAGTTTCCTTTTTAGTAGTAGCTTAGTTGCTTTGTTTTCTTTAAACATGTTGCTCCCTCAGTTCATGTTTAAAGAACTTTCGATAGTTAGTGGTTCTATAATTGGAAGAGAAAATATAGAAGATTTCCTCAATCATGTTAGTAAGCATGATGACATTAAGGACAAATCCATAGTAGACCTTGCTCCTAATTATGAGATTGCTGCAGCTTCTTTAGTTCACTTATTGGAGGCTATATTTGCTAGTCTTAATCCCATAACGCAGCAAATGTTTCTTAACATTCACAATACTGAGGATGCTGAGAAGAAGGACTTCATCCTAGAAACTTTGCTTAATGAATTTGGTGGTGTTGCTCTAGAAGCTAGAAAAGTCTTTGATCGCTATAAGATGCTAGGCTCTTGTGTAGATGTTATTAGTGTCCTTGAAAAGCTAGAAAAAATCAAAAATATAGAGGATGTAAAGGTAGCAATACCTTGTAAGCTTGTAGCATTGCATGAAGCCTATGAAAAGAATTTTGGTTGGATTATCCCTGAAAACCCCTTTGACGAAAGTAGCCAACCCTAGAGAGTTGAGAGAGGAAATTCTGAAACCTATATAGATAAAATACAATGCGTTGTTGAAAAGACCTCTGCTATTGATCTTAATGCTCCTCCACCTGGGAACACTTGACTACACTTCTTTTTTTTCTGCGCCTAGCTGAAAGGCGTTAAAGAAAACCACTTCTTGGGAGATAACCCATGCTTTATTTTCTTCTGGTTTTCTCTTTTTGTTGAGTCTTGGAAGTTGTTACCTCTGTAGCAACCTCTCCTTATCCTTTTTGTTTGGTTTTTGTGCCAAGGATAGCCTCTAATGGAAGAAGGTACAATTTTGGGGAGTTGCTGTCCCGAGACAGATTCTGTGCTGTTACGAAAACAATTCCTGTGCCCAGCCAGAACGTCAGAAATTACGAAATTCAATTATCATGTGCCCAAGGTTTTTGTATAACTTCCATTAGTTTTGCACTTTTCGATTTGAGCAACAGAAGGTGGTCTAAAAAATTGATCTTTTACCTGTTGTTCTGTTTTGACAGATTTCTGCCATATTTTGCCTCTAGCCTTTCTACCTTTTCTTTCGAGCTCTAATGAAACGAGGACCTCGGGAAGAAGTATCTCCAGTATCTATGCTTTATGTATGAGTTTTATTTGTGTTGGAACTGAACCCAAGTGATCCTTTATTTAGATTTACTAATGCTGCTAATTGAGAATTTTGTGAAGTTTTTTATGAAGGAAGTTTTCATGTGTACGGAAAGAAGAATGATGAGATAAGATGAAGAATGGATAAAAGCTCAATCTTGGGGATGCCCATGTCACCCCAAGACATATTCAAGAAGTACAAGCGTCAAGGCTTGGGGATTCCCAAGGCATCCGCTTCTTCATCAACAAAAATATCAGGTCCTCTTTCAGTACACTATATTTTTATTGCTTCATATGTTATGTGTTATTCTTGGAGCGTCTTTGTTTTGATTTTTATTTTAGTTTAGTTTGCTGTAATACTTGGTTATATCCCAGCTCTTTTGTTTTGGAGAGAGACACGCTCCGTTTTCATTGCCTAGAACACTCTAGTTTCATTCCTATTGCTCTGCGAGTGTTCTCTTTTTGCTAGAACTGCCTTTAGTGTTCGTTTAGTTCAAAACTTTTTAGTTCTTATTTGTAGTTAGGTGTGTTAAACTCTCTGGTGTTTGATGATTAGTACCCTTGTGAGTTGTTAGAAATAAGTTGATTGGTGTTGGATTCGAGAAAAAGGCTCTTTGCCAATAGTGGTACAAAAGGTAGCTTGTGTAGACTTTGTCCTAGACTATTTTAGCTTGTCATGCTCATTATGATTAGTGTTCATTGTTGTAGCATGACTTGTTTCAAATAGTTGAGAGTGCATATTTGGGCCTACTGAATGTTCATGTTTAGCTCTCTGCATGCAATAGCATAGTCTAAGTGGTATTTCTCCTAAGAATGCTCTGTTTGGCTGACTTGGCACATGCTTACACCATGTTATGACTGAATCATAGTCAATCAAGCCTCTATGATCACTTAGCTCCTATGACTTGAAATGGACTTTATGTGTTGGTTAGTAATGCTTTGTCACTCTGCATGATTATGTCCATTATTGCTCTCTTGGTTGGTCACTCTCAGTCCTTTGTTAGCCTTCATTTGTACTGAGTATGAGCTCTACTCGTGCATCCAACTCCCAAAAACCAAAGTTTTGCCAAATGTGTCCACCATAGCTACCTACATGTGGTATTTCACCGCCACTCCAAAGTAAATTACTTGAGTGCTACCTTTAAAACCTTCAAAATATACTCATGTTTTGTGTTCCTGTTTAGCTCATGAGGACGTATCACTTGTTTTACCGTTTCTTTCATGGTTACTTGGCTTCACATCTTGACCAGCATGCATAATGTGCTGGTCCAAAAATCACAAACAGAGCAAGGCAACGGGTGCCCAGCCCAAACTTTCTGAAAAGAAAAGCTTCAAACATATAAACAACCAAAAACTGCTCTGTGCACCATCTTGATGTACTAGAGAACTATCTGGGAGCCGCTCTTGAAGCTGGGTAATTGTGAAAGGGATGGTAACTCACTTGATACCATTCGTTGACATGACATACATACCTCTCAAAACCCAATAAGCTTATTCAAGTAAGCACGTTTTCTTCTTTTATAAATAAAAAGCTCTAGCACATGAGTAATCCCTGCTTCCCTCTGCGAAGGGCCTTTCTTTTACTTTAATGTTGAGTCTCCATCTTCTTGCTTTATGCACCAACTGAAAGAGCATGGTGGTCATTCTTAGTTTAATGTGCAGTGTCCCAAGGTTATTATTAATTACTCATATTGTGCTCTTACATGTTCTTAGGACTATTTGCTTCTAGTCACCAATTATCTTTGAAGGTGTCCTGGCATTTATGTTTTGCCCTCAATATGAAGGACTATCTGATTGCCACTTATGTTATGCTGCTTTTATGTTGAGAGACAAATGTGTTTTCAAGGCTCTTTTATTCCTGGTCTTCTTGTTTGTTTACTTGTTAATGCCTTGACAATGCTTGCTAAGTCTTTTGATAGATTTATATCTTGCATGACTTGTTTAGAAGTTCTTTGATCCTAGCTCACAATGCTTTGCATATGGATGTTTGAGATTGTGACAGCATGTCACCTAAAAAATTATTCTTTTTATCACTTACCTACTCGAGGACGAGCAGGAGTTAAGCTTGGGGATGCTGATACGTTGCAAACGTATGCATAATTTTTGATGCTCCATGCTTGTTTATTGCCAATTACTCTATGTTTTACTTGTGCTTCTTGGTGTTTTTATTTGATTTCCTGTCACTAACATATTGACAAGATGCCAAAGTGCCAGTTCATGTTTTCTGCTGTTTTTGGTTCTAGGAGAGCTGAAAAATAAATATTCTCGGAATTGGAAAAGGAATTTATTTTATGAAGTTTTACACCAAAAGACTCCAGAAGCCAGAAGGGGACACCTGGGGGAGGCCTGGTGGGCCCACATCACCCCCAGGCGCGGGTACCCCTGGTCGCGCCTGGGAAGAGTGTGGCCCACCTGCCCACCTCCGGCTCTGCCCTTTCTCCTATTTATTCACCCCAAGGGAAAAACCCTAGATATAGCGCAAAAGTTCCAGAAAGAAGTCCGTAGCCGCCACCATCGTCTCGGGGAGATCAGAAGCTCTTCCCGGCACTCTGTCGGATGGGAGATCGTCACCGGAGGCCTTCTTCATCACCAAGCCCCCCTCCGGAGTGATGTGTGAGTTGTTCACCATAGGACTGCGGGTCGATGGCAGGAGCTAGATGGTTGTTCTTGAAGGGAATATGCCCTGAGAGGTAATAATAAAGTTGTTATTAAGCTATTCCATGTTTATGATAGTAGTTTATTTTTCATGCTAGAATTGTACTAACAGGAAACGTTGATACATGTGTGATTAATAAACAAACAAGGTTCCTAGTAAAGCCTCTCTTTTATACTAGCTCGTTGTGTAACGGATGATCATAGGTTTCCTGATCATGAACATCATATGTTGTTAACAACGGGGTCATGTCATTAGAAGAATGATGCGATGAACACTCACCCATTATAAGCTAAGTAGCACGATCAAGTCATTAAGTTCAAATTGTTGTAGCAAACAAACAAAGTAACTTTAGTCCTTAGACCATGAGATCGTGTTAATCACTTACACCGGAAGAGTGCTTAAGTGACTTCAAACGTCACACCGTGAAAGGGTGACTATAAAGGTGAAGCTAGGTATTCTGAAAGTGTGAGTAGAGGCAACATGAATCAAGAGTGGGATTTGTCCATCAAGACGACGGAGAGATATACCCTGGGCCCTCTCAGTGATATCACATTAACATCGCTTGCAAGCATGTGACTAGGTCACGGGAATTTTATATCACGGAACGAGTAAAGAGTACTTGTTGGGAACGAGATTGAACAAGGTATAGTGGATACCATTGATCGAATCTCGGACAAGTAAAATATCGCGAGACAAAAGGATTTAGTTACGGCGTTTATGGTTCACGCGATCTGAAGATTAAATCGTTGAATGTGTGGGAGTCAATACGGGTCCCCAGACCCCACTGCCGCTTATTGATCAGAGAGGTGTCTCGATCATGTCCACATTATTCACGAACCGTAGGGTGACACACTTAAGGCAAGAGACGCACTTGAGAAGATACGAGACATTAGAAAAAGATTGAGAACATCCGGAAGTGTTTCAGGGATCGCCGGAATTGTTTCGGGAATTTTCACCAGAAGTGTTTCAGGAAAATACTTAAAATGTCAAGGGGCTTTGTACAAATGTTTGTTAATTAATGAATTAACAAAATTCTATACAAAATGATTAAATTTCGAATTTACACATTTAAAGAAAAGCTTCTTCATTTTTAGTGGAGATTAATGCATGGAAGTGGATTTTAATTAATGGGAGTGGATTTTAATTAATGGGAGTGGATTTTAATTTCCCATGAGTGGAGAGTGAGTGGGAAATGATGAGAGGAAGAGGTGGGGGCACCACCATGGTGGCTGGCCACCCCTTGGGTCGTCCATCCCCTCCTCCTATAAAAGGAGGGGTGGAGCTCCTCTCCAAAACACACCTCATGGCTTGCCCATTTCTCCTCTCCCTCTCCTAGTTGCATACTTTCTCCAAGTTCTCGGGTTTCCGGGCTGGCGTAGCCCTGACAAGTTAGTTTTCTGAGAGCACCACGCCGTTGTGCTGCTCTAGTAGCTCGGAGGATCTTCGACTTCCGCTGCCCTGCTGGGACGGGGGACGGAGGTCGTCATCAAGCCGTACATGTGCCCGATCACGGATGCGCTGCTAGTTTGCGGAGCTTCTTCACGATCTTGAGATCGGCAAGTGAACGACTACATCAACAACGAGAATTGATCTTGTAATGCTTTTGGTCTTCGAGGGTATGTCATTCCAAGACCTTGGCTACTCGTTGCTTACATCTCCTAGATTAAGATCTTGGTTATTCGTTCATACCGTAGGAAAAATTTTGTTTTCTATGCTGCGAACCCATCAGTGGTATCAAAGCCAGGTCTATGCATAGATGTGTTGCACGAGTAGAACACATATGAGTATGTGGACGTATTGATCTTCATTGTTGCTACTTCCTAGTTTAGTTCTTGTTTTTGCGGTATAGCAGCATGCAATCTGGCCCGGACCGACTTTACGCTTTATGCGAGACTGGTCTCGCAACACACGTGGTCTTGCACCACGTATGCGATTTACGGGTGTCAGACTCTTCTACTATAGTGAAAACGGAATTGAACTGGAAGTTGGATAGATTTTTGAAATCTACACGGGGCTCACGGTTATGAACAAGTTCATGGAAGGCGGCCTAAGATTTGATCTTTTTCCGCCAGACACCCCGGAACAGTTAATAAGCAACAAGTAGATCAACGTTGTGGCTTTGCGTAGGTAAGATGTGATCTTTATGCGTTGCCCATAGAAGCCACGTAAAACTTGTAACAATAAATTAGAGGCGTCTAACTTGTTTTTGCAGGGTTTGTGATGTGGTATGGCCATATGGTTGTTTTAATTTCTGTTAGGCATGTGTGCCTATACACCATGCTTTTGCTTTACTTTATTGCTAAGGAGTAGCTATAGTTGTAGTTGCAACAATATGGTGGATACAACCATGGTGGCACTGAAGAACCTAGGTGCCGAGGTGATGGAGATCACGTCGGTGCGTTCAAGATGGAGATCAAGACGCTGTTGACAATGGCTATACCATGTCACATATTTTAACTGCATGTGATGAGTTAATCCTTTTATGCATCTTGTTTTGCTTAGTTCAACGGTAGCATTTTAAGATGATCCCTCTAAAATAATATCAAGTACCGTTCTCCCATTCTTTGCACCGTCATTAGAATTCTCGTCTGAGTCACATCACCCGTGATGAGCGGGTGTGGCGGGCCACGTGACGTATTCGATGGTTGTAAGCCAGATTTACAGACGCAACATTATGATTATACTTGACGAGCCTAGCATGTGCAGACATGGCCTCGGAACACAGAGCTGAAAGGCAAAGCATGAGTCATATGGATGATATGATGATCATATTGATGCTCGCCATTGAACCTGCACCAACTCACGTGATGATCGGACTTGGCGTAGTGAATTTGGTTCATGTAATCACCAGAGATAGCCAGAAGGATGTTGTTTTTGAGTGGGAGTTGGCATAATAATTTTGAATTAGTTTAACTCCATATATCTATCATAAACATAGTGTAAAATATCTTTGCGTGAAAATTTGTAGTATTGGCATCCGTAGTCCACTATGCACTAGGCTTGTTAGTTGAGATCAAAACAGTTTGAAATCTGATAGTTACTCTATGGACTGGTACCATATTGTAAGAAAGTAATTATGTCTAGAAAAGTTTAAAGTCCTATAGCAAACTTTCGGTAAGTCTAAAATTGCTCCATGTGATTTGGAATCTAAAATGAGCAACAATTCTAAATTAGTGTCTAAATTCATTCTTGTCTCCATGAAACTCAATTTCGAACTTGTTTGAGATTTGAGGAGTACCATGGAGCTGAAATTTGTTTTTAGAAATGAACAAGGTATGAGATATGTCTGATATCTAGGAACTTGTTTTAGTTGCAAGTTTGATCAAATTTCAGTGGGAGTACCTAAGCTCATATTGGATGAGTATGTACTAAAGATAGAAGATGCTAGGCATCTCAAAATCCAAATTAGTTTGGCACTGATTCATATCCAATCTAATTAAGCCATGGTAGCTTCGTCATGATAGGATTCATGATGAGATGGATAAGTAGTGTAAGTGAATTTGTTCATTGCACTAAAATACTACTAATAGTGAAATCCATATGAACATTTTTCATATGATGATTAACTTCAACGTAAAATTCCAAAGGGTGATAGCACTTGACTATTCACGCCTAGGATTTCGATCCAATTTGATTGGCACGAGTGTTGATATTGAATGCTTGTTCCACATATAAGAGGAAAACCGAAAGAGGAAATGCAAGAATATTTTGGCAGAAAAGAAAAGACTAGAAAGTCTATTCAGGTGTATATGGTTGATATACATTTATAGATATTTTTCTTATTAGTCACATGTTGTAGTTCTTGAGTATTTGTACTGGATTGGTTGGTATGAACTGTCATACAACTAAATACAAGAATTCACTGGCCTAAGTGACTTACGAGGAATGTGGTATCAATACGCAACGCAGATATGATAATTTGTTATTGTATTCATCGTTGGTATTATACCTAGCACTTGAGATTTATACTAAGAACTTAATAAATTTGTTATTTTGTTCTGGTCTAAACAAAACAAGTAGTTGTTCGAATTTTGACCATGATCCATAGAAGATGGATAAGTTGTTACAAATCTTGTTGGTAAAACTTATGTCTATAATACTGATGCTAAACGCCCGTAAGGCTAATGATTTGAATTCCACCTAATCATGGAACCGCCATTTTAAGTCATATTAGAAAGAATTACATGAAGAAACTAAATGTTGTTGAATTTCGGAGTCACTCGATTTTGAATCATTTGACGGTAGCAACACCTTCTAAAAGGAAAATGACTTGAACTTCGTTTGAGAGGCCTAAGATTGAACGAACGGCTATACATGTTGGAAATTATACATAATTGATGTATGTGATCCATTGGGTGTAGCCATGAGTGGTAGATTCATCTACTTCGTCGATGAGTTGAATAGTATATTCGGATATACCTATTTAATGAGAAAGAAGTCTGAAACATTTGAATATGTTCAAAGAATTTCAGCATGACGTAGAAAATCATTGTAACTATAAATATCTATGATGAGTTCATAGAAGGGATTATTTGAGTTACAAGTTTAGCACAAAACATCTGAGTGTTGTGGAATTTATTCTACAACTTATGCCTCCCAAAACACCACAGGAGTGTGGAATGTTTGAGAGACATAATCGAACCATGTTTGACATTGGAAGATCAATGATGTAAATTAAAATGAAATGCCATTATATTTTTGAGTACTATGCTTTAGAGACTACCGCTTTTACACTTAAAAGAGTACCATCATACACTACTAGAGAAAACGCTACACGGGTAAATGAGGGCTTGAGGCGCATTCTCCAGAAATGCGCCTCCTGTATATTAGACGAGGCGCATGTCCAAAATGCGCCTCGGGTAAAGCAGGTATAGGAGGCGCATGTCCAAAATGCGCCTCGGGTAAGGCAGGTATAGGAGGCGCATATGTCCAAAATGCGCCTCGTATATTCCATGTGGGTGCCACCCCCTCCCGGCCCTAGGTTACGCGAGGCGCATATGGCATATGCGCCTCCTATACCTGTATATATGAGGCGCATTTCAAAACGAGCCTCGCATAACCTGCATGCGCCTCCTATATGCACGTTATGCGAGGCTCGTTTTGAAATGCGCCTCCTATAATGCCTCTCAATCCTACCCCCCCCCTAGAAAAAAGATAAAAACTTTAAAATCCGAAATCCTTCGACATGCCCGTACCTAATACAACATAGCAATGGTGAAAATTTTAAAATTTGAATTTTGACTTTTTTCCAAAAAAGTAGTTTGGAAATTTCAAACGGCTATAACTTTTGCGTACGAACTCAGAATTTCTTTTTGTAATATATGAAAATTTATCAGCTTGAGATTTCCAATGTCCCGGCAACCACTTACGGTCGTTTAGAATTTTTTTTAGATTTTTTAAAAAATAAAGGGAAATATGAAAGCAGGATGATTTTATGTTTTGATAGGAAAATTTGACTTTTTTTGAAATATTTGACTTCCCTATGTTGTTTCTTTGATGTTTTAATTGTTTTCAACTTTTTATATTTTTTTGAAATTTTTCATTTTTTTTTATTTTTTGTTTCAAAAAAAATATCAACAGATTTGCTTGATTCCTAGCATATTCTTGTTCTAGAGAAGGAGATTTTTTCACATTGCAAATCTGAAAACATGTTTAACACACCAGGATGTGGTTGTCATCCAATTGCTTTGACTAGCAAAAAAGCCCGTGCGTTGCAACGGGAGAAAAAACTACCACATGCTCTTAATTTACAAAAAATGATCGATAATGTGAGAATTTGTAGTTATGGCCCAAATAAAGATGGTCTTAACCTATAAAAGTGTAGTTTAAGATTCTATAGGTGTTCTATTTCAACACAGCTTGCATGTAGATTTAATCCATACAAAGAAACGGGCAAGTGATCATGCATTTATTCATGTCATGTTCGGAATGGGGTGTTGTTAAGGGTGAGTAAAGAAAAAGGACAAAAACAAACGATCTTGTGGTGCGCGTAGTCCAACAGGCCGACCCCAGTTCAGGCGGCGGAGGACGATGCAGCACTGTGGCTCGTCTTGATCTGGCTAGAACTCGCCGCCTACAGGGAGGAGCGGCTCAACAAAGGTTGTGGTGCGCATCGTCCAACAGGCCGATGGTGGCGCGCCGGTAGGCTACTGGTTCATTTGCTGATGTTGGCACCGCACCTACCGAGAAAAGGTAGGGGGAGGAAAGAGGATCGTACAGTCGCCGAGGATGGTAAACGACGCGACAGGCTGATGGCCAGAAGCGAGGAAGAGTTGATGTGGCGATTAACATTGCAGCCTAGATAGTATATTTTAAATTGTTAACAGGTAAAATAACATTATATTCAGATTCTACATATTTTTCTAATCAGATTTCATATATAACATGTTAAATTTGGAGTTACGGTTTAGAAGATACGAGTATTTCAAAAAACATTTGATATGTACTGCGGGTTTAATGTCAGAAATATTAGGGGGTTTTCTATAAAATAGCAAAACGGACTAAGAATACCTATTTCTTTTACGGAAATGTTAACACCCACACGTGTGGGCATTCACCACCCCGACCACACGCAAGCATCACCGTTGGTAGCTCTGTGCACGAATCTTGGAACAAACCGGGCGGTTTTTTGCGCCACGTAGGACGAGGCACGTGTGCGGTGTGCGAGTAGGTTCGCCCGCACGTTGGTTGCCACCCCGCGGTCAGCGGTTGCCATCGGAGTCGTGCGGTGGAACTGCAATGCGCCCGCACGCCATGCTTCGACCGCGGTTGACGTCAAACACGTCGCACGCCTCTGCCCCCTCTCCCTCACGCTTCCATTTACTCACCCGCACCGCAGTTACTGGAAGAACCCACTCGCATTTCAAACCATCGAAGGAGAAGGCGAGGGGAGAAGGCGACGGCGGAGGCGGAAGAATCGAAGGTGTTCGGGACCGTCGGTGGTGCTCGCCGGAACGGAGCGGCTTCGCCGGAGCGCCTGCGGGTTGAAGGTACTGCTCGCTACAACCCTCGCAATGCCTTCCTGTATTTCCTCCCCTTCCCTCCCTGTTCGATTCCTCGATCGAGATTCGTAGAGATTCAGGCGATTCGTCGATGCGTCGGCGTTCCCGCCGGCGCCGAAGTCGTCTGCTAGCCGTTTTTGGTTGCACTAGTCAGTTTCATCGCGGCCGCGGCGGCGGCATCTTCGGCGTGGTTCTGCCTGTTCGGAGGCACGCACTAGTCTTGCCTATGGATTGAGCAGGTGTCTCCCGGGTTGTTTTTGATGCGCGTTGGTTCGATTTTGTGTTTACAGTCAGTTCGTGGGAGAATTTTGAGGGTGAATTTGAAGTCGAGGTAGTTGCCATTGAACCCTAGATCTAGTTAGTTGGGTTTTGAAAATGCAGTATGAGGCGAACTTGATAGTTACATTAACTATCATGTTTGTGCGCCCACTAACTCCCTGAACAAATTTGATAGTTGCCACAAACGTGTTTCCCCTTGCGGCAACAAATTACTGAAATGACTGTGTTAGTTGCCACATTTAAGCTTTCGCACATGGCAACTATTTTCATTCAATGACTGTGATAGTTGCCACACACATGCTCTTCCATGTGGCAACTAAATTTGCTGAAGTACTGTGATAGTTGCCACACACACGCTCTTTTTTCGTGTGGCAACTAAAATTGCTGAATTACTGTGATAGGTGCCACAATCATGCTATTTTCATTGCGGCTAGTGTTTTTCCGAATGATATGTGATAGTAACCACACTGTGATAGTTGCCACAATCGGTAGTCAATGTACATTCAGGAGCCAACTGCACTAGATGGCAACTACTGTGCACATAAAGTGTGCTTGTTGCCACCTGGATAGTATATTCATGTGGCAAATAGAGTGTGAACACACTGTCTGTTGCCATTCTGCATATAAGACAGTGTGGCAAATTGGCTGCATAATGTGGCAACCGAATTTGCATATCAAATGTATCAGATGCCATACATAAGCTTTGCATGTGGCAAGTTTTTGCTGACCTCTTTGCATTTACATTTCCACCATGACAATTTGGTCTGTTCCCATCTCAGCAGAATGGCTCGTGGCGATCGTCAAAACGACGATGATGATTTCATGGATCCACCACAGCGTAATCGGGCAACTGGGCGGAGAAAAGAGGGTGATGAGGTAAATGTTCACACATCCCTCCTTCCTCCTGCTGTATGTTAATGGTTGACACCTTGAGCTTGCAGTCGTCTGACACGAACTAAAATTTCTTGACATTGCAAAACGCGGCAACAACTGATCTCTTTTTTACAAAAACATGGCAACAACTGATCACTTTATGTCTGTTTTTTGCAGAAGAAGAAACGTATTCGCAACAGAGCCTCCAAAGAACGACTGACTGCGTTGACTGACAAATTCAGCGACGATCATAAGGGGGCTGCTGCTGAGATGATATGCAGTCTATGATGGTTGTCCGGTGCACGAACCTTGTCAACCCTGTATGCGATTGGCTTGGTGAGATCTACGACCCCGCCTCCAGGGAATTCGTGATTCCGGGACGTGGAAGACTACCGCTGAACGAGGAATCTGTGTTCTGCACTTTGGGTGTGCCTCGTGGACATATCAAAGTCCCGTACGAGGTCAACAATGAGATTGAGGAAGCACTATTCCCCCATTTGTTTCCTGGGTTGGAATCCATGCCGAACACGTCTGCAGTGGCAGATTCGCTGGAGGCCATGACGACGCATGGAGATGTTTTCAAGATGAAGCTACTCATGTACCTCATCTCAGCCGTTTTCGCACCGACCACTTCTCTTCGCCCAAGCAACAAATGCTTCCCCATCCCGATGAATGATCTATCTTTACTACATTATTTTTCCTTTCAATTTTTGGCTCCGATGTCATGTGCAAGCTAGTCACTGCCAATGTTTTTTGATGTTTTTTCCATTGGATTTCTGACGTGGCAACTCGTTGTCCTGAATTTTGTGCGGTGCAGGCGAAACTGAAAGATGTGAAGAACATGAATTGGTGTAAGTTCATTGCCGACTTCCTGCATGATGCATTCGCAAGCAAGGTGTACCAGAAGGGTTGTCGACTACATTTAATGGTATTTTTTACCGGTCCTTTTTGTGAACACTCTTTTTAACACCTTCTTATTCATGCATGGCAACCTGATCATAACAAGATGGCAACTGCCATGTTGATTATGTGGCAACTGCCATCATGACAATATGGCAACTGCCATCATACTATGATGGCAACTGCCATCATGACAATATGGCAACTGCCATCATACTATGATGGCAACTGCCATCACACTATGATGGCAACTAGCACATATATATGGCAACTTCTTCTTCTTTCTCTTTTTCATGCACTTCAACTTGATGATCGTAGGAACATATATTATCCTATTTTTTTCGCAAAATACCATGATCGCAACTGAAGTTTCTTTCTTTTTAAAATTGTTGTACATCAGCTCATGTACATCGACTGCCTTGATCTGTCCACCGTGGATTTCACTCGGACAGGAGGCCCGCCGCCTACGCACAAGTTTGTTGTTTCTGCGTGGACTATCGATGCTGTCAAGGCTGTGCTTGCTGCAGACAGGGTAAATGATACCAAATATGGAAAACTGCAGGTTAGTTCTGCTTTTTTGCAACACATGAACTGCTAGTCAGTGTTCATCATTCTCTCTCTTATATCGTAGCTATTTTTTTTGTTCTCTCCAGCTAATGGCCAAGCATGCTATAGACTACAACGTGTTTGGGGGGCCTCAAAACTTTGGAAAGTGGATGGACGTGCACTCAGCTCCATCTTGCCCTGCAGAGGTAATCAAAAGATCTACATCTATGGTTTGCTGTGGAGTATTTTCTGATGTCGTGCAAGTGATTGCAATACGGGGTGGTCTTTGTTTCGTGTACAGGCGAGGGCACCTGTTGAGCAGCTAATAGGGCAGTCTGCATCTGGAATGACCGGCTTGCTCGGGAAGTTGGTTGAGGGGTGGACGTCCGTCAGTGGCTCTGACAGCGACGCGGTTGCGAGGCAATTCACTTCATTTGTCCCAGAACGTACACACCGGCCAACCGGTTGCCGTGGCCGGTATGACTACAACAGTTCCCAGGAGCCTGCTGACACACAAGATGAACTAGGTGGAGACGCTGGTCTCAGCAAGGATGACGACGATGTCATGGATAATGTGCAAGAGTACACCGATGATGATGAACATGCTGAAGTTCGCGCAGGTGGTAACAAGGGCAAGGATGCAACAGATGTCCCCCAACCGAATAAAGTCAAACAACACACGGCTGTGAGAGGCGAGGGGGTTTTGCCATCAAAGAGGGGGATGGCTCCAGAGGGTGTTGGGCAGGGTTCTGCTGGCAAGAGGTCTAGGACCGACCCTGTAGCTGCCAGGAAGAGGTTCGACTTTCATCTTAGTTTTTTGCTTTGTCTATTTTCTTCGAACAGACTCATCCTCTTTCTTGCACTTGTGTTCTGTTAAACGCGGCAATGAGATTGCTGACTGACAATTGCCACCTTTTTTTCCCTCCATCTCATACGTGCAGCGAGCCGACAGCTGGTGGACGAGCAGTTACGAAGAAACAGGCGCCAACGCCAACCCGTGTTTCTGCTCGGTTGAACAAAGGTGCCCCCATTGCCGGTGACACCACTTCCACCAGGACATCTCCTCGCACGACGACAACCAACACCGGGGATCCTGTCGTGGTGCCAGACCTGAGGAAGGCAGTCAGGAAGTAGGTTTTTTCATCCGCTTTCATTGACATAGCGCTATATTTTCTTAATTTTCCAATGCATTCGTTTAGCTTGTCACATTGTCTTCTGTCATCGCCCCCCCACATGGCAACCGCTGTTTTACCAAATGGTTCTTTGTTTCCTTTCTAAGCGTGTGGCAACTCCTATTTTGTTTTTCACATGGCAAGTGGAATGTAGGCCAAATGGTAACTTTAATGTACCTAATGGCAACTGCCATCTTTTTACCGTTGGCTTGTGAGCTCATCCCACCCCTAGGTTTGAAATTGCATTCATGGCAGATCGGACATTTTTATCATTATTCAAGGTTGCTAACATGGCAACTGCTAATTATGACACATGGCAACTCACGTTCCCCTTACATGGCAACTACCAGCTTTTCCACCTGTTTTACATTTTTTTTAAGATTTCTACCAAGGAAAACATAATTTTGTTTCATTTTTAAATACCTTTTTCATGTGCTTCGTTTTTTTTGCAGGGTGAAGAAGACTACTATGCGTGGGTCCAAGCATATCAGTAAGGACCCGCTCGAACGCCTGCATTCAAAGTTCTCAACAGGGGGCAACTCAGATGTACATGAGGCACCAGGCGACAATACTGCTGCTGCACCGTTGACCGCTCCCACCAACTCTGATGCAAGTGACCGACCATCTCCGCCGGCTGCAGATGTGCAGGCTAGAACAACAGGCATCCGTACATCGGGGAGTGACGAGTCGGTATCTGCCAGGACAGCTGAAATACTGCCAACTCTTCTGGCAATGAAGGATGCTGCTGTGAGCCATGCCACCCCATCAGCAAGCGTTGAAGTGGACGCTCCCGAGAAGAACCTAGGCAAGGAAGATTCCCACTCATTTGACACTGATTCCAAGCGCGTGCGCGGTGGCACTCCTGTGTCCACGACAAAAGCGGTCGAGGCAGCAGTTCACAAGGACATGCCATCTACAGGTGAGAGTCCTGGCACAACAGCTCCAGCTCCTGACGGTGCAGATACTGCTAAGGCAACTGTTTCGCGTGCTGGTCTACCACCTAGGCGTCGTAGCCCCCGCAAGCAACCAACAGACATACCGAACGCACCGGCAGTAGCCAGGAGCAGGAGAGACGAGTCTGGTTTTGTTCCTGCGTCCACATTGTTCCCGCCACCTGCCAAAAGCAATGTGACGGAGAAACCGGAAGACCGGAGCACAACTGATGCAGGTGTCAAGCCGGGCACGAGCGACGCAGGTGAACACCCGGAGCAGACTGCGCCTTTACTCGCAGTGGAAATCCCCAGCATAAATCTGCGCACTTCCAGGCTCCCAGTCAATGTCGGTGTCCCCTACAGCCCAAACAAGAAGATTGTCATGAAAGCTGCGGCTGATAGCGCTGACAACACGCCCCGCCCTGCAAATAAGGCCGATCATTCTATAGCGGCCGATTCAGATATGTTTGTTGATCTTTCACCCTTGGATTCTGCCCCGCAAGTCGTTCGTGGTCCGGCCAGTAGGAATGAGAGGCACCCAATGGCCTTTACCCCACCGAGCTTCAGCCTTGGCATCAGTCAAGATCAACCGGTGGTGCAAGATCCTATGCCAGTTGCCTTTGCTTTCCCAGGAGGCATGCCTACAATGATGGCGCAGCCAATGGTCGAGGGCAGGAAGGCTGTCAAGTTCGCAGAGCCGATTATGCAAGGTACACTTGCCATGCCCTTATGATCTTTCTTGTATACATCTTTTCTAGTTTGACTTTTGTCCCAAACATATTTTTTCGGGGGTTCTCACTTGTGATGGCAACTGACATGTGATGGCATGGCAACTGGATTTGATGCACCATGTCACCTACATTCTGTTTTTGCTGCCATGCTGCATTTGACATTTGGGCAACCACGTGGCAACTGAAGTTGATTCAACATGGCAACTGTAGTTGCTGTCACATGGCAAACACAGTGCATCACACATGGCAACTGATCTGCCACACCATGTAACCTGGACTTTTTGTTTCCATGTTGCATTTTTTCACACGGCAATCACATGGCAAGTGGAGTTGACACAACATGGCAACTGTAGTTGCTGTGACATGGCAACTACAGTCCAACTAGGTGGCAACTATAGTGCAACTACATGGCAATTGTAGTTGCTATGACATGGCCACTGTAGTTAACCACACATGGCAACTGCTCCACTTTTTGTACCCACATCTCACATCATGCACCCTATCTTCTCACAAACCATCTGTTTTTGATTTCCTAGGTATCGTAAGCCATTTTTTTTATCATTGTAGCCACCCCTGAGGAGATTTCACCGTCCCTTGACGAAACTTGCCGCATGATTGAGGAGGCAGCGTTGTAGAGGAGGTCATCACGAGGGCAAGGGCAATCAAGTTCCAACGTGGCTGCAGAAACGGTATCTGAGGAGACCATTAGGAGTGCCACTCCTGGTTCTGTGAGGCAGCAGAGGGTAGTGCACCCACCTCCCGCAGAAGACTACGAGCCCGAATTCAGGGCCACTAAAGAACAGACCCAGTTGTACGATATCGTCAAGCGGTTTGGAAATGCGAGGTCCAGCGGCAAGCACATGAAGGAGCTGAAAGCGTAAACGACCACACCCCATAATATCTCATTTTTGCTTTGCTCCTTTTTTACCATTCACCTCCTCCGTACTTTCTATGTTACATTGTTTTAGTTCTTTCATAATTTTTTTTACTTAGTAGGCATGATTCTTCCATGTTATATTGTTTTCATACAGCTCATGTTTGGACAGAACCAAAGTCATTCAATGCGGAGCGACGTACGTCGACCTTGGTGATCTTGCTGAGTCCGTGAGGCCAAACGGCAAAATGTCGACGAATGTAGTTGCATGCGGGATTGACTACATCAACGACCACACCGATGTGTGCGCCGACAAGACAATCATGCATTACAGTGTGACCTGCAAAATATGGGATGGTGACTTCCACCACAAAATCCTGAGGAAGAACTTTGCCCAACACGGTGATTTCAAGCTCACACTGAAGAAATATATGAGTACTCCTTCACTGTCTGCACTATTTTTTCACAAGGTGTGCTTTTTTGCCATCATCTGCACTTGTGTTTACGTGGCAGCTGTTTTCATGTGGCAACAGCTGCCGCGCACACTGACTTATTGATTTTTGCATCCCGCGCAAACTATGTGGCAACTTGACAGTAAAATACATGGCATACTTTTGTTCACACATGGACGGCAACTTTCTTTCAACTACCCCCACCCATAACCAGATATTTTCTACGTGATTCTAATTTTTTTGTCCCTCTGCTGTTCTTTACGTGAACACTGCTTCTCATTTTCCTCACTTTTTAAATGCAGGTCATGTTCCCCATGTTCCAGGAGCTTGCACCACATGACCCACACGACAAGTGTGGTCACCACTATGTGATCTGTCTTGACCTGAAGAACCAACGTGTTGAGGTGCTTGATTCAATCCGTTCGGAAGATGATGCAGACCTCACCACGCATGCTGAATTCTTCATTAAGAACCTCAAAGAGACATGGCACCGTCACTACGAACACTTAAAGGTCCAGATCAGGCATTTCCCGACTGAGTATGTGGCGACTGCGAAGCAAGGGAACACGTAATTTCTTCCTCCCTTTTCATCTGCCATTTACATCAATCCAATCCCTATTTTGTTTGTCAGATCTGAAATTGAAGTCTATCTTTTGTTACATCTGTCCTCTTTGCGTGGTCACGTGGCTCTTTTCCTCGTGCAGGACGGACTGTGGCTTTCACGCGCTGGAGTACCTTGCAAAGTGGGAAGGCAGAATTGTCCCCGCTATCACAGCTGCAACGGTCATTGAGCTCCGGAAAATCCACACATGGAACTGGTTGACGAATGACGATTTCAACAAGCGGTCCGGAGCACGCGAGTTTGTGGAGGAAGCTGTCAAGAAAGTCATCAAGAAGTACAAGTGATCACGTGGCGTTACAGACCGGACGCATACCTTACATTCTATTGCCGAGGAATGTAAGGTATTATCTCCTTTGTTTCTCGTTGAAAACTACGTTTGTGTGCTATGTTGTGACTACAACCCCGCGTAGGCTACTATGTAGTGGTGGTGTGTGAGCGACATTTGAATAGTTTATGTAATATACGTGTGGACGTGAACCTATTTTAGGCGTTATTATTACAATGGTTTCATCGTTTCTAGCAACGGTTTGATGCTTCGAACGCGTCTACGATGTTTTAAAAACGATGGCAAATGTAGTTCATCAGACATGGTAGTGGAAGTCATCATCGTTTTACATTTTTGGCTGTTTTGCTTCTTCATTTTCATCGCTAACTGCACCGGCTAGCATGGGTAGGTTGATCATGCAGCCACAACATTTTGCTGAGGTTTATGCACGTTACGCTGTTTTCCAACTTGTTTCCCATACATTGCACACAACACACTACGTGTCCGTAAACCGCGTCGTATTGTCATGGGAATATATGCCATGCAGAGTCATCAGGAATACCATGGCATATTTTCAGTACAGCTAACATGGCAGATACAGTACAAACAACATGGCAGGTCCAGCATAATTAACATGGCAGATACAGCACAACTAAGATGGCAGATCCAGTACAATTAAAATGGCAGATCCACTACAACTAGCATGGCATATTCAGTATAAAATAGCCTGGCATATTTAGTATAAAATAACATGGCATGTTTAGTATAAAATAGCATGGCAGACTAACTACACATAACATGGCAGATTAACTACACATAACATGGCAGATTAAGTACCCATAACATGGCAACTGCATTTATCCATTCAATGAATTTTTCCTTCCACTTCTGATGCCCCTCAGGAGTCATTCTCCCAATTGTTTTAAAAAAGAATTCTCATCATCTAGGGTACAAAACAAAATGTCCACAAGGACCATGCCACATCGCCCCAATTTTTGCTCATGGATTGCCCGCCCCTTTCTTCGTTTTCTTGTGTTTTGCTTGGATCTCCAATCCCGACTTGTACCTTATCTCTCTTGGACGACCCTTTGTGATGGAACGGGGTGGGTTCCTGACCTGGGTCTGTGTGCTTGCTGTTCCAAATCCTATCTCCGAGTTTTCAGACGATGGCCCCGTGGATGAAGGCACGCTTGATGTGCGGGGGAACCGGTGTAAGGCTTCCTCGGCTTTCCTCTTCTTGATCTCATCAAGCTCTCTTTTCAGTGCCTTCCTGTGTTTTTCTGCGACTCTCGCTGTCTCATCACTCTTGCACGCTTCATCAATTAGCTCTGCATAGTTCTTTGTCAGCACAACGTGCCTCACGGCTTTCATGGTTGACTCTGGTCTCTCGTCATGCACAGCCAGAACTGCGTGTGTTGTCTGCGGCACCAACGCGTCGTCAGCGTCCCAAGTCCATCGCCGCCTTATGAAATGGCGGGGCATCCGTGTCACAGCGTTCATGTCCATTACTTTTAGTGTGTGACAGCACACAATGCCGTCCCGTTCGAACTTGCAGCATTGGCAGTAGAACTCGCCTTCGCCTATCGAGGTTGTGACAAAGTAGTTCCTTCCTTTGTCCGGGTCTTCAGGTTCTGAATCTGACATGCCCAAAATAGAACACACCTTGAATGTACGTTCGTCCACCTGGAAAGCCGTGAACATGCTGGCACGCTTTATTTCTTCCTGGAATCTGCAAATTTTGTGTGTTTTCTGTTAAACTATCGCGCACTCTTTTTATTGCACCCCCTTATGTTGTCATGGAAATAGAAACACATTTTGTTTGAACATGGCAAACATAATTCATTGAACAAGGCAACTATAGTACGTTGACATGGCAAATGCAGTCCGCCATACATGGCAAATGCAGTACACTAGACATGGCAAATACAGTACACTAGACATGGCAAATGCAGTACATTTTCAACGTGGCATCGTCATTTTTCCACAACAGCATTCCCCAATGGAAGCACATTGCATAAAACATGGTAAATGCCCTTTTATTTAAACATGGCATCTACAGTTGAGTAAACATGGCAACTGCATTTCTACAAACATGGCAGATGCATCTTATTAAACATGGCAACTGCATTTTACTAAACATGGCAACTACAGTTGAGTGAACATGGCAACTGCATTTTAGCAAACATGGCAGTTGCATTTTCAGTAAACATGGCAATTGCATTTCAGTAGATATGGCAACAACATAACATTTTTCAGTTGATATTGGCATTTTGCATACCAACATGCCCACTGGAAGTACAATCCATTTAACATGGCAACTGCATTTCATTGAACATGGAAACTGCATCCGGGTAAGTATGGCAAACCGAATTTCCATTAAACATGACAACTGCAGCTGAGTAAGCATGGCAAACAGTACTTTATTAAACATGGCAACTGCAAAATCATGGCAACTGCATTGCACTCTATAAGGCACATACTGATTTGGTGCTTTTTCTCGCAAATAAGACTGTAACGCAACTGACTTACTTGTTAAATATCTTGTTGGTGTATATCTTGCTCATTTGCCTCTCCATCGGTAAGTACGTTAGCAATTTTGGCTGCTTTAGCGCGGTGTTCGCTTCTTGCTGTAGCTCAGATCCTAGAATTTTTTGTTGCAAAGCTGTGTACTGCTTGGCAAACTGTAGCAATGAGTTGCCAGGGCTGACGTACCGCTTCAAAACAGCATTGAACCCCTCGCTGCGTTGTGTATCTGCAAAAAGGGGAAGAAGCACTGCATGAAGTAGGCCGGCACCCAGTACATTCGCTTCTCCCACAGGCTAACAAGAGTCTCGTTGTCTTGGACTTGATGTGTTTCAGTCATGGCCATCCAGCTCCTTTCAAACTCCTCCACCGTCAAGCTGTGGTCCACGCACAGCTCGAATTCCTTGTGTAGATCTGGACGGTCAGCAAAGAACGGTCCTAGCGTCTCCTCAGCCTTCCTTATAATGTGCCACCTACAGTGCCTGTGCAATGCCAACGGAAAGACCTGCTCTATGCCTGCACGCATGCTGAAATACTGGTCCGTTATTATGTTCATCAGAGCAAGTCCATCCATGCACTCCAAGAAGGTCTTGAATAGCCAAACGTACCCATCCGTGTCTTCGTTCCGGACGAGCCCGCAGCCGAACTGCAACGACTGATTGTGGTTATTTATTCCTATGAACGGAGCGCATGGCATCTTGTACATATTGGTGAGGTACGTCGCGTCGAATGAAATGCAATCTCGGAAATGTTTGTAGGCTCTCCTTGCAGCACCATCCACCCAATACATGTTCCTGACATGGTCCTCATCGTCCAACCTTATCCTGTAGAAGAAATCTGGATCTTCCTTGGCTTTCTCATCGAAGTAGGCAATTGTGGCCTCTATGTCTGCCAACTTGCTCTCTCTACGGTACCTGGCCTGTAGGTTTGTGACGTCAGCTGGTATGTACGGCATGCTACTCAGAGTCCCCTTTTGTTGTGGATGAGAGATAGTATCTGCACCATTCTTGATGGACCGACGTTACAATCATGTAGCAGCTTTACGAATTGCCTTTCGACGGGGGTGAACCCTCTGTGGGTGGTCACAAATTTCACCAGGTCGAACTTCTTTATGAGTTGGTGGTTGTGCTCGTCAAAATATTCATTGACCACCCACTGTGCTCCATCTACGTTTAGCTTACACCGGACAGGGCACTCAGTCTTGAGAATGATACCTCTCTTTCGTTCCGGAACGACAGGCGCATCGCCTTTCCCCTTCTTGTTCCTCCGTGCCTTGTGGCACCTCATCTCACCTCTGCTGTACTCGTTAGTTTTCTTAATTTTCCTATGGTACTCGGTGTTGACCGCAAATCCATGGAACTTTGCATATGTCTGGTAGTATTCCTTTGCTGCTTCGAACAATTCAAATCTCTGCCCAATGTACGGTGGCTGAGGTACCACGATCTCTGATTGCCCACCATCTTCATCCCCTTGTGCGTCGTCGTCAGTTTCATCATTCACTTCAGTATCGGCGGCAGTCCCATCTACCTGAGTGTTGCCAGTGCTTGTGTTCAAAGGGGTGCTTGCCGGCATTGCTGGAATGATTGCCATTCCCGACTCTGACTCGAAATTGTTTGCGGCATGATTGTCTGCTGGCTGGTGGAACGCGTCTTCCGTGCGCTCAGAGCTTCCCGCAGTAGATGTTCCTGCGCCGCTGTGCATTGTAGTTGTAGGTTCTGTAATAGGAAAAAACAGGTACGAGAGTAGGATTTTTGTGTTGGATAACATGTGTATCGCAACGGATCACACCATCTTCGAGTGATTTGGCATGACATCATTTCAGACAGCAAGCCGTGAGTCTGTGCGTGGACATTTATGGCAGCTGTAGTTGTCCAGTCATGGCAGCTACTATTCAACAAACACGGCAACCATTGTTTTGCCTACAAATAACTACAAATAGCAAATGTAGCGCTGTTTTTTGTGGTTCAGATTTTTCCTTTTACCATGTTGTGCTGTATTTAACCATCTTGTGTGGTCTGTGACACCATAATGACGTGCTCCACCTGCAATTTGTGAAGCTTGCCAGGAGACGTTTGCCGGGTCACCGCTAGCGTAATAACCTGTAAGCATAGTAGTGGTTGGTCAATTCGTGGCAAATGCAGTTCGTGCTAGCACGGCAACTGCAGTTGCCCCTTATGTGGCAACCGCAGTTTTGCTTGCATGGCAACTGAAGTTGCATCGGTATGGCAACCACAGTAGTTCCTAGATGGCAATTGAAGTTGCCATGACATGGCAACTGCAGCTGTTCCTCCATGGCAACTGTAGGTGTGCAGGGATGGCAACAACAGTTGTCCACGGACGACAAGTGTAGTTTTTAATCCATGGCAATTGTAGATGTCCAGTCATGGCAATTTGTAGTTGTCAACTATGCTCCTTGTGCTAACTGAGCATCCGCAACTTCACTATTTTTATGGACTCACCTGTGTATGACGTCGATGGCAGGTACATGGGTGCTGCCTGATGCCACGTGCTGCATGAAGGCTCTGCATTTTTCACCCGTGATAACTCGTGAGTCCTTTTGCCATCTTTTTTTCATGTTCATTTTTCATGGCCACAACAGTATGTGCTCTTTTTTCGTTTTGCATTACCTTGATTAGCCATACTAGCTAGTTGAAGTTGGTTGCCCGTACATTTGTTAGCGTTAGCGCCTTGTGACTGAACTTGCCACGGGGGCCCCCTAAGAGTGTTCTGGTCATAAGAACCTGCAAAAAAATGACAGTGCACGACATAAGTAGAATGGCATATTCATCGTCGCGAAGATGGCAACTGTTCTCTTCATTGTTTAGCACGCATCATACCTACGCCTGCATACTGTTCTAGTAGCGGTAGCAACGGCCCCGCAGAGATGAGCTGACTGTACTCTGATGCATCCAAAGGGGGCGTTTCTGGCCTTTGAGAACCCCAAGCATCAGCGCCATCTTCGTGATTCATTCTTTCCGTGTCTCGCTTCTTTCCGATGTGTTCTCAATCACTGGATGAACAAGAAGGCATCAACAATCCACAAAAAATTTATCATTGTGCTGCTTGCATGTAGAAGTTAACACGTCAGTGTTATCACATTTTCATGCGTAGGCAACCAACATATCATGGCTAGTAGGACATGCACATCCACTATCTTTTCTAAAATCTGGGTGCTAGCTATCCGTTTGATTCGACAGCATCAGCCTCTACAATAGGATGGCAAGCAATAAGTTGACATGGTGGCAGTTGACGACAATGATAGGTGGCAATTGACGTTAGACACCAATGGCAATTAATTTTCACACCCCCCATTATTCCAAATTTCTCAAATTTCTCTCCCTTTTTTGGATTCCTACACATCCATTCATTTACCAACTACGTGCATCAATCTACTGAGAACTTACGGTTATCTCTAGCGTATTACATGGCAGATCTAGTGCATTCTGCTTGGCAACTGTTAAGACACACAACTTATGTAGTGTTTTACCCCTGTAGGATGGATCTAGTTGCCAACTTCGTCGGTAATTTTGCAATTTTCTGCCCAGAAGAAGGATGAGAAGCAGTAGGGAGATCGGGAGATTCACCTGATTTTAGCTGGTCGTCTTTGGAGGGCGTTGTTGGAGTGGGGGTGGGGTGGGATGGGGTGGGGGAGATAAGGGGTGTGGTTTGCGGTGGGAGCGCCCTATGGATCTGCCCTGGTTGCCATGGCAACCAGAGATGGCCGGCGACGGAGGTCGGGGTTCGACAGGCGGGGGACGAGGGCGGCAGACGAGAGAGGGGACGGATCGGGGGCCGGGAACGGCTGGGTCGTGCGGGCAGCGGGTCGTCTGGCCCGGACGAGGCAGTGCGGGCGGGGTTGCCACACAGCGGACGTGCGGGCAGCGCGTTTGTGCGCGCGGACGGGGTCGTGCGGGCCGGTTCCCGTCCATGCCACACTAGGCGTGCGGGCGGGTTCCCGTCCACGCCACACGTGTGGCAGTTAGCACGACCCTTCTTTTATTAGAAGGTATAGATAATCATGTTTGGATTTTTCTTTTAGCGTCAGTAGTCCGGAGTAGCCGAAGATTTAGACGCGATCATGCATGCATAGAAGGATCAGAATCAAAAAGCTTGCTACGAGCACATTTCACCAACTAAAACAACAGCTGCATGTACGCGATTAATCAAGCTTCACCTAATCCCATGCAAAGCATGCCCGTCTGCGTCACTTGACCCATGCACTGTCGCGTCAGGCAAATTCCACACCACACAGACACAGATGGTTCCAAAACACAACTTTTTTCCACATATACATACTCTCGCACAGTGGCGGAGCTTGAGCTGAAATCATGGGGGGGGCCATGGGTTGGGGGGGCAAACATAATTTCTTTTGAATGATTTTTGGTGGATAAATAGGCCTAATACTAAGGTATATAAAAAAAAATTCATATGAGCTGGGGGGGCCATGGCCCAGGTTGGCCCCCACCAAGCTCCGCCACTACTCTCGCAGGCAGGCAAGTTCGGCTACACGAACAAAGATTTTACTAGAGAGAGGGGTACGTGCCCCACTCGACACGCCATGGACGGAACGGATCGACGGTCACGATAGAAGACTATATGGTAGGTTCTCGGGCGGCCGGATACATTGACGGTCCACTACTAACTGACGAACTAATAATGAAGGACTAGTTGTCGACGGAGACGGAGTTGGTCCTGTTCATGCTGCCCTTGAGGAATGAGCTTTTGAGTTTTTCTAAGTTTTTTGAGTTTTTTTAAGTTTTTTGAGTCTTTTCGGATTTTTTAAGTTTTTTGAGTTTTTTAAGTTTTTAAATTGTAGGGTTAATAGAGTTGATTGCATAGTATTATCACAAGATGAATGAGGTACGGAGTGGTGCCTACGTGCGAAGGAACATAGAAGTTAAGCGTGCTGGGGGTGGACTAGTGCTAGGATGGGTGACCGAGCGAGAAGTTTGACTTTGACCTGAGATTAGGGTGATTCAAAAAATCTGAAAAATAGGAAATTCAGAAAAACAGGGAATTTAGAAAAAAAATTGTTTTTGAACCAAATTCAAACGCGGAGCATATGCGAGGCGCATTTTGATATATGCGCCTCCTATAACCTGATTATAGGAGGCGCATTTTGAAATGCGCCTCGAGTAATCAAAATGCGCCTCGAGTAATCAGTTATAGGAGGCACATATCATATGCGCCTCGGGTAACAGAATACGCTAGGCTTACACTTAGAGGCGCATTTCATATGCGCCTCAAGCACACAAAAAATGCGCCTCGGGTAAGGATTTCTGTAGTAGTGATATTTGATCCATTGAATTGACAACCATATGAGATATGGGACGGGAAGTTACCGAAATGGTCTTTTCGACAATTTTCGTATGCAAATGAGTTTCCAACCAAAATGGATAAATATCTTTGTAGGTTATCCCAAGGAAGCATTGGGAATTCTTTCCACTTTAAGCCAAAGACAAAGTGTTGTTGTCACTGAAAATGGCTTATTTCCGAGAAGGATGTTCTCACGAAAGTTTTTGAGTGGGAGGACAATAGAAATTCGATATGTAAGATGAGAAGAGTGGCGCAGGACCAGAATTTGTTCTGGAAGCGGCCACGGAGCCCATGGTACCCGCACCTACAAGTTGTTGTAGCTCCGGAGATCGAATTATATATTGAACTCATTAGTCGGGAACGATTTCGTGATCAAATAATAAAGATTTGAGAACGAAGTATTATTGTTGGACAATGATAAAACCGACCATATACAAGGAAGCGATGATGGGCCCTTTGAACTCCGTTAAAATGGCATGACACCATAAAATCCAAGATAGTATTCATGTACGAAATCAAGCTTGGAACTTGGTGAAACATGAATGAGTCTATAAACAAACATGGATATTACATCCATAAAAGGTTCGAGTTGTCGAAAGTTGTTTACGACAAAGTTCAAAAAGTTGACTACTACAATAAGATTTGGATATTCCGTAGCGATACCTTAAGTCTATATGGATTATTCTAGCAATCGCTGCATATGAGTTATGCCGGGTAACAAAGTTGTGTCCCTTAGTGGGAATGCTAACCAAGGACGTATAGCTGATACATCCAAGGGAGTTGTTGATCCTGAGATAGCTAAGAAAAGGATATGCAAACTTCCATGATAGAAGTACGCATCACGGAGAAGAAATCTTCATTGAATGAAATAGTCAAAAGAGTTTTTGATTTCATTATGAACAATGAAGAAGCTTGTTTTTGCAAGAAATTAAGTGGGAGCGCTAAGACATATTCATGATACTTTATGTGGATGACATATCGTTGACTGAAAGATCATGTATCTTTGCTTGACATAATTAAAAGTTTCACTGAATATAGTATTCACTGAAAGGACATAGACCAAAAACCATGTTAGGCATCTAAGATTCATGGAGATGAATTGATGCGCCTAAAAGGTTGGGTCAAAGTACATAAAAGTGATACCGAAGTGGTTCGATATGGAAACGTCAAGAAGTGTTCTTGCCGCATGGCATGTTTAACAAGATTTGAGTGTAGTAGACACTTGATGAGTATAGAAGATGAGTGATTTTGATCATTCATAAACACCATGATATGTACACAATCAGATATCCTATGCTGTAATATAATTACGAGCATTTACTAGAGTGATTCATGTGATGATGACTTGACAACAGTAAAATATTCTTGGATGCTTTGGAAGAACGAAGAATATATTTTGGATGTGAAAGTGGCAAACATAACGCTGCAATGTATTGCACCGACAGGGAGTTGTGTCACATATCCAAATAAAACTAATTTTGATCTCAATTAGGCTATATGTGTGTTCAATGAAAGTGGCACAATAAGATGGAAGGAAGTTCCATGTTGTTTTTTGGATGAGTTCCAAATTTCAACATTATTACGGATTTACAAATGAAGGATATGTATACTGTCGTTGTGACAAACGACATACACTACAACCTAAGGCTGAATATATCGTTGCTATGAGTAGCAAACGATGGCTAAGTATATCGTTGTTTTGACAACAAATTTTGAGTCGAGAAAGTTCTTTTGAACTTGGTGTAGTTCCATGTGTGTCAGATCTATGAAGCTATATTGTATTTGACAATATTGGTAACATGATTGAGACCAATGAACTAAGGTTCCACCATGTGACCAAAACTATACAAAGTCCTGCCTAAACTCATTCGGAATGAGCGATGCGTAGAGACGCAAGGGATACACAAAGTACATATGGACTTGAAGCGTTCAAAGACGTTGACTGAAAACCTCTTCCACGAGCTAAACATGATCATCACCAGAAGGCCATTGGTGTTGGATCTTTACAAGTGTTAACTAGATTATTGACTCATGTGTGATTAATAAACAAACAAGGTTCCTAGTAAAGCCTCTCTTTTATACTAGCTCGTTGTGTAACGGATGATCATAGGTTTCCTGATCATGAACATCATATGTTGTTAACAACGGGGTCATGTCATTAGAAGAATGATGTGATGAACACTCACCCATTATAAGCTAAGCAACACGATCAAGTCATTAAGTTCAAATTGTTGTAGCAAACAAACAAAGTAACTTTAGTCTTTAGACCATGAGATCATGTCAATCACTTACACCGGAAGAGTGCTTAAGTGACATCAAACGTCACGCCGTGAAAGGGTGACTATAAAGGTGAAGCTAGGTATTCTGAAAGTGTGAGTAGAGGCAACGTGAATCAAGAGTGGGATTTGTCCATCCAGATGACGGAGAGATATACTCTGGGCCCTCTCGGTGATATCACATTAACATCGCTTGCAAGCATGTGACTAGGTCACGGGAATGTTATATCACGGAACGAGATTGAACAAGGTATAGTGGATACCATCGATTGAATCTTGGACAAGTAAAATATCGCGAGACAAAAGGATTTAGTTACGGCGTTTATGGTTCATGCGGTCTGAAGATTAAATCGCTGAATGTGTGGGAGTCAATACGGGTCCCCAGACCCCACTGCCGCTTATTGATCATAGAGGTGTCTCGATCATGTCCACATTATTCACGAACCGTAGGGTGACACACTTAAGGCAAGACACGCACTGAGAATATACGAGACATCAGAAAAAGATTGAGAACATCCGAAAGTGTTTCGGGGATCGCCGGAATTGTTTCGGGAATTTTCACTGGAAGTGTTTCAGGAAAATACTTAAAATGTCAAGGGGCTTTGTACAATTGTTTGTTAATTAATGAATTAACAAAATTCTGTACAAAATGATTAAATTTCGAATTCACACATTTAAGGAAAAGTCTCTTCATTTTTAGTGGAGATTAATGCATGGAAGTGGATTTTAATTCATGGGAGTGGATTTTAATTTCCCATGAGTGGAGGGTGAGTGGGAAGTGATGAGAGGAAGAGGTGGGGGCACCACCATGGTGGCTGGCCACCCCTTGGGTCGTCCACCCCCTCCTCCTATAAAAGGAGGGGTGGAGCTCCTCTCCAAAACACACCTCATGGCTTGGCCATTTCTCCTCTCCCTCCTAGTTGCATAGTTTCTCCAAGTTCTCGGGTTTCCGGGCTGGCGTAGCCCTGCCCAAATTAGTTTTCTGAGAGCACCACGCCGTTGTGATGCTCTAGTAGCTCGGAGGATCTTCTACTTCTGCTGCCCTGCTGGGACGAGGGACGGAGGTCGTCATCAAGACGTACGTGTGTCCGATCACGGATGCGCTGCTAGTTTGCGGAGCTTCTTCACGATCTTGAGATCGGCAAGTGAACGACTACATCAACAACGAGAATTGATCTCGTAATGCTTTTGGTCTTCGAGGGTTTGTGATTCCAAGACCTTGGCTACTCGTTGCTTACATCTCCTAGATTAAGATCTTGGTTATTCGTTCGTACCGTAGGAAAAAATTTGTTTTCTATGCTGCGAACCCATCAGTTCTCTCCATTGTATGAATCTCATGAGTTGCCTAACATGATTGAGATCATCTTATTACTTTGCTTCATGTATGAATCTTGTGAGCTGCCTAACATGATCAAGATCATCTTTATGTAATGTTACTTGTTTGCTTTATAATATAAAGCGGGGGGAAACCCTTTTTCGGTAATGTTACTTGTGTTAGTTTGCTGGGATCTGACTAGATATTGAGTACAATGTTCAAGTAGAGTATAGATCTTGAGTCTCTCTTTGAATAGATCTTGAATCTATTTGGTGTTGTTGTGATCTTGCATGCTCTTCGTTGTTAGTGGTTGCTCTGGCCAAGTAGTTGCTTTCAACTCCAAGATTGAGTATTTATGCTAGATAGTTGGTTCATGCCTCCAGTAAGCCTGGGCTCGAGCGACATAAACGACTAAGGATGTGGATGTGATGTTGCCACTAGGGAGAACAAGATGGTGCTCTGTCCAAATAGGGGTGGTTCTACTGTCTACTTTACACACTTTACTTAATGCAATAGTCTGTTGTTAGAGCTTACTTAGTAGGCTTGTTTGCAGCTTAATACTCATGGTTTGTTCGGATGATATCTCTGTGAGTGGACTATTTAGTCACAGATGCATTTGGATGGAGGTCTGTGATCTTTGCTGTAATGCCCAATCAATCTCATAGTATTCATCTTGTCTAGTATTTGCATCTTTGTGTGCCTTCTCAATTGTCAATTGCCCAGCTGTAATTTGTTTATCCAGCACCTTATTATCTTGTGGAGAGACACCTCTAGTGAATTGTGGACCTCGGTTCTTCTCTTTACTATTGCTATACAACCTGCTGCTTACTGTTTCCTGTTTTCCTGTTTTCTTTACTGTAAACAAACTCTTTCCATTCGATACAATTAATCCTTTGTTTTCAGCAAGACCAGTGGGATTGACAACCTCACTGTCTAGTTGGGGCAAAGTAATTTGGTTGTGTTGTGCAGGTATCTACTTCAACCTTGGTGCCATTCTTTGCTTCCTACTGGTTCGATAACCTTGGTTTCATCACTGAGGGAAACTTGCCTCCTGTCCTACATCATACCTTCCTCTTGGGGTTTCCCAACAATCCTCAACCATCATCACTAGGGACATCAAATGGCGAGTGGCGCAACAATGGAAGATGTTCCAAGGTTGAATTCACCAGTTGAAGAGAAAGCTAATGATCAAGATCATGAAACTTCAGCAGAGGAGACTACCAAACCTCACAGGTCAACACAGACATGTGCAACTCCTGAGCTGTACGGTGACCCTGATTTGAACTTCATGGTAGATGAATACAATGTCCCTGCGACATATGAAGAAGCGATGATGAGCCCAGACTCCAACAAATGGCTTGAAGCCATGAAATCCGAAATGGGATCCATGTACGAAAAGCAAGTGTGGACTTTGGTGGACCTTCCCGATGATCGAAATGCCGTTGAGAATAAATGCATTTTCAAAAGAAACACTGACGCTAATGGTAATGTGACCGTCTATAAAGCTTGACTTGTCGCAAAATGTTTTGGACATGTTCAAGGAGATGACTATGATGAGACTTTCTCACCCGTAGCGATGCTAAAGTCGGTTAGGATTTTGTTAGCAATTGCCGCATATTATGATTATGAAATCCAGCAAATGGATGTCAAAATGGAGTTCCTCAATGGTAATATTGAGGAAGAGTTGTATATGATACAGCCCAAAGGTTTTGTCGATTCTGAAAATGCTGACAAGGTATGCAAACTTCAACGATCCATCTATGGACTGAAGCAAGCATCCCGGAGTTGGAATCTCCGCTTTGATGAGGTGATCAAAGGGTTTGGATTTTTCCAAACTTTTGGAGAAGCTTGTGTTTACAAGAAAGTGAGTGGGAGGTATGTAGCATTTCTAATACTATATGTGGATGACATACTGATGATTGAAAATGATACGACACTTTTAAAGAGTGTAAAAGGTTATCTGAACATCAAATTTTCAATGAAGGACCTTGGTGAATCAGCGTATATTCTAGGAATAAAAATCTATAGAGATAGATCAAGACGCTTGATTGGGATTTCACAAAGTACATACCTTGACAAGATTCTGAAGATGTTCAGAATGGACCAAAGTAAGAAAGGAACCTTACCTATGTTGCAAGGCGAAGTGTTGAGTAAGACTCAAGCACCAGCTACAGCAAAAGATAGAGAGACAATGAGCAATGTTCCCTACACCCCTGCGGTAGGATCTATCATGTATGCTATGCTATGCACTAGACCGGATGTGACACATGCTATTAGCTTAACTAGCAGGTACCAATCTGATCCAGGTTTGGAACACTAGATGGAGGTCAAGCACATCCTAAAGTACTTAAGAAGGACTAAGGAAATGTTTCTCGTATATGGCGGTGAAGAGGAGCTCGTCGGAAAGTGTTACGTCGATGCTAGCTTTTACACTGATCCGGATGACTCTAAGTCGCAATCCAGATACGTTTTTATAATGAATGGAGGAGTGCTCAGCTGGAGAAGTTCCAAGCAATCGGTGGTAGCGGGATCAATAACAGAAGCAGAATATGTTGCAGCTTCAAAAGAAGCTTCAGAAGCGGTTTGGAGGAAGGCATTCATTACTGAACTTGGTGTGGTCCCTAGCGCATCAGATCCCATGGTCATTTATTGTGACAACAATGGTGCCATTGCCAATGCCAAGGAACTAAGGTCTCACCAGAAAGGCAAACATATCAAGCAACAATTTCACTCCATCCGTGAACATGTCAAGGAAGGGGATGTAAACATTTGCAAAATACACACACACCTGAATGTGGTAGACCCGTTGACTAAGGCTCTCCCTAGGGCGAAACATGATCAACACCGAAACACCATGGGTGTTAGATTCATCACTATGTAATCTAGATTATTAACTTTACTGCAAGTGGGAGACTAAAAGGAATATGCCCGAGAGGCAATAATAAAGTGGTTATTATATATTATTCCATATTTATGATAGATGTTTATTTCTCATGCTAGAATTGTATAAATCCTAAACGTTAATACATGTGTGACAAATAAACAAATAGGAGTTCCTGTAGAGCCTCTAATATAACTAGCTCGTTGATTAACCGATGATCAAAGGTTTCATGATCATGAACATTGGATGTTGTTAATAACAGGGTCATGTCATTAGGAGAATGATATGATGAACACCACACCCATAGTAAGCTAAGCAATACAATCAAGTCATCAAGTTCAAATTGTCTTAGTACTCAAACAAACTAGCTCTAATTCTTAGACCATGAGATCATGTCAATCACCGACACCGGAAGAGTGTCTTGATAGCATCAAGCGTCACACCGTCACTGGTTGGCTAAAAAGGTGATCTCATCAGGTATTCGAAAAGTGTTGGTTGAGGCTCATGGATCAAGAGTGGGATTTGTCCATCCAAATGACGGAGATATATACTCTGGGCCCTCTCGGTGATATAACATTGACACCGCTTGAAAGCATGTGACTAGGTCACAAGAATGCCATATCACAGAACGAGTAACGAGTACCTGTCGGTAACGAGATCGAACTAGGTATGATAGATACCAACGATCATATCTCGGACAAGTAAAATATTGCGAGACAAAAGGATTTAGCTACACCGTTGATGGTTCACACGATCTCAGAATTTATCTTTGGATTTGCAAGTCTTTATGGATTTTCCAGATCCCGTTGTTGACTATTAATCGAAGAGGGGTCTCGATTATGTCTGCAATATTCACGGACCGTAGGGTGGCACACTTAACGTTAGTTGATGCATTTGAGAGGATACGAAAACACTGAAATAATTTGGAAATCATCGGAGAGGTTTTTGGGAAAACCATCAGAAGGAGTTCTGGGTAATATCCACTATATGCAAGGGGTTGTTTGAATAATGTTTGTTAATTGAATTAACAAATATTGATAAAATTCTTAAATATGTTTTCATTTATGAATGGAAACCCCCTTGGTTTAATTGGAGGAGTTTCTACTCAAATTAAACACCATAATGCATTTAGTGAATAAAGGAGGTTAAGAGGATGGAGTTGATGAGGAGGGAGGGGAAGGGGCACCCCCCATGGCCGACGCCCCCCCTTGGTCTGCCTCCCCTCCTCTCCTATATAATTAAGGAGGGGTAGAGGACCTCTCCTCCTTGCTCTTTTTGGCCCAGCCATCCCTCTCTTTCTCCCTTGCATAGTTGTTGTCCAAAATTCTTTGAAATCAACCTAAGATAAATATCTTAGGATTTCTTCCAAGTTTACAATATATCTATCTTTGCGGCATAGAGAGATTTTATAGAGATCTGGCTATCCGCGGTCCTTCTGGTGGCTCATAGCTTATCCGGTTGTCAGATCAAAGATGTGCTTCAGTTCAATGGATCTTTTTGTAGTGAAGCAATATATCCCTTGTGAAAAAAGTAGAATTTTTCAGATATATGAAAATTCTAAAGTGAAATTCATGTGAAAATTCTTAAGTGAAATTCATATGAGAACCCTAAATTCAATAATAAAATTACTTAAATACACTGGAAGAGTTTATCAAAACTATTTGCAAATAATCTCTTCAAATCATCTGGAGTTTAAAACATTGTCTTCTATTTGTACAATGTCGTTTCTTCAAAGCCCGAGCTCCAGGGTCAAGTAAACCTTCGAATTGCATTACCTTGCAATTTCCAGGCAAGTTCATTCTTGCTCATGTCCATTGTCTTTTTTCAAAAGTACATTTGAATAGTACTTCATACCACTTGCATCAAACTACTGCTTTAAAATAAAATGGTGGATGATGGAACCATCGATTGGTTATACGATCGGAGTATCAGATGGTGGAGGTGGTTCCATTGTACCGGGAATATATATATGATTTAATAACAACTCTAATCGGTCATTCCAAAGCGTCATATAAACTGCGCTAACCACACATCTTGGTATGGGACAAGCGAATCAGAAGTTACTTCTGAGTTTCGTATATCCTCGGAGGCGTAGCCATATTGAAATTCCTTTCAAGGAAAATGAATTAATGGGAGCCCATGGTAAACGTCCCTACACGGTTTATAGACAACAAACCATGGGAACTATGTGGTCTCATTTGCGCCCAGCATAAGCAACCCACTGATTGCCCTCAACGGACCCGTTGGGAAACCCCAAGTTTAAGGTGAGATGAGTGCAGCGGCAAATTTCCCTCAATTATGATACCAAGGTTGAATCGACCAGTAGGAAGAAGGAAGCACTTTTGAAGGTTGAAGCTAGCTGACTTTTGGCAGGCGTCGTACCGGCGTCAACAACAACGTGGAGACCTGCACACACACAAAAGTAAACTACTTTGCCCAACAGGACAGTGAGGTTGTCAATCCCACCGGTCTTGCTGAAAACAAAGGGTTAAACATATAGTGGGATGAAGCTTGTTTGCAATGAATGAAAAGCAACGGCGCTAGAAAAGTATGCCGTTGGAAGAAAAGCAACGGTGCCAGAAAAGTGTCTGGAAGCAAGATTGTATTATCAATGTAAAAGAAAGGACCGGGGTCCACAGTTCACTAGAGGTGTCTCTCCATAACAAATAAATAACATGCTGGGTAAACAATTATAGCTGGGCAATTGACAAATAGAGAATGCACCGTAATGCATGTACATGGCATGAAGACTACTGTGTGATTTGATGTGGGCATTACAACATAATACATAGACCGTCATCCAGCTGCATGTATGACAAATAATCCACCCTCAGAATATCATCCGAACAACTTTGGGTATTAAGTTGTAAGCAACAGATTATCGCAGTAAGCAAAGTGTGTAAAGTAAACAATAGAATTATCATGGATAAAGCAATGTTGTTTTCTCCCTAGTGGCAATAGCACGTCCACAACCTTAGAAGTTGATGTCACTCTTGCCCAGATTAAATGGAGGCATGAACCCACTATCGAGCATAAATACTCCCTCTTCGAGTCACAAGCAACTACTTGGCCAAAGCAACTACTAGAAACGAAAAGCATGCAAGAATATAACTAACACATAAGATAGATCTATAATCAACTTGACATACTACTCAATATTCATCGGATCCCAGCAGACACAACATGTAGCATTACATAAAGAAGATCTTGATCATGTTAGGTGATACGTTGCAAACGTATCTATAGTTTTTTATGCTCCATGCTCGTTTATTACCAATTACTCTATGTTTTTACTAACCTTTTGGGTGTTTTTATGGATTTTTTGTGACTAACATATCGACAAGATGCCACAGTACCAGTTCCCTATTTTCTGCTATTTTTTATTCCAGAAAAGTTACAAAGGAAATATTCTCGGAATTGGACGAAACTTGACGGAAGTCCCTATTTTACCCGAAGACTCCAGAAGCCAGAAGGGGACCGCGGGGGTGGCCTGGGTGGACCACACCACCCCCAGGCACGGGTGGGGCCCTGGCCACACCTGGCCAGGGTGTGGCCCACCTCCGGCTCCGCCCTTTCGCCTATATATCCCCCCCGAGGCAAAAACCCTAAAAATAACCCCGAATCATCCAGAAAAGTTCCGCTGCCGCCGTCACATCGAAGCCAAGTTTCGGGGGACAAAAGTCTCTGTTCCGGCACCCTGCCGGGACGGGGAAGTGCCCCCGGAAGGATCTCCATCGACTCCACCACCATCTTCATCGCCATTGCTGACTCCTATGATGAGGAGTGAGTAGTTCTTCCTGGGGTTGCGGGATCTATAGTAGCTATGTGGTTCATCTCTCTCTCTTATGATGTGATCTTTACGTGATCATGAGCTTTGTAATCTAGTTGAACATGTAGATGTTACTCTTGTGATCCATGCTATGCGACCTTTAAGGATTGCTTCGGTAGTCCTACGCAGTGAGGAAGTGGTGTTCGTTATCCAACCGGAGAGTAGTTCAGAGTAGCATGGTGAAGTGCTAGCATCTATGTATTCAATTACATTATTATTGTTGCGAGTGTACACTAGTGAAAGTAGGATCCCTAGGCCTTGTTTCCAACCATTGAAACACCATTTCCATTCAGTTCTATTACATGTTTGCCTGATGCCATTATTATTTCAGATTGCCATCATCACTTATATCCATCCATACCACTTGTATTTCACTATCTCTTCGCCGAACTAGTGCACCTATACATCTTACAAGTGTATTAGGTGTGTTGGGGACACAAGAGACTTCTTGTATCTTAATTGCAGGGTTGCTTGAGAGGGATATCTTTGACCTCTACCTCCCTGAGTTCGATAAACCTTGGGTGATCCACTTAAGGGAAACTTGCTGCTGTTCTACAAACCTCTGCACTTGGAGGCCCAACACTGTCTACAAGAGTAGAAGCATATGTAGTCATCAAGCTCTTTTCTAGCGTCGTTGCCGGGGAGGTAAGGTACAAGGTACTCACATCCTGTGTGAGTGCTTGAAGGTATTTCCTTTAGATTCTGCAATTAGATCTTTTTGTTTCTTGTTTTCACTAGTTAGGCTTAATGGAAAACAACAACATAATTAGAGAGCTTTATAGTCTTTATCTTGAGTTAGGACATGAGGTGTTTGAAGAGAAAATTAGGAGACCTATGGAGCTTTATTTGCATGCTAATAGCAATGTTATTAGTATGAATTCTTTGAACACCATTGTTGCTAATGCTATGGAAAAGTCTATGCTTGGGGAGGCTTGTTTTGATGGGCATGATCTTTTTAGTCCCCCAAGCACGGAGGAGAAAATTTACTTTGACGATACTATACCTCCTATATATGATGATTACAATGATGGTTATGATATTTTCAGTCCACCTACTATTGAGGAGAAAATCAGGTTTGATTACAATATGCCTCCTATATTTGATGATTATGGTGATGAGAATAGCTATCTTGTTGAATTTGCTCCCACTACTTGTGTGGAGAGTAATACTATTTTATGCATGTGGCTCATGACAAGAATGTTATATGTGATAGTTATATTGTTGAGTTTGTTCATGATGCTACTGAAAGTCATTATGAGAGAGGGAAACATAGTTTTGTACATCTCAATAATATTAAGTTTCCCCTCTTTATGTTGAAAATCTTGAAGTTGCACTTGTTTTGCTTTCATATGCTTGGTACTATGTGCTTCTTTGATTTATTTTCTTACAAGATTCCTATGCATAGGAAGTGGGTTAGACTTAAATGTGTTTCATATTTGCTTTTTGATGCTCTCTTTTGCTTCAATTCATATTTTTATGTGAGCATCTTCTCAACTTTCTGCGCAGAAAACAAGATCCAATCAAGTATTTTCTGCGCCTAGCTGAAAGGCGTTAAAGAAAAGCACTTCTTGGGAGATAACCAATGCTTTATTTTCTGTTGCTTTTCTCTTTTGTTGAGTCTTGGAAGTTTTTACCTCTGTAACAAACGCTCCTTATCCTTTTTGTTTGGTTTTTGTGCCAAGGATAGCCTCTAATGGAAGAAGGTACAATTTTGGGAGTTGCTGTCCCGAGACAGATTATGTGCTGTTACCAAACAAAGTCGTGTGCCCAGCCAGAACGACAGAAAATTACGAAACTCCTTGAACATGTGCCCCTGGTTTTTATCTAACTTTCATTAGTTTTTCACTTTTCGATTTGAGCAACAGAAGATGGTCTAAAAAATTGATCTTTACCTGTTGTTCTGTTTTGACAGATTTCTGCCATATTTTGCCTCTAGCCTCTTTACCATTTCTTTTTGAGCTCTAATGAAATGAGGAGCCTCGGGAAGCAGTAGCTACAGTAGCTATGCTTTATGGATGAGTTTTATTTGTGTTGTAACTTAACCCAAGTGATCTTTTATTTAAATATACTAATGCTGCTAATTGAGAATTCTGTGAAGTTTTGTATGAAGGAAGTTTTCAAGTGTAGGGAAAGAAGAATGATGAGATGAGACAAATAATGGATAAAAGCTCAAACTTGGGGATGCCCATGTCACCCTAATACATATTCAAGAAGTACAAGCGTCAAAGCTTGGGGATGCCCAAGGCATCCCCTTCTTCATCAACAAAAATATCAGGTCTTGTTTCAGTACACTATATTTTTATTGCTTCATATGTTATGTGTTGTTCCTGGAGCATATTTGTTTTTGTTTTTAGTTTAGTTTAGTTTAGTTTGCTGCAGCTCTCGTGGTTAGACCACACCATGTTTGTTTGGGAGAAAGACACGCTCCATTTTCATCGCCTAGAACACTCTAGTTTCATTCCTATTACTCTGCGAGTGTTCTCTTTTTGCTAGAACTGCCTTTAGTATTTGTTTTGTTCAGAAATTTTTAGTTCTTCTTTGTAGTTAGGTGTGTTCAACTCTCTGGTCTTTGATGATTATTACCCTTGTGAGTTGTTCCAAATAAGTTGTTTGGTGTTGGATTCGGAAAAAAGGCTCTATGCCAATAGTGGTGCAAAAGGTAGCTTGTGTAGACTGTGTCCTAGACTCTTTTAGCTTGTCATGCTCATTATGATTAGTGTTCATTGTTGTAGCATGACTTGTTTCAAATAGTTGAGAGTGCATATTTGGGCCTACTTAATGTTCATGTTTAGCTCTCTGCATGCAATAGCATAGTCTAAGTGGTATTTCTCCTAAGAATGCTCTGTTTGGCTGACTTGGCACATGCTTACACCATGTTATGACTGAATCATAGTCAATCAAGCCTCTATGATCACTTAGCTCCTATGACTTGAAATGGACTTTATGTGTTGGTTAGTAATGCTTTGTCACTCTGCATGATTATGTCCATTATTGCTCTCTTGGTTGGTCACTCTCAGTCCTTTGCTAGCCTTCATTTGTACTGAGTATGAGCTCTACTCGTGCATCCAACTCCCAAAAACCAAAGTTTTGCCAATTGTGTCCACCATACCTACCTACATGTGGTATTTCACCGCCACTCGAAAGTAAATTACTCGTGTGCTACCTTTAAAACCTTCAAAATATACTCCTGATTTGTGTTCCTGTTTAGCTCATGAGGACGCATTGGGCGTTTTTTTCTTTCATGGTTACTTGGCTTCAAACCTGACTAGCATGCATAATGTGCTAGTCCAGAAATCACAAAAAGAGCAAGGCAACGGGTGCCCAGCCCAAGCTTTCTGAAAAGAAAAGCTTCAAACACATAAACAACCAAAAACTGCTCTGTGCACCATCCTGATGTACTGGAGAACTATCTGGGAGCCGCTCTTGAAGCTGGGTAACTGTGAAAGGGATGTTAACTCACTTGGTACCATTCGTTGACATGACATACATACCTCTCAAAACAAGCTTATCAATAAGCACATTTCAATCCTCTTATACAAATAAAAAGCACTAGCACATGAGTAATCCCTGCTTCCCTCTGCGAAGGGCCTTTCTTTTACTTTAATGTTGAGTCTCCATCTTCTTGCTTTATGCACCAACCGAAAGAGCATGTGGTCATTCTTAGTTCTATGTGCATTGTCCCAAAGTTTATTTTTTAATTAACTCATATTGTGTTGTTACCTGTACATTGGACTATTTGCTTCTAGTCACCAATTATCTTTGAAGGTGTCCTGGCATTTATGTTTTGCCATCCCATGAAGGACTTTCTGATTGCCACTTATGCTATGGTGATTATATGCTGAGAAAGAAACATGTTCTCAAGGCTCTATTATTCATGATCTTCTTGTTTGTTTACTTGTTAATGTCTTGATAATGCTTGCTAAGTCTATTGCTAGATTTATATCTTGCATGCCTTGTTTAGAAGTTCTTTGATTTCAGCTCACAATGCTTTGCATATGGATGTTTGAGATTGTGATAGCATGTCACCTAAAAAATTATTGTTTTTATCACTTACCTACTCGAGGACGAGCAGGAGTTAAGCTTGGGGATGCTAATACGTTGCAAACGTATATATAATTTTTGATGCTCCATGCTTGTTTATTACCAATTACTCTATGTTTTTACTGAGCTTCTGGGTGTTTTATGGATTTTCTGTGACTAACATATTGACAAGATGCCACAGTACCAGTTCGTTGTTTTCTGCTATTTTGATTCCAAAAAAGTTACAAAGGAAATATTCTCGGAATTGGACGAAACTTGACGGAAGTCCCTATTTTACCCGAAGATTCCAGAAGCCAGAAGGGGACCCCCGGGGGTGGCCTGGGTGGACCACACCACCGCCAGGCGCGGTGGGGCCCTGGCCGCGCCTGGCCAGGGTGTGGCCCACCTGGCCCACCTCTGGCTCCGCCCTTTTGCCTATATATCCCCCTGAGGCAAAACCACTAAAAATAACCCCGAATCATCCAGAAAAGTTCCGTCGCCGCCGTCACATCGAAGCCAAGTTTCGTGGGATAGAAGTCTCTGCTCCGGCACCCTGCCTGGACGGGGAAGTGCCCCCGGAAGGATCTCCATCGACTCCACCGCCATCTTCATCGCCATTGCTGACTCCTATGATGAGGAGTGAGTAGTTCTCCCTGGGGCTGCGGGATCTATAGTAGCTTTGTGGTTCATCTCTCTGTCTTATGATGTGATCTTTAAGTGATCATGAGCTTTGTAATCTAGTTGAATTAGTAGATGTTGTTCTTCACCTATGGTACTCAAAGTGATTTTATTGTCGTGATCTACCGGAGTCACCTTGTCCCACGTGTGTAAAGTTGACAGTGTGTGCACCGTGTGTGACTCTTGGGCTAAATTTCACATAACACTTATCATGGGTTATGATTTGAGTTGGGTGTCTCCATGGAATTGTGGTGTTGTTTAGTACCTTCGAAAGGATGCTCAAGGTGAGAACGTGGGTGTCCCTAGAAAGGGAACGCGACCATTAAGGATTGCTTCGGCAGTCCTACGCAGTGAGGAAGTGGTGTTCGTTATCCAACCGGAGAGTAGTTCAGAGTAGCATGGTAAAGTGCTAGCATCTATGTATTCAATTACATTATTATTGTTGAGAGTGTCCACTAGTGAAAGTAGGATCCCTAGGCCTTGTTTCCAACCATTGAAACACCATTTCCATTCAGTTATGTTACATGTTTGCCTGCTGCCATTATTATTTCAGATTGCCATCATCACTTATATCCATCCATACCACTTGTATTTCACTATCTCTTCGACGAACTAGTGCACCTATACATCTGACAAGTGTATTAGGTGTGTTGGGGACACAAGAGACTTCTTGTATCTTAATTGCAGGGTTGCTTGAGAGGGATATCTTTGACCTCTACCTCCCTGAGTTCGATAAACCTTGGGTGATCCACTTAAGGGAAACTTGCTGCTGTTCTACAAACCTCTGCACTTGGAGGCCCAACACTGTCTACAAGAGTAGAAGCATCTGTAGAAATCATTAGGCATCTCACAAGATCTAGGCATGATAGCACAGAAAACAACATAGATGATCTTGATCATGTTAGGCAGCTCACAAGATCTAGACATGAAGGCACAAGATTGGAGAAGACGGCCATCTAGCTACTGCTATGGACCCGTAGTCCAATGATGAACTACTCACGCATCACTCTAGAGGTAGGCATGGTGATGAAGAGCCCTCCGATGATGATCTCCCCTCCCCGACAGGGTGCCGGGAAGAGCTTCACATCCCTCCCGAGCTAGGGACGCGGCAACGGCGGCTGTGGAACTTATCATGGATGGAGGCTCGGGTGTCTAGGGTTTTCCCGAGGATATGAATATATAGGCTAAAGGGCGAGGTCGGTGGCCGCCTGGGTGGGCCACACAACCCCTGGTGCAGGTGGGCCCCTGGCCACGCCAGGGCATTGTGTGGGCCCCCCAGGCCTGCCCTCTGGACTCCGTGTTGGTTTCTTCAAAATAGGGACTTCCAAATTTATTTCGTTCAATTCCAAGAATATTTCTAGAACTACTTTTCTGAAATAAAAAACAACATAAAACGCGGAACTGGCACTGTGGCATCTTGTTAGTAGGTTAGTCCAAGAAAATCCATAAAAATACCACAAAGTACAGAGAAAACATATAACAATTGGTGTAAAACAAGCATGGAGCATAAAAAATTATGGATACATTTGCAACGTGTCATTATCCCCAAGCTTAACTCCTGCTCATCCTCGAGTAGGTAAGTGATAACAAAAAAAATGAGGTGACATGCAACCAACACAAACTTGACCAATCTTAATGTAAAAGCATTACAGCTGGGATCAAAGTACTCTAAACATAGGCATGGTAAACATAATTCTAACAATATACTCAGCAACCATGTTGCAACATGACAAGTAACACAAATAAAAGATCATGAATAGTGATTCATCGAAAGTCACAAGTTTGTTTTGAGCATAGAGAAAACATAGTAAAGTGGTATTCACCTTGTCCTTCATGGAATGGAAAAACATAAATGCCAGGACACCTTTTAAGAGTTCAGAGGGTGACTAGAACAAATCATTTGAGAACAAGCAATAACAATCATGAATCAATCAATAATAAATTTTGGGACTATGCACATTATACTCGACAAGTATGCTCTCTTAATCGGTGCATAAAGTAAGAAGATGAAGACTGAACATAAAAGTAAAAGAAAGGCCCTTCGCTGAGGGAAGCATGGATCACTCATGTGTTAGAGCTTTTTATTTGCATAAAACAGAGGTATTGAAAACTTATTTTGAGAGGTATGTATGTCTTGTCAATGAATGGCACCAAATGATTTATCATCCTTTCACAGTTACTCACTTCAAGAGCGGCTCCCAGATAGTTCTCCGGCAACACCAATATTATGATCTCGCAAGTACATAGCGTGCAGAGCATTGTTTGTTTATTTGCCTTTTGTTTTATTTAAAGTTTGGGCTGGGCACCCGTTGCCTTGCTCCTTTTGCATTATTAGGGAGGGACTAGCACATTATGCATGCTAGTCAAGGTGTGAAGCCAAGTAACCATGAAAGAGACAACAAAGCACTCAATACTTCCTCATGAGCTAAACATGAACACAAAACATGTGATATTTTGAAAGTTTTAAAGGTAGCACATGAGAAATTTACTTTGGAGTGGCGGTGAAATACCACATATAAGTAGGTATGGTGGACACATTTGGCAAAACTTTGGGTTTTTGGGAGTTGGATGCACGAGTAGAGATCATACTCAGTACAGGTGAAGGCTAGCAAAAGACTAGGAGCGACCAACTAAGAGAGCAATAATGGTCATAATCATGCATAGCGACAAAACATTATTAATCAAAGCATAAAGTGATATTGTAAGTAAAAAACTAAATGATCATAGAGGCTTGAGGTGACTGGTTTGATTGTCATAACATGGTGTAAGCATGCGCCAAGTCATCCCAAATAGCATTTAAAGGAGAATACCACAGTTATATGCTTTGGTATGATAAAAAAACACAAGATTCTTTCTAAGGCACATTAAGCAATCTCAGTTATTGGAGACAAGTCATGCTACAGCAACTACTAAGCATATAATCAAAATAATATCTAGCATGATATGCCAAAGTCTAGGCCACAGTCTAAACAAGCTTCCTTTTGTACCACTATAGGCATGAAACCTTTTTCTCGTTTCCAACACCAATCAACTTACTTGGAAAAACTCACAAGGATAATAATCATCAAATACCAGAGAGTTGATCACACCTAACTACAAAGAACTAACAAGTTCTTAACAAAATACGAGTGGAAAATCATAGCTAAACGTAGTACTAGTAAAAAGTGAATACTCACAGAACAATAAGAGTGTAAACTAGAGTGTTCTAAGCAATGAAAACGGAGCATGTCTCTCTCCAAAAAAAACATGCTAGGATCCAACCGAATACTACAGCAAACTAAACAAAATAAAACTATAAACAAAAACAAAGATGCTCCAAGAATAACACATAGTGCATGAAGCAATAAAAATATAGTGTCTTGAAAGATGACCTGATATTTTTATTGATGAAGAAGGGGATGCTTGGGCATCCCCAAGATTTGACGCTTGTACTTCTTGGATATATCTTGGGGTGACATGGGCATCCCCAAGCTTGAGATTTTGTCCATCCTTCATCTCATTACATCACTCTTCTCTCCCTACACTTGAAAACTTCCTCCATACAATACTTCACACAATTTTCATTAGCAACGTTAGTGATAAAAATATATATATATCCACTTGGGGTTCAGTTTCAACACAAGTCCAACATCTATTAAAACATTAGCTACTGTAACCACTTCTTTCGAAGCTCTTGCTCCCATAAGATCATCACAAGAAAAAAATATTAAGAGACAAACGCAAATAGTGGCAGAAATCTGTCAAACCAGAACAACAGTCAAATATCGATTTGTTCGAAAATCTTCTGTTGCTCAAATCAAAAAGTGCAAAACTAATGAAAGTTAGATAAAAACCTGAGGCATATGCGCAAAACATTTCGGATTATTTTGACGTTCTGGCTGAGAGAAATATTTTTTAGTAGGCAACATAGAATCTGTTTCAGGATAGCAACTTCCCCAAATCTTACTTCCTCCCTATTAGAGGCTATTCTTGGCACAAAAACGATAAGGAGTGGTTGCTACAGAATTAAAAGCTTCCAAGACTCAAAAAAAAGAAAAACAACAGAGAATAAATCATGGGTTATCTCCCAAGAGGTGCTTTTCTTTAACACCTTTCAGCTAGGCGCAGAAAACAAGATCAAGTTCAAGTATTTCCAAGTGAAGAACCATCAAGATCAAGATCAGAAACCTTTTCAACAATGCATTTTATTTTATCTATATAGGTTTCAGAATACCCAATCTCAATACTCTTGGGTTTACTATTCTCATTAAATGGGTTTTCAGGAACAATCCAATTGAAATTCTTTTCCAAAGCCTCATGCATTCCTACGAGTTTATAAGGTATTGATATCTTGATTCCTCCCCATTTTTATGTCTAGCATTGTCTAACTTTTCAAGTGTATTAATAACATCTACACAAGAGCCTATCATCTTAAAACGATCAAAAACTTCCCTAGATTCTACAACAACGTCACCAAATTCTTTAAGCAAAATTTCCATAATAAAATCTCCCTTTTCAATATCCTCAACATTATGAAGATTCAGAAACATTTGCTGCATTATGGGGTTACAATTAACAAATCTAGACTCCAACATGTGAACTAAAGAAGCTGCAACAATTTCATAATTTGGAGCAAGTTCTACTATGGATCTATCCTCAATACCTTCATGTTTACTAACATGATTAAATAATTCAGTGTTATCTCTTCCAATTATAGAACCACTACATATTGATAGGTCTTTCAAAACGTACTGAGGGAGCAACATAATGAAAGAAAACAAGAAAAAAACTAGAAATGGAACTATTTTTGTGTGTTTTTGATAGTAAGAAGAAAACAAAATTAAACTAAGCAAGACAAAAACAAAATAGAAAGATTGGATGTGGAAGACTCCCCTTGCATAAATCTTCTTTGTCCCCGGCAACGGCGCAAGAAAAGTGTCTTGATTGCCATCAACGGACCCGTTGGGAAACCCCAAGTTTTAAGGTGAGATGAGTGCATCAGCAAATTTCCCTCAATTATGATACCAAGGTTGAATCGACCAGTAGGAAGAAGGAAGCACTTTTGAAGGTTGAAGCTAGCTGACTTTTGGCAGGCGTCGTACCGGCGTCAACAACAACGTGGAGACCTGCACACACACAAAAGTAAACTACTTTGCCCAACGGGACAGTGAGGTTGTCAATCCCACCGGTCTTGCTGAAAACAAAGGGTTAAACATATAGTGGGATGAAGCTTGTTTGCAATGAATGAAAAGCAACGGCGCTAGAAAAGTATGCCGTTGGAAGAAAAGCAACGGTGCCAGAAAAGTGTCTGGAAGCAAGATTGTATTATCAATGTAAAAGAAAGGACCGGGGTCCACAGTTCACTAGAGGTGTCTCTCCATAACAAATAAATAACATGCTGGGTAAACAATTATAGCTGGGCAATTGAAAAATAGAGAATGCACCGTAATGCATGTACATGGCATGAAGACTACTGTGTGATTTGATGTGGGCATTACAACATAATACATAGACCGTCATCCAGCTGCATGTATGACAAATAATCCACCCTCAGAATATCATCCGAACAACTTTGGGTATTAAGTTGTAAGCAACAGATTATCGCAGTAAGCAAAGTGTGTAAAGTAAACAATAGAATTATCATGGATAAAGCAATGTTGTTTTCTCCCTAGTGGCAATAGCACGTCCACAACCTTAGAAGTTGATGTCACTCTTGCCCAGATTAAATGGAGGCATGAACCCACTATCGAGCATAAATACTCCCTCTTCGAGTCACAAGCAACTACTTGGCCAAAGCAACTACTAGAAACGAAAAGCATGCAAGAATATAACTAACACATAAGATAGATCTATAATCAACTTGACATACTACTCGATATTCATCGGATCCCAGCCAACACAACATGTGGCATTACATAAAGATGATCTTGATCATGTCAGGCAGCTCACAAGATGTAGGCATGATAGCACATAAAACAACATAGATGATCTTGATCATGTTAGGCAGCTCACAAGATCTAGACATGGAGGCACAAGATTGGATAAGACAACCATCTAGCTACTGCTATGGACCCGTAGTCCAATGATGAACTTCTAACGCATCACTCTGGAGGCAGGCATAGTGATAAAGAGCCCTTCGGTGATGATCTCCCCTCCCAGGCAGGGTGCCGGAAGGAGCTTCATATCCATCCCGAGCTAGGGACGCGACAACGGCGGCTGTGGAACTTATCATGGATGGAGGCTCGGGTGTCTAGGGTTTTCCCAAGGATATGAATTTATAGGCGAAAGGACGAGGTCGGTGGCCGCCTGGGTGGGCCACACCACCCCTGGTGCGGGTGGGCCCCTGGCCACGCCAGGGCATGGTGTGGGACCCCCAGGCCTGCCTGATGCCCTCTGCAAGCTTGATGGAGAAGGAGTTGGGAAACCCCAAGAGGAAGGTGGTGATGCAGACAGCAGCAAGTATTCCCCTCAGTTATGAAACCAAGGTTTAATCGACCAGTAGGAAGCAAAGAATGGCACCAAGGTTGAGATGGAGACCTGCACAACACAACCAAATTACTTTGCCCCAACTAGACAGTGAGGTTGTCAATCCCACTGGCCTTGCTGAAAACAAAGGATTAATTGTATTGAATGGAAAGAGCTTGTTTGCAGTAAAGAAAATAGAAAAACAGGAAGCAGTAGGTTGTATAGCAATAATAAAGAGAAGGACCGGGGTCCACAGTTCACTAGAGGTGTCTCTCCACAAGACAATAAGGTGTTGGGTAAACAAATTACAGCTGGGCAATTGACAATTGAGAAGGCACACAAAGATGCAAATAGACAAGATAAATACTATGAGATTGATTGGGCATTACAACAAAGATCATAGACCACCATCCAAATGCATCTGTGACTAAATAGTCCACTCACGGAGATATCATCCAAACAAACCATGAGTATTAAGCTGCAAACAAGCCTACTAAGTAAGCTCTAACAACAGACTATTGCATTAAGTAAAGTGTGTAAAGTAGACAGTAGAACCACCCCTATTTGGGCGAGCACCATGTTGTTCTCCCTAGTGGCAACAACACATCCACATCCTTAGTCGTTTCTGTCGCTCGAGCCCAGGCTTACTGGAGGCATGAACCCACTATCTAGCATAAATACTCCCTCTTGGAGTTGAAAGCAACTACTTGGCCAGATCAACCACTAACAACGAAGAGCATGCAAGATCACAATAACACCAAAGAGATTCAAGATCTATTCAAAGAGAGACTCAAGATCTATACTCAACTTGAACATTGTACTCAATAACTAGTCAGATCCCAGCAAACCAACACAAGTAACATTACATAAAGATGATCTTGATCATGTTAGGCAGCTCATGAGATTCATACAATGGAGAGAACAACCATCTAGCTACTGCCATGGACCTGTAGTCCTATGGTGAACTACTCACACATCACTCCGGAGGCGGGCATGGTGATGAAGAAGGCCTCCAGTGACGATCTCCCCTCTGGTAGATATTTTGAAGGTTTTAAAGGTAGCACTCAAGTAATTTACTTTGGAGTGGCGGTGAAATACCACATGTAGGTAGGTATGGTGGACACATTTGGCCAAACTTTGGTTTTTAGGAGTTGGATGCACGAGTAGAGCTCATACTCAGTACAAATGAAGGGTAGCAAAAGACTGGGAGCGACCAACCAAGAGAGAAATAATGGACATAATCATGCAGAGCGACAAAGCATTACTAACCAACACATAAAGGCTATTGCAAGTCATAGGAGCTAAGTGATCATAGAGGCTTGATTGACTATGATTCAGTCATAACATGGTGTAAGCATGTGCCAAGTCAGCCAAACAGAGCATTCTTAGGAGAAATACCACTTAGACTATGCTATTGCATGCAGAGAGCTAAACATGAACATTCAATAGGACCAAATATGCACTCTCAACTATTTGAAACAAGTCATGATACAACAATAAACACTAAGCATAATGAGCATGACATGCTAAAAGAGTCTAGGACACAGTCTACACAAGCTACCTTTTGTACCACTATTGGCATAGAGCCTTTTTTTCGAATCCAACACCAATCAACTTATTTGGAACAACTCACAAGGGTAATACTCATCAAAGACCAGAGAGTTGAACACACCTAACTACAAAGAAGAACTAAAAATTTCTGAACAAAACAAATACTAAAGGCAGTTCTAGCAAAAAGAGAACACTCGCAGAGTAATAGGAATGAAACTAGAGTGTTCTAGGCGATGAAAATGGAGCGTGTCTTTCTCCCAAACAAACATGGTGTGGTCTAACCACGAGAGCTGCAGCAAACTAAACTAAACTAAACTAAAAACAAAAACAAATACGCTCCAAGAACAACACATAACATATGAAGCAATAAAAATATAGTGTACTCAAACAGGACCTGATATTTTTGTTGATGAAGAAGGGGATGCCTTGGGCATCCCCAAGCTTTGATGCTTGTACTTCTTGAATATGTCTTGGGGTGACATGGGCATCCCCAAGCTTGAGCTTTTATCCATTCTTCATCTCATCTCATCATTCTTCTTTCCCTACACTTGAAAACTTCCTTCATACAAAACTTCACAAAATTCTCAATTAGCAGGATTAGTAAATCTAAATAAAGGATCACTTGGGTTCAGTTCCAACACAAATAAAACTCATCCATAAAGCATAGCTACTGTATATACTTCTTCCCGAGGCTCCTCGTTTCATTAGAGCTCGAAAGAAAATGTAGAAAGGCTAGAGGCAAAATATGGCAGAAATCTGTCAAAACAGAACAGCAGGTAAAGATCAATTTTTTAGACCACCTTATGTTGCTCAAATCGAAAAGTGCAAAGCTAATGAAAGTTAGACAAAAAAACAGGGGTACATGATCACTAAATTTCGTAATTTTCTGACGTTCTTGCTGGGCACAGGAATTGTTTTCCTAACAGCACAAAATCTGTCTCGGGACAGCAACTCCCCAAAATTGTACCTTCTTCCATTAGAGGCTATCCTTGGCACAAAAACCAAATAAAAAGGATAAGGAGAGGTTGCTACAGAGGTAACAACTTCCAAGATTCAACAAAAAGAGAAAACCAACATAAAATAAAGCATGGGTTATCTCCCAAGAAGTGCTTTTCTTTAACGCCTTTCAGCGAGGCGCAGAAAAAAAAGATGTGTAGTCAAGTGTTCCCAGGTGGAGGAGCATTAAGATCAATAGCAAAGGTCTTTTCAACAATGCATTGTATTTTATCTATAAAGGTTTCAGAATTCCCTCTCTCAACTCTCTAGGGTTGGCTACTTTCGTCAACGGGGTTTTCAGGGACAATCCAATCAAAATTCTTTTCATAGGCTTCATGCAATGCTGCAAGCTTACAAGGTATTGCTACCTTGACATCCTCTCTATTTTTGATTTTGTCTAGCTTTTCAAGGAAACTAATAACATCTACACAAGAGCCTAGCATCTTATAACGATCAAAGACTTTCCTAGCTTCTAGAGCAACACCACCAAATTCATTAAGCAAAGTTTCTAGGATGAAATCCTTCTTCTCGGCATCCTCAGTATTGTGAAGGTTAAGAAACATTTGCTGTGTTATGGGATTAAGACTAGCAAATCTAGCCTCCAATAAGTGAACTAAAAAAGCTGCAGCAATCTCATAATTAGGAGCAAGGTCTACTATGGATTTGTCATCAATGTCATCATGCTTACTAACATGATCGAAGAAATCTTCTATATTTTCTCTTACAATTATAGAACCACTAACTATCGAAAGTTCTTTAAACATGAACTGAGGGAGCAACATGTTTAAAGAAAACAAAGCAACTAAGCTACTACTGAAAAGGAAACTAATTTTTTTGTGTTTTTCTAAAAGAGGCAAGCAAAACAAAAATAAAGAAACTATGCAAGACAAAAACAAAATAAAGAGATTGGATGTGAAGGACTCCCCTTGTGGAAATCTTCTTCTTCCCCACGGCGCCAGAAAAGTCTAGCAGGTGATGAAAAAGAAAAACTTCTGTGAGTGCCACTTTACTTCCCCTGCAACGGCGCCAGAAAAGTGCTTGATGTCCCAAGTGATGATGGTTGAGGATTGTTGGGAAACCCCAAGAGGAAGGTATGATGTAGGACAGCAGGCAAGTTTCCCTGAGTGATGAAACCAAGGTTATCAAACCAGTAGGAAGCAAAGAATGGCACCAAGGTTGAAGTAGAGACCTGCACAACACAACCAAATTACTTTGCCCCAACTAGACAGTGAGGTTGTCAATCCCACTGGTCTTGCTGAAAACAAAGGATTAATTGTATCGAATGGAAAGAGTTTGTTTGCAGTAAAGAAAACAGGAAAACAGGAAACAGTAAGCAGCAGGTTGTATAGCAATAATAAAGAGAAGGACCGGGGTCCACAATTCACTAGAGGTGTCTCTCCACAAGACAATAAGGTGCTGGGTAAACAAATTACAGCTGGGCAATTGACAGTTGAGAAGGCACACAAAGATGCAAATACTAGACAAGATGAATACTATGAGAATTATTGGGCATTACAACAAAGATCACAAACCGCCATTGATATGTCCAAAACGTATCTACTTTCCTGAACACTTTTGCTATTGTTTTTCCTCTATCTTGTGTGTTTTTGGATGAAACTAACACGGACTAACGTTGTTTTCAGCAGAATTGCTTTGGTGTCTTGTCTTGTTTTTTAACCCGAAGATCCACGGAGCCAGAAGGAGAAGAGTAGAAGGCCCACGGGGGGCCCACACCATGCCCAGGCGCGGGCCCACCCCTGGCCGCACTTGGGGGTGGTGTGGCCACCCCGTGTGCCCCCGGACCTCCCCTTCGTGCTATATACTCCCTCGAACCTAAAAACATCGAGAATAGGCTCAGTTTTCCAGAGAGTTCCACTCTGCCGCTGCCATCCCGAAACCTCAAATCAGGATTAGAAGTATCTGTTCTGGCACCCTGCCGGGACGGGGAATTGGAGGAGATCATCGCCGTCATCATCACCAACGCCTCTCCATCAACCATCCATGATGCCACAATCCATGTGTGAGTAGTTCCCCTGCTATAGGTGAGGGGATGGTACGGATTGGATGAGATTGTCCATGTAATATTCATAAGATTGTTATGGGCATAGTGCTTAGTGTCTTTGTGACATTATTGCGACTTGTTGAGCTTAATGTTGTCACTTTGGGCCCGAGTTCCATGATCTCAGATCTGAACATATTATTGATTCATGAGGATAATTATTGTTCTTGGTCTTATCTGCAAGTTGTGTACACATATCATTGTCCGGAACCGATGGCCCCAAAGTGACAATAATTGGGACACCCGGAGGGAATGGCTTTGATGTGAGGATCACGTGTGTTCATGGAGCGTTAATGCTTTGCTCCGGTGTTCTATTGAAAGGAACACCTTAATTGCCAGTAGTTCCCTATAGGCCCCGCAGCAATGGGCTGGCAGGACAAAAGATGTTGTGCAAGTTCTCCTTGTGAGCACGTACGACTATATAGGAACACACGCCTATGGTTATCTAGTACTAGATGCTTTTATCTTATTTATCTGCAATGCCCCTGTCTTATGTGTATTATGAATTCTCTTATCCATGCAACACCCGTCCATCCATCCCTATACCTACAGTGTTTTCCATCCTGCTCTTTACTGCAATTGTTACTACTGTTGTTTTTATTCCTGTACTGCTGTTATTCCATTACTGCCACTTCCATAAAACTATTACCACTGATAAACCATTGCGAGCAAGAATACTTTTAGGTGCAGCTGAGTTCACAACTCATCTGTTAAGGCTTATAAGTGTTCTTTGGCTCCCCTTGTGTCGAATTAATAAATTGGATTTTACTTCCCTCGAAGACTGTGGCGATCCCCTATACTTGTGGGCTATCAAGACTGTTTTCTGGCGCCGTTGCCGGGGAGCATAGCTCTATTTATAAGTTCACTTGAGGAAATATTGTTCACTGGAATTTAATCATCATGGGGAAGACTCATGATGAAAGGGTTCCCATACTGCCATCCACTACAAGAAAAGGTACAACTCTGAGTACCTCCGCCGCTCTTGATTCACCATCTGTTATGAGTAAGCTTCTTACTACACCTGGTCCCAATGTTATTCGTACTACTACTTCTGTTGAGTCTGGTAGTACCTCTGAGAATTTTGATGATGCCTCTATTGTGTTAGATGATAGTGGTTCTTTAGGTCCTTTCCTAGATGCCACACTTGCTAGATTTGCTCATACTGAAAGCACTGTTACACCTACTCGTTCACCTGAGTCTAGGGAGCCTCTTAGTGACCTTGAAGGTGCCTATATTGAACTTACTGATGAGTTCGTTGACGCCTGCCATGCTACCAATGGAGTTGACGAGCGTAGAAACCTTATTGCCAAGCATGCCATTAGATATGACTCTGCGTTTGCCACCTCTCCCATATATATTAGAGATAAGGACTATGATTTCTCTCTAGATTTATCCTATATATACATAGTTGAGAAAGAGCCTTTTTGTGGGTTAGAAACTAGGACAGCCTTGGAGCACATGAATGAGCTCTCTGCTTTGAGTAGCTTATTTTTCTGATGATCAAAAGAAATTCATGTGTTTTGTTGCCAAGATCTTTCCTTTTTCACTGAAGGGAGAAGCTAAGTCTTGGTATGATAGTTTGACTCCTAGGTCCATTAGATGTCCTATGGATTTGGTTAATTCTTTATTTCATAAATATTTCCCTGCTAGTGCTCAACATGCTGCTTTGCAGAAAATCTTTGACTTTGTGCAGGTAAAAGAAGAGAACTTGCCTGAATCATGAGCAAGGTTTAACTCTCTACTGAGAACATTGCCTAGACAACAGCTGCCACATAATGAATTACTTGATATATTTTATAATGGACTAACTGTTGAATCTAGGACACACCTGGATAGTTGTGCTGGTGGTGTTTTCAGGAACAAAACACTTGATGAGGCTGAGGAATTAATAGCCATGGTAAGCAAGAATCATGATGATTGGTCTACACCAACACCTACTCCTGAGCCAGCACCTGTTCCCACACCAGATCCTATACCAACACCAGCACCCAAGAAGATAGGAATGCTTGTATTAAATGAAGAAGTGATGAAGGAGGCCAAGAAATCTCTTAAGGAGAAGGGTATTAAATCTAAAGATGTGAAGAATTTACCTCCTATAGAAGACTTATGTAAGCCAATTCCTCCTTCACCCATTATTGAGGTACACTCTCTTTATAGCTTTGATGAGGGAGATGTTCCTTACTCTAAACCTCCTGATCAGTGCTTAGAAGAACTAGATGACTTCATTGCTAAGCAGGAGAGCTTTAACAAGAAAATAGAAAATCACCTAATGGAAAACTCTAGAGCTGTTGATAAATTGCATGACATTGTTGAGAGAACCTCTAATGATGTTAGGATGGTTGTGAAACACTTCCAAATGGTTCAAACTCAAATAGATCAGCTCACTAAAGTGCAACAAGACTTGCTAGTTAATGCTTCTAGGGAAAAACAAGCTTGTGAAATAACTACTAGGAGAGGCACTACCACTCAGGTTCCTTTGTATCCCGAGGGACATCCTAAAAGAATTGAAGAAGATTCTCAAAGAACTCAAAAAGATAGTACTCCTTATAAGAAAAAGAAGAAGAAACATAAAACAAATGGAGAATCCTGCTAGAGATCCTAATAGTGTGTCTGTCTCTCATGCTGAAACTGAAAGTGGAAATGATAAAGAAGATGCCAGGATTTCATTGCCAGGAAACATGGTAGTGAGAGAGAACCTTGGGTACAAAAACCAATGTCTTTCCCTCATAAGAAACTCAACACAAAGGAACGATAACATTATAACAAGTTCTGTGAGTGGATGAAACCACTATTTCTGCAGACCCCTTTGACTGATGCTATTCAATTGCCTCCTTATTCCAAGTATTTGAAGGATATTGTTACTAACAAAAGGAAGATTCCTAATGAGGAAATTTCTACTATGCTTGCCAATTACTCCTTTGATGGTAAGTTTCCAAAGAAGCTTGGAGATCCTGGTATTCCAACTATTCCTTGCTCCACCAAGAATAATTATGTTAGAACTGCTTTATGTGATTTGCGTGCAGGAGTTAGTGTCATGCCTTTGTCTCTTTACAAGAGACTCTCTCTTGAAAAGTTGACTCCTACTGATATATCTTTGTAGATGGCTGACAAGTCCACTGCTATTCCTGTGGGTATATGTGAAAATGTTCCTGTGCAGGTTGCTAATAATTGTTTGATATTAACTGACTTTGTTGTGTTGGAAATGCCTGAAGATGATAATATGTATATTATTCTTGGAAGACCTTTTCTTAATACTGCAGGGGCTGTTATTGATTGCAATCAAGGAAAAGTTACTTTCAATGTTAATGGCAAAGAATATACTATGTATTTTCCCAAGAAGATTGATAAGAAGTATGGTCTGAACTCAATCAAAAATATTGAGACCATCAAGATTAGAGAATACTATTGCCCCATTCCATTGCCAAAGAAAGAGTATGATATTATTATGATTGGGACTATGCCTATCAAAGTTGAGGTAACATAATCATTGAGTGAATTGCAAAAAAATATTCTATTTGAAATTGTTTTGGTACCAAGACTTGATCAACCTTGCTAACAAAGTAATTTTGGATGAATGAAATTATGCTTTCACCTTGTTCTTACTGCTCATTAGAGTGCTTTAGAACTTTTGTAGTTAGGATTTGATTTGGATTTCCACCTTTTCAACTTTTGGTTTTCTGGATTTTAACATTTGCCAATTTCTGAAAATTCCCCGAAAATAAAGTTTCTTGAAAAATTCCAAAAACCTTATTTTAATTTTTTCTGGAATATTTGAGGCCGAGAGGTACCAGAGAGGTACTGGGGAGCCACAGGAGGTGGCCACACCCATGCCAGGCGCGGGGGCAGCCCTGGCCGCGCCCGCGCCTAGGCATGGTGTGGGCCACCCCTGGCCCCCTGCCTCTCTCTCTGCACTCATTCTCTTCCTCCTCAACCAAAAACTCTGTTTCTAAGCTCATACCCGAGCCTTGCTGCCCCAAGTTCGCGATTTTTCGATCTCCTTGCTCAATCCACCATTTGGGCTGAAATTTGTTGCTTGTTTTCAATCGGTAAATGACTCCTTCGATTATCCAAGTAGATTTTCGATTGTGTTCACTAGTAGGGAAAAGGTCATCCGTTGCGCACCGAATTCGCTATTCTGTGGCACACGGCCGTTGCGCCACAGATATCACGCCACAAAAATAAGCATTTTGTGGCGCATCGGCCGTGCGCCACAGAATTCACTATTTCTGTGGCGCACCCTTCTCACCGGTGCGCCACAGAATCATGTGCGCCACAGAATATAACCATGGTGCGCCACAGAATTAGTATGCAGGTACACCAGAAATGCAACCAGATATACATGTTTTATACAGTTTTTATATAGATACAGATACAACTTTTATACCAGAAATACAGATACATATAAAGGTAGAATATTGGCAGATATAACATAGAAACAAAATTATACGAATGAAGTGCATTATTACATACTCCGGTAGCATTACAAACTCGAACATGTTCAGATAACATAAAGACATGACCAAGTACGGATTACAAACTCTGGTAGCATTATTAAAAGTATGTTCATATCACATACTCTGGTTACAAACTGAGCTAGATTCGATCGATAGCGATCGTAACCAAGTACGGCTCCCAGATGCAGTAGAACAGACACATGACCTCATCCCCAGCCTGAAAGCCATTTAAGTTCTTGAATGTTTCCCACACTAGTAGGAAAAGGCTTATAGATGGGACACAATTCTGTGGCGCACCGTCTACCCGTGCGCCACAGAAATAATTCCTATGGCGCACCAAACTAGGTACGCCACAAAAAATATGTTATTTCTGTGGCGCACCGGCAGATCATGCGCCACAGAATTAGGATGGTCCCACCACCTGCCAGCCTCAATCATTGGTTCCTCGAATTCTGCGGCGCATCTGGCCCGGTGCGCCACGGAAATAGAGCATTCTGTGGCGCACCGACAAGTGCGTCACAGAAATACTGCATTCTGTGGCGCACGGTCTTGGTGCGCCACAGAATTCTCTATTTCTGCAGCGCATCGGGCCAGATGCGTCGCAGAATTAGCGCGCCGTAGAATTTGGGCATTCTATTCCTACCCCCCCCCCCCGGTGCAGGAAAAAACGTCTAAAAAATTATTTGAAAATGATAAAAATTTCAAAATCCGAAATCCTTTGACATGCCCGTACCTAATACAACATAACAATGGTGAAAATTTTAAAAATTGAATTTTGAGTTTTTTTGCAAAAAATGTTTTTTGAATTTTTTGAATTTTTTTTGTAATATATGAAAATTTATCAGCTCAAGATTTTCGATGTCCTGGCAACGACCTACGGTCGTTTAGACAAAATTTTAGATTTTTAAAAAAATAAAGGGAAATATGAAAGCAGGATGATTTTATGTTCTGATAGGAAAATTTGACTTTTTTGAAATATTTGACTTTCCTATGTTGTTTCTTTGATGTTTTAATTGTTTTGAACTTTTTATACTTTTTTGAATTTTTTCATTTTTTTATTATTTTTTTGAGTTTTTAAAGTTTTTTGAGTTTTTTTAAGTTCTTTTAAGTTTTTTGAGTTTTTTAAATTTTTTTAGTTTTAAAATTGTAGGGTTAATAGAGTTGATTGCATTGTATTATATGGTGGCTACGCGCGAAGGAACACCCAAGTTAAGCGTGCTTGGGGTGGAGTAGTGTTAGGATGGGTGACCGAGCGGGAAGTTTGACTCGTGCGCCATAGAATTCCTTATTTTTGTGGCGCGCCACAGAAATAGGTGCGATTTTTTTTTTTCAAATTTTTTTTCCGAAAAAGATCCTGGTCAGAATTTTGAATTTTGTTCAAAAAAATCAAATTTTTTTCCGAATCCCGAATATTTGAATTGTTTGAAATCTAAGTCTCTAATCACCCTAATCTAATCACCTTAATCTCAGGTCAAAGTCAAACTTCCCGCTCATGCACCACAAAATGTCCATGCGCCACCCATGCGCCACAGAATGTCCATTTAGGTGTGCCACAAATGAGCTTTTCCCTACTAGTGCCATGCTGGGTTGCTCAAAATCATTCTTCCAGATTCAGTAAAGCTATAGGTCCCATACACATCATCAATGTTGGTTCCCACTAGCTTGACATCTCCTTCATCTTTTAGATGAAGATATTTAACAGCTTTCTTTGTAATTTTCTGCATAGTCAGAAGCTAGGATTATTTGATGTGCACTTGTTTCTACATATTGGGCTTATAACAAAAAAATATTATCCTAAACAGAAGAAAAAAGAAAGAAGACATACCATCCTGCAGCGTTCAATGTTTTTTACTGTCAGCTTGTGTATGAGCAGTGGTCCCTCGCTTTCTTTCCTTTTGGTAAGATTGTTTCTCCAGTTAACCTTTTTTGCCATAGTCAGCTTTATATTCTTTGATATGACAACCACATTGTGATTATCATGCACTTCAGACACACGAAGAAAATAAAGTCGTTAGTCACAGAATCTGAAATATAAAAAGCTAAGTAAACAACAAATCTTACTTTCAAAAAGGTCATCATCATCTTCAGCAGCTACTCTCTCTTTGGTGTCATTGCATTCTGGATCATATGGGGTGATCAATAGAGGTGAGGCGGGGGTTTCACTTAACTCAAACATCATCTTGTCACCCGTCTTCATGTTGAAATGTTCTATAAACCTTTTCCATGACCCACCAGAAATCTTCAACTTGTCATTCTCCCAACGTAACTTGAAAATGTACGAATGCTCATGCTCTTTATCTTTAACATACATTTTGTTTGAACCATTATATATTGATTTAACCTTGGGCGTTGCAAAACATGGAATTGTCTGTTTACATTAAAAAGAAGACAAACAATAATAATAAGAAAATGTTAACAGAAGTAATAGAAAGGGATCTAGCAAGACCATGATTTTTTTGTAGTACCTAGAATCAATAAGAGATAAAGCATAGCAGAAAAAATTCATACCAGTGATTCATACGGCAAAGGTGGCATGGTTGCCATGAAGGAATTGAAATCCCTTTGCTTAGGCTTACACGTGCCACCAGGGTTCCCACAGTCAAAACAGTGGCTGGGGAAAGGGGAGCCCATTTGCACTTCATTAAAAAGAGGTAAATAATTAGCAATCGAAAAATTCAAAATTCCGGCATGACTTTTGCTATTTTTTCTACCTAGCAGTGCCCATATCTCAACCGAAACGGAAGTGAATCAACACTTCGGGAGAAACGGGCAACTCAAGTTTATGACTTTAGTCCATAATGTCAAAGGTAATTTTGTTGGTTGTTTTTACACATATATTGCTAAATAAAAGTAAAAGTAATGCAAAGTACACACATGAGAAAAACTAGTAACTAAATAATCAAGTTACAAATTACACACATATATTGCTAAGTGAAAGTAATGCAAACTACACACATGAGAAAAACTAGTAACTAAATAATCAAGTTACAAACTAAACACGTATATTGCTAAGTAAAAGTAATGCAAACTACTTCCTCCGTTCCTAAATATTTGTCTTTCTAGAGAATTCAAATGGTTACCACATACGGATGTATATAGACATATTTTAGAGTGTAGATTCACTCATTTTGCTCCGTATGTAGTCATTTGTTAAAACCTCTAGAAAGACAAATATTTAGGAACGGAGGGAGTACACACATGAGCAAGAACAATAACTACAAGTTACAAACTAGTAACTAAATAATCAAAGAATAGCTATGATGGTTTCCATGAGAAAAACTACACACATGGATTTATTTAGTGTCTATATTTACCATAGAAAAGAGAAATTTTGTCCTAGTGCTAGTACTACCATAGAAACACCACAGAATCATCCTCAACTTAGCATAAATTTTGTCCTAGTGCTAGTACATTTTATTCCGTCACACAACTATGAAACATACACGCGTACTCCGATCGACCGGCCGGATCACTAGCTACAAACCAAAAACCACAGGCGCTAGCTCCCGTTGTTATCTTCGTCCCCGATCATCACACCCTAGAAAGTGTTCTTGTCGGTCGCCACCGGGTACGCGCCGACGCCCTGGTACGCGGGCTCGGTCGCGACGGGAGTGTGGTGGCCGTGCGGCCCGGAGAGGGAGGACTCACCGGGGGAGAAGGAAGCGGGCGGGGGCGTCTGGGAGTTGCAGACTCACCGGGGAGCGGCGGCGGCGATGCTAGGGCGGGGGCGTCGGGGAGCGGCGGCGGCGACGCTAGGGCGGGGGCGTCGGGGAGCGGCGGCGGCGACGGTAGGGCTGGTGGTGGGCGCTAGGGCGCTGGCGATGGGCGGGGAGGCGGTGGGCGGCGGCGCTAGGGTTCTTGGGCGGCGGCGCTAGGGTTCTTGGGCGCAGGATCGATCTGGGGTGAGGAGGAGGGAGGAGGGGGCCGTTCCCGTTTTTTACCCCAAGTCAGAACATTCTGTGGCGCACTTGCTTGTTCGGTGCGCCACAGAATTAGTGGGCCTGCGTAACGAACGGAGCTAGGGGCCCATGGGTCAGAGAGCGGATAATTTTGTGGCGCACCGAACAAGCAAGTGCGCCACAGAATTGTGGAATACAGAATTCTGTGGCGCACCTGCCGGAGGGATGCGCCACAGAATGTTCTGACTTTGGTAAAATGCAGATTTCTAGTTTTCTTTTATTAGGCTTGTTCGTGGCAAGCAAATGAATGAATCTATACACTAGAACATGTCTAGATGCATTCATTTTCATCGGTGTCTAGTTCTATAAGAGCATCTCCTGCAGCAGCGCAAAAACGAAGATCAAATAAACGATAGAAATTAAACTTAATTAAACATAGAGTCGCAACGATATAGAAATTAAACACATAGTTCACCCAACGATACAAATTAAACCTAAACTATACTACTCGGAGTCCCAGTCCGAGCCGAGGGAGATGGTGTCGGACGAAATCTCATCCCAGAGTTCGTTGAACACCTCGGAGTCGGTGTCGATGTCGACGCCGGCCTCCACCATCGCCTCTGCCTCTTCCTTCCGCAGACGCCTCTCGGCCCGCGCTGCACGGCGCTCCGCCTTACGCTGGGCGTAGAATTCCTCCTTGGCTCGGACGTCCTACGGGAAGCGGCGGCGCCACTGCTCCATGGCGTGCTCGTAGGCCGCCGTGATGTCGAGGTGGCGCAGCCTCTGCTGGTGGCGGCGGCGGTGCTCGGCGGTGACTAGCGTCGGTGGCGGCGCCCGTTGCTCCGCCTCCCGGACGTTCTGCACGTCGCGGAAGTTCGGAAGTTCATCCCGCGTGGGCTGCGGCCGATGCGCCAAGCCGCCGCGTCCCAGACGCGCGCCACCTGGTCCGCCGTGTCGAACGTCCCGAGGTTGAAGCGCTGGCCGCCGGCGCGCAGCTCGGCGGAGTAGGCGCCGGTCGAGCGCTGGCGGACGCCGGTGAAGCCGGTGGCGTTGCGACGCGGCGGCATGGCGGCGCGCGGTGGAGGCGGAGCGCATCGACCATGTGAGCGGTTTTGGGCGCGTGTGGGGGAGGCAGAGGATGCGGGGTGTTTTATAGGGCGCAGTGGGCGCCAAAATTCCCGCGCGTTTTCGCGCGCGCGCTTTCTGCCGCCGAAATCGCGCTGGCGCATGGGCTACGTGCGCCACAGAATGCGCTATTTCTGTGGCGCACCTGGCAGGATGCGCCACAAAATGCGCTATTTCTATGACGCACGGTGAAGTGTGCGCCACAGAATTAGCGGAACCAATGATTGGGGCTGTCAGGTGGTGGGACCCGCATAATTTCTGTAGCGCACGTCAAGTCTCTGCGCCACAGAAATGGCTTGTTTTTGTGGCGTGCATTTATCCGCGCGCCACAGAAATATTTTCTGTGGCGCACCGCTGTTAAGTGCGCCACAGAATTGGGTCCCATCTATAAGCCTTTTCCTATTAGTGGTTGAGTAGTTCTTGAGTATTTTGCTGCTCTAGGTGACTTGCTAAGTGAGCTTGCATGCTTGATTCTTGGTGATATGAGTTGTTTTGATGCATGTGTAGTCCTCTTACAAGTTCCTAGAGTGTTCTCCTCCATTTGGTTTGTTGTAAATTCACTTTTTATGAGATTGTTAAAAAAATTCAGAATAGGGAGATGGAGAACTACAACTATGGAGATGTCTTTAGAAGGGAAGAATCAAGTTCATCGAGGCCTAGGAGACCGGTTTCTTAATTTAGGCCATCGTACAACGAGACTCTTCTATCACCAACCTTTGGTGAGGATGATTATGGAGATGCTAATGCTTCCATTTTTTCATGTGCAACTTTCATGAACAAAGCAGGGATTCTTGATGATTTCATGAGCCTTGTGACAAGATGCGGTTTGCTTTCTTACATGGCTGTTGAGAGTCCTCAGTTTTCTTTACTTACAAAAACCTTTGTTGAGAGCATTACTTTCACTAACAAGAGGTTTGGCTCCAGTGTTGATTTCATAATCTATGATAAGACCTATTCTTTGTCCTTGGAAAAGTTTTGTGGAATTTTAGGTGTCAAGAATAAAGGGTCAACAAAGAAGATTGGAGACATGCCCGCTGACTTGTTGAGTTGTTACAGGGAGCTCTAGAATGATGATAGTCGCGACACTCACCGGGGCAAGATAAGGAATTTACAGCTCCCAGCCATTCACTATTTTGCTTATTATCTGTGCACTAATGTTCTTGGTAGAGGAAACACTAGCAATATTTCTCACTATCAGTTGGCATTTCTGGACGCCGCGCTTAACAGTAACACTAAGTATAATCTTGGTGCTATTGTTGCTCAACGTTTGGCGGCCAAGGGACCCATCTATGGTGGAACTATTGCTTCACGTGTTCTAGCTCATCTAAATTTGCATGCTAGGTCCAATGATGCGCCACTAGCCCCGCAGAGACTTGATCTTGCCGCCATGAAGCGCCATAATTTTGTCAACTCTAACTCCACTCTTGATAATATGTGTTGCAAGATTTTGTTTAATGATGACACCGAGAGGGGAGTTCCCTTGCCACAACCTATTTTGTTTAGCATTGACAGGAAGCCAAGGTCGCGCTCAATGGAGGAGTGGAATGCTGAGTTGGTATCCACCAACTACCACGTGGTTCCCGAGGAATAACCGCCTTATGTTGAGTACACCACGTATAACACCGGAGCATCCTCGAGTGCTCATCAGGACGAAGAAGCTTCTTCGTCATACCAGGGAGGACACGACGGTTGGGTTATATGGACCCAACCACCACAGTGGCCATGAATTCCACTTAGGCCAAAAGCCTAAGCTTGGGGGTACCCTGACAATCACACTCATCTACATATCGTATTCTGTCGGTTCTTTGTATATCCATGTTTCGCTTTCTTTCTTTCTTTTGTTGTTCTTGCTTTCCAAAATACAAAAAGACCAAAAATATTTCTGTTGTTTCTCTTTGGTTATTTCTTTGGTTCTTTGTCTTTGGTTTGCTCAACCTTCTAGTTAGTTTGCCATTTGAAAATCCAAAAAGATTTTTGCTTTGTTTGCTGTTTGCCTTTGTTCTTGCCTTTAAAAATCGAAAACCCAAAAATATTTTGTGTTCTTCTTTGGTTTTGTAAAGTTTGTTGCAGAGTTCAGCGGTCCTTGGTGACTCCATTGGAGTTTGGTTATCATTTTATATCATTCAAGCCACAAGAGAAGAGCAGTAATGACGATCTACACAACTTGAGATGTGGTGAGAGGCTGGTATGAACTCTATTTGTTTTCATTTTTGTACATATGCTCATCCATGTGAACTTGCTAGTTTGTTCATGTAAGGTGTATGCCATTGATGATCACTTGGTAGTACTTGCTCTCTTATGACTAGTTCCAATTTGCTGATAGTAGGTAGCATTGTCATATAGATGTTTGCCTTGCATTGCATTGTTCATGAGAATAGTATGGCATTGTGGTATCCTCCTCTGAATGATTCATTCAAATCGACTTGGCACATGCTCACACATGCATATGACTAATCAAAGAAGCCTTGATAATTCACATTGCTTCAGAGTTCTTGTATCACTTTTACGTTGTTGTTAATTAGTTCTGTCGCAAGCATGATTATGACAGTTGCTGCTCTCTTGATTGTCGCTCCCAGTCTATTGCTAGCCTTCACTTGTACTGAGTATGAGCTCTACTCGTTCATCCAAACTCCAAAAACCCAAAGTAGTGCCAAATGAGTCCACCATACCTTCCTATATGTGGTATTTCACCGCCACCCCAAAGTAAATTACTCGTGTGCTACCTTTCAAAACCTTCAAAATAAACTCATGTTTTGTGTTCCTGTTTAGCTCATGAGGAAGTAATAGTGGGTTTGTTATCTTCCATACTGAATTTAAGTACCCCTTGACTTGCATGCATAATGTGCTTGTCACTAAACAAAAAGAGAGTTGGTTAGACAATTAAACATTCAAAAAAAAAGAAAACAAGGGAAACAAAAATAGACACTCCCCCATGGTTTGAGATTGTTGGTGGGCACCCGAGGATTTGGTTAGCCATGGTATGTGATATGCAAGGTTGGGGAGTGTCAAACTGTATATGTGCATGATATACATGCTTAATATCAACACTTCGGAACCGCTCTCAACTTGTTTAGTATGGAAGATAACCAATACCCTGCTGCCATTCGTTGACAAAACAAACATACCTCTCAAAATAAGCTTTTCAATAAGCACTTTTCAACACTATGTTTTATGCAAAATGAAAAGCTCTAGCACATGAGTAATCCCTGTTTCCCTCTGCGAAGGGCCTTTCTTTTACTTATTATGTTGAGTCTCCATCCTTTCTCTTAGCACCTTCTTGAGAGCACGACTGCCATTCTTAGTGTAATGTGCTTGTCCTGGAATGAGATTAACTGTTGCATATCCTTGATACTTGTATCTTTTGATGATCACTAATTTTAATCTTCACACTGAACTTCAGAGGTGCATGGGCATTTATGTTTTGCTGCACCATAGCGGGCAAGCGAGATACCACATTGCCATATCATATCATGAGCATTGTAATCATGCATATATCTATGTGTTCATGTTGTTTATTATTAGTGTTGGAATCTCTTCATAGCTTGCATAACTATTGAGTAGCCTTGTGTGTGCATACTTCTTATTGTGAATCATCTTAGCACTTGATCATATACTGAGTTTATATACATCATATGAAGCAAATGTTTTCGTGAAAGTTCTTTTATCGCTCTCAGTTGCACTGAATTGCTTGAGGGCAAGCTACGGCTAAGCTTGGGGGGAGTTGATACGTCCAAAACGTATCTACTTTCCCGAACACTTTTGCTATTGTTTTTCCTCTATCTTGTGTGTTTTTGGATGAAACTAACACGGATTAACGTTGTTTTCAACAGAATTGCTTTGGTGTCTTGTTTGTGTGCAGAAACATAACTTTCAGGAAATCACGAAGTAAATCTATAAAAGTTATTTTTCAACCCGAAGATCCACGGAGCTAGAAGGAGAAGAGCAGAAGGCCCACGGGGGGCCCACACCATGCCCAGGCGCGGGCCCACCCCTGGTCGCGCCTGGGGGTGGTGTGGCCACCCCGTGTGCCCCCCCGGACCTCCCCTTCGAGCTATATACTCCCTCGACCCTAAAAACATCAAGAATAGGCTCAGTTTTCGAGAGAGAGTTCCGCTTCGCCGCCGCCATCCCGAAACCTCAAATCGGGATCAGAAGTCTCTATTCTGGCACCCTGCCGGGACGGGGAATTGGAGGAGATCATCGCCGTCATCATCACCAACGCCTCTCCATCAACCATCCATGATGCCACCATCCATGTGTGAGTAGTTCCCCTGCTGTAGGTGAGGGGATGGTAGGGATTGGATGAGATTGTTCATGTAATATTCATAAGATTGTTATGGGCATAGTGCTTAGTGTCTTTGTTAGTGCTTTGTGATATTGTTGCGGCTTGTTGAGCTTAATGCTTGTCACTTTGGGCCCGTGTGACATGATCTCAGATCTGAACATATTATTGATTCATGAGGATAATTATTGTTCTTGGTCTTATCTGCAAGTTGTGTACACATATCATTGTCCGAAACCGATGGCCCCAAAGTGACAATAATTGGGACACCCAGAGGGAATGGCTTTGATGTGAGGATCACGTGTGTTCACGGAGTGTTAATGCTTTGCTCCAGTGTTCTATTGAAAGGAACACCTTAATTGCAAGTAGTTCCCTAGAGGCCCTGCAACAACGGGATGGCAGGACAAAAGATGTTGTGCAAGTTCTCCTTGTGAGCACGTACGACTATATATGAACACACGCCTATGGTTATCTAGTACTAGATGCTTTTATCTTATTTATCTGCAATGCCCCTGTCTTATGTGTATTATTAATTCTCTTATCCATGCAACGCCCGTCCATCCATCCCTGTACCTACAGTGTTTTGCATCCTGCTGTTTACTGCAATTGTTACTACTGCTGTTTTTATTCCTGTACTACTGTTATTCCATTACTGCCACTTCCATAAAACTGTTACCACTGATAAACCATTGTGAGCAAGATTACTTTCAGGTACAGCTGAATTGACAATTCATCTGTTAAGGCTTATAAGTATTCTTTGGCTCCCCTTGTGTCGAAACAATAAATTGGGTTTTACTTTGATCGAAGACTATGGAGATCCCCTATACTTGTGGGTTATCAGCCATCCAAATGCATCTGTGACTAAATAGTCCACTCACTGAGATATCATCCGAACAAACCATGAGTATTAAGTTGTAAACAACAGACTGTGGCATTAAGTAAAGTGTATAAAGTAGATAGTAGAACCACCCCTATTTGGGCAGAGCACCATCTTGTTCTCCCTAGTGGCAACAGCACATCCACATCCTTAGTCGTTTCTGTCGCTCGAGCCTAGGCTTACTGGAGGCATGAACCCACTATCTAGCATAAATACTCCCTCTTGGAGTTGAATGCAACTACTTGGCCAGAGCAACCACTAACAACGAAGAGCATGCAAGATCACAATAGCACCAAAGAGGTTCAAGATCTATTCAAAGAGAGACTCAAGATCTATACTCAACTTGAACATTGTACTCAATAACTAGTCAGATCCCAGCAAACCAACACAAGTAACATTACATAAAGATGATCTTGATCATGTTAGGCAGCTCACAAGATTCATACATGAAGCACAATAATAAGATGATCTCAATCATGTTAGGCAGCTCATGAGATTCATACAATGGAGAGAACAACCATCTAGCTACTGTCATGGACCCGTAGTCCTATGGTGAACTACTCACACATCACTCCGGAGGCTCGCATGGTGATGAAGAAGGCCTCCAGTGACGATTCCCCTCTCCGGCAGGGTGCCAGGAAGAGCTTCTGATCTCCCCGAGATGATGGCGGCGGCTGGGGACTTTGGAACTTTTGCGCTATCTCTAGGGTTTTCACGTTGGGGTGAATAAATAGGCGAAAGGGCAGAGCCGAGGGGCACCCAGGTGGGCTACACCTGCCCCAGGCGCGGGCCCGCCCCTGGCCGTGCCTAGGGGGGTGTGGGCCCCCTGTGGGCCTCCAGCTCTTCCCCTTATGGCTTCTGGAGTCTTCCGGTGAGAAATCACTTTAAATAACTTCCTTTTCCAATTCCGAGAATATCTCCTTTGTAACTTTTCTGGAATAAAAAACAGCAGAAAACAGGGAACTAGCACTGTGGCATCTTGTCAATATGTTAGTCACATGAAATCCATAAAAACATCAGGAAGCACAATAAAAACATAGAGTAATTGGCAATAAACAAGCATGGAGCATCAAAAATTATCGATACATTTCCAATGTACCACTGCCCTCTGGACTCCGTGTTGGTTTCTTTAAAATAGGGACTTCCAGATTTATTTCGTCAAATTCCAAGAATATTTCTAGAACTACTTTTCTAAAATAAAAAAACAACAGAAAACGCGAAACTACCACTGTGGCATCTTGTTAATAGGTTAGTCCCAGAAAATCCATAAAAATACTACAAAGTACAGAGAAAACATATAGCAATTGGTGTAAAACAAGCATGGAGCATCAAAAATGATAGATGCGTTTGTAACGTATCACCCACCAACTCACACATGGTTATACATAGGAAAGGTGTGAACGAACTTCGTATCACACATGGTTTTGTCCTGCAAATCGTGTGTACTGAATGGGCTTATTTGGCCCATCATACACAACCCTATCAACTTTCCTGTATAAATGGGACGAGCAGGACATCGTCCTTCCTCACTCCACTCCACAACCGCCACTGAAACCCTACTGGTCTCTGTAAAGCTCACCTGGTCGGCGAGGCGGAAGCTTTTGTTGGCCTTTTACGCTGATGACCTCCCTGTTGTCTTCTTTGTCGTTCACTCGTGCCGATGCGCATGGTCAAACTTCGGACATGCAACCGGTCAAGTAGTTGGCTCATCCTCGTGCCCGTGCCCGACCTCCACCATGGCCACTACGCCTGCCGTACTCATCCTGCTCCAGGAGGTATGTACATATTTAACAATGAAAGTTCTAGTTTTATTTATTGCGGATCTACACTGTGAGCATGGTTAGCATGTTAGATTCGTTAGAATACTGAGATCTACACTATAAGCACTGGCGGTGTTCGTATTTTATACTCGTTAGCTTCGTTCGAGTCTTATTATCTTGTGTTAGCTACTATATCTTATTCTCTGCAGCTAGATCGATGAGTTTGCTCCAATATCTTATTGTGTTCGCCCATGTAAGGATCTATTATGTCTGATTGTTGTTTAACTCTTGCTAGCATCTTATAAATTTATTTTGGTAACACCGTATAAGAAGAAAGACTTGGACATGATGTGCCAAGTTTTTTATTTAAGTTTGCTAATGACATGGACTACATTTGTTGTGTATATATTCTCAGGTACATATATGACAGTTGTGTGCAATTTACCCGTCTTGTGCCATCAATGTTGATTAGCCATCCATTTAGGAAGCTAACCACTACATGTCAGAAAAGAAACAACTTGGCCTACCAGCCCGTTATCCCTAAGGGAACAACGAGAAGTAAGTATCTATGTTGTGGCCACATAATTGTTCGGTCACTTCACTTAATTATTTCACTGACTCACTCTCTTATTACTGTGTAAATTTTAGCTAACATAATGCAATCCACGAGGTGTTTCTACTCAAAAGCCTGTCGCTATTGTAATGTTTGGTGCACTGCATAGAACGCTTTTTTAGTTAACAATGTCTTATGCAGTGTTACCAAAATATCACAAGGGTGACACGAAGACCTTCGACATAGAGAGACTACAAGGCCAACATCCAGAGTCTTCGGAACAATATAACCTACAAAAACCATATTACTATCTATTTGTGCCACAATTTTACGTGACTTCTTACATGTTCTATCTTCATTAATGTTTTCTTTATTCTACACTTGTATAATAGGAATATTCCTATTTTGGTAACACTGAAAAGAAGAAAGACTCGCAAGGTGTGCGACATGTTGCATGCATCTTGCGTCTCTAGAAATCTACCTCAACTCAAGGCTACTTTTCTTTAAGGCAATTGACTAATCATATGAAATTACTCATTATATAGTTAGTTTTGTTCAGTTTACATATGATCTGACGTTCACGAATATTTTTAAACAATGAGAAATTCTTTTTGAGCAGTTAATATAGAGGTGTTCATCTTGCAATGAAAGGAAAGAACTATAAGGAAATTTCCACCCATCACGAAGCCAAAGATGTAACCAAAAATAACTATGAATATTCTCTTCTTTTATCTATCTTTTGTAGCTAGCATTTGAATCTATGAAGAAATATGTATCTATGACATGTGTTGTATCAATACACAATCAAATATAGCTTAAATACATTTTTTCTTTCCTGAAAACCGTGTGACTCCTCTCGCAATACAACTTTGATGGCCTACTAAATAAGTGTTTACGACCTAAGAAAAACATAGACATACTAAGAAATAAATGGTTTGCGACCCCAACGAGAAACAAACGAAACACATTACTTACATCGTGTGCGAAAGCAACCAAGTAGCACACGATTATTTTACCGGAATCGTGTGCGCTATCCTCAATATCACATACGGGCGGGAAAACCGTGTGCTTGTTCGCGACTCATCCCCTCACCCACCGGTAGAGAAGGTTGGGCAAATCATGTGCGATGGTCCAAACATTCACGTGCGATTGTCCGATCTGTACTAGGGGTAAGTTCATATTCTTTAGTCATTGATAAACAGACAACCCAACTAAATCAGCAAAACTTACTTGATGTTGGCAATCAAGAAAGCTACATAAGCGAACATATAACTTATAGAAATGTGAGCTAATCCAACCAATCTTGCTTGCCCAATGGAAAGTACCATGGGTTATCTCTCCATTGAATTAAATTAGCTAGATCTGTGTGTTCATGAGACATGCTAAAGTCTTAGTTAATTCATGTCAATATTCACGCCAGCAAATCAAGATATCCAAATAAGAACATCCACACCCATAGCGTATACTAATCACCCCGAAAGGATTATATCCATTGCTAAGTTGTGAAGAGTCTAACTATAAGTAATCTCTTAACATCTTGTTGCCCCGGAATAATATGATATGTTTCCAGTACCAATAACAAGTAACCCATCACCGCGGCGCCGGCCGGCCGCCCCAGTCTACCACCGCTCTCATCCCTCCTCCCTCCTCCCATCCAATCCCCTCCCTCCTGGGTTGCCTCGCACGGGGCAACTCTGGAGGCCCCCTTCCACCCTAAGCGAGTCCCCGCCTGATCTCTTTCCCTCGGCCGCTGCCACCGCCGGCGACGGTGGTGGCGGTCACACCCAGCCTATCAAAGATGGGGGGTGATGGTGGGCGAGCTCCGACGGTCTCCTACGCGCGAGGCGGGTCGTCACCGGGGCGGTGCATGTGGAAAGCCAGTGGTGGCGGAGGTCTTCCTCGGCGGCGTTGAACGGTGGCGAGGCTCTCCTCGCTGCGCGGTTTGGCCGGATCCGGCGGAAGATCGCCCCTGTTCTGCCGTTTTCTTCCTCGATGTTGGCCTCGCCAGTGGGGTTCAGAGCGGCAGATCCAACAGGGTGTCGGCGGGTGGGGGGCTACTAGCTTGGCTTGATTAAAGGTGGAGGTCCTATGATTCAAACTCGCACCGAGAGTTTGATCTGCCGGATGCATGTCCTCATCGATCTAGCTGTAGCGTCTATTCCGGAAGGCTCCGCTGGCGTACTCCACTAGGCGACTCATGCCTGGAGATGGCTGGATCGGGTGGGATTTGGTCGTGCGCACCCGTGTTTCTCTGACCGTTTGGTTTCAGAGGGAGCGCTTCGAAGCTCTGCAGGCTATTAATATCATGGATCATGTTCTCGTTTCATGGTGCTGGCGGAGAATGCCATGGATGCTGAGATCTGAGGACTAGTGATGGTGGTTTGAATTTTTGTGGCGAGCAGGAATTGGCTTGATGATTCACGACTTGGAGCAGTGGTATGCAAGTGGGGGCGACTGCACAGGAGAAGTCCAAAGTCCTACCTCTCAGGGTGAAAATCTGAGGTCTAGCCTTAATTGGTTGTGTCTGGCAATGACCTTGTTGAAGGCATTGTTTAGAGAGCAATGATTTTCTTCAGGGTGAAAACCTAAGATCTATGATCGGGCAACGACGACGCTTGTGCACTGTTCCGTTCTTGGAGGCGTTGCTTTTGGAGAAGCTGGACTTCTGGTGTTGTCTTGGTGGTGTTAGTTTTGCTGTTTCAAGGAATAGATCATTATAACGGGACTTTTCTTTTTTGTAATTTTTCTTTTTTCTTTTGGCTGTGTGCATCCATAATGTCGCTAGGACAATATGTTGTTGCAGCTGATGAGTGTAATTGATATCTCTGCGATATCAATATATACTCTTTGTCGGAAAAAAAACAAGGAACCCGTCCAATCGTACAGGAAAAGAAAAGAACAAGAGAACAATGGAAATAACACCGGAAGCTTTGTTCACTTGTCTCTTCTTTACCTTTTCTTTCTCTCTCTCTTCGTTTTGGTTACCTTAAGTTTTTGTGGTTTTTATATCTAGCCTACCTAACTTGATTGGGAAAAGTCTTTGATATTGCCGTGGTTGTTGTTGTAGATCCAGATGAATCAAAAGATTACATGTTCTGTTCGGGAAGAGATTATAGAAGTTGTATTCCAAGCGTAGGGGCGAGGCAGGGGCATTGAAGGCGAGCACCATGTACGCGCATGAGAGCGCGATGGACGTGCACGAGATCCCCTCCCCTTGTATCTATGCACTGTGTCCCCACCTGTCATCTGCTGCTGCGTCGTATCCGCCCCTTTATAAAGCGGCCCACCTGTTAGGGGTACACGATGAAATGCTACGAGTGAGAGAGACTGTGGGTCAAACGTGCCACGACGGGATCATACCCAACGCGGCCCCATTTGTAACTGCCATTGTAATGGTCAATGCCATTGACCAGACAACGACAGCCGTTTGAGAGTTTGCGAGAGTTTCAGACAAGGGCTCAACAAATGCGATAAAAAGTTTAAAAGTGTAGGAAAAATTGAGTAGAGCTGACAAAGCTTGAGGCCACAGAAATAGAAATGTCAATTTAAAATGGTTCAATTGTAAAATAGTTTAACTTTAAAATAATTCAAATTCAAAATTATTTCAATTAAGAAAAACGTTTAAGTTTAAAATCTGTTCAAATATGAAATTTGTTCAAGTCAATTCGTGAAAATAAACTCGCGTTGTGCTGCTCCTACATGTGGTATTTCACCGCCGCTCCAAAGTAAATTACTTGAGTGCTACCTTTAAAACCTTCAAAATATACTCCTGTTTTGTGTTTGTTGGTGGGTTTGTTATCTTCCATACTAAATTTAAGTACCCTTCGACTTGCATGCATAATGTGCTTGTCACTAAATAAAAGGAGAGCTGGTTAGACCAATAAACATTCAAAAAGAAAACAAGGGAAACAAAAGAAAATAGACACTCCCCCATGGTTTGAGATTGTTGGTGGGCACCCGAGGATTCGGTTAGCCATGGTTTGTGATATGCAAAGGTTGGGGGGAGTGTCAAACAATATATGTGCATGATATACATGCTTAATATCAACAGTTCGGAACCGCTCTCAACTTGTTTAGTATGGAAGATAACAAATGCTCTGCTGCCATTCGTTGACATGACATACATACCTCTTAAAATATAAGACTTTCCAATGAAAGCAACTTTTTCGATCACCTTTTTATAACTAAAAAGCTCTAGCACTTGAGTAATCCCTGCTTCCCTCTGCGAATGGCCTTTCTTTTACTTTAATGTTGAGTCTCCATCTTCTTGCTTTATGCACCAACCAAGAGTAGCATGGTGGCCATTCTGAGTTTTATGTGCATTGTCCCAAGGTTATTATTATCTACTCATATTGTGTTAATACATGTTCATTAGGACTATTTGTTTCTAGTCACCAATTATCTTTGAAGGTGTCCTGGCATTTATGTTTTGCCCTCAATATAAAGGACTATCTGATTGCCACTTATGCTACTGCTGATTATATGTGAGGAGATAAACATGTCTTCAAGGCTCTTTTATTCATGATCTTCTTGTTTGTTCTTGTTAATGCCTTGACAATGCTTGCTAAGTTCTTTTGATAAGATTTATATCTTGCATGACTTGTTTAGAAGTTCTTTGATCCCAACACACAATGCTTTGCATATGGATGTTTGAGATTGTGATAGCATGTCACCTCAAAAATTATTATTTTTATCACTTACCTACTCGAGGAAGAGCAGGAGTTAAGCTTGGGAATGCTGATACATTGGAAATGTATCTATAATTTTTGATGCTCCATGCTTGTTTATTGCCAATTACTTTATGTTTTACTTGTGCTTCTTGGTGTTTTTATTGATTTCCTGCCACTAACATATTGACAAGATGCCAAAGTGGCCAGTTCCTGTTTTCTTCTGTTTTTGATTCCAGAAGAGCTAAAAAATAAATATTCTTGAAATTGACAAAGGAAGCTATTTTACGAAGTTTTACACCGGAAGACTCCAGAAGCCAAAAGGGGGCACCTGGGGGGCCTGGTGGGCCCCCACCACCCCAGGCGAGACTGGGCCCCTGCCCGCACCTGGGTGGGGTGTGGCCCACCAGCTGCTCCCCCGGCTCCGCCCTTCCGCCTATTTATTCACCCCGACGGGAAAACCCTAGATATAGCGCAAAAGTTCGAGAAAGAAGTCCGTAGCCGCCGCCGTCGTCGCGGGGAGATCAGAAGCTCTTCCCGGCACCCTGCCGGAGGGGAGATCATCACCGGAGGCCTTCTTCATCACCATGCCCGCCTCCGGAGTGATGTGTGAGTAGATCACCATAGGACTACGGGTCCATGGCAGTAGCTAGATGGTTGTTCTCTCCATTGTATGAATCTCATGAGCTGCCTAACATGATTGAGATCATCTTATTAATGTGCTTCATCTATGAATCTCATGAGCTGCCTAACATGATTGAGATTATCTTATATGATTCTTGTGAGCTGCCTAACATGATCAAGATCATCTTTATGTAATATCCCTTGTGTTGGTTTGCTGGGATCTGACTAGTTATTGAGTACAATGTTCAAGTTGAGTATAGATCTTGAGTTTATCTTTGATATGTCTTGAATCTCGTTGGTGTTATTGTGATCTTGCATGCTCTCCGTTGTTAGTGGTTGCTCTGGCCAAGTAGTTGCTTTCAACTCCAAGAGGGAGTATTTATGCTAGATAGTGGGTTCATTCCTCCTTTTATCCCTAGGCTCGAGATGACAGAAACGACTAAGGGTGAGGATGTGTTGTTGCCACTAGGGAGAACAAGATGGTGCTATGCCCAAATAGGGGTAGTTCTATTGTCTACTTTACACATTTTACTTAATGCAATAGTCTATTGTTAGAGCTTATTCTATAGGCTTGTTTGCAGCTTAATACTCATGGGTTTGTTCGGATGATATTTCCGTGAGTGGACTATTTGTTCAAATATGAAATTTGTTCAAGTCAATTCGTGGAAATAAACTCGCGCTGTGCTGCTGGCTGCGTCCGTCGCTCAAATGCTGTCGTGCGCTGCGCTGCGCAGCAGCTGGCCGCAGCGGGTCGTCCCGTATTACGGGAGCCCCTATAACGCGCCCGTGTGCGCGACCGAACAGGAGCGCGCCCGCGCGTGGCGCCGTGTGGGCCGCGACAATTCGACCCAGCATGAGCCTCTGAGGTACGTTTCTTTTTTTTTTCTGTTTTAATTACAAAAACTGTTCTGATTTTGAATCTGTTTAAATTAAAAAATGTTCAAATTTCAAAATTGTTCAAATTCAAAAACTGTTCACATTCAAAAATTGTTCAAAATCCATAATTGTTCAAACTAGAAAATTGTTCAAACTAAAAAAATGTTCAAACTCGAAAATTGTCCAAACTAAAAAATTGTTCATAGTTCGAAAATTGTTCAAAGGCAAAAATTGTTCACAGTTTGAAAATGTTCAAAGTTTGAAAATTGTTCGAACTAAAAAATGTTCAAAGTTTGAAAATTGTTCGAACTAAAAAATGTTCAAAGTCAAAAATTGTTCAAACTTTAAAAAATTTCAAATTTTAAAAACTGTTCATATTTGAAAACAGAAAAAAAATGAAACAGAAAAATGAAAACAGAAAAGTGAAACAGAAAAAATGAAAACAGAAAAGAGAAAAACGAAAAAACAAAAGAAAACCGAAAATCCTAATAAAACCCGCCTGAAACAGCTATCCGAGCTTAAGTGGGCCGCGGTCCACACGGCGCCAGGCGCGGGCGCGCCCCCGTTCGGTCGCGCACACGGGCGCGTTATAGGGATTCACCGTATTACACGCTCATTCACCCGTGCTCTGGGCCAGGCCCACGTATCGTGAAGGCATGAGCAACGCGAGCGGGCCGAGCTTCCGAGACCCCGTCGGCCCGGCCCACATGATACACGTGCCCCTCCTCCCATCCCCTATTTCTTACCCCTAGCGCAAGAAGAAGCTGCCTTTGCCCCCCGAACCTAAGCGAGAGAAATCCGAGCGAGCCCCTCCTCCTCCCCGGCGAATCCCTCCTCCTCCCTGAGCATCCAAAGCGCGAGATGTCGAAGGTTTCGTCTCCCGGTGGCGGCGCCCTCACCCTGGGCACCAAGCGCCCTCCCGGCGCACCCGGACTAGGCAGGGGCCGAGAGTTCCTCATCCCCATCGCAGGGGCCCTTGCCGTGTTCGTCATCCTGTACGGACTCGGCTGCTTCAGGTGAGCTTGCTGCACCTTCACTTGTTGCTGAGGGGAGAGGCGCGAGAGAAAGGGAGGGTGTTCGTTTGCTCTGAAATGAATCTGGCTTGTTGGCATCCATGGTAATTTTGTTAGTCTTCTCGTTCTGTTTACGCTTCTTGGTGCGACTTTGAGGAAACAGCAATTCCCTCCAAGATGGAGTTGTTTCAGTGGTAGATAGGCGATTAATATATGTTAGAGTGGGTTGTGATGTTCGTCAGCCACATGCATAGATTCAGTCTTTGCTTTAGCCTTTGTGCGTTTCACACGGTCACGCCTACAAAAATAATAATGGTTAGAACGAGAACTAGCAACAGTAAATCTAATGGAAGGAATAATGTCACAGTTTGAAACCCTGAAAAAAAGAACGCCCGTGGCAAGCGTTTGTCTCTATAAATAAGTTAACAAGCCAGTTTATTTATACAATGACTCAATGGATTTTGCTAAAATATGGACATCAGAAAGATTAAAGTTGAGAAAGAGGAAAAGATGTCATAGGCCTGGTACTTTATGCTATGGTAAAACAGTATCAAGTTATACAAATCAAGCATCATATGGTGAAGGAACAATACCAGTCGCCTTTAAGGGGAACTAAGTTACTAGCATTTTCCTTAGCTTCTCCACTACCTATTTGACAAGCTGTTTCAAAATGGACATGCTGCCATCCTTCTTTGACTGCTTCAGTAATTGCATCTCTAAAAGCGAGTGTTTCAGCTGTCAGGGGATTTTGAATATTGTCGTATCCCCTTGCAGCAGCTAGCACAAACTCACCATCAGATATTCTTGCCACGACGCCGGTAGCAGCATGAGTAGATCCTGCATCATAGGCTGCATCAAAGTTAATTTTTGTGACCCCACTAATAGGAGCAGACCACTTTGCATTTTTCCCAGCAGTGGGTTTCGAGCTTTCACAGTAATCAAACATGTTTGATGAACAACCTCTTTAACCCAAATTCCAAGATGTCGATGGTAGAGGCTAGGGTTCTACCAGGTCTCGGACGAAGGTTGTAGGGGTGGAAGTGAGGGCGGAGGAGTTGGGGGCGCTGGTGCCGGCGGTGCGCCGTCGTTGCGCGGGTGAGGAGGAGGCGGCGCTAGGGCAGGAGGCGGCTAGGGTTTGGGGGTCTCCCGTCTCCCAGGAGACGACAGTTTAATACTGTTTATTGTCTGATTAATCACGAAGGGGTACATATGTTTATATAGGAGGACAGCCTCCTCTAAACCCTAGATAACTTGGGCTAAGCCCATAACTAGCCACTAGTGGGCTTCTTACGGCTATACGTAAGACCGACCATAACATCTCTCCCCGCCTTCTCAAACAGCTCGTCCTCGAGCTGAACTTCTGGAAACTGCTGGCGGAAATCATCAAGCTTCTCTCAAGTCGCTTCTTCCTCCGGCATGCCTGTCCAATGCACCAAGACGTGCCACACACCGCGGCGCTGCTGCGCCTGCATCACTCGGGCCACAGTCGCAGGAGCGGGCGTGAGACGTCCATCCGAAGTAGGAGGAAGAGCTGGTGGCGCAGTAGGCGGGTCACCACGGTAGGCCTTCAGGAGGCCCATGTTGAAGACGTCATGGAGGCGAGACCCTGGAGGTGGCTCAAGGCGGTAGGCGAGCGTGCCAACACGCTCCAGCACACGAAAGGGGCCGGCGTAGCGAGGCCCCAACTTGCGCTTGGAGCGCGGGTCCAAAGACTGGGCCGTCCCGTGGAGGAGGCGCAACCACACCCAGTCGCCCATCGCGAACTCCGCCTCGCGATGATGCGCATCATAGTACGTCCGAGCCAGCTGCTATGCCTGAAGAAGTCGCTGGCGCGCCTCAGCCAGTATCTCGTCGCGGGTACGGAGCAAGTCGTCCGCCGTGTCAGTCCGCGCCGTGCCAGGCGCATATGGAAGCATCGCTGGAGGTGGCCGCACATAGACCACCTCGAAGGGCGTGGTGTGCACGCGGAGTGATAGGAAGTGTTGTAGCAGTACTCCGCCCATGCCAGCCAGTCCACCCAAGCTCGTGGACGATCTCCAGTAATGCAGCGCAGGTACATGGCGATGATCTTGTTGACGACCTCGGACTGGCCGTCCGTCTGGGGATGAAACGCCGTGCTCATGCGGAGCTTCACGCCCGCCAACCCAAAGAGATCCCGCCAGACGTGGCCCGTGAACACAGGGTCACGGTCACTGACGATGGAAGACAGGAAGCCGTGGAGGCGGACGATGCCGTCGAAGAAGGCGCGTGCCACCGAAGCAGCCGTGTAGGGATGACCGAGGACGATGAAGTGCGCGTACTTGGAGAAGCGATCAACCACCGTGAGGATGACGGACTTGCCGCCAACCTTCGACAGCCCCTCGATGAAGTCCATGGAGATGTCCGCCCACACCTGGGAGGGCACGTCCAGCGGCTGCAGTAGACCCGCCGGCCTGAGTGTCTCCGTCTTGTTCCGCTGGCACGTCACACACGACCGCAACCAGTCGCGCACCAGGGCGCCATCCCCAGGTATGTAAAAATCAGCGCGGAGACGGTGAAGGGTCTTCTGCACGCCCTCGTGTCCTGCAGAGTGCGCCAAGGCCAAGGCCTGGTGGCGCAGGTCGCCATGATCAGGCATGAAGATGCAGCGGCCATGGAGGAGCAGCCACTTGTCCAGGCGCCACGGCGCGGCCAGCTCGCCGTTGGCCAGGCGCTGGCGCAGCTGCTGCGCGTCTGCGGCTGTCGAAGTAGCGCGGCGGATGTCGTCGATGAAGGCAAAGGACGGCCCGGAGTGGCTGCAGAAGACCGTGCCTATTGTGGGGGCGTCGGTCACGTCATCGGCGTCACGGCGGGACAGGGCGTCGGCGACCGTGTTGAGGCGGCGACCGTGTTGAGGCGACCGAGGCGGTACTCGACGGTTAAGTCAAAGCCGAAGAGCTTGCTGATCCACTCATGCTGCGGCACGATGGAGAGACACTGATCCAGCAAGAACTTCAGGCTGTAGTGGTCCGTGCACACACGGAATGTCCGGCCCCAAAGATAAGGCCGCCAGTGGCGCACCGCCTGGACCAGCCCGATCAGCTCACGCTCATAGGCGGCGAGCTTGTGATGACGCGCGGCGAAGGGACGGCTGAAGAAGGCTAGCGACCCCTCGCCCTGGTGGAGGACGGCGCCGCAGCCGATGCCGGAGGCGTCACAGTCCACCATGAACGGCACGTCGAAGTCCGGCATTTGGAGGACGGGGCCCGTCGTGAGCGCCCGTTGTAGGGCGGCGAACGCCGTAGGCGCCTCCTCGTCCCAAGAGAAGGCGTCGCGGCGAAGGAGGCGCGGGAGGGGTGCAACGATGAGGCCGAAGTCCTGGATGTACTTTCGGTAGTACCCCGCGAGGCCCAAGAAACCGCGAAGAGCCCGCGGCGACTGCGGAGTCGGCCACATGGCGACAACAGCGACCTTGTCCGTGTCCATCGCGACACCGTCCGCCGAGATGACGTGGCCCAGGTACGCGACGGAGGTCGTGCCAAACGAGCACTTCGAGCGCTTAGATGAAGACGATGCGCTCGAAGCTCGTTGAAGATGATGACCACGTGCTGCAGGTGCTCCGCCCAGGATGCGCTGTAGATAAGAATATCATCAAAGAAAACAAGCACAAAGCGGCGTAAGTAGGGGCTGAGCACGTCGTTCATCAGGGCCTGAAAAGTCGCCGACGCGTTGGAGAGGCCGAACGGCATCACCAAGAACTCAAAGTGGCCATGGTGAGTGCGGAACGCCGTCTTCGTGATGTCGTACGGGTGCATCCGCACCTGATGATAGCCCGAGCGCAAGTCAAGCTTGGTGAAGAAGCGCGCGCCGTGTAGCTCGTCCAGGAGCTCATCCACTACGGGGATGGGGAACTTGTCCTTGGACGTCATGGTGTTGAGGGCGCGGAAGTCGATGCAGAAGCGCCACGTGCCATCGGCCTTGCGCACAAGGAGCACCGGAGCGGAGAACGGTGAAGTCGAAATCCGGATGATGCCCTGCGCGAGCATGACCGCCACCTGACGCTCGAGCTCGTCCTTCTGCAGCTAGGGGTACCGGTACGGACGAATGGCGACAGGCGCCATGTTTGGCAGCAGGTGGATGCGGTGGTCACAGGGCTGCGAGGGAGGGAGGCCCTGTGGCTCGTCGAAGATGTCGTTGTGCTGCTGCAGTAGGTCGGCCAGGAGGGGGTGCGCCTCGTCGAGGGCGGCGGCCATCAGGTGGAGCTGCAGAGATGCGCCGGTGCTGCCAAGGCCCGTCCAGTGCACGCTGCGGCCGCCCTCGCGCCAGAAGATGAGGGACAACACGTTGAGGTCCCACAGTATGGGGCCTAATGTGCTCAGGAAGTCGAGGCCGAGGATGAAGTCGTAGCAGCCCAAGTCGATGCTGACGCAGTCGATGGAGAAAGGCTCGTCGCCGATGAGGACGGGGACCTGTCGTGCCACGCGCTGGCACGTAAGACGGTCCCCGTTGGCGACGGTGACGCTGTACCGCTCCGCCTCCACCGGCTGGAGGGCAAGGCGGCACATGGCGGTGTTGGACAAGAAGTTGTGCGTCGAGCCCGTGTCCACGAGTGCAGTAAGGCGCTCCCCATTGATCGTCACTGGGAGCAGCATCGTCTTCGCTGTCTTGATGCTCGCCATGGCATGAAGAGAGACGACGAAGGCGGACGCGTCGACCGGCGCGTAGGTCGTGACACCAGCCTCAGTGATGGTGGCGGCCGCGAGCTCCGCAGTGAGGGCCTCCACCTCGGCTTCGTCGACGGTCTCCAGATAGAAGATGCGGGCACACGTGTGACCCGGCGCATACTGCTCATCGCAGTTGAAGCACAGGCCCTTGCGGCGCCGATCGAGCTGCTCAGCGGACGTCAGGCGCTTGAAGGGACGTGTCGGCGCGGGGGTGGCCGCTGGCGTGGCTGGGAAGGCGGGGCGGTCGGCGTCGGGGCGGACCGAGGCAGGGGCCGCGCGCCGCGGCTCGCGTACACCTGCTGCATGGCGAGGGTGCGCTGCTCATATGCGCGCGCGTAGTACATGGCCGTCAGCAGGTCCTGGGGCTCCCTCATCTCAACGTCGACACAGATGTGGTCGAGGAGGCCGCCGACGAAGAGGTCAGCGCGCTGACACGCCGAGACGCCCGGGGCGTGGCAGGCCAGTGCCTGGAAGCGGTCGGCGAAGTCCTGCACCGTGGTGTTGAAGGGCAGGCGGCCGAGCTCGGCGAGTCGGCTCCCGCGGAGGGTCGGGCCGAACCGTTGGAGGCACAGGTCGCGGAAGCGCTCCCACGAAGGCATCCCGCCCTCGTCCTGCTCGAGAGCGTAGTACCACTTGCGCGGCGCCACGGAGGTGGTAGGAGGCGATCCACGTGCGGTCGGACGCGAGCGTCCGCTGCCCCCTGAAAAACTGGTCGCACTGGTTCAGCCAGTTCAGGGGTCGACGGTGCCGTCGTAGGTGGCGAACTCCAGCTTGGTGAAGCGGGGCGGCTGTTGCACGTGCGACGCCGCCGCGTAGGCGCCCTCTTTGCGACTGGAGGTGAGTGACGAGCTCCCTACGTAAGGGGCAGCGAACCCGCCGAGTCCGCCGAAGGCGTGGACGGGCTGCTGCTGCACCGTGGTTTCAAGAGGCGCGGCGTGTCGGCCCACGACGGGATGGCCGAGGGCGAGGCCGGCCACTTGACCTGATGGAGCTGCCGCCCGTGGTTGGCGACGGCGGCCGGTGGCGGCGGGATGAGGGGCACGACCGTCGGCGGCGGGGGCGGGTGTTGGCTGGCCCGGAGTTCGGCCATCTCGCGGCGGAGGTCGCGGAGGGCGAGGGCCACCTCGGACAGCGTCGTGGGGAGCACGTCGGCCGCCAGCGGCTGCAGGTGGTGTGGCATCTGCTGAGAGGTGGCGGCGATGATGTTGGCGTCGGCGGCGGAGGTGGCGGGGAGGCCGTTGGAACCCATCGAACCAAAGCAATCTGATACCAAATTGGAAGAGGCTAGGGTTCTACCAGGTCTCGGACGGAGGTTGTAGGGGTGGAAGTGAGGGCGGAGGAGTTGGGGGCGCTGGCGCCGGCGATGCGCCGTCGCTGCGCGGGTGAGGAGGCAGCGCTAGGGCAGGAGGCGGCTAGGGTTTGGGGTCTCTCGTCTCCCTGAAGGAGACGACAGTTTAATACTGTTTATTGTCTGATTAATCACGAAGGCGTACATATGTTTATATAGGAGGACAGCCTCCTCTAAACCCTAGATAACTTGGGCTAAGCCCATAACTAGCCACTAGTGGGCTTCTTACGGCTATACGTAAGACCGACCATAACAGTCGAGGTGTCATACAATTTGTGCCATGGCGCAGATTGTTCCTTGACGTCCATAAGCTCCAAGAAGTACAAGTTATAACTGCGGCCTCCATCTTGGAGCAAATATTTTCATCAAGGATGTCAGTCGCCCACGTTAGAGGCTGTAGGTTAGGAAGCTTCACTGCAGTCTCATGGCGTACCTCAATCCAGCAAAGCTTAGCTCTTGGGCATTCAATAAGAGCATGGAAGATTGTCTCTTCATCAGCACCACATAGGAAACATGCAGCAGTCTCCTCCATGTGTCTTTGTCTCAGAACTGCTTGAGTTGGTACAAAACCCCTCAATATACTCCCACCAGAATGAGCGAACTTCTGGATGGACACTCAGCTTCCACACTTCTCTCCATTTTGGCGAAGTTGCAAATCCTGATGACGCCCCTCTCCCTTCATTAGCTTCATCTACTTCAAATTTTTCAGCAGCAATCATGTGATACGTCGATCGAACAGAGTGGTTGCCATGTTTCTCATGAGCCCAAGCTAGAGTGTCTTCCTCTAGCCCTCCAATGGGAATTTTACATACTTCAGCAGCATCGAGGGGCGCAAGCTGAATGCGCGTCAGATCAATTTTCCAGCTATAGCCATCTTCGTTCACGAGTTCGCTGACTCTCGAGACGGTACTGTCAACAGGCTTGAATAAAAGCTTCAACCATCGCACACTCGGGATCCACTTATCATTCCGAACATCAATTATTTCCCCACTGCCCGCTCTTTTAATTAGGCCTTTCATCATCACCTCCGGTCCAGATAGAATCGCTCTCCAAGTATGGGATGAATTCTTCTTCTTTGTAGCAAGGAGGAAGTCTGTATGAGGGAAATATTTCCCCTTCAACACCCGCGCACAAAGAGAATCAGGTTGCATCAATAGTCTCCAGCTTTGTTTACCTCGCATGGCAAGGTTAAACAGTTCGAGATCCCGGAAGCCATCCCACCTGTAGCTTTTACATGGGCCGGCCCTAGCATGTTAGGGGCCCTTGTGCGAACTCCGTATGATGGGCCCGTGGACTATAATAGACAAAAAAAAACTTCCACACCTATTTCTACCATGAAAATTCATTATAAAAGCAAGTGTAAATTTCATTAGCAAATATGGTCTCAATACATCATGGATATATCACATTAATTAAATCTTAGCTCTTAATTAAATATATATGACATTCTTAATTCTTGATCCAATTTGGCAGAAGTTATGCTCAGGCTCTAGCGGTCCAACCACAACCATAAATCAGAGAATTCGATAAGCATTAGACACATTTTGGTAGCAATCTATAGCTGTAACAAAATTAAACATCTCATCTGCTGACACGAATCTATTTGCAAAGTCATTTTCAAGCAATGCTACGACCAGCAGAATCTGCCTAACAGAAATTTCATGTACAAAAATAGAGGAATCAAGTAGGTCAAACATCATATATCAGAAATAAAATAGATAAGGCCAAAGAATTGAGATCTAGAAATTACATGACTAGGGAATGGCTTGGGCTGTCTATGAATCTGGGGCACACACTGCTGGCTGCTGCTCTTGCGTTCCTGCAAGAGTGGTGTGCCGTCGGCTCGCCTCCGCTAACCTGGGGCGTATTTATAGGAAGCGAGAAGCCGAAGAAATCCTGGGGCCCTTGAAAAATCCATTAATTAGCTTGGGGAATTGGGGTCTTGGGCTCATAGGAACTTGGGGTAATCAATTGCTGAAGACTTGAAGACTGAAGAAGACTATGGCGGCTGGGAGACGAACGAGCCGGCGACGTTTTCTGGGAGAGAAGGAAGGAAAAGGGATCTTGGGATTGCGTTCGTGCGTGACTTTGCTTCCTCTCTCTTCATGGGCTGGGCCTGCTTCCTTTGCGTACTAGATTTTTTTTAGTACGTAATATATATATACTGCTATGCACAGGGTATGGGCCCCTGTTTGGGCTGGGCCCTAGGCCGTCGCACTCCTCGCCATGGCCCAGGGCCGGCCCTGGCTCTTGTCATATGGTCCCACCAAAGCCAATGCATGTTCCTCTTGTTCAAAGTTCCACCCCAAAAATAAGTGGAGATGTTTGTCGTCACCTTCTTACAAGTTTGCACCCTTAACTCAAAGCAATTCATGGCAGAGGTTGGGATTGCTTGGGCGACCGATTTAATCAACACCTCCCTCCCTACGTTGTTTAACTTCTAAGCACACCAATGTACCAGCGAGCGAACTTGCAAGCGCACCTTCTACAGTCATCTTTGTCTCCATGAGGAAGACAATGTCGGGACGGTCCTGCTTCACCAACTGGTGGAGCTCAAGAACTGCCTCGGGCTTCCCACAACCCGACAGTTCAGACTTAGGAGATACATTGAGGCCGGTGAAGTTGGGCTTCACTTGCCTCTGTTAGCCACCACCGATTCTGCCTAGAACATAAACTGATCTTGCCTCTGTTAGCCACCTCGAAAACAGCTACATCTGCCAAAAACTGGACCTGACATGGAGGACGCACCACCACCCACATAAGTTTGCATGATTGGGACCATCACTAGATTGTTTGACTCTTCAATCTGTTGGACCATTTCTGCCACCAGATTATTCTTTTGAGCGCTTGAAGGCTTCCTCTTTCTTTGTGTAGCAGCGACAACCCCAGACTTTGCCACAGGGAACAGTTCTTTGGGCTCACAACACTTATTGCCTTTTCCCGCAACTGTCACAGTGTGCGCTTTCAGTGGAGACGATACCTCCTCGTCAGCCCTGTTATCTATAACAAGTGGTTGTTTAGAGTACACACTCCCCGACGAGGCCACCCACGTCCACCTTATCAACAGTCCCACCCAGACGAGCGGTTCTTTTTCCCTTTCGATCGTTCATCCAATCGAAGGGCAAATCAACCACCCTCACCCAAATGTCCATCTTGTCAAAACATGGTTTGAGAGTTGGATTGAGCTTCTGTAGCAAGACAACATGTTTTCCTACCATCCACGGAGTGCCATTGAGGGCTATCTCACTATCACATTTAGTCATGAAATCAACGATGAATAGGGTTTCTCCAGCTGATCTGGGGTGAATGCCCTTAGGATTCATTGCCGCCATAATCGTCTGCAGGTGCAGCAGGACCTTCCCAATCACCGATAGCCCCAACCCCTCAGAGGCATCCTCATCGTCACTGAGCACCAAGCGCGTCTTCACCGTCTGAAATATTGAGGCGATTCAGCATCTCCTCCACCCCATGCCTTTTGTCCCCCGCCCTCTGCTGAATTCGGCTATGTTCAGCATCATCTGTCGACACATTCTTTCCCTTGCTAGCTATGCTCATAGCATCAACACACGAGATCCAGAAATGAAACAAGATAAAACTCCAGGCGAGCGCTGCACAAAGCGAGATCCAAGCATACAGGTCTTCCCCTTTGTCAACCCGAGTAAGCTCACAACTCAGCGGATACCTAGGATACAAGGAGCTCACAAATTTCGGCCAGAAGCGTAGGAGAAGAAGCAGAGCAAATTCGACTCACATGGAATGCGGCTCAAGGCGAGGTCCGAACCAGTGCAAGAAGAGCCTATTGCATAGCCGGAAACAGCCCACCGGCCACCTTGGAGTGCACGCCGGCAACCGAGTACACATCGGCAGTAGCGTGCAGCAAGAGAAATCTAGAAACGCCTCGAGGGTCACGAGAGCAGAGAGGTCGAGTGGTCAACCCACTTCTGATTCAGATTGACGTGTCGCGAAGTCTACTGCTGGAAGCCTCTTTTGAGACGCAAAGATGTGTTTCTATTAATAGGCTACCCAAAACTTGCAGGACAATAAATCACTTACAAGTGGCACCACAAAATATGAATGTAGTATGTTCATCAATGAACAACATTTAGTTAAGCTAATATGTGATTGAAAAGCTTTTAAGTTTGGTGCAACAAGTGGCACCACAAATTATCAGCAAAAATAACAGAATACTGTGAAGTACTTAGCGAAGTTTGAGAATGCCATTCTAACTGTCATCGAATAATGTACTAACAACGATTTGACGAGTGATACCACAACCAAAATATTGTAGAATTTTGCATGGCGCGGCCGCGCGCCATGCCTGCTGCAGATCTTGTAGTTATACACAATAGTAAGGATCAACGAGCCCACTAAATTTATTCAGATCAGATTACATGATTCATTGAGTGTACACTAAATAATAATGATAGAGAAATGGAAACAGCAGTTGCTTCCTCCACTTGATATGATAGCTAAGCTTAAGAGAACATGTAAGTAGGCGGATTAGTTTCAGTGATGGGCATGGAAGAATTGAGGGAGATAGCTCAAGCAATTGTTTGGGTGGTGCCAGGACCATCAACTGGTGCAAGGGGATTGTGCTTAGCACCAATTGATGTTTGCCAAGCGTACCGCCTTGTTCATGAGCCCGACCTTCACGTCGACAGCCCGACCGCTAACCTAACGACGAGAGGTTGCAATTGTGGTGCGATGGGGTGAGATGGTTGGAGGAATTCTCGGGTAGATGAGGGGAAGCTCGACTATTGGGCATCAGAGGAGCTCTTTGGGCGGTGCTGTAGCGTCAATGTCGTTGTTAAGGAGTGAATCAGAGCTCTTAGTGAAGTTGACCTTAAGCCCGAATGGTGTGCAAAGAGCTGCAAGATCTCCTTAATTGCGACCGCATCGCTCGCCGTCCGGTGATTGAACATCACGATGTCGTCAGCGTATAGCGAAAACATAGGTATTTTTTGGCGTGGATGAAGCCGTTGTATGATGTCGGTGTTGACAATATGCTGGATCTTGAGGACATCGACTGTGAGGAGGAACAACTGGGGCGAGAATGGGCCCCCCTGGCGTAGCCCACGTCTGGTGGCCCTTGATCTCCGTTGATCGGCACTTATGTGTGTTGGTGGAGGATAGCAGGATCACGAGCCACTTGATGAACATGTCATTGAACCCATATTGTTGTAGCACCTCAAACAGGAAGGACCGTTCGACGGTGTCGAACGCGCGGGCGAGGTCGAGCTTGAGTAGGACCTGTGGTGCACAGTTGGGCAATAGGTGGGTGGATTGCTTCACGAGCACAAAGTTGTTGTGGAGACTCCAGCCGCTGGTTGGCATTGACGAGGCGGTCGAGCTTGGGGCCGAGGCGTAGCAAAAGGAGCTTGGCAAAGACCTTAGCGATCATGTGTATGAGGTTGATTAGCTGGTAGTCGCCTAGGGCGCTCGCGCGGCCCGCCTTGGCAATAAGGCCTAGCCTTGTTTAGGCGATGGAAACCGCGACCACACAACTCGTAGAGCTGTGGAACATGTTTACCACGCCACCCTTGATGATAATCCAACAAGTGCGCAGGAATTCCACAGTGAATCGGTTAGGACCTGGTGCCTTCTGCGCCGCCATGCGTTTCACCGTCTCCCAAATCTTGTCAGCGACGAAATTTGCGTTGAGGTTATGCAGCTCACCGTTATGCTTTATTAGATGGCAAAATTGAGCGTATGCTCACGTTTGGCAACCGTGCTCGGGAGCCCATCTAAGAGGAAGAACGTAGCCTCGGCCGTGTCGGCTTGCTCAGTGATGATGAAGTCACCGATGGTGATGGCGTGCAACCTATTCTTCTGCCGCCGGTAGGTGCATTGATGGTGGAAGGATGTCGTGTTGGCGCCACCGTCTTTGAGCGTGGCAAACTTAGCGTGCTGTCAGGCGATGGTTTGCCCGAGAGACGCAAACCCGAGGTAGGAAACCTTGAGTTGTCTGTGTCGTCACGTTTCATGCGGCGAGAGCAGCTAATCCTCCTACGCCCTGTTGAAACAGAGGATCACTTCCCAAGCGATCGCAACCTTCAGACACACGCTACCGATAGACTTGGCACTCCGGCTGGTGAGCTTTCCTACAGTCTAGCCTGTAGGCGCAACGTTTGCCGACGGAAGGGATCCATGCCATGCACAGAGCACCAAGCTTCCGAGACGGTATCGCGAAGTTGTCGAGGTGCAGTCATAAATCCACAAACCGGAACCAGCGTTGAGCAGGTGGCAGGGGTGCGCAATCGAGCAGTAGCGGGCTGTGATAAGAGACCACAGACTCCAGGCATCGCAGGTGGCACTCCCCGTGCTGGTCCTCCCAATCTGAGGTGCAGAAGAAGAGATCGGGTATATATGTGCTCGTTCGATCAGGTATATCTGTGCCCGTGTAGATAGATCTCCTTCAGCGCTAGGTGATTGTGCATCTGTCGGAACCGAGCTATCATGCGTCTGTTCAAGTTACTATTGTTCTTGTCCTTGTCGTGGTAGAGACTAGGTTGAAATCGCTATAGAGTAACCACATGCCCGGCAATGCGCGTACGCCCATGACCTCCTTGAACACTATTTTGTTGGTGTCGCTTAGCCGTCGGTAGACGATTGTGAGCCACCAAGGGGTCCCGGTGGCCGTGGACACTTTTGTAGAGAGCGTGTTTGTGGAACATAGGGTCGGTGATCATGACTGAACAAGACCGGGCAACCTGCGCACGTCCCTGACCTCCTACTTGAACTCTATTTTGTCGGCGTCGTGTTGCGGTCTGTAGGCGATTGTGAGCCAGCAGGGGCCCCGGTGAACGTGGACACTTCTATGGAGAGCGTGTTCATGGAACACATGGTCGGTGATCATGACTGTCGTGGTCTTCCAAACGAGAAGTATCCTACCGCGTGTGCTTTGTGCTGGCAGGTAAGCGTACTCATCGAGATCGGATTCTAGCAACTCAAGCACAACCGATGAGCAGATCAACTCCATCTTAGTTTTTTTTGCAAGCATACAATGGAGGCGCTAGTGGTATTGAGCAGCGTACCATGCCTAGGACACAGGCACACGCGTTCATGTCGTGCATGTTGCAATTGGAGATTCTAAGGTCGTGATCCATAGGAAGCAAGATAGTTCGGAGTGCCAGAACGCAACATTGATCAAGCCGTTTGTTGCGCCGTGGTGACCTGCGGCGTGTCGAGGCAGGATGACAGCTCACGGTCAATGCGGGCGTATGGGATTAGCGTCGCGAAGAAGCCATAGTATGTTTTATTCCTCGATGACTGTGATCTTCTGGTTGGCTCCAATGATCCCTAGGGTGCGAAACTCCCCCGATGACTTGTGATTTTCTGGTTGGCTCCAATGATCCCTAGGGTGCAAAACTTCTAGACTCGCGCATGGCGTTCTGTCGTGGGTGGCTCGCCGGTCTAAGAGCATGAGGTGTCTGTCGATCGATCGGGGCGCGGAGCATGAGTTGCCGTCGTGGGCGCCTCCGTAGCGTTGGCAGTGTGGCGTTCAGGTGCTTGGTCACCTCAGTGAGGAAATCTCCGAGCGTCCACGTCTTCGGTGCGCGCTAGCGTGAGCGGCTGATGGTGATCTGTGGCGACATCCAAGTCTTGGACGCATAAGGAGATGGTGTCAGAGCCAGGGTCTGCGTGCCATCTGTATCTGTCACGGGCTGGGCCTCTCGCATGGGGTTGAATCCTCGCTGACGACATTTGAATCGCGCTGGGCCATGGGCCGGTGGAGGATAGTCCTTTGAGGTTGTGGGCTTCTCGCGTGTCTTTGGCCCATCTTTGCTGGCGCTGTTCGTCAACTCTAACGTCGTGGAACGGTCAACACAAGCTGCCAAACCGGCGGCAGGGACATAGATGGGCGAGGCATCGCTTTTCACTGACAATGGATCCGCCTCAGGGCTCGTGTTGTGTCCTTAGGATAACAAATCAGGCACGACAGCGACCGAAGCCATTGGGGTCGTTGGCGAACGATTGGCAGAAGCTACCAAACCGGCAGCAGGGACAATGGTGGGCGAGACATCGCTTTGCCCGACAAGGGATCCGCCTTCGAGCTTGTGCAGCGTCCATAGGATAGCAAATCGTGCACGACGCTAATCGAAGCCGGTGGGGTTGTTGGCGAGTCTGATTCCTGCCTCGCGGTGGGAGTGGTCGTTGCAGTGTGGTCGAAGGTTTGCTTTGCCCTAGGCAGGAGGGACAAAGAGCAAACGGGGAGGCCCTAGGTGTCTCGGGGTCGTTGGTGCCAGGCGTGGAGGACGATTTTGTTGGCGTGGGGGCCAAGATGTCTCCGTCTCTTGCTGGGCTCCTTGTCCGAGAGCGCTTTTTGGCGCTTTTCCCGTTTTCTTTTTTGGCACGGTGACAAGGGCGACAGGCCCCACGCTATCCAAGCCATGGGTCCATCTAACTTTCCATGCTCATTCCACGGCGGCCACGACGCATGTTTGAGCCGCCGTCGATAATAGCCACTTCGGCCACCCCAAGGACATGCCATTGGGGGCGCCAGTGCGACGCTTCTTGTGTCCCCGGCGACGCGTGCGGCTTGAATCCACAGGATCATCACCAGACCGGCCTCGCCACTAGCGTCTCCGCTAACATCGTTGCGGTCATCAGCAGGTGCTGCTTGGATCACCATGTCTTGCAGGGAAATGGAGCCGACGACGCGGATGTTGACTAGGTACGTCAGAGTGTTGCTAGGGCAGGGATCAGCTCCATGATATCCAAGACAATGCGAGCTCGCGTCTGCTCGCCGGGTCGCTGGTGCGTGTTATCAACCGGAAGACTTCGAGATTGGCTCGTGAGCACATGTCTGGGTGTAGTTGCTCGAACGAGCAGCGTGCGCCAAGTATGTGCTCGGCCATGTAAACATGTCATGCATGGGCAGGGATGCCACAAAGCTCAAGCTCGACACGGTGATCCAACATGTTCTGGTTGGCGTGCGCTAGCCTGCCAAGGCCGGAGAGAGAAGGTGAAACTCGGGTCGCTGATGAAGTGTTCGCTGACGAGGCGGCCATGCGCGGGCTTGGAGTTGAAGAGGATGAGGAAGTCCTTTGGGTTGTGGATGTGGCCGGAGAAATCGCCAGGGAGGAGCTCTAGGGAGTTATCGAGGACTATCTCCACCTGCTCCATGGACACCGTCGGCCTGGTACCCATGATAGAGACGATCATGGCGTGCTGCAGGACCCTCTCGGTCTCCTCGATCTCGATGGAGCTGGACACGATGACCCGTGCTGGCTGAGGGGGCAAAGGTGATAGAGGAGTGTTGCGTGCAGCCTGCTGCATGGCAGTGGTGTCGTCGTTCCCTGCACCAGTACGCGAGCTTCGGTGCGGTCCTGGGCATGCGTCTTCGGCGTGCAATCTCGAGAGCGATGGCCTGAGAGTAGGCAGCAACGACACATGGTTTTGTTAGGGCAGCCACGTGTTGGATGGCCATGCTCGTGGCAGTGGAAACAGAGGCTTTTCTCCTCATCTAGTGTGGGGCTGCAATAGCTTGGATGGGCCTCGTCAGCGCGTCGAGGGCGGCGCTGTTGGTGGCTTTTGCGCCTGGGCCTCTCGTAGCCATCGGCGTCTGGCCCGCGAGGCGTGACGCTGTGGACCTCAGAGCGGGGGCTAAGGCAGGTGGAGGTGTGGGCATGACGAGGGTTGGGTGCCACGACCGCGGGCTAACGCAACGGCGACGAGGCTGGGGAGGGGCGCAAGGTAGGGAGCGGGCAAGCTCGCTGTAGCCGCGCGAGGCTTAGCTGGAAGACCCTTCCTCGGTGGCCAGCCAGCGATCCTCGCGGCGGTGGTGGTCGCCACAACTGCCGTTGGAGGACATTGCGCCAGGGAGGGGAGGGCTACCGACGGGGTTTCGACGAAGCTAGAGGTAGGGGGCTAGGGTTAGGGCTCGAGGAGGTGGGAGCAGACCACGTTCTTTCGTTTTCTTTCCATGTTTTCTATCGCGGAAGCTATGCTGATTTGAGCCTGTTTACATCCCAGCGATCCCCTTCCTAACTTATAGGCAGCTGATTAGGTGATGCATGTTTTAGCGTTGTTCTAGTGATGCTTCCCTATTGTTCTGCATTAAATTGTCATATGGATATGTTTTTCTGTGCAACCATATAGCAATTTTAAGTAGATTTTGCTAGAGGCTACTTTCATCACTAGTGGTAGCCAACTTATCATATTAAGTAACTTAAATTTGACAGACATTGAGTTGCCGATGATGGAAGAAGTTATTTTCGCAACTGGTCGTGATAGTTACTCCCTCCGTCCCAAAAAAGATGTCTCAGATTTGTCAAAATTTGGATGTATCTATACACTAAATTGTGTCTAATACATCCAAATTTAGACAACTTTGCGACATCTTTTTTGGGACAGAGGGAGTATAAACTTACCGTTACCTCATTCAACTAGTAGATGCAGGTTGGGAGGTTTGGGTTATATTACGCACTTGAACAATCCTTGTTGATTGTTTCACCTTCCTTACTGTTTCACATTCATGCACCAACTAGTGAATGAATAGAAATGTGCTGAGTGATTCTCAGGATATCTTTGCGCGATCTTGTTCCTTTCAGAAACAGAATTTAGTTGGTGATTATCCCTTTTGGTTGAATCAACTGTGCTTCCCTTGTTGGCTTGTTGGGGCTTATATCACATCACTTCCTTTCTAATACTACACGACACAGTATTGTAAGCAGCAAATGTGCATATAACAGCGCCTTATTGACTGTTTGCATGCTTCGAGTTTGATAATTATTGGGGCGAAATTATTATTGTGTGACAATGATGAGCTGTTGCTTGTAAGATGTTTGTGAGCCTAGGAGTAATAATTGTTGGAGTATGTTGCTAGTATTTCAAAATGACCATGTATACCTGGAGCAGTTTGTAGAATTATGACTGGATGATCTTAAATTAAGTGGGACTGACTAATAAATGTTTGTCTGTTTCCTTGATAAGCAAATTTTAAGTTGTGTTCTCAATTATTTTTGTCAGGCTGCACTGATGCTACCAAGACTAACAACCATTATATAACTTTTAGAATTATATAGCTCGAAAAAACATGAGCTTTATCAAATACATGCCCTGCTATTATTAATTGCATGTGCTGTACCCTTGAAGGAAGGGCCGCCGCCACAGAGCACGCAATTATGGCAGGAGGTTTGGCCGTGGCGGCCAGTGAAGATCTGTCAGGTAAATTGCTGATTTTGCTTACATGTGCCGTAGTTGCAATTTGTGGATGGCGCTGATTTTTTTTGCATAGTTGTGTCGGGTGCGGTGTAGTTTAATTGCAACAATCAATTAGATGACTACTTGGTGATCTAGAACCAGTAACTGAAGACATGTTTTATGGGAGGCTTAACAGTTTATTTCAAAATATATTTTTCATTCCTACAATACATGATTTTCTGTTCATTTGAAGCATTAATGAGGCGACTAATACATCTAATTACATAATTAGCCTGCAATATTTCGGATGATGTTTGTCGTTTATCTCTGTTTACTTGTGTATCTAAGAGTGTTCATGTGTCAGGAAAATTATGAGTCAGTTGAGAGTAGTCCATTTTTTGTAGCTTTTGATCCTAGTCTACTTTTGGCCTGTTATTCTTCTTTTATAGAGGCCACGATGGGCTTTGGTTTGCGGAAAACATTTATTTTGTTCTCATATATAGTTAAAAACAGTGGCAGACCAAGGATTCGGGTACGACCAGGGCTAAATCCTACTGGCAAAAAAGTAAAAATCCTAAAAGTAAAAAAAAACATACCATGTCATCTTAATTGACACTATATTACATTCGATCATATGATATTTTTAAAAATTCTTTCTGAAATCTCATAGTATGGTTTGTTGCTAATTTCATAGAAAAATTGTGACCAACTGGTTAGCGCAGAATTATTAGAAAATACTCCCACCTACAAGTATTTCAAATATTTAAACGTATCTCTTCAACTGGCTTGTGAAGGCTACTATCTGCGAGAATGTCATCTAGATTAAACTCAACACCAGGATTCCTGATTGACCACAATGATTAGGATGTCTTTGGCTGAGTGTCTAGTCGGCCCAACCAACCATCTGATTTCTGTCCACATCTATTTGGAATACCTGAGCCCAGAATTGGCGAATTGTGAAGCTGATGAAACTAAGATGACATTTGTCGTGATTAGAAAGATTCTAACATCTTTGCTCAATTCATTTTCTATGTCTACGTTGTCAGATTGAATAAAACCAGTTAATCAAAGTGTGTAACCCCTAATATCAGTATTTGGAAATAGTAATCAAATAAGAGGAAACGATTGGAAAGGCAAACAATTACCTAAAAACCAAGAGCACCAAATAAGACACCAGCCGCCCGTTGGAGGCGACGAGCCCATAATTCCAGCGGAACGCCGGAGTGTGGGACGGAGGCAACGGGCGTGGGGCTGTGCAGTGCGCTGTGAACAAACTAATTGACAACCTGGTTGTTGTTAGCCCTTGGCCTTCCGACTCCTTAACACGGGTTAAACTCCTGCGAATTGCAATTTTCAGTAAAAAATCTGAATGGGTTACCAGTACTACACGGGCCCAGAGACCAGGGCTGCAGCCCTGGCTGCTGGGTACACAGTTCCGCACCTGGTTAAAATTACACTGACAATAGCCCATACCGTCTACTATCTAGGTCGGATACTCTGACTGCTAGTTTCTTAATCTGTGCAAGTTTCAGTTGCTGTATTGATACTTCATGCCAAAATGAAACTCCATGTGTCTAGTTGCTTTTATTTGCCTCATAGGCCCAAAACTTCCAACTGACAAGTTTTTTTAATCTTCTTAACTGGACAGGTCTGCGTGAACCCGAGTTTTGAAGGAAGGCTTTTACTATTTTGGAAGAGTCAAGTAATGATAGAGGTGGTAATTTTGTGGATGCAGTGGTGTAATCCAACGGTTGAGATGCAATGATTAATTAACTTGTCCTAAAAACAATTAAGCAACTTGTATGAGAATTATGGGACGCGTGGCTCCTCTGGGGACTATATAACCAGGGAGAGTGGGAGGATGGGTGGCACGCTACCAAAAACCCTATTTTCTTTGTCTCGTCTATTTTCCTGCTTTGCCTTGTTCTTTAGCTTTTCTTTTTTTCCCAGCAAGATATCACTGTTTGGGCCTGAACCGCTAGGCGCTAGCTGCCCAGCTCAATCCTAGCAGCGGAGACTGCCACGGGGCCGGCCCTGAGGGAGGGCGCTGGCCTGGGCCCCCGAAACCAACTGGGGCGTATGCAGTGAGGTGGCGGCGCCATTAGATGCAAATTTGTCTGTCGTGCTGTTGGAGACGATGGAGGAAGCTGGAATCTGGAATCGTTACATCTTACTAATGGGCTGAAACTTGGCCCTTTTTTCCTAGCATGGGTTGTTTCTCCTTTTGTTGGCAAGGAGGGCAACGAGGAGTGGGGCCTATGGGACAGACACAAGAGCGATCCAGGAATTTCAGCACAAAATTGATGTATTTTCTTTGGCTCAAAAACCAATGGAGGCATTTCTCGTTCCATTTTTCTCTAAAAACAATTCAAACCAATCTAATGTTGAGTGCTCTAATCTATATCTATACCTAATAATAAAGGCACTAAGGTTTCTCCTTGTACGTCGTTTTTGGACGATTTTACCCCTATTAATTCGGAGAAATATCATAGACTGCCACCGATAAGTGAGGCTCGTACCGGTTTGGCATTTTTTCCCCTAGTCGTCTATCGTTTTGGTCGGTGGAAGCGGATGCAGGGCCAGACACAGAGGTGCCACCGGGGAGCTCCGCCGAGCAGTTAGAAGTCGGTCAGAGGAAGCGGACTTCAAAGAGGTAGGGCCGACGTGGAGGTTCCCGAGAAAGGGGGCCCGGAAGAGGCGGATGTTGAGGAGGCAAGGCCTCCCGAAGGGATTTGTTGGATGTGGACATCGCCCATCGCTGCTGGGCCTCGCCACCGGGGCAAGCTCCTCGTGTGCGGCAGGAGAACGGCGGGCGGGATTGGGAACACAGGGAGGGGTGCGCAGCTTGGAATTGTGGGGCGGTTATTTGCAGGGAGCCAGCGACTACGGCATCAAGCCAGATCCGGTGGATCTCCGTGAGGCAAGCGGCGACATTGAGGGAGACAGCAAAGGTGACATTGAGGGGCTCGATGCCGTTTGCCTCTCTTCTGTGTCCGGACCACACAACCCTCCTTTCCCAACACGCAATCGGGTTCACAGGTGCTCGATTCATCAGCAAAAGGGGAGAGAAGGATGTGAGTTGTGGGAGGAGCCCCCGTGTGGACCAGATTGCAGACGGAGGGAGGCCCAACCCGACGCCGGCGTCTGGAAAAGAACATCAGCGGCGTTGGCGCCTTCGTCGAGCGGCCGAGGCCGCGGAGTAGTCCAACCTGCGGTCGAGGTCCAGGAAGGATCATACGACCGTGGAGCTCCTCCTCGATTTGAACAGGCGGAGGCCTAGGATGTGCAGCCGCAGCGCCTCCGGCAGTAAACGTAGCAGTGCCTTAGGCGGGAAACAGATGCTCCTATGTGCGCGTGGAAGAGGTGCAGGATCCATCCGCGCATGCTAGCTGTCTTGGAATATATCGGTACAGATCCCAAATGTTTTGTTGATTGAATCAGGCAAATTTGTATATTCTAATTTGCAGTGCGAGAATTGGAGTTCACCGAATGTGCAAACCAAAGATGCAAATTTTTAGAGACTTCTCCAAATTCACATGATAGTCAAATTTGACACATCCGTTGGCTAGGGTTATGATGGGCGATCAAAGTTTAGCGCATCTTTTTTATCGCGCCAGTTTTGCACCAAAAGTTCATTTTTTTTTTGTGGCAGCGCACGGGCAAATTTGCTAGTTGTTCTCAAATGAGCAACAACTAACCCTAGTGCGATAAACCTGGTGCGCCAGATCTTAAAGAGCTAGGGTGGCATCAAGTCAAATGTAAGACAATGGAGTAACCATAAGGAGATGGGGGTAGACAATAGTTTGGCAAAGACCGTAACTCTGATCTTAACCCAAAAAGAATAATGGGTCAAATGCCCATCAGCTAACCCTTTGTTGGCATGCCACAGAACAACCATATCGTTCTTTGCCGGACGCCAACCAACAGTATAGCTCACCACCACCAGGTCACGATAATAGACGCCGCACTATAGCACCCGCATGTAGCATAATTTTTCATAATTATTTATTTAATTGGTAGATTGATTTCACTGAAATGCACATCACAATTTTGGCGTGACATACCTATTGGCGAAATGCTATGTCCGCCACTGCAGTCGGAACATGTTCTAATTGGAAACGACATATGGTTTTCTATGGTACAATCATTGCCTGGCGTGTGTGGGTTAAATCTTTAGCAGTGATGTAGAAAGCTTGCGTACTGTAGCATTGTTTTTCTGTCTCTCGGGGCAAACTTGCAATAGACATGTTGTGCTCGGAGTTCGTTCAGTTAGTAATTGACTAATAAATTTAAGAAATCTAATTGCATGTTTGGTTTATATGCAATGACAGTTTCATGTTTTTCAAAAAGTCTAGGAGCTTTTAGAGAGTGAAACCATAGATGATTCCTCGAGCTACCAACTGCAAGCTAACGTTCTTCATTTACTCGACATGTTGATGCGGATTCGAGTCTAAGACATCATACTAATTTAAAACTATCTCTTGTTTAAATACCCCGGCATGTAAAACGGTAGGGGAAGAATAGAGATAATATATGAAATACGAAAATGAGTGAGTAAGAGCATCTCCAGCGAGCCGACGCAAATCGGACATTTTGGTTCATTTGTGTCGGCTCGGGACACAAAACCAGCAATCGTCCGTTTCGGTCGTGGGGTGGCCACGGTGTCCCGCCCCATGTTCTCCCACCTCTGCCAAGCTCTGTCGCCGGCGTAACGGCACATCCTGTCGCCAGCCACAACCACCAAGAGGTTTGGGTTCCCGCCGGCATTTCCTGCCGCACATTCCCGCGTGCGACTGTTCGTTCCCGTCGTTGTTTCTCACCATGTCCTCGGCTATAAGAAGGTCGGCGCCGACGGGATGGAAGGGACACCCAAAAATATCCATCTCCTCTAATGCCTCGCCGCAAGATCGCCACCTCGGGCCGGTAATGCCAGATTGCCCTCAACCGCTTCCCTGACGACCATGTGGCGGCTTCCCACACAATGGATGCGGCTGACTAGGCGACGGAGATGGGGCTACCCTTCGTGGGGCACGCCGGTCCTGTCCCCGCCCCCGAGTTGCCTCCGTATTCGTCTCTCAAGAAGCCGAGTCCGCTCTCGCTTGTCCGGCATCCTTGGTGAGAGGGATGCCGAGGCGGCGAGGCACAGCTCTGGCGGTACGACGAGGCACAACTCTGGATGTACGACGAGGCGCACTACCTGGCATACCAGCTGGAGATGCAGAACAGGCGCGCACACCATGACGAGATCGACGACGAGCAGGTGGAGATCGAGTCGTGCGTGTTGGCGCAGATGATCGTGCAGGAGCTGGCGCAACAGGAATCCCAGTCCTACACGATTCAGGAGACCGGGGAGGCAAACCGCTTGGCACTGCTATGGGCAGACGAGGAGGAGAGCGTGCGCTGGCAGGCAGCCATGGATGAGAAGCGGCATCAGAGGGAGGCCAAGGAGGCAAATGCGTGCTGGAAGGCAGCCCTGGAGGAGGGGCAGCAACAGAGGGAGACCATCAACCATGCTCGCATTGACGCGGCCATCTAGAGGGTGCGCCGTGCCATAGGCCAGGGGCACATCGACGAATCCCGCGACGAGGGCGGCCACAGAGGCCGAGCTGACGACGACATGTAGGCTCGGCGACCGTAGGGAGGATGGCTGGCGACGAGTTGGCTGGGCCGTCGAAGGGCCCCGGGCGTAGAATCTAGTACCCAGTAGTTTCAGCAAAACTTTTTAACTATGCCTATTAATTGAACTAGTTATATGAATTGTGATCACCGGAAGACGGACCCGAACGCAGAGTCGCGGGCCGTTCGCGCGCGTCGGCCAGCCCGAGCCAGCTTTGGGTCCGTTTGTGTCGAGTCACAGGCCGTGTGTCGGCTATCCGCCTGTCTGAACGGAAAGAAACGGATGCTTCCGGTCGATGTGCATGGAGATGCCCTAAATAAAGGAACATCGTGACCATAAGCTGCAGTCCATGGATTGGCACTGGATGAGATTGCTGGAACTAAGAGTTCCCACTCGAGGAGGTTTGATACAGTGCATGAAAGTTTTCGAGAGCGAGAAAATGGTTTATTCGCTTGGTGGCCGGCCTCCCGAAATTCTCAACGGTGCTAGACATGAACCACTCGGTCACTCTGATGTTGCATCATGGGCCTGGAAGAGGACTACATGAACGATGTCCTCTTGCGCAACATGGGATGCTGTACGAAGATGAACTCCCCATGGATTGGCATATGAAATATTTGGGTCGAAGAAGGGATGGGGAGCAGACGGACTGAGTTGTTGCGAAGATTAGGTGTCGGTGAAGACTGAAGACTATAGATGCATCATGCAACTGGGATGGAATGTCCGCTTCCCGTAATATACTACCCACCGGTATTTACGCGATTATAGCTAGGGACACGAGTTATCCGACCTGAAACCTTACTGAAGACGAACAGTGCATGCGAGCTGGCCTAATAATCACGAGCAGTGTCCCGCTTGCATTAATTAATACGGTGTACATGTACGTATATGGACGGCGTGACCCCACGGTTCTCCACCGTAATTCTCACCAAGCCAGTAAGTACTATCGCTTACTACATTTTCTTATCATTTTAACATAGACCACACACATAGATCTCGCCAGAAGAAATGAGATTAAACCAGATCTGGATGTTCATTTTAGTACTACTAATCAACTGAATTTGCGATCCGGCCCTCACTCCCCGGGTACCCTAGGGCCAGGGTTTTTCTTTTCACCCCAATCCTGAATCTTAGGCGGCATCAAGTTTTTCTCTCTGATCTCAATTGGATCTGCGCCCAAATCTCTACCAATACAGATTGTCATACACCTCGGAGAGAGATCTCATATGTCTATTAGCTTCCTCCTTTGGAAAACAATCACCGCTCCCACTAGCGTTGAATCCCCTGAGGACATCGCAATGGGAGTGACAGGTTTGAGCCAATGTGACATTAGGAAGAATGTCATATTCGGAATGATATTGAGACCAATGTCAAATAGGGTCGATTTTTTTATTTTCTCCTATGGTTGCAGAACTATTGAATGAGAAATGCACGAGAGGCTAGGGTGCAAGTTGGAGCATACTCTCCGTGGTGCCCCTAACCCAGCCCCCCTGTAAGTGTAACCCCGTTCATAGGCGCCGTCTTCAAGAGCACTAGAATTGGTGGAATAAGTAGATTTAATATGTTTACTTTACTGTTTTTGGTTATATTCCTCCTCTTGGAAGGCCGAATGGCAAGTATGTTGCAAAGTCAATGCATAAGTGTGTAACTTAGTCGTGTTGAAATCTTTGGGCGTGTCCAACGTTTTGACCAAAAAATTGGAACATGTTTTGAGTAATTGTGAGTTCCATGTGTGCCAACTATTTTCTCAGATTTGAATTGATATGAGGATATTGTTTTCAGACTTTTTGCAAAAAAGAAAAGAAAAGGGGAGTAAACCATGGCATCTGCATGAATTGATGCACAAAACAGTTAAGTAATTTAGAATATTTCCACGGAAGCATTTCCCTAAGAGCATCCCCAGCCGAGCCCCCCAACCGGCCCCCAACGGGTTTGGGGGGTGCCGGGCGTGAAAACCGACCCAGTCGCACCCTCAACCGGTTTTTGACTGCGAGCCGACCCCGCTGAGAGCGTCGGCAACCCCGCTCCGCACCCGGTCCACAGGGGGTCTAGCGGGGGCGCCGGACGTCGAATTCAACAGAGTTACAAACTGTAGGCCCGCCTTGCCAGAGAGTGGGCTGGCTTTGGCAGGCGTTATCGGCCTGTTGTTCCCAACTCCGGCGAGATAAACAAAATAACATAGATAGATTCGAGATAACCTAGATACAAACTACTACTAATAGACCTCGCCGCCGGCCTCCTACACCTCCTATTCGAGGTTCACGACGTCCACCTCCGGGGGCACCATGCGGAGCGGCTAGATGCAGACCACGCCGTCACCGTCAACGATGGGCTCGGGCACCCGCTCCTCCTCCTGCTCCTCTGGGAACGCCGTAGCGCGGCACCGGATCACCCGCCGATGCGGAAGGTACCGACGACGGACGGAGGAGGCGTGACACGCGACTGGTGGAGGGGCACGAGGAGCGGCCGGAGTCGCCCATCGGGCTGCTCCTGGAGGCGGCGCCGGTTGGCCGGAGACGAAGCCCCAGTGCGGAGGGTGGGGATGCGCTCCGCGGAGAGCACCCACCCGTTCGGCTACACCGAGCCGATGCATGGCACCGGCTGCCGGTACTCCCAGAGGGCGAGGGCGTGCTTGGTGCGCGATGCATGGCACCGGCTGCCGGTACTCCCAGAGGGCGAGGGCGTGCTTGGTGCGCAGGTTGTAGCGCGGCGTCGGCGTCCTCTTCTTATTCCCCGACGACGAGCCTGCCGGAAGGGCGAGGAAGGTCTCGGGCTCGCCGTCGCTTGCCATGGTGGAGGAGTGGAAGAGGAGGGGAGCGAGCCTTCTGGGGGCGGCGACGCGCCCGTTTTATGCTTGGCCGCGCCGCGTGCCATTAACTCCGGCGTGGGGAGGCGAGCCGGCACGCGTCACTGACCTCGCCGTCGTTTCGTGTCGCCTGGGGAACCGGCAAGGTCATTTACTAAGTTTGACCACGCCTCCCCGGATCGCTGCCAGGCGAGCCCCACTGGATCCCGCTGAACGCCGTTCATAACGGCCGTTGATGCATGTGTTTGGGGGTTCTCGATGGGGGCGACGACCGGGAGACGCGCCGGACACGCACGGAAAACGCGCGCCGGTCCACCCTCAAACGAACGACCGGGCGACACGCCCGGTCGTCGTTTAGGGGTCACGGCTGGAGATGCTCTAAGATCCGCTCTTTTATTTGCACGCACTAGGATGTGGACATACTATGGACAAAGTCAAGGAAAAGCAGACCGATTATGTGTGAAAAAGGGGACAAATATGAGTGGCCTTGGATACATTGATTTTTTTTGCACGCGAAGGTGTTTTGAAACTGTTTGTTTTCGCTATTATGGTTGGACAAAATTATGAGGATTCAAGACCACTTCGATGAGCGACAGTTTGAGAAAATCATCTTTCTAAAGATTTTTTTTTGTTCCAACTGACTGAATTTAGGCTGAAAATAAATCAAAATTTCTGAAAAGAAGGAGAAATATTTGTTTCCAGAGGTCGGGAGCACGGGATCTGCACTCCCATCCCACGAGACTGAACACGAGCTGACATATTGCAGCGAGCATGTCAGATCTATATAGCCTAACAAGAAAGCAATCAAGGATTCATACCAAAATCAAGTCTATGCCTGACTATGAAATTTAGGGATTAGCTTGTTCGTGAAGAAAACAGAAACATGATACATGTATTGCGATGGAAAGGCAAACCTTGATAGTCGTCCATTGATCGCCGCGCCTGCTGCCCGGACGGAGAGAAATCCGGAGATGTTGAAAGATGAACAACATGAAAGAGCAGGGCAAAGGGCTGCCGCTTGCACCTCTGCTCGATCTGCAGACGAGGGCCTGCCCACCGCCGGCTAGCTGGGCGAATCTTCAGCGATCTGGGATTGTAGATGGCGTGAGGCAGAGGATAAGAAAACGGGGAAAGAGAGAGAGCAGCAGGCCATAAATAATTGATCGTTATGTCAGCTGGACGTGACCTCCATCGGAAAGCACGGCTGCACAAGGGTCCGGCTCCCTCGCGGGCCCATGAGGTCAGTGGTTACAGGGTACTTACGTTGGTTCACCTCGGGAGTCACCAACTCGTCCCCACCAAGGAGCGATCTGAGATCTGACCCGTGATTTACCGGAACGGAAAGTAGAACCTGGCTGACGTCTCCGAGTACAATACCTGAGACCGGCGGCGGTGGCAGGCAAACTCGGACCAATAGGGCACGCTACCGGAGAGGCAATTCTACCTGTTTTTTTTCTTTCTCTTGTAGGAGGAACGCTCATTTTATTATTTTAAATACCCGTGAGATTTGATTTTCTAAATAAACGTTTTGTGCCGTTTAACTACTTCGTCCTAAACCAATTAAGTAAGATTTGTCTAAATACGCATGTGTGCGTCAATTAATCTAGGACGGAATAAGTATTTTTTTCACTTAAAAAGATGCCTGTTACACTTACGCAACTCGCCACGCCAAGCTTCAAATAACCACACACATAAAACATAGAGCCAACTGTACTTTTTTGTTTCTTTCTTTTTCCTTTGTATACAAGGATCTAGCGGCTGTCGTGTGCTTGGCGCGTTCCGCGTCGGTGTCCCCCTTGGTGTGGTTGGCTGTGGCCAGAGCTTCGCCTAGCGACAACAACGAGGTGTGTGATGTCTCTCGTGTGAAGATGACACGGTTGCAGAACACGGTCCCAAAAAGATTTCTTGGTGTTCCAGGGATAGCCAAATTGTTCTTCTTGAAAACTTACATTTTCTTGAACCTCCATTCACTTTAAGAGGTTGTGGTAGTACAGTACAATCATCGGTTGGCACGTGACAATTAAATCTTTAGCAGTGATGGAGAAAGTCTGCGTATTGTGTCACATTCTTCTACCTGCTTGCAATAAACATGTTGTGCTCGAAGTTCGTTTAGTTAGTACCTGAATAACATATTAAATCAATTTAATTGCATGTTTAGTTTATATGCAATGACAGTTTCATGATTTTCAAAAAGTCCGGGAGCTTTTAGAGAGTGAAACGATAGATGATTCTTTGAGCTATCAATTGCAAGCTAACGTTCTTCACTTTCTCGACATGTTGATGCAAATTCAAGTTTAAGTCAACGTATGTATTGCTGTAATTTGAAACTATATTTTGTTTAAAGACCACGACATGTAAAACGGTAGGGGAAGAATAGAGATAATATGTGAAATACAAAAATGAGTGAGTAAATTAAGGAACATCTTGACCGTGGTGAGCTGCAGTTAGGTACCATGGATTGGCACTGGATAAGATTGCTGGAACTAAGATGAACCGAGGAGTACAAGAAATGATAGCTTTAGAAGGAATCAGTTTTTTAATGTAGAGTCCTACTCCCTCAAATCTATAAAAGGTTTCGTCCACTTAGTACAAACTTTATACTAGCCTAGTACAAATGAGCAACACTTATTTTGGATCAGAGGGAGTACTATTTTTCTATCTCTAAAGCTATAGAAATTTGGTCGATTGATCCATATTTAATACCAATCGGGTCAATTAGGAATGAGATTGAGACCCCATGTCAAATAGGGTCTATTTTTTCCCTGTCATTGCAGAACTAATGATGAAGAATGTATGTGCGGTGACCCAGTACACCACTGCATATGTAGTGTACAAGTCGTTGATATAATACTCACGAAAGTCCCCTTTCGTAAATATCACATCCCTCAGAGTGGTACAACAGAAACATTGCGGGTCCGCAACTTTACGTGTTCATGGATAGCAACCAAAAGTGTACAAAAGCTTCAAGATCATCCTCGGTCCATTGAGGAGTCTCATTCAAATTCAAATTTAAACTAGAAAATCTAATGAGCAATGGAAGTAAAAGACTTAAAACCATTGCGAGCATTTGCAACTTATTTATCTACGAGGCTGCAAGCTCAACTAGTGGAACTAATATTCTACGCTTCAGCGTCGGGCTCCTCGTCACTAGTACCGTAGACTATGCCGTAGTCTACTCCTTCTACACCTCCGAAAAGATCCTGTTCTTCGTAGAATTGATCTTCATTGTCCTCAGACAAGTCTTCGCTGTTCTCATAGTCTAAAGCAAGGGTTGCGAAGATAGATTGAGTACAGGCGTACTCAGCAAGTTCTAGATAAAAGGTGTTTCATGATAAATGAAAAAGTTGTTCGGAATCAAAGATATCCAAACATATGCAAGTTTTTGAAAAGGTTTTGTTGGTGATTCAAGTTTTAATAATTAAATCTATGTCCATCAGCCCTCACGGGTTGTTAGAACTTTTGCGTAGTTCCTTTCCACACGGCGTTCGCAATTCCCTCCCGGAATAGGGAGTAACATGTCACAATTCAATACACTCTGCAGAGGTGCTCTAGTTTGCCCACAAATGTCCTTGGCCCTCTTGCCAATAACATACTACCTGAGGTATGTGGTCGGTACCAAGTATAGCCAAATCATGCCGAGCACCGCCTCATTCCGTAACCCACCCATTGCAACCAATACGGATCCCTGACCCGCATTAATCACCCTCTCAGCTAGAAGACAATAGTCGTTACTCTGCAGCACAGAGTAGGGACGTTTACCATGGGCTCCCGCCCATTGATTTCCCCTAATGGAATATAAATCCGACTACGCCTCCGAGGATATACGGAACTCGGAAGTAACTTCTGATTTGCTTGTCCCATACCAAGTTCTGTGGTCAGCGCGATTTACGGCTCTTTGAAATGACTGATACCAGTTGTTATTAATTTCCTATTCATTCCCAGTATAATGGAATCTCCACCGTACGATACTCCGATCGCACAACATACCATGATTCCATGATCCACCAATTTATTTGAAAAGCATTTTGAATGCAAGTGGTATGAAATACTATGCAAAATTATATTGCTGAAAATATTCAATGGACATGAGCAAGAATAAACTTGCTAACAATGAACTTGCCTGGAAACTGCGAGATAATGCAGTTCAAAGGTTTTGCTTGACCCTAGACCTCGGGTTCTGAAGAATCGTCATTGTCCGAGTAGAAGACAATGTTTTAAGATCCAAATCATTTAAGAGATTATGTGCGAAATAGTTTTCAAAACCCTTTCCCGTGTGTTGATTACTAAGGTTGCTCATATGAACTTCACTTTAGAATTTTTATATGAATTTCACTTTAGAATTTTCATATATCTGTAGAATTCAACTCCTTAGTCACAAGGGATATACTGCTTCGCTTTAAAAAGATCCATCGAACTGAAGCACATCATTGATCGAACAACCGGATAAGCAAGTGAGCCACCGGAAGGATCGCAGATAGCCAGAACTTTGTAAAATCTTTCTATGCCGCAAAGACGGATATATTGTAGACTTTCGGAAGAAATTCATAGATATTTTTCTTTAGATGATTTCAATATTAACTTATCTTGAATATTTTCCTATCCAAAATAGTATTTTTTGAGTTTAAAATAATATTCCCAACTTGGAAAATATTATTCTTGTTATTGTTTTCTTTTTGGTACTTAATAATACCTTGGTCATTTAAAAAGACATAATTAAAATTTTGGTTTTCAAAAGATCACACAACTCACCAAATAGTTTTTAAGAATTTTTCCCTTGAAGGAAAAATACTTTTGTGAATTTTGAATAATAAATATTCATTTTTCACCACATGTATCAACAAAAATAATCTTCTAAAATAATTATTCACATAATTCAAACTAATCACATAACCTTATAGGTTATATTTTTAGCTTTCCAAAAATATATTTTTCAATATTTTTGGACTATTAAATGAAAAGATATGGTCAATTTACAAACAAGTCCATAGACTTAAAAAATTTACAAACAGGTCCTTGACCTAATCGGTCAAACCGACCGAACCGGGTCGCCGGTCTGACCGAACCAGACCGCGCCCTCCCTCTCACGCGCAAGCGCGCGCGCACACTCGCGACGCCAATGGTGACGCGGTCGCCAGCGCCGCCGCCGCCCTGCCCTGGCCGTCTCCGGCCAGCTCCGGCCATGGTGCTGCCGTCAAACTGGTCGCCTCCCTCTACTCTCTCACCTCCCCTAGCTAATCGCTCTCTCTCTCTCTTTCTCACTCTGGAGCTCATGCAACTAACCCTAGAGGATTAGGGTTCGGGATGGCGTGCGTCTTCCTCGTCTCCGACAAGGTTGAGATGCTATCGCAGGCCTCCCTAGCCGCTACTCGCTCTCCTCCGGCTGTTGTTCGCTTCAGAACAGGTCGTATCCCCTGGCATGGGGTTCCCTGTCCTAGCGACCACCGCCGTGCTCCGCCGTTCTCCGGCCACCGTGGCTAGGCCACGCTGGTCCAGGTAAGTGGCTCAGCCACCCTTTTCTCTCTCTCTCCCAACTCTTCTCTCTGCCATGACTGCTATCAAACGATCTCTAACACTGCTTTCCCCTTTGGGAAAAATTCTGGGGTTTCTGAAGAATTTCTTCAGTGATGCTGGCTTGCTGGGGGTTTAGCTATGATCTATGGTGTTAATCTTGCACTTAGAATACTACTGCTACTACTACTATTGATTACTGGCTCTGCTGCTCACACTTGCAATACTTGACTGAACTTTGACAGTTCTGTCAGAGATATGCATCTCTCTACTTATGAACTTGTGGTGGTCTTGCTTAGCTTTAACCTAGCTATATATGCTCTATGCTCAATCCTAGATCAACCTAGACTTGACTGCTTTAATCTGCAGTCTTAGCTTCTGCATTTTAACACTTTTGACAGTGTTGAGATTCAGTTGCTCATATTGGTTCTACGGGCTCTTCTAAATGCCATCTATGATGAATATTAACTACTGGTTAATATCTATAAACTTGCACATACAATTTCCCATTACTCCAATTTTTCTCTGAATATAGACACTTTGGACAGTGTTGATATTCAGTGATCACTTTGGTTCTATGGGTTTTAGTTAGATGTTAATTGAGATTCACTTCACTTAATGGTGAAATTATAGACACTTGCAACAATTTAACTCATCAAATTTGACACTTCACTGAATAATGACACTTCTGTCAGTTATTGATAGTGGTGTTTTTATTTGATATACATCACTCAATTGAGCTTGAATGCTCATTATCAATCAATATACAATTATATGTTGCATCTCTTAGAGCTTGCAACTATCACACTTAGTGGATAAACTTCCACTACCATAATCTTATTAATTCTATGATCCCCGTTTTGATGTGTATAGGGGCTGTATAGAAGGATTATGAGGTGGGTGATCACTGTGTGTGATTGCCACTTGATCTTCTTCCTTGAGCTCACACACCAAATTTTAATGGTTGTGCCCTTTTCACTAGGCATGGCTGTGGTGTTCCTCTGTGGAGGATGCACAACAACCAATGAATAGTGTGTGCTACTAATCACTCCATCTCTTGCAGAAATAAAAGCTAAAAATTTAAACCTTTGAAGAAATCAAATACTGCTTGATGTAGATTTGGGCAGCACCTCCTTGCTTCCCCTGATCTTGCCTTCTTCTTCTTCATCTAGCTATACTACTGGTGTGTTCTAATGTGTGGGCTACTCACAAGTGAGCTTTCCCTTTTAATCTCTCTCCAAGCTTTCAAGCTATGGAGTTTGTGGGCTCAACCTTTAGCCTCTGGCCCTAAGGTGTTTTTATGAGCTGCTTTGAGATTTTTGTGAGTGAAATGTGTTGTGGGAGGGGGTATTTATAGGCTGGGGTTGGAGCACTGTTCCAAACCGACTTATATTTGGTTTCTAGTGCAGATACATGATTTTCATGAATCTACTAATCTGTTTATTAATGACTTTTTTATATACTGACTTTTGATTGTGGATTTTGGTTCTCATGTGTCCAGTGCAACGCACTGATGTTAATACTCTGTTCAAGTTAAACTTTTATTGGTTGCATTTGTTAATCACTTGCTAATTTTGATTAGCAAGGACATGATCCTTTCCATGATCAAATTTTTGCTAAATGCTATTCTTAAAATGGTTTCCAAGTCAGGGCACTTCATTTGCTAATTAGCGGTTTTTGCTAATCCTTGATGATATTGATATTTTGGGTATTTATTTATGAATGTTGTGATGTTCTAAACCTACTATTCTACTACTGGTTCAATTCTTCAATGTTCACAATTAGATTTTACTAGATCATTTAGATGGTCTACTTGCTTATTTTTATTGTCACTAATGTTCTGGTTTCAATTGGGTTTCGAAATGATCTTCTAAAATTATTTGCCATGCCCTGGCTATTTTAATTCCAAAACAAGTTTTTGGAATTAATCCTATGGATTCCACATTAACTAGTTGGTCTTAGACCAACCAAACATTTTAACAATAACAATATGCTTCCTTTTGTTGTTGTGCATTTCAGATTTCAAGATGAAGACAAGGAGCAAAAGACTAGATAGGATAGAATAGGCTAGAATAGGATCTTCCATTTTCTATTTTTATGTATTTTTCATTTTATTTTTCTGTGATCAGATTGTGATCCAATTCTTGTAATGTAAAAATAGTATGCAATAAAGATGATTATTATCTATCCATTGCAACTTGTTTCACATTTTTGTGAGGTGTAGGTGATTTTTAATAATTGATCAAAGTTCATCTTTTAATCATAATTATCTCAAATAATTCAAATTTTAAATTTGAATTTCACTTTGAGTTCAAACAACTCCTATGAACTAACAATCAAGCACAATAACTTAAACAATCAAGTTGATGCTAAAATATTTTTTGTTATCCCCATTTTCAAATTTTGGCTAAGTCCAAAATTTTCAAATTTGAAATTTGATTCAAATTCCATGTTCAAAATTTGATCCCTTGTCAAACTTCACATTTTGAACCTAAGCAAAATAAGTTTTTGCAAATTCACCCTTTTCAAAACTAGAATGCAAATCTACAATCTTAAGCTACCCAGTTTTTCCCGGCCCTAAATGTCGGGATGTTACATCCTGTCCCCCTTATAAGAACTTCGTCCCGAAGTTTCCGGAACTTGGTACCTGAAGAGATAAGGATAATCCCTTCGTAAATCGTCCTCTTTCTCCCACATGGCTTCTCTCTCAGGATGGTGCTTCCACTGCACCCTACAATACTTTATCGCTCTATTTCTAAGCTACTTCCATTTTTCACCAATAATTTTGGTTGGTTTCTCTTCATAGGTCAAATCTGATTTCAATTCTAGCTCTGTATAGCTCAAGGGTTCTTCCGGTACTTTCAAACATTTTCTGAGTTGCGAAACATGGAATACATTGTGAACTTGAAATAACTGTGTCGGTAATTCCAGCTCATAGGCCACTGTTCCTTTCTGACTTAATATCTTAAATGGCCCAATGTATCGAGGACTTAACTTCCCCTTAACCCTGAATCTCTTAATTCCTCTTGTCGGACTGACTCTTAAATATACCATATCTCCGACTTGGGGTTCCCATGTTCTTCTTTTCAAATCTGCATAACTTTTCTGTCTACTCTGAGCAATCTTTAATCTGTCTCGGATGATATCAATCACATGCTGTTGATCTCCGATGTATGTTGTCTCAAATTCTTTACTTCCGGTATCTTCAGACCAACAAACGGGTGATATGCACTTTCTTCCATAAAGTGCTTTAAAAGGTGCCATTTTGATACTGCTTTGGTAATTGTTGTTGTAAGAAAACTCTGCTAATGGTAGATGTTCATGCCATGATCCACCAAAATCTAAAGCACAAGCTCTTAACATATCTTCAAGTATTTGGTTTGTTCTTTCTATCTGTCCTCCAGTTTGTGGATGGTATGTAGTACTAAAGTCTAATTGGGTTCCTAAAGCTTTTTGTAGATGCTTCCAAAATGCTGATGTAAAGATTGATCCTCGATCTGATACTATTCTCTTTGGTACACCGTGCTTGCTGACAATCTCATTGACATAGATTTCGGCAAGTTTTTCACAACTGTCTTTCTGATTTACTGCTAGAAAATGTGCACTCTTTGTTAACCGATCAACTATTACCCAGATCATATCCTTGTGATTTTTGGTCATAGGTAATCCGGTAACAAAATCCATTCCTATCTCTTCCCACTTCCATTTGGGAATTGGTAAGGGTTGTAGTTTTCCAGCAGGACTCTGATGTTCGGTTTTAAATCTCTGACAAGTATGACATTTTGAAACATACTTCGCTATTTCTTTCTTCATATTGTTCCACCAAAATACAGCCTTTAGGTCCATATACATCTTTGTACTTCCTGGATGTATAGAGTAAGGTGTTTGGTGTGCTTCTTTGAAAATTAATTCTTTGATCTCAGGAATATCTGGTACATAGATCCTGTTTTGAAACCATAATGAATTATCCTCCCGGAGTTCAAACATGGATGACCTTCCTTCGTCAATTCTACGGATTTCCTCAACTATGAACGGATCTTCTTTCTGCCTCTTTAAAATTTCTCCTTCTAGATCCATATTCATCTCAGCTAAGGCTTCTATTATTTCAATAGTATTCTGGGGTTCTCCTTCCCAGTAATGTTTCTGGATTTGTGCAACTTCTTTTTGCAATTCCTTTGTCATTCTCCTCCCTTCTAACATGTTGCACGTGGCTTTTCGACTTAACGCGTCTGCTACAACGTTAGCTTTTCCCGGAGTATAGTTTATGGTCAAGTCATAACCCTTGATTAATTCTAACCATCTTCGTTGTCTCATATTCAAATCTTTCTGAGTGAAGAAATATTTAAGACTTTTGTGATCTGTATATAGTTCGCACTTTGATCCATATAAGAAATGTCTCCAATTCTTTAGTGCTTGAACTACTGCTGCTAACTCTAGATCATGTGTTGGATAGTCAAGTTCATGAGGTCGTAACTGTCTTGATACATATGCAGTTACTTTCCTATCTTGCATTAGAACATAACCTAGTCCATTCTTTGATGCATCACAATATACTATATAATCCTTTCCTGGTTCAGGAATTGCTAAAACTGGTGCTGTTGTCAGTCTTTCCTTTAGTTCTTGAAAACTTTTCTCGCACTTCGCGTCCCAGACGAAAGGTACATTCTTTCTTAAAAGTTTTGTCATTGGTCCAGCTATCTGGGAGAATCCGTCTATGAATCTCCTATAGTATCCGGCCATTCCAAGAAATGATCTGATTTCCTTTACATTCTTGGGTGCTTGCCATTCCAAAACTATTTGAACTTTGTCTGGATTTACAGCTATTCCTTCCTTGGTAATTACATGTCCAAGAAATTCTACTCTGTCTAACCAGAACTCACATTTACCGAACTTGGCATAAAGTTGGTGTTGTCTGAGTGTTTGCAAAACTATTCTGAGGTGTTTTGCATGATCTGATTTGTCTTTGGAATACACCAGTATGTCATCAATGAATACTATGACAAACTTATCCAAATAAGGCATAAATATCTTGTTCATCAAATTCATGAATATGGCTGGTGCGTTGGTTAATCCAAATGGTACAACCAAGTATTCATGGTGTCCATATCTTGAGACAAATGCTGTTTTTGGAATATCTTCCTCCTTAATCTTTATCTGATGGTATCCTGATCTTAAGTCTATCTTTGAGAAAACTCCTGATCCTTTGACTTGATCAAACAAATCTTGTATTCTCGGTAATGGATACTTATTCTTGATAGTGACATTGTTCAGATTTCGGTAGTCCCCACACATCCTTCTACCTCCATCTCTCTTATCCACAAATATCACAGGCGTTCCCGAAGGAGATACACTTTCTCTTATAAATCCTTTCTCCTCGAGTTCATCTATCTGTGCCTTTAATTCTACTAACTCCTTTGGCCCCATTTTGTATGGTGCTTGGGCTATTGGTGATGTGCCCGGTATTAAATCAATTGTGAACTCTATTTCTCTGTCAGGTGGCATTCCTCGTAACTCTTGTGGAAATACATCTGAAATTCTCTAACGATTGGGATATCCTCTATTCTGACCTCTTTGAGTGAATTCAACTGTAATTCTGCCTCTAATCTTGCATTCGGGTCTCCTTGATACACAACTTTCTCTCTAGTTGGATTCTTAATTGCTACCGTGTTCTCACCACAGTCTATTTGAGCTCCATGACTTACTAACCAATCCATTCCCAGAATGATTGCTATATCGCTCATCAATATAACAAATAGATCCACGAAATACTCATATCCGCAAATCATAAGGATTTGCTTTAAACGTTGCTGCGTTACTAATACTGTTCCTCCCGCAGACATAATTGTAATAGGTCGGTCTAACGATCTACACGTAAGCCCATACGCGTCTACGAATTCTTTTGAGATAAATGACGTTTGAGGGAGTCCTGGATTAGGGGGTGTTCGGGTAGCCGGACTATACCTTCTGCCGGACTCCAGGACTATGAAGATACAAGATTCAAGACTTCGTCCCGTGTCCGGATGGGACTTTCCTTGGCGTGGAAGGCAAGCTTGGCGATGCGGATATTCAAGATCTCCTACCATTGTAACCGACTTTGTGTAACCCTAACCCTCTCCGGTGTCTATATAAACCGGAGGGTTTAGGTCCGTAGGACAACTTCATCATACAACAATCATACCATAGGCTAGCTTCTAGGGTTTAGCCTCCTTGATCTCGTGGTGGATCTACTCTTGCACTACCCATATCATCAAATATTAATCAAGAAGGACGTAGGGTTTTACCTCCATCAAGAGGGCCCGAACCTGGGTAAAACTTCGTGTCCCTTGTCTCCTGTTACCATCTGGCCTAGATGCACAGTTCGGGACCCCCTACCCGAGACCCGCCGGTTTTGACACCGACATTGGTGCTTTCATTGAGAGTTCCCCTGTGTCGTCGCTTCTAGGCCCGATGTCTCCTTCGATCATCAACAACGATGTGGTCCAGGGTGAGACTTTTCTCCCCGGACAGATCTTTGTCTTCGGCGGCTTCGCCCTGCGGGCCAATTCGCTTGGCCATCTGGAGCAGATCGAAAGCTACGCCCCTGGCCACCAGGTCAGGTTTGGAAGTTTAAACTACATGGCTGACATCCGCGGGTACTTGATCTTCGACGGATTCGAGCCACAGCCGAGCGCGCCGCACTATCTCGATGGGCATGATCTAGCTCTGCCGCCGAACAGTGCCCTGGAGTCCGCACACGCACCGGTTCTGACCATTAATTCAGAGCCTACTGCGCCAATCGAGGATGAGCGGTTGGACGCCACCTCGGGGGCTGCAATCTCAAAGGCGATCGAGCCGAACGCCAGCCCCGCGCTCCGCATGGCCCGTGACTCCGAGGAGCCGGATTCCTCTCCGAACTCCGAGCCTCCCGCGCCCCTGCCGATCGAATCCGATTGGGCACCGATAATGGAGTTCACCGTCGCGGACATCTTTCAGCACTCGCCCTTCGGCGACATCCTGAATTCTCTAAAGTCTCTCTCTTTATCAGGAGAGCCCTGGCCGGACTACGGTCAGCAAGGTTGGGATACGGACGATGAAAAAAATTCAAAACCCACCCACCACCCACTTCGTAGCCACTGTCGACGACTTAACGTACATGCTTGACTTCGACTCCGAAGACATCGACGATATGGACGACGATGCAGGAGACAAACAAGATCCAGCACCTGTAGGGCGCTGGAAGGCCACCTCATCATATGACATATATATGGTGGACACTCCAAAGGATGGAGCTGGCGATGGAACAGCGGGGGACGACACCTCTAAGAAATAGCCCAAGCGCCGGCGTCAGCGGCTCCGCTCTATATCCCGCCAAAGCAAAAATGGTGATTCCGGCACGGGAGATAATACTACTCCGGATAGCGCCGAAGAGCACCCCCTCCAGCAAGATTCAGCACAGGAGGACGGAGAAGCCAGCCCTCATGAGAGAGCGGCAGACAGAGAGGTCGAGGATGATAATTACATGCCTCCCTCAGAAGACGAGGCAAGCCTCGACGACGACGAGTTCGTCGTGCCAGAGGATCCCGCCGAACAAGAGCGTTTTAAACGCAGGCTTATGGCCACGGCAAGCAGCCTCAAGAAAAAGCGGCAACAGCTTAGAGCTGATCAGGATTTGCTAGCTGATAGATGGACTGAAGTCCTCGCGGCCGAAGAGTATGAACTCGAACGCCCCTCCAAGAGTTACCCAAAGTGCAGGCTGCTACCCCGATTAGAGGAGGAAGCACCCACATCACCAGCGCATGACATGGCTGACCGGCCACCTCATGGCCAGGACAGAGAGGCCTCTCGGCCCTCCACTCAAGCCGTGCCCCGGCGCCGCTCAAAGCATACTAAGGCATGGGAGAACGCGCCAGACCTGCGAGACATACTGGAGGACAAGGCACGGCAAACAAGATCGATCTACGGATCGCGCGGGCACCCCATGGCACGTGACGGTGATCGTCACCCCGGACACAATAAATCCGGCCAGGCCGAACACAATCGACAAAGCTCCTTTGAGCTGCGTCGTGATATAGCGCAGTACAGAGGCGCCGCACACCCACTATGCTTCACAGATGAAGTAATGGATCATAAAATCCCTGAGAGCTTCAAACCCGTAAACATTGAATCATACGATGGCACAACAGATCCTGCGGTATGGATCGAGGATTATCTCCTTCATATCCACAAGGCCCGCGGTGATGATCTACACGCTATCAAATACCTCCCGCTCAAACTTAAGGGACCGGCCCGACATTGGCTTAACAGCTTGCCAGCAGACTCAATCGGTTCTTGGGAGGACCTGGAAGCCGCATTCCTCGACAACTTCCAGGGCACTTATGTGCGACCACCGGACGCCGATGACTTAAGCCACATAGTTCAGCAGCTAGAAGAATCGGCCAGGCAATTCTGGACACGGTTCCTAACAAAGAAAAACCAGATAGTTGACTGTCCGGACGCAGAGGCCCTAGCTTCCTTCAAGCATAATATCCGCGACGAGTGTCTTGCCCGGCACCTGGGACAGGAAAAGCCGAAATCTATGGCAGCCCTCATGACACTCATGACCCGCTTTTGCGCGGGAGAAGATAGCTGGCTAGCTCGCAGCAACAACTTAACCAAGAACCTTGGTAATTCGGATACCAAGGACAAAAGTGGCAGGTCGCGCCGGAACAAGCAAAAACACCGTGTTAACAGCGACTGCAACGAGGATACGACAGTCAATGCCGGATTCCGAGGCTAGAAATCTGGTCAGCGGAAAAAGCCATTCAAAAGAAATACTCAGGGCCCGTCCAGTTTGGACCGAATACTCGACCGCTTGTGCCAGATACATGGCACCCCCGAAAAGCCAGCCAATCACACCAACAGGGATTGTTGGGTGTTCAAGCAGGCAGGCAAGTTAAGAGCTGAAAACAAATACAAGGGGCTGCATAGCGATGTCGAGGAGGAGCCCAGGCTGCCGAACAATAGTGGACGGAAGGGTTTTCCTCCACAAGTGCGGACGTTGAACATGATATACGCAACCCAGATTCCCAAGAGGGAGCGGAAGCGTGCGCTACGGGATGTATACGCGATGGAGCCAGTCGCCCCAAAGTTCAACCCATGGTCCTCCTGCCCGATCACTTTTGATCGAAGGGACCACCCCACTAGCATCCGTCATGGCGGGTTCGCCGCATTGGTTCTAGACCCATTATTGACGGATTTCATCTCACAAGAGTCCTCATGGACGGCGGCAGCAGCCTGAACCTGCTTTACCAGGATACAGTGCGAAAAATGGGCATAGATCCCTCGAGGATCAAGCCCACAAAAATGACCTTTAAAGGCGTTATTCCAGGTGTAGAGGCCAACTGTACAGGCTCAGTTACACTCGAAGTGGCCTTCGGATCTCCGGATAACTTCCGAAGCGAGGAGTTAATCTTCGACATAGTCCCGTTCCGCAGTGGCTATCACGCACTGCTCGGGCGAACCGCATTCTCAAAGTTCAATGCGGTACCGCACTATGCATACCTCAAGCTCAAGATGCCAGGCCCTAGAGGAGTAATCACGGTCAATGCGAACACCGAACACTCCCTCCGAACGGAGGAGCACACGGCAGCGCTCGCAGCAGAAGTACAAAGCAGCCTCTCTAGGCAGCTCTCCAGTTCGGCGTTCAAAAAGCCGGACACTGTCAAGCGCGCCCGAAGTAACCTACAACAAGACCGCCTGGCACGTTCTGAGATAGCGTAGCGATGCGGCCCCAACCCTAGCCCTCGCGATATAGCGAAACCAGTGCTTCGCGTACATAACTACGCTCTTGAAATACCATGGGCACAGGGGGAGGGGCACTATCACGACACACCCGAAATACGGCTTAAACCGCACCAGGGGCTGCCGGATTCTTTTTTTATTTTTTTCTTACTTTCAGGACTTCATACTTCAGAGGACCTGTTCGGCAATCCAACTGCCGCACAAATGATGCAAGGTCCAGGAAAGCAGACAAGCCATGCCGCATTATGGAACTCCCAGGTGGTCTCTCTTACGAGCAGTATACCTGTTTTGAATACAATTCCGCGGCCTGCCCCTGGCCAGGACATGTTAAATAGTCCAATCTCTTTTGCTTACCGCACCATTTGTATTGTTCTGCTTTGATAGCAGCCTTTCTATAAACAATGCATAACTTTTTGTCTATTTTTTGCATTATCCTCTTTTCCTATATATGTTTATTAATGACATGTTGCACCCGTACATTATGGTACGACAAATATGCCAGGGGCTTCAGTACCCCTTAATATGGTGTGAGAAGACCGAACACTTTCACAAGTGCGGCACCCCGAACTTATAACACTATATGCATCGGCTCTGAATCATGATTTGGGTCAATAGTTGGGTTTGCCCGGCTCCTATGTTTTGGTGCCTTACGTTCCGCTATATCGGCTAAGGTAGAACTAGGAGAACTACTGCGATTGTGCCCCAGTTGAGCTGGGCTGAGCACCTTAGTAGAGAAAGCTAAAATTGACTGTCATGATGAGGCGAGAGACCGGTCGCTGTTTGAGAGGTTTTTCGAGTCCCTAAAGACTTATGCCGCTTCGAGCGAGGAGCCGGCTTTGTCCGGCCAAGGCGTGGATAGCGCCCCGAACTCGGTCTTCCGAATACTAGGGGCTTCGCCGAAATTTAAAATTATAGAGTTCTATGGCTAAGTGAGAGTGTTCAAGCATTATAGTCCGATTGCCTTCTTCGGTGTGCTGAGCGCCTCCCTCGAAGGACCCAAACATGGGAAAAAGAGCCCTCAGGTTTATCCCGAACACCCCAGCACTAGTGGCATGGGGGCAGAAGCCGACGACTGGCCATCTCTCAATTTTTTGATAAACGGCCGCACAGAAAGTAATATTTTAAATTCAATAAGCATTGCTTAGCGCATATGAACAAGTTTTCAGCACACAGGATAACACGAGCGAGTTCATTCAAAAATAACATCTTTGCTACATTCATCGGCCATAAGGCGGGCACCCGCCAGAACATCCTTGTAATAGTTCTCGGGCTTGCGATGCTCCTTCCCCGGCGGTGGCCCGTCCCTCACAAGCTTCTCACCGTCCAGCTTACCCCAGTGCACCTTTGCACGGGCAAGGGCCCTACGGGCACCTTCGATGCAGACGAAGCGCTTGATGACCTCGAGCCTTGGACAGGCCTCCACCAGCCACCGCACCAGTCTGAAGTAGCTCCCAGGCAGGGCCTCTCCAGGCCACAACCGAACTATGAAGCCCTTCATGGCCTGTTCGGCCGCCTTGTGGAGCTCGACCAGCTGCTTCAGCTGGTCGCTCAAGGGCACAGGGTGTCCGGCCTCACCGTACTAAGACCAGAACACCTTCTCCGTCGAGCTGCCCTCTTCGGCTCGGTAGAATGCGGCGGCATCAGATACGCTGCGGGGAAGATCTGCGAATGCCCCTGGAGAACTCCGGATTCGGGTAAGTAACAAGTAGTTTACTTTTATATGTTTGCTTTGCACAAAGAATGCCTTACCCGCCGCTATCTTCTTCACCGCCTCCAACTCCTGGAGGGTCTTCTGGGATTCGGCCTTGGCAGACTTGGCAGTTTCAAGGGCCGCCGTGAGCTCGGACACTCGCGTCTTCGAGTCAAGCTCCAAACTCTCATGTTTTTTCATGAGAGCCTGAAGCTCTTGCTGCACCTCGCCGACCTGGGACTCAAATTTCTCTCACTCGGTGCGCTCCGCGGCCGCTTTCTTTTCGGCCTCAGACAACGTCTGCTTAAGGGTCGCCACCTCAGTCGTGGCCCCTACAATAAGCATTACAATCCTGTCATTTTTTGCAATTGCATCTTTTTTATACGTCTTTCTGTAAGGTATCTCTTACCTTCTTTCTCCTCGAGCTGCTGCTTGGCAAGTGTCGGTGTCAAAACCAGCGGATCTTGGGTAGGGGGTCCCGAACTGTGCGTCAAGGTCGGATGGTAACAGGAGACAAGGGACACTTTGTTTTACCCAGGTTCGGGCCCTCTCGATGGAGGTAAAACCCTACTCCTGCTAGATTAATATTGATGATATGGGTAGTACAAGAGTAGATCTACCACGAGATCAAGGAGGCTAAACCCTAGAAGCTAGCCTATGGTATGATTGTGTATGAAGATGGTTCTGTCCTACGGACTACAACCCTCCGGTTTATATAGACACCGGATAGGGTTAGGGTTACACAGAGTCGGTTACATTGGTAGGAGATCTTGAATATCCGCACGCCTAGCTTGCCTTCCACGCCAAGGAAAGAACCTTCCGGACACGGGACGAAGTCTTCAATCTTGTATCTTCATAGTCCTGGAGTCCGGCTGAGGGTATAGTCCGGCTAGTCGAACACCCCCTAATCCAGGACTCCCTCAGTAGCCCCTGAACCAGGCTTCAATGACGACGAGTCCGGCGCGCAAATTGTCTTCGGCATTGCAAGGCGGGTTCCTCCTCCAAGTTCTTCAAGAAGATAATGAACACCAGAAAATAGTGTCCGGCTCTGCAAAACAAATTTCCACGTATATAGAATAATGCGAACACAAATCGAATCTGCTGACGTATTCCGCAGTACGTCATAATACTGCGACCAAGCGTTCTGTATGGAGTATTTTTACTGTTTCACCGCAGCACGTTCAACGAAGCGGTTTCCTTGGCACGTCTTGTCGAAGCAGAGATCGTGTGCCCCCTTTAACGGGGTTCTCATTAATACGGACGTGGGTAACCCAACCGCGCCATTTACCATGGCACTTGGGAGGCAAGTGAGTTTTATCAGGCTAGTGGGGACGCATAGCCGCATCCGCCCATATAAGGGGGTAAGGATCCATCTTTTTACCCAAACCTTCTTCCTCCTTTGCCTATCTATCTTCCGCGCACTCGAGCTCCAGCGCCCAAGCCCGCTTCCCAGCTCCAACGCCGGAATGTATCCGAGCTCCAACGCCGGACTGTGTCCAGGCTCCAACACTGGACTATATCCAGGCTCCAACGCCGGACTATATCCGAGGTGTCATATCACCTTGGTTCAAAAAAGTTGAAGGAGTTTAGCCGAACTTAATGCCGGAGATGCCCTTTATGGAGCCAGCCACTAGCGCCCGAGCTTTTTGCCGGACTGCTTCCGAGGTGGTGCACCACCCCGAATGTGGGCCGATTTTTGTCAATATTTTTTATTGATGCAATTTATTTTCTGACGAGATATATAGCCAGTAGCTCTCAAGGTGTGTACCGGTCTAAAACCCGAGATGCACCTGAAGGATGACATAAGACCGCTGATCCCAGTAACCGCTGAGACTCAGGTTGATTTGCAAAATCGGCCTGAGGATCAAGTCCTAGCTCGGCAGAATACTTCGGGACACAAAAAGCGGCGTGCTCAGTCCTCGAGACTCAGGTTTGGGTGTGGCCGACCAACCTAAGGATCAAAATCTCCTCGGAAACTATATTGCACATAAAATTTTCTGCATTGGACAAGCAATGCAGTAGCCCCCGAGACACTGGTCGGGTGGCAACACCAGATCAGGGGATCAATGTGCCCCTTTAATATTTGTAAATAATAAGCCCGAAGCCCAGCAGCCCCCGAGCCTTAATGCGAGCACGGGTGGCCGAATTAAGGATCAATATCCATAGTAAAATCACAAATTATGTGTAATGACTCTATGTATCCAAGTACTTACGTCATTAATGCTCGGATCCGCATTGTACAAAACTTTGATGACCTACCATCGGCTTCCACCTCCTCGGCCAGTAGCCGAGGAGTGTTTGTCTTATTTTATAAAGCCTTTATGAGGGCAAAGATTTATGACAAACAAGGCAATCTGGCCATACGGTTTTATAAACAAAGGTACGCGGAGAGATATGTTATATTACTGTTTAACAGAAGAAATGTCTTCCAAAGAAAATAGTCCCGCTATCGGTTCCTTTCTTTGTTTTGTCATGCTAAGCATGATCATAAAACCTCAGCTCCAATGTAAGAGCAAAATATCGAGGATTTAGTCTGGGAGGCTAGTAAATAGCCCCCGGTAGTGTTCGGCGACAGTCGAGGTCAAGCCGTAAACACTTCGGCCATTGTTATAAAACCGATGCATATATAGCAATATCTGAGAATGTTTTTGCCGAATCCCTAAAGGTGTCCGGCGGTGCACTGCGAGATTAATGCTGGAAAAGCATAAATAGTTTAAAAGTGCCAAAAAGCTTGGAAAAACAAGAAACGTCAGTAAAAACATGACGTCCGAACAATATCAAGTGTTCGGTGCCAATCCGAAAATTGGTCTTTAGAAAAAAGGGTGCTTCTGTCGTGATTTAACATTACACATCTGATCTCAAGACTTTAAGCGGGTCAGCCTACGGCTGGCTATTGACCACACACTCACGTCGAAAAAGGAGTGATAGAAAAAGACTTTGCAACGACTAAGAAGAAAACACATTTACTATAAAATAGCTCATAGAAATTTTAAGAGCCTCCAAGTGACTTGGGTAGAAGAATGATTGCATGTACCGAAGTACTTATATCATATCTATGTTCAACCGAACTTTAAACGCGTCTTAACCGACCATCGGCTTCTCCCTTCTTCGGTCAAGGACCGGAAAGTGTTATGTACTCCATCTGTCGAGAATATCGACGGTGTTTCCAATAACCAGGCAACCAGGCCATAAGGCTGTAACAGACAAAGCGCGCTCAGGGAACTTATGCTATATTACTGCAAAGGGTAAGAAGCATCTTCGAAGAAAATAGTACCCCCACCGATACCTTTCTTCGGTGCTCATTGTTATTATGAGACTTGTGCAATAAATTTTTTGTACTCATGAGTTCCGTTGTGTAATCATATGCAACAGGAAAAGCTTCATAAAAGAAGCCTCCAAGTAAACGGGGTATTTGAATTTATGCATCACAAACAAAGTATTCCCAGCAGGACTGTAAATTAGACAGTCTGTTAGATGGTATAGAGGAGGAATACAATCAGTCATGATGACTATGTAATTTAAAATTGACATACATAATGCCTTCTAGCTGGATTGTAGATCGTTTGTTGTTGCCGACCTTTTCGCTTCGACCTCGGGACCTGACGGTCCGGAGTGTGTCCGAATACCATAATGGTTATATAAGAACCAAGGTATGCATGGAGACGAGGCGTAGGGGTCATTAGTGCTTTATCAGACAAGTGCCCAACTAGTTATGTTATATTACATGGTTAGTAAGAAACATCTTCCAGAGAGAATAGTTCCATTAAGGGTTCCTTTCGCTGGGGTGGCGTGCCCTTAAGTGCACGTCCGGACTGCAAATGCAGGAAAACATCTGGGGGCATATAAATAAATAAGAAAAAGGTCATCTTTAGTTCACCGACCGAATATTCCCTTAAGAACGCTAGCTTTCGGCTTCACCCAGTCTGAGGTACACATCCGGCTGACCCGGCAGTAACAATCGCAGAGGTGCTCCCTTTACCACCTAGCCGAACAATCGGGAATGTAGGGGTAAGCACAGGAGCCAGGCAACCCAGCTTGGCCAAAACTTAAGTCATATCGATGCATATAATGGTGAATAAAAGGTACATGCGGAAGTGTGACACATGTGTTGGGCATAAATCCCGTATTAATAAGCTTCTGTTAAAGAAGCCCCCAGGTATAATGAGCGCGGGTAGCGCGTCAAGTATGTGTGAACAAAGTTTGGACAAAAAAAATTACAAGCAACTTTTTTTTCAAAAAAGTATAACGCTTGATCGAACCGAACACAAGTTAGAAATTAAAGCTTTGAGCATGAAAGCGACTTAGCTGGTTAATGTGTTCGCAGTCCGAGCTTGATGCGGGACAAGGTTCTATCCCTCAAGCTGGTCCCGAGGTGGCGGAGCGGAGAGCTAGACACGCCGAAGTGGTGACATAGCACGGTCGATGCAGACCGGCAGGGTGACGCCGAAGTCCTCTGCATGGGGTAATGAAGTGTTGACGAAGCCCCCCGTCCAGCCGAGGTGACGCCAAAGGATATAGTCCGGCTGGAGCATTTTCCTGTGCACAAAATATAGTGCAAACCGAAGATAATAGTAATAATAATAAAAAAAGTTGCATAATAAATAATTCAAGGTGAGTAATAAAAGAAATATGGCCTGGCGCCGAAGTCAATGTCGATGCAGGGCGTCGGCGTGATGCGGTAAGGGCGTGGCAAAGCCTGAATTCACAGGTCGGTCCGAGTTCCGGATGCGGCATTCGCTGGACTATGTACGAAGACTGACCGGACCATCATGCGACCGTCGTTAGTGCGGCCACCATTTGATAGACCTGTGTACATATGATGGACAAACCAGAGTAATAATTCCTTGGGAAAAATTGAACCCAAACAAGCAAGAAATACTAGGATTAATGGCACCTGGTTCATTTGTTGTGGCAATCCGAAGGAAGGTGATTCCCAAAATTGGGACTCGATCCGCACACCCGTTACCGGAGTAGGTTGATGAAGAGATGATGAAGCCCCCGTTCCAGCCGAGATGTTGAAGTAGGTCGGCGTGATGGACACCGGTTCGGAGGAGCAATAGTGCGGCCCTGCCGATGCAGGTCGTGACGTGGTCAATGCCGGCTTGATGAAGTGACCGTGCGGCGATGCCGGTGTGCCCACTCCGTGTAACCCGTGGGGCGGCGATGTTGGTGATGATTTATTCTTTGTGATGCCGAACTGTTGTTCGACTTGCCGAGATGATGATCCGAATAAGTTGAGCTCGGCTCAATAAAGTGACGGCGCGTCTAGCGCAGGTCGGCAGCCGTAGGGCAATATCGCCGGACTGGTTTGACACCAGCATGATATTGAAGATCATGTTCAAAAGATTTTAAAGTTAGTGGGATGTGTTCGGAAACAAAACACAGTACCCCATACAAAACTTCCTTCAAGAAGGATGTCCGAAATCCCGTTCATAAAGAAGACGAACTCGGGTCGGATTCGTTTTCGCGCAGAAAACAGATCCGAAAAGTGATGCACTAATCGGAAGGTTTCCGGAGTTTGGACGGTCGGATCGAGCTGAAATTTTGAGAGGTGGTAGATACAGGAATTCCGCAGCCGATCAACGGTTGGATCTTCCAAAGGACGTCCGAGCTAGAATCTGGACACCACGCCCTAAACACATCCAAATTCCCGTCCAGATTTGACAGGGCTCCGGTATATCGTGGATTGCCAGAGATTCCTCCATCGGAACTCGACGAAATTTTTCAGGGTTGTTGTAGACTCAATTCCGCACAATTCCACCAAAGCGATCGTTAAAGCGATACTCGAGGAGGTGGTGGCAGCAGATACGAGTTTGCTGTCCAGAAAGACAGCACGGTCGCTTGAGGGCAATGTTGACGTTGAGCCCCCGATCTCCATGAATGATTCCTCCGTGATCTTGATAGAGATCGGAGTTGATGTTTGATGAAGGACCTCGTCCGAACATGGTGATCCGAACACGGGGCACAATTCTTGGTCGAACCAAGGTGACCAGTCGAGCTGGTGACGAAAATGCTGAAGTCGCAGTTGATCTGCAGGCGAGCCATCGATCCTTTTGTCGATCACACAGCGGAACTCTCAATGAAAGCACCAATGTCGGTGTCAAAACCGGCGGATCTCGGGTAGGGGGTCCCGAACTGTGCGTCAAGGTCGGATGGTAACAGGAGACAAGGGACACTTTGTTTTACCCAGGTTCGGGCCCTCTCGATGGAGGTAAAACCCTACTCCTGCTAGATTAATATTGATGATATGGGTAGTACAAGAGTAGATCTACCATGAGATCAAGGAGGCTAAACCCTAGAAGCTAGCCTATGGTATGATTGTGTATGAAGATGGTTCTGTCCTACGGACTACAACCCTCCGGTTTATATAGACACCGGATAGGGTTAGGGTTACACAGAGTCGGTTACATTGGTAGGAGATCTTGAATATCCGCATGCCTAGCTTGCCTTCCACGCCAAGGAAAGAACCTTCCGGACATGGGACGAAGTCTTCAATCTTGTATCTTCATAGTCCTGGAGTCCGGCTGAGGGTATAGTCCGGCTAGTCGAACACCCCTAATCCAGGACTCCCTCAGCAAGGCCGAGCTCTTGCTCGGTCCGCTCGAGGCCCTGCTCCAGGGCACCCACCTCTGTAGTCAGTGCGGCGGTGGCTAGCAGCGAAGCCTGCATATGCATATTGACTCTTTTTTTATTAGACTCCTGCGAAAATTGATAGATCCTCTATTCGGCTTTTCTTTCCGAACGCCAAACAGAGCATCAGGGGCTACTGTCTATGCGGTAATATTTTTACATATTTTTACTTACCTCGAAGCATGTTAGAAGGCTAGCACAAGCTTCAGTCAGTCCGCTTTTGGTGGACTGAACCTTCTGGATCACCGTACTCATGATAGTACGGTGCTCCTCGTCGATGGAGGCACCCTTAAGCACCTCCAGTAAATTGTCCGGGGCTTCCGGTTGGACGGAGGCCGTCGGATCAGTAGGCTTGGTCCTCTTAGAAGGAGGTCGCCTACCGCGGTCCGGAACCGTTGACGATTCCGGCGCGGTGTTCGGCTTAAAGCTGGACTTGGAGCCCTGGGGGGTTTTGTCCCCTTTACTCCCGGAGTCCGGAAGGTCGCCTTGCGGCTCCTCCAAGACCACCTCCTCTTGGCACGGAACTTGTTGCGACGCCACTTCGGCGTCGTCTGCGGCGCAGGGGGAGGCAGCGGGCGGAACTGAATTCACGTCCGATGAATTGAGTAAACCACTCGACGACTCGTCGAGCCCGTCCTTGGGTAGGCTGCATGATTATATTCGACATTAGGGAAAGCTGTGCAACAAAGGAATATCATGAGTTACTCTGGTATCCGAATACTTACGATTCCGCCGGATGCTTGGCCCTGTCCGGCCACTCCTCTTCGTCCTTGTCGGCGTCGGGGGAGTAGTCCGGCGGAGGGGTCTTCCTCTTCTTGGACCCTTCGGCCTCCCCCGTTGGGGCGGCCTTCCTCTTCTTTCGTCCCCCCGCTGGAGGGGGAGAGGTTTCTTCTTCCTCCTCCTCGTATTCACGGGAGGAGTGCGTCTCGGATTCGTCGGATGACGAGCCCGACACCACCGTATGCCGGGCACTCTTTCGAGTCCCCGTGGCCTTCTTCTTCTTGGCCTTCTTCTCCGGCACCACATAAGGTGCCGGAGCCAGCAGCTTCGGGCAAGGGAGTCGGACAGTTAATCGGTCCGGACTTCGCCTGCCAAGCCTGTCAAAGGTGAGGGAGTTTAGATCCCGCATAGAGTCAAACTATGAAAAAACTTAACATCCTGTAAAAGGTGAAAGTAGCTTACCTCGCTAGCGTGACGCTGCGAGCTGTATCCGCGGTCCTCGGAAGCGGATGCGGGAGCCTCGGCGCCTTTGGTTAGCACCCTCCAGACGTCTTCATACGTCGTGTCGAAGAGCCTGCTAAGGGTTTGGTGTTGCACCGGGTCGAACTCCCACAGATTAAAGTCCCGTTGTTGACACGGGAGGATCCGGCAGACGAGCATAACCTGGACTACATTAACAAGCTTGAGTTGCTTGTTCACCAGGGACTGGATGCATGTCTGCAGTCCAGTCACCTCTCTTTCGTCATCCCACGACAGGCCCGTCTCTTTCCAGGACATGAGCCGCGTGGGGGGTCCGGATCGGAACTCAGGGGCCGCGATCCATTCCGGATCGCGCGGCTCGGTGATATAAAACCACCCAGATTGCCATCCCTTCAGGGTCTCCACGAAGGAGCCCTCGAGCCATAGGAAGTTGGCCATCTTGCCCGCCATGGCGCCTCCGCACTCTGCCTGGTTGCCGCGCACCACCTTGGGCTTGACGTTGAAGGTCTTGAGCCAGAGGCTGAAATGGGGGCGGATGCAGAGGAAAGCCTCGCACACGACGAAAAACGCCGAGATGTTGAGGACGAAGTTCGGGGCCAGATCGTGGAAATCCAGGCCGTAGTAGAACATGAGCCCCCGGACGAATGGGTGGAGTGGAAAACCCAGTCCGCGGAGGAAGTGGGGAAGGAATACCACCCTCTCATGGGGCCTTGGGGTGGGGAGGAGCTGCCCCTCCTCAGGAAGCCGGTGCACGATGTCTTTGGACAAGTATCCGGCCTTCCTTAACTTTTTGACATGGCCCTCCGTGACGGAGGAGACCATCCACTTGCCTCCCGCTCCGGACATTGCTGGAGAAGGTTGAGGTGGGAAGTGCGGGCTTGGGCGCTGGAGCTCGAGTGCGCGGAAGATGGATAGGCAAAGGAGGAAGAAGGTGTAGGTAAAAAGGTGAATCCTTATCCCCTTATATGGGCGGATGCGCTAATGCATCCCCACCAGCCTATTAAAACTCACTTGTCTCCCAAGCACCGTAATAAATGGCGCGGTTGGGTTACCCACGTCCGTATTGATGAGAATCTCGTAAATGGGGGACACGATCTCTGCTTTGACAAGACGTGCCAAGGAAACCACCTCGCAAAACACGCTGAGGTGTGGAAGTAAAAATGATTTGAGTAAAAGACTTGGCCGTAGTGTGATGTCACGCTGTGGAATACGTCAGCAGATTAGATTTGTGTTAATATTATTCTCTCTATGGCAATATGTGGAAGCTTATTTTGCAGAGCCGGACACTATCCTTGGTGTTTAAAATCTTCTATGAAGAACTTGGAGGAGGAACCCGCCTTGCAATGCCGAAGACAATCTGCGCGCCGGACTCGTCGTCATTGAAGCCTGGTTCAGGGGCTACTGAGGGAGTCCTGGATTAGGGGGTGTTCGGGTAGCCGGACTATACCTTCAGCCGGACTCCAGGACTATGAAGATACAAGATTGAAGACTTCGTCCCGTGTCCGGATGGGACTTTCCTTGGCGTGGAAGGCTGTAACCCTAACCCTCTCCGGTGTCTATATAAACCGGAGGGTTTAGGTCCGTAGGACAACTTCATCATACAATAATCATACCATAGGCTAGCTTCTAGGGTTTAGCCTCCTTGATCTCGTGGTGGATCTACTCTTATACTACCCATATCATCAATATTAATCAAGCAGGACGTAGGGTTTTACCTCCATCAAGAGGGCCCAAACCTGGGTAAAACTTCGTGTCCCTTGTCTCCTGTTACCATCCGGCCTAGACGCACAGTTCGGGACCCTCACCCGAGATCCGCCGGTTTTGACACCGACAACGTCGTTGCCCCGGTATCAAACAGAACTTTCCCCGGATAAGTCATAATGTCAAGCGTACCTAGAATTGCTTCTTCTGAGTTGATCACTTCAGCTACACTGGTACAGTTCAGCTTTCCATATGGCTTGCCTTTGTTGTCTCCGGGGTTCCTTCCTCTGGAAGCTGCCGTTCCTATTGATGGTCGTATCCCGCCCGATGGTGGTGTAAAGTTTTGTTTATTCACACAATTAGGTTTCATGTGTCCAGGCTGTCCACATCCATAGCAAATTACTTTGGCTTGCCTGCACTCTGACTTGTAATGTCCCTTTACTCCACAGTTGTGACATATCACATTGCTCTTGGGATTTGGGATTCCCTTTTTGGGATTAGGTTTAGGGTTGAAATTTCCTGGTCTCGGTTTAGGTTTAAAGGTCAGATTGGGTGTTGGTTTCCGATCTTGAAAACGCTTTGGATCTGTTCGCGCTTTCTACCTCCTTTCCTCTTGAACAACTTTATAATCATCCTCCAAGGTAATTGCTGCGTCAACTAATTCTTGAAAATTACGGTGTCCAGTTAAACGCAACTGCATCCTCATGTATGCGTTCAAACCTTTCATGAACCTCTTCATCTGTTTGTCTTCAGTATCCACCTCGTCAGGTGCATAACGAGATAGCATGCTGAATTCCCGGACATATCTGAGAATCGGAGAATCATTCTGTCACGGGAATAACCACAATATTACATCAGGCACTTCAGATGAAGCCCAAGGACGACCCGCTCGGCCCAAGAGAGGGACGAAGCCCAACCCACAAAACAGGAGATGACCAGGTCTGGAAACCGAAGATATATAGGCGACTCTTCTTCCTGGAGAGGCATCGAAGAACAGATACCTGAACCTGGCGCCGTTGGGCGAGCTCCTCCTCCCACCTCCCGGCTCTACTTCCCATTCCCCTTCTTGCTGATGAACCCTAGCTACCCCCTTGTACTGAATCCATCGATTGTGAGTGAAATCCAGTGCTAGATACCTAGGATCGTATCATTTGGTATTCAGAGCCTATTTTCGCCCACCACGCCACCCTCTTCAAGCAATCATGGCGGAGCTCGATCTGCAGAGGCTGATGGCGGAGGCTATGCAGCAGCGGAGCCGCATCACCACCACGCTCCTTGCGATCCAGAAGACACTCGACAAGATGCAGCCGATGGTCACCAAGAGGGAGCCGGTGCTGGCCTCCCTCGAGCCGGCTGTCAACGAGCTCCCTGCCCGGTGTCCCAGGGTGGACCCGGCGGTGGGCAAGCTGCAGGCGGACGACGATATTCTAGGGCTCCTCGCCAAGATCGTTCCCTTCAGGCAGCTCCTCGACCATGTTGTCCTCAAGGTGTTCGACAGAGTGCCTCATCCACGCTGATGACTGGGTGCAGCCTATGTCCGCCAACAACAAGGAATCCAACATCACCCCTGTTGTAGCAGTCGACAACAACACCGTGGACCCCATTCCTCCTATGCCCACTGGGGGTTCGACGAGCAGCCCTGCAGCCAATATGGCGGTTATACCTACAGCGAGTGATGCCGAGGATGTGCGTGAAGTCGCCCTCCCTGCAACAAGTGTCTACTCCGCCACAGCGCACAACACCTGCTCGACCTCGGGTCTTGGGCCCATCACCGGCATCAAGGCTCCCGAGATGCCCCTTTCGGTGGCAGTCGTGCTCCCGTTTGATCCACGGTTTCTGAAATCCTTGTCTCCTGTGATGTGCAACCTGCCAGCGGCCAGGACGGAGGTGGACTCAACAACCATGCTCAAGCTCCTGCCCACTTTGGAGTATCCTTGTGACACAAGCCCATCATCCGCCGTGACAGTCAGGATCCTATCTTCGGATGTTACAGGTTACGAGTTCTTGACATTGCCATGGGATCCTGGACAACGAGCAATTGATTCAACTCCACTAATCCATGCTCAAGGCTATGAGGCAAACAAGGAAAAATTTGTGCCCGCTGTTCAAGTGCTCGGATGGGACCTGATTAGTGGTTTCCATCATGAGAAGCCATGGGATCCTGGGACTTCCTTGCTGACCGCGCCATCTCACATTACATACATGATAGGTTCTATGCAGTACAATTTTCATTTGCCACCGCCTTACTGTTTTCAATGTGTGCAGCAAACTAGTGCAGTGGTTGAAGCTTCTCTTTGCTGGGAACGTCACAGAATTTGGATAATTCGGCATGGTACTGTACCCAGCTCGCTAATGGCAGATTTGTTGCAGGAGAACTTGACTGAGAAGCCAAAGTACAATGTTCATATTACATCTAGTGAGGGCAAATATAAGCAGCTTCACACATCATTCCTTCCTTGGCGGACAAGTGTAGTCTGTGTTTCTCTCTGTTGCTCTACTCAGTTTCAATGGAAGGTAGCATGGCTATTCTATCACCTGACTAAGTGCTGCCCAGTGGCACTACTTTGGCTGCCGATGCGGGCAAACTATTTCACTAAAGTTTGGGTATATGCAGTTCAGAAGGGAGGGTTGGTCATCAGGTTATTAACCAATCTATACTGCCGCAATACAACAAAATCCGAAGGGATGCAGGAGTTCCTGACGATTGGAATCCAGTTGACATATATATGCCAGGCAGTATGCTTATATGGAGAAATTCTAGAGAATACTGCAGCTAATGCAGAAGAATTCTGCATCAACAAAGCTAGCTTTCAGTTGCACAAGAAGAAAAAGGAATGCATGGCGAGGGAAATATACATGGGAGTTATTAGTGCAGATTTTCAAGGAAGCCTGCCTCTCATTAAGGCCATCTGGGTGTGGTCACTATATTTGGCTGGAAGTGCGATGAAGATTAAGCAAGATGTTAAATGTAACATGGTTTGTCGTCAGTTACGACAGTTTGGGCTGTTCGTTCTTCATCTTAAGAATGGAGTTTCTTGCTGCACATGCCATTATACTGCAGGAGGAGATACATGGTATGGGTGTGAGTTGGATTTGGTGAACCTTCAGGACAGTAAGGTGATGTTAGTGGAGATGAGGTCTTGGAACTATGAGTTAGTAACGAGGGCAGTGCAGCCCCGACCCTCTTGGGAGTCTCATTCATTGGAAAAATTATCCACCTTGCTACATTCTGCCACAAGTGACAATGAAAACACAAAAGTACAGGTCAACATGATGCTTATGCATACATCAGTTCAGTGGAATTACTTGAGGAAAGAGGAATTTGAGGGGAGTGGAAAATCTTCAAGAAACGGCCTGATGGTACCCCAATCAGCAAATGGAATTCAGGGATCTAAACTTAGGAGTTCCAACCAAGTGTCTGCTTTTCATCAATGGTCGGCACACTGCTTATTTTCAGGCACAAAATGGCTTTGGCAGAAGGAAATTGCACATCCATGCTACATGGTAAGGGAACATTGGCAGCTTCATACTGATCTTGGCAGTGCTCACAAGAGGAGAGTGCGACCTAATGCAGCAGAGAGCAAGGGATTCAAGAGCAAAATCTGGCTAGGCTTTGGCATCCCACTGGTAAAAAGTAACCTAACTGGGAACAAGCCGCTGATGTTTAGTACTAACCCTGCAAAGATTTGCGATTGTTGCGGCCAGAACACCACATCCCTATTCTATCCATCTCTAGTCATCAGCTCCCATGTGACATGAAGTCTGTTATTCAACATGTGAAGATAGTGGAGATTTCATTGAAGTTGATTCAAGTTGGAGTCATTCCTTTGCTTGGCAGTAACTCTCATAGTGGTCGTCACTTGGAACAGTTATGGGATCCTGGAGGCAACACTTCATCGGTATGGCTCTATCAAGGTATATTGATTGGCGGTCGGCATTCAGTGGATGCAATTGAGTTCCCGTCTAGTTGTGAGGCAGCTCCTTGTCAAGGAGAGAGGTGTATTATGGTTCCCGCTTTCGTCGCCCACCACTACTACTACATCACTGCCATCCTCGACAAGGTTCATTTCGTCCACGCATACTACGAAGTTCCAGTCGGCACAGGCCATAACATCCTCAAGGACTACTTGGCCTTCGACCAAGTCTGTATCAACAAGGACTACTACCTCAACACACCAGGGTCTTCGACCTTGTTCACGTCTACCTCGACCATTACTACTTTTTGTGAAGGCTACCACCACCAATCTAGCAGCACCTTCGGACCCCGGCAGAAATTTTTCGGCGCCGGCTTGGGGTCAAGCCGAGTTTCAAGGAGTGAGGAATGTCACGGGAACAACCACAATATTACATCAGGCACTTCAGATGAAGCCCAAGGACGACCCGCTCGGCCCAAGAGGGGGACGAAGCCCAACCCACAAAACAGGAGATGACCAGGTCTGGAAACCGAAGATATATGGGCGACTCTTCTTCCTGGAGAGGCATCGAAGAACAGATACTTGAACCCGGCGCCGTTGGGCGAGCTCCTCCTCCCACCTCCCTTCTCTACTTCCCATTCCCCTTCTTGCTGATGAACCCTAGCTACCCCCTTGTTCTGAATCCATCGATTGTGAGTGAAATCCAGTGCTAGATACCTAGGATCGTATCACATTCTAATGTACATTCTCAAATTCCTGTCTCTTAAGCTCCATAATACTTTCAGGAACATGAGTACTACGAAACCTATCCTTAAATTCAGTCCGAGTAACTACTGACCCTGGTGGTTGCATTGCTAGCATAGTCTCCCACCAAGTTGCTGCTGGTCCTATTAACAAATATGATGTATACCGCAGTTTTTCCTCGTTGTTACAGCCGACGGCATTTAATTTTCTTTCAGTATCTCTTAGCCAATCTTCGTCATCCATAGGTTCTGCGGTTGAAGCAAACGGAAGTGGTCTTGTATTTTGAAAATCTGATAGACTCACTCCTCGTCCTCCATTATTTTGTCCTTGGTCACGGTTTTGCGACAAGACATGGTGCATAAGCTTATTTTGGACTTCTTGGTCTCTGTCCCTTCTTTCTTCCACCAATTGCAGAAATCGCATGAAACTTTGCTCTAACAAGGGCTGCGAATCGGTTGAGGTTTGACTTCGATTGGCCACCTCGGCCGTTGCCTTCTGTCGGGTTTCCCTATCTCGGCGTTCATTTTGGGTCTCTACTTGGTTTGCGGACATTAACCTCTAGACCTGTTGCACTTACGTCAGAACACCATGTTGCATTATGCAGATGCACAGTGGGTTGTTCATTTTCAATGCATAGTGCTAGTCACATAATAACTCAAGATCCAAATAAAATCCAAATGGTTGCAAATCATTCACTTCATTTCAGATGCATAATTTAAACATTTCAGACACAATGGTTTGCAAATGAACATATACCATGTATATACATGCCTTCTGTACACACATATACATTTGAGATGAAGCTCATTTATTCGGTTAACAAACCCCACACATACAATACGCAATACTCTACTAAACTTCTTCCTAATGCTCCCTAAAAAGACTTCTAGAAGCTGCTTGCGAAGGTTCAGTCACTCTCGTAATACTTTCCCGGAGTATATCCCGTGAAACGAGTAGACCTTCTAAGAGTGCTCGGTATCTCGACTGGCTCAATCGTCTCGTAAGTCTGAGTTCCTGTCGGCATTACCTTAGCATCTTCTTCAGCAAAGAAGCTATCTAAACCTTGCCACATTTCTTCTACCTTGTCTGGCCCTCCGGTAATATCTCGAATGTGCATACTACCTTCTGCATCAAACTCGAGTACCCATGGCTCATCTCCAGCTTCATGTCGGGATAATAAGGACGTCCATCCTCCGTGTAAAAACAAGGAAGTGGTGTCATCTCAATGTCGCTTCCCCAGTCTTTGTAAACAAGGGGTTCCTGACATGCCTCTAAGGCCTCCAGACAAAGAGCATATTCCGCCCTTGACTCTTCGTCTCCTCATGCTCTTGCATGTTCAACTTGCTCAGATCAATCACCTGCCACTAGGTTCTGCCAACCCTTGGCTCTGGCTCAACATCATAATGAGGTAAGTCCTCATCGTCCGTGCCCCACCCAGTAGGGATTATATCTCGGAACGAATCGGGTACTTCCCAACCACTACCTCAAATCGAAACGGACGATCAGAGCCTTCCCCGACCTTAGGAGCCCCCACTGATTGATCGTTTTTAGCGGCCGAGTTGTGTCTAGAAAAATGTTTTGAGTCATTTAGGTATTATATATCGGAGAGTTTAGGAATTCTTTTTACTTCCCAGTCTCCTCATCGCTCTGGTAAGGCATCCTGACGTAGAGTTTTGACTCTTCTCTTCTCAAATTTCACTAAATTTTTTTTTAGGATCACGCGGGTATCTTATAATCGTTCCGATGGTTTTATGATGACAACATTGTCTTGGTTGCCTCCTGACATTTAGGGGTTGTGGCAGTGTCCCGGGGAGTTGAGCTCCGAGGTGTTGTCGTCATAATTTTATCGTTGCGGTTCTGGAATACCTGAGTTTAGTACGCCGACATCGAAAATCTCTTTTGTACAGTTGTTGGTGAGATAACCCTGATAGCCCAGTACTGTGGCGAGTGCGAGAGTATTGCCATGACTTGTATAACGGATGCTTTTCGAAGGTTGAGGTAGACGATTTCCGAAGGTTTCTTGGTTATGTGTTGAAGGATGGATACAACTGGATCTAGGTATTGTTAGTTTGGGTGATATATTTTGTGTCCCCTGTATCCCCAACACCTGATTGCATAACCAGAAAGTTTCGGGAGTTTATAAGTGGGAATTCAAGTAGCTCCTAGATTATCTTTCCTACAGACACATGATACGATATGGGATCTATCATATGTTTGTTTCCGGCTTATTTCCCAAGCCAATCCTTTGTTTTTGTTTTGTTTTGTGGTATTCGAGTTGCTTCGAAGTCAAGTGTGGATTCCGTACCTTTCCTAAGCGGTGTTCTCATATTTCTGAGTGGATGCTAATCCTTCTTGTTCATCAAGGTTGTCTTTTCAATTCTTTTCAACCGCTGTGCTTCTCTTCAAGTGGATTCGATCATTCCAACATTCGCAAGATCAATTCTAAGCTTTTTCTCAACGGTGTTCATTTCATCCGACCCAAGTGGCCTTTGTTTTCCCGCCCTCCCACCCTCTTTCTTCAAGGACTCAGATTTCTCCATCAAGTATCCTTCTATTGATGGAAGTTTCTTCATTCTTTCCTTCAATGTTCTTATCCGGTGATTTCCCATGAAGATGCTCAACAGTTTCAAGTTCATCATTCGTCATTCTTTTCTTCTCTGGTGGTTCCAATTCAAGCTTTATCGATCATATTTTCCCCCTCGTTTCTAATGTTCTCTCGTACCGGTGGACCTCTTAATCATCCACTTCTCGCTATTCATTTGTTCGGGAGTGTTGAAGATATCTCAGAAGATTCAAGTTTTCCATTCTCAATTCACTCAAGTTCTTTTGAGGATGCTACCTCATTAAAGCCATTTAATTCAACCGGTGCAATCTCTCTTTTCAAGCAATCGTTCAACGGTGTTTCTTTTGAGTGGGCCCTAACCCACAGGTCTTTTTCCAGGATCTTACCTGACTCTTTTAAGTTTCTTGGAGCTATTCCCAAAATTCTTTCCAAAGTTTGACGTAAGAATGATTTACCATCAGTCATATGTCTTTCACCTCGATCTTTCAAATTCTTTTCATCGTTGGTTCAACCTTTCCAATTCTCATTCCGGAGTGCCTCAACAATTCTTGGTATTTCTCATCCTCATTCTCAACATTTGAAGACCGAAGAAGAGTTTCTCTTAAATCTTGCTCCATTCTCTTCAAGATTCTTGGTTCTAGCTTGATGCCATCCTCTCATAATTGTTTTGATTGTGAGAATCCTTTTCACCCATCCGGAACAATTCAGGAATCCTTTCAGTTTGATTCTCCAGAGCCATCATCTCAGAATTATTCATTCCAGCTTTGAGCTCTCGTTCTCCAAATCTTACTGGTGCATCATTCAAGTATTATCTAATCATCTCGTGATCTATTCGTTCATTTGAATATAAATTCTCTCAAGTATCTTCGTTCATTTTCTAATTCTTCCCGGTGTTTCTTTATCTTTTATTCGTTCATTATCAATTCTTACGGTGGTTCATTCAAGAATTCTCTTCCGTTGTTATCGTATCAATTCATTCATTCTTTCCAAGTTCTCTTTCGTTGTTACCGGTGGTTCGTTGAAGTCCTTCTCAAGTTTGCGCCATATCTATTTTAATCCTTTCTACGAGAATAAGTAGTGTGCCTAATCCATTGCTTGTCATCAATTTAATTGGCGAAGGATATGCATAACATAATTCTTGTTCTTGTTTCATCCAAGTGATTGATTCAATCTTCCGGAGTTCGTAATGGTATCAATTTCTCAGTTCTAACTCCTTCATCTTTTCTTTTTCCGGAGTTCCAAGTTTTCTCGGTTATATCATTGTGAAGCTCCATCCAATCATTGCAAGGCTTCACCTTGCGTTGTCAACTTCTTTTTCTTTATATCATCCTTTTGTTACCGGAGTTCTTCATGGAGGCTCTACATGGTGGTTCGTCAAGGACCCTTTTCATTCCTCAATTGTCCTTCAAGATCTCTCTCGAAGTTATGATCCGCCAAGCTATACTCTAAAATAAACATGATGCTCAACACATGTTTTGTTTTGAGGAGTTTAAGCATTCTTCTTCCTGCACTCCAAAGTGCAATTCGTTCTACCTTATCATTTGAGGTGGTCTTATGTCATTCTTGACAATTTGAGTTCGGGTTTCATGATTCACAAGTTTTTCAAGAGTGACATAGTTAAATCCATCATTTTCTCTCCGTTCAAGAGATCTTTTCAACCAATCAATCTTTTGTTGGAGTTTTATTGGGTTATATTTCACCTATAGCCTTCCCTAAGGAATGTAGCTATTTGTGGTGTTTATCAATGATCCAAGTTTTTTCTCCTATCCTCTTGGTGAAAGAAGTTTTTCATCGTCTTGTTGCTCTCACTCAAATCGATGGCTTCCTTTAGTGGCCGTTTGTCGCCTCATTTTGTTGAGATGTTTTCATAAGCCCACTACAAGGTTATTCTTTTCGTTGTTGGTTTTCCAACAACTCCATTTTATCCTCCTTTTTAAGGGTGCTTTCCAAGCTCATTTGTGGCAAAAGTTGTCATTTTCTTCTCCGTCCCTTTATCCCAAGGATTTAGCTTCTATTCGTTCGTTTCGGAAGCATTGTGATATTGCTCTCTTCGACCCAACTCATCCTAATGTTCTTTTCCTTGCTTATCCATTTAACCGGAGTGTCGTGTTTTCATTCGAGCTCTCTCATCTTATCAAGTCTTGCATCTCTTTTCAACCGGAGTGCCGTCTGAAATCTTCCTTACCACTTGTGCCCTTCTTTTAATAGTTACTGAGGCAGTATGTTGTTAATTTCAACAAGTATCCTGTCATCTTGTCAAGATTATGTTCAAATCCCTTCCAGTTTCAGTCGGAGTGCTGCCCAAATCATGCCATTCTTATTCCTTCCCATCTTGTTTCAACCGGAGTGGTGTCAACGCCTATCTTGTCACTTAAGCTCTTCTTTTTCGCCGTATTCCTTGTTCCTTGTCCAACGGAGTATTTCATTTCGTTCATCTCCATGGTATTCTTTCTTTCTTTTTGCTCAACCTCTCAAGGTTCTTTGGTTTCACTCGTTTGTCAAAGAAGCAACTTAGTTTTACCTCTTTTCTTCCTCTTCCGTTTTTCCTCCGGTGCCATTCTAGATCTCGGGACGAGATCCTCTCGTAGTGGTGGAGTGTTATAACGCCCCGGATCTGATGCGCCAGGTGTCCGTTAGTTATTCGCCGTCGTTGCCATGTCATTTGCTTGCGTGTTGTACTTTGCCATGTCATCATCTGCATTTCATATCATGTTATCATGCGCATCGCATTTGCATTTGTGTTCGTCTCATGCATCCGAGCATTTTCCCTGTTGTGCGTTTTGCATTCCGGCGCTTCGTCCTCCTCCGGTGGTCATTTTCTTCCTTTCTTTCGTGTGCGGGTGTTAAACATTCTCGGAATGGACCGAGGCTTGACATGTGGCCTTGGTTTACTACCGGTAGACCGCCTGTCAAGTTTCGTATCATTTGGACTTCGTTTGATACTCCAACGGTTAACCGGGTAACCACAAAAGCCTCCTTCTCTTTGCAGCCCAACGCCCCTCCATTTTGGCCCAAAACCCATCTAACTCTGCTCCATCCTCTAGGTCGTTCGATCACGATCGCGTGGCCGAAAACCGCACTCCATTTGGAGCTTCCTAGCCCCCTCTACCTATATAAACACCTCCCCCTCCGTTTTTCGCGCAGATCAAACCCTAGCCTCTTCCCTCCGCGCCGCGCCGGACATGTCCGTCCCGAGCCGGACGAAATCCCGCCACCTCACCCGGGCCAATGGCAACGCGCCATGTCGCCCCGCCGCCCCTCTCAGCCAACCACAGCTCGCCACCTCACCGCCACCTCACCCTCCCTCTCTCTCCTCCGCCGCCGGCCCGCGGAGCCCATCCGGGGCCCGCGCGGGCCCGAGCCGCCCTCGCCGCCGGCCGGCACCGTCGCCGCCGCACTGCCGCGCGCCACCCGCCGGCGCCTCGCCCGCCGCGCCTCCCGGCGCGCCTCGCCGCGCGCCTCGCCGCGCGCCTCGCTGCCGCGCCGCCCGACCTCCGGCTTCGCCGCCGCCGCCCAGCGCGCCCCGCTCCGCTGCCTTTCCCCACTGCCCGCCGCCTCGCGCCGCCGACGGCAAGCCGCGCCCCGCCGCCCAGCGCGCGCCGCCGCCTCCGCCTAGCTCCGCAGCCGCCATGGCCGCCGCCTCCGCCTAGCTCCGCCCCGCGCCGCGCCGCCGCCTCCTCCGCCTCGTCCCGGCCGGATCCGGCCCGGAACCGCCTCCTCCCGGCCTCCCCGGCGCTCTCCGGCGTCATCCCCTCCAACTCCGGCGAGATCCGGCCGTGCTTTGAAAACCGTGCAGGTTGTCCCCGAATTCCTCTAAGTCCTTAAGTTTTCGAAATTCTGTATCCATGTTCATCATGCCATAACTCTCTGCATGTAGCTCCGTTTTGGGCGTATAGCATATCAATTTGTTCGCCTCAGAGAGTACATCATTTCATTCCATTGCATCATTTTCATTTGAGTTCATCTTGATGCCCGAAATACTGTTAGAAGAGTGTTGGGGAACGTTGCAGAAAATTAAAATTTTTCCTTCGGTTTCACCAAGATCCATCTATGAGTTCATCTAGCAACGAGTATTCAGATTAGATAGCATCTACATACCACTTTGTAGATCGCAACGGAAGCGTTTGAGTGAACGTGGATGAGGTAGTCGTACTCGCCGTGATCCAATTCACCGATGATCTAGTGCCGAACGGACGGCACCTCCGCGTTCAACACACGTACGGGACGGGAGACGTCTCCTCCTTCTTGATCCAGCAAGGCAAAGGAGAGGTTGAGGAAGATCCAGCACGACGGTGTGGTGGTGGATGCAGCAGAACTCCGGCAGGGCTTCGCTAAGCAACTACGGGAGGAGGAGGAGGTGTTGCAGGGAGGAGGGAGTGCCAGGGCATTAGGGTGCGCAGCCCCCCTCCCCTGCCCCCCTTTATATAGGCCTCTTGGGGGGGGGGGGCGCCGGCCCTGGGAGATCTAATCTCCCAAGGGGGCGGCGGCCAGGGAGGTTTCCCTCCCCCCCAAGCCATCTAGGAGGTGCCTTCCACCACTAGGACTCCTCCTAGATGGAACCCTAGGCGCATGGGCCCTTTGGGGCTGGTTCCCCTTGGCCCAAGCAGGCCAAGGCACACCCCCTAAGGCCCATGTGGCCCACCAAGGCAGGTGGCCCCACCTGGTGGACCCCCGGGACCCCTCCGGTGGTCCCGGTACAATACCGATAACCCCAAAACTTGTCCCGATGGCCGAAACAGCACTTCCTATATATAATTCTTTACCTCCGAACCATTCCGGAACTCGTCGTGACGTCCGGGATCTCATCCGGGACTCCGAACAAAATTCGGGTTACTGCACATACATATCCCTACAACCCTAGCGTCACCGAACCTTAAGTGTGTAGACCCTACGGGTTCGGGAGACATGCAGACATGACCGAGACGGCTCTCGGGCAATAACCAACAGCGGGATCTGGATACCCATGTTGGCTCCCACATTCTCCACGATGATCTCATCGGATGAACCACGATGTCAAGGATTCAATTAATCCCGTATACGATTCCCTTTGTCAATCGGTATTTTACTTGCCCGAGATTCAATCGTCGGTATCACAATACCTCGTTCAATCTCGTTATCGGCAAGTCACTTTTCTCGTACCGTAATGCATGATCCCGTGATCAAACACTTTGATCACCTTGAGCTCATTATGATGATGCATTACCGAGAGGGCCCGGTGATACCTCTCCGTCAAGCGGAGTGACAAATCCCAGTCTCGATCCATGTCAACCCAACAGACACTTTCAGAGATACCCGTAGTATACCTTTATAGTCACCCAGTTACGTTGTGACGTTTGGCACACCCAAAGCACTCCTACGGTATCCGGGAGTTACACGATCTCATGGTCTAAGGAAAGGATACTTGACATTGGAAAACTCTAGCAAACGAACTATGCGATCTTATGCTATGTTTAGGATTGGGTCTTGTCCATCACATCATTCTCCTAATGATGAGATCCCATTATCGATGACATCCAATGTCCATAGTCAGGAAACCATGACTATCTGTCGATCAACGAGCTAGTCAACTAGAGGCTCACTAGGGACATATTGTTGTCTGTTATTCACACATGTATTACGATTTCCGGATAACACAATTATAGCACGAATAAAGACAATTATCATGAATAAGGAAATATAATAATAATGCTTTTATTATTGCCTCTAGGGCATATTTCCAACAGTCTCCCACTTGCACTAGAGTCAATAATCTAGTTACATTGTGATGAATCGAACACCCATAGAGTTCTGGTGCTGATCATGTTTTGCCTTAGGGAGAGGTTTAGTCAACGGATCTGCGACATTCAGATCCGTGTGCACTTTACAAATTTCTATGTCTCCATCTTGAACATTTTCACGAATGGAGTTGAAGCGACGCTTGATGTGCCTAGTCTTCTTGTGAAACCTGGGCTCCTTTGCAAGTGCAATAGCTCCAGTGTTGTCACAGAAGAGCTTGATTGGCCCCGACGCATTGGGTATGACTCCGAGGTCGGTGATGAACTCCGTCACCCAAATTGCTTCATGTGCTGCCTCCGAGGCTGCCATGTACTCCGCTTCACATGTAGATCCCGCCACGACGCTTTGCTTGCAACTGCACCAGCTTACTGCCCCACCATTCAAAATATACACGTATCCGGTTTGTGACTTAGAGTCATCCAGATCTGTGTCGAAGCTAGCGTCGACGTAACCTTTTACGACGAGCTCTTCGTCACCTCCATAAACGAGAAACATTTCCTTGGTCCTTTTCAGGTACTTCAGGATATTCTTGACCGCTGTCCAGTGTTCCTTGCCGGGATTACTTTGGTACCTTCCTACCAAACTTACGGCAAGGTTTACATCAGGTCTGGTACACAGCATGGCATACATAATAGAACCTATGGCTGAGGCATAGGGGATGACGCTCATCTCTTCTATATCTTCTGCCGTGGTCGGACATTGAGCTGAGCTCAATTTCACACCTTGTAATACAGGTAAGAACCCTTTCTTAGATTGATCCATATTGAACTTCTTCAATATTTTATCAAGGTATGTGCTTTGTGAAAGACCTATGAGGCGTCTCGATCTATCTCTATAGATCTTGATGCCTAATATATAAGCAGCTTCTCCAAGGTCCTTCATTGAAAAACTTTTATTCAAATAAGCCTTAATGCTGTCCAAGAGATCTATATCATTTCCCATCAAAAGTATGTCGTCTACATATAATATGAGAAATGCTACAGAGCTCCCACTCACTTTCTTGTAAACACAGGCTTCTCCATAAGTCTGTGTAAACCCAAACGCTTTGATCATCTCATCAAAGCGAATGTTCCAACTCCGAGATGCTTGCACCAGCCCATAAATCGAGCGTTGGAGCTTGCACACCTTGTCAGCATTCTTAGGATCGACAAAACCTTCCGGCTGCATCATATACAATTCTTCCTTAAGGAAACCATTAAGGAATGCCGTTTTGACGTCCATTTGCCATATCTCATAATCATAGTATGCGGCAATTGCTAACATGATTCGGACGGACTTCAGCTTCGCTACCGGTGAGAAAGTCTTATCGTAGTCAATTCCTTGAACTTGTCGATAACCCTTAGCGACAAGCCGAGCTTTATAGATGGTCACATTACCATCCGCGTCTGTCTTCTTCTTAAAGATCCATTTATTTTCTATGGCTCGCCGTTCAACGGGCAAGTCAGTCAAAGTCCATACTTCGTTTTCATACATGGATCCTATCTCGGATTTCATGGCTTCTAGCCATTTGTCGAAATCCGGGCCCGCCATTGCTTCCTCATAGTTCGAAGGTTCACCGTTGTCTAACAACATGATTTCCAAGACAGGGTTCCCGTACCACTCTGGTGCGGAACGTGTCCTTGTGGACCTTCGAATTTCAGTAGCAGCTTGATCAGAAGCATCTTGATCATCATCATTAATTTCCTCTCTAGTCGGTGCAGGCACCTCAGGAACGATTTCTTGAGTTTCGCCATTTTCCAGTTCAAGAGGCAACACTTCATCAAGTTCTACTTTCCTCCCACTTACTTCTTTCGAGAGAAACTCTTTCTCCAGAAAGGATCCATTCTTGGCAACAAAGATCTTGCCTTCGGATCTGTGGTAGAAGGTATACCCAACAGTTTCTTTCGGGTATCCTATGAAGACGCATTTTTCCGATTTGGGTTCGAGCTTTTCAGGTTGAAGTTTCTTGACATAAGCATCGCATCCCCAAACTTTTAGAAACGACAGCTTAGGTTTCTTCCCAAACCATAATTCATACGGTGTCGTCTCAACGGATTTCGACGGAGCCCTATTTAAAGTGAATGCGGCAGTCTCTAAAGCATAGCCCCAAAAAGATAGCGGTAAGTCGGTAAGAGACATCATAGATCGCACCATATCTAATAGAGTGCGATTACGACGTTCGGACACACCATTACGCTGAGGTGTTCCAGGCGGCGTGGGTTGTGAAACTATTCCACATTTTCTTAAGTGTGTGCCAAATTCATGACTCAAGTATTCTCCTCCACGATCTGATCGTAGAAACTTGATCTTTTTATCACGTTGATTTTCAACCTCACTCTGAAATTCCTTGAACTTTTCAAAGGTTTCAGACTTGTGTTTCATTAAGTAGATATACCCATATCTACTCAAGTCATCAGTGAGGGTGAGAACATAACGATAGCCACCGCGAGCCTCAACACTCATTGGACCGCACACATCGGTATGTATGATTTCCAATAAGTTGGTTGCTCGCTCCATTGTTCCTGAGAACGGAGTCTTGGTCATTTTACCCATGAGGCATGGTTCGCACGTGTCAAATGATTCATAATCAAGAGACTCTAAAAGTCCATCTGCATGGAGCTTCTTCATGCGTTTGACACCTATGTGACCAAGGCGGCAGTGCCACAAACATGTGGGACTATTGTTATCAACTTTAACTCTTTTTGTATTCACACTATGAATATGTGTATCATCACGTACGAGATTCATTAAGAATAAACCATTAACCATCGGAGCATGACCATAAAACATATCTCTCACATAAATAGAACAACCATTATTCTCGGATTTAAATGAGTAGCCATCTCGAATTAAGCGAGACCCAGATACAATGTTCATGCTCAAACTTGGCACTAAATAACAATTATTGAGGTTTAAAACTAATCCCGTAGGAAAATGTAGAGGCAGCGTGCCGACGGCGATCACATCGACCTTGGAACCATTCCCGACGCGCATCGTCACCTCATCCTTCGCCAGTCTCCGTTTATTCCGCAGCTCCTGCTTTAAGTTACAAATATGAGCAACTGCACTGGTATCAAATACCCAAGAGCTACTACGAGTACTGGTAAGGTACACATCAATTACATGTATATCACATATACCTTTGGTTTTGCCGGCCTTCTTGTCCGCTAAGTATTTGGGGCAGTTCCGCTTCCAGTGACCACTTCCCTTGCAATAAAAACACTCAGTCTCGGGCTTGGGTCCATTCTTTGGCTTCTTCCCGGCAACTTGCTTACCGGGCGCGGCAACTTCCTTGCCGTCCTTCTTGAAGTTCTTTTTACCCTTGCCCTTCTTGAACTTAGTGGTTTTATTCACCATCAACACTTGATGCTCCTTCTTGATTTCTACCTTTGCTGATTTCAGCATAGCATATACCTCAGGAATGGTCTTTACCATCCCCTGCATATTGTAGTTCATCACAAAGCTCTTATATCTAGGTGGAAGCGACTGGAGGATTCTGTCAATGACCGCTTCATCCAGGAGATTAACTTCCAGTTGAGTCAAGCGGTTGTGCAACCCAGACATTTTGAGTATGTGCTCACTGACAGAGCCATTTTCCTCCATCTTACAGCTAAAGAATTTATCGGAGACTTCATATCTCTCGACCCGGGCATGAGCTTGGAAAACCATTTTCAGCTCTTCGAACATCTCATATGCTCCATGTCTCTCAAAACGCTTTTGGAGCCCCGGCTCTAAGCTGTAAAGCATGCCGCACTGAACGAGGGAGTAATCATCGCAGCGTGACTGCCAAGCGTTCATAACGTCTTGTTCTGCAGGGAGAATAGGTGCGTCACCCAGCGGTGCTCTTAGGACATAATCTTTCTTGGCAGCTATGAGGATAATCCTCAGGTTATGGACCCAGTCCGTATAGTTGCTACCATCGTCTTTCAGCTTGGTTTTCTCTAGGAACGCGTTGAAGTTGAGGACTACGTTGGCCATTTGATCTACAAGACATATTGTAAAATTTTTAGACTAACTTCATGATAATAAAGTTCATTTAATCAAATTATTTAATGAACTCCCACTTAGATAGACATCCCTCTACTAGTCATCTAAGTATTACATGATCCGAGTCAACTAGGCCGTGTCCGATCATCACGTGAGACGGACTAGTCAACATCGGTGAACATCTTCATGTTGATCGTATCTTCTATACGACTCATGCTCGACCTTTCGGTCTTCTGTGTTCCGAGGCCATGTCTGTACATGCTAGGCTCGTCAAGTCAACCTAAGTGTTTTGCGTGTGTAAATCTGTCTTACACCCGTTGTATGTGAACGTTAGGATCTATCACACCCGATCATCACGTGGTGCTTCGAAACAACGAACTGTCGCAACGGTGCACAGTTAGGGTGAACACTTTCTTGAAATTATTATGAGGGATCATCTTATTTACTACCGTCGTTCTAAGTAAACAAGATGCAAAACATGATAAACATCACATGCAATCAAATAATAAATGTGACATGATATGGCCAATATCACATAGCTCCTTCGATCTTCATCTTGGGGCTCCATGATCATCTTGTCACCGGCTTGACACCATGATCTTCATTATCATGATCTTCATCATCGTGTCTCCATGAAGTTGCTCGCCAACTATTACTTCTACTACTATGGCTAACGCGTTTAGCAATAAAGTAAAGTAATTTACATGGCGATTCTCAATGACACGCAGGTCATACAAAAATAAAGACAACTCCTATGGCTCCTGCCGGTTGTCATACTCATCGACATGCAAGTCGTGATTCCTATTACAATAGCATGAACATCTCATACATCACATATAGATCATTCATCATACATCACAACTTTGGCCATATCATATCACAAAGCACTTGCTGCAAAAACAAGTTAGACGTCCTCTAATTGTTGTTGCAAGTTTTACGTGGCTGAATTAGGGTTCTAGCAAGAACGTTTTCTTACCTACGTTCAAACCACAACGTGATTTGTCAATCTCTATTTACCCTTCATAAGGACCCTGTTCATCGAATCCGATCCAACTAAAGTAGGAGAGACAGACACCCGCCAGCCACCTTATGCAACTAGTGCATGTTAGTCGGTGGAACCGGTCTCACGTAAGCGTACGTGTAAGGTTGGTCCGGGCCGCTTCATCCCACAATACCGCTGAAGCAAGATAAGACTAGTAGCGGCAAGAAAAGTTGACAACATCTACGCCCACAACAAATTGTGTTCTACTCGCGCAAGAAGAACTACGCATAGACCTAGCTCATGATGCCACTGTTGGGGAACGTTGCAGAAAATTAAAATTTTTCCTACGGTTTCACCAAGATCCATCTATGAGTTCATCTAGCAACGAGTATTCAGATTAGATAGCATCTACATACCACTTTGTAGATCGCAACGGAAGCGTTCGAGTGAACGTGGATGAGGTAGTCGTACTCGCTGGGATCCAATTCACCGATGATCTAGTGCCGAACGGACGGCACCTCCGCGTTCAACACACGTACGGGACGGGAGACGTCTCCTCCTTCTTGATCCAGCAAGGCAAAGGAGAGGTTGAGGAAGATCCAGCACGACGGTGTGGTGGTGGATGCAGCAGAACTCCGGCAGGGCTTCGCTAAGCAACTACGGGAGGAGGAGGAGGTGTTGCAGGGAGGAGGGAGTGCCAGGGCATTAGGGTGCGCAGCCCCCCTCCCCTGCCCCCCTTTATATAGGCCTCTTGGGGGGGGGCGCCGGCCCTGGGAGATCTAATCTCCCAAGGGGGCGGCGGCCAGGGAGGTTTCCCTTCCCCCCAAGCCATCTAGGAGGTGCCTTCCACCACTAGGACTCCTCCTAGATGGAACCCTAGGCGCATGGGCCCTTTGGGGCTGGTTCCCCTTGGCCCAAGCAGGCCAAGGCGCACCCCCTAAGGCCCATGTGGCCCACCAAGGCAGGTGGCCCCACCTGGTGGACCCCCGGGACCCCTCCGGTGGTCCCGGTACAATACCGATAACCCCGAAACTTGTCCCGATGGCCGAAACAGCACTTCCTATATATAATTCTTTACCTCCGGACCATTCCGGAACTCCTCGTGACGTCCGGGATCTCATCCGGGACTCCGAACAACATTGGGGTTACTGCACATACATATCCCTACAACCCTAGCGTCACCGAACCTTAAGTGTGTAGACCCTACGGGTTCGGGAGACATGCAGACATGACCGAGACGGCTCTCGGGCAATAACCAACAGCGGGATCTGGATACCCATGTTGGCTCCCACATGCTCCACGATGATCTCATCGGATGAACCACGATGTCAAGGATTCAATTAATCCCGTATACGATTCCCTTTGTCAATCGGTATTTTACTTGCCCGAGATTCGATCGTCGGTATCACAATACCTCGTTCAATCTCGTTATCGGCAAGTCACTTTTCTCGTACCGTAATGCATGATCCCGTGATCAAACACTTTGATCACCTTGAGCTCATTATGATGATGCATTACCGAGAGGGCCCGGTGATACCTCTCCGTCAAGCGGAGTGACAAATCCCAGTCTCGATCCATGTCAACCCAACAGACACTTTCAGAGATACCCGTAGTATACCTTTATAGTCACCCAGTTACGTTGTGATGTTTGGCACACCCAAAGCACTCCTACGGTATCCGGGAGTTACACGATCTCATGGTCTAAGGAAAGGATACTTGACATTGGAAAACTCTAGCAAACGAACTATGCGATCTTATGCTATGTTTAGGATTGGGTCTTGTCCATCACATCATTCTCCTAATGATGAGATCCCATTATCGATGACATCCAATGTCCATAGTCAGGAAACCATGACTATCTGTCGATCAACGAGCTAGTCAACTAGAGGCTCACTAGGGACATATTGTTGTCTGTTATTCACACATGTATTACGATTTCCGGATAACACAATTATAGCACGAATAAAGACAATTATCATGAATAAGGAAATATAATAATAATGCTTTTATTATTGCCTCTAGGGCATATTTCCAACAAAGAGGGCTATGTGATGTTAGTTTCTGATTCGTATCAGAACATGCACTTTTGTCATTTTTGCCATGATTGATGTGTGCCTCCTATGGAGTTGAGTCCTACATGAGTTTTGTAATATGCCATGTTACCTTTCCAGAGATTTATGCCATGTATTTTTGTGATCTTTGTGGTGACTAGCACAAGCATGCAAACTAGGGTACTTGATGTTGCTGATTTCAGAGACTTAGTGATTTCACAAAGTCCCTGCCTGCTGTTATTTTTATGCCATGTGTTCATGTTGTTTCAGAGAGATCTATGCATATTTTGAGCATGATCAGTAAGGGTGTTTTAAGCACATGGATTTTCTCTATCCATCCATGCCTTTGTTTGTATTTATGGAGTGCTTTAGCTTGAGTCAATCGAGCTCTACTTTTGCTATAAAATGTTACTGGCAGATTGTTTACATGTTATTCAATTTTGCCAAGCTTGTTGTAGTTGATCCTTGCACGCTATCATGTTATTATTGCCATTTCTAGCTTCTATTCCATGTCTTCTTGACGTATGTATGCTTAGTTTATCATGCAATGCTCTGTAGTGAGTGCATCGAGCTCACGAACATGCCTACTTTTTGGCTTATGGTCAGTAAGGGACTTTTGCTAAATGCTTTGAGTAGATTCATGCCATGCCATATTTTGCTATGTCCTGTTCCTGTAGCATGTTGTTTGTTTGCTCTAAACATGTCATCCTGATGTTGATTCCTGGCATGTTGTTATTTCACTAAGTCTGTGAACCTGTTATCTTTTGCACTTTTGCCATGCTTGTTTGAACCTGCTCTGATGTGATTTAGCCGTATCTCAGTGTTCATCTTTTGTCAAGCATCTTGAGTAGATTACTGTCATATGCTTTGTTGCTATGTTGGAGTGCAGTAGCTTGATTTCTCGTTGCTTGCTAAGTAGCATCATGCTGTTAATCTCAGAATCTTGCCATTCTTGTTTTGCTTGTCATTTGCAAACCGTGCATCCGTTTCCGGTGATCTTTATATCGATTTCAACCGAAATCATCTCATCTATCCAGTGGCATACTTGGTTTGCCAAGATTATGCCTGGTTCATCTTTTCCTTCCGGAGCACGCATATGCATTGCATATCACATCTCGCATATCATGCCATGTTCATGTGTTGGTTGTTTACTATGTTGTTTGCTTCTTTCCGGGTTGCTTCTCTCGTTAGCTTCGGTGTCGTTCCGGAGTTGTGAGGATTTGTTCGACTACGTCCGTTTGTCTTCTTCATGGACTCGTTCTTCTTCCTTGCGGGATCCCAGGCAAGATGACCATACCCTCGAAATCACTTCTATCTTTGCTTGCTAGATTGCTCGCTCTTTTGCTATGCCTATGCTGCGATACCTACCACTTGCTTACCATGCCTCCCATATTGTTAAACCAAGCCTCTAACCATCCTTTCCTAGCAAACCGTTGTTTGGCTATGTTACCGCTTTGCTCAGCCCCTCTTTTAGCGTTGTTAGTTGCAGGTGAAGATGAAGTTTGTTCCTTGTTGGAACATGGAGATGTTGTTCCTTTGTTGGAACATGTTTACTTGTTGGGATATCACAATATATCTTATTTAATTAATGCATCTATATACTTGGTAAAGGGTGGAAGGCTCGGCCTTATGCCTGGTGTTTTGTTCCACTCTTGCCGCCCTAGTTTCCGTCATATCGGTGTTATGTTCCCGGATTTTGCGTCCCTAACGCGATCGGGTGATTTATGGGACCCCCTTGACAGTTCGCTTTGAATAAGACTTTTCCAGCAAGGCCCAACATTGCCTTTTCCATTTGCCTATCACCTACCCCTTTCCCTTGGGCCTGATCAGCCTGAGGGTCATCTTTATTTAGCCCCCCGGGCCAATGCTTGTCTAAGTGTTGGTCCAAACCAGAGCCACTTGTGGTGCCGCCCCTAGGCAACTTGGGGTATCGTCGGTTGCCGTACGTAGTGTTCATCCGGTGTTGCCCTGAGACCGAGATATGTGCAGCTCCTATCAGGATTGTCGGCGCATCGGGCGGCTTTGTTGGACTTGTTTTATTACTGTCGAAATGTCTTGTAGCTGGGATTCCGAGACTGATCGGGTCTTCCCGGGGAGAAGGAATATCATTCGTTGATCGCGAGAGCTTATAATGGGCTAAGTTGGGACACCCATGCAGGGTTTGATCTTTCGAAAGCCGTGCCCGCGGTTATGTGGCAGATGGGAATTTGTTAATGTCCGGTTGTAGAAAACCCGAAGTTGATCTTGATTAAAATACACCAACCGCGTGTGTAACCGTGATGGTCTCTTCTCGGCGGAGTCCGGGAAGTGAACACGGTTGTTGGAGTTATGCTTGACGTAAGTAGTTCAGGATCACTTCTTGATCATAGTTCATCGACCGTGCTTTTGCCTTCTCTTCTCGCTCTCATTTGCGTATGTTAGCCACCATATATGCTAGTCGCTTGCTGCAGCTCCACCTCATACCTTTCCCTTCCTATAAGCTTAAATAGTCTTGATCTCGCGGGTGTGAGATTGTTGAGTCCCCGTGACTCACCAGATACTTCCAAAACCAGTTGCAGGTGCTGATGGAACCGTGCAGGTGTTGCACCCGAGCTCAAGGAGGAGCTCGATGAAGTTCTTGGTCATTGTGTTGTTTCGTTCTAGTCGATCAGTAGTGGAGCCCATTTGGGGTCGATCGGGGATCTCCAATTACCCAGAGATTGCAGTTTACAGAAAAACCCCTGTTCTTCATGCATTTAATAACTCACAAACCGTGCATCGGATTAAAACGATTTATATATGAAAAATGCTTAAAATTGTGTCTAGTTTCATAATATGCCACTTTCATCCATGTAAAAAAAGTTTAAAACGATGTTTGCATTAATTTGCTCCTATGCCATGGTAAAATGATTTATTTCATAACTAAATAAGCGTAACTCGGATTTTAATAAATTATATATGTAAATGGGGTGGAAAAATGCCTAGTTTAACATGTTGCACTTTATTTTCCTGTTTAACAACATTAAAATTGTGTTTAGATCAGATCAGTACCAAATTCGAAATATGCACATGAGGATTTTCCGGAATTATTGTTTCTTATTTCCGGCCTCATTTAAACTTGCCTAAATAGTTAGTTTAATTATGCTTCACCTCTTGACATGCTTAACCACATTTAATATTGTTGGGTACATAAACGAGAGAGAACTAAATAATTGTTGTGGTGTTTCATCAATATGCAACTCGTTGCATATTGAGCTCCACTTAACTTGTAGTTTTGTTCGTTGCTTTTGCCATGCCATGCATCATTAAACCGGACATGCATCATACTTGATTGTGCATCATGTCATGTTCATGTGATGGTTGTTTACCATGTTGTTTGTTTGTTTCCGGGTTGCTTCTCTCGTTAGCTTCGGTTTCGTTCCGGAGTTGTGAGGATTCGTTCGACTACGTCCGTTTGTCTTCTTCATGGACTCGTTCTTCTTCCTTGCGGGATCTCAGGCAAGATGACCATACCCTCGAAATCACTTCTATCTTTGCTTGCTAGATTGCTCGCTCTTTTGCTATGCCTATGTTGTGATACCTACCACTTGCTTGTCATGCCTCCCATATTACTAAACCAAGCCTCTAACCCACCTTGTCCTAGCAAACCGTTCTTTGGCTATGTTACCGCTTTGCTCAGCCCCTCTTATAGCGTTGTTAGTTGCAGGTGAAGATGAAGTTTGTTCCTTGTTGGAACATGGAGATGTTGTTCCTTGCTTGGAACATGTTTACTTGTTGGGATATCACAATATCTCTTATATTATTAATGCATCTATATACTTGGTAAAGGGTGGAAGGCTCGGCCTTATGCCTGGTGATTTGTTCCACTCTTGCCGCCCTAGTTTCCGTCATATCGGTATTATGTTCCCGGATTTTGTGTCCCTAACGCGGTCGGGTGATTTATGGGACCCCCTTGACAGTTCGCTTTGAATAAGACTCTTCCAGCAAGGCCCAACATTGGTTTTACATTTGCCTCAGCCTATTGTCTTTTTCCCTTGGGAGTCGCGCATCCTGAGGGTCATCTTTATTTAGCCCCCCGGGCCAATGCTTGTCTAAGTGTTGGTCCAAACTAGAGCCACTTGCGGTGCCGCCCCGGGGAAACTTGGGGTATCGTCGGTTGCCGTACGTAGTGTTCATCCGGTCGTGGCCTGAGACGAGATACGCGCGGCTACTATCAGGGTGTCGGCACGCCGGGAGGTCTTGCTGGACTTGTTTTATTACTGTCGAAATGTCTTGTAGCCGGGATTCCGAGACTGATCGGGTCTTCCCGGGGAGAAGGAATATCCTTCGTTGATCGCGAGAGCTTATAATGGGCTAAGTTGGGACACCCCTGCAGGGTTTGAACTTTCGAAAGTCGTGCCCGCGGTTATGTGGCAGATGGGAATTTGTTAATGTCCGGTTGTAGAAAATCCGAATTTGATCTTATTTAAAATACACCAACCGCGTGTGTAACCGTGATGGTCTCTTCTCGGCGGGGTCTGGGAAGTGAACACGGTTGTTGGAGTTATACTTGACGTAAGTAGTTCAGGATCACTTCTTGATCATAGTTGTTCGACCGTGCTTTGCCTTCTCTTCTCGCTCTCATTTGCGTATGTTAGCCACCATATATGCTAGTCGCTTGCTGCAGCTCCACCTCATTACCCCATCCTTCCTATAAGCTTAAATAGTCTTGATCTCGCGGGTGTGAGATTGTTGAGTCCTCGTGACTCACCAGATACTTCCAAAACCAGTTTGCAGGTGCCGATGGAACCGTGCAGGTGATGCACCCGAGCTCAAGGAGGAGCTCGATGAAGATCTTGTTCATTGTGTTGTTTCGTTTCAGTTGATCAGTAGTGGAGCCCAGTTGGGGTCGATCGGGGACCTTTGTCGCATTTGGGGTTCTTCTTTTATTTTGGTTCCATAGTCGGACCTTGATTGTATCTGTATGATGTAATGCTTTACTCATGTATTGTGTGAAGTGGCGATTGTAAGCCAGCTATGTATCTTTTTCCCTTATGTATTACATGGGTTGTGTAAAGATTACCTCACTTGCGACATTGCTTTCAATGCGGTTATGCCTCCAAGTCGTGCTTCGACACGTGGGAGATATAGCCGCATTGAGGGCGTTACAAGTTGGTATGGGATTATTTCGCAATCGGGATTATCATTGATGAAGTAACCTTCCCTAGCTACTATTGGCTCGTAGGGTGTTGGCGTGTCCAAATTTGGCTCTGGCACAACTCCATTAACCACTATGCCATCTCCTAATTCCTCCTCTAATTCTTCCTCCATTGGCTCTTCCTCTTCTGGTGGATGTGCATGTTGATGCTCCACCTCTGTGTCATATTGTCGTCTCCTCTCCAATACCGCGTCATGGTCTGAGAAATCATCTAGTAACTGCTCATGGTCTGTGACCAAGTTTATGTGGAGCAGATAAAAGATTTACAACAAGGACGTGCACCTATCCAGATATCATGCCGCCATCTCAGGACTATCTCTCACAAAAGACGTGATCCCGCTTCAAGGCTTCATCAAGGTCTCCGCAAGGAATAGTCATGAAAACACTTCCCGCGAGTTCCTTGGTACAATAACCACAAATCGTACTAATTGCCTCGAAAAATGCAATCTCCCTTGCAACTGCCGCTATCATAGACTCTCAAAAGGGTAAAAGATACCCACCACCTATCTCCCTCGGTAACTGTATGGTAACACGATACTTCACCGGTATCCTTCCGGCAGAGTGAGCATATTCTCTAACGGGTGCCTTTGGAATACAGTTACATGCTACTAACAACTGCTTCAGGATTTCTTCTAGTCCTCCATGATAGTCAGTTAAACAGCTCTCGGTCACAACCACGGTTCGATAAGGCATTTCACCCATCTTTCCGGACTGTTAAGAGAAAACATGACAATTTAGCAAAAAATTGCTAAACTAAGAAAAAGAATTATAGCACTAAGTATTCGACAGAATATTCTCATTTGAATACCCATCTTAGTCCTTAGACAGTTCTCATCTTAACGTCACTCGGCTCCTACAGGCTATTCCCTATACTAGGTCGTCCAACCTAAGGTCGAAGCATTGCTCTGATACCAGCTGCGGTGACCCAGTACACCACTGCATATGTAGTGTACAAGTCGTTGATATAATACTCATGAAAGTCCGCTTTCGTAAATATCACATCCCTCAGAGTGGTACAACAGAAACATTGCGGGTCCGCAACTTTACGTGTTCATGGATAGCAACCAAAAGTGCACAAAAGCTTCGAGATCATCCTCGGTCCATTAAGGAGTCTCATTCAAATTCAAATTCAAACTAGAAAATCTAATGAGCAATGGAAGTAAAAGACTTAAAACCATTGCGAGCATTTGCAACTTATTGATCTACGAGGCTGCAAGCTCAACTAGTGGAACTAATATTCTACGCTTCAGCGTCGGGCTCCTCGTCACTAGTACCATAGACTATGTTGTAGTCTACTCCTTCTACACCTCCGGAAAGATCATGTTCTTCGTAGAATTGATCTTCATTGTCCTCAGACAAGTCTTCGCTGTTCTCATAGTCTAAAGCAAGGGCTGCGAAGATAGATTGAGTACAGGCGTACTCAGCAAGTTCTAGATAAAAGGTGTTTCATGATAAATGAAAAAGTTGTTCGGAATCAAAGATATCCAAACATATGCAAGTTTTTGAAAAGGTTTTGTTGGTGATTCAAGTTTTAATAATTAAATCTATGTCCATCAGCCCTCACGGGTTGTTAGAACTTTTGCGTAGTTCCTTTCCACGCGGCGTTCGCAATTCCTTCCCGGAATAGGGAGTAACATGTCACAATTCAATACACTCCGCAGAGGTGCGCTAGTTTGCCCACAAATGTCCTTGGCCCTCTTGCCAATAACATACTACCTGAGGTATGTGGCCGGTACCAAGTATAGCCAAATCATGTCGAGCACCGCCTCATTCCATAACCCACCCATTGCAACCAATACGGATCCCTGACCCGCATTAATCACCCTCTCAGCTAGAAGACAATAGTCGTTACTCTGCAGCACAGAGTAGGGACATTTACCATGGGCTCTCGCCCATTGATTTCCCCTAATGGAATATAAATCCGACTACGCCTCCGAGGATATACGGAACTCGGAAGTAACTTCTGATTTGCTTGTCCCATACCAAGTTCTGTGGTCTACGCGATTTACGGCGCTTTGGAATGACTGATAACAGTTGTTATTAATTTCCTATTCATTCCAAGTATAATGGAATCTCCATCGTACGATACTCCGATCGCCCAACATACCATGATTCCATCATCCATCAATTTATTTGAAAAGCATTTCGAATGCAAGTGGTATGAAATACTATGCAAAATTATATTGCTGAAAATATTCAATGGACATGAGCAAGAGTAAACTTGCCAACAATGAACTTGCCTGGAAACTGCGAGATAATGCAGTTCAAAGGTTTTGCTTGACCCTGGACCTCGGGTTCTGAAGAATCGTCATTGTCCGAGTAGACAACAATGTTTTAAGATCCAAATCATTTAAGAGATTATGTGCGAAATAGTTTTGAAAACCATTTCCCGTGTGTTGATTATTAAGGTTGCTCATATGAACTTCACTTTAGAATTTTCATATGAATTTCACTTTAGAATTTTCATATATCTGTAGAATTCAACTCCTTAATTAGTCACTAAGGATATACTGCTTCGCTATAAAAAGATCCATCGAACTGAAGCACATCGTTGATCGAACAACCGAATAAGCAAGTGAGCCACCGGAAGGATCGCAGATAGCCAGAACTTTGTAAAATCTTTCTATGCCGCAAAGACGGATATATTTTAGACTTTCGGAAGAAATTCATAGATATTTTTCTTTAGATGATTTCAATATTAACTTATCTTGAATATTTTCATATCCAAAATAGTATTTTTTGAGTTTAAAATAATATTCCCAACTTGAAAAATATTATTCTTGTTATTGTTTTCTTTTTGGTACTTTAATAATACCCAGGTCATTTAAAAAGACATAATTAAAATTTTGGTTTTCAAAAGATCACACAACTCACCAAATAGTTTTTAAGAATTTTTCCCTTGAAGGAAAAATACTTTTGCGAATTTTGAATAATAAATATTCATTTTTCACCACATGTATCAACAAAAATAATCTTCTAAAATAATTATTCACACAATTCAAAATAATCGCATAACCTTATAGGTTATATTTTTAGCTTTCCAAAAATATATTTTTCAATATTTTTGGACTATTAAATGAAAAGATATGGTTAATTTACAAACAAGTCCCTAGACTTAATTTTTTTACAAACAGGTCCTTGACCTAATCGGTCAAACCGACCGAACCGGGTCTCCGGTCTGGTCGAACCAGACTGCGCCCTCCCTCTCACGCGCACACGCACGCGCACACTCGCGACGCAAATGGCGACGCGGTCGCCAGCGCCGCCGTCGCCCTGCCCTGGCCGTCTTCGGCGAGCTCCGGCCATGGCGCTGCCGTCAAACTGATCGCCTCCCTCTACTCTCTCACCTCCCCTAGCTAATCGCTCTCTCTCACTCTCTGGAGCTCACGCAACTAACCCTAGAGGATTAGGGTTCGTGATGGCGTGCGTCTTCCTCGTCTCCGACGAGGTTGAGATGCTATCGCTGGCCTCCCTGGCCGCTACTCGCTCTCCTCCGGCTGTTGTTCGCTTCAGAACAGGTCGTATCCCCTGGCATGGGGTTCCCTGTCCTGGCGACCACCGCCGTGCTCCGCCTTTCTCCAGCCACCGTGGCTAGGCCACGCTGGTCCAGGTAAGTGGCTCAGACACCCTTTTCTCTCTCTCTCTCTCCCAACTCTTCTCTCTGCCATGACTGCTATCAAACGATCTCTTACACTACTTTCCCCTTTGGAAAAAATTCTAGGGTTTCTGAAGAATTTCTTCAGTGATGCTGGCTTGCTGGGGGTTTAGCTATGATCTATGGTGTTAATCTTGCACTTAGAATACTACTGCTACTACTACTACTACTGATTACTGGCTCTGCTGCTCACACTTGCAATACTTGACTAAACTTTGACAGTTCTGTCAGAGATATGCATCTCTCTGCTTATGAACTTGTGGTGGTCTTGCTTAGCTTTAACCTAGCTATATATGCTCTATGCTCAATCCTAGATCAACCTAGACTTGACTGCTTTAATCTGCAGTCTTAGCTTCTGAATTTTAACACTTTTGACAGTGTTGAGATTCAGTTGCTCATATTGCTTCTATGGGCTTTGCTAAATGCTATCTATGATGAATATTAACTACTGGTTAATATCTATACACTTGCACATATAATTGCCCATTACTCCAATTTTTCTCTGAATATAGACACTTTGGACGGTGTTGATATTCAGTGATCACTTTGGTTCTATGGGTTTCAGTTAGATGTTAATTGAGATTCACTTCACTTAATGGTGAAATTATAGACACTTGCAACAATTTAACTCATCAAATTTGACACTTCACTGAATAATGACACTTCTGTCTGTTATTGACAGTGGTGTTTTTATTTGATATACATCACTCAATTGAGCTTGAATGCTCATTATCAATCAATATACAATTATATGTTGCATCTCTTAGAGCTTGCAACTATCACACTTAGTGGATAAACTTCCACTACCACAATCTTATTAATTCTATGATCCCCATTTTGATGTGTATAGGGGCTGTATAGAAGGATTATGAGGTGGGTGATCACTGTGTGTGATTGCCACTTCATCTTCTTCCTTGAGCTCACACACCAAATTTTAATGGTTGTGCCCTTTTCACTAGGCATGGATGTGGTGTTCCTCTGTGGAGGATGCACAACAACCAGTGAATAGTGTGTGCTACTAATCACTCCCTCTCTTGCAGAAATAAAAGCTAAAAATTTAAACCTTTGATGAAATCAAAGACTGCTTGATGTAGATTTGGGCAGCACCTCCTTGCTTCCCCTGACCTTGCCTTCTTCTTCTTCCTCTAGCTATACTACTGGTGTGTTCTAATGTGTGGGCTACTCACAAGTGAGCTTTCTCTTTTAATCTCTCTCCAAGCTTTCAAGCTATGGAGTTTGTGGGCTCAACCTTTAGCCTCTGGCCCTAAGGTGTTTTTATGAGCTGCTTTGAGATTTTTGTGAGTGAAATGTGTTGTGGGAGGGGGCATTTATAGGCTGGGGTTGGAGCACTGTTCCAAACCGACTTATATTTTGGTTTCTAGTGCAGATACATGATTTTCATGAATCTACTAATCTGTTTATTAATGACTTTGTTGTATACTGACTTTTGATTGTGGATTTTGGTTCTGATGTGTCCAGTGCAATGCACTGATGTTAATACTGTGTTCAAGTTAAACTTTTATTGGTTGCATTTGTTAATCACTTGCTAATTTTGATTAGCAAGGACATGATCCTTTCCATGATCAAGTTTTTGCTAAATGCTATTCTTAAAATTGTTTCCAAGTCAGGGCACTTCATTTGCTAATCAGTGGTTTTTGCTAATCCTTGATGATATTGATATTCTGGGTATTTATTTATGAATGATGTGATGTTCTAAACCTACTATTCTACTACTGGTTCAATTCTTCAATGTTCACAATTAGATTTTACTAGATCATTTAGATGGTCTACTTGCTTATTTTTATTGTCACTAATGTTCTGGTTTCAATTGGGTTTGGAAATGATCTTCTAAAATTATTTGCCATGCCCTGGCTATTTTAATTCCAAAACAAGTTTTTGGAATTAATCCTATGGATTCCACATTAACTGGTTGGTCTTAGACCAACCAAACATTTTAACAATAACAATATGCTTCCTTTTGTTGTTGTGCATTTCAGGTTTCAAGATGAAGACAAGGAGCAAAAGACTAGATAGATAGAATAGGCTAGAATAGGATCTTCCATTTTCTATTTTTGATGTATTTTTCATTTTATTTTTCTGTGATCAGATTGTGATCCAATTCTTGTAATGTAAAAATAGTATGCAATAAAGATGATTATTATCTATCCATTGCAACTTGTTTCACATTTTTGTGAGGTGTAGGTGATTTTTAATAATTGATCAAAGTTCATCTTTTAATCATAATTATCTCAAATAATTCAAATTTTAAATTTGAATTTCACTTTGAGTTCAAACAACTCCTATGCACTAACAATCAAGCACAATAACTTAAACAATCAAGTTGATGCTAAAATAATTTTTCTTATCCCCATTTTCAAATTTTGGCTAAGTCCAAAATTTTCAAATTTGAAATTTGATTCAAATTCCAGAGTTCAAAATTTGATCCATAGTCAAACTTCACATTTTGAACCTAAGCAAAATAAGTTTTTTGCAAATTCACCCTTTCCAAAATTGGAATGCAAATCTACAATCTTAAGCTACCCTGTTTTTCCCGGCCCTAAATGTCGGGATGTTATAGTATGAGAGGCTAGGGTGCAAATTGGAGCAGGCTCTCCGCGGCGCCCCTAATCCAGCTTTGTGTAAGTGTAACCCTGTTCATAGGCGTCGCCTTCGAGAGCACTAGAATTGGTGGAATCGAAGTAGATTGAATATGTCTATTTTATTGTATTTAATTATATTCCTCCTCCCGAAAGGATGCAATGGCAAGGAAGCCGTGAAGTCAATGCATACATGTGTTACTTAGTCGTGTTTAAATCTTTGGGCCTAACTGATTTGACTAATTGTGAGTTCCATGTGTGCCAAGTTGACTTGATTAGAGGATTTTTGAGTATTTTTTTCAGATATGACTAAATATGAGGATAACTTTTCAGACTTTTTGCAAAAAATAGAAACGGGAAGGGGAGTGAACCCCGACACATATGCATCAATTGATGCACACAACGATAAGTAATTTAGATTTTTTCGCAAGAAGCATTTCTTTAGATCTGCTCTTTAATTTCCATGCACTAGGATGTGTACATACTATGGACAAAGTCAAGGAAAAGTTGACAGGTATGAGTGAAAAATCGGAAAAATATGAGTGGCCTTAGACACATGGACACTTTTTTTGCACGCGAAGGTGTTCTGAAACTGTTTGTTTTCGCTATTATGGTTGGACAAAATTCTGTAGGAGAATTCAGACCACTTGGATGAACATTTGTTTGAGAAAAATCATCTTTCTAAAGTTTTTTGGTTCTAACTGTGACTGAGTTTAGGTCTGAAAAATCAAAATTGCTTCCCCTACGGTATCAAGGTCAAAATGATAATAATAATCAAAATTGCTGACAAGAAAGAAGATTAATTTTGTATTTTTTTTGTAGATTTTCATCCGGATGTGGTTGAGTGTAATGAAGGTTTCATGAGTTGACATCTGCCGGTCAGTTTTGGCATTAAATGTGGTTTTTAGGTGTTACCGAAAACATTAGCACAATAAACAGGAAGGGTGCCAACAAGACTCACTGGAATACTATGTTCATTTTCTCTCACAACAAAATTAATATCATATCACTAATTTCTCTACTAAAATAAATATAATTATTCTTTTGTCTCAAACTATAACATACCATGTTGTATATATCAATTAAAAGGAGTTCTGTACAAAATATTTATATGAAGCTAGAACCAAATGTTATATTTTGACTAAAGGCTGAGTTATTTGTTCTATCTGTCGTAATGTCCGTCTAAACTGCACTTTTTTGGGCAATTTATCTTCTCTTTATGCAATTACACTTCCTAAACAATGACTGTGCTTTCTTGAATTTGCAGTCGATTGTGTTCTTGGCGGTGTCAGTTTATATCTACGATCGAGGTGTGACATAAACTTTTGGGTTTTCAAAAGTAGAAAAAGGTCGACCCTACATTTCTTGCATCAGATTTTGTTCAGACTACAAAATCACAGTTGAGAAGTACTCTTTCAAACGACGAAGTACTATGATTCTCTCTTCATTAGAAAATACTCCCTCCGTGTCAAAAAGGATGTCTAAAATTTATCTAAATTTGGATGTATCTAAACAATATTTGGTATATACATACATCTAAATTTAGACAAATCTACGATATCCTTTTTGTGACGTTTCGAAATATAAGACCAAAACATGGTTTATTTTGGAATGGAGGTAGTACTATTCTGGCAAGCCATATCCTTGATTACTTGACGTTTAGACGCTGAGTTGCTAGCTATTAGAGCAGATTGTAGAGCAGTGGTTCAATCAGGGTGTGCTCACAGAAACGGGAACTGGCCTAAGCTGGGTTCAGAAAAGAAGGAGAAGCCGGCTGAAGCTCAATGCTTGAGTCCTGCATCAACTCAAGTAAGTGTTTAGGCTTTTAGCACGACGCATGGATGTGTAGCTGGGAATGTCTAATGCTGAATTTTCGTTTGTTCGATAGTACGTAGCTATCTACTGCTGAAATTTTGTGACGTTTAGCTAGCCGCCAAGTCTGAGATAGCTACCTGTTTTGTCATGCGTCTCTGTGAGCGATTTCACATCTGTCCGAGATGTTTTCCAAGTTGAGCTATTCTCTTTTATGGACAATAATTTTATGATTCATGGTCTGTTTGCGTGGAATGCCTCGAAAAATCAGAAACGGGTGTAGTACAGACTCAACATTGGGTTGAAATAGCAGCATACTGGACAGGCCCATCTTCCCCAATCGATCTATGGAAGATTATTTTGCTTTCAATGTTTTCTCAAAGACTCCAGTGTCATATTTTTAAAAAGAAAAGGGTAGCTTATTGACCTTCGGCATGTATTCCATAAAGGAACTTTGTACGTAATATTTACAGGAATATGTAACACACCGGAAGAGAGAAGGGGATCGGTAGGTGAGGGAGAGCGAGAGGGAGAGACTTGGGGAGGAAGAAGAACGGCGTTAAGAGGAATGATTGGGGATGAGGTTTACAACTATCACATCACATGCCCAACCACAGCCCGACTGGTGCATATTTAAACACTCCCCTCTCCTCTCCTCTCCTCTCACCCACTCGCTTCACTTACAGGCGGGGCCCGATCCTTGCCACGTCACGCTGGACAAGTGGTGGCCAAGTGGCCAGGCGTGACATTCTCCTCTCCTTGAGATTGTGCCTCCTCCTGAGAGCTGGCGGCGTCGTCATCCCAAATGCTTGCATCCGGAAAACGCCGGCGCAGGACGTCAAGATCCTCCGAGGTGACTGCCAGGGGTGAACTGTCGCCCCACTGCACCTTGATCTGAACGACTGGTGCATTGCCCCTCTTCATCATGCGTCGTTCCAGAATGCGTGTCGGGGCTGCGCTGGACACGGACAGGTCTGGCACGCGTGGCAGCTCGGCGTACACTGGAGTGTAGTCTGGCGTGAACGGCTTCAATTGGGAGACATGGAAGACTGGGTGGACGCGGCTGGATGCGGGAAGATCAAGCTTGTACGCCAGGAGGCCGATCTTCTCGACGACGGTGTACGGTCCGAAGAATTTGTAGGCGAGCTTGGCGCAGGGAAGACTGACGACGGAATGCTGCACATACGGTTGCAGCTTCAAGAGGACCTGCTCACCCACTTGAAACTGGCGCTCGGTGCGGTTGCGGTCGGCCTGCTTCTTGAAACGGCGCTGGGCGCGCTCGAGTTGGGCGCGGATGTGCACCGTGTGCGCCGCCCAGTTCATATCTTCGCCGGCCGTGGTGTCGCCCGGCCGTGCCGTGGTTGCTCCCAAGTTGGCCTCCGTGCCGTACAGCGCCTTGAACGGGGTGCAGCTGAGCGAAGAGTGGAAGGTGGAGTTGTACCAGAACTCCGCCATAGGCAGCCAGCGACGCCACTTGCCGGGAGTGTCGTGCATGGCGCACCGGAGATACATCTCCATGCACTGGTTCACGCGCTTGCTCTGCCCATCGGTTTGCGGGTGGTAGGCGGTGGAGTAGAGCAGCTTTGTGCCAGCGCCCGCGAGCAGCTCCCGCCATAGATTGCTGGTGAACACTTTGTCGCGGTCGGAGACGATGGACGCTGGCACGCCGTGGAGCTTGACCACATTGTCCCAGAACGCTCGCGCCACCTGCGATGCGTGGAAGGGATGGCGCAATGGGATGAAGTGGGCAAACTTGGTGAAGCGGTCGACCACCACCATGATCGTGTCGAAGCCCTCTGATGGCGGCAGCCCTTCGACGAAATCCATCGTGAGATCCCTCCAGGGCGCCGTTGGGAAGGGCAAAGGTGCCAGCAGCCCTGCTGGCTTGGAGAACTCGTGCTTGGCTTGCTGGCAGGTGGTGCATTGCTGCACGAATTCCTCCGTGTCCCGCTTGAGGCCGCGCCACTCGAAATGCTTACGCACCCGCTGGTACGTTGCGGTCGCCCCCGAATGGCCGCCGACCGCGCTGTTGTGGAGCGCGGCGATGAGCTTGGTGCGGAGCGCGGCATTGGCACCAATCCAGAGCCGGCCGCCGCGGCGAATCACGCCTTGGTCTAGCTCGTAGCCGTCGTCGTCCGGACTGGTGATGGCTAACTTCTGCAGTCGCTCTTGCGCGTCGGGGTCCGTGGAGTAGGAGTTGAGCACTTCCTGGCGCCAGGCCGGCTGACACGTCGAGAGCGCGGTCAGGTCGAGCTGCTTGCCGACGCGCGACAAGGCATCAACCGCTCCGTTGTCCAGTCCGCGCTTGTACTGAAACCTGAACTGGAGTCCCACCAGTTTCTCCATGGCCTGCTCGGTCTCCAGATGCTATTCGCCCAGGTTGCAGAGGGACTTGTGGTCTGTGCGTATGTCGAAGGGGCCGCGCTGCAGGTACGGGCGCCATTTGTCGACGGCCATCATCACCGCCAAAAATTCCTTCTCGTACGTCGACAGTTGCTGGTTGCGCACTCCCAGGGATTTGCTGTAGTAAGCGACCGGGTGGCCTTCCTGGATGAGCACTGCGCCCACCCCTGTGTCGCACACGTCTGTCTCGATCGAGAACGGCTTGTCGAAGTCCGGGAGCGCGAACACTGGCGTGGTGATCATCGCCGTCTTGAGCTGATCAAAGGCCGCTTGAGCTTGCTCCGTCCAGGTGAAGCCTTTCTTGGTGAGCAGCTGTGTCATTGGCTTGGCGATGATGCCGTAGTGCGGAACAAACTTTCTATAGTAGCCGGTGAGGCCCAGAAAGCCGCGCAGCTCGGTGGCATTGGTCGGCGTGGCCACTGTTCAATCGCGCTCGTTTTCTCCTTGTTCGTGGCCACGCCCTCCTTGGAGATCACGTGGCCGAGGTAGTCGATGTGATCGGCAGCGAACGTGCACTTGGACTCCTTGATGTAGAGCTGGTGTGCTCAAAGGAGCTCGAAGACGATGCGCAGGTGTTCCAGGTGCTCCTCCATGGTCTCACTGAAAACGAGAATGTCACCCAGAAAGATGATCACAAACTTGCGCACGTACTTACCAAAAATGGCGTTCATCAGACACTGAAACGTGGCCGGCGCGTTTGTGAGGCCGAACGGCATGACCCTGAACTGAAAATGCCCGTGGTGCGTCTTGAACGTCGTCTTGTGCTCGTCCTCCTCGCACATCCTGATCTGATGGTAGCCGACGCGTAGGTCGAGCTTGGAGAAGACTGCAGCACCAGCTAACTCATCGAGCAACTCATCGATGATGGGAAAAGGAAACTTGTTTTTGATGGTTGCGTCGTTTAGGCGGCGATAGTCGACACAGAACTGCCAGGTGCCATCCTTCTTCTTGACTAGCAGCACCGGCGCGGCATATGGGCTCACACTGTGCGTGATCAGGCCAGCGTCAAGCATTTCCTTGACCTGGCGCTCGATCTCGTCCTTCTGGAGTGGTGAGTAGTGGTACGGGCGCGTGTTCGCGGGGACCGCGCCCTCAACCAGGGTGACCGCGTGGTCATACTGACGGTGTGGAGGAAGCCCTTGCGGTGCCGCGAACACATCGGCGAACTCCTCCAGAAGATCAGCGAGCGGCGTCTGGCTGGCGCACTTACGCCGCGGTGGTGGTGCGTGGCCGCAAGTGTCCACCATGGCCATAGCCCACACGTCGTTGCCCGCGATCATTTTGCGCAGCTCATCGGGTTTGATCGCCTTGAGGGTGGTGGTCGCCTTCGTGGGCACACCTCGGAGCATGACCTCTTCGTCTCGTGGGTGAACTTGACCCATTTGTCCTTCCAGTGGCACGTCATGGGGCTATGCTGCGCGAGCCAGTCCATGCCGAGGATGCCGTCGTAGGTGCCAATGTCCAGTTCGCGCATCGGAGTGGCGAACGTATGCCCCTGCATCCACCACTTGAGCTCGGGAACGATGCGGTCACCATTGGCGACGCGCACGTTCACCCGCGGCATTTTGAAAGGACATGCGGTGCCCCCATGTGTGGTTTTGGTAATTGATGACATTCTCTATGCACTAATGGTTGCATTGAGTCATATTTCAAGGATTTTTTCATAGGCATTTCTTGAAGTCCATGTGTTGGTTTCAAGGAGTTTATGGGTTGACCAAGGTGCTATTAAGGAATTATCCAAAGATTGGTCATGTGAGTGTTGAGCTTATTGCAAGCATGTCTTGAAGAAAAAGATTGTGTGATCATTCATGTTTACCTTCAAGACATCATCCAAATGAAGAGAGTTGGAAAGATTCAAGGTTGATCAAGACTAAGTCAAGAGTGAATCAAGTTGATCAACTCATAAAGAGTAGAAGATGTACCGAGAGGGATCAAGTGATCCCATGGTATGGTAAGCATTGTCCATTGCACTTTGTGTACTAACCCATGGTCTATGTGAGAGTCTATATGGGGTTAGGTACGTGTCCATGGGTTTGCGTCAAGAGGATGATATCATACAACCCATGGGAAGGATGACATCAAGTGGTGATCGTCATCAAGATTGCCGTGTGCAAGTTCAAGTGGAGAATCACGAAGAGATCAAGTGCTTGAAGCTTGCCATCCATTGTGGTGTCAATGGACTTGTGAAGATGTGCCGAAGAGTGGCTCACCCATAGTGGAGTATGGGGGAGTAATCATCTAGTCTCCATCGACCCAACGCAATCAAGAAAGGTGGTCCATCTTGAGGAGGACAAGATCGTAATCATCTAGCTCAAGTGGATCATGTGCAAGGCAAAGGTTTGCACTTGATAGGTTTTCTATTTTACCGGTCTCATGGTGGTAATTGGGAGACCGGGTTATAGGATCGATAGCCGTACTATCAAGGGGGGCTCTCAAGTGAGTAGCTTGATCGTATAGTTCATCGAGAGCTCAAACCACTGAATCCTTGCATCATGTTTCTTGGTTATTGTTTGGTTCTCTTTGTGAGTCTTAGAGCTTATGTTCATCTTGATGACAAGCTTGAGTTCATCGAAAACGGAGTTCGCATGCGTCTTCTATGATGTTTTCGGTGTTGGAGGTTTTACCGGTCTTATGCGAGGAAGGGTTCTCACCATTTTCTTATGGGCCTTTTTTAATTTGCTTCTTATTGATATTTCTTTCAATATTGTGTTAGCCCTTGTCTCTAGCTTTCCAACAAACTTGGTTTCATTGAATTCGGAGTCCGTTTGCAAAAGTTGTGGCAGTTTTGGTGTTCTGAAAAGGCTGCAGCGGTACTACCGCGATTTGGAGCAGATGTAATTTTTTACTACCGCTCTAGAGCGGTACTACCGCGGCTCCTACAGAGGTAGTACCGCTCCGGACCAAAAACTCGTCCCATGTCCTGCGGTGGTAGGCCCAGATGTATTTTTTTAGTACCGCTCGCGAGCAGTAGTACCGCTACCCTTTGCGGTAGTACCGCGATCCCTAGCGGTAGTACCGTGAGGACGAGCGGTAGTACCGCTCCGGCGGTTCTACAGGCCTTTTGCCTCCTCGCTGTTGTTTTTCAAAGGGGTACTAATGACCTAGCGGTAGTACCACCCTGTGCGGGCTGTGAGCATAACGGTTGGATTTTCCTCCACCTATAAATGGGGGTATTCTTCCCCAATGAACCTTATCCTTTGAGCTCGTGTTCTTCCCCCATTGTTGACCTTATTCGAGCTTGCTAACTCTCAATCCCTCCAATGATTCTTGCTAGTTCTTGAGGGAAAAGATAGAGGAGATCTAGATCCACGTTTCCACCAATCACTTTCTCCTCTAAGTGAGGGGAACCCCTTGGATCTAGATCTTGGAGTTCTTGGTGTTCTCCTTCTTTTTCTTCCTGTCATTTTCCTCCCTAACATTAGTTTCTTCGGTGGGATTTGAGAGAGAAGGACTTGGGCACTCCGTGTGCCCTTGCCATTTCATTTGGTGCATCGGTTTGAGTTCTCCATGGTGATACGTGGAAGTTACAAGTTGAGAAGCTTATTACTCTTGGGTGCTTGGTACCCTTGAGCTTGTTCCTCTTGGGTGCTTGGGCGCCCTAGACGGTTGAGGTCACCTCGGAGCCATATTCCATTGTGGTGAAGCTTCGTGGTGTCATTGGGGAGTTAACCCCAACCTTTGTGGTGTTCGGAGCTCAATCATTGTGGTGTAAAGCTCCGGGCAAGCGTCGGGGTCTCCAATTAGGTTGTGGAGATCGCCCCGAGTAATTTGACGGGTTCCGGTGATCGCCCCCAAGGGTTGCCAAAGTGTCCGGGTTCGGTGACCGCCCCCAAGGGTTGCCATTTGTACGGGTTCGATGACCGCCCTCAAGGGTCCCTTAGTGGAATCATGGCATATTGCATTGTGCGAGGGCGTGAGGACATTACGGTGGCCCTGGTGGCTTCTTGGGGAGCATTGTGCCTCCACACCGCTCCAAACGGAGATTAGCATCCGCAAGGGTGTGAACTTCAGGATACATCGTCGTCTCCGCGTGCCTCGGTTATCTCTTACCCGAGCTCTTTACTTATGCACTTTACTTTGTGATAGCCATATTGTTTCTTGTCATATATCTTGCTATCACCTAGTAGTTTATCTTGCTTAGCATAAGTTGTTGGTTCACATAGGTGAGCCTAGTTGTTGTAGGTTTTGTGCTTGACTAATTAACCGCTAGGTTTATTCCGCATTTGTTCAAGCCTCAACCGTAATTATTTTAAAGCGCCTATTCACCCCCCCCCTCTAGGCGACATCCACGATCTTTCAACTGGTATCAGAGCCTTGTCTCTCTTTATAGGGCTTAACCGCCTAGAGAGTAAGGATGTCGACTAGGGGTTTAGGATTCTCTAACACTCTTAGTTTCGATGGCACAAATTTTGATGTTTGGGTAATTCGCATGCTTAATCTCTTTAGGGTCATGGACCCAAATTTAGAGTGAATTGTAGATATGGGTTTTTCTCCTCCAAAGGATCCCCAAAGATTATCTTTAGAGGATGAGAAAAACTCTTATCTCAATGCTCAAGCTTCTAATGTTCTTTTCGATGCTTTGTGCAATGTAGTTATATTTCAACTCATGCCGTTCCGGGATGCTCATGAGTTGTGGACAAAGCTTCAAGATAAATATGGCGTGTCCAAGTTTTGTGGGGATGATTGTTCTCCCTCCACATCCGGCCGTATAGTCTTTTGAACTTCTTCTACTTCACCTACATGCGGTTTTCCATAAGGTAATGATATGGTGAGTAGTGTTGGTCATTGCAATGATGATAGTGTGTTTATTGTGGATGATCCTTCATCACTATCTTATTGCAATGCTCCTTCTTTGGGATTTAACACTTCGAGCACTCCAAATGTTTCACATGCTTGTGTTGATAGTCCTTGCATATCATGTCGAAATTGCTTGACTAAATCTCATGATGATATGTTTACTATGTCTTGTTGCCATGATAAAAATGCATATATGTCCTTGAATTGTTGTGCTAAGAATGTAGAGGAAACCCGACACCCCATGGAACAAGATGTGGTCTTGAATGGTGCTTCAACGGATCCTACATCATCATCTATTGCATTTTGTCTTATGGCCAAGGCTTCAAAGGTATATCCCACTTTGAATCCCAATATATCTTGTGATGATGTCAAGAGTGATGATGATGTTGATTATGATGAAGGGAATGATAATGTTGCCTCCTTAAAAACTAAGGGGGAAATGATTTTTAAAGCTCTTCACAAAAATAAACTTGCTTGTTCCAACTTCATGGAAATCATGTCTATTGCCATTGAAGGGAAGAAATACATTGAGGAGTTGGAATATCATCTAGAGGAGCATGAGGTCACCATTGAGAAAATGGAACCTCATGAGCGTGATTACGCAAATGAGATCGCGGAGCTATCTCAAGCTCTTGAACATGAACAAACCACATCCGAATCTCTTGAGGAGACCTTTGCTCTAGAATTGTCTAGAATAAAGGAATCTCGTGATAGAGCACTCGAGGTGGCCAATGATTTCAAAACTAAAAATGCTAAGCTTGAAGTTGCTCATGCTAGACTCCTTGAGGATTTTGAGCACCTCGAAAATGGCGCAAGGGTCATCAAGGGTGAGCTCATCGAACTCACCGAGTCTCATGCTCAACTTGAAGCTTCTTACTTAAAAGAGCTTGCCAAGGTGTCCTCTCCTATTGTTGTTAATGAAGATGCTTGGGATACTAACTCTATTACTTGTGAAGCATCCATTTTGAAGGAGAATGTTGAGCTTTGGGCTCAACTTGAATTGCTATCTAGCAATTATGGGAAATTGGAAGAAAACCATGAAAAGCTCCCAAGCTCTCATGATGATCTTCTAGTATCCCATAATGAGCTAAAGATAGCTCATGAGGCCATGATTTCTAAGGTAACATATAGTGAGCCTCATGTGGATACTAGCACTACTTCTAGTCAAAATGCTATATTGCCATGTGCTAGTCCTTGTAATTCATATAATCACAATGATGGTACATCTTGTGATGAATTGCTTTCCTTGCCTTGTTGCTCTAACGATGAAGCTTATACTTCCTCTAATACTTGTGTTGAGAAAAGAGCTCAAGGCCCAAGTCACTTCTTTGAAGAAAGACTTGGAAAAGAGTCATGAAGGGAAATCCACACTCAACAATATCTTGAGTGCGCAAAAATCCCCCAATGACAAAGGTGGACTTGGATTCAACTACAATAAGAAGAAGAGGTCCAAGATGATCAAGAAGAAGGGCCAAGAACAAGTCAAGAATTCGGCCAAGATTATTTGCTTCAAGTGCAAAATTGAAGGGCATCATGTTAGATCTTGCCCATTGAAGAAGAAACCCATTAGTGACAAGCAACAAGGGAAGCGGCCACAAGTTCATTCTCATGCTCAATCTCAAGTTGAAGAAAAGCCTCTTCCCAAGAAGACTCAAGCTTATGCTTCTCAAGTTGAGAAATCAAGTGAGAAGAAAGTGAAGAGTAGACATTGCTACCTATGTCGCGAGAAAGGTCACCTCGCCTCTTCATGCACTAGTGGTAACTTATCCAACCCAATTATTATTGATGATATCTATTCTCTTGGGAAGGATAATGTTGGCAATGTGTTTGCCAAATTTGTTGGTGCTCAAAGTGGTGTCAAGAAAAGTACCATTTGGGTAGCCAAGCCTATTGTGACTAACCTCTTAGGACCCAACTTGGTTGGGGACCAACAAGCTCAAACTTGACCAATAGGTGATATTGGAGGTCTTTGGAGACTTGGCTACATTATGAAGAATTAAGGGGACTTCATCATTCTTATTGTCTCAAGCCAAGTCATTCGAGTTATCTAGTTTCTATCTTATATCCAATGTTCCTCCTTGCGGTAACTCGTGCTTAAATTGTTTACTTGAAAGTTACTTGCCCCTTAGCATGTTGTGGTTTTGTACCTTGCATGTCATTGTATATGTTGTGCTTCCAATTTGCTTATCTTGAGAAATCAAATATGTGTATGTTGGTTTGCACATCACGTACGTGTGTGTTGTGTGTTGAGCCTTTTTGCATCTTGTTTATTTCTTAGTTGGCTCTTGTGAGAGATTAATGGAATATCCCATTATGGGGGAGTGATGTGCTTTATGCACCTCACAATCCTGTAAATGTGTGTACATGAGTAATACCATCTAGTATTGATATTTGAAGATTATCTAGTCACTATGTGGTATGTCTTCTCATGAGAAATTCAAATTCTAAATAGTCCATTAATTATCTCTTGTTGGATCCTTTTATTTGCCTCTTGTTTATCCTTAATTGGTATCACATTATGGGGGAGTAATATGCTATGTGTATATTACTAGCCTAGAAAATGTGTACATTTGAGATATTGTCACCTAGTGTTGATATTGTAAATTATCTTGTTCCTAGGTGGCATGTTAGCTCTACAAGTTGCAATTTGCTTTTTGTTTGGTGTGAAGATGATGTCGGATATCCTTGTTATCTACCACCAGGAATTATTTCCAAATACTTCTTGTCTTTTGACAATTGGTACTCATTTATGTGTGGTAGAAATTATTGATCATCTTTACATTGGCCTTTGCTTTTATTTGCTTTATCTCTTGCCTAGGATTGTGTCAACTCCCATTGTATTCCATACCACTTGTGGATCTTGTTAATTTCTTGACCTTGTCTAGTGTTTTCCAGATATAGTGAAAGTGGTGATCCCACCTCGTGCATTTTGTATTCAAATGAAAATTCTCTATAATGCACTAGTCTTGGGGGAGCTATTCTATTCTCTATAAAACACTCATCTTGTGATCCTTATCAAGTGTGTGTTTGTGGAAGGCAAGCCGTTTCTTTTTGGTGCTTTGTGCCATCATGAAACTTTGTACAGGGCTTGGTTTGTTTGGAACCATTCTCTCTTTTGGGAGTTTGACATCTTTCTTTTTGAGTGTATCAATGGATATCTCATTCCTTGATGTATCTTTTATAGATATCCTCCAAGTGATGATTTATTCATTTGGTATTTTTTCTTCGCTTGGTATTTCTTTGTCTTTTGGTCTCGGTTCTTGAAAGTCTTGAGCATGCATATTTACTTATTGTAGTTTCTTTGTCATGTTTTCTTTCTTTGACCCAATATATAGGGGGAACTCCACCAAGTCTCAAATTGGATGAGATGTGCATGAAATTCATTTTCATATCTATATGCACATATTTATGTGGAGTTTGTCCTATGTGTTGTTGGTTCTCTAACTCTTTGGTCCCAATGAGTTTGGGTACCATTTTGTTTGTGTTGTTGTTCTAGGAACAAGTGGAGATGCATTGGATGCTCGGCTCACTCACAAGGAAGGTGTTGTCACCATGTGCTTATTGGAGTCAAGCTAGGATGATTAATGAACTACTTTGTATCTTCAATTGGTATCTACTACATCCTTCCAATGTTATCTCGGTAACAAGTATCTTCATATACTTCATGCACACATTTCTTGCATCAACCTTCTGTAGGTTGTTTCATGGCATGTTATCCATTCTTTCTTGTGATACTTGTTTCCTTTCTCAAAGCATCCCAACAATGATGTCTTGTTGCTAGTTGTGATGTCTTTGATGTTCGTGTGGTTGGAATTCATTTATATACAATAAGACCATATCTAGCCATGTGCTATGCTCTCAAGCAAATATCTTATTGGTATATGTAGACTTCCTTTTGGATATCTTGTTCCTTCGTGTTGTAGCTATTTCGGGTGTACATCCTTCTTTGTAGATATATATATATATATATCATCATGATTTCGTCTACCTAGAATCTTATACACTTGAGAGAAGTTGCATATCTAGATGATATCCTTTCTTTCACATCCACCTTGTCTTTCTTATGTTATTTCTTTGGTAGCTCCGTGAAAGCTTTTGCCTTGAGTGCGTGTCTTCTATCGTTGCATCTTGATTCGCTCTTGTGTGGTGAAGATTATTTTCCTCATGCTTATCTTTACGAGGTTTTTGCCATCTTAATTGGCATCCCTCGTCTTGATGCGCCTTTCATCTTCTATCTTCACCGCGGGTTGTCACAAGAATAGGTTCTCTATATGCTTATTGGTAAGCTTGTGAACCCATTTGCTAGTTGTGTGTGGGAATGATAGGCCTTGCACTGTGTGCCTCATTCTTTGAAGACTTTATTGATGCTTAATGCTCTTCTGTACATTAGTCTTCTCAAGTGCATTGCCTTGACTCACACACATCTTTTTGGTTGAGCCCACTCTTAAGTTGCCTCTCTTACTTGTTGCTCAACCATGTGTTTGTTGCAAGTACTAGGCTTAGTTTCCTATATGCTCTCTTGCACTTGTTGTAAGTTTCTATTGATTTTGGGGGAGCTATGATCCTATTTTGTGCACTTTGTATCCAAATACAAAAAATTCTTGATGTGCACAAATCATGGGGAGCTTCTCTAGTTTCTTTAGAACACTGCTCCGCCCTTATCATAATATCCTTTATTCATGTGGCTCGTAGGATCATTTGCCTAGTTGGTTCAATTGGTATCTTTTGATAGCTTGATTCAATTGGTATCTTTTGATTGCTTGATTGCTTGTTTCTCTCTTTGATTATGTCTTTGTGGCATATCTTCCTTTCGCAATCTTTGGGCCTCAATATAGTTTGTCTTCCTCCAAGTATTTACCGTTGGATATGTGTATTGCATTCCACTCTCTTGTTGAGAAATACACAATTTATGGAGGAACACATTTTATATTGGCCTTCTAAGCTTTTAGACCATTTTGGCAATCAATGCCAATGGGGGAGAAGTTTCAGAGAGTTTTGTGGAGAAGTTTAGAGAGTTGAGAGTTTTGTGGAGAAGTTTAGAGAGTTGTCTCTTCTGGCTTTGGTTTGTTCCTAAGCATACGCATCTCCTACGCATGCATTATTGGTTGTTGCATTGCATGGTGATGCATAATTCCTTATATAAACTCTCTTGAAAGTGATTGTCATCAATTACCAAAATGGGGGAGATTGAAAGGACATGCGGTGCCCCCATGTGTGGTTTTGGTAATTGATGACATTCTCTATGGACTAATGGTTGCATTGAGTCATATTTGAAGGATTTTTCCATAGGCATTTCGTGAAGTCCATGTGTTGGTTTCAAGGAGTTTATGGGTTAACCAAGGTGCTATTAAGGAATTATCCAAAGATTGGTCATGTGAGTGTTGAGCTTATTGCAAGCATGTCTTGAAGAAGAAGATTGTGTGATCATTCATGTTTACCTTCAAGACATCATCCAAATGAAGAGAGTTGGAAAGATTCAAGGTTGATCAAGACAAAGTCAAGAGTGAATCAAGTTGATCAACTCACAAAGAGTAGAAGATGTACCGAGAGGGATCAAGTGATCCCATGGTATGGTAAGCATTGTCCATTGCACGTTGTGTACTAACGCATGGTCTATGTGAGAGTCTATATGGGGTTAGGTACGTGTCCATGGGCTTGCGTCAAAAGGATGATATCATACAACTCATGGGAAGGATGACATCAAGTGGTGATCGTCATCAAGATTGTCGTGTGCAAGTTCAAGTGGATAATCACGAAGAGATCAAGTGCTTGAAGCTTGCCATCCATTGTGGTGTCAATGGACTTGTGAAGATGTGCCAAAGAGTAGCTCACCCATAGTGGAGTATGGGGGAGCAATCATCTAGTCTCCACCGACCCAACGCAATCAAGAAAGGTGGTCCATCTTGAGGAGGACAAGATCGTCATCATCTAGCTCAAGTGGATCATGTGCAAGGCAAAGGTTTGCACTTGATAGGTTTTCTATTTTACCGGTCTCATCGTGGTAGTTGGGAGACCGGGTTATAGAATCGATAGCCGTACTATCAAGGGGGGCTCTCAAGTGAGTAGCTTGATCGTATCGTTCATCGAGAGCTCAAACCATTGCATCCTTGCATCATGTTTCTTGGTTATTATTTGGTTCTCTGTGTGAGTCTTAGAGCTTATGGTCATCTTGATGACAAGCTTGAGTTCATCGAAAACGGAGTTCGCATGCGTCTTCTATGATGTTTCGGTGTTGGAGGTTTTACCGGTCTTATCCGAGGAAGGGTTCTCACCATTTTCTTATGGGACTTTTCCAATTTGCTTCTTATTGATCTTTCTTTCAATATTGTGTTAGCCCTTGTCGCTAGCTTTCCAACAAACTTGGTTTCATCGAATTTGGAGTCCGTTTGCAAAAGTTGTGGCAGTTTTGGTGTTCTGAAAAGGCTGCAGCGGTACTACCACAATTTGGAGCGGATGTAATTTTTTACTACCGCTCCAGAGCGGTACTACCGCGGCTCCTACAGCGGTAGTACCGCTCCGGACCAAAAACTCGTCCCAAGTCCTGCGGTGGTAGGCCCGGATGTATTTTTTCAGTACCGCTCGCTAGCAGTAGTACCGCTACCCTTTGCGGTAGTACCGCGATCCCTATCGGTAGTACCGTGAGGATGAGCGGTAGTACCGCTCCGGAAGTTCTACTAGCCTTTTGCCTCCTCGCTGTTGTTTTTCAAAGGGGTACTACCGCCCTAGCGGTAGTACCGCTCCTTGGAGCGGTAGTACCGCTCTGTGCGGGCTGTGAGCATAACGGTTGGATTTTCCCCCACCTATACAAGGGGGTCTTCTTCCCAAATGAACCTTATCCTTTGAGCTTGTGTTCTTCCCCCATTGTTGACCTTCTTTGAGCTTGCTAACTCTCAATCCCTCCAATGATTCTTGCTAGTTCTTGAGGGAAAAGAGAGAGGAGATCTAGATCCACGTTTCCACCAATCACTTTCTCCTCTAAGTGAGGGGAACCCCTTGGATCTAGATCTTGGAGTTCTTGGTGTTCTCCTTCTTTTTCTTCCTGTCATTTTCCTCCCTAACATTAGTTGCTTCGGTGGGATTTGAGATATTAGGACTTGGGCACTCCATGTGCCCTTGCCATTGCATTTGGTGCATCAGTTTGAGTTTTCCATGGTGATACGTGGAAGTTACAAGTTGAGAAGCTTATTACTCTTGGGTGCTTGCTACCCTTGAGCTTGTTCCTCTTGGGTGCTTGGGCGCCCTAGACGGTTGAGGTCACCTCGGAGCCATATTCGATTGTGGTGAAGCTTCGTGGTGTCGTTGGGGAGTTAACCCCAACCTTTGTGGTGTTCGGAGCTCAATCATTGTGGTGTAAAGCTCTGGGCAAGCGTTGGGGTCTCCAATTAGGTTGTGGAGATCGCCCCGAGAAATTTGACGGGTTCCGGTGACCACCCCCAAGGGTTGCCAAAGTGTACGGGTTCGGTGACCGCCCCCAAGGGTTGCCATTCGTACGGGTTCGGTGACCGCCCTCAAGGGTCCCTTAGTGGAATCACGGCATCTTGCATTGTGCGAGGGCTTGAGGAGATTACGGTGGCCCTAGTGGCTTCTTGGGGAGCATTGTGCCTCCACACCGCTCCAAACGGAGATTAGCATCCGCAAGGGTGTGAACTTCAGGATACATCGTCGTCTCCGCGTGCCTCGGTTATCTCTTACCCGAGCTCTTTACTTATGCACTTTACTTTGTGATAGCCATATTGTTTCTTGTCATATATCTTGCTATCACCTAGTAGTTTATCTTGCTTAGCATAAGTTGTTGGTGCACATAGGTGAGCCTAGTTGTTGTAGGTTTTGTGCTTGACAAATTAACCGCTAGATTTATTCCACATTTGTTCAAGCCTCAACCGTAATTATTTTAAAGCGCCTATTCACCCCCTCTCTAGGCGACATCCACGATCTTTCACATTTCCTCTGTCGCCAGCCCGAGGCGATCGACGAAGGACTTGTTGACGAAGCTATGTGAGCTTCCCGAATCGAGGAGAAGCAACATGACTTGGTTGCCCACCAGTGCGCGCAGGCGGATCATGGTCGCCGAGTCCGTGCCGTCCAGGGTGTGCAACGAGAGGAGGCAGCACTCGGGAGCGTCCCCAGCCGGAGCGGGCGGCTGCGCGACTGGTCCGGGGTCGTCGAGTAGTTGCAGTGCGTAGATGGTGTCGTCGGAGAGAACCTTGCCGTGATCCCCGATGCTGATGGTGAGCAGCTGGGCGGGCTGGGCACACAGGTGCTCACGTGAGTAGCGATCGCTGCACTTGAAGCACAAGTTATTGGCGCGGCGATAGTCGCTGAGTTGCCGCTCGCGAGCGTAGTCATCCGCAGGGGTGCGGTTGGGCGCGGCCGCCCGTGGCTGTGGTGGAGTCGCTGCCGGAGAAGGCCGCCCCGCTGGTGTGATGCGAGGGCGCGCGCGCGTCGTGCCCAGTTCTTCCTCTTGAATGCGACACCGACGCCCTGGTGATGCTCGAGGGCGCCTGCAGACGAACTGGGGCACGCAGCTCGTCCTTCAAGCCCAGGATGAACTGGGTGACGAAAAACTTGGTGTTGATGGACGGGTCGAGCGCAAGCAGGTGGTACATTTCATCGTCGAACGCCGCGCGGTACTCGGCGACTGTGGCAGTCTGGCGAAGTTGGAGCAGCTTGTGCATGACCACCTCGAATTCGTCGGCACCAAACTCCTCGAGCACGGCGGACGTGAAGACTTCCCAGGTGATGCCACGATGTGTTTGACGAAATGCCTGCAGCCAATCCGTTGCTTGGCCTTCAATGTACAACGCCGCGGTGGCCACCCAGTTGTGTGGGGCGACCTTGTAGAGCTCAAAGTATGCCAGGCAGCGATCCAGCCACAGGTACGGCGCAGAGCCATCGAATCGAGGGAAGTCGTGTTTCGGCGGCTTGTGGTAGTCGTTGCCGTAGTGGCCCGCTGTTGGAGATGGAACGGCAGCCGGAGCCACGAATCCGCCCTGCGGAGGCACCGAAATCAACGGGGGTCGATTATCCCCAAGACGCGCGTGGGCGGTCGCCGGGTGGCCCATTGCGTCCGCGCGTGTCCGGCGTTGTCTGGCCGGACACGGGGCCGCGCACGCACCTCGACCGACCTGTCCGGCGTGACTCATCCGCCGACCAAATTTGGGGAGCGGATGCGTCGGCTCGGACACGCCCGGATGCGCGAAAGTGTCTGCCCCTTACCCCCGGCCCCGCACGTCAGCGACACATGGAACTTTCCTCTTCCATTCCATCAACGGTGTGGCATGCACGTCTGTATCGCTGCCGCGCTCTGCACCAATGTCGCGCCGTCTGCGCTCTGCTCGATGCCGCGCCGCCTGCGCGCCTGCGTTGATGCCGCCCAAGCTCCATCAATGCCATCGCTTTGGCCGTCGCGTCGGCATCCAATGCCCAGCCCTTTTTAAACGGCCACCCGCGACCATTCTTCCTCACCAATCTTCCTCCCCACTTCATCCAGCCATAGCCACCCACCATGCTTGGCCTTCCCAACAGTGACTGGCGTTCCTGAGAGCAGCTGCACGAGGCCTACCGCGACGCTTACCCGTACGGTCGAGGTAGGTGGTCGCCCGGTCCCGGCGAGTTGCCTTGGCCGTTGTGGTGGCTGGAAGTGCCGTCGGGGGTGATGTACAACCCCGTTGCGGTCGTCCAGCAACAGATGCGCGAGCTGCAGCAGTAGCAACCTCTGGAACCACCACCGCCACCGCCATCACCACCACCTCCGCCACCTCCACCACCAGCAGAGCCGATGTGGGGAGGATGGCCTGGTTCAGACGCGGCTCCTTGGCCGCCGTGGGGAATGGAGGAGGAGCCCGCGCCGGAGGACATGGTGGAGCCGGAGGAGGAGCAGCAGCCTCCCTCGGAAGATGAGGTGCAGCTGCCCTCGGACGATGACGCCGACGCCAACGGCCTCAACGACGTCGACTGGGACTGGACCGGCCGCGCATGCCCAGCGCGGGCCACAAGCGGCGTCACGGGAGGCGGCCAGGCGCAGGCGCGGTGCGGAAGACGACGCGACAAGGGTAGCCGAGCGCACGTTGACGCGCAGGCGCCGCGCGCCCTAGCCACAGCGAGGGCGGCGCCCATGTCGTGCCAGGGAGCTCGGAGATGGGTTGCAGTTCGGGCAGTCCCTGCCCGGGCCATAGACCCTAAACCCTAAACCCTGGCCGAATACCGGGATGGAGACGGCCATGCTGAACTCCATTCCCCTCTTTCCCATTGGCGGCAATGCTCTTAAAGCCGCCGCCGGCGCCGGAGAGAAATGGTCGCCGAGTGAGCCGGCCCGGTCGTAGTTTATTTTCGCTAAAATATGTATGTTGATCTTAGTTTATTTTAGCTAAAATATGAATGTTGTTAGTTTGTGTGTATTTTGGACCATATTTGAACTTGTTCTGTGTCTGGCGGCAGACGAATTTGGCCGTGGCGCGGTGGCGCACCGGCAACGGTAGTGGAGATTAAAAAAAGGCCAGGGGCAGACACGATGGATCGCGCCGCTGGATGCACTGGCCAGGCAGGCCGGACAGGTACCCAAATTATGTCCGGCCCGCGACCCTTCCGGACAAAAACGGACCGGATGGGTAGGTCATTTGCGTCGCCCGGGTGAGATGCCCTTATCGAACATCGCAACTTGCAAACGGCTCATGCCAATCACCATGGCAGGAACCATCTCAGAGTTCAGATTTGGACGGGTCCAAAAAGACCACTTCTCCAGTGCATTTCCATCCATCCCATCAGCCGATCTCCCCAATCACACTGATGCGAACACAGTTTTCTATCCTAATAGATGTTCTCATGCAAAAAGTTTTAAAGGCCCAGTCTATTCAGTTGGTCAACTCCTATTCGCAAACTGGTTAGCCGGTATACCGAAGAAGGATAAAACCCAAATTCACGTAGGAATATGCACTTTATTATGGGCTGTTTGGAACAACATGAACGACATTATCTTTAACAATGCACCAAATTGTTCTTTTATGCAGGTTATCAATATGGCTATCCACTGGACCCGTACGTGGTCTTACCTACCACCCATGGAGCAGCGACAGGCGCTGGATTCTGGGTGCAACCTCTTGAAGATGGTAGCCACGGATTCATACACCCTGTGCAGCTGGCATTCTAGTGCAAGGATTAGTCACTAGTTTTTTTTGCTATTTGCCACTATGTCTTCGCTGTTTAGATGGCTTATTCAGGTCTCCACCCTCAGTGATCTGTGATGTAATATTTTCGGTGACTATGTAAGACTGGACTAAAAGTAATAAAAGAGGCTGTATGCATCAATCGATGCAGAGGCCGGGGCACGCCCTCATTTCGAAAAAAAGTTGGTCAACTCCTTCCTCGCCGAGCTTGATAGATGTCAACGATGTACGCTGCGTCGATATCAAAGTTCAGGTCCCCTATTTTCTGTACATGCTCTGTTTTTGTGAGGACGTTGACTTGGGTATGTTGTACTAGCAAAATACCGGTATTATTTGGGGTGTTGACTCTGTTCCCTGGAACACAAAGCAAAGCACGCAGACAGTTTCTTTCCACTGCGCAATGGCATTATTTGGGGTGTTGACATCCTTCTGAAGTGTCTGGAAATCGTAACTGTTCAGATCACCATTGGCCACGACTGGAGTGCGGCACAGTCCCTGAATAGTAGCACTGTGTAAAAGTGTTATGGCCAGCAGTGAGGACAAAATGAAACTGAAGATTTGTTGCACGGTAGGCTTCATCTGTGTCGAGCTCATGCATTTTTTTTTTTTTTTTTTTAGAAAAGGAGGATGACCCCCGGCCTCTGCATCTGGTAGATGCATACAGCCACTTTATTGATTATTTTCGAGGACCTTACAAAGTGTTACAACAATAAACCTGAATCCATCAACTAGGCAACATATGTCGCTACTCCTATCCATATGATGAAGGGGTGCTAGCTGGGCCACTACCCAGACCACTCACCTAAACCTAATATCAAAAACCGAAATCCCCAGCCTAGCCACATACCGGGTTTGGGCATAAACCGGTCTGACGCACTCACAGGTGTCGTCTCCACCATCTTCCACTGGTCCATCTCCAAACAGATTGAGGTGCCAACCTTGACAGGCCCTCCGCCATCAACGCCACCATGACGCCAAATGACGACCACCACCAAGCAGATGGAGCGCTACCACAAGATGAAGATCAGCGGTAGAAAAGATAAATCGCCGCACACATTGCCGCCGCCAAACACCTCACACGCACCACGAAGCGCCCACCGTGCTTCCGGGGACCCCAGGCGACGCCTTCAAGAAGGAGCGCGACGAAGGTACGACGCCGTCACCCGCAAGGGGAGCTAGAGCTTTCGCCCAAATGAAGAGCACAGTGAGAGACGGGATAGAACCTCGACAAGGCCTCCAAGAAGGGAACCGACGCTCACAAGGCGCCGCCATTGTCGTGGCCTCCGCCGACGGCCAAGGGTTTCCCCCGATCCCGCCCCCGTCCCAACCACCCGGCCAAAGACCTGGCCAGGGGAGCGTCCGCAGCCGGAGAAGGCGTCGGACTTCATCGAAGCAGGCACGCCGGGTGAGGGCACCTCGACCCACCGTAGTAGACGTCCACCGAGACCTCGCCGCCCGCACAGCCGAAGTCGCGGACCACCAGCTCCCACGGCCGTCGCCCGTCGAGAGGCCATGCCGTCCACACCGTCCGAGGACGCCGCCCCGGCATCCACCCACCGCGCACATCTCGTCAAAACACGAAGAACGACCCACACCGCCGCCGCCAGAAAGACCACGCCGCGAGCACCCAAGCCGGGCGACGAGGCAGGGCCGCGCCGGCCAGATCCGGGTGGATCCGGCGATCCCCGGCCCACCAGCCGCCAGAGAGGAGCCAGCCCCGATCCAGGGCCGAGCCGGCCTGATCTGGCAGTTCGGCGGCCACCAGGAGTTGAGGAGGCGGGCGGCGACGTCTGATGCGGGGAGGGGGCGCCTCCACGTCGAGGCGGGTGCGCGGGGAAGCCCCGCCGCCGCCTACTGCCGCACGGGCGGCTGCCGGCGGCGGTGGGGAAGGAGGAGGGGAGGCGGGGGGAAACCTGGGGGCGGCTACTGTCGAGCTCATGCATATGTACCCAATTGGTGTCCGTCGCTTTCTCTTCTGCCCGGAGATCATCTCCCTTGGGCCTTGGTCGCTCGTCAACTGTACCAATTCTTGCGGTGCAAGTGCAACTTTGCCTGAACTCTGGCCGGCGGCAGGTAGTACTCAGTCAGGTCAACGAGCCGCCACCTGCTGCAGAGTCGGGGCCTTTTCCAACGAAAAGAAGCTGAATAGTGTTTGTGAAGGCAGTTGGCAACAGTGGAAGGTAAGCTAATCAGTAGAGCTTATTTGTTTATTTATGCCATGATTGGTTGACTGAGTGAATTAAGTTACTCCAAGCGTAGGCTGACTTGTGCTGGCTTGGAGTGCACTTTTGGACCTCGAGTTGGGCGGGGCGAAGTCGTTCTTCTTCCAAAAAAGAAGGGTTCAGTTCAGTTCAGTTCATGTGCACGACCGGCGAGCCGTGTGGACAACGCTGCTGAATCTGCTGATCCTTTTTGCGTCGTCATCGGCCTAATCTGACGCGTATAGTTTGCTTCTGCGGACGATGACGGAAACTATGGCACGGCAGCACGGCGACGGCACAGCCTGCGGTGAAATAATTTGGAGTTTCAGTGTACCATCATCGTAGTTTCATAGCCTGTGTCCTATCTGGTTTCTTGCTCAGTTGGAGAAAATTGGACGGCCAGGCCATGTCTGCATGTAGCTAGAGTAGCTAGCTAGCGTTACTTTTTTTTTTTTGCGTGGAAAGAGAGTTTAAAATTAAGAGATCACAGGGTTACAATCTGCGGCTAGTAGTGGTTCGGTATCAGGAGGAAAGTTTCCCAACCACACTGCCGTCTTTGGTTCAGTTCGACCAATTCTGGCTAATTCATGACTAACACCATTAGCCTCTCTATTAATTCTCCCTACTATAATCTCCCTTTCTCTAATGTACTCCCGGATTGAAGATACTCTGTTGGCGTAGATGGACGTATTCGGCGTTGTTGATTTGATCAATTCACAAGCTTCGGCACAGTCCGTCTCCACCAGGATTGGGAGAAGCTACCATTGGAGCGCTAGTTGGATTCCCTCCTCCATTGCCGCCAGCTCCGCCTCCACCGCATCGGAACAGTTAAAGAGCTGCCTGCATGCCATGAAAATGGGCGCGCCAACCTCGTCCCGTAGCACCATTCCTGCTCCTGCAGCACCGTCCGCCATGTAAGACCCGTCAACATTCAGCTTCACGTACCGTGGCGGTGGTTTGCTCCATTTCTGCCTCTTCCTCGGGCAGTCGTCTGCTTGTTTGTTCCTAGTTTTATCATAAATTCAAATAGCCCGCGAAATAGCCGCAATAGCTGCGCTATAGCTGCCCGGGAGACTCACCGCTAAGCTATGGCTGTTGCCGCGAAAACCTCAACATATCCCTCTAAATGGCAGAAAAATCAGCAAAAACCTCTAGAAATCATCTCTCCCACCAGAAAATTTTCTGCTATTTGCCGCTATTGCCCGCTATGGCGGCCGCTATAGCTGCTGGGAGAGGCCGCCGCGAAATCGTTTCTCCCGCGATTTTAATCTATGAGTTTTATCCATGTCCCTGGTATTTTTTTTTTCCGAAAGAGGGGCTCCCTGGTCTCTGCATCAGAGTGATGCATACAGCCATTTTATTAATCAAAAAACAAAATGTGCCAACAAGGTTCCAAAGTCTCCAACTGAAAAAAAGAAAAGGCAGCTCACACAGAGCCTAAAAGGCTAGATGCACAAACTAACCAGGAAAAGACGCCACAACAATCTGGCTAAAAATAGATAGTTAAACTAATTGCCTATCCTATTACATGACCGCCATCCAAACCGGTTGAAGATATCCCGAGCTATCATCTCCCAACGGATAGATCCAGTAACCAAATGCTCCCTGGCCTCCATCGGAGTGAGTAGCGACCACGAATGGATCACTGCCGTAGCTCGGAAAATAACCTGCAAAAAATGAATCCGTGATGTTCTGTTAAAAACCAAATCATTTCTGCAATTCCAGATAGTCCACAGCAAAGCGCAAACTCCAACCCGAATATGTCTTGCTAAGTCAGGCTCAATCCCATTAAGCCATGTCCCAAATAATGCGTTGACAGAAGTCGGTGGAGTAATATTAAAAGCAATGTGGACCGTCCGCCAAAGGACTTTGGCCAACGGGCAATCAAGAAAGAGGTGCTTAATCGTCTCATCCCGATCACAGAAACTACACCTAGTAGGTCCTGTCCAATTACGCTTTATCAAGTTGTCCTTTGTTAAAATAACTTGTTTATGGACAAACCACATAAACACTTTTATTTTCGAAGGAACTTTGACATCCCAGACATTCTTGAAAGTTGGAATGGAGTTCGAATTAATGCCATCAATATACATTGATTTAACTGTAAATACTCCAGACCTAGTTAGCTTCCAGCGTAATTCATCGGGTTGGTCAGAAAGTTGAACCTCCATCAGTCTCCTAACTAGATGGAGCCATTCTTCCCAACGATTGCCCGCTAGCGACCGTCTAAACTGAATATTAAGGGGGATAGACTGAAATACCGTTGCAACGAACACCTCACGTCGTTGAGCAATACGATATAAAGACGGATATTGAATGGCCAAGGGTGAGTCGCCAAGCCAAGTATCCTCCCAGAAACGTGTACTAGCACCGTTTTCAATAACAAACCTTGTCCTATTGAACATTGATTGTTTGACTTTCATTAGTCCTTTCCAGAAAGGCGAGTCAGTCGGCCTGACTGTGACCTGGGACAATGTCTTAGTCTGGAGGTACTTGCTGCGAAGGATCTGAGCCCATATGACCTCAGTCCTGGATGAGAGCTTGCACAACCACTTACTAAGAAGGCATCTGTTCTTAACTTCAAGATTCTCAATACCAAGACCCCCTTGGTCTTTCAGTCGACAGATGATATCCCATTTAGCAAGCCGGTATTTTCTGTTAAGTTCGTCACCCTGCCAAAAGAAACGCGATCGATAGAAGTCTAGTCTTTTCCTAACACCAACTGGGACCTCAAAGAACGATAAGAGGAACATAGGCATACTCGTGAGCACCGAATTTATCAAGATTAATCGGCCTCCGTATGACACGAGCTTACCCTTCCAGTAACTCAGTTTCTTCTCAAATCGGTCCTCGATGCACTTCCATTCTCTGTTTGTCAACCCACGATGGTGTATCAGAATACTAAGGTAGGAGAAGGGTAAATTCGCCAACTCCCACCCAAACAATTGCCTATAAGACTCCTGTTCGTCTTTGGCTCTACCAAAGCAGAACAACTCACTCTTATGAAAGTTAATTTTTAACCCGGTCAATTGTTCAAAGAGGCATAACACCAGCTTCATATTTCTCGCCTTGGCCAAGTCATGCTCCATAAAGATGATTGTATCATCAGCATATTGAAGGATGGATACACCTCCATCAACAAGATGAGGTACCAAGCCACCCACTTGACCATTCTCCTTAGCCCTTCCTATCAAAATTGCTAACATATCCACCACAATGTTAAACAGGATAGGGGACATCGGATCTCCTTATCTGAGGCCTTTATGTGTCTGGAAGTAATGACCTATATCGTCATTCACTTTAATTCTCACACTCCCTGTTTGCGTAAATGATTCGACCTATCGGCGCGAGGCATCATCAAAACCTTTCATACGCAATGCCTGTTGGAGGAATGGCCACTTGACCTTATCGTACGCTTTTTCGAAATCCACCTTAAAAATTACTCCATCTAATTTTTTGGAGTAGATTTCATGGAGCGATTCATGAAGGACAAGCACCCCTTCAAGAATGTTTCTGTCCGGCATGAAAGCAGTTTGGGATTGTTGCACCACAGAATGCGCAATCTGTGTGAGCCTATTAGTCCCGACCTTGGTGAAGATTTTGAAACTAACATTGAGGAGACAGATCGGCCTGAACTGCTCAATTCTCACAACATCCGTTTTCTTAGGGAGCAATGTGATAGTTCCAAAATTCAAGTGAAATAATTGAAGCTGTCTAGAGAATAGATCATGAAACATAGGTAGCAAATCCCCCTTAATAAAGTGCCATCACTTTTTATAGAACTCGACCGGGAAGCTATCCGGTCCGGGAGCCTTATTGTTTTTCATTTGTGCAATAGTATCAAACACCTCCTTCTCTGAGAACGGGGCAACCAGGATATCATTATCGGCAGCAGACAATTGAGGCACATCCTCAGTCCTGGACTCATCGAGGGACACACAATTATCCTCCGGAGGTCCAAATAACTGCCTATAATACTCAGTAATATATGTTTTAAGATTATCCTGTCCTAAAATAGTGCCCTCATCTTGTTCAAGTTGAAAGATTCGCTTCTTTCTGTGCTTATCATTGGCAATCAGGTGAAAGAATTGAGTATTCGCGTCCCCTTGGACCATTTTGCGGACCTTAGCTCGCAAAGCCCAGTTCAACTCTTCTTCGTGGAGAAGTTCTTTCAACCTCTTCTCCGCCTCAGTTTTAACCTGGAGCTCAGCAGGCAGCAAAATCACGGATTCGGCTTTTATGTCCAGGGCCTGTATAAGAGAAAGGAGCCTATCCTTCTCAATCTTATACACCCCACTGAGGTGCTTAGCCCAACCCCGTAGGAAACTTCTCAAATGCCTAATTTTATTCTGCTAACGCTCGACCGCCATCCTACCTCCTACACCCTTAGCCCATTCCTTGGCAATCAGGTCTAAGAACCCCTCACGTTCGAACCAGGCCATCTCGAATGAGAAGGTGTTTTTGTTTCCCACATGGTTCGGCTCCCCTGAGTCCACGAACAATGGTGTGTGATCGAATATTCCCCGCGAGAGAGCTTGCACAGTGACAAGAGGGAACGCCTGTTCCCACTCCACGCTCGCCAGAACTCGATCAAGCTTTTCATATGCCGGGTTTGGCAAAGCATTAGCCCAGGTAAACTTTCTACCAGAAGCTCTATCTCCCTCAGATCCAAGCTTTCAATAATGGTATTGAACATAAACGACCACCTGCCGTCAAAGTTATCATTATTTTTCTCCTCTCTCCTCCTAATGATATTGAAATCACCCCCGACCAAAATCGGAAGCTGCTCGGACCCACATATTCGAACAAGGTCCGCCAGGAACTCCGGTTTAAGCTCGGGCTGTGCGGCACCATAAACTGCCACCAAAGCCCAGTTGAAACCGTCAACTTTAGACCTAATTCGAAACTTTACCGCGAAGTCGCCCATCACTACACTCCGGACTTCAAGGGAATCGCATCTCACATCCAGCAAGATACCTCCCGATCTTCCTCGCGGAGGGAGGCAATGCCAATCGAAATCAACACCACCCGCAAGAGAGGATAGAAACTGAGGCGCAAAATTATCTCTACCCGTTTCCGATAGAGCAATAAAATCTAACCGATGTTCCAGAGAAGCCTCAGCAAGAAACCTTCTTTTAGCCAAGTCTTTCAGACCTCTGCTATTCCAAAAGATTCCTTTCATATTTCGTCATGGAATTTTTTAGTAATCCCAATCCTAGCACTCCTACGAACTGTAGAATCGGGATAAATCTTTCGTTTCCACTTACGCTTTGGCTTACTAGGCTCTGTCGCCCGGTCCTCATAACCGGGCTCAACAGAACTAACAGCGGCAACATCTAGGGGCACATCATCGTCCTCAGACTCATGATTAGAAGGTGCTAGATCCGCACACAGATTATCAAGCACTCTAACCCCTAACGCATCAATCTCCTTATCATTCATGGGTTTAACCGCTGCAAGATTACGGATAGTCTCTAAGGCACGCTCCGCCTCCAAATCTAACGTATCATTCACCGAATTGGAGATCTCACTATCAATAGCACCTAGTGTAACTCCTAATTGGTTTGCATTATTTATAATCTCCTCATTAGAAAAATGCAATAAAGAATTAGATATGTTGACGGACATACCAGAAGAGATCGCAGCATCGTGAAGCTTGACCGCCCTCATAGCACACCCCTGCTGCATATCATCAACCTCCGGAAGCTCCTGAATGCGAGCACTCATCCGTCTCCCCGTCGAGACCGGGGCCGGGATCCTGCCAAAGGCAACAACCTCCTCCCTAGTAAAGCCTCGCGGTGAGTCCCGCAACGGGTCAACCACGGCTACCGGAGGAGGCGGCTGCGGGCTCCCAAGCCCCTCGGACAAATGCCCCACGGGTAAGACAAGAGAAGGGACAGCTGGGGCCACCTGCCCAATCCCTCCTCCCGCCCCACCCACCGGCTGAGAGTGAAGTGCCGCCATCCCAGAAGGCGCGGTCCTCCTGACCGCAGGCGAGGAAGGGAGGTCTAGGGACACCTCTGGAGGCGCGGGTGCCACCGCCACGACCTGAGGAGGAAGAGCTGAGGCCGCCTGCCTCGGGCTCTCTCTCCCAGCGCTGGCTGACCCCGACGCGACCGGCGTCACCGGCGTCGGGATAGGGAGTGGAGAAGTCAAGGCCACCTGCCCTGACCCCCCTCCCCCAAGCCCCACCTCGAACGTAGACGACATCACCGTAGCCTCGACAACCAGTGAAGCAAGGGAAATAGAAGTGACCTCCGGCTCCACTTCCCCAACTATAGCACCCTCAAACTCCAACAAAGGAAGCGTGTGTTCAAACACATCATCAGTCTCCACCCGATCACTCCAAAGTCTAGGAGGCGTTGAGGCAGGCTCAAAGGACCCAAAATGCAACGAAGTCATAGGCACCGAAGGTGAGGGTGCCGGCTCAACCCCGGTCCCCTCTGAAGGAAATATGCCCTAGAGGCAATAATAAAGTTATTGTTTATTTCCTTATTTCATGATAAATGTTTATTATTCATGCTAGAATTGTATTAACCGGAAACATAATACATGTGTGAATACATAGACAAACAGAGTGTCACTAGTATGCCTCTACTTGACTAGCTCGTTAATCAAAGATGGTTATGTTTCCTAACCATGAACAAAGAGTTGTTATTTGATTAACGGGATCACATCATTAGTTGAATGATCTGATTGACATGACCCATTTCATTAGCTTAGCACCCGATCGTTTAGTATGTTGTTGTTGCTTTCTTCATGACTTATACATGTTCCTATGACTATGAGATTATGCAACTCCCGTTTACCGGAGGAACACTTTGTGTGCTACCAAACGTCACAACGTAACTGGGTGATTATAAAGGTGCTCTACAGGTGTCTCCAAAGGTACATGTTGGGTTGGCGTATTTCGAGATTAGGATTTGTCACTCCAATTGTCAAGATCGTCACCACGCCGTCGTGCTGACGAAACTCTCTCCCCGGAGCTTTGCTGGATCGGAGCCCGAGGAGCGTCACCGAGCTGTACGTGTGTTAAGAACTCGGAGGCGCCGGAGTAACGGCGCTGGGATCGGTTGGATCGCGAGGAGAACGTACGACTACTTCCTCTATGTTGTGATCGCTTCCGCTTCGGTCTACGAGGGTACGTAGACAACACTCTCCCCTCTCGTTGCTATGCATCACCATGATCTTGCGTGTGCGTAGGAAAATTTTTGAAATTACTACGTTCCCCAACAGTGGTATCAGAGCCTAGGTTTTTATGGTTTGATGTTATTTGCACGAGTAGAACACAAGTGAGTTGTGGACGATACAAGTCATACTGCCTACCAGCATGTCATACTTTGGTTCAGCGGTATTGTTGGATGAGACGACCCGGACCAACCTTACGCGTACGCTTACGCGAGACCGGTTCCCTCGACGTGCTTTGCACACAGATGGCTTGCGGGAGACTTCTCACCAACTTTAGTTGAACCGAGTATGGCTACGCCCGGTCCTTGCGAAGGTTAAAACGGAGTCTATTTGACAAACTATCGTTGTGGTTTTGATGCGTAGGTAAGAACGGTTCTTGCTAAGCCCAGTAGCAGCCACGTAAAACTTGCAACAAACAAAGTAGAGGACGTCTAACTTGTTTTTGCAGGGCATGTTGTGATGTGATATGGTCAAGACGTGATGAGATATAAGTTGTTGTATGAGATGATCATGTTTTGTTGAAGTTATCGGCAACTGGCAAAATCCTTATGGTTGTCTCTCTATTGCATAAGATGCAAGCGCCCAATAATTGCTTTACTTTATCGCTATGCGATAGCAATAGTTGCAAGAGCAATTGTTGGCGAGACGACCACATGACGACACATTGATATAGATCAAGATGATGGAGATCATGGTGTCATGCCGGTGACGATAGAGATCATGACAGTACTTTGGAGATGGAGATCAAAGGCGCAGAATGATCATGGCCATATCATGTCACATATTTTGATTGCATATGATGTTTATCTTTTATACATCTTATCTTGCTTTGATTGACGGTAGCATTATAAGATGATCTCTCACTAAATTATCAAGAAGTGTTCTCCCCGAGTATGCACCGTTGCCAAAGTTCTTCGTGCCCAGACACCACGTGTTAATCGGGTGTGATAAGCTCTACGTCCATCTACAATGGGTGCAAGCCAGTTTTGCACATGCAGAATACTCGGGTTATACTTGAGGAGCCTAGCATATATAGATATGGCCTCGGAACACGGAGACCGAAAGGTCGAGCGTGAATCATATAGTAGATATGATCAACATAATGATGTTCACCATTGAAAACTAATCCATTTCACGTGTTAATCGGTTATGGTTTAGTTGATTTGGATCACGTGATCACTTAGAAGATTAGAGAGATGTCTATCTAAGTGGGAGTTCTTAAGTAATATGATTAATTGAACTTTAATTTATCATGAACTTAGTCCTGGTAGTATTAGCATATCTATGTTGTAGATCAATAGCTCATGTTGTTGCTTTCATATGTATTTTTTGATATGTTCCTAGAGAAAATTGTGTTGAAAGATGTTAGTAGCAATGATGCGGATTGGATCCGTGTTCTGAGGTTTATCCTCATTGCTGCACAGAATAATTATGTCCTTGATGCACCGCTAGGTGACGGACCTATTGCAGGAGCAAATGCAGACGTTATGAACGTTTGGCTAGCTCAATATGATGACTACTTGATAGTTTAGTGCACCATGCTTAACGGCTTAGAATCGGGACTTCAAAGACGTTTTGAACGTCATGGACCATATGAGATGTTCCAGGAGTTGAAGTTAATATTTCTAGCAAATACCCGAGTTGAGAGATATGAAGTGTCCAACAAGTTCTATAGCTAAAAGATGGAAGAGAATCGCTCAACTAGTGAGCATGTGCTCAGATTGTCTGGGTACTACAATCGCTTGAATCAAGTGGGAGTTAATCTTCCAGATAAGATAGTGATTGACAGAATTCTCTAGTCACCATCACCAAGTTAGTAGAACTTCATGATGAACTATAATATGCAAGGGATAACGGAAACGATTCCCAAGCACTTCGTGATGCTGAAATCGACGAAGGTAGAAATCAAGAAAAACATCAAGTGTTGATGGATAACAAGACCACTAGTTTCAAGAAAAGGGCAAAGGGAAGAAGGGGAACTTCAAGAAGAACGGCAAGCGAGTTGCTGCTCAAAGTGAAGAAGCCCAAGTCTGGTCCTAAGCCTGAGACTAAGTGCTTCTACTGCAAAGGGACTAGTCACTGGAAGCGGAACTACCCAAGTATTTGGCGGATAAGAAAGGATGGCAAAGTAAACAAATGTATATTTGATATACATGTTATTGATGTGTACTTTACTAGTGTTCATAGCAACCCCTCAGTATTTGGTACTAGTTCAGTTGCTAAGATTAGTAACTTGAATCGGAGGTTGCAGAATGAACAGAGACTAGTTAAGGGTGAGGTGACGATGTGTGTTGGAAATAGTTCCAAGATTGATATGATCATCATCGCACACTCCCTATACTTTCGGGATTAGTGTTGAACCTAAATAAGTGTTATTTGGTTTTGGCGTTGAGCATGAATATGATTTGATCATGTTTATTGCAATACGATTATTCATTAAAGTCAGAGAATAATTGTTGTTCTGTTTACATGAATAAAACCTTCGATGGTCATACACCCAATGAAACAAGTTCGTTGGATCTCGATCATAGTGATACACATATTCATAATATTGAAACCAAAAGATGCAAAGTTAATAATGATAAGTGCAACTTATTTGTGGCACTGCCGTTTAGGTCATATTGGTGTAAAGCGCATGAAGAAACTCCATGCTGATGGGCTTTTGGAATCACTTGATTATGAATCACTTGATGCTTGCGAACCATGCCTCATGGGCAAGATGACTAAAACGCCATTCTCCGGAACAATGAAGCAAGCAAACAAATTTGTTGGAAATCATACATACTGATGTATGTGGTCCGATGAATATTAAGGCTTGCAACAGGTATCATTATTTTCTGACCTTCACAGATGATTTGAGCAGATATGGGGATATCTACTTGATGAAACATAAGTCTGAAACATTTGAACAGTTCAAAGAATTTCAGAGTGAAGTGGAAAATCATCGTGATAAGAAGATAAGGTTTCCACGATCTGATCACGGAGGCGAATATTTGAGTTACGAGTTTGGTCTTCAATTAAAACAATGTGGAATAGTTTCACAAATTCATGCCACCTGGAACACCACAGCATAATGGTGCGTCCGAACGTCATAACCGTACTTTATTAGATATAGTACAATCTATGATGTCTCTTACCGATCTACCACTATCGTTTTTGGGGTTATGCATTAAAGACAGCTGCATTCACGTTAAAAAGGGCACCATCTAAGTCCGTTGAGACGACACAATCTGAACTATGGTTTAGCAAGAAACCAAAGTTGTCGTTTCTTAAAGTTTGGGGTTGTGATGCTTATGTGAAAAAGCTTCAACCTGATAAGCTCGAACCCAAATCGGAGAAATGTGTCTTCATAGGATACCCAAAGAGTCAGTTGGGTACACCTTCTATCACAGACCCAAAGGCAAGACATTCGTTGCTAAGAATGGATCCTTTCCAGAGAAGGAGTTTCTCTCGAAAGAAGTGAGTGGGAGGAAAGTAGAACTTGATGAGGTAACTGTACCTACTCCCTTATTGGAAAATAACACATCACAGAAACCGGTTTCTGTGGCGTCTAAACCAATTAGTGAGGAAGTTAATGATGATGATCATGGAACTACAGATCAAATTACTACAGAACCTCGTAGATCAACCAGAGTAAGATCCGCACCAGAGTGGTACGGCAATCCTGTTCTGGAAGTCATGCTACTAGATCATGATGAACCTACGAACTATGAAGAAGCGATGGTGAGCCCAGATTCCGCGAAATGGTTTGAGGCCATGAAATCTGAGATATGATCCATGTATGAGAACAAAGTAGGGACTTTGATGAATTTGCCCGATGATCGACAAGCCATAGAAAATAAATGGATCTTCAAGAGGAAGACAGACGCTGATAGTAGTGTGACTATCTACAAAGCTAGAATTGTCGCAAAAGGTTTTCGACAAGTTCAAGGTGTTGACTACGATGAGAGTTTCTCACTCGTATTTATGCTTGAGTCTGTCCGAATCATGTTAGCAATTGCCGCATTTTATGAAATCTGGCAAATGGATGAACAAAACTGCATTCCTTATTGGATTTATTAAAGAAGAGTTGTATATGATGCAACCAGAAGGTTTTGTCAATCCTAAAGGTGTTAACAAAATATGCAAGCTCCAGCGATCCATCTATGGACTGGTGCAAGCATCTCGGAGTTGGAATATACGCTTTGATAAGTTGATCAAAGCATATAGTTTTATACAGACTTGCGGTGAAGCCTGTATTTACAAGAAAGTGAGTGGGAGCACTACAACATGTCTGATAAGTATATGTGAGTGACATATTGTTGATCGGAAATAATGTAGAATTATTCTGTAAAGCATAAAGGAGTGTTTGAAAGGAGTTTTCAAAGAAAGACCTCGGTGAAGCTGCTTACATATTGAGCATCAAAATCTATAGAGATAGATAAAGACGCTTGATAAGTTTTTTCAATGAGTACATACCTTGACAAGATTTTGAAGTAGTTCAAAATGGAACAGTCAAAGAAAGAGTTCTTGCCTGTGTTACAAGGTGTGAAATTGAGTAAGACTCAAAGCCCGACCACGGCAGAAGATAGAAAGAGAACGAAAGTCATTCCCTATGCCTCAGCCATAGGTTCTATAAAGTATGTCATGCTGTGTACCAGATCTATTGTATACCCTACACTGTGTTAAGCAAGGGAGTACAATAGTGATCTAGGAGTAGATCACTGGACAGCGGTCAAAATTATCCTTAGTGAAATAAGGATATGTTTCTCGATTATGGAGGTGACAAAAAGGTTCGCCGTAAAGGGTTACGTTGATGCAAGTTTTTGACACTGATCTGGATGACTCTAAGTCTCGATCTAGATACATATTGAAAGTGGGAGCAATTAGCTAGAGTAGCTCCGTGCAAAGCATTGTAGACATAGAAATTTGCAAAATACATGCGGATCTGAATGTGGCAGACCCGTTGACTAAGATTCTCTCACAAGCAAAACATGATCACACCTTAGTACTTCTTGGGTGTTAATCACATAGCGATGTGAACTAGATTGCTGAATCTAGTAAACCTTTGGGTGTTGGTCACATGTCGATGTGAACTATGGGTGTTAATCACATGATGATGTGAACTATCGATGTTAATCACATGGTGATGTGATCTAGATTATTGACTCTAGTGCAAGTGGGAGACTGAAGAAATATGCCCTAGAGGCAATAATAAAGTTATTATTTATTTCCTTATTTCATGATAAATGTTTATTATTCATGCTAGAATTGTATTAACTGGAAACATAATACATGTGTGAATACATAGACAAACAGAGTGTCACTAGTATGCCTCTACTTGACTAGCTCGTTAATCAAAGATGGTTATGTTTCCTAACCATGAACAAAGAGTTGTTATTTGATTAACGGGATCACATCATTAGTTGAATGATCTGATTGACATGACCCATTTCATTAGCTTAGCACCCGATCGTTTAGTATGTTGCTATTGCTTTCTTCATGACTTATACATGTTCCTTTGACTATGAGATTATGCAACTCCCGTTTGCCAGAGGAACACTTTGGGTACTACCAAACGTCACAACGTAACTGGGTGATTATAAAGGAGTACTACAGGTGTCTCCAAAGGTAGATGTTGGGTTGGCGTATTTCGAGATTAGGATTTGTCACTCCGATTGTCGGAGAGGTATCTCTGGGCCCTCTCGGTAATGCACATCACATAAGCCTTGCAAGCACTGCAACTAATATGTTAGTTGTGAGATGATGTATTACGGAACGAGTAAAGAGACTTGCCGGTAACGAGATTGAACTAGGTATTGGATACCGACGATCGAATCTCGGGCAAGTAACATACCGATGACAAAGGGAACAACGTATGTTGTTATGTGGTCTGACCGATAAAGATCTTCGTAGAATGTGTAGGAGCCAATATGGGCATCCAGGTCCCGCTGTTGGTTATTGACCGGAGATTTGTCTCAGTCATGTCTACACTGTTCTCGAACCGTAGGGTCCGCACGCTTAAGGTTTCGATGACAGTTATATTATGAGTTTATGAGTTTTGATGTACCGAAGGAGTTCGGAGTCCCGGATGAGATCGGGGACATGACGAGGAGTCTCGAAATGGTCGAGATGTAAAGATCGGTATATTGGACGACTATATTCGGACATCGGAAAGGTTCTGAGTGATTCGGGTATTTTCGGAGGTACCGGAGAGTTACGGGAATACGGGGAAGAGTATTGGGCCTTATTGGGCCTTAGTGGGAAGGAGCCAGGAGGTGGCGCGCGCCCCTCCCAAGCCCAGTCCGAATTGGACAAGGGGTTTGGGGGCGCGGCCCCCTCTCCCTTCCTTCTCCACTCCCCTCCTTTCCCCCCTTCTCCTAGTTGGACTAGGAAAGGTGGAATCCTACTCCCGGTGGGAGTAGGACTCCCCTTGGCGCGCCCCTTCTAGGCCGGCCGCCCCCTCCCCCTTGCTCCTTTATATACGGGGGCAGGGGGGCACCCCATGACACACAAGTTGATCCTTGAGATCGTTCCTTAGCCGTGTGCGGTGCCCCCCTCCACCATATTCCACCTCGGTCGTATTATTGCAGCGCTTAGGCGAAGCCCTGCGATAGTAGAACATCAAGATCGTCACCACGCCGTCGTGCTGACGGAACTCTCTCCCCGAAGCTTTGCTGGATCGGAGCCCGAGGAGCGTCACCGAGCTGTACGTGTGTCAAGAACTCGGAGGCGCCGGAGTAACGACGCTGGGATCGGTTGGATCGCGAGGAGAACGTACGACTACTTCCTCTACGTTGTGATCGCTTCCGCTTCGGTCTACGAGGGTACGTAGACAACACTCTCCCCTCTCATTGCTATGCATCACCATGATCTTGCGTGTGCGTAGGAATTTTTTTGAAATTACTACGTTCCCCAACACCCTCCCCGGGCAACTGAGCATCTAGGCGAGCACCGGTAGATCCCTCTCGAGTAGAATCTGTTGGTGCCCCCTTGGCTCCTGCACCGTCGTCTCCCTCGTGCATATCAACATCATTCACATTAACCTCCTCAGCAAACAGATCAGTGTCCTCAAACTCTATGTCAAGCAGGAATACCTCTCCCCTATATGTCCAGTGAACCACATCGGGCACGAACTCAATATTCATAACACTCACCAAAATCCGGGCCACTCCATGAGCACGGGTAAAAGCCATATCCACTTTCTCCGTCTTTCCAACCATGATGCCCATACTGGCCACAACTTGAACATTCTGCAAAGGCTTAGATCGAGCCCCAGAAAACCTCAACCAGACCTGCGTAAGCGGCTTTCCTTTAGGCTCCACCTTCGTCCACTCGTGAAACTCCAAAATACACTTAGTACCAGGAACTCTACACAAGCCAAATCTCAGCAGTTTCTGCAAATCATCCACAGACGGGAAATCCACCTTAAAGACATTAGCTTCGAGGCTGACCAGCTCCCACTGGAAGTCCCCTGGTGCCAGCTCCTAAGGCCTCCGGACAATCTGAGCCTGAGTCACCTCTCCCTGGGTTGCTTTCACAATCCCGGTAGTCAAGCTCTGTGTCTCCTCGGGAATCTCCCTCGCGGCCGGGGACTCAAAGAACAAAAGCTCTGCACAGTATAGCCCACACATTGTCAGAGCCGGAGCCTGGTCACGCAATAACGGGCAGTCTCCCGAAGCATGTGCTGGCTTGCCACACGAGTCACACAGCTCTGCCATGCACTCTGCAATGAAATGGCCCTTCTCACCACACCGGTAACAAAGCATCCTTTCCTTCTTGCGCGCCCACTTGGACGCCCTCTCTGAATCAGACCTGTCAGACACCTCAGCCACATTCCCAGGCACAGGAACGTCAACATTGGCCAGGGCCGTCACCACATCCATCGCCCTGCTAGTAAGATCAGTAGACTGAGCGTTATCTGCCTCAACTGCCGTAGCCGCATGGTCAACAGCAGCCGGGGGCGGAGGCTGTCGACGATACCTCCCACGGCCACCACCCCGATGTCCATGGTAGCCACCTCTCTGGCGGTGATCCGGACCGGAGGCCCCCTCGACAAAGCCACCAGGAGGTCCGAGAAACGGTCTCTCAGCAGACCCGTCACTCTGCCAGGCATAGCCTCGACCGCCCCCGTAGACGAGGAACCACGGTGCTTTCCGTCTCCATACGCATCAACACCATCATCCCCCCACTGACCTCGGGGCTGCTCAAAGGACTCTCTAGCAGTCGAATTTGGCCTCGTCTGCGAAGGTCCCAAACGGTTCAGAGTCGGCCTCGCGACGAAGTGTGGCGCCGGAGCGGCCTGAGGCGGACCGCCAACAGGAACCGGCACCACCGGTCTCGGGCCAGACCCGCCGCCCCGACCCATAGCAGCAGGCACTGGAGGCGTTGGCCCCGTCGGTCGGTGTCCAGCTGGGCCTCCTCTACCCGCCGGCAGCACAGGCGGCCTGGCCGCCGCAAGCACAGGCAGCCGCGGCCCGATGTTGCCGCCTGCCCGCCCCGTAGCCAAAGTAGGAGCGGCAGCGCCCCGCCCGGCGCCGGCTACAGCCAGACCAGCACCGGCCGCGCCAGGCCCAGCGCCGGCGGCCCCTCGTCCAGCACCTCTAGGCGGCGGCGGCACAACTGCGCCGGCGGCCCCTCGTCCAGCACCTCCAGGCGGCGGTGGCACAACTGCGCCGGCGGCCCCTCGTCCAGCACCTCCAGGCGGCGGTGGCACAACTGCCCCGGCCCTGTCACTGCCCGAAGCCGCCTGGGGCTTCGATGCCGGCGGCCCTCCCGCTCCTCGGCCCGCCATTGTGCCAAGTGGAGGGATCCGACGAGCACGGCCAGGGCCGCAAGGAGGGAACACAGGCGTCCCGTTCCGGCGAACCCTAGGATGAGAAACGATCACGCTCGCACGGGAAGTCTCGATCTCATCCGTGCATGCAACGGCCGCGTCGATGCATGTGGTACCCGGTATGGCCTGGGCCTCATACCCAGCCATCTCCGGCCCATCTAGCCGCGCGAGAAAAATCGACGAAACCGGCCCAACTCGGCCCAGCAGCTGGTTCAAACGCTCGCGACGAGCCGCACGGATCCCGACCAACGTCCTCGACGGCACCGCAGCCGCCGCCGCCGGCAACGATCCGGCCCTCAACCGGCGAACCGGCCTCCTCTTCTTAACCACAGTCCACGAATCCGGATGAATCAAGTCGAATAGCGTGAGGTTTGGAAGTCGTACCTTAGGTAAAGGGCCCTTCCACGGCCTGACCGCCGACACCGCCGTTCTCCGATGAACGACACGTCGCACCATCTCCTTCCTCTCGTCTGGATGAAGTCCGATCCGCGTCGGATCCTCCACCGGCAAGACCTTGTCTATGGTTGTGGCCACCTCATCTTCGTCATAGCCTGAATGAAAGAAATCGCAAATCAAATCCGAAGGAGTAGGCAACCGCGGTGAACCCCCTGGATCCTCTCCGTCCCCGTCGACATCCTCATCGTCCGATGCCAGCAGGGCCGAGAAACGGCCGCGGACGCCCGCCCGGGCCGTCGCCGCGGAGGGATGCGGCTCGACGGTCGCCTCCACGGTCGCCCGGGGAGTCGCCATAGTCGCTCGGTGGGTGGTATGATCGATGACTTCCTTCCCCTTCGCCACATCTACTTGAGGCTTTGTTCGGTTAATCCCAACCCCAGATGGATTGGAGGGGATTTGCAGGGATTTTGGCTTGCAGGGGATTAATTTCCCCTCAATCCCTTTCAAATCCACCTCAAACAAACAAGCCCTGAGGGTGTTGCTGGATCGCCGTAAGAGAATCCAGGTAGCTAAGCAGGAATCGTCGCGACCCTTCTATGGGAGGGAGCGGTTTATCCGTGCATTCTGGGTGATCGTCGTTTCCTGCAAAACATGGAGCAGTCACTCATTGCCAGTATTAGCGATTGAATCAAGTGGAGGCAGATCCCAGTCCTGGCTTAGAGCTTGCCAAAGGCCCCGTGCATGTGGACAGCGTAGAAAGACATGGAAAGTAGTCTCTTCCTCATCACCGCATAGCAAACAGAGTGGAGTTGTTTCAATTCCTCTTCTTCTTTTGTTTACTTGAGTGGCTAGTGCATTACGTGCAATTTTCCAGGCCAAAGTGCGAACTTTCGGAGGTACTGGGCACTGCCAAATACTTTTCCATATCGGTCTTCCGCCATCCGGCTTTACGCTGGATGAACCTGTATTGAGCTCCGATTCACGCAGGTTAAACGCCAATTTGTAAGCACTACTGACCGATCTGAGGCATTACTCCTTGATGGTTTAATCTTCAGAATGGCTTCCACGTCCATACCCAAAAAATGTTGTCGTAGGCGTTGAGTATTCCACGTTGCATCTGTGTTCAGAAAATCCGAAACACATCGGTATCTGCAGTTTTATTGACGAGATATCGGTGTATAGACTGTGCTCCTAGGGATCCAGTGATCTCGCCACACTCGTATACCAAACCTCTATATCCGGCAATGTTTTTGCCCTGAGATTCAACCACTTGGTTGAAAGCAACTTGTGGGCATTTCCTTTTTTGACACATGTATTACTTTGGGATATGGTGGGGTAGAAACCGATGTGTGGCTGTGTGTTTTTGATTCAAATTTTTTGAACTTCATTGCTTCATCGCTGTGTAGTTATTGGGGTGGATCTAGCAATTTTCTGTGCGATGTGGGACATTCCTTTTGCCTTGCATATGTGCTGCATGGCGTCGTAGTTGATTTGATCACGTAGTTTAGTTTTCTCCGCTTTCTGGTTGGATGGATTTGTGGGCTGGCTGCTTTTTTTCCACCTCCGTGTTTGTTTCCTGCTCGGTTGTATGCTGCTTGATTTTTGCCTCTGTAGACGTGTGTCCGTGTTATTTTTTGCATGTGGTGGTTCTGGTTGTTGCGATTTACATGCATATGCGGCATGCTGGTTGCCTAAATTCGGGTCTTGAACGCCGCTTAACTCGATGGTTCTGGTACTCGCTCGCCACTTTGGTCATTGTTCTGGTCACGTGTACCTGCCGACATCCTGCCACTTAATTCGATGCTTCTTGATCGCCGCTTGAATCGTTCTTTCTAGATGAGCAGAAAGTGTCGACGCCAGTCGCTGCGATGACAGCTCGGCATGCACGTCAGCCCGGTGAACGAGCGCATCCGGTCGTACACCCATGAGTGGGAGTTCGGTGTCATGGGCACCATGGACGAGTTGCACCTCCGGGTTGTGCCCGAGTGTGTTACCGGTGCCAGGCCGGCTCGCTGTGATGTCCAACACGAAACTACCCGTCGATCAACGACGCTAGCGATACGCGGATGTCGGCGGCGGCTTGTGCATCATCAAGGAGAAAAGGCCGCGGCACAAGCGCTACAGAAGCGAAGAAACAACATCCTTGCAACAGCGTCATGGGGCTGGTGGACGACAGGCCGCGGCTGATGATCCTGTCCCGGAACGGGTTACCCGCGCCCGAGAAGGAGGCCGAGCTGGCGGCGGCGAGGGCCAGGTTCCGCGTGACCATGCTCTGGCGGCTCCCGGACGCCGGTGGGCACACCGCACACGCGTGATGATGTGGCCCTGGAATGCATGCTAGCATGTACTACACGGGTGGCCGATCATGCGGGCGAGATGAGTCATGGGTGACGGCTATGTGGAGTTGCGAGATGGCAGCGGCATCAAGGAAAATCCCCCATAGGAACGGACCTATGCGCGTGGGCGCGCGGGGTGGTCGCCGGCCTCGACCACTCCTCCTTCCGCCTCCCCGTCCACTTCTTCGCCGTTTACGATGGACGGCTAGCGGTGCCCGATCGCCGACTACGCAAGCTACACGCCGTGCTCGCCGCAGAGAACAGCGACGGAGCATTCGAAAACCTGCCGCCTCGAGCTCGCGACCTCCCAGGCGGACGGCGTCCTGCCGTTCCGTGTCACTTATACAACGGTTACCGGAGTCGGAGGTCCTGTGGTGCCGGTGGCCGCCTCTCGATTTTTTTTCGTGTGGCTCCGCCTCCAAAGCCATCGCGCCGGTGACAACACCTTCCCCGGCATGTGTCACATTGTCACAGCAAGGCCGCATTGCTCCTTTTGACCTTCTCTGATCGACTGGGTGCCCGAAGCAAGGTGGCGACCATCGCGCCGTCCCCAACCGAACGCCCCCGCCCGCAGCTCCGCGACGCTCTGCTCGAGCGCGATTAGCGCTTGCTCGAACGAGCCGTACGCAATGGTGGACCGTTCACAGGTGGCAATGCAAGGAACTCGCCGAGTGCGGCTAGGGCATCCTCCACGTGTGTGAGCTCCGAGTACCCATCCGCGGCGGAGACTGACTATGCATGCCTTGAGCGCGCAGACTCCGGCGTCGAGGTGCGTGTGGACGCGGGTGGCACGGCGACCGGGCGTGCGCAGTCTTCCCCTTCGGCCCGGTGTCTCCAAGTGTGAAGTGCATTATGTGACGAGTATCACCAGCGGTTGCACTTGCACGTTGGTTTACTTGGCACGTTCGATGGATGGCCTCAAGAGTATCGTACGTGCCTGGGTACCGTGGTTTGCAGCAACTTGCATGGCAGGAAAAGCTCCTGTTCGTCCATGTGAGAGTTGGCGCAGCGCTGACGGTACGGTGTCTGGGCCTGTTTACTGTACTTCGGCGTGGGAGCAGAACTACTATTACAATGGACGAGCAATGATCCCAGCGCTTTCAATGTTGACATCCCTATGCGAAGGGGAGATCTATCCACATAAGTGAGCACTTGAAAATTTAATAGTACATGTTAAGTTGTTATCTTTAATATAAAAGTTCACATGCTTTCACATGGCACTAACCAGTACAGCCGGAAGCATTTGTACGTGCAGATGGGGCACCATGAGATGCTCTCTGGCTGAAGTACGAATTTTGTATCTGTATAATCGGAATGGTTGGATTCTGGATTGATGCGCTTTAGACTGACGACCCAATGTGCCTATTTAAACAGAATCCAAAGTTGGGCATGACATACATACACAGATACACCAACAAGCACGGTCTCAAATAGTTTATTTCTTTACGTGTTAGTAATAACATCACTACCCCGCAAAGGATTCATTTTTCTCATTTTTCTATTTGAGGTTTCCTTGGATTTACCAGCGAATTTTATGGACTTGCAATTGGGTGGACCCGGCGATTTATCCTCGGATTTGTTTTGTTAGATCAAACTGCCTTTTGCTGCGTGGTAATATCTGTTTTGTTTCCGGTTTGACCGCTGATAGGTGCATGCAATCACCGGCGCTAATTTCGGAGGGATATGATTACATGCATCACTGCATGGCGGCCGATGTGACTACGTGCATGTGATTTCAGTTGCCCTTTTTGAATTATACTGAGTATATTATTTTTCTATGGATTGAGATATTTCTCCTTCGGTCGTTTTATGTGTGTGGCTTATTTTCTTTTATCTTTTCTAATATATTTTTTAAGTCTTATCCGTACAATGAGATATTTTCTCTATTTTTTACCATCTGTTTTGTTTCCTTTTTTGACGGTCGCATGTGTGGGTTAATAATAGTGTTGCCGCGTGGTGGATTATGGTTGACATGTTACATATGTTATTTCATTGTTGTCAGCAGAGTCGTATGGAAATTTTCTTTTTTGCTGCTTTAGGTCGGTTGCCGTTTTGGCTGTAGAAACTGATTTATATATGGTGCTCATGATAGAAACCGGGTGTGGATGTGTTGCGTATGTATTTGTTCTCTTCATGGTCGGCCACGTTCTACTTGGCCACCTGCTGATGGTAGACCTGATAATGCGGTCAGGAGGTGGATATTGATCGTGGTATCTACGCAGACTACTAGGCGCGTAGACAATGAATCTGTAGAAGGTACCCGAAGCCGGTGGGTGCTCCACCGAGCCGCTGCTATGGCCTCTTTCAATAACATGTGCCCTAGCTTCTTCCATCTCTTCTGGGAGTAAGACATGTTCTCCACCATTTTCCATCTCGCAAGATGTATCACGCATGGTGATAATAAATGCATCCTTTACAAATCGCTTATGTGCACAACTTACCTTTTTAAACTAAAAAAATAATGTTTTTAAACTTATGCTCATAAAACTCTTATTTTTAGACCTGAATTTATCACACAAAATAAAAATATCATATATAATCATAGCTTATTTTTGAGGCGCGGCGTGCCGCCGCGCGGGTTAGGCTAGTACTAGTACCATTGCCAACCCTCCAAATTGCCCCTTTCTTGAACAGCTTCAGACCATGTTCAATTGCTAACCAAGTTGCTGATTTGCTTCCCGAGAATACCGTGTCAAGCAGAGATCCATGGGGGTAGTATTTTGCTTTTAATATTTGAGCACACAACGTGTTAGGGAACTGAATAAGACGCCACACCTGTCGTGCGAAGAGAGCTTGGTTGAATACCTTAAATCACGAAACCCAATTCCGCCTCTATTTTTCGGTCGAAGAATACTATCCCATGACACCCATGGCATTTTCCTTTTCCCTTCTTCCTTGCCCCACCAATAATCACGAATCATTTGTGTAAGCTCATCACAAAGACCGAAAGGCAATTTAAAGACTCCCATAATGTATACCGGGAGGGCCTGCGCACGCACCAGCTGAAGAAGGGGACGGTGCATCCGCTGTAGCTGCAGAGACGATGGAATGGAATGGGCGGCGACGACGTGCTCACGCAGGTAATGGAAGAAGCAATGTGACTACACGCGACGGCATCCGCGGTATACCCGTTCGGTTTTCAGCCGCCCCGCGTCGCAGAAAAATTCGCTTTCGGCCGAATCGGGCCATCGGGATCGGCGTGCGCGGAAGGGGCGGCGGCGGCGGCAGAGGCGGCAGCAGCAGCCCCACACCTCTCCCGTCCCGTCGTCCCTGACTTCCCCCGACGCCTCTTGTCCAAGGCTCGACGTCGCCGTACAGCGTGGCGACGTGGCCCTCTGACGCGTGTGCAGCCTCTGAACGTGCATGTTTATGAATGGCGTATATATCTGACATCATATTCCTATGTGTGTACAGTTCCAAAAAAATCCCGACACGGTGATTATAAAAAATTCGAAATAGTGCTATTTCAAACATCGAAATTGGGGATAAGGACCAATTTAATTTGAACATAAGCTAAAATTTTGTTAAATGACAGTCGATCACGGTGAAACACAATTTAAAGGAACTTTTGAAATCTCTTGAAATTTCTTTCCTTTTGTTCAAAAAAGTGTGGTCGCTCACTTTTACGTGCCGGGATGCAGAAGTGCAAGTCATAGCAAAACAAGGATGTTTATCTTTGCACCCTAAGTCCTAAAAATTTGTGTTGCCAGAATTTTCAACCACAAATAACTCCTTACATGGAATATACCCATGCTTTCCTGCATATTTATAATGAGTTAGATGACTTAAATTTTATAATGAGCTTGATGACTTAAATGCTAAATCGCGAGTTACACGAGTGGAGTTAACCAGCTTTTTTGAGCCGAGTGGTGAATTTCAAAGAAATCTTCTTTTTCGCGCGTAAATTTCAAAGAAATCTTGACGAACGTTCCATGGGTATCAAAATATTTCTGAACCTCGAAAATTTGGAGAATATTCAATAAATTTCAATTAGTTCAATTTTCAGAATCCAATACAATTCAATTCATTTTGATAGATTGCAACTTGAAACTATTTTTAAAATCTAAAAAAAATTCTGTTTGGATGAGGTCCACATTTTTGTGTGTTAACGACATTTTAAACCACATAAAATGTGGTATGTGATCACAACGACATGCCCGCGAAATATTTAATCGCCGGAAAGGACTTAAATTTGAATTTTCTCCATGGTCGGGGAGCCACCCCAAGTTTAAGACCATTCATGTTCATAAATCGTAAACAAGCACACCGGCTATAAATCCGAGAGGTTGCGCCGAAACTGTTATCAGAACAACTTCTTCTAGCTAGGTACAGTTGTAGGAATCCTTAATAAAAAATGAAGGTTAAGGGTTCTAAAGTTGACTTATTTTATACAACTAGTAAACATGCGCGCGCACGCTCGTCAACATCATTCAGTGGCACAAATTCAAACACAACAAATATCATATTATGTCTATGTTTTTCAGGAAAAGAATTTTGTAACAAATACAACCTATCATGCTGAATGAACTGAATTCACCTATCATGACTAACACGACACGATGCAGCGAGGCCGACAGAGAGATCGACAATCCATGTGCTTCTACTATATAGGAACGCTTGGCTTCACCAAGATACTAATTGAGACCATTCTGTTAGATCAAACCAAAAAAAAAGGATATGTTTTTAGAAACAAAAAGATTCGAAAAATTAAAACAAAAATACATGTATTTTTGGCGCAGCAAAAAAGACAAATTTAACGAAATTTGGGTGAATCACTGATTTAACTGTTCACGTCCCATATCTATAAATTTCACTTTTTTACTGAGGCTAGAATATAATGTATTTTCATACGATTTTTTGCACACAAGTACTGTGAATCATTATTGTCTACATCATTATATTGTTTCCAGATTTTTTTGTATCTTTAAATTTGAATTTTTTATCAACGCACTCGTCTGGGACTTGATGCTCTACCGACTACTGAGACAAGAAGCTCATTTTGGTACTTCCCATTGAATAAAACTGTCGCGGCTTGAGGCCACTCTCACTAGTAGAAACAACACCTTTTGAACCGGGCCGGGACACCCTTTTACACCGGTGGCCCAGCCGCTTCCGCCCAGCCGCGACAAAAGGGTGCACCCTTTTGCCTCAGTTGGGTTACGGCCCGGTGCAAAAGGGTGCAGCACGTGGGCTGCCCAGCGCGCCAGGCTCGCCACCCTTTTGCACCGGTCCGGGACACGACCCGGTGCAAAAGGGCTCACACGTGGCAGCGCCTGGCAGCACTTGTCTGGTGCTGTTTTGGCCCCATTTTCTGCCGCGTTTTGGGGTGCTTTTCCGGCCGCGCGTTTTGGGGTGATTTTCTGGCCGCGCGCGTAATTAAATAAGCATTTACAATATAGTACATCGAGACTAGTTCATGGCGCGTAATCCGATGATTACATGGAGATCATATACAAGGAGCATTACACATGGAGACTATATTACATCGAGTAAATTTCAAGATCTCTTATGGCGACGGAGATCATTGCAAGCTACATGGCATCCTCCATCGGGATTTATGGCCTCCTTAACCAAAAATCCCGCCAGTTCCTCCTGGATTGATGAAAGGCGGTCACACGGTAGGAGCTCTTCCCGCAAGTCGTGGATGGCCAACTTCTTTGAGTTCATCTTCCGCTCGTTCACCTTAATCCGGATGTTCTCCATGACATAGAATCCACATAAGTTGGTTCCCGGAGGCTGTTGAGGGCACTTTACGAGAAAAAGAATTTAATCAAATAATGGTCAAGCAATTAAAGAGATGCGTGAATCTAGCAAGTGCTACTTACGATGACTTCATCAAATCGTAGCACGTTGTTCGTAAGACCGGCTTGGTTCTTCCTGAACCTGTTCCAAGCCCTGTCCGGCAAAAAAAAAGGATAAATGGGTCATCGTACGATTCTGATTGAACAAAAGGGGACGATACCGTGCGACAATGGTTGAACTTACCTGTTGAGCCGTGCAATCAACTCCGGGTATGCAGCTTGCCCCCTATTCATGGAGTCATAAAGATCAACGACTCCGGTGTCAACATGAATGTTGAGCAGAATCCAGTGGAAACTGCACATGTTTATAATCACATTACTCATCAGTTACACTTAGCATCGAGTTAGCAGAATAGAAATGTGCAGGAATATGCAGAAGACAGTAACACTCACCCGGATCGCCAAGGAAATAGTATTTCGCTCATGAAAAATTGCCGCTCCAAATAGTTCAAGAGGTTATTCTCCGCTTCCTTGGGACAGTCTAAGAACATCTTATCATTGATCATATACGGATCAACGAACCCAATGCCACTGGTACCTTCCCGAATCTTAATTCTGCATAGTACATATATGGCGTACAGTGAGGATAACATATCAGAAGCAATGATCGAACAAGATGAAGATGTAGAGACTTAATTACAGAGATAAAGTACTCACTTATAGACAATACGTCCTGAGGATCGGTTTGTCAAGGCCGTCGAAATTGTAGAGGAAATATAGATCTTCAAAATCAATGACGGTAAAGTCGTTGCGGAAGAACTGTTCATATGTAACTCGGATCGTGAGCTGATCCAGTTTTTTAGTTGCGGCATTCAAGTAATACTGTTGCGGCTGACGCTTCATGGTTGTTAGCTCGCAGAGCTGCTCAGGTCTGATGAGAGACTTTCCTAGCTCATATTTCCATGCTAGCTCAGCCATTGGAGGCAGATCCCCGTCGCGATTGCTTAGACATTGCTGAACAGTCATACCGGTATCTCTCGCAAACTGCCGTACAGCATCCATATCAATGTTTGCTGGGGCGGCGGATGCTTCGGATAACACCTTCAGCGGGGCGATATCTTGATTTTTCATCTCGGGAATTGTCCTCCCCTTCTTCACGGCTGCGGAGTGAGTCTTCGGTCGTAGTCACTGTTTAGGTTTAGCTGAACTTGGGATGGCATGTCCAGCATATCCTTAAAGTGTTTCTTCGTTTTCGGATCTAGTGGCTCCTTTGGCGGCGAGGCGGGTTTCGCTTTCCCCCACGTAGACATCTGCTGTTTCGTGTCCGCGTCCACCCACGCCTTGTTCTCCTCCACAGACCTATGGTAGGGCAACACCGGCGGCGCCTTGGGAACCTTCGGCAGAGGCTCTCTTCACATCTTCTTCGATACAACCCCTTGGACACATCAACAGTACAGATTAAAAAATACCCCTTCGGAGGATGGGAAATCAAGGTGGGGAGGCGTACCGCGGCGTACCGCGGCGTAGCGAGGCGCGTGCCTGTACGGCCCGCTCTACGCCCGTACGAGGGCGGTGTACGCCGCGTGAGGGAGAAGGGCGGGCCCACGCGTGCCAAACCTAATCATTAATTCGGCGCGGATTAGGTGAACCATTAACGCCGGCGCAGTGAGCCGTCCCGTCGCCGGCGTCGGTCCGCGGGCGGCGCGGATTCACACGTCACCGCCTACCGCGCGCCTGCGCACGCCACCGCTTGACCGCCCGCGCACGCCGCCCTCATTAATCGCCGGCGCCGATTCGCACGCCGCCGCCTGCCCTTCTGCGCACCTTGACCGCTCGGCTGCCCACCGGCATTGATCGCCGCCCCCCCCCCCCCGCCGCCCCACCCACCGCTACGCCCTATAAAAAGCACCTCGCGCCCTCCGTCGGCTCGTCACACCGCCCTCGCCTCGCCTCCTCCCTCGTCGCCGGCGTCCTCCTCTTGCGCCCTTCACCTCCTCGCGCGCCGCGCCTCTCCCTCTCGCCGACGATGGCCCGCCCCAACTTGACGATGGAGGAGGCGGAGGAGCTCGCCCACTTCGGCATCCCCGCGGCGCCCGACGTGCGCCTACCGGCGAGGTGGCGCCTGAGCGTCGACGGCGTCCCCGTTGCGCCGGTGCCCGACGTCGGCACCCACCTCTTCGCCCGCGCCGTCGGCCTATACAGGGCTCGCCTGTCGCCGGAGGAGCTCGCCGACCCCCAGTACGCCCCCAACAACCCTGGCTAGGCGAACCGCCTCGCCGACGATCAACTGCGGCGTCTCCACGCCTACGCCGGCCCGCGCTCGCCCACGAAGCACAACCGCGCGCGGCGGCATGAGCTCTGGGACGGCCGCACCTTCGAGGAGGTGGTGGCGCCGTACCGCGCGCAGGCGGTCGCCGGCGTCGTGCCTGCTCCGCCGGGGGACGGCTTTCAGCTGTACCGCCGCGGTGAGGCGCGCTCGACCCGCGCCCGCGTCGACTTCGGCGCCATGCACCCGCCCCCGCCCCGCGGAGGCCCAGGCGGTGACCGCGGCGCTGTCCGCCTCGGCCCCGGCGATCGCCGTACGGCGGGCAGGAACGGCGCCGGGTCCAGCCGTACCGCGGGCAGGGACGGCGCAGGGTCCAGCCGCGCCCCTCCGCCCGAGCCGCAGCAGCCAGAGCCGGCGTTGGTGGCGGAGTACAGGCGGCTGGCGGCGGAGGCCGGCGACCCGGACGACATGCCGGGCTACCTGACGGCGCTTCGGGAGTCGGAGAACATGCCGCAGCCGCCGCCACTCGTTCAAGAGTACCTTCAGGTCGCCCCGGGCGCCGTCCACCCGGAGGACCCGGAGGACTTTCCTGGGTACCACGCCGCGCTCGAGGACTCGATGGCTGCGCCGGCCGTGCCTGTGGTGCCCCTCGACGACAGCAGCAGCAGCAGCGACGACAGCGATAACGGCGACGGCCTGTATGACGAGGAGGACTTCGGCGGCGTGGAGGACGAGTAGTTTAGGGTATATTTGAAAATGTCGTTTAGTAATGTTTAATTATTTTCGTAATGTTCTTTAGTTAAGTTTTATTTCTAGTACTATGTAAAATATCTATGAAAACTCTAATGAAATATGGAGTGTTTGAATGGATGGTTTTTAAATGTTGTTGAACTATCAAGTGTTGAAATCGATACTGTTATTTTTAGTTTTAAAAAGAGTTGTACTGCAAAAAAATGAAAAAAAAATAAACTAGAAAAGTAAATATAAAACCAAACAATAAAAAATTGACATAATATTTGCAAAACAAGTTGGAAGATTTAGAAAAACTATTTTATTGTAAAAAATAAAATTCAGGGAAAAAAAGTAAACTTGAATTGGAAAAAACCTATGTAAACTAGAAAAGTTAATATAAAATCAAAAAATAAAAAATTGACATAATATTTGCAAAACAAGTTAGAAGATGTTTTTAAAAAAACTATTGTATTGTAAAAAAAACAGAAAAAAAAACTTGAATTGAAAAAACCCTATGTAAACTAGAAAAGTAAATATAAACCCCAAAATAACAAATTGACATAATACTCGCAAAACAAATTAGAAGATATATTTTTTTAAAAAATTGTATTGTAAAAATAAAATATAAAATAAAAATTAAACTTGAATTGAAAAAAACCTGCCGCGGCGCTGCGCCTTGACTGGCGAGGTGGGCCGCTGTAAGGCACGCGTGCGAGCGGCCTGCCGCGGCGCTGCGCGTTGACTGGCGAGGCGGGCCGATTTCAGTAGTCCCAGTGGGCCGCTGGAAGGCGCGCCTGCGAGCGGTCGAGGGCGCAGGGGCGGGGTGGATGGTTTCGTTTAGTCCCACCTCGCCCGCCGAAGGACGCCCAGACCGGCTTATATAGGTGGATTCATGCACCCAATCAGATAAGATAGATAGTAATTATGTGGTTTGAGTTTGCATTGCCCGGTCAGCTCTGCCGCAGCTGCCCGGACAGTGTTACACTGTTCGGGCAGCTACGGTAGTGCTGCTAGTGCATTGTAATTCAGATCACATCATTATTATGTATCTTATTTTTGATAGTTTAGCATTTTATGCAAAGTTTGTTTTATTAATACATAAAGTTTTGTAATATTTTTGTCCGGTCAGCGTCTTTGTTGTTTCAAATTCATGCATCATATTAAGAAGGTCAATTTTTAGATACGAAGAGCACGTTGCGTCACGTCCGGTCAGCATTTAAAGTGTTTCGACAAAAAAAATTATAGAAAATTCATAAAATGGCAAAAAGCCACGAAACTTGCCATGCATCCTATTCATGATGGTACAAGACTGTGGAAAAAAATTGGGTTCATTTGAAGGATGTCGAAAAATAACTCGTTTTCGGACAAGGCCTTTGCTCCTACCCGAACGGTCTACGGAGAAGAAGGTCAATTTTTTAACATCTTTAGAATGGCCTGAAATTTTGCATGCGAGGTGGGACTAAAAAAGTGCCCCTTCCACCCCCGCGCCGTGAATCGTAAAAGCCAAAAGAAATAATGATTAAAAAAATAAGCCCGCCTGTGCTAGCAGGCCTCAACTGCGCCTAATCGGTCCGGCCCGATCAAGCCGGGTGGCGAAAGGGCCGGCCTTTCGGCCCAGCTAAGGCTGCAAGCACAGGCCAACGGGGCAGCGGAGGGACGGGGCGGCGATCAGAGGGATTCTGAAAGGGCGTTGCGAGCTGGGCATATAAAGCGGTCGCGGCGTCGTTCGGCGGGCGAGGTGGGACTAAACTTTAGTCCTCACCGCCGACCCTGCCGCCGCACCGGGTGCACACTCAATGGGCCGGCCCACGCGCGCCGTCACGCACAGTCACTGGGCCGGCCATCGCGCGGCGTCTTTCGGCGGGCCAGGTGGGATTAGTTGTTTTATTTATTTTTTGTTTAAAAATGTTCATTTTTATTTGTTATAAATGTTTTATAATTTATTTAATGTTCATTATTTATTTGTTATTTGTTTTGCATTAATGGCTACAGTTGTTTTCATAATAGTAAAGTGTTATTTGTTATAATTTATAATAAATAATAATTTCAAAAATACTCTTCTTTAAAAAAAGTACTTGATATGAAATTTATTAAGTAGTTATGTTAAGAACAATACTTAATGTAGAATTTATTATGTAATTATATTAAAAAAATACTTAATATAGAACTAGTTAATATAGAAAATGGCACTTCAATTTTATTATTTACTTTATAAGTAAGAATAATAAGTTGTTTATTATAAATTATAAGTACTAGTAATAAATTTTTTGAAAATAATTGATTATGACTTTCTGGTTACTGCCTGACATTTTTGAGTTTATTAAAAAATTACAATCAGCTAGTTGCTATATTAAAAGCAGTACTTAAGGTAAAACGTATTATAACCCCAGACCGACATCTCGGGTTTGTACTGTGAGTAGATGTCAACATTGACGAAAAGCACCCAACTTTTGCATGCGCGTGTGAGTGACCCATGGTCCCGCACGTCAGATTACGACGGAATCGGAGTACGAACGGAAGTCGCGTCACGTCGGGAGACGTTTTCTGCCTATTTTCACGAAAAAATCATAGTAAATGCATCGAGTGTCGAAACACACCCAAATTTTGCAGGCATGCTTGCGTGCCACACTGTAGCGCGTCAAAAAAAATCCCGAAGTTTCATGGCTTTGCGAAAGAGAACACATACCGAATGCATGTCGCACCCCAGACCGACACCTCAGGTTTGTACTGTGAGTAGATGTCAATATGGACGAAACGCACCCAACTTTTGCATGCGCGTGTGAGTGACCCCACGGTCTCGCACGTCAGATTACGACAGAATCGGAGTACGAACGGAAGTCGCGTCACGTCGGGAGAAGTTTTCTGGCTATTTTCACGAAAAAAATCATAGTAAATGGATCGAGTGTCGAAACACACCCAAATTTTGCAGGCGTGCTTGCGTGCCACACTGTAGCGCGTCAAAAAAAATCCCGACGTTTCATGGCTTTGCGAAAGAGAACACATACCGAATGCATGTCGCACCCCAGACCGACACCTCGGGTTTGTACTGTGAGTAGATGTCAACATTGACGAAACGCACCCAACTTTTGCATGCGCGTGTGAGTGACCCCCACGGTCTCGCACGTCAGATTACGACGGAATCGTAGTACGAACGGAAGTCGCGTCACGTCGGGAGACGTTTTCTGGCTATTTTCACGAAAAAAATCATAGTAATTGCATCGAGTGTCGAAATACACCCAAATTTTGCAGGCGTGCTTGCGTGCCACACTGTAGCGCGTCAAAAAAATCCCGATGTTTCATAGCTTTGCGAAAGAGAACACATACCGAATGCATGTCGCACCCCAGACCGACACCTCAGGTTTGTACTGTGAGTAGATGTCAACATGGACGAAATGCACCCAACATTTGCATGCGCGTGTGAGTGACCCCCACGGTCTCGCACGTCAGATTATGACGGAATCGGAGTACGAAAGGAAGTCGCGTCACATCGGGAGACGTTTTCTGGCTATTTTCACGAAAAAAATCATAATAAATGCATCGAGTGTCAAACACACCCAAATTTTGCAGGCGTGCTTGCGTGCCACACTGTAGCGCGTCAAAAAAAAATCCCGACGTTTCATGGCTTTGCGAAAGAGAACACATACCGAATGCATGTCGCACCCCAGACCGACACCTCAGGTTTGTACTGTGAGTAGATGTCAACATGGATGAAACGCACCCAACTTTTGCATGCGCGTGTGAGTGACCCCCACGGTCTCGCACGTCAGATTACGACGGAATCAGAGTACGAACGGAAGTCGCGTCACGTCGGGAGACGTTTTCTGGCTATTTTCACGAAAAAAATCATAGTAAATGCATCGAGTGCCGAAACACACCCAAATTTTGTAGGCGTCCTTGCGTGCCACACTGTAGCGCGTCAAAAAAAATCCCGACGTTTCATGGCTTTGCGAAAGAGAACAAATACCGAAAGCATGTCGCACCCCACACCGACACCTCGGGTTTGTACTGTGAGTAGATTTCCACATTGACGAAACGCACCCAAGTTTTGCATGCGCGTGTGAGTGACCCCCACGGTCTCGCACGTCAGATTACGACGGAATCGGAGTACGAACGGAAGTCGCGTCACGTCGGGAGACGTTTTCTGGCTATTTTCACGAAAAAAATCATAGTAAATGCATCGAGTGTCGAAACACACCCAAATTTTGCAGGCGTGCTTGCGTGCCACACTGTAGCGCGTCAAAATAAAATCCCGACGTTTCATGGATTTGCGAAAGAGACACATACCGAATGCATGTCGCACCCCAGACCGACACCTCAGGTTTGTACTGTGAGTAGATGTCAACATGGACGAAATGCACCCAACTTTTGCATGCGCGTGTGAGTGACCCCCACGGTCTCGCACGTCAGATTATGACGGAATCGGAGTACGAAAGGAAGTCGCGTCACCCCGGGAGACGTTTTCTGGCTATTTTCACGAAAAAAATCATAGTAAATGCATCGAGTGTCGAAACAAACCCAAATTTTGCAGGCGTGCTTGCGTGCCACACTGTAGCGCGTCAAAAAAAAGTCCCGACGTTTCATGGCTTTGCGAAAGAGAACACATACCGAATGCATGTCGCACCCCAGACCGACACCTCAGGCTTGTACTGTGAGTAGATGTCAACATGGATGAAACGCACCCAACTTTTGCATGCGCGTGTGAGTGACCCCACGGTCTCGCACGTCAAATTACGACGGAATCGGAGTACGAACGGAAGTCGCGTCACGTCGGGAGACGTTTTCGGGCTATTTTCAGAAAAAAATCATAGTAAATGCATCGAGTGTCGAAACACACCCAAATTTTGCAGGCGTCCTGGCGTGCCACACTGTAGCGCGTCAAAAAAAATCCCGACGTTTCATCGATTTGCGAAAGAGAACAAATACCGAAAGCATGTCGCACCCCAGACCGACACCTCGGGTTTGTACTGTGAGTAGATGTCCACATTGACGAAACGCACCCAACTTTTGCATGCGCGTGTGAGTGACCCCCACGGTCTCGAACGTCAGATTACGACGGAATCGGAGTACGAACGGAAGTCGCGTCACGTCGGGAGACGTTTTCTGGCTATTTTCACGAAAAAAATCATAGTAAATGCATCGAGTGTCGAAACACACCCAAATTTTGCAGGCGTGCTTGCGTGCCACACTGTAGCGCGTCAAAAAAAAAGTTCCGACGTTTCATGGCTTTGCGAAAGAGAACACATACCGAATGCATGTCGCACCCCAGACCGACACCTCAGGTTTGTACTGTGAGTAGATGTCAACATGGATGAAACGCACCCAACTTTTGCATGCACGTGTGAGTGACCCCCACGGTCTCGCACGTCAAATTACGACGGAATCGGAGTACGAACGGAAGTCGCGTCACGTCGGGAGACGTTTTCGGGCTATTTTCACAAAAAAATCATAGTAAATGCATCGAGTGTCGAAACACACCCAAATTTTGCAGGCGTCCTTGCGTGCCACACTGTAGCGCGTCAAAAAAAATCCAGACGTTTCATCGATTTGCGAAAGAGAACAAATACCGAAAGCATGTCGCACCCCAGACCGACACCTCGGGTTTGTACTGTGAGTAGATGTCCACATTGACGAAACGCACCCAACTTTTGCATGCGCGTGTGAGTGACCCCCACGGTCTCGCACGTCAGATTACGACGGAATCGGAGTACGAACGGAAGTCGCGTCACGTCGGGAGACGTTTTCTGGCTATTTCCACGAAAAAAACATAGTAAATGCATCGAGTGTCGAAACACACCCAAATTTTGCAGGCGTGCTTGCGTGCCACACTGTAGCGCGTCAAAAAAAATCCCGACGTTTCATGGATTTGCGAAAGAGAACACATACCGAATGCATGTCGCACCCCAGACCGACACCTTAGGTTTGTATTGTGAGTAGATGTCAACATGGACGAAAGGCACCCAACTTTTGCATGCGCGTGTGAGTGACCCCCACGGTCTCGCACGTCAGATTACGACGGAATCGGAGTACGAAACGAAGTCGCGTCATGTCGGGAGACGTTTTCTGGCTATTTTCACGAAAAAAATCATAGTAAATGGATCGAGTGTCGAAACACACCCAAATTTTGCAGGCGTGCTTGTGTGCCACACTGTAGCGCGTCAAAAAAAATCCCCGACGTTTCATGGATTTGCGAAAGAGAACACATACCGAATGCATGTCGCACCCCAGACCGACACCTCAGGTTTGTACTGTGAGTAGATGTCAGCATGGATGAAACGCACCCAACTTTTGCATGCGCGTGTGAGTGACCCTCACGGTCTCGCACGTCAGATTACGACGGAATCGGAGTAAGAACGGAAGTCGCGTCACGACGGGAGACGTTTTCTGGCTATTTTCATGAAAAAATTCATAGTAAATGCATCGAGTGTCGAAACACACCCAAATTTTGCAGGCGTCCTTGCGTGCCACAATGTAGCGCGTCAAAAAAAAATCCCGACGTTTCATGGATTTGCGAAAGAGAACACATACCGAATGCATGTCGCACCCCAGACCGACACCTCAGGTTTGTACTGTGAGTAGATGTCAACATGAACGAAACACACCCAACTTTTGCATGCGCGTGTGAGTGACCCCCATGGTCTCGCACGTCAGATTACGACGGAATCGGAGTACGAACGGAAGTCGCGTCACGTCGGGAGACGTTTTCTGGCTATTTTCACGAAAAAAATTATAGTAAATGCATCGAGTGTCGAAACACACCCAAATTTTGCAGGCGTGCTTGCGTGCCACACTGTAGCGCGTCAAAAAAAATCCCGACGTTTCATGGCTTTGCGAAAGAGAACACATACCGAATGCATGTCGCACCCCAGACCGACACCTCAGGTTTGTACTGTGAGTAGATGTCAACATGGACGAAACGCACCCAACTTTTGCATGCGCGGGTGAGTGACCCCCACGGTCTCGCACGTTAGATTGCGATGGAATCAGAGTACGAACGGAAGTCGCGTCACGTCGGGAGACGTTTTCTGGCTATTTTCACGAAAAAAATCATAGTAAATGCATCGAGTGTCGAAACACACCCAAATTTTGCAGGCGTGCTTGCGTGCCACACTGTAGCGCGTCAAAAAAAATCCCCGACGTTTCATGGATTTGCGAAAGAGAACACATACCGAATGCATGTCGCACCCCAGACCGACACCTCAGGTTTGTACTGTGAGTAGATGTCAACGTGGATGAAACGCACCCAACTTTTGCATGCGCGTGTGAGTGACCCTCACGGTCTCGCACGTCAGATTACGACAGAATCGGAGTAAGAACGGAAGTCGCGTCACGTCGGGAGACGTTTTCTGGCTATTTTCACGAAAAAATTCATAGTAAATGCATCCAGTGTCGAAACACACCCAAATTTTGCAAGCGTCCTTGCGTGCCACAATGTAGCGCGTCAAAAAAAAATCCCGACGTTTCATGAATTTGCGAAAGAGAACACATACCGAATGCATGTCGCACCCCAGACCGACACCTCAGGTTTGTACTGTGAGTAGATGTCAACATGGACGAAACGCAACCAACTTTTGCATGCGCGTGTGAGTGACCCCCATGGTCTCGCACGTCAGATTACGACGGAATCGGAGTACGAACGGAAGTCGCGTCACGTCGGGAGACGTTTTCTGGCTATTTTCACGGAAAAATTCATAGTAAATGCATCGAGTGTCGAAACACACCCAAATTTCGCAGGCGTGCTTGCGTGCCACACTGTAGCGCGTCAAAAAAAAATCCCGACGTTTCATGGCTTTGCGAAAGAGAACACATACGGATGCATGTCGCACCCCAGACCGACACCTCAGGTTTGTACTGTGAGTAGATGTTAACATGGACGAAACGCACCCAACTTTTGCATGCGCGTGTGAGTGACCCCCACTGTCTCGCACGTCAGATTGCGACGGAATCGGAGTAAGAACGGAAGTCGCGTCACGTCGGGAGACGTTTTCTGGCTATTTTCACGAAAAAATTCATAGTAAATGCATCGAGTGTCGAAACACACCCAAATTTTGCAGGCGTGCTTGCGTGCCACACTGTAGCGCGTCAAAAAAAATTGCGGCGTATGGAAAAAATAATACAAAATAAACAAAAAATAAAATAAAAAGTCCCATATTGCGAACGGACTCATTTACGAAGATTAAAGTGAATTACTGCTGTGACACTCCATGATTATGGAGTGCCAGAACATAATTTACGTTAACCTCCTTAAATGATACCGCCACACTAGAGGACTTTACATTGCAAGCAGACTACGGTATTTAAACAGGTGAATTAGCACGACAAGTAGCAATGTGGGACTAAACATTAGCATGTTCGGCGGTGGCCGCCGTCGGTATAGGTTGGGCGCTATAGGTTCGGCGGTATCGGGCCTGGGCCCAGCTGGCGAACGAATATTTTTTTACTTTTACAGCGCCGTATACCGCCGCGCACGGCGGAACCCTATCCACACCATTCGCCCCCCGTACGCCGCCCCGTGCCCCAGTCGCCCCCACCACGATCGTCCTACCACGATCGCCCTCAGGCGCGCAACGATCTCACCGCACGTGCGGCGCCGTCCATCGCCGTCCACAGTTAACGGCGCTCGTTGGCACAGACTGCCCCACGCCCGCAGGCGCAGATCGCCGACGCTGGGCAGTCTGCTTTCGGCTCCGCCACAGCCGTTGTTCGGCGGCTGTCGCCCGGATTAAGGTCACGTTTCCCACCTCGAACAATTTATGTCGATGCTATTGCGTAATCATATGTATTAATAAGAAAATATTAACATGCAGTATGGATATCGATGGTGTGATTCCATGTTCCATAGAGAAGTGGATAAGTCTCGTTGACAGATTTACCACCGCTCAGCGATTTAGGTTCTATGAAACAGGCTGGGAAGAGATGTTGATCATTCCGTCAGTACAAATGAGAGATTTTTTGCTGCATTTTATGTTGTTAGGTTATAACCCAAACAGCAAAAAATCCATGATACAAGAAAATAGTGGCAGTAAAGGCCTAATTTCACTTAGACCGGACGATGTGTTTTCAATATTTGGGTTTAAGAATGAAGGTGAGGATGTTTTTGGCATTCTTGCGACGGAAGGAAAAGAGTTAGTAAAGAAAATTCCTATTCAGTACGTTCACAAAAAAAAAAGGTCAGATAATGATAGATGACTTGATTCAAAAAATTGTGAGGAATAAATCCGCTGACGATGAATTTCTTCGGATGGCTGTTCTTGTTTCGCTTGGGACCATTGTTGCACCCATGTCGGCTGTCTCCATACGAAAGGAGTACTACGTGTTGGTGCATGACGTGAAGCGGATAAGCACATTGAATTTTAACGTGTTCACTTTGCCAACTTGTTTGACGGAGATTGGTAAACTCAAGCAGGCCGGTCGTGTGAGGCAATGGCCATGTGGCAACCTAGCCCTACTCCAGGTATGCTATTAAATAATGCTATTTCATATTCCTTTAATTTATGTGTTCGTAACTTATTTTGTTTTTTGTTTTGTAGTACTTATATTGGGAGAAGGTGCAGCCAACCACCTGCCCGAAAAATGACCCGTTGTCATTGCAAGTTCCCCTAATGAAAAATTGGACTGAATCTAAAACGGAGAAACGAGACAAGTACGACCTGGAAAATGGTCGTGGCCATGGATTGGTAATATTATAATGCTTATTTACTTGTACATTGATTTTGCATTGAGAATGTTTTCTACTCATGTTGTCGTTGCATACTCACTTTGCAGATTGATGACTGCATTACGAAGGAGTATAGAATGAAAAAACTTGCAGATGAACAAGCTGAAAGCAGTAAGAAACATAGTAGCCGAAAGTCATCCGTTACGGGAAAGAAAAAAGTGGACAACGTGTCCGAGGTCCCTGCTAATCTAATGCCTTTTATGGACCGGGTTATGAATGATATGTAACATCCCGATTTTCGGAATGTTTAAGAAAAAGTTTTCCAAAAATCAGGGCGAGAAAATTTCGTTTGCTTTATTGGTTAACAAAGCTTAAATTGGAAATTTATAATTTGGAAGATTTAATTTGATCTAATACAAACTTAAATTTAAATTTGAGGTTTGTTCTTCTTTTTTAGTTGGGTTTTGTTTTTCTCGCTTCAGCATATTAAATTATGCGCGTGTGTATATTTTTTTGGAATTTCCGAAATCATTTGTTTTTTTTAGTTTGAGCTTCTAATACTCTATATTGTCCTAAAAGGCAAATCATTCTCTTTTCCGCTATCAAACTATGGGCAGAATTACCTAGGACCAATCTGTCTCACTTTTTATTATCTATCTTCTTTTTCTGTCTATCAAATGGGCCAAGTCCATCTCTCCATGTATTTTCTTTTTCTCCTGGGCCGTAGCCTAACTTCTCTCTGTATTGTTTTTGTTTCCTTCCTATCATGGGCCTAGCCAATGTGAGCCACCTCTCCATCAAGCGAGCCCCACCTCTCCTTCCTTTCTCTGTACGTTCACATCCATAGAAGAGAAACCGTCACCTACATGTAAAAACGTACAGCCATGGAAACCCCTCATCTTTCTTCCTTTAATTCCTCCTCCCTTCCTATTTCTCTCCACACCCATCTCTCCCATCGTCATCTACTTCCTCCACGCACAGGTACAGGGAAGAGCAAGAGGCAGAAACAGTCAGTGCGTACATCCACTGCTGCCCCTACTTATTCCCATAACTCTCCACCGTTTCCAAAACTGAAGACACCATCATAAGCTCCTTCACCTCCTCTTCCAAATCCCGTAGAAACTCCTGCCCTCTGCCTTCCTCAATCTCTCCAAAACTCTCTGTAGCGTTGCTACTCCATGGACGCCGGTACTTGTTCCCGGTGACGTAGACCATCTCCATCAGCACCCTTGCGCCCCAAGGTCCATCTCCACACCACGAATCCATTCAGAGAAGAACGAACGCGTTTCGTAGACCACACGCGAAGAATTCATCATGTTCGTCTACACTGTTCATCGAGTTCATCGGATCGATTTGTCGCGCTCGGTGAGTTTCTGTCCAATTCCTTTTGCACATGCACTAAACCATGTTCAATATATCTCCTAGACATCCTAGTTCGACCTATTTCTCTTGTTGGCCGCGTCAACCACGCCATGTCCATGAATCGGACGCCATCCAACGGCATCCACATATTTCTTCAGTTTTTATTCGTCGTATGACTTTGTTTCCAATAGAGGAAATATTCTCTATGGCCATAGAAGCCCGTTGGTGGAATAATCTTGCTTGGTGGGTCAATTGGTTTTTTTTAGGTTTATCTAGTCGTTCTTGTTAAGTGTAACAATATCTTTTAATATAGTTCTATATGATTTCGTGTAGATAATTCCGTGCATCATGTAGTACTGAGATACACCTTTGTGTTAGTTCTTATGTATTACTACCATGTGTAGTATTTGATCGGTCAACTTTTCTTGTTAGTATATTATTTTATTATGTCCGTATGATGCCTACGAGTGTATGTTATTCGTCTTATAATTTTAGTGCGACGTAGGACCGAGTTAGATTTCTTTCTTTCACCGATTATAGTTATTCAAAAAAATTGTTCAACGTGTTATTTCATGTTTATATTTTTTTTCTTGTGGTATATAGTTATGATATGCATATGTACATGTTTTTGCAAATTGTTACCATGCGTGTTGAATTACTGTAACCTTTGCGTGATTATGCAATACATAATGTCTTGATTATTTTCATTTTTATTTGGAATGAGTATATCTTAGAATTGATTACATATTCATTTTCGTCGATGTTCCATGTTTGTTTGTTTGGTTTGAATCCTACCATGTCTACGATAGGTGTTTATATATTTTTTGTAGGTGTTTTGCATAGTTTTCTTTATGCTAGATTGCAAATAAAATATCTCGTTGTTTGGAAATGAGTACATTGTAGTTCATAGCGTAGAATATTATTGGCTAGTTGTTCCTCTTATTTTATAAATGTGTGTTATACAAGATTGCATGGATAGATGCTTCATGAAGTCATTTAGTTTTGTATTGCTATATATAATTTATTCTTGTGAAATAGAATTTAGTTTATTTCAGCTTGGTAACTATCATGTGTGTCTATTTACATTTGTTTATCACCATGCCATGTTAGGACTTGCTCACTGTCCAACGCATGTTTTGATTGAATGTGTTATATGATTGCTACTTTATATTGTATGACCAATCATATGGTTAATATTGCTTGGAGAGGTACATGTTAGTAGTTTATGATCTCATATATTTCAATTAAGTAGGATTCCTTCTTGCTTTGATGTCGTGTCATGGTATTGTGATTGCATAACTAGATGGCATAGTGTGTGTGTGTGTGTGTGTGTGTGTGTGTATTCATGTATTAGAAAATGCCTAGTTCTCCACTATGCATTTGCAAGTGTAGGATGTACAACACAGAAATGCATGCCATCTTGTTACTCATTCTATTATAGTATATTGCTTGATATTGTTGATGGCATGATTTAGTTGTTTAATTGCCTACATGCTTAGTATGATGTGTCCATGTGTTTCCATGTTATAAACAACAATTGTTCTGTGCTACTTTCATGCTTTCATGTTCATGCATGTCAACTAGTCTCATAGAGTTGTATCCTATTTACATGCTTTCTCTTTATTACATCTTAGCCTTATGAGTGTTTTAATACTTGTTGCTATGACTCATATACTTAGGACGATTCATATGTCATGTGAGTAGAGTTGTGCTTTGATCTCACACTCAGTGTGTGCATCATACTTTGTTATTGTAAGCATGTGGTGATAATATTATTGCTAGTGGTTATTCGTATTAGTTGTTCTTTATTACTAAGATCATTTCCTAGATTAGTATCTTCTCATGATCACACATATGCCCAATGCTTGTGGTATTAGATAAGACATTTTCATGATTCTATACTCACATGCCTTATGGGATGTGTCTGATTATCAATTTTCCAATTAGTTTGTGATAGCATTAGTTTGTATTTCGTTGTAGAAATGCTTGCTAATAGTTGTTATGATTGGAGTTTAGTCTTTGCTTATTGTTAACCATTATAAATATTTGGATTCATCCAAATATTTACTTGTGATTGATTATTAATCATAATCATATCATGCCTAGATAGTTGTGTATCCATTTGTTCCACGTGTTGTATATTTTCTTGTTAATTGTTTGACAAATGAATTAGTTTGATATAATGTACTTGATCCTATTTTCTTTTAATAATGATTTAGGTCTAGACCTAGATCACTTCAATTCATTTTATTGAATGATGTTTGATTGCTTGACTAGAATGGTTTATAATGTTGGTTTGGTTGTCTTATGGAATGCTTGCTTTTGAGTTATGATATAGTTGTTGTATATGTTTGGTTGCTATTAACCATTCTAAATATTTATTTGTGGTTAACCTTTACCTTTATCATACCATGGTGTGATTGTGTAGTTAAGATGCATACGTTGGTTTCATTCCATGTGTGTTGCTGCCATTGTATTGGTTATACAATAGTTTCCTATATAGTTAGTCGAGATGTGTAGTAGGCACTATTGGTGTTTAGTATCGTAGTTTCTATTAGAACGCCAGTCTTGATCGCCAAGTCTTCCTTAGTCGTGTCAACCTAACCATGTCATTTCGTTGAATCATCTCCCTCACCTCCCGATCATGTTAGCTCATTTTGAATCTCCATCTGATCAATATCTTGTTGTGCATCCCCTCTTATTTTATTTTGATGTTATTTGGATTTACTTTTGCTTTGGTATTTATTTGATTTTCATTTGCTATCGTTACGACGAGTAGGAGTGACGACGATGTTGGACAAGGACAGAATCAGGTTACCAAAGAAGGACTCAACAACGAAGGCATGCCTCCTTCTTTGATCATACTTATCCTATGGTTTACAAAATTGCATTGAGTTTTATTGTTACTATATGCATGCTATTTTAAGTCTCGTAGCTAGCATGTCAATTGACACATTACCTTGATCTGCTTGTCGCCTATTTACTTGACACCTGAGTAGAAGTATAAGGTGTTGGAAATATGCCCTAGAGGCAATAATAAATAAGTTATTATTATATTTCCTTGTTCATGATAATCGTTTATTATCCATGCTATAATTGTATTGATAGGAAACTCAGATACATGTGTCGATACATAGACAACACCATGTCCCTAGTAAACCTCTAGTTGACTAGCTCGTTGATCAATAGATGGTTACGGTTTCCTGACCATGGACATTGGATGTCGTTGATAACGGGATCACATCATTAGGAGAATCATGTGATGGACAAGACCCAATCCTAAGCCTAGCACAAAGATCGTGTAGTTCGTATGCTAAAGCTTTTCTAATGTCAAGTATCATTTCCTTAGACCATGAGATTATACAACTCCCGGATACCGTAGGAATGCTTTGGGTGTGCCAAACGTCACAACGTAACTGGGTGGCTATAAAGGTACACTACAGGTATCTCCAAAAGTGTCTGTTGGGTTGGCACGAATCGAGACTGGGATTTGTCACTCCGTGTGACGGAGAGGTATCTCTGGGCCCACTCGGTAGGACATCATCATAATGTGCACAATGTGATCAAGGAGTTGATCACGGGATGATGTGTTACGGAACGAGTAAAGAGACTTGCCGGTAACGAGATTGAACAAGGTATAGGGATACCGACGATCGAATCTCGGGCAAGTACAATACCGCTAGACAAAGGGAATTGTATACGGGATTGATCGAATCCTCGACATCGTGGTTCATCCGATGAGATCATCGTGGAACATGTGGGAACCAACATGGGTATCCAGATCCCGCTGTTGGTTATTGACCGGAGAACGTCTCGGTCATGTCTGCATGGTTCCCGAACCCGTAGGGTCTACACACTTAAGGTTCGGTGACGCTAGGGTTATAAAGGAAGTTTGTATGTGGTTACCGAATGTTGTTCGGAGTCCTGGATGAGATCCCGGACGTCACAAGGAGTTCCGGAATGGTCCGGAGGTAAAGATTTATATATGGGAAGTCCTGTTTTGGTCACCGAAAGAGTTTCAGGTTTTATCGGTAACGTACCGGGACCACCAGGAGGGTCCCGGGGGTCCACCAAGTGGGACCACCGGCCCTGGAGGGCTGCATGGGCCACGTGTGGGAGGGGACCATCCCCAGGTGGGCTGGTGCGCCCCCCCACAAGGGCCCAAGGCGCCTAGGGTTTGGGGGAACCCTAGAAGGGGGCGCCCCCCTTGCCTTGGGGGGCAAGGCACCCCTCCTGGCCGCCGCCCCTCCTCAGATGGGATCTGAGGGGGCCGCCCCCCCTCTCCCTTGCCCCTATATATAATTGAGGTTTGGGGCTGTCCAACATAAGAGTTTTTACCTCTCCCAGGCGCAGCCCTACCTCTCTCCCTCCTCCTCTCTCGCGGTGCTTGGCGAAGCCCTGCTGGATTGCCACACTCCTCCACCACCACCATGCCGTTGTACTGCTGCTGGATGGAGTCTTCCTCAACCTCTCCCTCTCTCCTTGCTGGATCAAGGCGTGGGAGACGTCACCGGGCTGTACGTGTGTTGAACGCGGAGGTGCCGTCCGTTCGGCACTTGGTCATCGGTGATTTGGATCACGACGAGTACGACTCCATCAACCCCGTTCACTTGAACGCTTTCGCATAGCGATCTACAAGGGTATGTAGATGCACTCTCCTTCCCCTCGTTGCTGGTTTTTCCATAGATAGATCTTGGTGACACGTAGGAAAATTTTGAATTTCTGCTACGTTCCCCAACAGTGGCATCATGAGCTAGGTCTATTGCGTAGATTCTATGCACGAGTAGAACACAAAGTTGTTGTGGGCGTTGATTTTGTCCAATATGCTTACCGTTACTAGTCCAATCTTGTTTCGACGGTATTGTGGGATGAAGCGGCCCGGACCAACCTTACACGTACGCTTACGTGAGACCGGTTCCACCGACTGACATGCACTAGTTGCATAAGGTGGCTGGTGGGTGTCTGTCTCTCCCACTTTAGTCGGAACGGATTCGATGAAAAGGGTCCTTATGAAGGGTAAATAGCAATTGGCATATCATGTTGTGGTTTTGCGTAGATAAGAAACGTTCTTGCTAGAAACCCATAGCAGCCACGTAAAACATGCAAACAACAATTAGAGGACGTCTAACTTGTTTTTGCAGGGCATGCTATGTGATGTGATATGGCCAAGAAGAATGTGATGAATGATATGTGATGTATGAGATTGATCATGTTCTTGTAATAGGAATCACGACTTGCATGTCGATGAGTATGACAACCGGCAGGAGCAATAGGAGTTGTCTTTAATTTATTTATGACCTGCGTGTCGACATAAACAACTTTACTTTATTGCTAACAGTTAGCCATAGTAGTAGAAGTAATAGTTGGCGAGACAACTTCATGAAGACACGATGATGGAGATCATGATGATGGAGATCATGGTGTCATGCCGGTGACGATGATGATCATGGAGCCCCGAAGATGGAGATCAAAAGGAGCAAAGTGATGATGGCCATATCATGTCACTATTTGATTGCATGTGATGTTTATCATGTTATTACATCTTATTTGCTTAGAACAACGGTAGTAAATAAGATGATCCCTCATTAAAATTTCAAGAAGTGTTCTCCCCTAACTGTGCACCGTTGCTAAAGTTCGTCGTTTCGAAGCACCACGTGATGATCGGGTGTGATAGATCCTTACATTCACATACAACGGGTGTAAGACAGTTTTACACATGCAAAACACTTAGGGTTAACTTGACGAGCCTAGCATGTACAGACATGGCCTCGGAACACAGAGACCGAAAGGTCGAGCATGAGTCGTATGGTGGATACGATCAACATGAAGATGTTCACCGATGATGACTAGTCCGTCTCACGTGATGATCGGACACAGCCTAGTTGACTCGGATCATGTAATCACTTAGATGACTAGAGGGATGTCTATCTGAGAGGGAGTTCATAAGATGAACTTAATTATCCTGAACATAGTCAAAAGATCTTTGCAAATTATGTCGTAGCTCGCGCTTCAGTTCTACTGTTTAGATATGTTCCTAGAGAAAATTTAGTTGAAAGTTGATAGTAGCAACTGTGCGGACTAGGTCCGTAAATTGAGGATTGTCCTCATTGCTTCACAGAAAGCTTATGTCCTTAATGCACCGCTCAATGTGCTGAACCTCAAACGTCGTTTGTGGATGTTGCGAACATCGGACATACACGTTTAGATAACTACGTGATAGTTCAGTTAAACGGTTTAGAGTTGAGGCACCAAAGACGTTTTTGAAATGTCGCGGAACATGTGAGATGTTTCGAGGGCTGAAATTGAGATTTCAGGCTCGTCCCCACGTCAAGAGGTATAAGACCTCCGACGATTTTCTTAGCCTGCAAACTAAGGGAGAAAAGCTCAATCGTTGAGCTTGTACTCGGATTGTCTGGGTACGACGATCACTTGAATCGAGTGGGAATTATCTTCCAGATGAGATAGTGATAGTTCTCCAAAGTCACTGCCACCAAGCCACTAGAGCTTCGTGATGAACTATAACATATCAGGGATAGACATGATGATCCTTGAGCAATTCGCGATGTTTGACACCGCAAAAGTAGAAATCAAGAAGGAGCATCAATTGTTGATGGTTAGTGAAACCACTAGTTTCAAGAAGGGCAAAGGGTAGTTGAACCCAAAGCCCGAGACTAAGTGCTTCTGTAATGAGGGGAACAGCTACTGGAGCAGAATTACCCTAGATACTTGGTAGATCAGAAGGCTGTCGATAGAAGTATATTGGATATACATTATGTTAATGTGTACTTTACTAGTACTCCTAGTAGCACCAGGGTATTAGATACCGGTTCAGTTGCTAAGTGTTAGTAACTCGAAATAAAAGCTACGGAATAAACGGATACTAGCTAAAGGTGAGCGGACGATATGTATTGGAAGTGTTTCCAAGGTTGATATGATCAAGCATCGCACGCTCACTCTACCATTGAGATTGGTGTTAAACCTAGATAATTGTTATTTGGTATTTGCGTTGAGCATAGACATGATTGGATTATGTCTATCGCAATACGGTTGTTCATTTAAAGAGAATAATAGTTACTCTCTTTATTTGAATAATACCTTTAATGGTCTTGCACCTAAAGGAATGGTTTATTGAATCTTGATCGTAGTGATACACATTTTCATGCCAAAAGGTATAAGATGATAATGATAGTACCACTTACTTGTGGCACTGCTATGTAAGTCATATTGGTATATACGCATGAAGAAACTCCATGCAGATGGACCGTTTGGACTCACTTGATTTTGAATCGCTTGAGACATGCAAATCATACCACATGGGCAAGATGACTGAAAGCTTCGGTTTCAGTAAAATGGAACAAGAGAGCAACTTGTTGGAAGTAACACATTTTTGATGTGTGCAGTCCAATGAGTGCTGAGGCACGCAGTGGATATCGTTATATTCTTACTTCACAGATGATTTAAGTAGATATTGAGTATATTTACTTGATGAAACACAAGTCTGAATTATTGAATGGTTCAAGTAATTTTAGTGTGAAGTTGAAGATCTTCGTGATAAGAGGATAAAATGTCTATGATATGATCATAGAAATGGATATCTGAGTTACGAGTTTGGCACACAATTAAGACACTGTGGAAATTGTTTCACGATTAATACCGCCTGGAACACCATAGTGTGATGGTGTGTCCGAACATCATAGTTGCACCCTATGGGATATGGTGCGTACCATGATGTCTCTTATCGAATTACCACTATCGTTCATAGGTTAGGCATTAGAGACAACCGCACTCACTTGAATAGGGCACCACGTTATTCCGTTGAGACGAAACCGTTTGAACTATGGTTTGGAGAAACCTGAGTTGTCGTTTCTTAAAAGTTTGGGGCTGCGACGCTTATGAGAAAAGGTTTCAGGTTGATAAGCTCGAACCTAAAGCGGATAAAATGCATCTTCATAGAATACCCAAAAACAGTTGGGTATACCTCCTAATTCAGATCCGAAAGCAATAGGGATTGTTTCTAGAATCGGGTCCTTTCTCGAGAAAAGTTTCTCTCGAAAGAATTGAGTGGGAGGAAGATAGAACTTGATAAGGTTGTTGAACCTTCACTTCAAGCAGAGAGTAGCGTAGCACAGGAAAAATGTTTCTGTGGCCCCTGCCTCAGTTGAAGAGAAAGCTAAATGATGATGATCATGGAGCTTCAGATCAAGTTACTATCGAACCTCATAGGTTGACAAGGGTGTGTACAACTTCTAAGTGGTAACCCTGTCTTAAAAGGTCACGTTGATTGTACAACGATGAACCTATGAGCTATGGAGAAGCGATGGTGGGCCCGGATTCTGATGAATGGCAGGCCATAAAATCCGAGATAGGATCCATGTATGAAAACAAAGTGTAGACTTTGGCAGAACGTCTCGATGGTCATAAGGCTGTTGAGTACAGATGGATTTTAAAAGGAAGACAGACAATGATGGCAAGTGTCACCATTGAGAAAGCTCGACTTGTCGTTAAGGTGTTTCTCGACAAGTTCAAGGAGTTGACTACGATGAGACTTTCTCACTCGTAGCGATGCTAAGAGTCTGTTGGAATTAGCAGGTACTGCATTATTTATGAAATCTTGCAGATGGGATGTCAAAATATTGTTTCCTTATTCTTGAGGAAAGGTTGTATGTGATACAACCAGAAGATTTTGTCGATCCTAAAAGATGCTAACAAGTATGCAAAGCTCCAGCAATCCTTCTAAGGACTGGAGTAAGCATCTCGGAGTCGGAATATACACTTTGATGGAGTAATCAAAGTTTATGGGTTTATACAAAGTTTGTTAGAAACTTGTATTTACAATAAAGTGAGTGGGAGCACTACGACATTTCTGATAAGTATATGTGGATGACATATTGTTGATCCGAAATGATGTAGAATTTCTGGAAAGCATATAGGGTTATTTGAAAGGTGTTTTTCAATGGAGAACTGGGATTAAGCTACTTAAACATTGAGCATCAAGATCTATAAGGATAGATCAAAACGCTTAATGGTACTTTCAAATGAGCACATACCTTGACGTGATCTTGAAGGTGTTTAAGATGGATCAGCCAAAGAAGGAGTTCTTGCCTGAGTTGTAAGGTATGAAGTTAAGAGTTAAAGCTCGACCACGGCTGGAGAAAGAGGAAGGACGAAGGTCGTCCCCTATGATTTTGTCATAGGCTCTATGCCATGCTGAGTATCGCACCTGATGTGTGCCTTGCCACATGTCTGGCAAGAGGGTACAAAGGTGATCTAGGAGTAGATCACCAGATAGCGGTCAAAATTATCCTTAGAGGAATAAGGATATGTTTCTCGGTTAATGGAGGTGATAAAGAGTTCGACATAAAGAGTTATGTCGATGCAAGCTTAACACCTATCCGGATAGCTCTAAGTAGAGATACCGGATACATATAATGGAGGAACAATTTAGAATAGCTCCAAGTAGAACAGTTATTTGAAATGGCTTCAGATATAGCGTAGAGATTTGCGAAGTACATATGGATCTGAGTGTTGCAGACCCGTTGACTAAAACCTCTCTCACAAGCAACATGATCAAACCCAGAACTCATCGAGTGTTAATCACATAGTGATGTGAACTAGATTATGAACTCTAGTAAAATCTTTGGATGTTGGTCACATGGCGATGTGACCTGTGAATGTTAATCACATGGCGATGTGAACTAGATTATTGACTCTAGTGCAAGTGGGAGACTGTTGGAAATATGCCCTAGAGGAAATAATAAATAAGTTATTATTATATTTCCTTGTTCATGATAATCGTTTATTATCCATGCTATAATTGTATTGATAGGAAACTCAGATACATGTGTGGATACATAGACAACACCATGTCCCTAGTAAACCTCTAGTTGACTAGCTCGTTGATCAATAGATGGTTACGGTTTCTTGACCATGGACATTGGATGTCGTTGATAACGGGATCACATCATTAGGAGAATCATGTGATGGACAAGACCCAATCCTAAGCCTAGCACAAAGATCGTGTAGTTCGTATGCTAAAGCTTTTCTAATGTCAAGTATCATTTCCTTAGACCATGAGATTGTACAACTCCCGGATACCGTAGGAATGCTTTGGGTGTGCCAAACGTCACAACGTAACTGGGTGGCTATAAAGGTACACTACAGGTATCTCCGAAAGTGTCTGTTGGGTTGGCATGAATCGAGACTGGGATTTGTCACTCCGTGTGACGGAGAGGTATCTCTGGGCCCACTCGGTAGGACATCATCATAATGTGCACAATATAATCAAGGAGTTGATCACGGGATGATGTGTTACGGAACGAGTAAAGAGACTTGCCGGTAACGAGATTGAACAAGGTATAGGGATACCGACGATCGAATCTCGGGCAAGTACAATACCGCTAGACAAAGGGAATTGTATACGGGATTGATCGAATCCTTGACATCGTGGTTCATCCGATGAGATCATCGTGGAACATGTGGGAACCAACATGGGTATCCAGATCCCGCTGTTGGTTATTGACCGGAGAACGTCTCGGTCATGTCTGCATGGTTCCCGAACCCGTAGGGTCTACACACTTAAGGTTCGGTGACGCTAGGGTTATAAAGGAAGTTTGTATGTGGTTACTGAATGATGTTTGGAGTCCTGGATGAGATCCCGGACGTCACAAGGAGTTCCGGAATGGTCCGAAGGTAAAGACTTATATATGGGAAGTCCTGTTTTGGTCACCGAAAGAGTTTCGGGTTTTATCGGTAACGTACCGGGACCACCAGGAGGGTCTCGGGGGTCCACCAAGTGGGACCATCGGCACCGGAGGGCTGCATGGGCCACGTGTGGGAGGGGACCAGCCCCAAGTGGGCTGGTGCGCCCCCCACAAGGGCCCAAGGCGCCTAGGGTTTGGGGAAACCCTAGAAGGGGGCGCCCCCCCTTGCCTTGGGGGGGCAAGGCACCCCTCCTGGCCGCCGCCCCTCCTCAGATGGGATCTGGGGGGACCGGCCCCCTCTCCCTTGCCCCTATATATACTTGAGGTTTGGGGCTGTCCAACATAAGAGTTTTTACCTCTCCCAGGCGCAGCCCTACCTCTCTCCCTCCTCCTCTCTCGCGGTGCTTGGCGAAGCCCTGCTGGATTGCCACACTCCTCCACCACCACCACGCCGTTGTGCTGCTGCTGGATGGAGTCTTCCTCAACCTCTCCCTCTCTCCTTGCTGGATCAAGGCGTGGGAGACGTCACCGGGCTGTACGTGTGTTGAATGCGGAGGTGCCGTCCGTTCGGCACTTGGTCATCGGTGATTTGGATCACGACGAGTACGACTCCATCAACCCCGTTCACTTGAACGCTTCCGCATAGCGATCTACAAGGGTATGTAGATGCACTTTCCTTCCCCTCGTTGCTGGTTTTTCCATAGATAGATCTTGGTGACACGTAGGAAAATTTTGAATTTCTGCTACGTTCCCCAACATAAGGTTCCAGCAGAGTAGAAATGCTTAGCCATGCTTATCACCCTATAGGTGCCTTGTTGAATGACCTCTGAGTCATTGACAGTTGGAACTTAACGCTGAGCTAGGCCTGTTGGCCCTTGTTGACCTTCTCTATCCTCTTCTACTCTGGGTGAAACTTAGCATCTGAATACTGGCGCGGGCGACAGCTGAATCAAGGATTGAAGGAGCGATTGGCTGCCCTTCACGAGTTGAAGGGGGCAATCAGTTGTCCGTGTCATATGAGGCCTAATAAGTCTTGGATTTGAAGATTGTGATAACAGTACAACCACATGCTATATGGGCACTGGCTTGGTTAATTAGTTAGTTCACTCTTATTGTCGTCATCACCGTACCGCAGATGGGATAGCTGCCTTGCGAGGAGTATCCTCGGCACAAAAGGGGGGCCCGGACTGTGAACTGCGGTTACTTCCGTGTTGAAACCTAGTGGGCTTGGCACAGTAAGTGTGGTCTAATGAAAGACCTCGTCACAATCTCCCTGCCGGTATACCAAATGGTGTACTACGCTAGCGACGGCTAGTGGCAACAAGTTGGGATTGTGTCGTGTGGGTAAAGTGTACAACCTCTGCAGAGTGTAAAACTATTTGAATAGCCGTGTCCACGGTCATGGACAACACATGAATCTTTCTTGACGTACAGGACCTGTCTTGCTTATTCCCTCTTTGCCCCTATTCTTGAAACCTGTGAAGGACGTGAGTTGATCGAGGATCCTCACTTGATGAAAGTTATTCTGGAGATAAAACATGTTTTCATCTAAAACTGCTTTCATCCGAGTACTTTATTTGTTAAACAAAATTAGCTTTACGCAAATGAGCCTTACAACCTTCCTTTGAAGCCACATGTAGCTATTAGGTCCTTCCCCGTGGGAGGCATGTTGAGTACATAATGTATTCATGGCAATAATTTTGTTGACAACAGAGTTCCATGAAGACGAAGGTGATGACTACGACTACTATGGCGATCTGTAGGAGTGAGGTCATGTGGACTACATCGACTGCCTGTGGCTGAGATGGAGTCACTACGCATTTTACTTTCCGCTGTTTTCTGCTTGTAAATGTTATGAGCATTTCGCTAGGTATGTCTTGTGACAATATATATTTCTTGTAATACTTTAATGTTTTGTGCAATGATATCATTTCACTGTGTTGTCAACAATGATCCTGGGGTTGACAAATATACACAGAAGGGTCTGGAAGCTAATTCCGGGTTCTCACAGAAGTGGTATCAGAGCCGATGTCGACCTAGTCGCGTGGGCTTAGTTAGAAATGAAAAGCCTTAGGGACTATGGTTCTAAGAAAAACTATTTTGAAAAGGATCATTCTCGTACTCTTCTCCTTCACTATTGCTATTGCCATCTCATCTTATTCAATTGAAATTTAAACTCTACTTCTCTACCATCCTCTTTGTAGTATGTGAAACCCTTTTCCCTACCCTTGGTGTTGAAAAGTCAAGATTCACATGATGTGCCAAGAATTTCAAGATAACTTCAACCCCTGAAGCTTTGAGTAGCAACATTTTTCCAAGAGAAGTCACTTCGAGACCTCAAGATGGCAACAACTGTCGATCATGATCCAATCGTCAACGTTGAAGATTTGCTCCAAGAATTATTGTGACCAGCCATATAGGATTAGGTTGGTTAATACCCATGTAGTGGTAGGACTTGTAGCTAGTAGACGCAAAAGTTTTTTGTGTGAGTATTGTCTTCATATTTTTCTTCTGGCGTTTTTCTATGCAGTCATACTAAAACCCTATTTGCCAAAATGAGTTGCTTTTGAGTTCTATTTGGATAGCTTCATGGTTATCTCGGTGTTATCTTTTGTTTTCTTCTGGGTACCTTCACCTTTTGTAGGATTCTTTTACTCCTCTTATGTTCTTTCCCTCTTCTCTATAAACCCTGGAGGTCACCTTGAGATGAACGAAGTTGCAACAACCCACTTGGAGATCTATTACGAAAGTGAACCCCATGGAAAACTACTTTTAAGGGGGGTAGTAGACAATGATTGTGTCAAGATTGAAGATTTGGAGACCTTCATTCGCCAGGAAGACGAAGATTGAAGACCTTCACTACACCTACCATAACGTTCAAACTTGAAGGATCAATTAGTCCAGCCAGACCAAAGCTTCACCAACAGAAGAAGGACAAGACTGAAGAATGTCAACCACTGAGAGAAGCTATCGGATTACCATCGCCAAGATCGAAGGACTATTCCAATCTTTGAGCAAGCTAGAGATAGCATCGCCAATCAAACTATCTCCAACCAAGACCCCTAAGTTGTATGTCGCCAAGTTCAGAATCGACCATGGTTCCACAAGTTTATGAGAAGATGTGTGTCGAAGACGAAGATTACCCAAACCCATTCTCTTTAGTCAGCCCAAATCTCGGGGACGAGATTTCTTTTAAGGGGGGTAGACCTATAACATCCCGATTTTCGGAATGTTTAAGAAAAAGTTTTCCAAAAGTCAGGGCGAGAAAATTTCGTTTGCTTTATTGGTTAACAAAGCTTAAATTGGAATTTCATAATTTGGAAGATTTAATTTGATCTAGTACAAACTTAAATTTAAATTTGAGGTTTGTCCTTCTCTTTTAGTTGGGTATTGTTTTTCTCGCTTCAGCATATTAAATTATGCGCGTGTGTATATTTTTTTGGAATTTCCGAAATCATTTGTTTTTTTAGTTTGAGCTTCTAATACTCTATATTGTCCTAAAAGGCAAATCAATCTCTTTTCCGCTGTCAAACTATGGGCAGAATTACCTAAGACCAATCTGTCTCACTTTTTATTATCTATCTTCTTTTTCTTTGTCTATCAAATGGGCCAAGTCCATCTCTCCATGTATTTTCTTTTTCTCCTGGGCCGTAGCCTAACTTCTCTCTGTATTGTTTTTTGTTTCCTTCCTATCATGGGCCTAGCCAATGTGAGCCACCTCTCCATCAAGCGAGCCCCACCTCTCCTTCCTTTCTACATAGTATCGATTTGACGCTTAAGCCTCTTTTTCCCCTAGGGCTCGGACCTAGGTTTCGACGTCTTCCGGCGATCTTCGCCGGAATCCTATCTCTCGACGCAACTCTCGTGGACGATCGATCTCTCTCGTCTCGGGCTGACAAAGGGGGGTCCTGGGGATCCAGCCCGGCCTTGGACGGGGGGTAGATTGCTTTTCCCGAAGGAGCGCTAGGGTTTGGCGTCAGGACGAAGTGTGGCTATGGCGGATGGAAGTGGATCTCAGAGGGAGAAGGGGAAGGAGACGGCCAAGGATCTTCTATCTCGCCTCACCCTGCAGGAAGAAGAAGAGGACGACTTTGTATGGGAGGAGGAACTACCAGATCAGATGGAGCCGGCGAAGTGGCTGGCGATTGCGAGGGTGCACACTCCGAAAACCTTCAGCCCTAATGCGCTGTACGGCGACATGAGAGCGGCCTGGAACCCGTCCAAAATAGTTGTATGGAGGAGGATCAGGGAAAACCTGTTTACAGCACAATTTGGCTGTCTTGCAGATTGGAAAAAGGCTATGCTTGATGGCCCATGGCTATTCCGTGACCAAGCTGTGATTCTGGAGGAATATGATGGCTTCAAAAATCCGGACTCCTTCAAGATGGATAAGATTGAGGTATGGGCTCAAATCCACCGCCTGCCGGATAGTTTTCTCATTGAGCCGGCTGTGAAGGGGCTGGCGTCACGGATTGGTGAGGTAATGGAAGTGCAACTGAAACTGCCTGCTGGCTTCTTTGGTGAGTTTGTAAGAGTCAGGATCAAGATTGATGTAAATGCAAAAATCAAGAGATTTGTGACAGGAAAGAAAGGTGGGGAGAGGGTCAAATATCAAGTTAAGTATGAGAAACTTCCTATCTTCTGCTACCACTGCGGGGAGTTTGGGCATTGACATGAGGAATGTGGAGATGGAGTGCATGATGAAACAACCTTTGAGTGGGGCGATTTTGTATTGGCAGAAAATGTAAGAGGCCGTATAGCAGGGCGAGGAACTGCCTCACAGAGGGGTAGAGGAGGCTATGCAACGGGGGGACGTGGGAGGGGGAGGGACCAGTACAACCCGAACCAAAGCTGGCGCTTCAACGCCCGGCCAACGCAAACCCCTGCAGCTGCTTCTGGGTCGGAGGGGAGATCGCAGGAAGATAATAGGGAAAATGATGAGGCCAATCAGCACCAACCAGTGCAAATTCAGACGCAAGTTCAGAAACAGAATGAACGTCTTGACCTGGAAAAAGCGACCAAAGGCACAACGGTGGAGGCTAACAAGGAGACTACTGGGACTTCGCTCAAGCGTTTCTCGGCGGATAACACTACAGCTCCCCTTTCGGGGCTGGCTGATGAGTTAAGAGGAGGGAAAATGGCAGAAGGGGTGGCGTCTGCACTTGTGGTAGTGGGGAACCCAACAGGAGTGCCACCTTTACCACCGGTGTATGTTTCTCCAAGGAAAGAAGTTAAGAGGCCAAAGAAAGGCGATGGCAAAGGCAGGAGCCTGGATAGTGCTACAGCAAGCAGTAGCGAATCAGAACATGATAACAGGATGAAAGGTAACTTGGCAGCTAATGATGTATCGGCGGGCTCCCTTGAGGAGTGCCGCCGGAAGCAATGATTATCATCTGTTGGAATTGTCGGGGTGCGGGCAAAGCCTCGACAATTCGCGAGCTTCGCGAGATCGCCAAGAAATTTGCCCCGACAGTGTTATGCATAGTGGAAACGCAAATCTCAAAAGCACGTGTCGAAAAACTTGCTGGTACTTTAGGTTTTAATTATGCTTATGCGGTTAGTAGTGTTGGCCGTAGCGGAGGCATGGGTCTGTTTTGGAATGATGGAATAAAGCTTGATGTTTTTGGTTATTCTGAGTACCATATTGATGCAACTGTTTCCGTTCCGAATCAGGAGGTTTGGCGCCTGACGTGTGTGTATGGCGACGCACAAGTCGTGGAGAGATACAAGACTTGGGATCTTCTCAAGTCGATCGTGTCAGCGAGTTCCCTACCATGGCTGTGCATAGGAGACTTCAATGAAGTCCTCCACACTCACGAGCATATAGGAGCGGGACAACGGAGGCGATCGCAAATCCAAGGCTTCCGAGATGCGGTTGATATCTGCGCTCTTACTGACATAGGATACAATGGAAAACGATGGACCTTTGAAAAGAAAACTGCGGGTGGCGGATACTGTAGGGTACGTCTGGATCGTGCCCTAGCTAATACGGAGTGGTCTACAATCTTCCCACATGCAGTGTTGAACCATGAAATAGGGGCGACATCGGATCATTGTCCGATTAGGCTGCAATTAGAGCGATCCACTCCACAGCAGAAGGTTGCAAAACTATTTCGTTATGAGGTATTCTGGGAGAAGCAAGAAGATTTTGGCTCTTCTCTCGAGGCAATGTGGAAAGGTTCAGCTGATGGTATGACAGTTGAGCAGATTAGCAACAAACTTAGCAATATGTCGGCGTCATTGAAACAATGGAGTGGAGCAACGATTGGCTGTGTGCCGAGAGAAATAAAGAAGTTGAAGAAAGAGTTGGCGGCTTTGCAAAATGACCCCCAAAGAATTGCGCCATCGCATGCAGAGATAAAAATTACTGACCGCCTCGTCGAGTTGTATCACATGGAAGAGATCAAACAGCGGCAGCGATCCCGGGTGGATTGGCTTAGGGATGGAGATAAGAATACAAAGTTCTTCCAAAGACGAGCCAGCATGCGTTGCCGCAAGAATACCATAAAGTCACTGGAACGTCCGGACGGATCAGTAACAACCGATCAAGCGGAGATGGCTTCAATCACTACCGAGTTTTATAAAAACTTGTTCAGATCAGAGGGCACCAGTGGTATGGATACAGTGTTAAACGCGGTCCCGGTTAAAGTTACGAATGCGATGAATGCAGGGCTCACGGCTCCTTATACGGGAGAAGAGGTGAAAAATGCCCTTTTTCAGATGTACCCCACTAAGGCCCCGGGGCCCGACGGATATCCAGCGCATTTTTTCCAAAGGCACTGGGAATTGTGTGGTACAGAGGTGACCAATGTTGTTCTACGCATACTTCGTGGGGAGGAGAGCCCTGAGGTAATTAACGAGACTTTTCTTGTTTTGATTCCAAAGGTAAAGGACCCCACCAATCTTGCTCAATTCAGACCGATAAGTTTGTGCAATGTACTATATAAAATTACTTCGAAGGTCTTATCTAACAAATTGAAAAAGATACTACCTGATATCATCTCTGAAGAGCAGTCTGCTTTCGTTCCCGGGCGGTTGATCACAGACAACATCATTACTGCCTATGAATGTTTACATTTTATGAAGAGGAACAAAGCTAAACGAAACAGATTTTGTGCTGTAAAGTTGGATATGATGAAGGCATATGACCGTGTCGAATGGAATTATCTGGAAGCTATCATGACCAAGATGGGATTTGCTCCATCGTGGGTGGCTTCGGTCATGAGGATGGTAACATTGGTGAAATTCTCTGTTATGTTTAATGGTGGTAAGCTTGAGCAATTTTCACCATCAAGAGGAATCCGTCAAGGAGACCCTATTTCTCCATACCTGTTTTTGCTAGCAGCGGAGGGCCTTTCGTGCCTCTTTAAAATCCAAAATGAATCATCGCACCTCACTGGAATTCGAGTTGCACCGACGTCCCCGCCGGTAAGCCACTTGTTATTTGCTGATGACAGCCTGCTGTTTGTCAAAGCCAGTTCTTTTGGAGCAAATGAGTTGTCGGTCTTGATGGAGGATTATTGCAATGCGTCTGGACAAAGGATAAACCTAGCAAAATCTTCAATCTTTTTTAGTAAGGGCTGTCCTGCGTCACTAAGAGCTGAGGTAAAGAATGGTTTGAATATTGCAAATGAGTCTCTCTCCGATAAATATTTGGGTATGCCGTTGTTGACATGGATTTTGACCAAGATAAAATAAATCCATAAACCACATAAAATATAGATTCAAAACAGCAAAAAAATCGGTTTTATAATGAAAATGATTAATTAAAAAAAATCAACAACTCAATCAACCAAGACATCGACGACTGGCAGCTCCAACTTTGTTGATGTACATTGCAAGAGAAAGTTGCAAGCCTCTCAACGACCTAGTCCATCGCGATCTCCGGAGAGCACCGTCCGCCGAAACCGCCCTCATGGAATCATCATTGTCGCCCTAGGAAAAGCGCGAAGGGGAACTAGTCTTCAAGATGACGACCATAAGGGAAAAGCGACCCGGGACGACGACATCAGCCGACCCTGCTACAGCAGCGCAAAAGGCTTTCACCCAAAGACAAACCTCGAAGACGGACAAGGCCGGAGAGTACCATGACGACCCTGCGGGAAGGAGGAACAACACCTACGGGCGCCGCGCCGTCAGCGTTGGATATCAAAATATCACGGCATATTAACAAAATGCGTAGACAATATAATTGGTGACTAAAGAAAATTTAGCATCAATTAAATCTTTAGCTAGCACGAACATGCGTTATGTGCTAATGCATGCAGGCTAGGCAGCGTACATGCATGAACGTATGTGGTGTGGCCCTCACAGCCAATCATTAATCTCTTTGAACAAATCAACACAGTCCCTTCATATGAAAAAGCTGCTCTGATTAAACAATGGGTAAGAAGCCCATGCAAACGTTGTCCACATAGATAGACAACCATTAATCACTAAAATAACTAAGGGGCCGGCCGTGCCCAGCTGTGTTCCACGCCTAAAAAAAAAGAGAGAAAAGCTCTCAAAATATCTGCATGCATGCGGACTAGCATATCCACGGAAGGAAGCGAGAATCGCTCGCTGGCGTAACCAGCCACGCGCCCACGTTCTGCCACGATCTGCACGATGGCGACGTGGCCAAATACAAAGCGCAGCGCCCACGGGAACGGAGAGGCAGCAGGCGCGCCCCCTGCTCCCCTATAAATCCCCGGCAGGCAGACTGCCTCTAGGGTGGGCCTCCAGTTCGTTCCTTTCCTCTGCTGAAAAAATCACACACACATACAAGTTCACAAAGAAGAGAAGAGAAGGAGCCACGCTTGCTGCGTCCTGTTGGTTTGAAGGTGAGATTCAATGGCTCTCTTTAGCCCCTGGTTTGGCCATTTTGGTACAAGCCAGGGAGCTTTCTTCTCCTTCTTCTTCTAAATTTCTAGCCCTTGATTCGGCCATCATGGTATAAATCAAGGAGCATATTTCATCTTCAAAAAAATTCTTGCCCTTAGTCCGGCCACTGCGGTACAGGCTAAGGTGCATGGTTTAATCTATTTCAAAAATTTGTCTTTGGTTTGGCCATTTTGGTACAGACTAAAGAGTATGTTGCATCCATCCTAAAATTTTGTCCTTGGTTCGGCCGTCGCGGTACAAACCAAGGAGCATGTTATATCTACCCCAAACTTTCGCCTTCGGCTCGGTCATCGTGGTACGAGCCAAGGAGCGTGCATGTTCCTTCTGCATGTTGCATATGTTTCGTCCTAATGATCTCTTTCTTGATTCGGTCCCCTTAGCGATACAGGCCAGGACGATCGTCTCGTTTCTTGGTTTGGTCCCTATACGCGGATACAAATCAAGAGAGTATCATAGGCACGAAAACTTCATAAAAAATGCCTTAATTTGGTCATCATAAAAAAAATGGATATGACTAAGTTGGAATGAAATCGCGAATATGCTGAACTGAATTTGTTCTTGTTCGGTTACGCTACGGACCTTATGCGTCGCATTAGTAGTAATACGAACAAGAATATATAAAATGGTGCTTCACTTGGTTACGCTACACGAGGGCATTATCTTAATGCTACTCGGTGTCAGTAGTAATACAAGCAAGGCAAAACTTAATTAAAAATGTGTTCATGTTACATACCCAAAAACCAAAATCATGCAAAATGGATTATAAAACATGTTGCATCATAAAAACCAATCTTACTTGGTTACGCTACACGCGGGCATCATCTTAATGCTACGCAGTGTTAGTAGTAATACAGGTGAGAGAAAATTAAACAAATATTCGTGCCACATATTTTGGCCAAAGTCAAATAAAACATGTCATGAAATGCTCCAATGCTATAAGAGCCTAAACTATTAGCATCATCACAAATGGATATCACAAACTCACTATACTTGGGTTATGCTACACACTAGCGCCAATGAAATGAGGCTATGTGGAGTTAGTGCTAATACCATGTGAGGTACAAACATAAACAAAAATGATAGATGTCATACGACTCATGCAACACCATAATTGCTCCACAAACCTTTGCTTGGTTACGCTGCACGCAGGCATTATCTTAGAGCCACGCGGTGTTAGTAGTAATACAGGTAAATCAGAACTTAATAAATAATAAGTTCACTCCACATCCATATATGCATACAAAATTCATGCAAAATACATGATAATGCATATTTCATGTAGCCCTCACAGGCTTTAAACAAATAAAAATATAATAAACAAACTCCATTCGGGTCAAGCTATATGTGTGTCATATCATTGCACCGCGTGGTTAGTTTTGATACCGTGTGAAGTCAAAGTCAACAAAATATGGCATATATCATATGCACTATAAAAAGTATCAAAATTGTGCCAGAAAGCTTCAGCCCATTACGCTACACACGGGCACCATGTCAGTGTCGCGCGGTGATAGTAGTAATCTGATGATGCAAAACTTATTAAAATTGGCCTGTCACATATATGCATGCCACCAAAACCAAAGAGGTCATATCCTATGTGCCAAACGTAGGATAAAACTAAGCCTAGCCAAAACCAACCTTCATTCTGCACCATCATATAGATGAGGTTGAACACACACAAATTGTTGCATGCTAGGAAAATATATTCCCAAACATCACACATAAAATCATAGAGGAGTACTTGCATGGAACCAAACTTCAAGCTCACCAAGAAGGAGTTCGTCGTCGACCGCGAGGAGGTTTTCTCTTGTAGTATGTTGTAATAGGAATGTGATGCAATCCTATGTAATAGATATGTTGGAATTCTTAATCAGGGGTTTTCTCTTCGGAGATGTAATTAACCGAATTTTGTTGGAAATGTAAGAGTTCTGGAAATAATGTACCCGCAATGTTTGATTCTGTTGTTATTTTATGCATTTAAATTATTCACTCTGTATCAATGACGTGGACGCGTATTTTCACGCCCGCCATTTTCCCGTCATCAGATTCTGGCACGCCCAGTGGGACATATTTCTCCCCTCATCTTCGAATTCCAACATAGGATTGCAACACATGAATTTCCATAGTACATGAAACATAAAGTATTATGTACGTATACACAAAAAAAGGATGAAGAAAACTAATATATGGTTTTCTTTGGTGTGAAGGTATGGAAGGTCGGGTGCCGCAGTCAATGAGACTCCGCATTGGAGACATTTGGCTTGATGTGCCAGTTGGTCCATGTGCGACTTCAACAAATCAGCATCTGGATAATATGACTGCATCACCGACTGAACATGACCAAGGAATGGAATTATTCTCTCCACTCAAGTTTGGGGGAAGTATGAGGGCAGACAAACAAGGAAAAGGGAAGACAATGGACAAACTCCACTATGAGCAACCTATGAATGGGGGCAATACCATGACTATATTTCGCTCCTCATCGTTTCTTCATGGAAGGACGTCAAAGGTTCAAAATAAAGGTCAAGTTGATGCTTCAGAGCCTATTCGTCCGCTGGCTGATAAATACATTGGGGAATGCTCTGAGACGGTTCTCAAGTTTCCCCTTGAATGCAAGAAAAAGCACCCGAATTCCCATGGCTATGAAACATGTCATGTGAACCCAACATCAACATTGTTAAGTCCCTTGTCGTCATCAACACCCGTTGCATATGATTCCTCTCTGATTTTGTTGGAGTCGGTGTGCCATCAACCTCAGCAAAGAAATGTTCTCCATGTCAACCTTCACAATATTAAGGTCGGCAAAGTCCGTATCCAATTCCCCAAGAGTGTGGACAACAATCATCCAAACCGCCTGTTTCATATCAGCAAGGGTGGTATAAGAATTCATACTATGGTGACTAGAAACCCTTCAACAGTTGTTGCCTTCATCAGGTTCATCTGGAAAAAGTATCTTAATCATACCAAGTGCCGTGTTGTCGGCCTCGACTGTGAATACACTAGATATGTCCATAGCAAAGAGCGTAAGAAGCTTCCACTTGAGCAACAACTTGCTCTCTCTAATCAAGAGCCACAACGTGCTGCTGTCTTGCAGCTTTGTGTGGGAAATCATTGCCTAATTTACCAGCTATACCAGGCTCATGCCAGGAGTTTTATCCCTCCACTTCTGCGCAACTTCCTTGACAATGACACGGTCAAATTTGCAGGTGCCGCCATTGGCAATGACATAGAAAAACTCAAGTTCTATAACTTGGGTGTTAGAAAACCTGTTGATGTTCAGGGACTGGGTATCAAGGTTCCTAACCAAAAAGCAGGCAATTTGGCTTCACTGGAGAAGCTAGCAAAGAAGGTTGCAAACATAAGTCTTAACAAGGACAAAAGCATCACTGTTAGTCAGTGGGAAAAGTCCAACCTGGACCATGACCAGATCAAGTATGCATGTCTGGATGCCTATGCAAGCTTCGAGGTTTATAGGCGACATTCCAACATAACTGGTTATCTTAGGACCCGCTGAAATGTTTGTTCCTGAGTGAAATATGTAACCGGTTATCTTAGTGCATGTTGAAATGTTTGTTCCTAGGTGAAATATGTAAGAAAAAAGTTGTTCAGTCTTTATCAAAGAAAAGGATGTACATGACCATTGTTTCTTTAATTATGGCTACGACTATTTCACTAGGTGCATTTTTTTAATATGATGATGCAGGGAATAAAATGTTCTTGTATCATCATAATTTTGTTCTCATAGAAGCCAAGTGAATCTGAAGGGAAATGACATATATTTTGCATTAATGCTCGCAATACAAATGTTGCAACATTATTTAAAGAAAATTGTGACACACAAAAACAAAATCACTCCATACCCTCACGAGTCTAAACTGGGGCACCCAAAAAAACACTCCAATAAACTTACGAGTCTAAACTGTGATAGAAAGAAAAATACACTCCATACCCTCACGAGTCTAAACTGGGGCACCCGAAAAAAACACTCCAATAAACTTACGAGTCTAAACTGTGATAGAAAGAAAAATACACTCCATACCCTCACGAGTCTAAACTGGGGCACCCAAAAAAACACTCCAATAAACTTACGAGTCTAAACTGTGATAGAAAGAAAAATACACTCCATACCCTCACGAGTCTAAACTGGGGCACCCAAAAAAATACACTCCAATAAACTTATGAGTCTAAAATGTGATAGAAAAAATATTACTCCATACCCTCATGAGTATAAACTGGGGCACACAGAAAAATACACTCCATACCTTCACGAGTCTAAACTGGGGCACAATAGAAAACATATACTCCAACAACTTATGAGTCTAAACTGTGATGCAGAAAAAGGAAAATACTCCAATACCTCACGAGTATAAACTGTGGCATAAAAACAAATATACTCCAACAACTTATGAGTCTAAACTGTGATGAAAAAAATCATCAAACATACTCCAATACCTCACGAGTATAAACTGTGGCATAAAAAAAATATACTCCCACAACTTATGAGTCTAAACTGTGATGAAAAAAATCATCAAACATACTCCATACCCTCATGAGTATAAACTGGGGCTCATAAGAAAAATAAACTCCATACCCTCACGAGTCTAAACTGGGGCACACAAAGGAAAATACTCCAATACCTCACGAGTATAAACTGTGGCATTAAAACAAATATACTCCAACAACTTATGAGTCTAAACTGTGGTGAAAAAAATCATCAAACATACTCCATACCCTCATGACTCTAAACTGGAGCGCAAAAAAAATTACTCCAACAACTTACGAGTATAAACTGCAATGCAAAGAAAAGAAATCATCAAGCATACTCCATACCCTCAAGAGTATAAACTGGGGCACACCACAAAAAAAATAATTACTCCAACAACTTATGAGTATAAACTGTGATGCAAAGAAAAGAAATCATCAAGCGTACTCCATACCCTTAAGAGTATAAACTGGGGCACACAAAGAAAAAAAATACTCCACACCCTCATGAATATAAACTGAGGCGCAATTTTTTTTACTCCAACGACTTACGAGTATAAACTGTGATGGAAAAAAAATCAAATCATCATAATTACTCCATACCCTTATGAGTATAAACTGGGGCAAAAAATACTCCAACGACTTACGAGAATAAACTGTGACATAAAAATAAAAATAGACCACGCTCATATGAGTATAAACTGGGGCACACAAAAAGAATAATACTCCAACAACTTACGAGTATAAACTATGATGCCAAAAAAAGGGATCATCCAAAATACTCCACACCCCTACGAGTATAAACTGGGGCACAAAAAAAACTCCAATAACTTACGAGTATAAACTGTGACGTAAAAAAAAGTGGGTAATAAAAAAAAATAAACAGCAAGCAGACTCCAGACTTCATAAGCTTAAACCGACGTACAAAAAAAAAGGGTACATACATGCATTTATATAATAAACAAATAGAATAAAATAAATAAGGCTGCAGGCCATACACAAAGATAGTGTAAATAAATAAGGGTGTTTCAACGTCAAAGCTGGCGTACTAGCACATCATGCATAAAATTTGGAGTTTCCACCTGAATAAACAAAGTACTGCTACATTTGAAGTGAAACTGAGTACTGAACATAAAATGATTCAAAGGGAAATGATGAATTGAAATGGCCAAATAAAAGAGAATTAAACAAAGTCTACGCCTTCTCAAGGAGCTCGCCAGTTCTGCAGGCTGTTCAACAACTGACTTGCTTCAGTCTTTAAATCTGTTGTCTTTTGTTTAAATTCAGCAAGCCTTGCACGTTTGCCTGCATTGGTATCCTCTACACTCTTCACCAACTTCTTCTGTTCAGATTGATGGGCATCATGTGCTTGTCGGAGTTGTTCCATTTCCAACTTAAGCCTATGCAAAGTAGCAGTAACCTCTTCAAGCTGGGCCTTCAACTCTGCTTCACGTGCCTCCACCTCAGTGCACTTCTTTTCTACGGCAGATAAGTCCTCAATTATGGCCTTGGAAACCTCATGGCCAGACTTAATCTTAAGTCCTACTTCAGCAACAACATGCTCATCTCGCTCGGATTCCTCCGCGAACTTAGTCTGGCGAGCCTCCAACTTCTTGGAAAGGTCAATAAGCCCGACCAACATGGCCTGCACCTTAGCTACCTCAGGTACTTGCGTGGGCAGCGTCTGAGAAACGCTCTCAAGCATAATGCGTCGCTTGGGATCACCAAGGGTAGAGTCGTTCAGTCCTTCGAGTGCTCGTTTCACCATGAAATCTGTAGCATCCATAAATGTGTCCTTGACGAAACTGCAGTCCATCTGTGCGTCTTTCCCTGATACAACCATCACCTCAGGGTCTTGTGAGTGGCGAATTTCTTGTTCGCAGCCTAAAAAAAGAGAGATGAGTTATGAGAATTGATGATAATGATGGTCCATAAACACGACCAGTTAAATAAACATATAAATAAATAAACTACCAGGTAAAGTTGACAAGAAACCAAGAGCACTAGGGGTAGGGGGCACACTTTCAGCCACACCCGGGCTGGAAGGTCGACGACTTGTGCCACGCTCGCTAATGATATAATCCTCGATGGATAAATTGAAGAGGTCACCAAGGCCATGGTCCTTCTCTCCCGTGAAGAGATGGCCAAAATCTTCCTCGCTAACAAAGTTAGTGAGTTCAACATCTAATGACGGACCATTCAATGTTATTGGTTCAGAAAAATTAGATTCTTGGCCGAAATCAAGTTTGCGCTTCAAGGGCAGCCTTTCTTCGTGTTCCACGTGAGGCGGTGTAAATTGTCTGCGTCTCTTTCCGCTAGCGGATGGGGCAGTGTCTAAGACATCATTATCCGCTGATAGCAGATGAGCGGAGGAGGACCCAGCTATGGCATTCTGTTTCGGTACATTACCCCACCGTAGCTGCAAAAAAAAGAGTTCAAGTCAGTACTTAATAGTACGTGAGACATAATGAAAAATGGAGACACATGTGCTTGAGCTCACCTCTTTAGACTTCACCGGTTGAGCAGCAACAACATCATTTAAATAATTATAGAGGACTAGTCTCCATTGATCTGTAATAGGTGTCTCTGCCTTCTCAAGGGACTGAACATGTTGGTCACGGTGCTCAATAGGCACTCCCCTCACCACCATAAAATCTTTGTCAGACAATGGTCGAGGCCTGATGTTGTGCTGTAGTGCACGCTTATTTTTTATCCTTACATCATAAGGGGTCTTCCCAGTCATGTTGCCATTGCAAAGATGGTCCAGAATGTCGGCGAAAGGCTTTAGAATTTTTTTCCACCAATTAGCCCATGCTACAGAGGTGTTCCCAACTCGATCATCATCAGGAAAATAGTGGAATTCTTCAGGGGCCAAGGATAATAGGTGTGACCAAAAAGCATAGGCAATTCCAATTTCATCTTGAGTATACAGGCTCGCTAGAGGAGAAAAGGGTACAACTTGGTCAAGACGAAACTGTCGTGCCACTCGATCTGGGTGATATGGTTCAGCTATACACACGTCGACGGTGATAGTACCACGCCTCCATGGCAGCATGCCTCGACGAATGGAAATCAAGAAAGCCCTCTTGGGTTTGAACACACCTTCCATAGTGAGAGAATGGGGGTTCCAAGCAATATTCTTATAGTCATCGAGGAAAGCATGTGCCTCTTTAGGAGTAAAATGATGTGGCGTCTTAAACATGGTGTTCACCATATTAGGTTGTACCGCCAAAATTCTGGAGCTCGGGAAATTTGGCGTTCTTGCTCTGTTTCCATAGGGTTTCTTGAGGTACACGCCCATCCATCCAGCAAGGTAGTGGACTGGCCAAATCCTATGTATGAATGAAGGGCCAATCGGATGAGTACAAATTCGCCGAAGTGAGTAATAAAGGGAGCAAAGAGCAGGTGGGCCCAAGGAGATGCGTCGTCCTAGGGAGATCCATGCCGCCATCACTAATACCCCAGGGCGGATATATGGCCCACCACCAACAACGACGTAGCGGCAAAGGCATATGGCAAGAAAAGCCGCAGTGTACACGCGCTGGTCTTCTAAGCTCTCGGTAGCAAAGGAGTTTACTCCACTATTGTGAAAGAAGTCACACCATTCCTTGAAACCTACTTTGCCACCCACAGCAAGCTTGGTCCAAATTTCTAGGAGCCGAGGCAGGAAGTTGGGGTACAAAAGAGTCGAAGGATTCAACTCATCAGCTAGGGGAACATATTCTTCATAAGGTTCACCATCAAGGGACAACCCCGCGATCTGATGCATATCAAGAAGTGTGACTGTACGCTCGCCAGACGAGAACAAAAACGTGTTGGTGTTGGGATCCCATCTCTCCAATAAAGACCTTAAAAGAGAAGGGGAGACAGAATAGTCGCCTAAAGAGCAATAAATGGCTCCATAGACATAATCCACACCTTCCTCATTCCTCTTCAGATGGGTATGATATTTCTTCAAGACATTAGTACCCCATTCAAGATACCCAAGAGGAATTGGAGCGTATTCAACCTCATGATTCTCCCAGCCTAAACCTTTGGATATCATATGTGTCCCAAGGGTTGAAGCTTCATCAAGTCTGGGCCCAGGTGCGGGAGGTTGATAACAACGAGCTGAGAAAGATGGCCCTGCCGTCCATCCACGTGGTCCAAGCTCAGGATGGCCGTGTGGTACGCCTAACTTCGTAATCACTGGATTGGCTAGCTCACTAGTATCAGGTTCAAATAGGTGTTTTTGGCCAACTGTGATAAAGGCATTCTACATGATTCAGACGAAGATGGTGTCGTGGCTTCCTCCATCTATATGCAAGGAAAATATGCATGTCGGTATACGTATGAAATTACAGGAAGTTAAAAATAGTACATGAAAGTGCAAGATTGAATATCATACCAAGGTGAAGAGATGATCCTGAGGTACGCAGTCTGCAACGAGAAGATAGTATCTACAACAAAAAGCATTTCAATATTTGAATTTGATGCATAAAAAAAGGGAATGTGAGAAACACGAAACAGGTGCGCGTGATTGAAAATATTCCTCATCCCCCCAAAAAAATCACCGTCGAACGACGGACCAAGCCCATATATAGGCTTGCCGGAACGCCGACGGTGATCGAGTCATCAAACTCATATATAGGAAAAAAAATCACAGTCGAATGACGGACCAAGCCCATATATAGGCTTGCCGGAACGCCGACAGTGATCAAGTCATTACATTCATATATATATATTTAAAAAAAAATCACAGTCGAACGACGGACCAAGCCCATATATAGGCTTGCCGGGACGCCGACAGTGATCAAGTCTAATTCATATACGTACACGATAAAAAAATTTCAATGTTGAACGAAGGACGAAACCCATATATAGCTTCCTGGAGCGCCAACAGTGAGCGGTCTACTAACTATTACAAAAAATAATAATCCCCGAGCCGAACGACGGACCAAGCCCGGATAGAGGCTTCCCGGAACGCCGACCGTGGGATCACAATATTTGGATGAATAGTTACGGATCAAACACATCCAGAGACCAGAGCTATATACACCATGACAAAAAAAGTTGTATGCGCTCAGGGCATCATATCCCTAATACGTCTAGATAATGAGAGAGATGCAACAACGAACGAATATAATCAGATGATTTGGAAAAGTAGATTACCTAAGTAAGATTTGATCCAGGCCGTGACCTGGTGTCCTTGTCTTCCTGCACCTACGAGATGAAAAGATGGGTTATAAACTAAAGGGACACCCAGGACATTAGAAGGTAAAGCATGGCCTAATAATGAGAGGACGGAAGGGGCATACCCAAGTTGGACGAATCAGTACTTTCCCACGCGGAGGTGCATGTTGTGAGGGATTGAAAGCAATCTGGGACTAATGAGATAGCAGACTAATCAGTCAATGAATCAATTTAGGTACTAGCGAAGTCATATATGATTTGCTAGCCTATCAAAGAATTGCGGCCGGCCGGACTGAAGCATACCTAGTCTCCAACGTCTTCTATCTGGTTGTCTCCGACGTCTTTAATCTGGTCTAAGAAAAAAAAAGGAGGCTGGTTGTTTAAAAGAGGGTTGAGAAGATAGTGGAGGAGATAATGGACGCGGTTTGTTAGCCGGATAGAGTTTGTTAGCCAGCTAACCTCAAGCGTGGCCTGATTTTTAGCTTGCATGGTGGCAAATTGGTTGGCACCGGGTATAGATAAAACCAAAAAGAAAAAAAACTGCACAACCACGTATAGATGGCACAGACTATATTAAAAGTCAAATGCTTTAAAAGCAATATTTATTAATAAAAGAGCACGAGCACATAAACTCACAAGAAGTCCTCTAAACATAAAAATATGTATAATCAAGTTTCGAGCTCTGGGTCCGATTCAAAAAAAAAAAATTCTTCGAACCCGGACCTCGAGGGGCATCTGTTGACATGGATTTTGACCAAGATAAAATAAATCCATAAACCACATAAAATATAGATTCAAAAAAGCAAAAAAATCGGTTTTATATGAAAATGATTAATTAAAAAAAATCAACAACTCAATCAACCAAGACATCGACGACTGGCAGCTCCAACTTTGTTGATGTACATTGCAAGAGAAAGTTGCAAGCCTCTCAACGACCTAGTCCATCGCAATCTCCGGAGAGCACCGTCCGCCGAAACCGCCCTCATGGAATCATCATTGTCGCCCTAGGAAAAGCGCGAAGGGGAACTAGTCTTCAAGATGACGACCATAAGGGAAAAGCGACCCGGGACGACGACATCAGCCGACCCTGCTACAGCAGCGCAAAAGGCTTTCACCCAAAGACAAACCTCGAAGACGGACAAGGCCGGAGAGTACCATGACGACCCTGCGGAAAGGAGGAACAACACCCACGGGCGCCGCGCCGTCAGCGCTGGATATCAAAATATCACGGCATATTAACAAAATGCGTAGACAATATAATTGGTGACTAAAGAAAATTTAGCATCAATTAAATCTTTAGCTAGCACGAACATGCGTTATGTGCTAATGCATGCAGGCTAGGCAGCGTACATGCATGAACGTATGTGGTGTGGCCCTCACAGCCAATCATTAATCTCTTTGAACAAATCAACACAGTCCCTTCATATGAAAAAGCTGCTCTGATTAAACAATGGGTAAGAAGCCCATGCAAACGTTGTCCACATAGATAGACAACCATTAATCACTAAAATAACTAAGGGGCCGGCCGTGCCCAGCTGTGTTCCACGCCTAAAAAAAAAGAGAGAAAAGCTCTCAAAATATCTGCATGCATGCGGACTAGCATATCCACGGAAGGAAGCGAGAATCGCTCGCTGACGTAACCAGCCACGCGCCCACGTTCTGCCACGATCTACACGATGGCGACGTGGCCAAATACAAAGCGCAGCGCCCACGGGAACGGAGAGGCAGCAGGCGCGCCCCCTGCTCCCCTATAAATCCCCGGCAGGCAGACTGCTCTAGGGTGGGTCTTCAGTTCGTTCTTTTCCTCTGCTGAAAAAATCACACACACATACAAATTCACAAAGAAGAGAAGAGAAGGAGCCACGCGTGCTGCGTCCTGTTGGTTTGAAGGTGAGATTCAAAGGCTCTCTTTAGCCCCTGGTTTGGCCATTTTGGTACAAGCCAGGGAGCTTTCTTCTCCTTCTTCTTCTAAATTTCTAGCCCTTGATTCGGCCATCATGGTACAAATCAAGGAGCATATTTCATCTTCAAAAAAAATTCTTGCCCTTAGTCCGGCCACTGCGGTACAGGCTAAGGTGCATGGTTTAATCTATTTCAAAAATTTGTCTTTGGTTTGGCCATTTTGGTACAGACTAAAGAGTATGTTGCATCCATCCTAAAATTTTGTCCTTGGTTCGGCCGTCGCGGTACAAACCAAGGAGCATGTTATATCTACCCCAAACTTTCGCCTTCGGCTCGGTCATCGTGGTACGAGCCAAGGAGCGTGCATGTTCCTTCTGCATGTTGCATATGTTTCGTCCTAATGATCTCTTTCTTGATTCGGTCCCCTTAGCGATACAGGCCAGGACGATCGTCTCGTTTCTTGGTTTGGTCCCTATACGCGGATACAAATCAAGAGAGTATCATAGGCACGAAAACTTCATAAAAAAATGCCTTAATTTGGTCATCATAAAAAAAATGGATATGACTAAGTTGGAATGAAATCGCGAATATGCTGAACTGAATTTGTTCTTGTTCGGTTACGCTACGGACCTTATGCGTCGCGTTAGTAGTAATACGAACAAGAATATATAAAATGGTGCTTCACTTGGTTACGCTACACGAGGGCATTATCTTAATGCTACTCGGTGTCAGTAGTAATACAAGCAAGGCAAAACTTAATTAAAAATGTGTTCATGTTACATACCCAAAAACCAAAATCATGCAAAATGGATTATAAAACATGTTGCATCATAAAAACCAATCTTACTTGGTTACGCTACACGCGGGCATCATCTTAATGCTACGCAGTGTTAGTAGTAATACAGGTGAGAGAAAATTAAACAAATATTCGTGCCACATATTTTGGCCAAAGTCAAATAAAACATGTCATGAAATGCTCCAATGCTATAAGAGCCTAAACTATTAGCATCATCACAAATGGATATCACAAACTCACTATACTTGGGTTATGCTACACACTAGCGCCAATGAAATGAGGCTATGTGGAGTTAGTGCTAATACCATGTGAGGTACAAACATAAACAAAAATGATAGATGTCATACGACTCATGCAACACCATAATTGCTCCACAAACCTTTGCTTGGTTACGCTGCACGCAGGCATTATCTTAGAGCCACGCGGTGTTAGTAGTAATACAGGTAAATCAGAACTTAATAAATAATAAGTTCACTCCACATCCATATATGCATACAAAATTCATGCAAAATACATGATAATGCATATTTCATGTAGCCCTCACAGGCTTTAAACAAATAAAAATATAATAAACAAACTCCATTCGGGTCAAGCTATATGTGTGTCATATCATTGCACCGCGTGGTTAGTTTTGATACCGTGTGAAGTCAAAGTCAACAAAATATGGCATATATCATATGCACTATAAAAAGTATCAAAATTGTGCCAGAAAGCTTCAGCCCATTACGCTACACACGGGCACCATGTCAGTGTCGCGCGGTGATAGTAGTAATCTGATGATGCAAAACTTATTAAAATTGGCCTGTCACATATATGCATGCCACCAAAACCAAAGAGGTCATATCCTATGTGCCAAACGTAGGATAAAACTAAGCCTAGCCAAAACCAACCTTCATTCTGCACCATCATATAGATGAGGTTGAACACACACAAATTGTTGCATGCTAGGAAAATATATTCCCAAACATCACACATAAAATCATAGAGGAGTACTTGCATGGAACCAAACTTCAAGCTCACCAAGAAGGAGTTCGTCGTCGACCGCGAGGAGGTTTTCTCTTGTAGTATGTTGTAATAGGAATGTGATGCAATCCTATGTAATAGATATGTTGGAATTCTTAATCAGGGGTTTTCTCTTCGGAGATGTAATTAACCGAATTTTGTTGGAAATGTAAGAGTTCTGGAAATAATGTACCTGCAATGTTTGATTCTGTTGTTATTTTATGCATTTAAATTATTCACTCTGTATCAATGACGTGGACGCGTATTTTCACGCCCGCCATTTTCCCGTCATCAGCCGTCTGATGTGGGAAATTGCAAGAATGGAGCTTTCAAATTCTTAAAGGACAGAGTGTGGAACAAAGTCAAGGGATGGATGGAAAAGCTCTTGTCAGTGGGAGGAAAGGAAATCCTTATAAAGTCTGTCGCTCAGTCTATCCCAGTTTATTCTATGTCATGCTTTAGATTGCCTCGGGGACTATGTGAACACATAAACACTTTGATAAGAAAGTTCTGATGGGGCAGTAAGGAAGGAAAACGGAAACCAAGCTGGGTCTCGTGGAGCACAATGACACAACCAAAATTTTGTGGAGGCTTGGGCTTTCGAGATATAGAGCTTTTTAATCTTGCCCTCTTGGCGAGACAGGCATGGCGAATACTGATGGATCCTGGCTCACTCAGTGCTCGCGTCTTGAAGGCTAAGTATTACCCTACAGGGGAGTTTCTGCGAGCTGATCTGGGAGCGGCTCCGTCACAGATTTGGCGAGCGATCATTGATGGTAGAGACGTCCTTACTCAGGGACTGATCCGACGAATTGGAGATGGCCATACCACCAATATCTGGCAACACAATTGGCTGCCGAGACCCTCGAATATGAGGCCGATCATGAGCAGGGTAGCGCATCCTCCTCAAGAGGTGAGCGACTTAATTTTACCCGGAGCCGAGTGGAACCGAACATTGATCAACGAAGTTTTCCTGCCAACGGATGCTGCAGCCATATACTCTATCCCTCTGTGTACGCGCCAGGTAGATGACTTCTGGTCTTGGGTGCATGAAAGGCGAGGCGTTTTCTCTCTCAGATCTTCATACCGAATGTTGGTGGAAACAAAGATGAGAAGAGAGGCTTGGCTGGAGGGGCGAGGGGACTCCTCAAACATGGACAGAGAGAAGCTATCATGGAAGGCGATGTGGAGTGTTGATGTACCCCCGAAACTTAAAATTTTTCTATGGAGATTGGCTCAGCAATCGATCCCGACAGCAGATGTTATGCACCATCGAAACATGTCAACGACAACTTGTTGTGGTTTATGTGGAGCGGAAGACTCGTGGCAACACTCCTTGCTTCATTGCACGGTAGCTAGATGCGTTTGGGCTCTACATGATCATGATCTTGTCGAGGCTTTGAACAGCACTACAGAACCAGATGCGAAGCGTTGGCTGTTTTCGATACAGGATATGCTTTCTTCTCAGGCATTCATACTCGTTGCTACAACACTATGGGCTATTTGGTATGCGAGGCGACATGCACTACACGAACATATTTTTCAGAGTCCTCTTTCGACATATACTTTCATTCTGAAATATATTCGAGAACTGGAGGATTGCAAGACGAAGAAGAACCTACGGGTAGCCGAAGCGGCTGAACCGGTACGATCAAGGTGGGTCGCTCCGGCGGAAGGAATAGCAAAATTCAGAGTTGATGGGGCTGTTTCCAGGGACGGTCAGTTTGGTTCGTTTAGTGCTGTATGCAGAAGTTCTTCTGGAGATTATTTGGGAGCCTCGGCCATCAAGATCGAAGGAATTTCGGATCCGGCGACTTTGGAAGCTTTGGCTTGTCGTGAAGCGCTTGCTCTTGCTATGGATCTTGGCCTCGCTAGAATTCTCATAGCAAGCGACTGTCAAGAAGTTGTGAATGATATAAAAAACGGCACAGGTGGTGTTTATGCTAGTACTGTTAGAGAGATAGTGGAATCAAAGAATAACTTTGATAGTTGCACCTTCATGTTTGAGGGTAGAGCAACGAATGTTGAGGCACATAGTCTCGCTAAGCATGCTTTTGGTTCGGATTTTGGGCGCCATGTATGGCTGTTAAACCCTCCAAACATCTCTTGTATCCCTTTGAACATCCTCGAGTAATAAATAAAGTGTGTTTAGACTCAAAAAAAAAACCTCTCCTTCCTTTCTCTGTACGTTCACATCCAGAGAAGAGAAACCGTCACCTACATGTAGAAACGTACAGCCATGGAAACCCCTCATCTTTCTTCCTTTAATTCCTCCTCCCTTCCTATTTCTCTCCACACCCATCTCTCCCATCGTCAGCCCTCGAGCGCTCCATCTACTTCCTCCACGCACAGGTACAGGGAAGAGCAAGAGGCAGAAACAGTCAGTGCGTACATCCACTGCTGCCCCTACTTATTCCCATAACTCTCCACCATTTCCAAAACTGAAGACACCATCATAAGCTCCTTCACCTCCTCTTCCAAATCCCGTAGAAACTCCTGCCCTCTGCCTTCCTCAATCTCTCCAAAACTCTCTGTAGTGTTGCTACTCCATGGACGCCGGTACTTGTTCCCGGTGACGTAGACCATCTCCATCAGCACCCTTGCGCCCCAAGGTCCATCTCCACACCACGAATCCATTCAGAGAAGTACGAACGCGTTTCGTAGACCACACGTGAAGAATTCATCATGTTCGTCTACACTGTTCATCGAGTTCATCGGATCGATTTGTCGCGCTCGGTGAGTTTCTGTCCAATTCCTTTTGCACATGCACTAAACCATGTTCAATATATCTCCTAGACATCCTAGTTCGACCTATTTCTCTTGTTGGCCGCGTCAACCACGCCATGTCCATGAATCGGACGCCATCCAACGGCATCCACATATTTCTTCAGTTTTTATTCGTCGTATGACTTTGTTCCCAATAGAGGAAATATTCTCTATGGCCATAGAAGCCCGTTGGTGGAATAATCTTGCTTGGTGGGTCAATTGGTTTTTTTTAGGTTTATCTAGTCGTTCTTGTTAAGTGTAACAATATCTTTTAATATAGTTCTATATGATTTCGTGTAGATAATTCCGTGCATCATGTAGTACTGAGATACACCCTTGTGTTAGTTCTTATGTATTACTACCATGTGTAGTATTTGATCGGTCAACTTTTCTTGTTAGTATGTTATTTTATTATGTCCGTATGATGCCTACGAGTGTATGTTATTCGTCTTATAATTTTAGTGCGACGTAGGACCGAGTTAGATTTCTTTCTTTCACCGATTATAGTTATTCAAAAAAATTGTTCAACGTGTTATTTCATGTTTATATTTTTCTTTCTTGTGGTATATAGTTATGATATGCATATGTACATGTTTTTGCAAATTGTTACCATGCGTGTTGAATTACTGTAACCTTTGCGTGATTATGCAATACATAATGTCTTGATTATTTTCATTTTTATTTGGAATGAGTATATCTTAGAATTGATTACATATTCATTTTCGTCGATGTTCCATGTTTGTTTGTTTGGTTTGAATCCTACCATGTCTACGATAGGTGTTTATATATTTTTTGTAGGTGTTTTGCATAGTTTTCTTTATGCTAGATGTCAAATAAAATATCTTGTTGTTTGGAAATGAGTACATTGTAGTTCATAGCATAGAATATTATTGGCTAGTTGTTCCTCTTATTTTATAAATGTGTGTTATACAAGATTGCATGGATAGATGCTTCATGAAGTCATTTAGTTTTGTATTGCTATATATAATTTATTCTTGTGAAATAGAATTTAGTTTATTTCATCTTGGTAACTATCATGTGTGTCTATTTACATTTGTTTATCACCATGCCATGTTAGGACTTGCTCACTGTCCAACGCATGTTTTGATTGAATGTGTTATATGATTGCTACTTTATATTGTATGACCAATCATATGGTTAATATTGCTTGGAGAGGTACATGTTAGTAGTTTATGATCTCATATATTTCAATTAAGTAGGATTCCTTCTTGCTTTGATATCGTGTCATGGTATTGTGATTGCATAACTAGATGGCATAGTGTGTGTGTGTGTGTGTGTGTGTGTGTGTGTGTGTGTGTGTGTGTGTGTGTGTGTGTGTGTGTGTGTATTCATGTATTAGAAAATGCCTAGTTCTCCACTATGCATTTGCAAGTGTAGGATGTACAACACAGAAATGCATGCCATCTTGTTACTCATTCTATTATAGTATATTGCTTGATATTGTTGATGGCATGATTTAGTTGTTTAATTGCCTACATGCTTAGTATGATGTGTCCATGTGTTTCCATGTTATAAACAACAATTGTTCTGTGCTACTTTCATGCTTTCATGTTCATGCATGTCAACTAGTCTCATAGAGTTGTATCCTATTTACATGCTTTCTATTTATTACATCTTAGCCTTATGAGTGTTTTAATACTTGTTGCTATGACTCATATACTTAGGACGATTCATATGTCATGTGAGTAGAGTTGTGCTTTGATCTCACACTCAGTGTGTGCATCATACTTTGTTATTGTAAGCATGTGGTGATAATATTATTGCTAGTGGTTATTCGTATTAGTTGTTCTTTATTACTAAGATCATTTCCTAGATTAGTATCTTCTCATGATCACACATATGCCCAATGCTTGTGGTATTAGATAAGACATTTTCATGATTCTATACTCACATGCCTTATGGGATGTGTCTGATTATCAATTTTCCAATTAGTTTGTGATAGCATTAGTTTGTATTTCGTTGTAGAAATGCTTGCTAATAGTTGTTATGATTGGAGTTTAGTCTTTGCTTATTGTTAACCATTATAAATATTTGGATTCATCCAAATATTTACTTGTGATTGATTATTAATCATAATCATATCATGCCTAGATAGTTGTGTATCCATTTGTTCCACGTGTTGTATATTTTCTTGTTAATTGTTTGACAAATGAATTAGTTTGATATAATGTACTTGATCCTATTTTCTTTTAATAATGATTTAGGTCTAGACCTAGATCACTTCAATTCATTTTATTGAATGATGTTTGATTGCTTGACTAGAATGGTTTATAATGTTGGTTTGGTTGTCTTATGGAATGCTTGCTTTTGAGTTATGATATAGTTGTTGTATATGTTTGGTTGCTATTAACCATTCTAAATATTTATTTGTGGTTAACCTTTACCTTTATCATACCATGGTGTGATTGTGTAGTTAAGATGCATACGTTGGTTTCATTCCATGTGTGTTGCTGCCATTGTATTGGTTATACAATAGTTTCCTATATAGTTAGTCGAGATGTGTAGTAGGCACTATTGGTGTTTAGTATCGTAGTTTCTATTAGAACGCCAGTCTTGATCGCCAAGTCTTCCTTAGTCGTGTCAACCTAACCATGTCATTTCGTTGAATCATCTCCCTCACCTCCCGATCATGTTAGCTCATTTTGAATCTCCATCTGATCAATATCTTGTTGTGCATCCCCTCTTATTTTATTTTGATGTTATTTGGATTTACTTTTGCTTTGGTATTTATTTGATTTTCATTTGCTATCGTTACGACGAGTAGGAGTGACGACGATGTTGGACAAGGACAGAATCAGGTTACCAAAGAAGGACTCAACAACGAAGGCATGCCTCCTTCTTTGATCATACTTATCCTATGGTTTACAAAATTGCATTGAGTTTTATTGTTACTATATGCATGCTATTTTAAGTCTCGTAGCTAGCATGTCAATTGACACATTACCTTGATCTGCTTGTCGCCTATTTACTTGACACCTGAGTAGAAGTATAAGGTTCCAGTAGAGTAGAAATGCTTAGCCATGCTTATCACCCTATAGGTGCCTTGTTGAATGACCTCTGAGTCATTGACAGTTGAAACTTAACGCTGAGCTAGGCCTGTTGGCCCTTGTTGACCTTGTCTATCCTCTTCTACTCTGGGTGAAACTTACCATCTGAATACTGGCGCGGGCGACAGCTGAATCAAGGATTGAAGGAGCGATTGGTTGCCCTTCACGAGTTGAAGGGGGCAATCAGTTGTCCGTGCCGTATGAGGCCTAATAAGTCTTGGATTTGAAGATTGTGATAACAGTACAGCCACATGCTATATGGGCACTGGCTTGGTTAATTAGTTAGTTCACTCTTATTGTCGTCATCGCCGTACCGCAGATGGGATAGCTGCCTTGCGAGGAGTATCCTCGGCACAAAAGGGGGGCCCGGACTATGAACTGCGGTTACTTCCGTGTTGAAACCTAGTGGGCTTGGCACAGTAAGTGTGGTCTAATGAAAGACCTCGTCACAATCTCCCTGCCGGTATACCAAATGGTGTACTACGCTAGCGACGGCTAGTGGCAACAAGTCGGGATTGTGTCGTGTGGGTAAAGTGTACAACCTCTGCAGAGTGTAAAACTATTCGAATAGCCGTGTCCACGGTCATGGACAACACATGAATCTTTCTTGACGTACAGGACCTGTCTTGCTTATTCCCTCTTTGCCCCTATTCTTGAAACCTGTGAAGGACGTGAGTTGATCGAGGATCCTCACTTGATGAAAGTTATTCTGGAGATAAAACATGTTTTCATCTAAAACTGCTTTCATCCAAGTACTTTATTTGTTAAACAAAATTAGCTTTACGCAAATGAGCCTTACAGCCTTCCTTTGAAGCCACATGTAGCTATTAGGTCCTTCCCCGTGGGAGGCATGTTGAGTACGTAATGTACTCATGGCAATAATTTTGTTGACAACAGAGTTCCATGAAGACGAAGGTGATGACTACGACTACTATGGCGATCTGTAGGAGTGAGGTCACGTGGACTACATCGACTGCCTGTGGCTGAGATGGAGTCACCACGCATTTTACTTTCCGCTGTTTTCTGATTGTAAATGTCATGAGCATTTCGCTAGGTATGTCTTGTGACAATATATATTTCTTGTAATACTTTAATGTATTGTGCAATGATATCATTTCACTATGTTGTCAACAATGATCCTGGGGTTGACAAATATACACAGGAGGGTCTGGAAGCTAATTCCGGGTTCTCACATGATATGAAGGAAATTCGTAAGGAATTGTTTCGTATGCCGAAGTTATGCGCACAGGTAAAAATGTAACAACTCTGCTATGCACTTTATTAAACTCGATAAATTAATAAAAAATATAACATGTGAATGAGCTTACTTTTGCAGAGAGTGTTAGAGAAAATGAATAAAACAGGTGTACGGTACAAACCGGGCACAATGGCAGAGGAGGAAGAAAATCTGTATGGACAGAATAGTGAGTCCAGGTATGAAAACAAGTATCCTCAAAAAGAATTTCAGTATGATGACAAACACACACCTAATGGCCGAAATGGCAGTGGGCATTATGATTTGGATTCTGAAGAAGGGAATTCGTTCAAATTCAGTACTGATCACTTGAGTAGCTTTAAAGATGAGAAGGAGGATCCTATAGAGGTCCCGGATCAGTCAGAAAAAAAAGAAGCGTCATCTCTAAAAACCGATGAAATAGAAGCTGCAAGATGGTAAGTCCCTCAAAATGAGCAAGAAGTGTCACAGGCCTTGTCAGATGATAATAGCGAGGTAGAAGAGAAGAAGGTGGTGATTCCAGCGAAGCGAAAGCGGTGTGGGTCAAAGTACACGAAATCTCCTTATGTTAAAAAGACTCCGAGAAAACGTGCGAAACGTACCGCGAAAACGAGTAAGTTAAACATGCTATGAATATATTATTGGAAATTGTGTAGTATAAATTTGTACTTTAACTCTATTGACTTGTGTTGTAGAACTGTTTAATGAAACAACCCCTCAATTTGATCATTCTGTGGATGATATGGTGCGTGCCGCTGTGCAGTACGTGAAAGCGTACGAGCACTCACCAAAACATAAGAATCATGAAATATTCAACAACGGTAAAGAAGAAGGACTTTCTGCGGACCAAGTTTACCGGATACTTAACCATGCATGGATATCCGGTGATGTATGTATCTTTATTGTCATGCTTATGTCATGCGTTAAGTATGTTGCATCCATCTTAAATTTACTCATTTATTTCAGGTAATTGACGCTTATGCGACGTACATATCGGATTCAAGTCTCGTCAAAGACAGGTATATTGTACCCACATATAGATCTTCCTGGTTATTGAACACTCGGTTAAAGTCAGTAAGATGAGGGAAATCAGTAGACGATCCAGAAGGTTTAGCACATGCAAATGAACCTCTGAACAGATGCATGACAAAATATTTTGCAAAACCGAAGGTACCGTTTGTATTGCAGAATTGTATTTTCATTACTATCTTATGTGAAAGCCGAGCTTACTAACAATATTTAAGTTATGAAATAGGCTTATTTTGCGTTAAATAAGGATAAAAACCATTGGATTACATGTGTTTTGCACACTAGAAAGAAAGAGTTCCAAATTCTTGATTCTTTGAGGGGGGAAGTAAATATCTCTGAAGCTACGAGGATATTCGTTGAAAATTTTATAAGTTGCGTATTCATGTGTGTACAATTAACCATATAATTTGTTTACCGTATGTAGTCAACGTGTTCATATTTTTTTGTCAGAGAGAGCAACTTGCAGGAGATATTGAAGATGCAAATGACAGTTCTATTATGTCGTTCCCGGATGTGTCCGCATGGCCTATAGTCCCCTACGACATGCCTCAACAAGAAGATGGGTGAGTTACATGTACCATGTGCTTTTGAAATATATTAATTGGTCAAATGCTATCTTACTTAACATGCTTTCAAAATTGCACTTATGTTTTTTTAACATAGGAACTCATGTGGACTGTTCATTCTTCGCTGTTTTCAATACTGGGACGGAGAAAAATTTATTACTCCTATTTCTCAGGTGGGTACATTTTAAGTAAGATAAATTAGTACATTATATCATATATAAGTGACGAAAATAATATTATTTTTATTACTTTTCAGGAATCTATTGATAGTTCGAGAGAAAGAATGATAGCTGGAATTATTATGTCCCCCGAAAATAAGCTTACAGAAGTGAAGAACAAAGTAATTCGACTTGCGAAGAAGAAACAAAAATAAAAATATCATATGACAATTCGATGTGATTGTCGAAATATTATTTGTTCATGACTGAGAATTATATGTGGATGCTTTATTTCTTTATGTGAGTTTCAAATATTTTTAGCATGTCAAGTTTATATTACCTGGCAAATTTATTAAAAATATATTTTATCATTTGTTATTTTACTATTTTATTTATAATTTATGGTCAATGAGTGTTCTCGCGAATATACGATTTGTGGTTTTAAAATATCCGACGATATATGACGACGATATTTCAGAGGCGAGCGCCGCCGCGCCGCACGTTTGGCGCTACATGGCGCACGTGGGCCGCGTCATCTGCCAGCGGGCGCGCGGCGCCCCAGGGTTGGCCGTTGCCGGCACCGAGGCTGATTCTACCTCGCCCCGCGTGCGCCCCTCTGCGCCCGAGGGCGGAGTCAGCCTCGGGGTCGCCCCCGCGGCGCCTACCGGCGGCTGTGCAGCGCCTCGGGATCGCCGTCCGCGGGGCGCCTGTTAACGTAATTTTTTTTAGGTTAAAGCAACCAGCGGCTGTGCAGCGCCTCTGATCGCCAAACATGCATGATTTATATACAAAATTATATATTGATACGAATATATATATATATATATATATATAATACATATCATGTTAAATTTATATAACGCATGTCATATTATAACTTAAAATTTGTATGCCGCATATCATATTAAGAACAACGAGTATAGTGCCAACAAATATGACATAAGTAAACAGTGATTACAAGTCTTCTGTATCAATGTAACGAAACAAATATGTAAGTACTATTCTTTAAGACACCCATGCCATGTTCTTTGCTATGATCATCATGCCATGTTCCTGCATAGAAAGATTGTAATATACGTCAAAAATTTGTAAAGTATTAACTAAACAAGAAAATAAAGTTAATGAAATGGTGTGCTCATACTTTGGATTCTGAGGACAATTGTTTTTGAAATGACCATTTCCTCTGCATAAACCGCATAGACGTATAGGTTTCTCATCAAAACCTTTGGGTCTACCGTTTGTAGTCACGCCAGGTTCCTTACCACGGCCTTTGTTATTCTGCCCTTTCGGTGCTCCTTTTGTATTGATTTTTTCTGGATCACCAACAAAAACATGATTTTGATTCGGCACAAAAGCATCATCATGTGCAACTGTATGCTGTCTCACGTAATCTTCCTCATGAACATCCTTATTTGCTATCACATCCTCCAGAGCAGCCTTCAGTTTATCAAATAGAAATGGTTTATGACATGCCGCATGATTTGCTTCCGCAGACAAAATAGTCAACTCACTGTACTTAGTTCTCTCCTCAGTACCTGCCCATCCCCATGCGAAGAGATCGCTAGTGCGTTTCACGGGCAGTCCACCTCTAGCATTCTTGCTGAATCTTCGCAGCACTAAGCACCTAGGTAAGTCCTGCACGTTCAACCTGGCTAAAACATAAAGAACATGCTTGCATGGAAGACCTTTACGTTTCATACTATCACAACTGCACTTCACTGTTTCTTCTGAATTACTAGGTGTATAGTCCACTTTGAATCTCAGTTGCCTGTTATTTTTCCATGCCACTATGAATCTCCTACTGACGGCTCCGCTCAGTCTATCTATGATCTCAAGATCCGCTGCCTTCTTCATTTCTTTCTGCAAGAGGTAAAAGTTCACCGCAGTGAAGTCACGGGCAGTGGCTTTTTCAATGCATTTGAAATCGTCGAGTACTGCTACAGGGAGTGTCTGTGTGGACAGGCAGTCGTCGTGTGACTCGTTCTCACGGAGCCGAACAATGCAGTTCTCATAATGCACAACCATATCAACAATTGTCATGCCAGAGTCAAGATGCATATGAAGGCAAGAGTTCAGACTCTCGCTTCTCTGGTTACTCCGCATACCAAGGAAGTACCCACCGGTCAGATATGATGCAGCCCATAGCCTTTTCTTCCGGTACATCCTACGCAACCATGTTTCAGTTTTCTCCGACTCCCATTTAGCTCTAAAAGCTGCCCATCTCGCCTCAAACTCATCATGTGTAGTGGCATAATAAATAAGAGCCCTGAACTCCTTAAGGGACTTGTGGTGGAGGTGTTTCTGCATGTTTTTCTCAATATGCCACGAACATAGTCGATGCCACACATCAGTAAGGACCTTCCTGACGGCCCTTATCATGGCTGCGTCTCCGTCAGTAATTACAGACCTCGGCTTCTTTTGACAATGAGCTCTTAAGAAAGTATGCAACAACCAAACGTATGTATCCTCCGTCTCATCTGACACAACTGCACAACCGAACACAGTGGTGCAACGATGATTGTTTAGACCAACAAAAGGTATGAATGGCATTCCGTACCTATTCATCTTGTAAGTGCTGTCGAAGACGATTACATCACCAAAGTCAAGGTAATCCCGACGTGACTGAGAATCACACCAGAACATGTTCTTCAGCTTTCCTTCTGCGTCGACAGTGTGATCAAAGAAAAAGTCTGGATCCCTTGTCTTTCTCATCATCATGATACCAATTGTAGTGTCTGCATCACCCTTTGCTAGCAACTTCATTTTCTCCCTATAACACATGTTATAAAGCTTCCTCCTCCCAAAACCAGCCAGTGCATATGATCCATACCTACTAACGAAGTTGTCATAAATCCAATGTTTTTTGAGCCCAGCACCTGCCATTGCTAAGATCTCGAGCTTCTGGTATTCCTTTATCTGATTATGAGATCGAAGATATATAACTTCATCTGGTCTAGCAAGAGTGTGACTATGATCATCGCTGAAACTGCTCACATACCAAATGGAGCGCTCTCTGTCAAGCTTCACAGTTAGATGGGCCTCACAATAGCACCGAGTCTCCGCTCTCAGCCTGCGCTTCTTCCCTTCCATGGTACAAAACTTGGCCTGTCGTTTCCCAGACCTTGAACAGAGAAACCTCCTCAACCGCCTATGTGCGTCGATACCCTTACTATATTTCAAGTTGTCCCTCCTAATGCTGAAGCCTCGCTTTTTCGCATAGTCGTTATAGAAATCATATGCCTCCTCGTCTGTCCTGAACGTCGTGGACATCACCGTCCAATGCCTGTCCAGTGATTCTTGCTGGTATTCATCGTACCCAGTATCAAAATTGCACTCATCACCATCGGCATCATCGTCGTTTTCGCACGCGTCACCATCCTCGTCCTGAAAAAAATACAATGAACGGTATATGTCAGTAAATAGTTGTATAAGGACTATCATATGTATTCACTTTCCACTACTTACTTTGCTCGAGCTGTTATTATAAGATGCATCGATATCGTTTTCGTCATTGGCATAATCGGAAAAATTCCACTGATAGTACCCTTCCACTTCCATCTGCGCAAATTGTAAATATGATATATAAGACTTGATGCGTATTTAATTTCACTTTAAAATAACGTACATAATTCTAAACCTACATGGCTTCCGCTTTCAGCATATGAATCATCTACATCCATATCCTCATTGTCATCATCCCCTCATATCTGTTCACAGGCGAACATGTTATTGTCATCGCACATGCTTGTATTTAATATGGTTGAGAACATGCAGACCACTTACATTGCCACTATAAGACTCATCCAAACTCATATAATTTTCGCCGTCATGTTCGTCTTCATCCAATGACAATGATCTGTCCTCGCTACCGCCATCATCACCGTCATATCCTATTTCAGCCTCAATCTATACACGTTCATATATAATCAAATATCCATTCAAACATCACGTAACATCTTTTCAATTCAAATCCGTTCTTAAATTACTATGCCAGCGCCTCGCGTACCTCGTTGCCTTCGTCAGACATGAGGCGGTTGTCCCCGGATACGAGCTGCCGGCGGCGGAGGCGTCTGCCCGACCGAGGCGGTTGTCGGCGTAGCGCACAGCGCGTGCGTTTTTTTTTCGTCGGCCAGGTACTGCCGGAGATGGCGGCTGCGGCGGCGGCGCGAGAGGAGGCGGGTGAGGCGTCTTGAAGATAGGGTTCGCCGATCGGTTTTTTTTAATCACTCGGGCGTACGCAGCGGACGCGGGGCGGGGGCATGCATGCGGGACGTGGGCGCCTACGGGCGCCCGTGCATGCGGACGTGGGCGCGTACAGGCGGCCGTACGCGACAGCGCCGTACGGCGACGCGGGCGCGCCTACGGCGGGCGGGTATTTTTATATGGCCTGTGAAAATGACCGCCCCTACCCTTTATACGTTTTAAGGGGGGTTGTACCGAAGACCAGCTCGGCTCTCTTTTCTTTCGTGGCGATCTCTTCGGGAGCTTCGACAGAGAGGCGTCGGGCAGACTAAGGCATAGCCTAGTGGTGGGAAGGGGCTAATGCCTTCCCACCCAGCCAGGTTCAAGGCATAGTACTTGCAATTTGGGTTTGTTGCACCAATTATACTGTAAGGGGTTCCCTTACAGTCTTTCTGTCAAAAAAAAGAGAGGCGTCGGTGGTACCACCCTTACGCTTCTGCCCGCGCGAGTTAGTGGGCGGCGGAGTCGGCTGAGGCAGCGGAGTCGGCTGAGGCAGCGGAGATCGAGACGGACTCGAGCTGCTGAGGTCCACAGCGTCGAGGTGTGGACTCCCTGTAGGTGGTGGTGGACTGCTTCTCGGAGAAGGAGGCGATGGAGGTGGTGGTGGTGGTGGTGACTGACCGCCTCTCGAAGAAGGAGGTGCCGCAGGAGCCGCCGGAGGAGGAATGATGATGTCTTTCTTCTTCCAGACTATGAAGTTGTTGACACCTTGCTCTAGCGTCTCTATCCCATCACCTACGGCGCGATCAAGATGCAGTCTGCTCCAAAGCGGAATAATCTCGTCCACAAACACCCGAGCATATCCAGGTGGAATGGGACAGCCATGGATGGTTGCTCCATCAGAACAAGGCAAAGTGTAGCCGTCAGCCACCTTCATGGACACGTTGTTCACCGACACATGCAGCTCACAGTTTGTCCTCTCCTTGATTGCATCCACAGCCTCCATTTCTGCAGCAGCATCATCAATCACATTTAGTGTCACCGCTGCATCGTCAGGCGCGACCTGCTGGCTTGAAGCCACGCTGCTCCGGCGTTGCGATGGGCCATCATCACCGTCTGGCTGCTGGGAGCGCATTCCTCTAATCTCGGCCATCTGCTGTTTCAACTCCGCCAATTCGGCATCATGTACAGCAAACTTTTTTGTCACCTCCGCCTCCTTCCTCTGATTTCCTCTCTCTCGGCTTCTATATGGAAATAGGGCGTCTTCCGCGGAAAACCCATGCGACCACGGATAATTTCCCCAGCCTCGTACCCGGCCTCTATGTTCCGGATTCCCAAGGGCCTCCGTCAGCTCGTCTCTCTCTCGATCCCGCACGAACTCCCCCTTTTTTCTTGCTTCAAAGTCTTTAATAAGTGCATTAAAGGGTTCCTCTATCTTTTTGTTCGGAATGATATCACCGTTTGCGTCATACGTTGCTCCATGGCCAAGCAACCAATTTCTCGCTCTCGGGAGAAAATCGTGTGTAGCTGGGACGATCCCCTGAGCCCGCAGATCAGCCTCTAGCTTATTAAACTTAGGCAGTGCAGCCCTGTAGCCTCCCGAACCCATAGTGTGGTGATATTTTTTCTTTGAGGCATTCTCCGTTCTTCAGTGACCTAGCTTTACCAGCATCTGATTCCTTGTATGCCTTAAATAACGGCCAGTTTTGCTTCTGCTTCTCTAGCGGCCCCTCGAATACTGGATCTGTTTTCTTCTTTGTATATGTTAGATAATAACGAGATAAAAAAGACACGAGAGCACACAGATTTTTACGTGGAAACCCTTGCGGGAGAAAACCACGGACGCACGAAGGCGCAATCACTATAAGGAGGAGTATTACAAGCACGAGACGACAGACCGTCTGAGGTGCGACTACATGGGGTATATAAGAGGGACAACACATAGGAGTCCTTGTAGGACAAGTAAACGAGTTGTACTCGTACGCGCGGTACCAACGCAAAAGGCCCACACCGTATGTACTACGTCTAGTCCAATACAGTACTAGAATTTGGATCACAATTTAACACTCTCCACCTTGAGCCAAATTCACTCCAGTAGTCGAAGAAAGTGAATAACTCCATCCAAATCAGCTTAAACACCTTGTGCGTCAAAGTCCATAGGACTAGTGAGAAATACCAACTAAGCCTGAGCAAAGCTCAAACTTATTGGTCGAAACTGGTTTTGTCATCATATCAGCAGGATTATCATGAGTACTTATCTTGCATACCTTCAAATCACCTTCAGCAACAACATCTCGAATATAGTGATATCTGACATCAATGTGCTTTGTTCTCTCATGATACATTGGATTCTTTGTAAGATATATAGCACTTTGACTGTCACTAAATACGGTAGGGCAAGATGAATCTCCACAAAGCTCAGAATACAAACCTCTCAACCAGATAGCTTCTTTGCATGCCTCAGAAATAGCCATATACTCGGCATCAGTAGTGGAACAAGCCACAATAGACTGCAAAGTTGCTCTCCAACTCACAGCACAACCACCAATGGTGAAAACATAACCTGTGAGTGATCTTCTCTTATCCAAATCACCAGCCACCAACAAGTCCATCTCTAGTTTTACCAAACTGTAAATAAGCATTAGAAGTACCTCGCAGGTATCTGAAAATCCACTGAACTGCTCTCCAATGCTCTTTTCCAGGATTAGCCATGTATCTACTGACAACACACAATGCATATGATAAATCCGGACGAGAACAAACCATGGCATACATAAGTGAACCAACTGCACTCGAATAGGGAACTCTAGACATGTACTCAATATCTGCATCTGACTTAGGACATAAAGCTGATGATAATTTGAAGTGTGCAGCTAACGGAGTACTTACTGGCTTGGCATTATGCATATTAAAACGACAAAGAACTTTATCAATATATCCCTTCTGACTTAGATACACTTTTCCAGACGGTCTATCTCTGGATATTTCCATGCCAAGTATTTTCTTTGCCGCACCCAAATCCTTCATCTCAAATTCATTACTCAATTGCTTCTTTAGTTCATTAATATCTGACATACTCTTTGCAGCAATAAGCATATCATCAACATAAAGGAGCAAATAAATAGTTGAACCTTTGACAGTTTTCAAATAAACACAACTATCATAATTAGACCTTTTGAAACCTTGAGAGAGCATAAAGGTGTCAAATCTCTTGTACCACTGTCTAGGGGATTGCTTCAATCCATAAAGAGATTTCTTTAACTTACAGACAAGCTTTTCTTTTCCAGGAATAACAAAACCTTCAGGTTGTTCCATATAAATATCCTCTTCTAATTCTCCATGTAAAAATGCAGTTTTAACATCCAATTGTTCAAGCTCAAGATCATGCATGGCAACAATACTGAGTAAAGTGCGAATAGAACTATGCTTCACAACAGGAGAAAAGACTTCGTTATAGTCAATACCTGGAATCTGACTGTAACCTTTAGCAACTAACCTTGCTTTATATCTTGTCTCATCATTAGGAGAAATACCTTCTTTCCTCTTGAAAACCCACTTGCAACGAATAGGTTTCTTCTCTCTAGGTAATCTTACTAAATCCCAAGTGCCATTCTTTTCAAGTGATTCCATCTCATCATGCATAGCGGTCATCCACTTATTACTATCACTAGAAATAATAGCCTCGGAATATGAAGAAGGCTCAGCATTACCTTCAATTTCTTCTGCAACAGATAAAGCAAAAGAAACAATATTGCACTCTTCAATTAACCTGTCAGGTTTATTAGTACCCCGCCTAACTCTCTCACGTGCAAGATTCCAACTAGGCGGAACAATAGGCTGATTTGGAGTGGGAGTGACATGATCATCATTAACGACGGGTTCATCATGTGCATCAACAATTTCATTACGAGATGTCTCACCTGAATCAATAACATGCTCCACCTGAACAGTAGGCTCCTGAACAATAGGCTGATGTTCACTCTCAACGGGAACATTAGTAGATGAAACATCATGTAACATAGCAGATTCATTAAAGATAACATTTCTGCTAATAACAACCTTCTGGGTTTCAGGATTCCACAATTTAAAACCTTTAACACCAGACTTATAACCAAGAAAGATGCACTTAACAGCTCTAGGCTCCAACTTTCCATTATCAACATGAGGATAAGCAGTGCAACCAAAAACTCTCAACTGTGAATAATCAGCAGGTGAACCAGACCATACCTCAATTGGAGTTTTCTTATTAAGAGCAATAGATGGTGAACGGTTAATGAGATAACAAGCAGTGGAAGCGGCCTCAGCCCAAAAACGCCTATGCAAACCTGCATTGGACAACATGCAACGGGCTCTGAAAATAATGGTCATGTTCATACGCTCAGCAACACCGTTTTGTTGAGGAGTATAAGGAACGGTGTAATGTCTGACAATGCCTTCAGACTTGCGATAATTCTTAAATTGCTTAGAACAGAATTCCATACCATTATCAGTGCGAAGTATTTTTACCTTCTTTTCAGTTTGTCTTTCAATCATAATCTTCCACTCCTTAAATGCTGAGAATGCTTCATATTTATGCTTCAAGAAATAAGGCCAAACTTTTCTCGAATAATCATCAATAATAGTCAGCATTTAACTAGCACCACCTAGTGACTTCTTGCGAGATGGTCCCCATAAATCAGAATGCACATAATCAAGAATACCTTCGGTTGTATGAGTCGAAGTGTGGAACTTCACCCTCTTGTGTTTGCCGAAGATACAATGCTCACAAAATTTTAATTTACCAGGTTCATATCCATCAAGAAGACCTCTCTTATTTAACTCTGCCAAACCAAGTTCACTCATATGTCCAAGACGCATATGCCAAAGGTTAGCAGCATCACAATCAGAATTCTTTGAAATAGCTGGAGTAGCATTACCTGAAACGGTAGAACCTCGAAGGTAATAAAGACCATTGGTCGAACTCAAATCACCTTTCATCACAATAAGGGAACCTTTGGTGACTTCCAAAACACTATCTCCACCTGAATACTTGTATCCCTTTGCATCAAGGGTACTCATAGAAATAAGATTTCTCTTCATCTTTGGAATATACCGAACATCTGTCAAAGTTCTGATTATGCCATCAAACATCCTGATTCGAATAGAACCTATGCCTTCAATCTTGCATGGTGAATTATCAAAACCCAAAACGGAACCAGTAGAAGTAGTGGAATCAAAAGTATTAAACCAATCTCTATGTGGACACATATGAAAAGTGCATGCGGTGTCAAGTACCCACTCATCATTGGTCTCAGCACATCCAGCAATAACGACAAGAGCATCATCGGAACTATCATCACGAGCAACGTTAGCAGAATTTTCACCTTGTTTGTTACCTTTTCTCTTTTCCTTGTTCTGCAACTTGAAACACTCAGAGATGTCATGCCCGTCTCTCTTGCAATACCTGCAATACTTCTTGTCTCTGGATTGTGACCGGCCCATGTAGCCGTTCTTACTTTTGCCTCTGTTTCCATTATTGGAGTTCTTCTCCTTTGTCCTGCCACGAACAGATAATCTCTCGGCTTGGGATGAACTCGAACCATCATGAGGCACCATTAATTTCATCTTCTCCTTAGAGTTCAAAGCTTCATAAACTTCATTAAGCGTGAGAGTATCACGACTGTATAATATGGTGTCTCTAAAATTGGTATAAGAACTTGGCAGTGAACAAAGTAACATTAAAGCAGTATCTTCCTCTTCATACTTAACCTCCATTGCAGGTAGATCGGATATAATCTCCTTAAATTCCGAAATATGATTCAAAACATCACCTCCCTCGGGTAACCTGTGCAGGAATAATTTTTGCTTCAGATACATCTTGCTGGTGAGATCTTTAGTCATGCAAATCCCTTCCAGCTTTAACCATAGAGTAGCGGCAGTTTTCTCGCTCAAAACTTCCTGCAAAATATTATTATGCAAATGGAGTTGAATTTGTGACAAAGCCTTACAATCAATTGTTTTCTCCTCATCAGTCCAGTCCTGAATCCTTTGCTTCCCAAAACTATCCAGTGCTTCATCATAGTCGGACTGTGCCAACAACGCCCGCATCTTAACTTGCCATAGGGTAAACCTTGTGTCACGGTCCAGCAGCGGAAGATCGTACTTCATGATGCCATGAGTCGATAAATCTGTGTACACAAAGTATAGTACAAGCCGAAAGAAAGTATTCTTGACAGAATAAATTTGCGGGGCAAAGAACCAGAGAGGTAGCACCCGGTAGTAGTACTGGACAGTGGACGAAGCAAAGGAAGTTGAAAATCTGTAATTAGCACTAGCCTTTGTCACGTACTAGTGCAACTAGTACTGGCTTCAGGTCACGATTGAGAGCAACCTCGGTCCTTGAGCCAGTATGTGCAGCGGCGGCTCGGCGGATTTGGCAATGCGTGGATCGCTCCTCCCGATTTGGCTTGACAATTTGTGGCGGTTGGCTTGACCACGTGAAGGAGCAGCTTCGGGACTTGAATCCTAGCACTGATCGATCTCGGACAACGGATCGCAGCGCAATGAAAAAACTTGTCGGTCTCGCGGCTGCGGAAAATCTAGTTGGATTCGACGGATCGGCCGGACGCGCGCGGCGGCCGTAACCCTAATCTCTTCGGTCTCAAACTTGGCTCTGTATACCGCTTGTTAGATAATAACGAGATAAAAGAGACACGAGAGCACACAGATTTTTACGTGGAAACCCTTGCGGGAGAAAACCACGGACGCACGAAGGCGCAATCACTATAAGGACGAGTATTACAAACACGAGACGACAGACCGTCTGAGGTGCGACTACATGGGGTATATAAGAGGGACAACACATAGGAGTCCTTGTAGGACAAGTAAACGAGTTGTACTCGTACGCGTCGGTACCAACGCAAAAGGCTCACACCGTATGTACTACGTCTAGTCCATACAGTACTAGAATTTGGATCACAATTTAACAGTATATGTGTTCCACAGCCTGGTCTTGTATGCATTGAAAGCCTCCGCCATCTTCTTCAGAGACCAGTGCCTGAGCGCAGCGAACATTCTCTGGAATTCCTCTTCACTATCGCATTCCGGTAAACCGAAATGTGTCACCAGCCTCTCAAAAAGTTGGTTCTTCAATTCATCAGGGACAAATGTCACATCTGTTGGTTCATCTTCCTTTCCTGGCCGATTCCACTCTTGAACACTTATCGGCAGCAGGTCTCTAACGATTACTCCACATTGATTTGCAAATTTTGTTGCAACCTTCTTAGGAGCAGAAGGCTCACCGGTATGATAGACAGCTTCGATTATCAGATGCTCTCCAGCGGTCATCTCTTTAGCCGGGCCTCGTTTCGACTTCTTTGATTCTGCCGTCGATGCAGAGGTGGTCTTCCTGGAGGTCTTCTTGGAAGTAGAAGGTTCCCCGGCCTTTACTAAGGCAAGGTCTTCCTGGTGGTCTTCATGGTGGTCTTCTTGGCCTGTTTCCGCTTCCACATCATGTTGTTCTTCCTCCATTCCTGGACCTGAATCGTTCAGGTACTGCGAGCCTTCATCTTCCTCCGGCGTTGCGATCGATCGCGTACCATCATGTATGATCTTTAAGAGCTCGTCTTCACCATCTCTACCGGCCATAGCTCAGCTAATACAAATGAAAGGTACAAGTCAAATACATATATATGTGAAAATTCTACAATAAAAGAATCAACATATGCATATTAAATGTTCAATTATGGTTGTCGAGAGCCCGAGAGGGAGTCTCGACAACTTTACAAGACCAGAGTCTTGTAAAGTTGTCGAGACTCCCTCTCGGGCTCACGGCAACCATAATTGAACATCAAATATGCCTCTTGTAAGTTGGCGAGACTCCGAGAGGGGTATCGACAACTTACAAGAGGCATATTTTCTGTTCAATTAGGGTTGTTGAGAGCCCGAGAGGGGTCTCGACAACTTACATGCAAATTCTATAATGAACATTTCTATAACTTAAGTCAAAATAATCTAAATAATTTTACTAAAATATGCCTCTTGTAAGTTGTCGAGACCCCTCTCGGAGTCTCGACAATGAGACTCCGAGAGGGGTGTCGACAACTTACAAGAGGCTCATTTTTGTTGGAATTGGTGCCCTAGAGACAATAATAAAGGTATACTATTTTATTATATGGGCCAATTCATGTTCTTGATAATCGTCTATATAAATCATGCTTGACTGTGTTATGGGGAAACATAATACATTGTGTGATGGTTATCGTTTCCATAACCATAGAGACTGTGTTCTCTCATTAGTGGAGCTCACAGTTATTCTAGAGGAATAATGTGACGGACATACCCAAACACTAAAGCGAAGCAATTGATCGTGTCACATAAGTTCTGATTACGTAGCTTTATCCATTGACGTCTTTTTAGTTTCTTTGACCATGAGATCATGTAACTCTCGGGTACCGAAAAGGGGGCGTTGCTCGCTGCTAACGTCACTCGTAATGGGGTGATTATAAAGTTATCTGTGCGTTCCCCGAAGGTACCTTGTAGGCTTATATGTGTTAAAGAGTGGGACTTGTCCATCCAAGTGACGGATAGATATTCTCTGGGCCCATCTCAGTAACGTTCACTCAATCGCTCGCAAGCACGTGACCGGGTCACAAGAGAGTGAATAGTTATGATGAGAAAAGAGAACTTACCGGTAACGAGATTGAACTAAGGTACGACGGTACTGACGATCAATATCTCGGGTAAGTAACATATCGCAGGACATGGGAATTATATATCGACGGTCAAAGTGGTTTGTGAGATGATCAGATTGATCACCCGACTAAACAGTCGGGGTAGCAAAGACGTTTCCAGAGTCTCCCTACTACGCGTGACTATGAGAATAGTCACAACTGACATTGTTTATCGAACCCGTAGGGTAACACACTTAAGGCAGTATAATGCTTTGGGTAACAGAGAAAGATTGGCATATTTATTGTTTGGAGAAAGATCGGAGTCCCGGTTGACTTCGGGAGTATCACGGATGGATTCGGAATAGCGGAAAACCCCCAAGTTCACATATTGGAAGGTTCTAGAAAGCTTCGGAAAGTTTCGTGTAAAATCGGGAAAGTTCGGAAAGTTCTAGAAGGGGGTGGGGCCGGGCCAGCTGGGCTGACCACACCCAGGCGAGGCGCACCTGGCCGGCCGACTGGCCGAATCGGTGGGGAGGGAGGACTCCCTCCTCCCTCCTAGCCGAATTGGGGAGGGAGAGGAGTCCCTCCCTTCGGTGTGTTCTTTTTCCTTTCTAATTATGACAAGTGTGGAGTTTGAGTTGGGTTGGAGTACGGAGTTCTTATCGGTTTCCGAAACCGTGACCTCTGCGGCCGCCTATATAAACGAGACCCTGGGTCAAGGAAAAACACAACACGAGACACAAGCTCCCAGCCCCGGCCTCCACCCGCACCCCGCCCGAGCTGCCTTCACCCGACCCGCGCCGCCGCGCCGCCCGACGCCGGCCACCTGCCGCCGTCGCGCCGCCGCCCGCCGCCGCCGCCGCGCCGCCGGCGGCCACCCTCCGCCTCTCGCCGTCGCCTCCCCGTGTCGGTGCTAGTCGTGCCCGGTGCCCGGTGATCTTCTACTCCTCCGAGTTCACACCTAGGTCTCCGGATCTAGTTGGTGATCGTCGGAAATCTCGCCGGAACCCTAGTTCCGAGAATCTCCGAAGGACCGTCCGGGCGAAGCCCTGCCAGAATTGCGCCACGTTCAACGTCACACCGCCGTGACGTTGAAGTGATCTCTCTACTTCGCCGTGTATCCGCTGGAACGGAGAAGCGCCGACGTCGTCAAGCTGTACGTGTGTAACACTCTCGGAGGCGTTGCACTTGCGGCGCTTGATCATCTCGCGGATCGCCAAGACTGAACGGATCGTGATCGGACTTCGTCGACACCTTCTTTCAAGCTTCCGCTAATGATTTTCAACGGTATGTAAATCAAGTTATGCATGTTTGCATATTCATGTTTCGTTGCATGCATCTCCTAGATGTATCTTGGCTAGGGTTTACTCGTTGTTGCGTAGGAAAATTTTTGTTTTCCATGCTGCGAACCCCAACAGTGGTATCAGAGCCTCGTCTACGCGTAGATGTATTGTGCGAATATAGAACACGATGGTTCATCGTGGGCGTTGATCTTCTTGCTTGCTACTTCTTCGTTTGATTCTTGTTTTTGCGGTATAGCGGATTGAATCTGGATCGGACCGACTTTACGCATAGGCATATGCGAGACCGGTTTCACAAACATCGTGTATGTGATTTACGATTGTCAGACTCATCTACTGTAGTAAAAACGGAGTTGAACTAAGAAGCTTGTAGATCTCTTCGGAGTTGCTACACGGGGCTCACGGTTACTGAACAAGTTAATGGTCGGTGTTTTGAGACTGGATGTCGTCTCACTACATCGAACACCCTGCAATGGTTAATAAGCAACTTGAAGATCCACGTTGTGGCTTTGCGTAAGTAGATGGACGATCTTGTGACGCAACCCCTAGAAGCCACGTAAAACTTGCTCAACTAAGTAGAGGACGTCTAACTTGGTTTTGCAGGGGAATCCGTGATGTGGTATAGCAAAGAAATTTGCATTGCATGCATATACTAATCTTGTTTAGTCTTATTCCGGAGTACTTGGTACTGGGCCAATGACCGTGGCGCCTATGGCAAAGGAGGCCGTACCGGCACGACACGAAGGAGATCGTGACGTGAAGGGCTATACCATATCACATGCATACATATATGTTTTAACTGCCTGTGAAGAGTTAATCCATTGTTGTGTGTGCATCTTGTTGTGCTTAAATTTATAGCGGTAGCATAATAAGATAATCCCTCATCAAATATCATAGCGTACGTGCTTCCCTAAATATGCAACGTTGCTACAGTTCGACGTTTCGAAGCCGAGCCGCCGCATGGTTATTGAAACATTACAAGAGATGAGCCATCACATTATCCCGCCCGAGCCGCCGCAGCATGACCCGCGCCGCCCGCCGCCAGCGGCCACCCGCCGCCTCTCGCCGTCGCCTCCCCGCGTCGGTGCTAGTCGTGCCCGGTGCCCGGTGATCTTCTACTCCTTCGAGTTCACATCTAGGTCTCTGGATCTAGTTGGTGATCGTCGGAAATCTCGCCGGAACCCTAGTTCCGGGAATCTCCGAAGGACCGTCCGGGCGAAGCCCTGCCGGAATTGCGCCACGTTCATCGTCACACCGCCGTGACGTTGAAGTGATCTCTCTACTTCGTCGTGTATCCGCTGGAACGGAGAAGCGCCGACGGCGTCAAGCTGTACGTGTGTAACACTCTCGGAGGCGTTGCACTTGCGGCGCTTGATCATCTCGCAGATCGCCAAGACTGAACAGATGGTGATCGGACTTCGTCGACACCTTCTTTCAAGCTTCCGCTACTGATTTGCAACGGTATGTAAATCAAGTTATGCATGTTTGCATATTCATGTTTCGTTGCATGCATCTCCTAGATGGATCTTGGCTAGGGTTTATTCGTTGTTGCGTAGGAAAAATGTTGTTTTCCATGCTGCGAACCCCAACAATTTTTTCCTTACAAGAGGCATATTACAAAGATATAGTACTACAATCAAAATTCTAAAATTTCACTAAGTAAATTCACTAAGTCCTAAATTTCACTAAGTCTTAAAATCACTAAGTCTTAAAATTTCACTAAGTCTTAAATTTCACCAAGTTAATTCACCAATATATAATACACTACAATTTCACTAAAATTTCACTAAGTCCTACATTTACTAAGTCTTAAAATCACTAAAATATATAACAACAAATTTTTCTAAATCTAAAATCATATCTCTAAATTAATATATCTAAAATATTTACCTAAATTTAAAAAACTAAAAAAACTAAATTAAATCATATCTCTAAACTAATACAATATACAGTAAGTCAATTAAAAAATAACCAAAAAAACAACTACACAATTAAATCATATCTCTAAACTAATACAACATACCTAAATTAAAAAACAACTAAAAAAACCCTCTCTGTACAGAGAGGGGATTGGCGCGCGCGGCACCTGCAGGAGGAGGGCCGAGGCAGGTGACGGCGAAAGGCGAGCACGGCGGCGCGTCGGGCATGGGCAGGAGCGCAGGCGACGCGGGCGGCGACGAGGAGCGCGGACGCCGGCGTCGAGGAGCAGTGGAGGACGCAGCGGGCACGGCGGCGACGCGGGCGGCCACTTCAAGTTCAGCAGCGGCGGAGAACGGCGGAATCGACGCGCATGGCGGCAGCGCGGCTGAGAATGGCCGGAATCGACGCACGGCGGCGGCGCGGCGGAGAACGGCGGCGGCAGCGACGGATTTTGGCAGCCTGACGGCATGGTTTCTGCGCGCGCCCTTCGTCTTCTCGATTTCTGCTAAGTGTTGCACCGGGGCGTGGCTTGCCCCCGCTTAAATACCCCAACACCCTTTTACACCGGTTGGTGTTACGAGCCGGTGTAAAAAGGTCACCGACTCGTAACACCAACCAGTGTAAAAGGGGTACCCTTTTACACCGGCTGGTATTACCAGCCGGTGCAAAAGGTGTTTTGGCGGTGGTTCCTGCGCGCCAAAGGTCACACCCTTTTGCACCGACTGGTATTACCAACCGGTGTAAAAGACCCTTTTACATCGGTTCGTAATACCAACCGGTGCAAAAGGGTCTGACCCTTTGGCGCGCTGTGTTCAAACGTTTTCATTTTCTGGCCCATTTTTTAAATATTTCAAACATTTAAATTATCTAGTTTTTGCTTTGTTTTGAATTTGAAAAAACTTTCAATATGAAAAGTGATTGAAATTGCATAAATAATCCAAATATATTTTCTGTTTTCAAAAAACATTATTCTAACTATTCAAACTAGTAACAATTTATGAATTTGCCCATATTTGAATTCCCATTTTTTGTATTGTTACAAATTTGACAAAACTTTCAATATGAAAAGTGATTGATATTGCATAAATAATCCAAATATATTTTATGTTTTCAAAAATCATTATTCTAACTATTCAAACTAGTAACAATTTATGAATTTGCGCATATTTGAATTCACATTTTTTGCATTGTTACAAATTTGACAAAACTTTCAATATGAAAAGTGATTGATATTGCATAAATAATCTAAATATATTTTCAGTTTTCAAAAATAATTATTCTAACTATTCAAACTAGTAACATTTTATGAATTTGCGCATATTTGAATTCCCAATTCATTGATAAAGATACAATTTGAAATGGAATTAAAGTACAGTTAGACTAATACGAAGTTACATGGCACAACTGAAAATTAAGATACATGGCCAGATTAAGTCACAATCGGCCGAACTTGTTCTGGAATCTTGGAGTGATTCAGTCATCCTCCTGCCTAGACCTGTAATACTCTCCACTGTAGTCGTCGTAGTACTCGCCACAAAAGTACTTGACGTGGTCGTCGTCGCTGCAGTTGAACCTTGAAGGCTGGGCACGCACGCGTGTGGGCTGGATTTGAGGGTAGCGCAGGCGGGGTCTATCGCCGGCCGTGTTGTTGGCCATGACGCTCTCGAGAGTCCGGCCGCACCACCACAGCCGACGAACGGCCTCGTTGAAGTTCGAAGAAGGAGGTGGGCCGTCCTCCTCGTACCTGCCGGGCGCCCTCTCACGCCGAAAGATGATGAAGGCTTCCCAAGTCGGGATGCCAGTTGGGATTCCTCCGCTGCTCCGGCGTGAGCTCGTGGTAGTAGTGGTTCGTGATGGCCATCCGGCGCGCCACACCGGTAGGGATAGGAGGGACCGGCACGTCTCCGGCGCTCAGCATCCAGCCGGCGGGGACGTGGTAGCCCGGCGGGTGATGTCCCCAATGATGATGGTTGAGGATTGTTGGAAAACCCCAAGTGGAAGGTATGATGTAGGACAACAGCAAATTTCCCTCAATGATGAAACCAAGGTTATCGAACCTGTAGGAGACAAAGAATGGCACCAAGGTTGAAGAAGAGACCTGCACGACACAACCAAATTACTTTGCCCCAACTAGACAGTGAGGTTCTCAATCCCACTGGCCTTGCTGAAAACAAAGGATTAATTGTATCAAATGGAAAGAGGATGCTTGCAGTAAAGAAAACAGGAAAACAGGAAGCAGCAGGTTGTATAACAATAATAAAGAGAAGGACTGGGGTCCACAGTTCACTAAAGGTGTCTCTCCACAAGACAATACAGTGTTGGGTAAACAAATTACAGCTGGGAAATTGACACATGAGAGTGCACACAAAGATGCAAATACTAGACAAGATGAATACTATGAGATTGATTGGGCATTACAACAAAGATCAGAGACTGTCATCCAACTGCATATGTAACTAAATAGTCCACTCACGGAAATATCATCCGAACAAACCCATGAGTATTAAGCTGCAAACAAGCCTATAGAATAAGCTCTAACAACAGACTATTGCATTAAGTAAAGTGTGTTAAGTAGACAGTAGAACCACCCCTATTTGGGCAGAGCGCCATCTTGTTCTCCCTAGTGGCAACGCCACATCCTCACCCTTAGTCGTTTCTGTCATCTCGAGCCCAGGGATAAAAGGAGGCATGAACCCACTATCTAGCATAAATACTCCCTCTTGGAGTTGAAAGCAACTACTTGGCCAGAGCAACTACTAACAACGGAAAGCATGCAAGATCACAATAACACCAACGAGATTCAAGACATATCAAAGATAAACTCAAGATCTATATTCAACTTGAACATTGTACTCAATAACTAGTCAGATCCCAGCAAACCAACACAAGGGATATTACAAAGATGATCTTGATCATGTTAGGCAGCTCACAAGAATCATATAAGATGATCTCAATCATGTTAGGCAGCTCATGAGATTCATACAATGGAGAGAACAACCATCTAGCTACTGCCATGGACCCGTAGTCCTATGGTGAACTACTCACACATTACTCCGGAGGCGGGCATGGTGATGAAGAAGGCCTCCGGTGATGATCTCCCCTCCGGCAGGGTGCCGGGAAGAGCTTCTGATCTCCCCACGACGATGGCGGTGGCTACAGACTTCTTTCTGGACTTTCTGCGATGTATCTAGGGTTTTCTTGTCGGGGTGAATAAATAGGCAAAAGGGCGGAGCCGGGGGGCCAGCAAGTGGGCCACACCTGCCCCAGGCGCGAGTGGGGCCTTGGCCGCGCCTTGGGGGGTGTGGGCCCCCTGTGGGCCTTCTACCTCCCTACTTCTGGCTTCTGGAGTCTTCTGGTGTAAAACTTCGTAAAATAGCTTCCTTTGTCAATTCCGAGAATATTTATTTTTCAGCTCTCCTGGAACCAAAAACAGCAGAAAACATGAACTGGCCACTTTGGCATCTTGTCAATATGTTAGTGGCAGGAAATCAATAAAAACACCAAGAAGCACAAGTAAAACATAAGGTAATTGGTAATAAACAAGCATGGAGCATCAAAAATTATAGATACATTTGCAATGTATCAGCATCCCCAAGCTTAACTCCTGCTCGTCCTCGAGTAGGTAAGTGATAAAAAGAATAATTTTTGAGGTGACATGCTATCACAATCTCAAACATCCATATGCAAAGCATTGTGTGCTGGGATCAAAGAACTTCTAAACAATTCATGCAAGATATAAATCTTATCAAAAGAACTTAGCAAGCATTGTCAAGGCATTAACAAGAACAAACAAGAAGATCATGAATAAAAGAGCCTTCAAGATATGTTTGTCTCCCCACATATAATCAGCAGTAGCATAAGTGGCAATCAGACAGTCCTTTATATTGAGGGCAAAACATAAATGCCAGGACACCTTCAAAGATAATTGGTGACTAGAAACAAATAGTCCTAATGAACATGTAACAACACAATATGAATAGTTAATAATAATCTTGGGACAATGCACATAGAACTAAGAATGGCCACCATGCTACTCTTGGTTGGTGCAAAAAGTAAGAAGATGGAGACTCAACATTAAAGTAAAAGAAAGGCCCTTCGCAGAGGGAAGCAGGGATTACTCAAGTGCTAGAGATTTTTATTTATAAAAAGATGATTGAAAAAGTTGCTTTCATTGGAAAGTCTTTTATTTTGAGAGGTATGTATGTCATGTTGAAAGCACAAGTGCTTCCCAGGTGGTTTTGGTAATTAATGTCAACATATCTCTTGTTGGACTAACACTTTTATCTAGTATATTTCAGATAAGTTCAACAATGGAGTGGCATGGACTAAAGGTTGTGGGAACTCCTTCAAAATGCTAAGGACAAAGGATTGGCTAAAGCTTCAAGCTCAAGACTCTTCATTTTACATTTTAGTGATCCAAGATCACATTGAGTCCATAGGAAAAGCCAATACTATCAAGGAGGGATGAGGTGTTGCTTAATGAGCTCTTTGCCTTATGTGCTTCATGATATGCTCCAAAATCCTCAGCTACTTTCCCATATCCACATTTGACCTAAACCCTAAGCCAAATTCGGTCATACCGATTCTTTCTATCCGGCGCCACCGAGTTTCATATGTCATAAGCCACTGCCAAAACCCTAGCAAATCGGTTTCACCGATAGGGATCTCGGTCTCACCGAGATGGGATTGAAATCTCACTGTGTATGTCCATTGTCAAAATCGGTCTCACCGAGTTTAGGCAATCGGTACTACCGAGATTACAATGCAAACTCTCTGGGTAACTCTTTACCAAAATCGGTCCAACCGAGTTTAGTAATCGGTCCCACCGAGTTTGCCTGACCAACTCTCTGGTTAGCCAATTACCAAATCGGTCTCACCGAGTTTGAGTAATCGGTCCCACCGAGATTACGTTATGCCCAAACCCTAACCACATCGGTCCTACCAAGATGCATGTCAGTCCCACCGAAAATCTCTAACGGTCACTAGGTTTACCTTTTCGGTCCGACCGAGTTTGTTGATTCGGTCCCACCGAGATTGGTAAATTGTGTGTAACGGTTGGATTTTGTGTGGAGGCTATATATACCCCTCCACCTCCTCTTCATTCGTGGAGAGAGCCATCAGAACACACCTACACTTCCAACTCATATGTTCTGAGAGAGAACCACCTACTCATGTGTTGAGACCAAGATATTCCACTCCTACCATATGAATCTTGATCTCTAGCCTTCCCCAAGTTGCTTTCCACTCAAATCTTCTTTCCACCAAATTCAAATCATGTGAGAGAGAGTTGAGTGTTGGAGAGACTATCATTTGAAGCACAAGAGCAAGGAGTTCATCATCAACACACCATTTGTTACTTCTTGGAGAGTGGTGTCTCCTAGATTGGCTAGGTGTCACTTGGGAGCCTCCGACAAGATTGTGGAGTTGAACCAAGGAGTTTGTAAGGGCAAGGAGATCGCCTACTTCGTGAAGATCTACCGCTAGTGAGGCAAGTCCTTCGTGGGCGATGGCCATGGTGGGATAGACAAGGTTGCTTCTTCGTGGACCCTTCGTGGGTGGAGCCCTCCATGGACTCGCGCAACCGTTACCCTTCGTGGGTTGAAGTCTCCACTAACGTGGATGTAGGATAGCACCACCTATCCGAACCACAGGAAAAACATCCGTGTCTCCAATTGTGTTTGAATTTTCCAAACCCTTCCCTTTACATTGTTGCAAGTTGCATGCTTTACTTTCCGCTGCCTATATACTCTTTGCATGCTTGCATGATATGTATTGTGTGTGCTGAAATTGTGCCAAAAACTTCACTCAAACCAAAAAGGCTTAAAAACTGCAACTTTAGTACTAAGTGTCTAATCACCCCCCCCTCTAGACACACCCACTTCTAGATCCTACAAGTGGTATCAGAGCTTTGGTCTCCATTGCCTTGGTTTAATCACCATTGGAGGAAGATGGATGTGTCTACTTTAGGGAGTCTTAGACATAGAGTGCCTATTCTTGATGGAGAGTATTTTCATGAATGGAAAAATGAGATGCTTGTAATTTTCACTCAATATCATTTGAACAAGTATATTGCTAGTCCTTGTGCTCCTCATGTTGATCCTATGCATCCCACTCTAGATGAAGATGTTGATATGATCCGTAATCTTAGAACCGTTGAGCTGATCATTAGAGGATTGCCCAAATACTTGATTGCTAGTTTACCTACTCTTAAATGCGCCTATACTATATGGAAATTTCTTGAGGAACAATTCCCCGATTATTCCTTGAAAAACTTGGATGAAATTCTCCATAAATCTATTGCCATGAGTAAAATGAATTCTAGTAATCCTAGTTTTGGTGATTGTCTACTTGAGCTTACTAATCTCATGCATGCTAAAGGAAATGTTGGAATCATTAGTAATATCATATCCGAAGCTATAAGAATTCATAAAAGTGACCACTTTGATGATCATTTATCTAATGAATCACTCTCTCTAGGAAATGATGAGTCACAAGATCATGTTGAACATGGATACTATGATGAGAATGACGATAGTGACTTCGATCTTGACGAAGCAATGAGACACTTTGGTCTTATGGCAAATCTTCGAAGATATGTGTCAGGAGGAAAGGAATGGGTTCTCGATAGTGGATGTACTGATCATATGACCGGAGACGAAGAGATGTTCCGTGAGCTTGCTGAAAATGACGGCCCTCGAAAGTATGTCACCTTTGGTGATAATTCAAAGGTGCTTGTCAAGCAGGTCCAAAAGATCTTCAAAAACTTCGCTACAAAGGCCCAAAATCAGTTTGACGTGAAGATCAAGAAGGTTCGGAGCGACAACGGAACGGAGTTCAAGAACGCAAATGTGGATACCTTTCTTGATGAAGAAGGGATTTCACATGAGTTCTCGGCTATGTACACACCTCAACAAAATGGAGTTGTTGAGAGGAAGAACCGGACGCTCATCGAAATGGCAAGAACGATGCTTGATGAGTACAAGACGCCGAAGCACTTCTGGGCAGAAGCGGTTGAGACGGCTTGTCATGCAACAAATCGCTTGTATCTTCACAAGCTACTCGGCAAGACGGCATACGAGCTCCTCACCGGTAACAAACCCCAAGTTGGATACTTTCGAGTATTTGGCTCAAAGTGCTACATTCTAGATAAGCATCGTCGTTCAAAGTTTGCTCCTAAGTCTCATGAAGGTTTCCTACTTGGTTATGGCTCAAACTCTCACACTTACCGTGTCTACAACAATTTCACCCGAAAGGTTGAAGAAATGGTAGATGTGAAGTTTGATGAATCTAATGGCTCGCAAGTAGAGCAATTGCCAATTGATGTAGGAGACAAAGACCCTTCGGAAGCAATTCAAGACTTGTCTATTGGCAAAATTCGTCCAACGGAGGTGAAGGAAAGTACCTTGTCCGTCCAAGTGGAAGCTTCTACTTCACGACAAGGTGAACCAGGAATCGACACGGAAGTATCCACAAGTGGGACACACCAAGATGAAGAAAACGAGGAAATGCATCAAGACGAACATCAACAACCTCCTTCTCCACCACGACAAGAGAACGACAACGCCAACAATGAAGAAGGCCAAGAAGAAGAACAAGATGAAGAGGAAGTTCAACGAAGACCCAAGCAAAAGCTCTCACGAGTTCGAGCAAGAATCGCCAAAGATCATCTCGTCGAGCAAATTTACAATGATATCCAAACCGGGAGAATTACTCGCTCAAAAACTCGTCTAGCTAACTTTTGTGAAAATTATTCATTCATCTCTAGCATTGAACCTATGAAGGTTGAAGAAGCATTGGAGGATCCGGATTGGATAAATGCTATGCATGAAGAGCTACACAACTTTGAGAGAAACCAAGTTTGGACATTGGTTGAGAAGCCCGACAACAACCACAACATCATCGGTACCAAATGGGTGTTTCGCAATAAGCAAGATGAAGATGGACAAGTGGTTCGCAACAAAGCACGTCTCGTTGCCCAAGGATACACACAAGTCGAAGGTATGGACTATGGTGAGACATATGCTCCCGTTGCTAGACTTGAGTCCATTCGCATCTTACTTGCCTTTGCTAATCACCACAATATCACCTTGTACCAAATGGACATTAAAAGTGCTTTTCTAAATGGTGAAATAGAGGAGGAAGTTTATGTCAAACAACCTCCCGGCTTTGTCAATCCTAAGAAACCTAATCATGTTTACAAACTTCACAAAGCACTTTACGGTCTTAAACAAGCTCCTAGAGCATGGTATAAATGCTTGACTAAGTTTCTTCTTACAAGTGGTTTTGAAATTGGAAAGATTGATTCTACACTCTTCACTAAAAGAGTTAATGGAGAACTATTTGTATGCCAAATTTATGTTGATGATATCATTTTTGGTTCTACTAACCCTCTCTTTAGTGAAAAGTTTGGAAAGCTTATGTCAAAGAAGTTTGAGATGTCTATGATGAGTGAACTCAAATTCTTTCTCGGTTTTCAAATCAAGCAAACTAAGGAAGGCACATTTATCCCTCAAACGAAGTACACCAAAGACCTATTCAAGAAGTTCAATATGCAAGAATGCAAAGGTATGTCTACACCTATGCCTACTAGTGGACATAATGATTTGACAAAAGATGGTGAACCGGTTGATCAAAAGGTATATCGTTCTATGATTGGTTCATTGTTATACCTATGTGCCTCTCGTCCCGACATTATGCTAAGTGTGTGCATGTGTGCACGATATCAAGCTGCACCTAAAGAATGTCATCTTAAGGCTGTGAAAAGGATAGTGAGATACTTAATCCATACACCAAATTTTGGCATTTGGTATCCTAAGAGGTCCTCTTTCGATCTTGTTGGGTATTCCGACTCGGACTATGCCGGAGACAAGGTTGATAGAAAGTCCACTTCGGGTACATGTCAATTTCTTGGTAGATCTCTTGTGTCTTGGTCCTCCAAGAAACAAAACTTGGTATCCTTATCCACTGCCGAAGCGGAATATATTGCTACTGGTTCATGTTGTGCTCAATTACTTTGGATGACCCAAACTCTTAAAGATTATGGGGTCTATGTGAAACACGTTCCATTGCTTTGTGACAATGAAAGTGCTATCAAAATTGGTCATAATCCTGTGCAACATTCTCGAACTAAGCATATTGAAGTTCGTCATCATTTCATTCGAGACCATGTTGCAAAGGGTGACATTGATCTTAAACATGTTCGCACCGATAAGCAATTAGCAGATATATTCACTAAACCGCTTGATGGGAAAGTGTTTTGCAGGTTGAGAGGAGAATTGAACGTCATTGATGCCTCGAACTTGGAGTAGAAACTCCATTGGATACATGCAAGACATGAGCTTATGTCTAATCCTTGATATATCTCTTATGATACCTATCTTATGTCTTGGATATATTTGCATCTTGCATGTTATCTAATCCATGTAGGTACTTGGATGAATATATTTCTATGAGATTGCAACTCTCTCACATCTTGAGCAATCTCTACATCACCAAGTCTCTACACGACGGTGGTTGAAGAGAAGGAAGCACGAAACCATTCAAACATATCCTTTGACAAATTCTATGTTGAGCTTCATGATTGTCATGTTTGGATATACAAGTGTTTTTTCTTTCCTTTCAAAAACTAACCCATGTAGGAAGATGAACTCAAGCTCCAAGTGGTGCTCCCAACTCTTGATGAACTACATCGACCTCGAGCACCCACACAAGTTCAACTACATGAGCAAGATCCACACCACCACCCAAGGTATGATATTCCATCTTAGAGAAGCTTTACTCCAAGTCATGAGTCAAAGCAACTCAACAAGATGAGAATACATCAAGATGCTTAAACGAAAAATGGTAACCCCATTTTGAGCTTAAACGATGAGTATGACCTATGATCAAGTGTTCTCACTTGACTCCTAAGTCAATATACTCTAACATAGGTGACTATGTCACCGCCCAATTCTAGATGAAGTTCTCTTGTGTTCTTTTCTGTGTTTTTGCACTTGTCCCTTGAATATTTGTTTTCCTCTTTTTTAATAAAAAAAACTTCATCTAGAACTTTCATTCTTTTCTTTTTTATTGTTGTTCTGCACTTTTCTGCATCAAATTCCTTGCAAATCTTTCAGTTAATTCATTGCAATTCTTTGTGAGATCTTATTTAACAAGTGAGCTGAGGTGACAAGTGTTCTCTCTGTAGTAAACTTGGTTACACCAAATTGAACGTTTCGGATCAACTGAATCTCTTCGGTACCACCGAAACCTGACGCTCGGTGCCACCGATTTCACAACAGGAAAACAGCTTGCCACTTATTCTATATTTCTTCTGATCCAGCTCCACTCGATGAATCTTATCCTCTACAAGCATCACAGTTTTATCCATTGCTTTATGCTGCATCTCAAGGACCAAACCTATTCGACAGATTCCAGAAGAACCTTCTTGGAAATTGATGTCAAAGGGGGAGAGAGAGATCACATCAAAGCTTATCATCAGGGAGAAAGAGAGAGAAAGTATTAAGGGGGAGAAAGAGATCTCCATGGGGAGAGAATACTCAAGGATCCCAGATGCTTGATGTCTAAGAGGAGAGATGCCACATGCCTTTTTGGGGGAAAGACATGTGTTCATAGAACATAGTGCTTCTATTCATGCAAATTCATTGCAGATCTTTACTCTTGGGGACATGTCTAATCTAACGTGGTACCTTGTACTCACTCTCTACATGTCATCCCAGTCTTGGTATTCTTGTGGTTTTCTTTGGTTTGCTCTGGCTAGTGGATGCACCTGTGTTATCTAACCTTGTTTATGCAGGTTCATTCCATCTTAAGCAAACTCAAGACTACAAGGTAAGTATATGCATCAGAATCATGAGTATGAGGAATTCTTGCTCTTGTACATACTGTTTGCAAGAAGGACTCATAAGCATGAAGGTATTCCTCTTAATAATCTTTTGCTCTGATGCACATGTCCAAGATACATGTAACACATTGCCTACTCTGTCATGGTTATGCTCTCACATCGTTCTATATTTTATACTCACATGATTGCATACATGTAGGGGGAGCCTATGCTTGTTACATGTCCTTCCAAAGTTTTACTTGCTATTCTTTGTATCTTTATCTAAAGCTTTGATGTATGTTGCCATCAATTACCAAAAAGGGGGAGATTGAAAGCACAAGTGCTTCCCAGGTGGTTTTGGTAATTAATGTCAACATATCTTGATAACCCACAAGTATAGGGGATCGCCACAGTCTTCGAGGGAAGTAAAACCCAATTTATTGATTCGACACAAGGGGAGCCAAAGAATACTTATAAGCCTTAACAGATGAGTTGTCAATTCAGCTGCACCTAAAAGTAATCTTGCTCACAATGGTGTATCAGTGGTAACAGTTTTATGGAAGTGGCAGTAATGGAATAACAACAGTATAGGAATAAAAATAGCAGTAGTAACAATTGCAATAAACAGCAGGATGGAAAACACTGTAGGTATAGGGATGGATGGACGGGCGTTGCATGGATAAGAGAATTCATAATACACATAAGACAGGGGCATTGCAGATAAATAAGATAAAAGCATCTAGTACTAGATAACCATAGGCGTGTGTTCCTATATAGTCGTACGTGCTCACAAGGAGAACTTGCGCAACATCTTTTGTCCTGCCAGCCCGTTGCTACGGGGCCTCTAGGGAACTACTGGCAATTAAGGTGTTCCTTTCAATAGAACACCAGAGCAAAGCATTAACACTCCATGAACACACGTGATCCTCACATCAAAGCCATTCCCTCCGGGTGTCCCAATTATTGTCACTTTGGGGCCATCGGTTCCGGACAATGATATGTGTACACAACTTGCAGATAAGACCAAGAACAATAATTATCCTCATGAATCAATAATATGTTTAGATCTGAGGTCATGGAACTCGGGCCCAAAGTGACAACATTAAGCTCAACAAGTCGCAACAATGTCACAAAGACACTAAGCACTATGCCCATAACAATCTTATGAATATTACATGAACAATCTCATCCAATCCGTACCATCCCCTCACCTACAGCAGGGGAACTACTCACACATGGATGGTGGCATCATGGATGGTTGATGGAGAGGCGTTGGTGATGATGACGGCGATGATCTCCTCCAATTCCCCGTCCCGGCAGGGTGCCAGAACAGACACTTCTGATCCCGATTTGAGGTTTCGGGATGGCGGCGGCAGAGCGGAACTCTCTCTAGAAAACTGAGCCTATTCCCGATGTTTTTAGGGTCGAGGGAGTATATAGCACGAAGGGGAGGTCCGGGGGCACACGGGGTGGCCACACCACCCCCAGGCGCGGCCAGGGGTGGGCCCGCGCCTGGGCATGGTGTGGGCCCCCCGTGGGCCTTCTACTCTTCTCCTTCTGGCTCCGTGGATCTTCGGGTTGAAAAACAAGACAAGACACCAAAGCAATTCTGCTGAAAACAGCGTTAGTCTGTGTAAGTTTCATCCAAAAACACACAAGATAGAGGAAAAACAATAGCAAAATTGTTCGGGAAAGTAGATACGTTTTGGACGTATCAATGGCGGTTTGTGATCTTTGTTGTAATGCCCAATAATTCTCATAGTATTCATCTTGTCTAGTATTTGCATCTTTGTGTGCCTTCTCAATTGTCAATTGCCCAGCTGTAATTTGTTTACCCAGCACCTTATTGTCTTGTGGAGAGACACCTCTAGTGAACTGTGGACCCCGGTCCTTCTCTTTATTATTGCTATACAACCTGCTGCTTACTGCTTTCCTGTTTTCTTTACTACAAACAAACTCTTTCCATTTGATACAATTAATCCTTTGTTTTCAGCAAGACCAGTGGGATTGACAACCTCACTGTCTAGTTGGGGCAAAGTAATTTGGTTGTGTTGTGCAGGTCTCTACTTCAACCTTGGTGCCATTCTTTGCTTCCTACTGGTTTGATAACCTTGGTTTCATCACTGAGGGAAACTTGCCTGCTGTCCTACATCATACCTTCCTCTTGGGGTTTCCCAACAATCCTCAACCATCATCACTAGGGACATCAAGCACTTTTCTGGCGCCGTTGCCGGGGAAGTAAAGTGGCACTCACAGAAGTTTGTATTTTTCATCACCTGCTAGACTTTTCTGGCGCCGTGGGGAAGAAGAAGATTTCCACAAGGGGAGTCCTTCACATCCAATCTCTTTATTTTGTTTTTCTCTTGCATAGTTTCTTTAGTTTTGTTTTGCTTGCTTCTTTTAGAAAAACACAAAATAATTAGTTTCCTTTTTAGTAGTAGCTTAGTTTCTTTGTTTTCTTTAAACATGTTGCTCCCTCAGTTCATGTTTAAAGAACTTTCGATAGTTAGTGGTTCTATAATTGGAAGAGAAAATATAGAAGATTTCTTCAATCATGTTAGTAAGCATGATGACATTGATGACAAATCCATAGTAGACCTTGCTCCTAATTATGAGATTGTTGCAGCTTCTTTAGTTCACTTATTGGAGGCTAGATTTGCTAGTCTTAATCCCATAACGCAGCAAATGTTTCTTAACCTTCACAATACTGAGGATGTTGAGAAGAAGGATTTCATCCTAGAAACTTTGCTTAATGAATTTGGTGGTGTTGCTCTAGAAGCTAGGGAAGTCTTTGATCGTTATAAGATGCTAGGCTCTTGTGTAGATGTTATTAGTGTCCTTGAAAATCTAGACAAAATCAAAAATAGAGAGGATGTCAAGGTAGCAATACCTTGTAAGCTTGTAGCATTGCATGAAGCCTATGAAAAGAATTTTGATTGGATTGTCCCTGAAAACCCCTTTGTCGAAAGTAGCCAAACCTAGAGAGTTGAGAGAGGGAATTCGGAAACCTTTATAGATAAAATACAATGCATTGTTGAAAAGACCTCTGCTATTGATATTAATGCTCCTCCACCTGGGAACACTTGACTACACATCTTTTTTTTCTATGCCTAGCTGAAAGGCGTTAAAGAAAAGCACTTCTTGGGAGATAACCCATGCTTTATTTTCTATTGGTTTTCTCTTTTTGTTGAATCTTGGAAGTTGTTACCTCTGTAGCAACCTCTCCTTATCCTTTTTGTTTGGTTTTTGTGCCAAGGATAGCCTCTAATGGAAGAAGGTACAATTTTGGGGAGTTGTTGTCCCGAGACAGATTCTGTGCTGTTATGAAAACAATTCCTGTGCCCAGCCAGAACGTTAAAAAATTACGAAATTCAATGATCATGTACCCCTGTTTTTTGTCTAACTTTCATTAGCTTTGCACTTCCCGATTTGAGCAACATAAGGTGGTCTAAAAAATTGATATTTACCTGTTGTTCTGTTTTGACAGATTTCTGCCATATTTTGCCTCTAGCCTTTCTACCTTTTCTTTCGAGCTCTAATGAAACGAGGAGCCTCGGGAAGAAGTATCTACAGTAGCTATGCTTTAGGGATGAGTTTTACTTGTGTTGGAACTGAACCCAAGTGATCCTTTATTTAGATTTACTAATGCTGCTAATTGAGAATTTTGTGAAGTTTTGTATGAAGGAAGTTTTCAAGTGTAGGGAAAGAAGAATGATGAGATGAGATGAAGAATGGATAAAAGCTCAAACTTGGGGATGCCCATGTCACCCCAAGACATATTCAAGAAGTACAAGTGTCAAAGCTTGGGGATGCCCAAGGCATCCCCTTCTTCATCAACAAAAATATCAGGTCCTATTTCAGTACACTATATTTTTATTGCTTCATATGTTTTGTGTTGTTCTTGGAGCGTCTTTGTTTTTGTTTTTAGTTTAGTTTAGTTTAGTTTAGTTTTTTGTAGTGCTTGGTTAAATCCCAGCTCTTTTGTTTTGGAGAGAGACACCCTCCGTTTTCATTGCCTAGAACACTCTAGTTTCATTCCTATTGCTCCGCGAGTGTTCTCTTTTTGCTAGAACTGCCTTTAGTGTTTGTTTTGTTCAGAACTTTTTAGTTCTTCTTTGTAGTTAGGTTTGTTAAACTCTCTGGTCTTTGATGATTAGTACCCTTGTGAGTTGTTCCAAATAAGTTGATTGGTGTTGGATTCGAGAAAAAGGCTCTTTGCCAATAGTGGGTACAAAAGGTAGCTTGTGTACACTGTGTCCTAGACTATTTTAGCTTGTCGTGCTCATTATGCTTAGTGTTTATTGTTGTAGCATGACTTGTTTCAAATAGTTGAGAGTGCATATTTGGGCCTATTGAATGTTCATGTTTAGCTCTCTGCATGCAATAGCATAGTCTAAGTGGTATTTCTCCTAAGAATGCTCTGTTTGGCTGACTTGGCACATGCTTACACCATGTTATGACTGAATCATAGTCAATCAAGCCTCTATGATCACTTAGCTCCTATGACTTGCAATAGCCTTTATGTGTTGGTTAGTAATGCTTTGTCGCTCTGCATGATTATGCCCATTATTTCTCTCTTGGTTGGTCGCTCCCAGTCTTTTGCTACCCTTCATTTGTACTGAGTATGAGCTCTACTCGTGCATCCAACTCCCAAAAACCGAAGTTTTGCCAAATGTGTCCAGCATACCTACCTACATGTGGTATTTCACCGCCACTCCAAAGTAAATTACTTGAGTGCTACCTTTAAAACCTTCAAAATATCTGCCGGAGGGGAGATCGTCACCGGAGGCCTTCTTCATCATCATGCCCGCCTCCGGAGTGATGTGTGAGTAGTTCACCATAGGACTACAGGTCCATGGCAGTAGCTAAATGGTTGTTCTCTCCATTGTATGAATCTCATGAGCTACCTAACATGATTAAGATCATCTTATTACCGTGCTTCATGTACGAATCTTGTGAGCTGCCTAACATGATCAAGATCATCTTTATGTAATGTTACTTGTTTTGGTTTGCTGGGGTCTGACTAGTTATTGAGTACAATGTTCAAGTTGAGTATAGATCTTGAGTCTCTCTTTGAATAGATCTTGAATCTCTTTGCTGTTATTGTGATGTTGCATGCTCTTCATTGTTAGTGGTTGCTCTGGCCAAGTAGTTGCTTTCAACTCCAAGAGGGAGTATTTATACTAGATAGTGGGTTCATGCCTCCAGTAAGGCTGGGCTCGACGGACAGAAATGACTAAGGATGTGGATGTGTTGTTGCCACTAGGGAGAACAAGATGGTGCTCTACCCAAATAGGGGTGGTTCTACTGTCTACTTTACACACTTTACTTAATGCAATAGTCTGTTGTTAGAGCTTACTTAGTAGGCTTGTTTGCAGCTTAATACTCATGGTTTGTTTGGATGATATCTCCATGAGTCGACTATTTAGTCACAGATGCATCTGGATGGCGGTCTGTGATCTTTGTTGTAATATCTCATAGTATTCATCTTGTCTATTTGCATCTTTGTGTGCCTTCTCAATTGTCAATTGCCCAGCTGTAATTTGTGCACCCAACACCTTATTGTCTTGTGGAGAGACACCTCTAGTGAACTGTGGACCCCGGTCCTTCTCTTTATTATTGCTATACAACCTACTGATTCCTGTTTTTCTGTTTTCTCTACTGCAAACAAACTCTTTCCATTCGATACAATTAATCCCTTGTTTCCAGCAAGGCCAGTGGGATTGACAACCTCACTGTCCAGTAGGGGCAAAGTAATTTGGTTGTGTTGTGCAGGTCTCCATCTCAACCTTGGTGCCATTCTTTGCTTCCTACTGGTCGATTAAACCTTGGTTTCATAACTGAGGGGAATACTTGCTGCTGTCTGCATCACCACCTTCCTCTTGGGGTTTCCCAACTCCTTCTCCATCAAGCTTGCAGAGGGCATCAGGCAGGCCTGGGGGTCCCACACCATGCCCTGGCACGGCCAGGGGCCCACCCGCACCAGTGGTGGTGTGGCCCACCCAGGCGGCCACCGACCTCGTCCTTTCGCCTATAAATTCATATCCTCGGGAAAACCCTAGACACTCGAGCCTCCATCCATGATAAGTTCCACAGCTGTCGTTGTCACGTCCCTAGCTCGGGAGGGATATGAAGCTCTTCCTGGCACCCTGCCGGGGAGGGGAGATCATCACCGGAGGGCTTTTTATCACCATGCCTGCTCCAGAGTGATGCGTGAGAAGTTCATCATTGGACTAGGGGTCCTTAGCAGTAGCTAGATGGTTGTCTTCTCCAATCTTGTGCCTCCATGTCTAGATCTTGTGAGCTGCCTAACATGATCAAGATCATCTATGTTGTTTTCTGTGCTATCATGCCTAGATCTTGTGAGCTGCCTGACATGATCAAGATCATCTTTATGTAGTGCCAAATGTTGTGTTTGCTGGGATCCGATGAATATTGAGTAGTATGTCAAGTTGATTATAGATCTATCTTATGTGTTAGTTATATTCTTGCATGCTCTTCGTTTCTAGTAGTTGCTTTGGCCAAGTAGTTGCTTGTGACTCGAAGAGGGAGTATTTATGCTCGATAGTGGGTTCATGCCTCCATTTAATCTAGGCAAGAGTGACATCAAGTTCTAAGGTTGTGGGCGTGCTATTACCACTATTTTTGGGAGAAAACAACATTGCTTTATCCATGATAATTCTATTGTTTACTTTACACACTTTGCTTACTGCGATAATCTGTTGCTTACAACTTAATACCCAATGTTGTTCGGATGATATTCTGAGGGTGGATTATTAGTCATACGTGCAGCTGGATGACGGTCTATGTATTATGTTGTAATGCCCACATCAAATCTCACTGTAGTCTTCATGCCATGTACATGCATTACGGTGCATTCTCTATTTGTCAATTACCCAGCTATAATTGTTTACCCAGCATGTTATTTATCTGTTATGGAGAGACACCTCTAGTGAACTGTGGACCCCAGTCCTTTCTTTTACGTTGATAATACAATCTTGCTTCCATACACTTTTCTGGCACCGTTGCTTTTCTTCCAACGGCATACTTTTCTAGTGTCATTGCTTTTCATTCATTGCAAACAAACTTCATCCACACTATATGTTTAACCCTTTGTTTTCAGCAATACCGGTGGGATTGACAACCTCACTGTTCCGTTGGGCAAAGTAGTTTACTTTTGTGTGTGTGCAGGTCTCCACGTTGTTGTTGGCGCCGGTACGACGCCTGCCAAAAGTCAGCTAGCTTCAACCTTCAGAAGTGCTTCCTTCTTCCTACTGGTCGATTCAACCTTGGTATCATAATCGAAGGAAATTTGCTGATGCACTCATCTCACCTTAAAACTTGGGGTTTCCCAACGGGTCCGTTGATGGCAATCAAGACACTTTTCTCGCGCCGTTGCCGGGGAAGAAGAAGATTTATGCAAGGAGAGTCTTCCACATCCAATCTTTCTATTTTGTTTTTGTCTTGCTTAGTTTATTTTTGTTTTCTTCTTACTATCAAAAACACACAAAAATAGTTCCATTTCTAGTTTTTTTCTTGTTTTGTTTCATTATGTTGCTCCCTGAGTACGTTTTGAAAGACCTATCAATATGTCATGGTTCTATAATTGGAAGAGATAACATTGAAGAATTCTTTAATCATGTTAGTAAAGATGAAGATATTGAGGGTAGATCCATAGTAGAACTTGCTGCAAATTATGAAATTATTGTAGCTTCTTTAGTTCACATGTTGGAGTCTAGATTTGTTAATCGTAACCCCATAATGCAACAAATGTTTCTGAATCTTCATAATGTTGAGGACATTGAAAAGGGAGATTTTATTCTGGAAACTTTGCTTAAAGAATTTGGTGACGTTGCTGTAGAATCTAGGAAAGATTTTGATCATTTTAAGATGATAGGCTCTTGTGTAGATGTTATTAATACACTTGAAAAGTTAGACAAAGCTAGACATAAAAATGGGGAGGAATCAAGATATCAATACCTTATAAACTCGTAGGAATGCATGAGGATTTGGGAAAGAATTTCAATTGGATTGTTGAGAATAGTAAACCCAAGAGTATTGAGATAGGGTATTCTGAAACCTATATAGATAAAATACAATGCATTGTTGAAAAGGTTTTTGATCTTGATCTTGATGGTTCTTCACTTGTAAATACTTGAACTTGATCTTGTTTTCTACGCCTAGCTGAAAGGTGTTAAAGAAAAGCACTTCTTGGGAGATAACCCATGTTTTATTCTCTGTTGTTTCTCTTTTTTTGAGTCTTGGAAGTTTTTACTTCTGTAGCAACCACTCCTTATCGTTTTTGTGCCAAGAATAGCCTCTAATAGGGAGGAAGTAAGATTTGGGGAAGTTGCTGTCCTGAAACAGATTCTATGTTGCCTACTAAAAAATTATTTCTCTCAGCCAGAACGTCGAAATAATCCGAAACGTTTTGCGCATATGCCTTAGGTTTTATCTAACTTTCATTAGTTTTGCACTTTTTGATTTGATCAACCTAAGATTTTCGAACAAATCGATATTTGACCGTTGTTCTGGTTTGACAGATTTCTGCCACTATTTGCATTTGTCTCTTAATCTTTTTTTCTTGTGATGATCTTATGGGAGAAAGAGCTTCGAAAGAAGTGGTTACAGTAGCTAATATTTTAATAGATGTTGGACTTGTGTTGAAACTGAACCCCAAGTGGATATATATATTTTTATCACTAACGTTGCTAATGAAAATTGTGTGAAGTATTGTATGGAGGAAGTTTTCAAGTGTAGGTAGAGAAGAGTGATGTAATGAGATGAATGATGGACAAAAGCTCAAGCTTGGGGATGCCCATGTCACCCCAAGAAATATCCAAGAAGTACAAGCGTCAAATCTTGGGGATGCCCAAGCATCCCCTTCTTCATCAACAAAAATATCAGGTCATCTTTCAAGACACTATATTTTTATTGCTTCATGCACTATGTGTTATTCTTGGAGCATCTTTGTTTTTGTTTCTAGTTTTATTTTGTTTAGTTTTCTCTAGTATTCAGTTGGATCCTAGCATGTTTGTTTTGGAGAGAGACATGCTCCGTTTTCATTGCTTAGAACACTCTAGTTTACACTCTTATTGTTCTGTGAGTATTCACTTTTTGCTAGTACTACGTTTAGCTATGATTTTCCACTCGTATTTTGTTCAGAACTTGTTAGTTCTTTGTAGTTAGGTGTGATCAACTCTCTGGTATTTGATGATTATTATCCTTGTGAGTTGTTCCAAGTAAGTTGATTGGTGTTGGAAACGAGAAAAAGGTTTCATGCCTATAGTGGTACAAAAGGAAGCTTGTTTAGACTGTGGCCTAGACTTTGGCATATCATGCTAGATATTATTTTGATTATATGCTTAGTAGTTGTTGTAGCATGACTTGTCTCCAATAACTGAGATTGCTTAATGTGCCTTAGAAAGAATCTTGTGTTTTTTATCATACCAAAGCATAGAACTATGGTATTCTCCTTTAACTGCTATTTGGGATGACTTGGCGCATGCTTACACCATGTTATGACAATCAAACCAGTCACCTCAAGCCTCTATGATCATTTAGTTTTTTACTTACAATATCACTTTATGCTTTGATTAACAATGTTTTGTCGCTATGCATGATTATGACCATTATTGCTCTCTTAGTTGGTCACTCCCAGTCTTTTGCTAGCCTTCACTTGTACTGAGTATGATCTCTACTCGTGCATCCAACTCCTCAAAACCCAAAGTTTTGCCAAATGTGTCCACCATACCTACCTATATGTGGTATTTCACCTCCACTCCAAAGTAAATTGCTCATGTGCTACCTTTAAAACTTTCAAAATATCACATGTTTTGTGTTCATGTTTAGCTCATGAGGAAGTATTGAGTGCTTTGTTGTCTCTTTCATGGTTACTTGGCTTCACACCTTGACTAGCATGCATAATGTGCTAGTCCCTAATAATGCAAAAAGAGCAAGGCAACGGGTGCCCAGCCCAAACTTTAAATAAAACAAAAGGCAAATAAACAAACAATGCTCTGCACACTATGTACTTGCGAGATCATAATATTGGTGTTACCAGAGAACTATCTGGGAGCCGCTCTTGAAGTCAGTAACTGTGAAAGGATGATAAATCATTTGGTGCCATTCATTGGCAAACATACATACCTCTCAAAATAAATTTTCAATACCTCTGTTTTATGCAAATAAAAAGCTCTAACACATGAGTGATCCATGCTTCCCTCTGCGAAGGGCCTTTCTTTTACTTTTATGTTCAGTCTTCATCTTCTTACTTTATGCACCGATTAAGAGAGCATACTTGTCGAGTATAATGTGCATAGTCCCAAAATTTATTATTGATTGATTCATGATTGTTATTGCTTGTTCTCAAATTATTTGTTCTAGTCACCCTCTGAACTCTTAAAAGGTGTCCTGGCATTTATGTTTTTCCATTCCATGAAGGACAAGGTGAATACCACTTTACTATGTTTTCTCTATGCTCGAAACAAACTTGTGACTTTCGATGAATCACTATTCATGATATTTTATTTGTGTTACTTGTCATGTTGCAACATGGTTGATGAGTATATTGTTAGAATTATGTTTACCATGCCTATGTTTAGAGTACTTTGATCCCAGTTGCAATGCTTTTACATTAAGATTGTTCAAGTTTGTGTTGGTTGCATGTCACCTCAATTTTTTTTTGTTATCACTTACCTACTCGAGGACGAGCAGGAGTTAAGCTTGGGGATAATGACACGTTGCAAATGTATCCATAATTTTTTTATGCTTCATGCTTGTTTTACACCAATTGTTATATGTTTTCTCTGTACTTTGTGGTATTTTTATGGATTTTCTTGGACTAACCTATTAACAAGATGCCACTGTGCCAGTTCCGCGTTTTCTGTTGTTTTTTATTTCAGAAAAGTAGTTCTAGAAATATTCTTGGAATTGAACGTAATAAATCTGGAAGTCCCTATTTTTAAGAAACGAACACGGAGTCCAGAGGGCAAGCCTGGGGGGCCCACACAATGCCCTAGCGTGGCCATGGGCCCACCTGCACTAGGGGTTGTATGGCCCACCCAGGCGGCCACCGACCTCGCCCTTTAGCCTATATATTCATATCCTCGGGAAAACCCTAGACACCCGAGCCTCCATCCATGATAAGTTCCACAACCATCGTTGTCACGTCCCTAGCTCGGGAGGGATCTGAAGCTCTTCCCGGCACCCTGCCGGGGAGGGGAGATCATCACCGGAGGGCTCTTCATCACCATGCCTGCCTCTAGAGTGATGCGTGAGTAGTTCATCATTGGACTACGGGTCCATGGCAGTAGCTAGATGGTCGTCTTCTCCAATCTTGTGCCTCCATGTCTAGATCTCGTGAGCTGCCCAACATGATCAAGATCATCTATGTTGTTTTCTGTGCTATCATGCCTAGATCTTGTGAGATGCCTCATGATGTCTACAGATGCTTCTACTCTTGTAGACAGTGTTGGGCCTCCAAGTGCAGATGTTTGTAGAACAGTAGAAAGTTTCCCTTAAGTGGATCACCCAAGGTTTATCGAACTCAGGGAGGTAGAGGTCAAAGATATCCCTCTCAAGCAACCCTGCAATTAAGATACAATAAGTCTCTTGTGTCCCCAACACACCTAATACACTTGTCAGATGTATAGGTGCACTAGTTCATCAAAGAGATAGTGAAATACAAGTGGTATGGATGGATATAAGTGATGATGGCAATCTGAAATAATAATGGCAGTAGGCAAACATGTAACAGAACTGAATGGAAACGGTATTTCAATGGTTGGAAACAAGGCCTAGGGATCCTACTTTCACTAGTGGACACTCTCAACAATAATAATGTAATTGAATACATAGATGCTAGCACTTCATCCTGCTACTCTGAACTACTCTCCGGTTGGATAACGAACACCACTTCCTCACTGTGTAGGACTGCCGAAGCAATCCTTAAAGGTCACGTTCCCTTTCTAGGGACACCCCACGCTCTCACTTTGAGCATCCTTTCGAAGGTACTGAACAACACCACAATTCCATGGAGACACCCAACTCAAATCATAACCCATGATAAGTATTATGTGAAATTTAGCCCAAGACTCACACACGGTGCACACACTGTCAACTTTACACACGTGGGACAAGGTGACTCCAGTAGATCACGACAATAAAATCACTTTGAGTACCATAGGTGAAGAACAACATCTACTAACTCAACTAGATTACAAAGCTCATGATCACGTAAAGATCACATCATAAGAGAGAGAGAGAGAGAGAGAGAGAGAGAGAGAGAGAGATGAATCACAAAGCTACTATAGATCCCGCAGCCCCAGGGAGAACTACTCACTCCTCATCATAGGAGTCAGCAATGGCGATGAAGATGGTGGTGGAGTCGATGGAGATCCTTCCGGGGCACTTCCCGGTCCTGGCAAGGTGCCGGAACAGAGACTTCTATCCCACGAAACTTGGCTTCGATGTGACGGCGGCAACGGAACTTTTCTGGATGATTCGGGGTTATTTTTAGGGGTTTTGCCTCGGGGGGGATATATAGGCGAAAGGGCGGAGCCAGAGGTGGGCCAGGTGGGCCACACCCTGGCCAGGTGCGGCCAGGGCCCCACCGCGCCTGGGATTGGTGTGGTCCACCCAGGCCACCCCCGGGGTCCCCTTCTGGCTTCTGGAGTCTTCGGGTAAAATAGGGACTTCTGTCAAGTTTTGTCCAATTTCGAGAATATTTCCTGTGTAACTTTTTTGGAATCAAAAACAGCAGAAAACAGCGAACTGGCACTGTGGCATCTTGTCAATATGTTAGTCACAGAAAATCCATAAAACACCCAGAAGCTCAGTAAAAACATAGAGTAATTGGTAATAAACAAGCATGGAGCATCAAAAATTATATATACTTTTGCAACGTATCAGCATCCCCAAGCTTAACTCCTGCTCGTCCTCGAGTAGGTAAGTGATATATAGAATAATTTTTGAGGTGACATGCTATCACAATCTCAAACATCCATATGCAAAGCATTGTGAGCTGAAATCAAAGAACTTCTAAACAAGGCATGCAAGATATAAATCTAGCAATAGACTTAGCAAGCATTGTCAAGACATTAACAAGTAAACAAACAAGAAGATCATGAATAATAGAGCCCTGAGAACATGTTTCTTTCTCAGCATATAATCAGCATAGCATAAGTGGCAATCAGAAAGTCCTTCATGGGATGGCAAAACATAAATGCCAGGACACCTTCAAAGATAATTGGTGACTAGAAGCAAATAGTCGAATGTACAAGTAACACCACAATATGAGTTAATTAAATAATAAACTTTGGGACAATGCACATAGAACTAAGAATGACCACATGCTCTTTTGGTTGGTGCATAAAGCAAGAAGATGGAGACTCAACATTAAAGTAAAAGAAAGGCCCTTCGCAGAGGGAAGCAGGGATTACTCATGTGCTAGAGCTTTTTATTTGTATAAGAGGATTGAAAAGTGCTTATTGATAAGCTTGTTTTGAGAGGTATGTATGTCATGTCAACGAATGGTACCAAGTGAGTTACCATCCCTTTCATAGTTACCCAGCTTCAAGAGCGGCTCCCAGATAGTTCTCCAATACATCAGGATGGTGCACAGAGCAGTTTTTGTTGTTTATGTGTTTGAAGCTTTTCTTTTCAGAAAGCTTGGGCTGGGCACCCGTTGCCTTGCTCTTTTTGTGATTTCTGGACCAGCACATTATGCATGCTAGTCAGGTTTGAAGCCAAGTAACCATGAAAGAAACAGCAAAATGCCCAATACGTCCTCATGAGCTAAACATGAACACAAATCAGGAGTATATTTTGAAGGTTTTAAAGGTAGCACACGAGTAATTAATTTGGAGTGGCGGTGAAATACCACATGTAGGTAGGTATGGTGGACACAATTGGCAAAACTTTGGTTTTTGGGAGTTGGATGCACGAGTAGAGCTCATACTCAGTACAAATGAAGGCTAGCAAAAGACTGGGAGCGACCAACCAAGAGAGCAATAATGGACATAATCATGCAGAGCGACAAAGCATTATTAACCAAAATATAAAGGCTATTGCAAGTCATAGGAGCTAAGTGATCATAGAGGCTTGGATTGACTAGGATTCAGTCACAACATGGTGTAAACATGTGCCAAGTCAGCCAAACAGAGCATTCTTAGGAGAAATACCACTTAGACTATGCTTTTGCACGTAGAGAGCTAAACATGAATCTTCAATAGGCACATTAAGCACTCTAAACTATTTGAAACAAGTCATGCTACAACAATAAACACTAAGGATATTAAGCATGACATGCTAAAAGAGTCTAGGACACAGTCTACACAAGCTACCTTTTGTACCACTATTGGCATAGAGCCTTTTTTCTCAAATCCAACACCAATCAACTTATTTGGAACAACTCACAGGGGTAATACTCATCAAAGACCAGAGAGTTGAACACACCTAACTACAAAGAAGAACTAAAAATTTCTGAACAAAACAAATACTAAAGGCAGTTCTAGCAAAAAGAGAACACTCGCAGAGTAATAGGAATGAAACTAGAGTGTTCTAGGCGATGAAAATGGAGCGTGTCTTTCTCCCAAACAAACATGGTGTGGTCTAACCACGAGAGCTACAGAAAACTAAACTAAACTAAACTAAAAACAAAAAACAAATACGCTCCAAGAACAACACATAACATATGAAGCAATAAAAATATAGTGTACTAAAACAAGACCTGATATTGTTGTTGATGAAGAAGGGGATGCCTTGGGCATCCCCAAGCTTTGACGCTTGTACTTCTTGAATATGTATTGGGGTGACATGGGCATCCCCAAGCTTGAGCTTTTATCCATTATTTGTCTCATCTCATCATTCTTCTTTCCCTACACTTGAAAACTTCCTTCATACAAAACTTCACAAAATTCTCAATTAGTAGCATTAGTATATTTAAATAAAAGATCACTTGGGTTAAGTTACAACACAAATAAAACTCATCCATAAAGCATAGCTACTGTAGCTACTTCTTCCCGAGGCTCCTCATTTCATTAGAGCTCAAAAAGAAAAGGTAAAGAGGCTAGAGGCAAAATATGGCAGAAATCTGTCAAAACAGAACAACAGGTAAAGATCAATTTTTTAGACCATCTTCTGTTGCTCAAATCAAAAAGTGCAAAACTAATGAAAGTTAGATAAAAACCAGGGGCACATGCTCAAGGAGTTTCGTAATTTTCTGACGTTCTAGCTGGGCACACGACTTTGTTTGGTAACAGCACATAATTTGTCTCGGGACAGCAACTCCCAAAATTGTACCTTCTTCCATTAGAGGCTATCCTTGGCACAAAAACCAAACAAAAAGGATAAGGAGCGTTTGTTACAGAGGTAAAAACTTCCAAGACTCAACAAAAGAGAAAAGCAACAGAAAATAAAGCATTTGTTATCTCCCAAGAAGTGCTTTTCTTTAACGCCTTTCAGCTAGGCGTAGAAAATACTTGATTGGATCTTGTTTTTTGCGCAGAAAGTTGAGAAGATGCTCACATAAAAATATGAATTGAAGCAAAAGAGAGCATCAAAAAGCAAATATGAAACACATTTAAATCTAACCCACTTCCTATGCATAGGAATCTTGTAAGAAAATAAATCAAAGAAGCACATAGTACCAAGCATATGAAAGCAAAACAAGTGCAACTTCAAGATTTTCAACATAAAGAGGGGAAACTTAATATTATTGAGATGCACAAAACTACGTTTCCCTCTCTCATAATGACTTTCAGTAGCATCATGAACAAACTCAACAATATAACTATCACATATAACATTCTTGTCATGAACCACATGCATAAAATAGTTATTACTCTCCACACAAGTAGTGGGAGCAAATTCAACAAGATAGCTATTCTCATCACCGTAATCATCAAATATAGGAGGCATATTGTAATCAAACCTGATTTTCTCCTCAATAGTAGGTGGACTGAAAATATCATAACCATCATTGTAATCATCATATATAGGAGGTATAGTATCGTCAAAGTAAATTTTCTCCTCCGTGCTTGGGGGACTAAAAAGATCATGCCCATCAAAACAAGCCTCCCCAAGCATAGACTTTTCCATAGCATTAGCAACAATGGTGTTCAAAGAATTCATACTAATAAAATTGCTATTAGCATGCAAATAAAGCTCCATAGGTCTCCTAATTTCCTCTTCAAACACCTCATGTCCTAACTCAAGATAGAGACTATAAAGCTCTCTAATTTTGTTGTTGTTTTCCATTAAGCCTAACTAGTGAAAACAAGAAACAAAAAGATCTAATTGCAGAATCTAAAGGAAATACCTTCGATCACTCACACAGGATGTGAGTACCTTGTACCCTACCTCCCCGGCAACGGCGCCAGAAAAGAGCTTGATGACTACATATGCTTCTACTCTTGTAGACAGTGTTGGGCCTCCAAGTGTAGAGGTTTGTAGAACAGCAGCAAGTTTCCCTTAAGTGCATCACCCAAGGTTTATCGAACTCAGGGAGGTAGAGGTCAAAGATATCCCTCTCAAGCAACCCTGCAATTAAGATACAAGAAGTCTCTTGTGTCCCCAACACACCTAATACACTTGTCAGATGTATAGGTGCACTAGTTCGGCGAAGAGATAGTGAAATACAAGTGGTATGGATCGATATAAGTGATGATGGCAATCTGAAATAACAATGGCATCAGGCAAACATGTAACATAACTAAATGGAAACGGTGTTTCAATGGTTGGAAACAAGGCCTAGGGATCCTACTTTCACTAGTGGACACTCGCAACAATAATAATGTAATTGAATACATAGATGCTAGCACTTCACCATGCTACTCTGAACTACTCTCCGGTTGGATAACGAACACCATTTCCTCACTGCGTAGGACTGCCGAAGCAATCCTTAAAGGTCGCGTAGCATGGATCACAAGAGTAACATCTACATGTTCAACTAGATTACAAAGCTCATGATCACGTAAAGATCACGTCATAAGAGAGAAAGAGATGAACCACATAGCTACTATAGATCCCGCAGCCCCAGGGAGAACTACTCACTCCTCATCATAGGAGTCAGCAATGGCGATGAAGATGGTGGTGGAGTCGATGGAGATCCTTCCGGGGGCACTTCCCCGTCCCGGCAGGGTGCCGGAACAGAGACTTCTGTCCCCCGAAACTTGGCTTAGATGTGGCGGCGGCGGCGGAACTTTTTGTTGGGAACGTAGTAATTTCAAAAAAAATCCTACGCACACGTAAGATCATGGTGATGCATAGCAACAATAGGGGAGAGTGTTGTCTACGTACCCTTGTAGACCGAAGCGGAAGCGTTGACGCAACGTAGAGGAAGTAGTCGTACGTCTTCCCGATCCGACCGATCCAAGCGCCGTTACTCCGGCGCCTCCGAGTTCTTAGCACACGTTCAGCTCGATGACGATCCCCGGGCTCCGATCCAGCAAAGCTTCGGGAAGGAGTTCCGTCAGCACGACGGCATGGTGACGATCTTGATGTACTACCGACGCAGGGCTTCGCCTAAGCACCGCGACAATATGACCGAGGTGGAATATGGTGGAGGGGGGCACCGCACACGGCTAAGGAACGATCACGTTGATCAATTGTGTGTCTATGGGGTGCCCCCTGCCCCTGTATATAAAGGATGGAGGAGGAGGAGGCCGGCCAAGGCTTGGTGCGGCCAGGATGTGGAGTCCTACTAGGACTCCAAGTCCTAGTAGGAGTCCACCAAGAGGGGAGGAAGGGAGAAGGAAGTGGAGGAGAAGGAAAGGTGGCCGGCCCCCTTTTCCCTAGTCCAATTCGGACCAGAGGGAAGGGGGGGGCGCAGCAGCCCCTTGGCCCTTTCTTCTCTTCCCACTAAAGCCCATCAAAGCCCATTGCTTCTCCCATAACTACCCGGTACTCCCGAAAATACCCGAATCACTCAGAACCTTTCCGATGTCCGAATATAGTCGTCCAATATATCGATCTTTACGTCTCGACCATTTCGAGACTCCTCGTCATGTCCCCGATCTCATCCGGGACTCCGAACTCCTTCGGTACATCAAAACTCATAAACTCATAATATAACTGTCACCGAAACCTTAAGCGCGCGGACCCTACGGTTCGAGAACAATGTAGACATGACCGAGACACGTCTCCGGTCAATAACCAATAGCGGGACCTGGATGCCCATATTGGCTCCTACATATTCTACGAAGATCTTTATCGGTCAGACCGCATAACAACATACATTGTTCCCTTTGTCATCGGTATGTTACTTGCCCGAGATTCGATCGTCGGTATCCAATACCTAGTTCAATCTCGTTACCGGCAAGTCTCTTTACTCGTTCCATAATACATCATCTCACAACTAACTCATTAGTTGCAATGCTTGCAAGGCTTAAGTGATGTGCATTACCGAGAGGGCCCAGAGATACCTCTCCGACAATCGGAGTGACAAATCCTAATCTCGAAATACGCCAACCCAACATCTACCTTTGGTGACACCTGTAGTAATCCTTTATAATCACCCAGTTACGTTGTGACGTTTGGTAGCACCCAAAGTGTTCCTCCGGCAAACGGGAGTTGCATAATCTCATAGTCATAGGAACATGTATAAGTCATGGATAAAAGCAATAGCAACATACTAAACGATCGGGTGCTAAGCTAATGGAATGGGTCATGTCAATCAGATCATTCAACTAATGATGTGACCTCATTAATCAAATAACAACTCCTTGTTCATGGTTAGGAAACATAACCATCTTTGATTAATGAGCTAGTCAAGTAGAGGCATACTAGTGACACTCTGTTTGTCTATGTATTCACACATGTATTATGTTTCCTGTTAATACAATTCTAGCATGAATAATAAACATTTATCATGAATTAAGGAAATAAATAATAACTTTATTATTGCCTCTAGGGCATATTTCCTTCAGTCTCCCACTTGCACTAGAGTCAATAATCTAGTTCACATCGCCATGTGATTTACCAGCAATAGTTCACATCACCATGTGATTAACACCCATAGTTCACATCGATATGTGACCAACACTCAAAGGATTTACTAGAGTCACTAATCTAGTTCACATCGCTATGTGATTAACACCCAAAGAGTACTAAGGTGTGATCATGTTTTGCTTGTGAGATAATTTTAGTCCACGGGTTTGTCACATTCAGACCCGTAAGTATTTTGCAAATTTCTATGTCAATAATACTCTGCACGGAGCTACTCTAGCTAATTGCTTCCACTTTCAATATGTATCCAGATTGAGACTTAGAGTCATCTAGATCAGTGTCAAAACTTGCATCGACGTAACCCTTTACGACGAACCTTTTGTCACCTCCATAATCGAAAACATATCCTTATTCCACTAAGGATAATTTTGACCGCTGTCCAGTGATCTACTCCTAGATCACTATTGTACTCCCTTGCCAAACTCAGTGGTAGGGTATGCAATAGATCTGGTACACAGCATGGCATACTTTATAGAGCCTATGGCTGAGGCATAGGGAATGACTTTCATTCTCTTTCTATCTTCTGCCGTGGTCGGGCTTTGAGTCTTACTCAATTTCACACCTTGTAACACAGGCAAGAACTCTTTCTTTGACTGTTCCATTTTGAACTACTTCAAAATCTTGTCAAGGTATGTACTCATTGAAAAAACTTATCAAGCGTCTTGATCTATCTCTATAGATTTTGATGCTCAATATGTAAGCAGCTTCATCGAGGTCTTTCTTTGAAAAACTCCTTTCAAACACTCCTTTATGCTTTGCAGAATAATTCTACATTATTTCCGATCAACAATATGTCATTCACATATACTTATCAGAAATGCTGTAGTGCTCCCACTCACTTTCTTGTAAATACAGGCTTCACCGCAAGTCTGTATAAAACTATATGCTTTGATCAACTTATCAAAGTGTATATTCCAACTCCGAGATGCTTGCACCAGTCCATAGATGGATCGCTGGAGCTTGCATATTTTGTTAGCACCTTTAGGATTGACAAAACCTTCTGGTTGCATCATATACAACTCTTCTTTAATAAATTTATTAAGGAATGCAGTTTTGTTTATCCATTTGCCAGATTTCATAAAATGCGGCAATTGCTAATATGATTCGGACAGACTTAAGCATAGATACGAGTGAGAAACTCTCATCGTAGTCAACACTTTGAACTTGTCGAAAACCTTTTGTGACAATTCTAGCTTTGTAGATAGTAACACTACTATCAGCGTCCGTCTTCCTCTTGAAGATCCATTTATATTCTATGGCTTGCCGATCACCGGGCAAATCCATCAAAGTCCATACTTTTGTTCTCATACATGGATCATATCTCAGATTTCATGGCCTCAAACCATTTTGCGGAATCTGGGCTCATCATCGCTTCCTCATAGTTCGCATGTTCATCATGGTCTAGTAACATGACTTCCAGAACAGGATTACCGTACCACTCTGGTGCGGATCTCACTCTGGTTTACTTACGAGATTCAGTAGTAACTTGATCTTGAAGTTACATGATCATTATCATTAGCTTCCTTACTAATTGGTGTAGTAGTCACAAGAATAGATTTCTGTGATGAACTACTTTCCAATAAGGGAGAAGGTACAATTACCTCATCAAGTTTTCTACTTTCCTCCCACTCACTTCTTTCGAGAGAAACTCCTTCTCTGGAAAGGATCCATTCTCAGCAACGAATATCTTGCCTTCGGATCTGTGATAGAAGGTGTACCCAACTGTCTTCTTTGGGTATCCTATGAAGACATATTTTTCCGATTTGGGTTTGAGCTTATTAGGATGAAACTTTTTCATGTATGCATCACAACCCCAAACTTTAAGACACGACAACTTTGGTTTCTTGCCAAACCACAGTTCAGATTGTGTCGTCTCAACAGACTTAGATGGTGCCCCTTTTATAACGTGAATGCAGCTGTCTTTAATGCATAATCCCAAAACGATATTGGTAAATCAGTAAGAAACATCATAGATTGCACTATATCCAATAAAGTACGGTTATGACGTTCGGACACACCATTATGTTGTGGTGTTCCAGGTGGCATGATTTTGTGAAACTATTCCAAATTGTTTTAATTGAAGACCAAACTCGTAACTCAAATATTTTACCTCTGCGATCATATCGTAGAAACTTTTATTTTCTTGTTACGATGATTCTCTACTTCACTCTGAAATTCTTTGAACTTTTTTAAATGTTTCAGACTTATGTTTCATCAAGTAGATATACCCATATCTTCTCAAATCATCTGTGAAGGTCAGAAAATAATGATACCTGCTGCAAGCCTTAATATTCATCGGACCACATACATCAGTATGTATGATTTCCAATAAATCTGTTGCTTGCTTCATTGTTCCAGAGAACGGCGTTTTTAGTCATCTTGCCCTTAAGGCATGGATCGCAAGCATCAAGTGATTCATAATCAAGAGATTCCAAAATTCCATCAGCATGGAGTTTCTTCATGCGCTTTACACCAATATGACCTAAACGGCAGTGCCACAAATAAGTTGCACTATCATTATTAACTTCGCATCTTTTGGCTTCAATATTATGAATATGTGTATCACTACGATCGAGATCCAACAAACCATTTTGTTGGTGTGTATGACCATAGAAGGTTTTATTCATGTAAACAGAACAACTATTTATTCTCTTACTTAAATGAATAATCGTATTGCAATAAACATGATCAAATCATATTCATGCTCAACACCAAATAACACTTATTTAGGTTCCACACTAATCCTGAAAGTATAGGGACATTGCGATGATGATCATATCAACCTTGGAACTACTTCCAACTTTCATCGTCACTTCACCCTTAACTAGTCTTTGTTCATTCTGTAACTCCCGTTTCGAGTTACTACTCTTAGCAACTGAACCAGTATCAAAATACCGAGGGGTTGCTATGAACACTAGTAAAATACACATCAATAACATGTATATCAAATATACTTATGTTCACTTTGCCATCCTTCTTATCCGCCAATCACTTGGGGTAGTTCCACTTCCAGTGACCAGTCTCTTTGCAGTAGAAGCACTTAGTCTCAGGCTTAGGACCAGACTTGGGTTTTTTCACTTGAGCAGCAACTTGCTTGCCGTTCTTCTTGAAGTTCCCCTTCTTTCCCTTTGCCCTTTTCTTGAAACTAGTGATCTTGTCAACCATCAACACTTGATGTTTTTCTTTGATTTCTACCTTCGCCGATTTTAGCATCGCGAAGAGCTTGGGAATATTTTCCGTTATCCCTTGCATATTATAGTTCATCACGAAGTTCTACTAACTTGGTGATGGTGACTAGAGAATTCTGTCAATCACTATCTTATCTGGAAGATTAACTCCCACTTGATTCAAGCGATTGTAGTACCCAGACAATCTGAGCACATGCTCACTAGTTGAGCGATTCTCCTCCATCTTTTAGCTATAGAACTTGTTGGAGACTTCATATCTCTCAACTCGGGTATTTGCTTGAAATATTAACTTTAACTCCTGGAACATCTCATATGGTCCATGACGTTCAAAAACGTCTTTGAAGTCCCGATTCTAAGCCGTTAAGCATGGTGCACTAAACTATTAAGTAGTCATCATATTGAGCTAGCCAAACGTTCATAACGTCTGCATCTGCTCCTGCAATAGGTCTGTCACCTAGTGGTGCATCAAGGACATAATTCTTCTGTGCAGCAATGAGGATAAACCTTAGATCACGGATCCAATCCGCATCATTGCTACTAACATCTTTCAACACAATTTTCTCTAGGAACATATCAAAATAAACATAGGGAAGCAACAACGCGAGCTATTGATCTACAACATAGATATGCTAATACTACCAGGACTAAGTTCATGATAAATTAAAGTTCAATTAATCATATTACTTAAGAACTCCCACTTAGATAGACATCCCTCTAATCCTCTAAGTGATCACGTGATCCATATCAACTAAACCATGTCCGATCATCACGTGAGATGGAGTAGTTTCAATGATGAACATCATTATGTTGATCATATCTACTATATGATTCACGCTCGACCTTTCGGTCTCCGTGTTCCGAGGTCATATCTTATATGCATAGCTCGTCAAGTATAACCTGAGTATTCCGCGTGTGCAACTGTTTTGCACCCGTTGTATTTGAACGTAGAGCCTATCACACCCGATCATCACGTGGTGTCTCAGCACGAAGAACTTTTGCAACGGTGCATACTCAGGGAGAACACTTCTTGATAATTTAGTGAGAGATCATCTTATAATGCTACAATCAATCAAATCAAGATAAGATGCATAAAAGATAAACATCACATGCAATCAATATAAGTGATATGATATGGCCATCATCATCTTGTGCTTGTGATCTCCATCTCTGCAGCACCGTCATGATCACCATCGTCACCGGCGCGACACCTTGATCTCCATCGTAGTATCATTGTCGTCTCGCCAATCTTATGCTTCCACGACTATCACTACCGCTTAGTAATAAAGTAAAGCATTACATCGCGATTGCATTGCATACAATAAAGCGACAACCATATGGCTCCTGCCAGTTGCCGATAACTTGGTTACAAAACATGATCATCTCATACAATAAAATTTAGCATCATGTCTTGACCATATCACATCACAACATGCCCTGCAAAAACAAGTTAGACGTCCTCTACTTTGTTGTTGCAAGTTTTACGTGGCTGCTACGGGCTTAAGCAAGAACTCATCTTACCTACGCATCAAAACCACAACGATAGTTTGTCAAATAGACTCCGTTTTAACCTTCTCAAGGACCGGGCGTAGCCACACTCGGTTCAACTAAAGTTGGAGAGACAGTCTTCCGCAAGCCATCTATGTGCAAAGCACGTCGAGGGAACCGGTCTCGCGTAAGAGTACACGTAAGGTTGGTCCGGATCGTCTCGTTCAACAATACCGCCGAACCAAAGTATGACATGCTGGTAGGCAGTATGACTTATATCGCCCACAACTCACTTGTGTTCTACTCGTGCAAATAACATCAAACCATAAAACCTGGCTCGGATGCCACTGTTGGGGAACGTAGTAATTTCAAAAAAATTCCTACGCACACGTAAGATCATGGTGATGCATAGCAATGAGAGGGGAGAGTGTTGTCTACGTACCCTTGTAGACCAAAGCGGAAGCGTTGACGCAACGTAGAGGAAGTAGTCGTACGTCTTCCCGATCCGACCGATCCAAGCGCCGTTACTCCGGTGCCTCCGAGTTCTTAGCACACGTTCAGCTCGATGACGATCCCCGGGCTCCGATCCAGCAAAGCTTCGGGGAGGAGTTCCGTCAGCACGACGGCGTGGTGACGATCTTGATGTACTACCGACGCAGGGCTTCGCCTAAGCACCGCGACAATATGACCGAGGTGGAATATGGTGGAGGGGGGCACCGCACACGGCTAAGGAACGATCACGTTGATCAATTGTGTGTCTATGGGGTGCCCCCTGCCCCTGTATATAAAGGATGGAGGAGGAGGAGGCCGGCCAAGGCTTGGTGCGGCCAGGATGTGGAGTCCTACTAGGACTCCAAGTCCTAGTAGGAGTCCACCAAGAGGGGAGGAAGGGAGAAGGAAGTGGAGGAGAAGGAAAGGTGGCCGGCCCCCTTTTCCCTAGTCCAATTCGGACCAGAGGGAAGGGGGGGCGCAGCAGCCCCTTGGCCCTTTCTTCTCTTCCCACTAAAGCCCATCAAGGCCCATTGCTTCTCCCATAACTACCCGGTACTCCCGAAAATACCCGAATCACTCAGAACCTTTCCGATGTCCGAATATAGTCGTCCAATATATCGATCTTTACGTCTCGACCATTTCGAGACTCCTCGTCATGTCCCCGATCTCATCCGGGACTCCGAACTCCTTCGGTACATCAAAACTCATAAACTCATAATATAACTGTCATCGAAACCTTAAGCGCGCGGACCCTACGGTTCGAGAACAATGTAGACATGACCGAGACACGTCTCCGGTCAATAACCAATAGCGGGACCTGGATGCCCATATTGGCTCCTACATATTCTACGAAGATCTTTATCGGTCAGACCGCATAACAACATACATTGTTCCCTTTGTCATCGGTATGTTACTTGCCCGAGATTCGATCGTCGGTATCCAATACCTAGTTCAATCTCGTTACCGGCAAGTCTCTTTACTCGTTCCATAATACATCATCTCACAACTAACTCATTAGTTGCAATGCTTGCAAGGCTTAAGTGATGTGCATTACCGAGAGGGCCCAGAGATACCTCTCCGACAATCGGAGTGACAAATCCTAATCTCGAAATACGCCAACCCAACATCTACCTTTGGTGACACCTGTAGTACTCCTTTATAATCACCCAGTTACGTTGTGACGTTTGGTAGCACCCAAAGTGTTCCTCCGGCAAACGGGAGTTGCATAATCTCATAGTCATAGGAACATGTATAAGTCATGGATAAAAGCAATAGCAACATACTAAACGATCGGGTGCTAAGCTAATGGAATGGGTCATGTCAATCAGATCATTCAACTAATGATGTGACCTCATTAATCAAATGACAACTCCTTGTTCATGGTTAGGAAACATAACCATCTTTGATTAATGAGCTAGTCAAGTAGAGGCATACTAGTGACACTCTGTTTGTCTATGTATTCACACATGTATTATGTTTCCTGTTAATACAATTCTAGCATGAATAATAAACATTTATCATGAATTAAGGAAATAAATAATAACTTTATTATTGCCTCTAGGGCATATTTCCTTCACTTTTCTGGATGATTCGGGGTTATTTTTAGGGTTTTTGCCTCGGGAGGGGGGATATATAGGCGAAAGGGTGGAGCCGGAGGTGGGCCACACCCTGGCCAGGCACGGCCAGGGCCTCACCCGCGCCTGGGGATGGTGTGGTCCACCCAGGCCACCCCCGGGGTCCCCTTCTGGCTTCTGGAGTCTTCGGGTAAAATAGGGACTTCCGTCAAGTTTCGTCCAATTCCGTGAATATTTCCTTTGTAACTTTTCTGGAATCAAAAACAGCAGAAAATAGGGAACTGGTACTGTGGCATCTTGTCGATATGTTAGTCACAGAATATCCATAAAAACACACAGAAGCTCAGTAAAAACATAGAGTAATTGGTAATAAACAAGCATGGAGCATGAAAAACTATAGATACGTTTGCAACGTATCACCTAACATGATCAAGATCATCTTTATGTAATGCTACAAGTTGTGTCTGCTGGGATCCGATGAATATTGAGTAGTATGTCAAGTTGATTATAGATCTATCTTATGTGTTATTTATGTTCTTGCATGCTCTCCGTTTCTAGTAGTTGCTTTGGCCAAGTAGTTGCTTGTGACTCGAAGAGGGAGTATTTATGCTAGATAGTTGGTTCATGCCTCCATTTAATCAGGGCAAGAGTGACATCAACTTCTAAGGTTGTGGATGTGCTATTGCCACTAGGGAGAAAACAACATTGCTTTATCCAATGATAATTCTATTGTTTACTTTACACACTTTGCTTACTGCAATAATCGGTTGCTTACAACTTAATACCCAAAGTTGTTCGGATGATATTCTGAGGGTGGATTATTAGTCATACATGCAGCTGGATGACGGTCTATGTATTATGTTGTAATGCCCACATCAAATCTCACAGTAGTCTTCATGCCATGTACATGCATTATGGTGCATTCTGTATTTGTCAATTGCCCAGCTGTAATTGTTTACCCAACATGTTATTTATCTGTTATGGAGAGACACCTCTAGTGAATTGTGGACCCCGGTCCTTTATTTTACATTGATAATACAATCTTGCTTCCAGACACTTTTCTGGCACCGTTGCTTTTCTTCAAGCGGCACACTTTTCTGGCGCCATTGCTTTTTATTCATTGCAAACAAACTTCATCCACACTATACGTTTAACCCTTTGTTTTCAGCGAGACAAGTGGGATTGACAACCTCACTGTTCCGTTGGGGCAAAGTAGATTAGTTGTTTGTGTGCAGGTCTCCACATTGTCGCTGACGCTGGTACGGCGCCTGCCAAAAGTCAGCTAGCTTCAACCTTGAGAAGTGCTTCCTTCCTCCTACTAGTCGATTCAACCTTGGTTTCATAATTGAGGGAAATTTGCCGCTGCACTCATCTCACCTTAAACTTGGGGTTTCCCAACGGGTCCGTTGAGGGCAATCAGTGGGTTGCTTATGCTGGGCGCAAATGAGACCACATAGTTCCCATGGTTTGTTGTCTATAAACCGTTTAGGGACGTTTACCATGGGCTCCCATTAATTCACTTTCCTTGAAAGGAATTTCAATATGGCTACGCCTCCGAGGATATACGGAACTCAGAAGTAACTTCTGATTCGCTTGTCCCATACCAAGATGTGTGGTTAGCGCAGTTTATATGACGCTTTGGAATGACCGATTAGAGTTGTTATTAAATCATATATATATTCCCGGTACAATGGAACCAGCTCCACCATACGATACTCCGATCGTATAACCAATCGATGGTTCCATCATCCACCATTTTATTTTAAAGCAGTATTTTGATGCAAGTGGTATGAAGTACTATTCAAATGTACTTTTGAAAAAAGACAATGGACATTAGCAAGAATGAACTTGCCTGGAAATTGCAAGGTAATGCAATTCGAAGGTTTACTTGACCCTAGAGCTCGGGTTCTGAAGAAACGGCATTGTACAAATAGAAGAGAACGTTTTAAACTCCAGATGATTTGAAGAGATTATTTGCAAATAGTTTTGATAAACTCTTCCAATGTATTTAAGTAATTTTATTATTGAATTTAGGGTTCTCATATGAATTTCACTTAAGAATTTTCACATGAATTTCACTTTAGAATTTTCATATATCTGACAAATTCTACTTTTTTCACAAGGGATATATTGCTTCACTACAGAAAGATCCATTGAACTGAAGCACATCTTTGATCTGACAACCGGATAAGCTATGAGCCACCAGAAGGATCACGGATAGCCAGATCTCTATAAAATCTCTCTATGCCGCAAAGATAGATATATTGTAAACTTGGAAGAAATTCTAAGATATTTATCTTAGGTTGATTTCAAAGAATTTTGGACAACAACTACGCAAGGGAGAAAGAGAGGGATGGCTGGGCCAAAAAGAGCAAGGAGGAGAGGTCCTCTACCCCTCCTTAATTATATAGGAGAGGAGGGGAGGCAGCCCAAGGGGGGGCGTCGGCCATGGGAGGTGCCCCTTCCCCTCCCTCCTCATCAACTCCATCCTCTTAACCTCCTTTATTCACTAAATGCATTATGGTGTTTAATTTGAGTAGAAACTCCTCCAATTAAACCAAGGGGGTTTCCATTCATAAATGAAAAAATATTTAAGAATTTTACCAATATTTGTTAATTCAATTAACAAACATTATTCAAACAGCCCCTTGCATATAGTGGATATTACCCAGAACTCCTTCTGATGGTTTTCCCAAAAACCTCTCCAATGATTTCCAAATTATTTCAGTGTTTTCGTATCCTCTCAAATGCATCAACTAACATTAAGTGTGTCACCCTACGGTCCGTGAATATTGCAGACATAATCGAGACCCCTCTTCGATTAATAGTCAACAGCGGGATCTGGAAAATCCATAAAGACTCTTGCAAATCCAAAGATAAATTATGAGATCATGTGAACCATCAACGGTGTAGCTAAATCCTTTTGTCTCGCAATATTTTACTTGTCCGAGATATGATCGTTGGTATCTATCATACCTAGTTCGATCTCGTTACCGACAGGTACTCTTTACTCGTTCTGTGATATGGCATTCTTGTGACCTAGTCATATGCTTTCAAGTGGTGTCAATGTTACATCACCGAGAGAGCCCGGAGTATATATCTTCGTCACCTGGATGGACAAATCCCACTCTTGATCCATGAGCCTCAACCAACACTTTCCGAATACCTGATGAGATCACCATTTTAGCCAACCAATGACGGTGTGATGCTTGATGCTGTCAAGACACTCTTCCGGTGTCGGTGATTGACATGATCTCATGGTCTAAGAATTAGAGCTAGTTTGTTTGAGTACTAAGACAATTTGAACATGATGACTAGATTGTATTGCTTAGCTTACTATGGGTGTGGTGTTCATTATCATTCTCCTAATGACACGACCCTGTTATTAACAACATCCAATGTTCATGATCATGAAACCTTTGATCATCGGTTAATCAATGAGCTAGTTATATGAGAGGCTCTACAGGAACTCCTATTTGTTTATTTGTCACACATGTATTAACGTTTAGGATTTATACAATTCTAGCATGAGAAATAAACATCTATCATAAATATGGAATAATATATAATAACCACTTTATTATTGCCTCTCGGGCATATTCCTTTTAGTCTCCCACTTGCAGTAAAGTTAATAATCTAGATTACATAGTGATGAATCTAACACCCATGGTGTTTCGGTGTTGATCACGTTTCGCCCTAGGGAGAGCCTTAGTCAACGGGTCTGCCACATTCAGGTCTGTGTGTATTTTGCAAATGTTTACATCCCCTTCCTTGACATGTTCACGGATGGAGTGAAATCGTCGCTTGATATGTTTGCCTTTCTGGTGAGACCTTAGTTCCTTGGCATTGGCAATGGCACCATTGTTGTCGCAATAAATGAACATGGGATCTGATGCGCTAGGGACCACACCAAGTTCAGTAATGAATGCCTTCCTCCAAACCGCTTCTGAACCTGCTTTTGAAGCTGCAACATATTCTGCTTCTATTATTGATCCCGCTACCACTGACTGCTTGGAACTTCTCCAGCTGAGCACTCCTCCATTCATTATAAAAACGTATCTGGATTGCGACTTAGAGTTATCCGGATCGGTGTAAAAGCTAGCATCGACGTAACACTTTCCGATGAGCTCCTCTTCAACGCCATATACGAGAAACATTTCCTTAGTCCTTCTTAAGTACTTTAAGATGTGCTTGACCTCCATCTAGTGTTCCAAACCTGGATCAGATTGGTACCTGCTAGTCAAGCTAATAGCATGTATCACATCAGGTCTAGTGCATAGCATAGCATACATGATAGATCCTACCGCAGAGGTGTAGGGGACATTACTCATTGTCTCTCTATCTTTTGCTGTAGCTGGTGCTTGAGTCTTACTCAACACTTCGCCTTGCAACATAGGTAAGATTCCTTTCTTACTTTGGTCCATTCTGAACATCTTCAGAATCTTGTCAAGGTATGTACTTTGTGAAATCCCAATCAAGCGTCTTGATCTATCTCTATAGATTTTTATTCCTAGAATATATGCTGATTCACCAAGGTCCTTCATTGAAAATTTGATGTTCAGATAACCTTTTACACTCTTTAAAAGTGCCGTATCATTTTCAATCATCAGTATGTCATCCACATATAGTATTAGAAATGCTACATACCTCCCACTCACTTTCTTGTAAACACAAGCTTCTCCAAAATTTTGGAAAAATCCAAACCCTTTGATCACCTCATCAAAGCGGAGATTCCAACTCCGGGATGCTTGCTTCAGTCCATAGATGAATCGCTGAAGTTTGCATACCTTGTCAGCATTTTCAGAATCGACAAAACCTTTGGGCTGTATCATATACAACTCTTCCTCAATATTACCATTGAGGAATTCCATTTTGACATCCATTTGCTAGATTTCATAATCATAATATGCGGCAATTGCTAACAAAATCCTAACCGACTTTAGCATCGCTACGGGTGAGAAAGTCTCATTGTAGTCATCTCCTTGAACATGTCCAAAACATTTTGCGACAAGTCAAGCTTTATAGACGGTCACATTACCATGAGCGTTAGTGTTTCTTTTGAAAATGCATTTATTCTCAACGGCGTTTCGATCATCGGGAAGGTCCACCAAAGTCCACATTTGGTTTTCATACATGGATTTCATGGCTTCAAGCCATTTGTTAGAGTGTGGGCTCATCATCGCTTCTTCATATGTCGCAGGGACATCGTATTCATCTACCATGAAGTTCAAATCAGGGTCACCATACAACTCAGGAGATGCACGTGTATGTGTTGACCTGTGAGGTTTGGTAGTCTCCTCTGCTGGAGTTTCATGATCTTGATCATTAGCTCTCTCTTCAACTGGTGAAGTCAAACATGGAACATCTTCCATTGTTGCGCCACTCGCCATTTGAGGTCCCCAGTGATGATGGTTGAGGATTGTTGGGAAACCCCAAGAGGAAGGTATGATGTAGGACAGCAGGCAAGTTTCCCTCAGTGATGAAACCAAGGTTATCGAACCAGTAGGAAGCAAAGAATGGCACCAAGGTTGAAGTAGATACCTGCACAACACAACCAAATTACTTTGCCCCAACTAGACAGTGAGGTTGTCAATCCCACTGGTCTTGCTGAAAACAAAGGATTAATTGTATCGAATGGAAAGAGTTTGTTTGCAGTAAAGAAAACAAGAAAACAGGAAACGGTAAGCAGCAGGTTGTATAGCAATAATAAAGAGAAGGACCGAGGTCCACAGTTCACTAGAGGTGTCTCTCCACAAGATAATAAGGTGTTGGATAAACAAATTACAGTTGGGCAATTGACAATTGAGAAGGCACACAAAGATGCAAATACTAGACAAGATGAATACTTTGAGATTGATTGGGCATTACAACAAAGACCACAAACCTCCATCCAAATGCATCTGTGACTAAATAGTCCACTCACGGAGATATCATCCGAACAAACCATGAGTATTAAGCTGCAAACAAGCCTACTAAGTAAGCTCTAACAACAGACTATTGCATTAAGTAAAGTGTGTAAAGTAGACAGTAGAACCACCCCTATTTGGGTAGAGCACCATCTTGTTCTCCCTAGTGGCAACATCACATCCACATCCTTAGTCGTTTATGTCGCTCGAGCCCAGGCTTACCGGAGGCATGAACCAACTATCTAGCATAAATACTCAATCTTGGAGTTGAAAGCAACTACTTGTCCAGAGCAACTACTAACAGCGAAGAGCATGCAAGATCACAATAACACCAAATAGATTCAAGATCTATTCAAAGAGAGACTCAAGATCTATACTCTACTTGAACATTGTACTCAATATCTAGTCAGATCCCAGCACACCAACACAAGTAACATTACATAAAGATGATCTTGATCATGTTAGTAAGCTCACAAGATTCATACATGAAGCACAGTAATAAGATGATCTCAATCATGTTAGGCAGCTCATGAGATTCATACAATGGAGAGAACTGATGGGTTCGCAGCACAGTAAACAAAAATTTTCCTACAGTACGAACGAATAACCAAGATCTTAATCTAGGAGATGTAAGCAACGAGTAGCCAAGGTCTTGGAATCACATACCCTCGAAGACCAAAAGCATTATGAGATCAATTCTCATTGTTGATGTAGTCGTTCACTTGCCGATCTCAAGATCGTGAAGAAGCTCCGCAAACTAGCAGCGCATCCGTGATCGGGCACACGTACGGCTTGATGACGACCTCCGTCCCCCGTCCCAGCAGGGCAGCGGAAGTAGAAGATCCTCCGAGCTACTAGAGCATCACAGCGGCGTGGTGCTCTCAGAAAACTAACTTGGGCAGTGCTACGCCAGCCCGGAAACCCGAGAACTTGGAGAAACTATGCAACTAGGAGGGAGAGGAGTAATGGCCAAGCCATGAGGTGTGTTTCGGAGAGGAGCTCCACCCCTCCTTTTATAGGAGGAGGGGGTGGACGACCCAAGGGGTGGCCAGCCACCATGGTGGTGCCCACACCTCTTCCTCTCATCATTTCCCACTCACCCTCCACTCATGGGAAATTAAAATCCACTACCATGAATTAAAAACCACTTCCATGCATTAATCTCCACTAAAAATGAAGAGACTTTTCCTTAAATGTGTGAATTCCAAATTTAATCATTTTGTACAGAATTTTGTTAATTCATTAATTAACAAACATTTGTACAAAGCCCCTTGACATTTTAAGTCTTTTCCTGAAACACTTCCGGTGAAAATTCCTGAAACAATTCCGGCGATCCCCGAAACACTTTCGGATGTTCTCAATCTTTTTCTGATGTCTCGTATCTTCTCAAGTGCGTATCTTGCCTTAAGTGTGTCACCCTACGCTTCGTGAATAATGTGGACATGATCGAGACACCTCTCTAATCAATAATCAGCAGTTCGGTTTAGGTGTTGGGGAACGTAGCAGAAATTCAAAATTTTCTACGCAACACCAAGATCAATCTATGGAGTAATCTAGCAACGAGGGAAGGAGAGTGCATCTACATACCGTTGTAGATCGCTAAGCAGAAGCGTTCAAGTGAACGGGGTTGATGGAGTCGTACTCGTCGTGATCCAAATCACCGATGATCCTAGTGCCGAACGGACGGCACCTCCGCGTTCAACACACGTACAGCCCGGGGACGTCTCCTCCTTCTTGATCCAGCAAGGGGAGAGGAGAAGTTGACGGAAAACTCCGACAGCACGACGGCATGGTGGTGATGGAGCTCGTGGTTCTCCGGCGGGGCTTTGCCAAGCACTACGGAGGAGGAGGAGGTGTTGGAGGAGGGAGAGGGCTGCGCCAGGGGAAGGGTGCGGCTACCCTCTCTCTCCCTCACTATATATAGGGGAAGGGAGGAGGGGGAGGCGCCCTAGGGTTCCCTAGGGGAGGGGCGGCGGCCACAAGGGAAACCCTAGATGGGATTGGGCGCCCCCACCCCCTAGGAAACTTGCCCCCCAAGCCGGGAGGGGCGGCTGCCCTAGGGGTGGCGCCCCCACCTCTCCTGGTTACGTGAGATGGGGTGGGAGGGGCGCTCAACCCTTAGTGGGCTGATGTGCCCTCTCCCCTTGGCCCATAAGGCCCCCCAACGCTTGCCGGGGCCTCCGAAACCCCTTTCGGACACGCTGGTCATCACCTCGTACCCCCGGAACAATTCCGGACTCCAATACCCTTCCTCCAATATACCGATCTTCACCTCCGGACCATTCCGGATCTCCTTGTCATGTCCGGGATCTCATCCGGGACTCCGAAAAACCTTCGGTAACCACATACTATTTCCCATAACAACTCTAGCGTCACCGAACCTTAAGTGTGTAGACCCTACGGGTTCGGGAACCATGCAGACATGACCGAGACAACTCTCCGGCCAATAACCAACAGCAGGATCTGGATACCCATGTTGGCTCCCACATGCTCCACGATGATCTCATCGGATGAACCACGATGTCGAGGATTTAATTAATCCCGTATTCAATTCCCTTTGTCCAGCGGTATTGTACTTGCCCGAGATTCGATCGTCGGTATCCAATACCTTGTTCAATCTCGTTACCGGCAAGTCTCTTTACTCGTTCCGTAACACATCATCCCGTGATCAACTCCTTGGTCACATTGCGCATATGATGATGTCCTACCGAGTGGGCCCAGAGATACCTCTCCGTCACACGGAGTGACAAATCCCAGTCTCGATCCGTGCCAACCCAACAGACACTTTCGGAGATACCCGTACTGTACCTTTATAGCCACCCAGTTACGTTGTGACGTTTGGCACACCCAAAGCATTCCTACGGTATCCGGGAGTTGCACAATCTCATGGTCTAAGGAAATGATACTTGACATTAGAAAAGCTTTAGCATAGGAACTACACGATCTTTGTGCTAGGCTTAGGATTGGGTCTTGTCCATCACATGATTCTCCTAATGATGTGATCCCGTTATCAATGACATCCAATGTCCATGGTCAGGAAACCGTAACCATCTATTGATCAACAAGCTAGTCAACTACAGGCTTACTAGGGACATGGTGTTGTCTATGTATCCACAAATGTATGTGAGTTTCCTATCAATACAATTATAGCATGGATAATAAACGATTATCATGAACAAGGAAATATAATAATAACTAATTTTTTATTACCTCTAGAGCATATTTCCAACAGTCTTCCACTTGCACTAGAGTCAATAATCTAGTTCACATCGCCATGTGATTAACACTCACAAGTCACATCGCCATGTGACCAACATCAAAAGAGTTTACTAGAGTCAATAATCTAGTTCACATCACTATGTGATTAACACTCAATGAGTTCTGGGTTTGATCATGTTGCTTGTGAGAGAGGTTTTAGTCAACGGGTCTGCAACATTCAGATCCGTATGTACTTCGCAAATCTCTACGCTATATTTGGAGCCATTTCAAATAACTGTTCTACTTGGAGCTATTCCAAATTGTTGCTCCATTATACGTATCCGGTATCTCTACTCAGAGCTATCCGGATAGGTGTTAAGCTTGCATCGACGTAACTCTTTACGTCGAACTCTTTATCACCTCCATAATCGAGAAACATATCCTTATTCCTATAAGGATAATTTTGACCGCTATCTGGTGATCTACTCCTAGATCACCTTTGTACCCTCTTGCCAGACATGTGGCAAGGCACACATCAGGTGCGGTACTCAGCATGGCATTCCGTATAGAGCCTATGACAAAAGCATAGGGGACGACCTTCGTCCTTGCTCTTTCTCCTGTCGTGGTTGAGCTTTAAGTCTTAACTTCATACCTTACAACTCAGGCAAGAACTCCTTCTTTGTCTGATCCATCTCGAACTCCTTCAAGATCATGTCAAGGTATGCGCTCATTTGAAAGTACCATTAAGCGTTTTTTAATCTATCCTTATAGATCTTGATGCTCAATGTTCAAGTAGTTTAATCCAGGTTTTCCATTGAAAAACACCTTTCAAATAACCCTATATGCTTTCCAGAAATTCTACATCATTTCAGATCAACAATATGTCATCCACATATACTTATCAGAAATGTCGTAGTGCTCCCACTCACTTTATTGTAAATACAAGTTTCTAACAAACTTTGTATAAACCCATAAACTTTGATTACTCCATCAAAGTGTATATTCCGACTCCCAGATGCTTGCTCTAGTCCATGGAAGGATCGCTGGAGCTAGCATACCTTTTAGCATCCTTAGGATAGACAAAACCTTTCTGATTGTATCACATACAACCTTTCCTTACGAAAGTTGGTAAGGAAACTTGTTTTGACATCCATCTGCCAGATTTCATAAATGCAGCTTATGCTAACATGATTCCGATGGACTTAAGCATCGCTACGGGTGAGAAAATCTCATCGTAGTCAACTACTTGAACTTGTGAAAAACTCTTCGCCACAAGTCGAGCTTCATAGACGGTGACATTACCGTCCACGTCCGTCTTCTTCTTAAAATCCACATGTACCTAACAGCCTTACGACCATCAAGTAGTTCTTCCAAAGTCTACACTTTGTATTCATACATGGATCCTTTCTCGGATTTTATGGCCTCGAGCCAATTTTCGGAATCCGGGCCCACCATCGCTTCTCCATAGCTCATAGGTTCATCGTTGTCCAACAACGTAACCTTTAAAACGGGGTTACCACTTAGAAGTTGTACACACCTTGTCAACCTATGAGGTTCGATAGTAACTCGATCTGAAGCTCCATGATCATCATTATTAGCTTTCTCTTCAACTGAGGCAGGTGCCACAGAAACATTTTTCCTGTGCTGCGCTACTCTCTGGTTGAAGTAAAGGTTCAACAACCTTATCAAGTTCTATCTTCCTCCCACTCAATTCTTTCGAGAGAAACTCTTTCTCGAGAAAGGACCTGATTCTAGAAACAATCCCTATTGCTTTCGGATCTGAGACAGGAGGTATACCCAACTGTTTTGGGTGTCCTATGAAGATGCATTTATCCGCTTTGGGTTCGAGCTTATCAGCCTGAAACTTTTTCACATAAGCGTCGCAGCCCCAAATTTTTAAGAAACGACAGCTTAGGTTTCTCTAAACCATAGTTCATACGGTGTTGACTCAAACAGAATTTCGTGGTGGCCTATTTAAAGTGAATGTGGTTGTCTCTAATGCCTAAACCCATAAACTATAGTGTTAATTCGATAAGAGACATCATGGTATGCACCATGTCCAATAGGGTGCACTTATGATGTTCGGACACACCATCACACTATGGTGTTCCAGGCTGTATCAGTTGTGAAACCATTTCCACAATGTCTTAATTCTGTGCCAAACTTGTAATTCAGATATTCATCTCTATGATCATATCATAGATATTTTATCCTCTTGTCACGACGATCTTTCAACTTCACCCTGAAATTACTTGAACCTTTCAATAATTCAGACTCGTGATCAAGTAAATATACAGCATCTACTCAAATCATCTGTGAAGTAAGAACATAACGATATCCACTACATGCCTCAGCACTCATTGGACTGTACACATCAAGATGTATTACTTCCAACAAGTTGCTTTCTTGTTCCATCTTACTGAAAAACAAGGCCTTTCAGTCATCTTGTCCATGTGGTATGATTTGCATGTCTCAAGTGATTCAAAATCAAGCGAGTCCAAAGATCCATCAACATGGAGCTTCTTCATGCGTTTTATACCATTGTGACTAAAATTGCAGTGCCACAAGTATGTGGTACTATCATTACTATCTTATATCTTTTGGCATGAACATGTGTATCACTATGATCGGGATTCAATAAACCATTCATTTTAGGTGCAAGACCATTGAAGGTATTATTAAAATAAACAGAGTAACCATTATTCTCCTTAAATGAATAACTGTATTGCGATAAACATAATCCAATCATGTCTATGCTCAACGCAAACACCAAATAACAATTATTTAGGTTTAACACCAATCCCGATGGTAAATGGAGCGTGCGATGCTTGATCACATCAACCTTGGAAACTCTTCCAACACATATCATCGTCTCACCTTTGACTAGTCTCCGTTTATTCCGTAGCCTTTCATTTCGAGTTACCAACACTTAGCAACCGAATCGGTATCTAATACCCTGCTGCTACTAGGAGTACTAGTAAAGTACACATTTAATATAATGTATGTCCAATACATACTTCTGTCAACCTTGCCAGCCTTCTCATCTACCAAGTATCTAGGGTGGTTCTGCTTCAGTGACCTTTCCCCTTATTACAGAAGCACTTAGTCTCGGGTTTGGGTTCAACCTTGGGTTTCTTCACTAGAGCAGCAACTGATTTGTCGTTTCATGAAGTATCCCTTTCTTGCCCTTGCCCTTCTTGAAACTAGTGGTTTTACTAACCATCAACAATTGATGCTCCTATTTGATTTCTACTTTCGCGGTGTCGCGAATAGCTCAAGGATCATATCTATCCCTGATATGTTATAGTTCATCACGAAGCTCTAGTAGCTGGTTGACAGCGACTTTGGAGAACTATCACTATCTCATCTGGAAGATCAACTCCCACTCGATTCAAGCGATTGTTGTACTCATACAATCTGAGCACATGCTCAACGATTGAGCTTTTCTCCTTAGTTTGCAGGCTTAAGAAACTTGTCAAAGGTCGCATACCTCTTGACGTGGGCACTAGCCTGAAATCCCAATTTTAGTCCTTGGAACATCTCATATGTTTTGTGATGTTTCAAAAACGTCTTTGGTGCCTCAATTCTAAACCATTTAGCATTACGCACTGAACTATCATGTAGTCATCAAAACGTGTATGTCAGATGTTCGCAACATCTACAACTGACACTTGAGGTTCAGCTCACTGAGCGGTGCATTAAGGACATAAACCTTCTGTGCAGCAATGAGGACAATCCTCAGTTTACGGACCCAGTCCGCATAATTGCTACTATCAACTTTCAACTAAATTTTCTCTAGGAACGTATCTAAAATAGTAGAACTAAAGCGTGAGTTACGACATAATTTGCAAAGTCCTTTCGACTATCTCCATGATAATTGAGTTCATCTGATTATTTCATGAACTCCCACTCAGATAGACATCCCTCTAGTCATCTAAGTGATACATGATCCGAAGCAACTAGGCCGTGTCCGATCATCACGTGAGACGGACTAGTCATCATTGGTGAACATCTCATGTTGATCGCATCTTCTATACGACTCATGTTCGACCTTTCGGTCCTCCGTGTTCCGAGGCCATGTCTGTACATGCTAGGCTCGTCAAGTCAACCTAAGTGTTTCGCATGTGTTCCGAGGCCATGTCTGTACATGCTAGGCTCGTCAACACCCGTTGTATTCGAACGTAAGAATCTATCACACCCAATCATCACGTGGTTCTTCGAAACGATGAACCTTCGCAACGGTGCACAGTTAGGGAGAACACTTTCTTGAAATTATTGCGAGGGATCATCTTATTTAAGCTACCGTCGTTCTAAGCAAATAAGATGTAAAACATGATAAACATCACATGCAATCAAATAGTGACATGATATGGCCATCATCACTTCGCTCCTTTTGATCTCCATCTTCGGGGCTCCATGATCATTATCGTCACCGGCATGACACCATGATCTCCATCATCATGATCTCCATCATCGTGTCTTCATGAAGTTGTCTCGCCAACTATTACTTCTACTACTACAACTAACGGTTAGCAATAAAGTAAAGTAATTACATGACGTTTATGTTGACACGAAGGTCATAAATAAATTAAGACAACTCCTATGGCTCCTGCCGGTTGTCATACTCATCGACATGCAAGTCGTGATTCCTATTACAAGAACATGATCATCTCATACATCACATATATCATTCATCACATCCTTTGGCCATATCACATCACAAAACACTTGCTGCAAAACACAAGTTAGACGTCCTCTAATTGTTGTTGCAAGTTTTTACGTGGCTGCTATAGGTTTCTAGCAAGAACGTTTCTTACCTACGCCAAAACCACAACGTGAATTGCCAATTTCTATTTACCCTTAATAAGGACCCTGTTCACCGAATCCGATCCGACTAAAGTGGGAGGGACAGACACCCGCTAGCCACCTTATGCAACTAGTGCATGTCAGTCGGTGGAACCAGTCTCATGTAAGTGTACGTGTAAGGTCGGTCTGGGCCGCTTCATCCCACGATGCCGCCGAATCAAGATAAGACTAGTAACGGCAAGTAAATTGACAAAATCGACACCCACAACTACTTTGTGTTCTACTCGTGCATAGAAACTACGCATAGACCTAGCTCAAGATGCCACTGTTGGGGAACGTAGCAGAAATTCAAAATTTTCTACGCAACACCAAGATCAATCTATGGAGTAATCTAGCAACGAGGGAAGGAGAGTGCATCTACATACCCTTGTAGATCGCTAAGCGGAAGCATTCAAGTGAACGGGGTTGATGGAGTCCTACTCGTCGTGATCCAAATCACCGATGATCCTAGTGCCGAACGGACGGCACCTCCGCGTTCAACACACGTACAGCCCGGGGACGTCTCCTCCTTCTTGATCCAGCAAGGGGAGAGGAGAAGTTGAGGGAAAACACCGACAGCACGACGGCATGGTGGTGATGGTGCTCGTGGTTCTCCGATAGGGCTTCGCCAAGCACTACGGAGGAGGAGGAGGTGTTGGAGGAGGGAGAGGGCTGCGCTAGGGGAAGGGTACGGCTGCCCTCTCTCTCCCTCACTATATATAGGGGGAAGGGAGGAGGGGGAGGCGCCCTAGGGTTCCCTAGGGGAGGGGCGGCGGCCACAGGGGAAACCCTAGATGTGTTTGGGCGCCCCCACCCCCTAGGAAACTTGCCCCCCAAGCCGGGAGGGGCGGCTGCCCTAGGGGTGGCGCCCCCACCTCTCCTGGTTACGTGAGATGGGGTGGGAGGGGCGCTCAGCCCCTTAGTGGGCTGATGTGCCCTCTCCCCTTGGCCCATAAGGCCCCCCAACGCTTGCCGGGGCCTCCGAAACCCCTTTCGGACACGCTAGTCATCACCTGGTACCCCCGGAACAATTCCGGACTCCAATACCCTTCGTCCAATATACCGATCTTCACCTCCGGACTATTCTGGAGCTCCTCGTCATGTCCAGGATCTCATCCGGGACTCCGAACAACCTTCGGTAACCACATACTATTTCCCATAACAACTCTAGCGTCACCGAACCTTAAGTGTGTAGACCCTACGGGTTCGGGAACCATGCAGACATGACCGGGACAACTCTCCGGCCAATAACCAACAGCGGGATCTGGATACCCATATTGGCTCCCACATGCTCCACGATGATCTCATCGGATGAACCACGATGTCGAGGATTTAATCAATCCCGTATTCAATTCCCTTTGTCCAGCGGTATTGTACTTGCCCGAGATTCGATCGTAGGTATCCGATACCTTGTTCAATCTCATTACCGGCAAGTCTCTTTACTCGTTCCGTAACACGTCATCCCGTGATCAACTCCTTGGTCACATTGCGCATATGATGATGTCCTACCGAGTGGGCCCAGAGATACCTCTCCGTCACACGGAGTGACAAATCCCAGTCTTGATCTGTGTCAACCCAACAGACACTTTCGGAGATACCCGTAGTGTACCTTTATAGCCACCCAGTTACATTGTGACGTTTGGCACACCCAAAGCATTCCTACGGTATCCGGGAGTTGCACAATCTCATGGTCTAAGGAAATGATACTTGACATTAGAAAAGCTTTAGCATACGAACTACATGATCTTTGTGCTAGGCTTAGGATTGGGTCTTGTCTATCACATGATTCTCCTAATTATGTGATCCCGTTATCAATGACATCCAATGTCCATGGTTAGGAAACCGTAACCATCTATTGATCAACAAGCTAGTCAACTAGAGGCTTACTAGGGACATGGTGTTGTCTATGTATCCGCACATGTATCTGAGTTTCCTATCAATACAATTATATCATGGATAATAAACGATTATCATGAACAAGGAAATATAATAATAACTAATTTTTTATTGCCTCTAGAGCATATTTCCAACACTGGGGACCCGTATTGACTCCCACACATTCAGCGATTTAATCTTCAGATCGCGTGAACCATAAACGCCGTAACTAAATCCTTTTGTCTCGCGATATTTTACTTGTCAGAGATTCGATCGATGGTATCCACTATATTTTAGACATATGCGCCTCCTATACCTGCCTTACCCGAGGCGCATTTTGGACATGCGCCTCCTATACCTGCCTTACCTGAGGCGCATTTTGGACATGCGCCACGTCTAATATACAGGAGGCGCATTTCTGGAGAATGCGCCTCAAGCCCTCATTTACTCGTGTAGCGTTTTCTCTAGTAGTGTATGATGGTACTCTTTTAAGTGTAAAAGCGGTAGTCTCTAAAGCATAGTACTCAAAAATATAATGGCATTTCATTTTAATTTACATCATTGATCTTCCAATGTCAAACATGGTTCGATTATGTCCTCAAACATTCCACACTCCTGTGGTGTTTCGGGAGGCATAAGTTGTAGAATAAATTCCACAACACTCAGATGTTTTGTGCTAAACTTGTAACTCAAATAATCCCTTCTATGAACTCATCATAGATATTTACAATTACAATGATTTTCTACGTCATGCTGCAATTCTTTGAACATATTCAAATGTTTCAGAATTCTTTCTCATTAAATAGGTATATCCGAATAAATTATTCAACTCATCGACGAAGTAGATGAATCTACCGCTCATGGCTACACCCAATGGATCACATACATCAATTATGTATAATTTCCAACATGTATAGCCGTTCGTTCAATCTTAGGCCTCTCGAACGAAGTTCAAGTCATTTTCCTTTTAGAAGGTGTTGCTAGCGTCAAATGATTCAAAATCAAGTGACTCCGAAATTCAACAGCATTTAGTTTCTTCATGTAATTCTTTCTAATATGACTTAAATGGCGGTTCCACGATTAGGTGGAATTCAAATCATTAGCCTTACGGCGTTTAGCGTCAGTATTATACTCCCTCCGTTCCTAAATAATTGTCTTTCTAGAGATTTCAACAAGTGACTACATACGAAGCAAAATGAGTGAACCTATACTCTAAAACATGTCTACATACATCTGTATGTTGTAGTCCATTTGAGATGGCTAGAAAGACAATTATTTGGGAACGGAGGGAGTAGATATAAGTTTTACCAACAAGATTTATAACAACTTATCCATCTTCTATGGATCATGGTCAAAATTCGAACAACTACTTGTTTTGTTTAGACCAGAACAAAATAACAAATTTATTAAGTTCTTAGTATAAATCTCAAGGGCTAGGTATAATACCAACGATGAATACAATAACAAATTATCATAGCTACGTTGCGTATTGATACCACATTCCTCGTAAGTCACTTAGGCCAGTGAATTCTTGTATTTAGTTGTATGACAGTTCATACCAACCAATCCAGTACAAATACTCAAGAACTACAACATGTGACTAATAAGAAAAATATCTATAAATGTATATCAACCATATACACCTGAATAGACTTTCTAGTCTTTTCTTTTCTGCCAAAATATTCTTGCATTTCCTCTTTCGGTTTTCCTCTTATATGTGGAAGAAGCATTCAACATCAACACTCGTGCCAATCAAATTGGATCGAAATCCTAGGCGTGAATAGTCAAGTGCTATCACCCTTTGGAATTTTACATTGAAGTTAATCATCATATGAAAAATGTTCTTTTGGATTTCACTATTAGTAGTATTTTAGTGCAATGAACAAATTCACTTACACTACTTATCCATCTCATCATGAATCCTATCATGACAAAGCTACCATGGCTTAATTAGATTGGATATGAATCAGTGCCAAACTAATTTGGATTTTGAGATGCCTAGCATCTTCTATCTTTAGTACATACTCATCCAATATGAGCTTAGGTACTCCCACTGAAATTTGATCAAACTTGCACCTAAAACAAGGTCCTAGATATCAGACATATCTCATACCTTGTTCATTTCTGAAAACAAATTTCAGCTCCATGGTACTCCTCAAATCTCAAACAAATTCGAAATTGAGTTTCATGGAGACAAGAATGAATTTAGACACTAATTTAGAATTGTTGCTCATTTTAGATTCCAAATCACATGGAGCAATTTTAGACTTACTAAAAGTTTGCTATAGGACTTTAAACTTTTCTAGACATAATTACTTTCTTACAATATGGTACCAGTCCATAGAGTAACTATCAGATTTCAAACTGTTTTGATCTCAACTAACAAGCCTAGTGCGTAGTGGACTACGGATGCCAATACAACAAATATTCACGCAAAGATATTTTAGAATTATAGGAGGAGGGGATGGACGACCCAAGGGGTGTCCAGCCACCATGGTGGTGCCCCCACCTCTTCCTCTCATCATTTCCCACTCACCCTCCACTCATGGGAAATTAAAATCCACTCCCATTAATTAAAATCCACTTCCATGCATTAATCTCCACTAAAAATGAAGAGGCTTTTCTTTAAATGTGTAAATCCAAAATTTAATAATTTTGTACAGAATTTTGTTAATTCATTAATTAACAAACATTTGTACAAAGCCCCTTGACATTTTAAGTATTTTCCTAAAACACTTCTGGTGAAAATTCCCGAAACAATTCCGGCGATCCCCGAAACACTTCCGGATGTTCTCAATCTTTTTCTGATGTCTCGTATCTTCTCAAGTGCGTATCTTGCCTTAAGTGTGTCACCCTATGGTTCGTGAATAATGTGGACATGATCGAGACACCTTTCTAATCAATAAGCAGCAGTGGGGTCTGGGGACCCGTATTGACTCCCACACATTCAGCGATTTAATCTTCAGATCGCGTGAACCATAAACGCCGTAACTAAATCCTTTTGTCTCGCGATATTTTACTTGTCCGAGATTCGATCAATGGTATCCACTATACCTTGTTCAATATCGTTCCCAACAAGTACTCTTTACTTGTTCTGTGATATAACATTCCCGTGACCTAGTCACATGCTTGCAAGCGATGTTAATGTGATATCACTAAGAGGGCCCAGAGTATATCTCTCCGTCATCTGGATGGACAAATCCCACTCTTGATTCATGTTGCCTCTACTCACACTTCATAATACCTAGCTTCACCTTTATAGTCACCCTTTCACGGTGTGACGTTTGATGTCACTTAAGCACTCTTCCGGTGTAAGTGATTGACATGAACTCGTGGTCTAAGGACTAAAGTTACTTTGTTTGTTTGCTACAACTATTTGAACTTAATGACTTGATCGTGTTGCTTAGGTTATAATGGGTGAGTGTTCATCACATCATTCTTCTAATGACATGACCCCATTGTTAACAACATATGATGTTCATGATCAGGAAACCTATGATCATCCGTTACACAACGAGCTAGTATAAAAGAGAGGCTTTACTAGGAACGTTGTTTGTTTATTAATCACACATGTATCAACGCTTCCTGTTAATACAATTCTAGCATGAAAAATAAACTACTATCAAAAACATGGAATAGCTTAATAACAACTTTATTATTGCCTCTCAGGGCATATTCCCTTCAAGAACAACCATCTAGCTACTGCCATCGACCCGCAGTCCTATGGTGAACTACTCACACATCACTCCGGAGGGGGGCTTGGTGATGAAGAAGGCCTCCGGTGACGATCTCCCATCCGGCAGAGTGCCGGGAAGAGCTTCTGATCTCCTCGAGACGATGGCGGCGGCTACGGACTTCTTTCTGGAACTTTTGCGCTATATCTAGGGTTTTTCCCTCGGGGTGAATAAATAGGCGAAAGGGCGGAGCCGGAGGTGGGCCAGGTGGGCCACACTCTTCCCAGGCGCGTCCAGGGGGTACCCGCGCCTGGGGGTGGTGTGGGCCCACCAGGCCTCCCCCAGGTGTCCCCTTCTGGCTTCTGGAGTCTTCTGGTGTAAAACTTCGTAAAATAACTTCCTTTTCCAATTCCGAGAATATTTATTTTTCAGCTCTCCTGGAACCAAAAACAACAGAAAACAGGAACTGGCACTTTGGCATCTTGTCAATATGTTAGTGACAGGAAATCAAATAAAAACACCAAGAAGCACAAGTAAAACATAGAGTAATTGGCAATAAACAAGCATGGAGCATCAAAAATTATAGGTACATTTGCAACGTATCAGCATCCCCAAGCTTAACTCCTACTCGTCCTCGAGTAGGTAAGTGATAAAAAGAATAATTTTTGAGGTGACATGCTATCACAATCTCAAACATACATATGCAAAGCATTGTGAGCTAGGATCAAAGAACTTCTAAACAAGTCATGCAAGATATAAATATATCAAAAGACTTAGCAAGCATTGTCAAGGCATTAACCAGTAAACAAACAAGAAGATCATGAATAAAAGAGCCTTGAAAACACGTTTGTCTCTCAACATAAAAGCAGCATAGCATAAGTGGCAATCAGATAGTCCTTCATATTGAGGGCAAAACATAAATTCCTAGACACCTTCAAAGATAATTGGTGACTAGAAGCAAATAGTCCTAAGCACATGTAAGAGCACAATATGAGTAATTAATAATAACCTTGGGACACTGCACATTAAACTAAGAATGACCACTATGCTCTTTCAGTTGGTGCATACAGCAAGAAGATGGAGACTCAATATTAAAGTAAAAGAAAGGCCCTTCGCAGAGGGAAGCAGGGATTACTCAAGTGCTAGAGCTTTTTATTTATAAAAGAAGAAAACGTGCTTATTTGAATAAGCTTATTGGGTTTTGAGAGGTATGTATGTCATGTCAATGAATGGTATCAAGTGAGTTACCATCCCTTTCACAATTACCTAGCTTCAAGAGCGGCTCCCTGATAGTTCTCTAGTACATCAAGATGGTGCACACAGCAGTTTTTGGTTGTTTATATGTTTGAAGCTTTTCTTTTCAGAAAGTTTGGGCTGGGCACCCATTACCTTGCTCTGTTTGTGATTTTTGGACCAGCACATTATGCATGCTGGTCAAGGTGTGAAGCCAAGTAACCATGAAAGAAACGGCAAAACAAGTGATACGTCCTCATGAGCTAAACAGGAACACAAAACATGAGTACATTTTGAAGGTTTTAAAGGTAGCACTCAAGTAATTTACTTTGGAGTGGCAGTGAAATACCACATGTAGGTAGGTATGGTGGACACATTTGGCAAAACTTTGGTTTTTGGGAGTTGGATGCATGAGTAGAGCTCGTACTCAGTACAAATGAAGGCTAGCAAAAGACTGGGAGCGACCAACCAAGAGAGAAATAATGGACATAATCATGCAGAGCGACAAAGCATTACTAACCAACACATAAAGGCTATTGCAAGTCATAGGAGCTAAGTGATCATAGAGGCTTGATTGACTATGATTCAGTCATAACATGGTGTAAGCATGTGCCAAGTCAGCCAAACAGAGCATTCTTAGGAGAAATACCACTTAGACTATGCTATTGCATGCAGAGAGCTAAACATGAACATTCAATAGGCCCAAATATGCACTCTCAACTATTTGAAACAAGTCATGCTAGAACAATAAACACTAAGCATAATGAGCATGACAAGCTAAAAGAGTCTAGGACACAGTCTACACAAGCTACCTTTTGTACCACTCTTGGCAAAGAGCTTTTTTCTCGAATCCAACACCAATCAACTTATTTGGAACAACTCACAATGGTACTACTCATCAAAGACCAGAGACTTTAACACACCTAACTACAAATAAGAACTAAAAAGTTCTGAACTAAACGAACACTAAAGGCAGTTCTAGCAAAAAGAGAACACTCGCAGAGCAATAGGAATGAAACTAGAGTGTTCTAGGCAATGAAAACGGAGCGTGTCTCTCTCCAAAACAAAAGAGCTGGGATCTAACCAAGTACTACAGCAAACTAAACTAAAATAAAAACACAAACAAAGATGCTCCAAGAACAACACATAACATATGAAGCAATAAAAATATAGTGTACTGAAATAGGACCTGATATTTTTGTTGATGAAGAAGGGGATGCCTTGGGCATCCCCAAGCTTTGACGCTTGTACTTATTGAATATGTATTGGGGTGACATGGGCATCCCCAAGCTTGAGCTTTTATCCATTCTTCATCTTATCTCAACATTCTTCTTTCCCTACACTTGAAAACTTCCTTCATACAAAACTTCACAAAATTCTCAATTAGCAGCATTAGTAAATCTAAATAAAGGATCACTTGGGTTCAGTTCCAACACAAATAAAAATCATCCATAAAGCATAGATACTGTAGATACTTCTTCCCGAGGCTCCTCGTTTCATTAGAGCTCGAAACAAAAGGTAGAAAGGCTACAGGCAAAATATGGCAGAAATCTGTCAAAACAGAACAGCAGGTAAAGATCAATTTTTTAGACCACCTTCTGTTGCTCAAATCGAAAAGTGCAAAACTAATGAAAGTTAGACAAAAATCAGGGGCACATGATAACTGAATTTTGTAATTTTCTGACGTTCTGGCTGGGCACAGGAATTGTTTTCGTAACAGCACAGAATCTGTCTCGGGACAGCAACTCCCCAAAATTGTACCTTCTTCCATTACAGGCTATCCTTGGCACAAAAACCAAACAAAAAGGATAAGGAGAGGTTGCTACAGAGGTAACAACTTCCAAGACTCAACAAAAAGAGAAAACCAACAGAAAATAAAGCATGGGTTATCTCCCAAGAAGTGCTTTTCTTTAACGCCTTTCAGCTAGGCGCAGAAAAAAAAAGTGTAGTCAAGTGTTCCCAGGTGGAGGAGCATTAAGATCAATAGAAGAGGTCTTTTCAACAACGCATTGTATTTTATCTATAAAGGTTTCAGAATTCCCTCTCTCAACTCTCTAGGGTTGGCTACTTTCTTCAAAGGGGTTTTCAGGGACAATCCAATCAAAATTCTTTTCATAGGCTTCATGCAATGCTACAAGCTTACAAGGTATTGCTACCTTGACATCCTCTCTATTTTTGATTTTGTCTAGCTTTCCAAGGACACTAATAACATCTACACAAGAGCCTAGCATCTTATAATGATCAAAGACTTTTCTAGCTTCTAGAGCAACACCACCAAATTCATTAAGCAAAGTTTCTAGGATGAAATCCTTCTTCTCAGCATCCTCAGTATTGTGAATGTTAAGAAACATTTGCTGCGTTATGGGATTAAGACTAGCAAATATAGCCTCCAATAAGTGAACTAAAGAAGTTGCAGCAATCTCATAATTAGGAGCAAGGTCTACTATGGATTTGTCCTCAATGTCATCATGCTTACTAACATGATTGAAGAAATCTTCTATATTTTCTCTTCTAATTATAGAACCACTAACTATCAAAAGTTCTTTAAACATGAACTGAGGGAGCAACATGTTTAAAGAAAACAAAGCAACTAAGTTACTACTAAAAAGGAAACTAAATTTTTTGTGTTTTTCTAAAAGAGGCAAGCAAAACAAAACTAAAGAAACTAAGCAAGACAAAAATAAAATAAAGAGATTGGATGTGAAGGACTCCCCTTGTGGAAATCTTCTTCTTCCCCACGGTGCTAGAAAAGTCTAGCAGGTGATGACAAAGAAAAACTTCTATGAGTGCCACTTTACTTCCCCGGCAACGGCGCCAGAAAAGTGCTTGATGTCCCCAGTGATGATGGTTGAGGATTGTTGGGAAACCCCAAGAGGAAGGTATGATGTAGGACAGTGGGCAAGTTTCCCTCAGTGATGAAACTAAGGTTATCAAACCAGTAGGAAGCAAAGAATGGCACCAAGGTTGAAGTAGAGACCTGCACAACACAACCAAATTACTTTGCCCCAACTAGACAGTGAGGTTGTCAATCCCACTGGTCTTGCTGAAAACAAAGGATTAATTGTATCGAATGGAAAGAGTTTGTTTGTAGTAAAGAAAACAGGAAACAGTAAGTAGCAGGTTGTATAGCAATAATAAAGAGAAGGACCGGGGTCCACAGTTCACTAGAGGTGTCTCTCCACAAGACAATAAGGTGTTGGGTAAACAAATTGCAGCTAGGCAATTGACAATTGAGAAGGCACACAAAGATGCAAATACTAGACAAGATGGGTACTATGAGATTGATTGGGCATTACAACAAAGATCACAGACCGCCATCCAACTGCATCTGTGACTAAATAGTCCACTCACAGAGATATCATCCGAACAAACCATGAGTATTAAGCTGCAAACAAGCCTACTAAGTAAGCTCTAACAACAGACTATTGCATTAAGTAAAGTGTGTAAAGTAGACAGCAGAACCACCCCTATTTGGGCAGAGCACCATCTTGTTCTCCCTAGTGGCAACAACACATCCACATCCTTAGTCGTTTCTGTCGCTCGAGCCCAGACATACTGGAGGCATGAACCCACTATCTAGCATAAATACTCCCTCTTGGAATTGAAAGCAACTACTTGGCCAGAGCAACCACTAATAACGGAGAGCATGCAAGATCACAATAACACCAAAGAGATTCAAGATCTATCAAAGAGAAACTCAAGATCTATATTCAACTTGAACATTGTACTCAATAACTAGTCAGATCCCAATAAACCAACACAAGGAACATTACATAAAGATGATCTTGATCATGTTAGGCAGCTCACAAGATTTATACATGAAGCACAGTAATAAGATGATCTCAATCATGTTAGGCAATTCATGAGATTCATACAATGGAGAGAACAACCATCTAGCTACTGCCATGGACCCGTAGTCATATGGTGAACTACTCACACATCACTTCGGAGGCGGGCATGGTGATGAAGAAGGCCTCCGGTGACGATTTCCCCTCCAGCAGAGTGATGGGAAGAGCTTCTGATCTCCCCGAGATGATGGCGGCGGCTACGGACTTCTTTCTGGAACTTTTGCGCTATATCTAGGGTTTTTCCCTCGGGGTGAATAAATTGGCGAAAGGGCGGAGCCGGAGGTGGGTCAGGTTGGCCACTCCCCTCCCAGGCGCGGCCAGGGGGTACCCGCGCCTGGGGTGGTGTGGGCCCACCAGGCCTCCTCCAGGTGTCCCCTTCTGGCTTCTGGAGTCTTCTGGTGTAAAACTTTGTAAAATAACTTCCTTTTCCAATTCCGAGAATATTTATTTTTCAGCTCTCCTGGAACCAAAAACAGTAGAAAACAGGAACGGGCACTTTGGCATCTTGTCAATATGTTAGTGACAGGAAATCAAATAAAAACACCAAGAAGCACAAGTAAAACATAGAGTAATTGGCAATAAACAAGCATGGAGCATCAATAATTATAGATACGTTTGCAACGTATCACCATTCCATGAAGAGAAGGTTAAATAACCTCTTTGAGTTCTACCTTCCTATTATTCACTTCTTTTGAGAGCAATTCCTTCTCTAAAAATGATCCATTCCTAGCAACAAAAACCTTGCCCTCGGATTTGTGATAAAAGGTGTGCCTAATTGTTTCTTTAGGATACCCTATGAAGACACATTTTTCCGCTTTGGGTATGATTTTGTCAGATAGCAGTTTCTTGACATAAACATCGCATCCTCAAACTTTAAGAAATGACAGCTTATGTTTCTTGCCAAACCATAATTCATGCGGTGTCGTTTCAACGGATTTAGATGGTGCCCTATTTAAAGTGAATGCGGCTGTCTCTAGTGCATAACCCTAGAATGATAGTGGTAAATCGGTAAGAGACATCATTGATCGAACCATATCTAGTAAGGTACGATTTCGATGCTCAGATACACAATTTTGTTGTGGTGTCCCGGCAGGTGTGAGTTGTGGAACTATTCCACATTGTTTCATATGTGTGCCAAACTAGTAACTCAAATATTCTCCTCCACGATCAGATTGTAGAAATTTGATCTTTTTATTATGATGGTTTTCAACTTCACTTTGAAATTCTTTGAACTTTTCAAATGTTCCAGACTTATGTTTCATTAAGTAAATATAACCATATCTAGTTAAGTCGTTTGTGAAGGTAACGAAGTAACGATATCCACCGCGCGCTATTACACTTATTGGACCGCATACATCAGTATGTATTATTTCCAACAAGTCTGTCGCCCGTTACATAGTACCAGAAAACGGGCTTGGGTCTCTATCCCTTGATGCCCATCTCCAATGAGCCTGCCAAGCATGCTTTCATCACCATCAAGCCATCTTCTTCTACATGGCATCGCCGCTAAGGACATCCCTCTTCATTTGTGGTTCAACAAATTCTTAGGAAAATAAAATAGCTTATACCCCAGAGATTACTCCATATGTTTGTGATTCTTGTCAGTTAGCTAAGAGTAATCAGTTACCATATCCAGTGTCTACTAGTAGGTCTACTGTTCATTTGGAACGGGTGTTATCTGATGTCTGGGGTCCTGCTCCTCTTTCTGCTGAGAAACATGCATACTATGTAAGCTTTATCAATGATTATAGTAAATTTTCTTGGATATATTTGCTCAAGAAGAGTTCTGATGTGTATCAAGCTTTTTTGAATTATCAGCAGTATGTTAAGCGCAATTTTGATAGGAAAATTATTACTATGCAAACTGATTGGGGAGGTGACTATGAAAAAGTTAATGCTTTCTTTCAAAACGTTGGCATATCTCATCATGTGTCTTGTCCTCATGCCCATCAACAAAATGGCTGAAAGAAAGCATCGTCACATTGTTGAAGTAGGGCTTGCCTTGCTTGCAAATGCGTCCATGCCTCTCAAATATTGGGATGAAGCCTTCCTCAAAGCCACCTTTCTCATAAATTTGCTTTCCAGCAAAGTCATTGATCTTGAAACTCATTGTGAATGTCTCCTTCATATTAAACCCAACTATGATGCTCTTAGAACTTTTGATTGTGCTTGTTGGCCCAATCTTCATCCTTACAACACACGCAAGCTTGCCTTCCGTTCCACACGTTGTGTTTTCATGGGTTATAGTCCTCTTAATAAAGGGGTTAAATGTCTTGACATGTCCACAGGACGTGCGTACATATCTCAAGATGTTGTGTTTGATGAGAACGTGTTCCCCTTTGCATCTCTAAATCCTAATGCTGGTCCTCTCCTTCGAAAAGAAATCCTGTTACTCCCCACATCCACACCAAATCTTTATGAAGGTGCAAAAATTCTAATGATCATATGCAATCTATTGTGCCTATTACTGATGCTCTACAGGTATATGACACTCCTGGTAAAATATTCGGGTGCAAACGGTGAAGAAAATAGTTCAGAACCTGAACTTGAAAATTCTGGGCAAAATGACGAAACTGGCAAAAATTCTGATGTTGAGGAACATTCTTATGCCTCCGATCCCGAGGAAAATTGCATGCAGGAAAAGGACAACGCGTCGCTGTTGTCGCCTTCGAGTTCCATGTCGACCTCTCCGCTGACGTCGCGTGGAAGCCCTGTCGCGGCCCCGTCCCGCGGTCCCCTGCGCCCGCATGCAGACCACACACCTTCGGCCAGCCCTGCTGCGGACCCGTCCCGCGCTCCCCTCCACCTGCGTGCTGGCCACATGCCTTTGGCTAGCCAAGTCCCGCCGTGTGGCGACGCTGCTGCGGCTCCGGGCGGGCACACGCTCCCGACCAGCCCCGTCTCGTCGCTGTCTAGCGGGTTGTCTGGCAGATCTTCTGTGGGGGGGGGGCTCAAATGGAGGACACTCTGTTGCCAGTTCTGAAAATTTGGGCAGTGAAGGAAATGCAAATGATTCCGACGATAATTCTGACGATTCTGCACCACCTACTCCTGTGTGTATGGTTCAACAACCTCCTGATGTTCGCACCCATCTTCGGAAAGGTATACAGCATCCTAAGAAATATATTGATGGCACTATTCGTTATGGTATGCTCTCTTCGACATGTGAACCTCTTACATTGACTGAGGCTCTCAATGATCCTAAATGGCATGATGCGATGAAAGAGGAATATAGTGCTTTGATTGAGAACAAGACTTGGCATCTTGTTCCTCCAAGCAGCAAAAAGAATATTATTAACTGTAAATGGGTCCATCATGTCAAGAAACGAGCAGATGGTTCTATTGACAGATACAAAGCCAGACTAGTTGCAGAAGGGCTCAAGCAAATGTATGGCATTGATTATGAGGATACATTCAGTCCAGTGGTTAAAATTGCCACCATTAGAACTGTTTTGGCTCTATCTGTTTCTCGTGGTTGGAGTCTACGGCAGCTAGATGTCAAGAACGTGTTTCTTCGTGGTGTTCTGGAGGAGGTGGTCTATATGAGACAACCACCAGATTTTGAACATCCTCATGCTCCACATCATATTTGCAGGATTGATAAAGCATTATATGGTTTGAAGCAAGCACCAAGAGCTTGGTTTTCTAGGCTCAGCTAAAGTTGCATGATCTTGGTTTTACATCTTCAAAGGCACATACTTCATTGTTCCTCTTTCACGAGCAAGATGTGACTATGTTTGTGCTAGTCTATGTTGATGATAACATAGTTACAAGCTCCTCAGATCAAGCCATTAATGCTCTAGTTTGTGACTTGAACAAAAAATTGCCATCAAGGACTTGGGTGATTTGCACTATTTCCTTGGTATTGAGGTGAAGAAGGTACACAATGGTCTAATTCTGACTCAGGAAAAATATGCTTCAGACCATCGGTGTACTAAAATAGGGGTACCTTAGTACCCCGAACTTGTGCACGGGCAGTCGTAGCACCCCGTGGCAAGGCCTGCCAGGTGAACGCCAAAACCCTCCATGGTCCCTTTTTGAGCCATCCAAGAACAAAGTATTTAAGACAAGACACAAGGCCCCGACAAGAGGAGCTTGCCGGGACGGCCACCCAAAGGGAGCAAGGCCCCGGCAAGAGGAGCTTGCCGGGACGGCCGCTCGAAGCACAAGACCCCGGCAAGAGGAGCTTGCCAGGAAGGCCAACCAAGGCGCGATAAGAGACTTGCCGCGGCGCGCCCCGCGTTCCGGCAAGGCCCGGTGAACGACAAGCTCCCAGGCGCGACAAGACATCGACCGCGGCAAGGCGCTTGCCGCGACAAGTTACCACCCCGTATCTGCGCTCCAGCTCATCCACCCCACGTGTCGCTCTGGGGCCATTCCAGGCGTACGTGGCGAGAGGCTGTGCAGCCAGGGGCGTGCGGTGGCAAAGCAACGCTGACAAGCCAGCCATCGTGGCAAACGGTGGCGCCCCTGACGGTCCCTTTTCTGCACTGTCTGGGCGACGTAGACGGGCATTTAATGCCCTTGTCCCCCGCCGTCAGGGTTAGGTATGATAGCACTGTACAACCACTGTACAGGCAGCTGTACCCACTACAGCATATTCCCATTTTTGCCCTTACCTACATTGCCACCTGTGGGTAACCCCTTGAGCATATAAAAGGAGGCCCCATGCGCTCGTAGGAGGGGAGGACACTCATTCACGTCCAGGCTCGCGAGCAGCTCGAGTGTACTGTAGCACCCAGCGCTCTCGAGCAAGAACACAATACAATCCACAAAGCAGCAGTAGGGTTTTACGCATCCGTGCGGCCCGAAGCTGGGTAAACCCCTCGTGTGCCTCGCCTCGATCTGCTCTTCGCGCAACCTTCGCCCCCCGCCGAACCGAGAAGGGGCTCCGTCCCCATAGGTGTTCATGGAGGCCGATTTCCCCCGACATCTTTGGCGCGCCAGGTAGGGGGCGTCGAGGTTGTGCGAACCTGATCCGGCGTCCGCACAGGCCAGATCTCCATCATCTTCATCGACATGCCACCGAAGAAGAAGGCTCCGGAGGTGGCTGGTCCGTCCGCGTCGAACCCACCGCCCCTGGAGCAAACGGGTGGTGGGGAAGGCACCGGCAGAGGAACAGGCGTCTGATGGCTTCTCGCCCCTTGTTGGTTACCCCAAGTGTAAGGTTTGAGATGCAGCGTAGCGGTAGTTTCCCCTTGGCAAGATACCAAGGATCGAATCCCCAGAGACTCCAAGTTTCAATGAGAAGGTGTCAATCGCTAACGGCACCATGGATTAGCAATCAACGTGGACCTGCACACAAATACAAATAACTTTGTCCCCAACGAGTACAGAGAGGTTGTCAATCCCTCCGGCCTTGTAGTTTACAAAGGGTCAAACGCAAGTGATAAAAGTGATGGATATTGCTGCGGAAAGTAAATAAAAGCGGAAAGTAAATAGCGATGTGATCAATGATGTGAATATGGACCGGGGCGCCATGACGTTCACTAGTGATGTCTCTCCCAAAAGACGATAAAACAGCTATGCGAGGTAAACAAATTACAGCTGGGCAATTGACAGGATTATGTGCGCAAACCAATGCTAACTATATTGCAAGATCGGTAGAGGTTCAAAGCATGGGCAGTACGCCAAGGTAAGTAGACCGAAATCCATCTACATCTACTACTAATCATCCACCTTGAGATATCTATCCAGAACATCTCGCTGGTATTAAGTTGCGAGCCCCACCCAAAGTGTAAACTCAAAGCAACAGACAACTGCATTAAAATACTTTGCGTAAAGTAAACAATCCTTGCGCCCGCGGGCACAAGCACCGTTGTTTTCCCCCTTGTGGCAACAGCACATCCCCTAGACTCATGTTTCTGTCACTCAAGCTAGTCATCGAGGGGCATGAACCCACAATCAAGCATGACGTTCCCTCTTGGAGTTACTATCTACTACTCGGCCAAAGCAATAAACAGCAACGGAGAACATGCAAGAATTACTTACGAACATAAATATAAAAGAGGTAAATCAAATATATTACTCAAACACAATCTGAACATAATCTCACAATCCATCGGATCCCAGCAAACTCATCATAGCAACAGCATAAGAATTACATATGTGCCTCGATCATGTAGGGCAGCTCACGAGGACTAATTAGTGAAGCACAAGAACGAGAGGAGAACATCACATAGCTACTGGTCATGGACCCATGGTCCAAGGGAGACTACTCACGCATCGTCCGGGAGGCGTCCATGGTGGTGGAGAAGGTCCCGGTGGTGATCCTCCCCTCCGGCAGGGTGCCGGGAGGAGTTCTCCTGGCGCTCCCGATCTTGGAAGCGCGGCGGCGGCGGAACAGAGATGAGATCGCGAATAATGGTTCCCGTCCCGAGGGTTTCGAGACGTGCTTTAAATATAGGCCGAAGGGTGGCGTCGGAAGGTTCCTGGGGGGCCCAGGCGCCCCCCCGGCGCGGCCAGGGGGGGCCGCGCCACCAGGGCGCCTCGGGCCCTGGTGGCCCCCCTCCGGCTCTCCTTCGGGATCCTGGAAAGTTCCGGAACGCTGATTTTTTATATATTTTTTCTGGAATTTTTCTGGCAGTTTTCGTAATGGAAAAACCTGAAATACAAAAACAGCAGAAAACAGAAACTGGCACTGGGGTGCACTGAGTTAATAGGTTAGTCCAAATATGATCAAAATTGTATGGAAGTGTATAAATATCATAGCAATATCACCCAAAAGAGGCATGGAGCAAGCAGAAATTATAGATACGTTTTGGACGTATCAACATCCCCAAGCTTAATTCCTGCTCGTCCTCGAGTAGGTAAATGATAACAAGAATAATTTCTGTGGTGACATGCTATCAACCATATAGGACTTTTTCATAGTCACATGACAAAAGCTTTCAGAGACAATGATTCTATAGTAATTTAGTTGCCTCAAGAAAATCTCAAAGAACTAAAAGTTTTACAACATGAAACTGAAGCATCAAATAGATTTGCAATGAACATGGTATGTAAATATGATACAGTGATATCTAGCTTGCCCCCTTTAGTGAAGCAAAACATAAATGCAGGGGCACCTCCAAGGTTTAAGTGACGACTAGATACAATGATTTCAGAACAAACGATATCACAACCATGCAAAAGACAATGCTACTTTGGGACAATGCACATTACACTCAGAATGACAACCATGCTCTCAGTAGTTGGTGCTTTTTGAAGAAGGTGGAGACTCTCGAACCGTGGCTTTTGTTGGCAAGTTGAAAACCCGTAGTCGGAAACAAAGACAAAGCATGTACCAGAGCTCTTGGTTTTAAAAACAGGGGTAATAATTTTTTGGATATGCATGTTTTGTCAACGAATGCTAGCAGCTAACCCAATTACTTCTTGAGCTGGACAAGTTTCGAGGAATGGCTCCCGAATGAGGATCATAACACCCTCTTAATCTCCTTGGTTTATCACTGCCAAAGTTTTCTGATTTCTCATGAACAAAGCGTGAAGGAAGATTCGTTTGTTATACTAATTTTTAGTGAGCCGGGCGCACTCAATGCCAATTCCTTCTCATATTATGGGTTGCACATTATACATGCAATCCCGGGGGTGAAGCTTGTCCAACTCAAAAAGATCATGAATCAACCACTACTTCCTCGTAAACTTAAAACAGAGGCACAAAATAGGAACTTTATTTGAATATTTCGAGATGGTACACGAAAGTCTTCGTTAGGAATGGCAGGTAAATACCATGCATAGGAAGGTATGGTGGACTCATATGGCAAAACTGGTTTAAAGGATTTGGATGCACAAGCAGTCAGTCCGCTTAGTACAGGTGAAGGCTAGCAAAAGACTGGGAGCGACCAACTTAGAGAGCAATGACGGCCATAATCATGCAGAGCGACAAAGCAACATTGAATCAGGCATGGAAGTTATATCGCTACTCAGAAATAAAAGATCATCAAGGCTTGACGGACTTTCTTTACAGTCTTGAATATGCGTGAGCATACGCCAAGTCAATCAAAATAAATTCTCGAAGGAAGATATCACTAACCATACCACATCATATTCAAACAAATCATGTTGGTACTCCAATATCACATTGGAAACCCTCCAGCTATTTGAAACTAACCATAAGCAACCATGAATTACCAAGCAACATCATGCACGTAGCATCTTTATCACAGACATACCAACATTGCAACAGAAGCAAACCCTCTTAAAAAGGTAAACAAGATAATAAAGAGAGTTCAAGCAACCAACTAAACAAAAGCTCTTTGAGAAGATAAGCATGAAAACTAAGAGCTGAGCAAGGTAGTAGCTATTTAAAGACAAAGAACACACACAGCAAAGATAGACATGAAAACTCCATGTTGTGTTCTAAGTAGAAGTGGAGCGTGTTTCTCTCCCACAAAAAAAGAAAGCTGAGTTCCGACTCGTTATTGAAAGCTAAAGAAAAGGAAAACTAAAAGCAAGACGCTCCAAGCATAGCACATAGCACATGAAGTGATAAAAATATAGTGGAACGGGAGACGAACTGATAATGTCGATGGAGAAGGGGATGCATGGGGGGCATCCCCAAGCTTAGACGCTTGAGTCTTCTTGAATATTTCTTGGGGGTGCACGGGGGCATCCCCAAGCTTGAGCGCTTGACACTCCTGAATCTTTTCATCATCTTCCCTCGCACACTTGAAAACTCCCTTCATACAAGACTCATCATAATCTGATTAGCGAGGTTAGTACCCACAATATTATAATTGTTCCTTGCTGGAAATAAAGATGAACTTGAAAGCATACTGTTTCTCTGGATTGCCATAAAGTTTTTGCAAAAAATAAACAAGCTTAGGGCTCGCAAAACGAAGAAAAGGCAAAACAGTACAGAATCTGTGAAAAACAGACCAGCAGGCAGTAAATGATTTTTTCGGGGCACTTCTACAACTCCACTCAAAAAAATCAGAACAGACGCCTGAAGACAATTATATAGAGCACGTTGTGGAAAAAATTCAGACCAAAAAGATGATCTGGTGATTTTATGCGAATTTTTCTGTACGAGGACAGAATCTGTTTCCTCGACAGCACGTCATAACTCTTGATCTTTCCTGCAATCAGAGGCTATACTTGGCACAAAACTGAAAAGTAAAGATACAATGATGATGCTACTGTAGTAACAACATCAAGACACAACAAAAGCAGAAAAAATAAAATTTTATTCATTTGGGTTGCCTCCCAAAAGCGCTTTCTTTTATGCCTTTAAGCTAGGCATAATGCATAGAGATCAAGTCTTATCAAGAGTAAGAGCATAGCTAGCCCGTGTAACGGACTCAAATGGTAACTTAATCTTTTTGCGAGGGAAATGTTCCATCCCTTTCTTGAGAGGAAACTGGAATCTTATATTCCCCTCTTTCATGTCAATGATGGCACCAACGGTGCGAAGAAAAGGGCGTCCCAAAATAATTGGACAAGAAGGATCACATTCAATGTCCATAATAGTGAAATCAACGGGAACATAATTATCATTGACAACAATAAGCACATCGTCAATCCTCCCCAAAGGTTTCCTCAAGGAAGAATCAACAAAACGAACACCAAAAGAACAAGGATCATAAGGTTTCAAATTAAGCATGTCATATATCCTTTTGGGCATAACGGAGGTACTAGCTCCAACATCACATAAAGCATTGCAAGAGAAGTTATTCAGTTTAATTTTAATCGTAGGATCCCAACCATCTTCTAGCTTTCTAGGAATGGAGGCTTCTAACTTAAGTTTCTCCTCCCTAGCTTTGATGAGAGCATTAGTGATATGCTCTGTGAAGGCAAGGTTAAGCGTGCTAGTGTGGGGATCTTTGGCCATTCTTTGTAAAAATGTGACAACTTCTGAGATACTACAATTATCAAAATCAATTTTATCATTATTGAGCAGCATTGTAGTGTCATATTCTTTGTTTGAATTGCTCTCTATTATAAGAGTTTGAACGTCTTACCATGTTTGGGGAAGCATAGGAGCAACTTTAAACTGAGGCTCATACTCTTTTCCTGGGAGACCATGCCACGGGCACAATTCCCCATTAAGGCTATAGTAATCACAAGGTTTATTACTTTTGTAGATTCCGACAGTGGTGATTGGCGCAATGGAAGAAGGGGTATACTCCTCCCACTTAGTGTTCTCGGTGGAACCCATAGCAGCAGGCAAGCAAGACACTATTTTTGTGATTTTCGGCGAAGGACACTAAAGCAAAAACTGAAAAGTAAACTAACAAGACTAAAAAACAAAGGTAAAAGAAAGTATGCAACTCCCCTATCTCGAAGAGCGGAGTCCCCGGCAACGGCGCCAGAAAACACCCTTGATGGCTTCTTGCCCCTCGTTGGTTACCCCAAGTGTAAGGTTTGAGATGCAGCGTAGCGGTAGTTTTCCCTTGGCAAGATACCAAGGATCGAATCCCCGGAGACTCCAAGTTTCAACGAGAAGGTGTCAATCGCTAACGGCACCGTGGATTAGCAATCAACGTGGACCTGCACACAAATACAAATAACTTTGTCCCCAACGAGTACAGAGAGGTTGTCAATCCCTCCGGCCTTGTAGTTTACAAAGGGTCAAACGCAAGTGATAAAAGTGATGGATATTGCTGCGGAAAGTAAATAAAAGCGGAAAGTAAATAGCGATGTGATCAATGATGTGAATATGGACCGGGGCGCCATGACGTTCACTAGTGATGTCTCTCCCAAAAGATGATAAAACAGCTATGCGAGGTAAACAAATTACAGCTGGGCAATTGACAGGATTATGTGCGCAAACCAATGCTAACTATATTGCAAGATCGGTAGAGGTTCAAAGCATGGGCAGTACGCCAAGGTAAGTAGACCGAAATCCATCTGCATCTACTACTAATCATCCACCTTGAGATATCTATCCAGAACATCTTGCTGGTATTAAGTTGCGAGCCCCACCCAAAGTGTAAACTCAAAGCAACAGACAACTGCATTAAAATACTTTGCGTAAAGTAAACAATCCTTGCGCCCGCGGGCACAAGCACCGTTGTTTTCCCCCTTGTGGCAACAGCACATCCCCTAGACTCATGTTTCTGTCACTCAAGCTAGTCATCGAGGGGCATGAACCCACAATCAAGCATGACGTTCCCTCTTGGAGTTACTATCTACTACTCGGCCAAAGCAATAAACAGCAACGGAGAACATGCAAGAATTACTTACGAACATAAATATAAAAGAGGTAAATCAAATATATTACTCAAACACAATCTGAACATAATCTCACAATCCATCGGATCCCAGCAAACTCATCATAGCAACAGCATAAGAATTACATATGTGCCTCGATCATGTAGGGCAGCTCACGAGGACTAATTAGTGAAGCACAAGAACGGGAGGAGAACATCACATAGCTACTGGTCATGGACCCATGGTCCAAGGGAGACTACTCACGCATCGTCCGGGAGGCGTCCATGGTGGTGGAGAAGGTCCCGGTGGTGATCCTCCCCTCCGGCAGGGTGCCGGGAAGAGTTCTCCTGGCGCTCCCGATCTTGGAAGCGCGGCGGCGGCGGAACAGAGATGAGATCGCGAATAATGGTTCCCGTCTCGAGGGTTTCGAGACGTGCTTTAAATATAGGCCGAAGGGTGGCGTCGGAAGGTTCCTGGGGGGCCCAGGCGCCCCCCGGCGCGGCCAGGGGGGCCGCGCCACCAGGGCGCCTCGGGCCCTGGTGGCCCCCCTCCGGCTCTCCTTCGGGATCCTGGAAAGTTCCGTAACGCTGATTTTTTATATATTTTTTCCGTAATTTTTCTGGCAGTTTTCGTAATGGAAAAACCTGAAATACAAAAACAGCAGAAAACAGAAACTGGCACTGGGGTGCACTGAGTTAATAGGTTAGTCCAAATATGATCAAAATTGTATGGAAGTGTATAAATATCATAGCAATATCACCCAAAAGAGGCATGGAGCAAGCAGAAATTATAGATACGTTTTGGACGTATCAGCGTCGTCGAACCAGCTCATGGTGCCGCAGCGTCCGAACTTGCACCGCGCCCCTCTCAGGAGGCGCGGGACCGGCAGCGTCTCGGTACCCACGGTACCATACGCTCGCTGGACCCAGATCGAGCTGGCGGATCCCAGGGCGCTCAAGGCCAGCATACGCACCAAAGTGCTGGCGCGAGCGTGGCACGGCTGCCTGGGCCGGGTGCTGCTCCTTCTAACGTAGTTAGAAGTTCAAGCACATCCCGCTCCACGCGCCGTTCGCCACCGCTGCCCGCCACTCCAGCAGAAGCTCTAGCACGAGCTCAACTGCTCCTAGACTACCCTCCAACGGCGGACAAGCTCGACGACTGGAGGGCCACCATTCAGAGTCTCATCGGCTTTGCCAACAGCGATACCCCACGGCAGCCTAGTGCGTCGCAGCCGCGGCAGGTCGGCCAGGCGAGAACCGATGGCGCCAAGACCGGTGGGGGTGCGACCACCGTGCACTCCCCGCCCCAAAGGCCAAGGTCGCCGACTCGCCGAAACCATCACGACGACGACTCCACCGCGTCGTCAAATCCGCGAACTCGTCGCGATCAACGCCAAGTTCTTCACGAACGAAAGCAAGAAGACGCTCGTACCCGCATCGAGCGTCGAAGAGAAGCACGGCGTCAATCAGACCAGCGCGCTGAGCCCTCTGTCGACATGCATGTGCCAGGGGAACCAGGCGACCTGCCGTACGCGGTAGGCTTCCCTGCGTTTACCCGTGAGCTGCGGCAAGTCCAGTGGCCCAGCACGAAGAATTTCAAGCCAGACGTACCAGAGAAGTACGACGGCAAGTCGCATCCGTCGGAGTTCCTCAGCATCTACACCATTGCGGTGTAGGCTGCTGGGGGGCGAGACAACAAGATCCTTGCCAACTACTTCCCGCTGGTACTCAAGTCTAACGTCAGGTCCTGGCTCATGCACTTGCCGGACAACTCCATAACCTCCTGGGCAGACTTGTGCCATCAGTTTGTTGGCGCCTTTACAGGCGGCCACAAACCCCATGGCCAAGCGAGCGACCTTCATCTGCTCGTCCAGAAGGAAGGGGAGCCCTTGCGCAAGTTCATCCAGAGATTCAGCCGCGTACACTACAACATCCCAGATGTCCACCCTACCGCGGTCATCAGCGCGTTCCATCAGAACGTGCGTAACCGCAGGATGCGGGAGGAGATGGCGATGTGCAAAATCAAAGACGTCAGCGAGCTATATGCCCTGGCCGATAAGTGTGCGCGTGCTGAGGAGGGAAGGAAACTCCCCGGAGAGAATACTGGAGCAGGAGAATCTGACAGTGAGGATACCGCCCCGGCAAGGAAAAGCCGGCGGCGGAACAACAGGAAGAAGAAGAACCAAGAAGTGCTGGTTGTTGAGCAGTCCGGCGATGAAGGTGCCGCCAAGAAAGCCCAGGCTGGTGGCTCCGGCAAGGAGGTTGCCGGATGCACCAACTGCCAGGCTGTGGCGGTCGCCGACAAGCGGGACGGCACCAACAAACAGTACTGCAAGATCCATCGCACCAAGGGCCACGACCTCCAGAGCTGCAAGCAGGTCGAGCGGCTCGTCGAGCTGCAAGCAGGTCGAGCGGCTCGTCGAGCTGCAAGCAGGTCGAGCGGCTCGTCGAGCTGCAAAAGGCCGAGTACGAGCGGCGCGACAAGGAGAAAGCCCAAGGAGGTGGCGGAGGATCCAGCACGAAGTGCCCCGGCCAGGGAGGACACCGCGGCAAGGACAAGCAGCGGCAAGCAGACAGACCTCCCCGCGGCCGCGACAAGGATGAAGACGACGACGAAGAAGAAGACATGGATGATGTCGAGACCAGTGAGCAGGAGTTTCAGAAAGCCACAGAGGTTTTGTGTGTTGACGGCGGTGCTTCTCTGCATACTTCTCACCGCCAGCTCAAACAGTGGGCGCGGGAAGTCAATGCGGCAGAACCGCCCGTCGAGTCACGCAAGCCCCTAAAATGGTCCAGCACGCCTATCATCTTTGATATTGAGGACCACCCTGATCGCACAACTGCGATCGGGTGCTTGCCGATGTTGGTTTCACCAACAGTCCGCAACCTCAAGGTCACCAAGATGCTAGTTGACGGCGGGGCCGGCTTGAACCTAATCTCCTCCGCTGTGCTCCAGAAACTCCAAGTCCCCGACAGCGAGCTCGAAGAGACCGGCACATTCCAAGGAATCAACCCAGGAAGGAGCAAACCGAAGGGGAAGATCACGTTGTCGGTGACATTTGGCAGCGAGCTGAACTTCAGAACTGAGAGGGTCACCTTTGATGTTGCCGATTTTCCATTGCCTTACTATGGAATCCTCGGTCGTCCAGCGCTCGCCAAGTTCATGGCGGCCTCTCACTACGCGTATAATATGCTCAAGATGCCAGGCCCGATAAGCGTCATCTCTGTCCCCGGCGACAGGAAGGATGCTCTTATCTGTGCCGACAAGATCTACCGGGAAGCAGCAGCCGCAACGGATCACAAGCCACTTGCCGCTGAAGCTCCCGGAGGGAAGAAGAAGACCAAGTCCGGCAAGCGCTCTAATGCCCACTCCGGCAAGCGCACCTCTTCGGAGTGCTGCGCTACCGTCGAGGATGCACCATCGAGCTCCACCGGCAAGTGTAAGAAGACGATGGCGGCTCCGCCAGCGACCAAGAAGGTGCCCACCAAGGAGGACGGCACTGGTGATACCTTCACCATCAGTGCCACTCTCGACCCCAAATAGGAAAGCGCGCTCGTTGCTTTCCTGCGGGCGAATGTCGATGTGTTCGCCTGGCAACCATCTGACATCCCCGGTGTTCCCAGGAAAGTGATTGAGCACCACCTTGCCGTCTGTCCTCATGCGCGGCCCGTCAAGCAGAGAGTCAGGAAACAACCAGTGGAGCGCCAAGAGTTCATTGCAGAAGAGATCAAGAAGTTGGAAGCGGCAGGCCTCGTCAGAGGTGTGCTCCATCCGACGTGGTTTGCCAATCCTGTTGTCGTACGCAAAGCAAACGGGAAATGGAGGCTTTGCATCAATTTTACTGATGTTAACAAAGCTTGTCCCAAAGATTCATTTCCCTTGCCGCGCATTGACCAGATTGTTGACTCCACGGCCGGATGTGACCTGCTTTCATTTCTTGACGCGTACTCAGGATACCATCAGATATTCATGGCTGAAGAAGATGAGGAGAAGACCGCATTCATCACTCCATGTGGCACGTACTGTTTCGTACGGATGCCTTTTGGTTTGAAGAATGCTGGTTCAACATTTTCAAGGGTTGTCCATACCGCTTTTGAGCCACAAATCCACGGAAATGTGGAGGCCTACATGGATGACATAGTGGTCAAGAGTAGGAACAGGGCAACCCTGATTCAAGATTTAGAAGAGACCTTTGCGAACCTGCGCAAGATCAGCCAATCCCGACAAGATCAAGGCCATCGAGCAGATTGAAGCACCAACACGTGTCAAAGATGTACGAAGACTTGCCGGCTGCGTGGCGGCTCTCAGCAGGTTCATTTCCAAGTCTGCAGAACGCGCCCTGCCATTTTTCAAAGTTTTGAAAAAGGCGGGTCCAGTGAAATGGACTCCGGAAGCGGAGGCTGCGCTGCAGGACTTGAAGAAATACCTGTCCTCCGCTCCAATACTTGTCGCGCCTAAACCACAAGAGAAGTTGCTGCTGTACCTGGCGGCAACCAATCAAGTGGTTAGTGTCGCGTTAGTAGCGGAGAGGAAGGCGGATGACGAGCTAGCAACCACGGCAAGTGCATCCAGCGACAAGCAGGGGGCTCCCCCGAAAAGCTCTGGCCCCGACAAGGATGGATCTGCGCAGGCGCAAGAGGAGGTGCAGAAGAAGAAAATGGTGCAGCACCCAGTTTACTTTGTCAGTTCCCTCCTGCAGGGGGCTAGGTCAAGGTACTCTGGTGTGCATAAATTGCTTTTCGGCCTCCTTATGGCCTCGAGAAAGCTGCGCCATTACTTCCAAGCACATGAGATTATAGTTGTCACTCGCTTTCCGCTGAAGAGGATACTGCAGAATCCAGAAGCAACAGGCAGGATCGTCGAGTGGGCACTGGAACTGTCAAGCTTTGGCCTCAAGTTCGAGAGCACTTCAACTATCCAAAGCAGAGCATTGGCAGAGTTCATAGCAGAGTGGACGCCGACACCAGACGAAGAAATTCCAGAGACGAGCATCCCCGTCAAAGAAGCAAGCAAAGAGTGGCTGATGTACTTTGATGGTGCCTTCTCGCTGCAAGGCGTCGGTGCTGGCGTGCTGCTTATAGCACCCACCGGAGAGCACCTCAAGTACATAGTTCAGATGCGCTTTCCCAAGGAGCAAGCAACCAACAACACTGCAGAGTATGAAGGTTTGCTTGCCGGTCTCAGGATCGCGGCAGAACTTGGGATCAAGAAGCTCATTGTCAGGGGTGACTCGCAGCTTGTCGTCCGCCAAGTGAACAAAGATTACCAGAGTCCGTTGATGGAAGCTTACGTTGATGAAGTGAGGAAGCTAGAAGAGCGCTTTGACGGCCTACAAATGGAACACGTTCCAAGAGCTGAGAACGACATTGCTGATGGCCTGTCAAAGTGCGCAGCACTTAAGTTGTCTGTGGAACCAGGAACCTTTGTGCTCAAGCCGACTCAGCCATCCGTAACACCATCAACTGGGCAGAGCAAGAAAAGGAAGTTGGTCTCCGGCGACTATCTTCCGGCAGAGCTTCCCGGAGCCGCCGCCAAGAAGGTCCCCAAGATCGACGCCAAAAGTGCTGAGGAGCAGTCTGCTCCGGCAAACCCCAGGGTTTGTTCCATTGAAGCAGGTGCTCCCGACAAGTTCTGCTCCGGCAAGCTTGCCGGGGAACGTCAGGCTCCGGCTGAGCCTCAGATTCTCATCGTAGAAGCGGACGTTTCCGCAGCAGCAGATGTGCCTTTAGTCCTTGTTGTCGAGCCACAGGCTCCAGCATGGGCGCAGCAGACTGTCCGTTTCCTCCAGACCGGAGAACTTCCCGAAGAGCAAGAAGAAGCGGAAAGAGTAGCCCGGTGCTCGAGTATGTACCAGTTCGTCGACAGTACACTATATAGAAGAGGGCGCAACGGTGTGAAATTGAAGTGTATTTCCCGGGAAGACGGACAAAAGCTGTTGGCAGAGATACATGGAGGCATATGTGGTCACCACATTGGCGCAAGAGCACTTTCCAGCAAAGCGTTCCGGCAAGGTTTCTTCTGGCTGACAGCCCTCCAGGATGCAACTGCACAAGTAACCAAGTGTGAAGCGTGCCAGTTCCATTCCAAGCAGATACACGAGCCAGCTCAAGCTCTCCAGACGATCCCTTTATCCTGGACATTTTTGGTCTGGGGGCTCGACATCCTCGGCCCCTTCCTCCGAGCTGTCGGGGGCTTTGAGTACTTGTACGTCGCAATCGACAAGTTCACAAAGTGGCCGGAAGTGGAACCAGTGAGGAAGGTGACAGCACAGTCAGCAGTCAAGTTCTTCAGGTCGATTGTTTGCCGCTTTGGGATCCCCAACAGGATCATCACCGACAACGGTACGCAATTCACGAGCCGCGCCTTCATACAGTACGTCCAAGATTTCGGCGCCAAGGTCTGCTTCGCTTCTGTTGCTCATCCCAGAAGCAACGGTCAAGCGGAGAGGGCCAATGCTGAAGTGTTGCGCGGGCTCAAGACCAGGACTTTCGACAGGCTGCACAAGTGCGGAAGAAACTGGATCGAGGAGCTGTCGGTGGCTCTTTGGTCGATCAGAACGACGCCAAATCGAGCCACTGGCCAGACACCATTTGCTCTAGTCTATGGAGCAGAAGCAGTTACCCCCACGAAACTCGTATACGGGTCACCTCGAGTGCTCGCTTATGATGAGCTTGAGCAAGAGCGACTGCGTGAAGATGATGCGCTGCTCCTTGAGGAAGATCGTCTTCAGGCTGTTGTGCGAGCCGCTCGCTACCAGCAAGCTTTGCGCCGCTATCATAGCCGCAAAGTTAGAGCCAGAAGCTTCGAGGAAGGCGACCTTGTTCTTCGGCGCGCTCAGTCCGCCAAGAATTCCAACAAGTTGACGCCGAAGTGGGAAGGCCCTTACCGGGTGAAACGAGTCACGAGGCCCGGCGCTGTCCGCCTTGAGACCGAAGATGGCACTCCGGTGAGCAACTCCTGGAACGTTGAGCATCTTCGTAAGTTTTACCCGTAAGGCGCGGTTGTCGGACCCCGTCCGGCAACCACCCTTTTGTACAAGTCTTGCCGCTGTTGCATGTAATCCTTTGTACAAAGCCAGGCGCAGACCCTGAGCATCAGTAAATGAAGCGCTGGCGCCCCAAGTCATAGCATGCATGCTGAGTCGAGTCTCGTCCTTGGTTAGGGTTGATAGTGCCTAACAGCTACTAACCCCTAGCTTAGAGGTCGAGTGTGCGTCCCTTTTGCTGTTCTTTCGTTTCCCTTGGTTCGCAGGGTTCACATATCCTAGCTGGGCCGCTTGAGGACGAAGAAGAGAAGAAGGGCGAGCCAGCACCTGCACCCCGGCAAGCCAGTGCTGCCGGGGGCTGCAATCTCAGATAAGTTTTTGCATCCCTTGTCATGCATTCTCTTACGAACTGAGGAATACGAAAACCTTGTTTCCTCCTAAAAGCTACCGTGCTCCCTTAACTCTAGGCCCCAGAGCGCGTTCCTGGGGCCCGTTTTGGTAGTAGTCGCGGCAGCAAAGGGTCGAAACAAGGAGCCAGAACCCGCCGCATCCCTGCCTCCGCCAAAGGCGTGAGAAAGGTCGAGTGGCGCGGGAAGATGGCAGGGCCTGTTGCCGGGCAAAGAATTGTCTATCTTAACGATATAAAGGATTCTCTCCTTGGCGTGGGTTTCACCCGCGAGACAAGTGGCCCGGCAAACATCCCCTTTTCATTAAAAACATTCCGCTCAGGTACAGTTCCGAGAGAATGAGAAACATGAAAGATGGGATTACAAGTTTTAAATGCGACTAATGCCCGAGGGCTTACAAGTTAAAAAGAGATAAGGTGCCCGTAATCTTTTTCCTGTCCCTCTCTTCAGGAGGTAGGACAAGGAGGCGAAAAGGGCAAAAGGGGCGCCTAGGCGAGCTACGGGTGGCAGAAGACACCAAAGGAACATCCCGGGGGCTGTCAGAAGGCTAGGTGGTAGTGGCAGCTCCGGAAGCAGGGCTCGACGAGGCGGCGGGACGTCAGCACGCTGTCGAGGGCACCTCGCCCTCGTACTCCGACTTGACGGCCTTGCCGCCAGCCCTCTTCCTCTTCCGCAGCCTCGCCACGCCAGCCGCCCAAGGAGACGACCCCGGGAAGTTGAAGGAGCCGGCGACGCGGATGATGGGGTCGCCGGTGCCACACGGAGCTGCGACCGGCGCCTAGTCGGACCCGTCATCCCGAAGACCGCTACCCTCGTCATCGTTGTCGCTCCCCTCCTCGTCAATCTCGCTCGAGGAGGAGCCTTCGCTGTCGGAGGAGCTATCCACGCAGCACCGGGCCCGGGTGTCGTAGCACCCGAAGACCTTGACGGAGAGGAGATCGCCCTCCATCAACTTAAAATGGAGGGTGAACCCCTCCATCAAGCTGTGGATACGGGCGAACGACTTCCACCCTCGACCAAGATACATCACGCCGGGGGCTGGGAACTCAACGTGCACTCGCGTGCTGCTGATTACGCAGCCCCTCATGCGCAGTCTCAGCGTTTCGGGCGTCTCCAACTCCATCACGCTCGCAAATGGAGCCGGGAGGCGGAGGCGGCGACGAGGCGCCCGGCGCAGCCTGACGAAGAACTCGCAAGGGTCGTCCCCGATATGGACCACCGTAAGAAGAGGAGCCGCTGGCGGAGGCGAGGCCGGCGCTCCGCCCCGTCCACCTCTTCCCCGGGCACCTCGACCTCGTCCTCGACCACGCCCCCTCCCTCTCCCCCTTATGGCTGGCTCCGCCGCCACGGATGCGAGGGGAGGAGGGGCGCGTTGCCTAGCGGCGACCCTCGCCTCCACCGTTGAAGGACCAGCATTCCTTTTCTCCATGGCGAATGCGAGAGAGGGAAGCGGAAGCTGGAGGAAGGTGAAGATGAGAAGATGCGGGCTTCCGTCGCCCCCCCCCCCCCCCCCCCCCGCTCCTTATAAAGGAGCGAGGTGGGGGCTCGGCCGCCCAGCTCAGCCAATCAAGGCGCAGGAGAGCAGGGGACTGGGACCGACCTGCTACCTCAACCCGCAACGGTCCGGTTTCCTGCCTCCGCCGTTCGCGACCCCAAGTGCATGGGAGCCGCGTGGCAGGCGTGCAGAGCCGAGGCGACGGGTGAAGCGACCTCTCCCCCACCCTGTGATCGTGGGGAGTGGACGCCTCGAAAACCGCGCGTCTGGCCCCGTTCAGTAAATGAACCACGCCTCCACGCCTCCCTCCGTTTATGGGGAGGGCGCGAACCGTTCCCTTTACTACGACGTGACGCATGCCTGCGGGGCTCAGCCCCGCGCACGCCGCCCACGTCACGCACGCCTCTCCCCACGACGCCGCGTTCGACGCGTGCCACTTGGGGAAGGCGCGATGGATGCGGAGTTAAGATACAGCGTGACCCAGGCCGCGCGTGCCCGTGCACTGTTTTTGGCCTGGCCCAACAGCACTCGGCACCGTGTGTGGCCCAGGCCCGGGGGCTCCTGTCGGTGTACTAAAATAGGGGTACCTTAGTACCCCGAACTTGTGCACGGGCAGTCGTAGCACCCCGTGGCAAGGCCTGCCAGGTGAACGCCAAAACCCTCCATGGTCCCTTTTTGGGCCATCCAAGAACAAAGTATCTAAGACAAGACACAAGGCCCCGGCAAGAGGAGCTTGCTGGGACGGCCACCCGAAGGGAGCAAGGCCCCGGCAAGAGGAGCTTGCCGGGACGGCCGCTCGAAGCACAAGACCCCGGCAAGAGGAGCTTGCCGGGAAGGCCAACCAAGGCGCGACAAGAGACTTGCCGCGGCGCGCCCCACGTTCCGGCAAGGCCCGGTGAGCGACAAGCTCCCGGGCGCGACAAGACATCGACCGCGGCAAGGCGCTTGCCGCGACAAGTTACCACCCCGTATCTGCGCTCCAGCTCATCCACCCCACGTGTCGCTCTGGGGCCATTCCAGGCGTACGTGGCGAGAGGTTGTGCAGCCAGGGGCGTGCGGTGGCAAAGCAACGCTGACAAGCCAGCCATCGTGGCAAATGGTGGCGCCCCTGACGGTCCCTTTTCTGCACTGTCTGGGCGACGTAGACGGGCATTTAATGCCCTTGTCCCCCGCCGTCAGGGTTAGGTATGATAGCACTATACAGCCACTGTACAGGCAGCTGTACCCACTACAGCATTTTCCCATTTTTGCCCTTACCTACGTTGCCACCTGTGGGTAACCCCTTGAGCATATAAAAGGAGGCCCCATGCGCACGTAGGAGGGGAGGACACTCATTCACGTCCAGGCTCGCGAGCAGCTCGAGTGTACTGTAGCACCCAGCGCTCTCGAGCAAGAACACAATACAATCCACAAAGCAGCAGTAGGGTTTTACGCATCCGTGCGGCCCGAAGCTGGGTAAACCCCTCGTGTGCCTCACCTCGATCTGCTCTGCGCGCAACCTCCGCCCCCCGCCGAACCGAGAAGGGGCTCCGTCCCCATAGGTGTTCGTGGAGGCCGATTTCCCCCGACACAGACATACTTGCTGGCATGAGAAATTGCAAGGCGACCTCCTCCTCTTTCTGGTCCTTCCTTCCCGTGGCGGTCTTCGAGGAGAGAGAGCGAAAAAAGTGGTCGAGAGCAAGACGAGGAGATAAGGTGCGGGCTTGATGGGATATAGGCCAGGCGTGGGCTGCTCCTATAGGCACGCGGTGCTTTTTTCGGGTCGTGACGCGCCGCACGAGAGAGCGTATGGCGCGGCGCTTCTCTGTATCATTTTCCAACAATGATTCTGCCTAAGCAAAACAATGATGCTCATGCATTGTTGATGCATGCATCGTTCTCGCTCTCTCTTTCTTTTTTATGCAACGTGATAGTAGTTTTCTTTTATTGTTTTTATGTGGAGACTTGGTAGTCTAGCGTAACCTCATATGTTTTTAAAGTTCAACTTTGCATAATGTTGCTTTTCTTACAACATTGCATAGTGTACCCCGCCAAAAAAACATTGTATAGTGTCTTTTAAAACAAAGGAGGAATATTATGCGATGAAAAAACACTCAGTGGGTACTTATATCTAACAAATGGCATATTGTTACATAGTATGAATTTTTTCTAATTCGTTACAAATACTATTGAACTTTGGTTCAGGACTCAAAGTATTCAATGTCCCTCCATGTCTTGCTCATAGTTTGTGACTTCATGTTGTATTTCTCCCCCGTGTCGATAAAATGAATAGCATCTTGGTCCGCCTCATCACAAGTTGAAATAGACTTGCAGAAGAATCTGCTGATGAAAAGCGTTTGGCTGCCTAGCCCACCAACAATCGGCACCCAGCAGTGGGCACCTTTGCAGGCATCCGCCTCTTAAATCTCTACCTTGAGAGTGGAGCCGATATTATAGGGGGCACTCGAACTTGTCGTATCACCATTAATAGTTTTCCACATGACTCGACTAAGTACCAGTGGTCCCTAACTTCATCCTCATCATCCGACCAAGCAGTAACGCCTTCAAGAATCATGTCATCGCCGGTTTTCTTCCGGCGTTGCTCTATGGTGTCCTCTTTGCTCTGTTCCTCATTATTGGCGACCTCATCTATATTTCCCGTATCATTGTTCGCGGAGTCAAAATTTCCATTATCATCGCTCCACACTTTGAACCAATAATTTCCCAGTGGGTGCCTGATGAGGCGCTCGATAGTTGTGATGGTGGGTACGCCTTTGTTGTCGAAATCTATACCAAAAGAGACAAGATCCTCGGCGTGAGTGATTCCATATAGCTTGTCTCCAAGAAATGCAGTGTCGACGATGTAGATGAAGGGAGCAGTTTGTGGCTTAGGCAACCACACACCTTTCCCTGGCCGGATCAAGATGATAGGATAATTCCAATTATTGGTCGTGACGACTATGATGTCGTAAGGGGTCATCCGCATACGCAGTTTATGGACCCCGAAAAGCTCAGAAGCATGGCCGCTCACAGCGTCAAGCTCTGCGAGCGGCACAGTCGTGTTGGTGAAGGGATCATGCAAGAAGTAGCTATGCGTCTTCTTCCTGACATCTGTGCGGTCGAGGAGGATCCAACTATCAGCCGAGGCTACGCATCTCGCGTTCCTGGGCAAGGAGGGGATGCGCGCGGGTGAGGTGCCGGCGGCGTCCGAAGGTGTGAGGAACGAGCCATCGGACATGACAATCCAGGGGATCTGCCTTGGAGCCGGAACGTGTCGGCTCATAGCCAAGTGCCACGAACGACACACGGCGCGGAAGCGAGCGCGATCGGCAGAGGCTGAGTGCCAGGCACAGCGCGCCGCCTCGAAGCCATCGGAGAAGTGGAGGAGCCGGCGTAGTCTAGACCACGCCGTGGAGACGAGGCCACGCCGATCGGTGCAGGAAACGAGGCCGTCGATGATGAGGTCTAGCACGTCCTCGGGAATCTCAGACAACGGCGACGCCATTGATTGATTGATGCAAGGTCTCGTGATTGATGCAGCTCTCTGGATCTCTCTGGATCGCGTGAAACGTGATAGTCGGTGCCCCGTAGTCCTGCTCTGGTGGTTTTTTCCGATCATATGCATATATATGGAATGGCAGGACTATCCCGAAATGGCCTGGTACCCTTTTTTTTGTTCCGGAACGGAGTAGTAATCCGGAGGCCAGCTGAGTTCGCCGTAGTCAACTCTCTCAAGTCTCACCCCAGCGAAGGAATCGAGGAGGCGCGGCCAGAGTCGAGCACCGCGAACCCTCCTTCTCCGTCGTCTGCCACGGGCCACAGCTGCCGTCGATGACCGTGACGCCGTCTTCCCGAGCTCTGGCCGTCGTGCCGTCGACCATGGCGCTGCCGCCGCTGCTCCTCCGGCCTCCCCGACCCTTCCGTCGCACTCCTGGTGAGCAGGCAAACCTCCCCAGCCCTTCCTCTCTCTCAATCGCGTCCTGGAACATCACCGTGCCGTGCGCCGCCTCAGATGCTTGTCGCCAGCGTCATTCCGGCGACTCAGAAGTAGCAGCGCCGCCCTAGCTAGGTTCGGCACGAGCCCGTGCTTCGACCACGCCACTTCGCGCGTTCCCCAGTGGTCTGCTCCGCCGTCGCTGGCGTCGGTCATCGGCCGGTCGCCGGGGATGACCTGGCCAGGCGGGTCCTCCGCCTGACCGTTGACCCGGGCCCGTGGTCTGCTTGCGTGGCACGCTGACCCGGGGGTCAGTGACCCTGGGCACCACTGCTATGTACCACGGCGATTGCCCCCGTTCTGTTAATTTCCAGAAATTCTAGATTTTGTTTCAGTCTTGTAAATTCCATAACTTTTATTCTGTAATTCAAAAAAATGTGTTTTATATATCACAATGTTATGTATTTTAAGCTCTATATTTCAGTATCATTTTCATGCACATTTGAATAACTTGAATTTTGAGCGTATTTGGGAATTCAATTAATTAAATCAATTTTTGTTATTGTTTATGGTTTTATGGAAATGCTATAATTAAGAATTCCAATCCTAATTAATATGGTTGGCATGCCGTAGGGTTAATTCATGTCATCGTATTGTTCGTGCATTGCATCGATGCCATGATTGATTGTCGTTTTCCTTAATTTTGGTGTTTCTGGTTCCTCCTGGTAGGATCTAGAGTCGATGTGAGCCATGAGTCCGATAATCAAGATCAAGATGGACAACACCAATGAACAAGTTTGGAACAGAGATCGAAACAATCAAAGAGTTATTAATCAATATTAGCAAGTAAGGCAACCATCGCCTGACCTTGTGAACCATGTTGTCAAAGTATTTTATTATTGCAGCAGCAAGCATGCGCTTCAACTGTCGTTTATCGTCTATGGGCAGGTAGAGTTACCTAACCCAATGCATGATCCTTTCCTGTAGAGCTAAAACCTCATCCACTCCTCCTAGCATAATTAGGATTTTGCTTGCACGTCGGCTAGAGCACTACCCCAGGATTGACCCTCTGTGGCGCACGTAAATAACGGTCTGTGGCGTACGTGAGGTGCGTCACAGACTACACGCCACTGTTAAGGTCTTAACTGTGGCGCATCCATAGATGGGCCACAGTTAAAGAATTATAGTGCCGGTTTGAGTTACGAACCGGTTCTAATGCAAACCACGTGGCCGCGGTCGAGAGCGCGGCAGTGTACCTTTCGTACAGGTTGTTGTTACCAACCGGTATTAAAGATTATCGCTTGAAGGCTGGAGTACATTCAAAGAAACTAAACGAGTGAATTAAGCAAGCAGTGGATACAAAAGAAGAGAGGATGTGACAATCGATTGAAGGCTGATCCAAACATCAGGATTCATTAGCTGGGAGAAATTGTTTGGATGGTTGTCTCAAACTGCTTCCTATTTTGAGTTGTAATACGAGTCTCTCTAAACTTAGTGGTCAATGTGGTTGTGTTAGACGGTTTTATGTTTGATCTTTCTATACTTTAGTTTGCTTTTCTTCCCAGTTGATGCGTTTTTTGGTATTTTCTAGAAAAAACTATTTGTTATGTTATCCTTTGGTAATAGAAGTCGGCTCCTTTTGGTGCATCGTTTGGCGCATCTTTTGGCGCATGAAAAAAAGAAACAGAACCTGAACAATCCTTGTAGGAGTAGATTGTTTCAACTTGGAGACCGGAAGTTGCACACACGATGGGCAATGCGTTCAAACTTCGGATGGAACTTTATGCACTTATCACTTTTTGCCACATCTACAACATTTCTCGATAGTAGTTATTTGATGTGAAACAGATTTCTGAAAACTGTAAAAAGGTTAAAAAAATACAAATTTTGAGGAAAATATGGTAGATAATGAAAAAACAACAGAAGAAAAATGTTAATATTAAGCCACTTCCATGCTAACTTGAGAGGGGTTTTACTAGATAGTTATCCGTGTTGGGTTTCGCAGCATGGAAAACAAAAAAAATTCCTACGCAACAACGAATAAACCCTAGCCAAGATCCATCTAGGAGATGCATGCAATCAAACATGAATATGCAAACATGCATAACTTGATTTACATACCGTTGCAAATCAGTAGCGGAAGCTCGAAGGAGGGTGTCGACGAAGTCTGATCACGATCTGTTCAGTCTTGGTGATCCGCAAGTACAACGCCTCCGAGGTGATACACACGTACAGCTAGACGACGTCGGCGCTTCTCCGTTCCAGCGGATACATGGCGAGGTAGAGAGATCACTTCAACGTCACGGTGGAGTGACGATGAACGTGGTGCAATTCCGGCAGGCCTTCGCCCGGACGGTCCTTCGGAGATTGCCGGAACTAGGGTTCCGACGAGATTCCGACGATCACCGGCGAGATCCGAAGATCTAGACGTGATCCCGAAGGAGGAGAGGATGGAGCACCGGGCACCGGGGACGACCAACGCGACGCGGGAGGGCGACGGGGCGACGGCGACCGGCGGCGCGGCGGCGGCGGTCGGGCGGCGGCGGTGGGCGGGCGGCGGCGGCGGCTCGGACAGGGCGTGGGTGGAGGCCGGGGCTGCGCGGGCACGTGTGCTTGTTGTGTTGTTGCCTTGCCCCGGGGTCTCGTTTATATAGGCGGACACAAGAGGCCACGGTTTCGCAAACCGAATAGAACTCCGTATACCAACCCGATTCAAACTCCACATGCCAAATTGGAAAGGAAAAAGAACACACCGGAAGGAGTGGGGAGGAGGGACTCCTCTGCCTCTCCAATTCGGCTAGGAGGGAGGAGGAGCCCTCCCTCCCCCACCGACTTGGCTAGCCCAGCATGTAGGAGGGAGGCGACCTCCTCGAGCAGCCTCCCGATGTGCTCTCCCGCGTTCTTCGACGGCGGCAGTGACGTCCTTTCTGGCGGCACGGCGGCGGCAGCGGACTCCGATGCGTGCTTCGCAACGGCGGCGACCTCCTCCTCCCGTCCTCTCCAGCACGGCGACGGCGGCGACCTCCTCCTCTTCGTGGCCCTTCCTTCCCATGGCGGTCTTCGAGGAGAGAGAGCGAAAAAAGTGGTTGAGAGCAGGAAGAGGAGATAAGGTGCGGGCTTGATGGGATATAGGCCATGCTTGGGCTGCTCCTATAGGCACGCGGTGCTTTTTTCGGGTCGTGACGCGCCGCACGAGAGAGCGTACGGTGCGGCGCTTCTCTGTATCATTTTCCACCAATGATTCTGCCTAGGCAAAACAATGATGCTCATGATGCATGCATCGTTCTCGCTCTCTCTTTCTTTTTTATGCAACATGATAGTAGTTTTCTTTTATTGTTTTGATGTGGAGACTTGGTAGTCTAGGTTACAACTTTGCGTAACCTCGTATGTTTTTAAAGTTCAACTTTGCATAATGTTGCTTTTCTTACGACATTGCATAGTGTACCCCGCCAAAAAAACATTGTATAGTGTCTTTTAAAACAAAGGAGGAATATTGTGCGATGAAAAAACACTCCGTGGGTACTTATATCTAACAAATGGCATATTGTTACATAGTATGAAATTTTTCTAAGTCGTTACAAATACTATTGAACTTTGGTTCAAAAAACAGATACTAGTATTAAACCACTAGCTCGGGAGAAAAGATCCACATGGACTCAAAGTATTCAATGTGCCTCCATGTCTTGCTCATAGTTTGTGACTTCATGTTGTATTTCTTCCCCGTGTCGATAAAATGAATAGCATCTAGGTCCGCCTCATCACAAGTTGAAATAGACTTGCAGAAGAATCTGCTGATGAAAAGCGTTTGGCTGCCTAGCCCACCAACAATCGGCACCCAACAGTGGGCACCTTTGCAGGCATCCGCCTCATAAACCTCTACCTTGAGAGTGGAGCTGAGACTATAGGGGGGCACTCGAACTTGTCGTATCACCATTAATAGTTTTCCACATGACTCGTCTAAGTACCAGTGGTCCCTAACTTCATCCTCATCATCCGACCAAGCAGTAACGCCTTCAAGAATCATGTCATCGCCGGTTTTCTTCCGGCGTTGCTCTATGGTGTCCTCTTTGCTCTGTTCCTCATTATTGGCGACCTCATCTATATTTCCCGTATCATTGTTCGCGGAGTCAAAATTTCCATTATCATCGCTCCACACTTTGAACCAATAATTTCCCGGTAGGTGCCTGATGAGGCGCTCGATAGTTGTGATGGTGGGTACGCCTTTGTTGTCGAAATCTATACCAAAAGAGACAAGATCCTCGGCTTGAGTGATTCCATATAGCTTGTCTCCAAGAAATGCAGTGTCGACGATGTAGATGAAGGGAGCAGTTTCTGGCTTAGGCAACCACACACCTTTCCCTGGCCGGATCAAGATGATAGGATAATTCCAATTATTGGTCATGACGACTATGATGTCGTAAGGGGTCGTCCGCATACGCAGTTTGTGGACCCCAAAAAGCTCAGAAGCATGATCGATCACAGCGTCAAGCTCGGGGAGCGGCACAGTCGTGTTGGTGAAGGGATCATGCAAGAAGTAGCTATGCGTCTTCTTCGTGACATCCGTGCGGTCGAGGAGGAGCCAACTATCAGCCGAGGCTACGCATCTCGCGTTCCTGTGCAAGGAGGGGATGCGCGCGGGCGAGGTGCCGGCGGCGTCCGAAGGTGTGAGGAACGAGCCATCGGACATGACAATCCAGGGGGTCTGCCTTGGAGCCGGAACATGCCGGCTCATAGCCAAGTGCCACGAACGACACACGGCGCGGAAGCGAGCGCGATCGGCAGAGGCCGAGTGCCGGGCACGGCGCGCCGCCTCGAAGCCATCAGAGAAGTGGAGGAGCCAGCGTAGTGCAGACCACGCCGTGGAGACGAGGCCACGCCGATCAGTTGAGGAAACGAGGCCGTCGATGATGAGGTGTAGCACGTCCTCGGGAATCTCAGACAACGGCGACGCCATTGATTGATTGATGCAAGCTCTCTGGATCTCTCTGGATCGCGTGAAGCGTGATAGTCGGTGCCCCGTAGTCCTGCTCTGGTAGTTTGTTCCGATCGTATGCGTATATATATGGATCTGGTATAACCGCATAGGACTATCCCGAAACGGCCTGGTACCCTTTTTTTTGGTTCCGAAACGGAGTAGTAATGGGTCGGGCTCTCCTGCTGGCTGGGTTCCCAGCACGCAGTATTGTGCAGGGCCAACCACCGGCCAACACATGTCCTGGTGGACCCACCACTCAATAAACACAGCGCATCTCTCTAGTTGCTGTTACGTTCCAGAAAATCAGCAAACAACCTTTTTTTTCTACCGCATAACAACAGAATTTGCCGCCAAAGTTTCTTCATGGCTATACATCCTGTGTCCTACCCATCTAGGAGTACTCCATTGTTGATTGTTGCACCCTGGATACAAGAGAATAGATCAGGATTGCTAGAAAATTGCCCTCTCCATGGATCAACCTCTATGTTGTTCTTCAGCATGGAAGGAGCTCTTGGCACTTCATCGCCCATAGGTCCATTATTGCGCCTGCAATCTACAGATTATTAACACTCAGATAAGATTAAAACAAATAAACAACTAGGACATGTAAATTAATCCTTCAGACATAGCTCCCCGCAATTCATGTTCCATAACCCTGTTTCTTGTGTTCAAACGCATGCAAATTAATCCTTCGGAATTGCATTATAATTTATTTGCTTCAGTGTTAGTTGTATATCATTACCCTGTTTCTGTCTAGATAAACAAATATGCCTGGAAACTCTGAATCATCTGCATTTGTTTGCTGCTTATCCATCAATATATGGCAGCTTAGTCGTGGACAATTAAATAAAAGAGGGAGATATTATACATCAGCATCATGAGTTGATTTAGTAACCAGACATCAGCTTGATGTTACTTAGAATCAAAGTTCACTACTAACAAAGTACAGCCTAGGTTTATTTTAAATTTTACTGAATGAGATTTCTCGTTTGACATATTCTCCTTTTGCCAGTTTTAATGATAGAGATTAATGTATCAATGAAAAAGATAAATATTTTTCAAATGCTCCTGTGAATACCGTGTGATGTTTTGCAAAACCTTTTGTTGTATCTTGAAGTGCTTTTCAGGTTTCACTAAAACCAGGACTCTGAATATCGTGTGATTTTTCACTAAAACCAACTAAGGTATTGTTTCACTTACAAATCATACCCTCAAATTCTTTATTCCTCATACAAAATCGTACCTTTCCTTTTTCAGGACTTGGGTAGCCAATCAAGCATGCACAAGAGAAACACGTTTAAATAGCTCTATAAAAACTTTGCTCCTGAGGATTGCTCTACATACAATTACTTTCAGATGTAATCCCTCTGTCATTACAAAGTTGAGTCACTTATTTTGGGATGGAGGGAGTACTACTTTTCCTTGAGATGTGTAATTGTTCCATCGTCAAGAAAGATATTGATTAGTTGCTGGTAATTTTTCCACTTTCCAGTTAAATGTTGTCTTGGGCACTAAATTTAAGAGAAGTTTTCGCCAATTTGTGATTTCACCTGCACTCGTGATTGAAAAGCAGAGAAGATGTATAGGTGAAACTGGATAGCTCTTATACTTCTAATTTCAGTATGTGCATATGTCAATAGGTGGATAAGTGAGAGCTAGTTAGCTAGAAGCAAACAACTACAATCACCTTTGCTTGTTGAGTTGCATCGAGCTCACGCCTTCTTCAAGTGTGACCCAGCGACCTCCGGCGGCATCTCCACCGGCCACGGCCGCACCCGCCGACTGGGTGCATGCGCTGTGGTTCCACCTTCTACCAGGGAGCACGTCGGGCACAGCCTTGGGCGCGCCAGAGGCGGGCGGAGCTAGCCGTGACGGTCCCGTCATCGCATCAGCCAAGGCAACGGCCCGCGCGGTGCAGCGCGACTGAAGCAAGTGGAGCTAGCTTCCATGGACCCCATCTTGCCTCCAGTCAAGGTGTCAACGCCACTGCCCCCACGCGGCGCAGCACACCGGAGCCGGGCGGCACTAGCCGCGACGGGCCGTCTTTGCCGCTTTCCAAGGTCACGGCCAGGGCGTTGCAGCACACCGGACGCGTGCAGCGCTAGCCGCGACAGCTCCCGTCTGGCCGCCGGCCACGGCGCCGAGCGGCAGACCTCACCTCGCCGGAATCCTCTTTCACGGAGTTGTAGAACGAGTGGCTATGGGGGTGTGGAATAGCAGCAGACCGCTGGGATAAGGCAAGGAAAAAACATTTTCTGTATAAATTAGAAAAAGGAATTGTGGTTGCTTTGTGGTGGGGTCCGTCAGGACACGTGTTGACCGCTGGTTGGCCCTGCACAATACAGTGTGCTGGGAACCCAGCAGGAGAGCCCGACCTAGTAGTAATCCGGAGGCCAGCTGAGTTCGCCGTAGTCAACTCTCTCACCCCAGCGAAGGAATCACGGAGGCGCGGCTAGAGTCGAGCCCCGCGAACCCTCCTTCTCTGCCGTCTAACACGGGCCACGGCCGCCGTCGACGACCGCGACGCCGTCTTCCCGATCTCTGGCCGTCGTGCCGTTGACCATGGTGCCGCCGCCGCTGCTCCTCCGGCCTCCCCGATCCTTCCGTCGCACTCCTGGTGAGCAGGCCAACCTCCCCAGCCCTTCCTCCCTCTCAACCGCGTCCTGGAACATCACCACGTCGTGCGCCGCCTCAGATGGTTGTCACCGGCGTCGTTCCGGCGACTCAGAAGTAGCAGCGCCGCCCTAGCTAGGTTCGGCACGAGCCCGTGCTTTGAACATGCCACTTCGCGCGTCCTCTGGTGGTCTGCTCCCCCGTCGCTGGCGTCGGTCAACGGCCGGTCGCCGAGGATGACCTGGCCTGGCGGGTCCTCCGCCCGACCGTTGACCCGGGCCGCGTGGCCTGCTTGCGTGGTACGCTGACCCGAACCTAGGCACCACTGCTACGGGTACCCTAGCGGTTGCCCCCATTCTTTTAATTTCCAGAAATTCTAGATTTTGTTTTAGTCTTGTAAATTCCATAACTTTTATTCTGTACTCCACTACCTCACATCCCTGTCAATAGAAGACACTTTGCAGAAGGTATATTTTTAAATTGCCTCTAATAGTTATTTTAGAAGGCACTTTTTAAAATTATGCTATTGTGCCTCTAATTAAAGGCAGTTTAAAAAAATGCTATAAAATGTATATTATTGGAGGCATTTTCAATAGTGCCTCCTATAGTCTATACTAGTTCAAATAAAAATTATAGTACATGCATGATAACAATGGCAGAAGGGGGGAAACATAAACAAAAGCAATTATTTATGCTGGTAAAACATGGTAATTGTAATGACCAAACTCGAGAGTACTATAATGAATACCAATTAGAAACGATGGGCTATATTGAGAGAAAATGGGGAAGGTCTACACATCTACACAGGTCAAGCAAATCACATCTGAATAAAAATCCTCGTAGAGTTCATATAAAGGGTGTGGAAGCTACCACAACTTCCTGATGTACTCCCTCCGTAAAGAAATATAAGAGCGTTTAGATTAATACTTTAACAACAACAACAACAACAACAACAACAACAAAGCCTTTAGTCCCAAACAAGTTGGGGTAGGCTAATCTAATACAAATAAACAATGCAGAAAAATCTTTTTTATGTGAACCATACAGAATAGTGAGAGATGGATGGTGACAATAGAGAACAAATTACCGGCAGTGGAGATTAGGGTTTGCCTGGAGTGGTACGCAAGGAGCAATTGAACCTGTGGGGCATCATGTCGTACGCAATCGATCGGTCCGCTCCTGTGAGGAAATGACTGAACCGGCGGGAGTAGAATGCGGAGGTCGAGCCGGATCCTCTCCATAATCGAGAGCGCCATTGCCTGCAGAAGTAGCACTTAATCACTGAACTCAGTGTGTTCCAGTCACTTAATCACTTAAAAGTCATAAGGCGATTTTTATGACATCTGGGCTATTTATTTTCATATTTTTAGCATAGATCAATCATATTCCATCATTAACATAGTTCATATGCAAATCTATTACCTTTCTTTTACAACTGATTTAGGAAAACTGAGTGCAAAGAGAGAATGAAATAATTACAAACCACAGTTGCATCCAAGCAGAACAAAACATTAATCTGGAATTGTAACATATGTGCATCCTATAACAGTAAGAATCCAAGGGAAGGATGTGTCCAACTTATTGGTACACCCTAAGATATGACAACAATAGCTGGTTCTTAAACAGACATAAAGTTGCTCAATTTAGTGACAGATCTCAATAGAGAATTACCTCATGCGAAGAACAATTATTTCAGATATGTCATCATTGATGTAGGTATCATCTACAAGCTTTACCACCGGCCAGAACCCTAAAAGCAGAAATAGACAGAGGTAAGACAACATAATAACTTAATAAGGGAACTTCTTTATCTTGGTATTAGAGAAAATAAAATCATGCATAAATGGAAGAGGACAACATAATGAGAAAACAAAATCCTACAAAATGGAAGAGGACAAGGAGATTGTATCCCCTGTTTGAGAAATAATTACTCCCTCTATTTTAGCTTGCAAAGAAGCTTATATTGTGGGACGGAGGGAATACTTATTAAAGCCAAACATCGAACATCTAGCACAACATGGCACTATAATTATTTTTTCAACAATGATGTATCACACCAACACAATGTATGCGTCATTGAGATATCTACATAATAAATATGAAGATAATCAACCTAAACCATCATTATTCTTTCATTGTAGAAATACATGAAGCATGCTCTGCTTTATGGACAAAAAGGTCTACATCTGGACCTAAACATCACCTAGGTATATTCAGCTAAGGAATTGGCTATTTTTTTAATGTAGAAAAAGAAAATGCAATCAACTTACTAAGGCACAAAAAACCTCAGTTAGCATGCACATTTCACTGTTAGAAAGCATAAGGGAAATAGCTTATAATAACTACCGAACAGGGCCTGCAGGTAAAGATGGTTTCAAACACATGACATAGAATCACAGCCACACACATAATTAATATTTTGAACTGCAACCTGAATGCATAATATTTCATATCCCACAAACTGAATGATATAATGCAAAGAAACAAAATCATAATTAGGCCATCCACAATTTAAATAGGCAAATAGTATATAGCAATAATCTTGGAAAAAGAAGTCACCTCCAAAACTTCTTAGCATCCACAAGCTCATAGGGAAAACCGCACATCAGAAAAGATACATGCTTCAATAGCCTAGTAGACATGGACAAAAGAACCATATAAGCAAATATTCCCGTCAAGTAGTCATACTTTCCAATCATCATTTATTGGAGCTAAATTTCAAAAAAAAAATACCTGAAATACATAAAACAGTTTTCCCCTGTCTGACTGCTTATATTATCATTGAACACCTCGTAGGCATAGACAAAAGAACCAAATAAGCAAATATGTGAATGCCTGAGGATTAAACTCCACAAATCATCGTATCTGAAAATAAAAAGAAACAAAAATAAAGTGAGTATGTTAACAACACCTCATTGGCAGCCTCGTGTAACGCCCTCGATGCGGCTATATCTCCCACGTGTCGAAGCACGACTTAGAGGCATAACCGCATTGAAAGCAATGTCGCAAGCGAGGTAATCTTCACACAACCCAAGTAATATAATTAAGGGAAAGAGTTACATAGTTGGCTTACACTCGCCACTTCACACAAGTACATAATTAAACATACATCATCCAAATACACTCAAGGTCCGACTACGGAACCAGAATGAAAGAAGAAAACCCCACATGCTACACAGATCCCCGAATCAACCCCAACTGGGCTCCACTACTGATCATCAGGAAAAGATACATAATAGCGGCCACGTTCCTCATCGAACTCCCACTTGAGCTCGGTTGCATCAACTGCACTGGCATCGTCGGCACCTGCAACTGGTGGTGATAGTATCTGGTGAGTCACGGGGACTCAGCAATCTCACACCCACGCGATCAAGACTATTTAAGCTTATAGGAAGGATGGGGGTAATGAGGTGGAGCTGCAGCAAGCGACTAGCATGTATGGTGGCTAACATACGCAAAAGAGAGCGAGAAGAGAAGGCAAAGCACGGTCGTGAACTAGTAGTGATCAAGAAGTGATCCTGAAATACTTACGTCATGCATAACTCCAACACCGTGTTCACTTCCCGGACTCCGCCGAGAAGAGACCATCACGGTTACACACGCGGTTGATGTGTTTTAATTAAGGTCAACTTCAGGTTTTCTACAATCGGACATCAACAAATTCTCATCTGCCTCATAACCGCGGGCACGGCTTTCGAAAGATAATACCCTGCAGGGGTGTCCCAACTTAGCCCATTATAAGCTCTCACGGTCAACGAAGGATATTCCTCCTACCGGGAAGACCCGATCAGTCTCGGAATCCCGGACTACAAGACGTTTCGGCAGCAATAAAACAAGTCCAGCAAAGCAGCCCTGTTGTGCCGACAAATCCTGATAGGAGCTGCACATATCTCGGTCTCAGGGCACATCCGGATTGTCCAAACTTCCGGTAGGCCAGCCTAGGGTTGCCCCTGGTGACCACCGGCGGCTGACGGTTCGAACCAGCACTTAGAGAAGCACTGGCCCGGGGGGGCTAAATAAAGATGACCCTTGGGCTCGCGAAAACCCAAGGGAAAGGTGGTAGGTGGTGGCAAATGGTAAAAGGCAATGTTGGGCCTTGCTGGAAAAGTCTTATTCAAAGCGAACTGTCAAGGGGGTCCCATAAATCACCCAACCGTGTAAGGAACGCAAAATCCGGGAACATAACACCGGTATGACGGAAACTAGGGCGGCAAGAGTGGAACAAAACACCAGGCATAAGGCCGAGCCTTCCACCCTTTACCAAGTATATAGATGCGTTAATAAGATAAGATATATTGTGATATCCCAACAAGTAAACATGTTCCAACAAGGAACAACATCTCCATGTTCCAACAAGGAATAAACTTCATCTTCACCTGCAACTAACAACGCTATAAGAGGGGCTGAGCAAAGCGGTAACATAGCCAATCAACGGTTTGCTAGGACATGGATGGTTAGAGGATGACATGGCAATTTGGGTGGCATGATATAGCAAGTGGTAAGTATCGCAACATAGGCATAGCAAAAGAGCGAGCATCTAGCAAGCAAAGATAGAAGTGATTTCGAGGGTATGGTCATCTTGCGTGCAAAGTTCTCAGGGTTGTCGAAGGCTTGATCCTCGTAAGCGTTCTCAACAGGTTCCTCGTTCACGTACTCGTCTCCCGGCTCTACCCAAAGCAAGAACAACAAGCAAAGGGGACATCCATCAATCACGATGCAACGCGCAAGCAACATGATGCAAAACATGGCATGATATGCGGGATGTGATATGCAATGCATATGCGTGCACGGGAAGGGAAAAGATGAACCAGGCATAATCTTGGCAAACCAAGTATGCCGCTGGATAGATGAGATGATTTCGGTTGAAATCGATATAAAGATCACCGGAATCGGATGCACGGTTTGCAAATGACAAGCAAAACAAGAATGGCATGAATCTGAGTTTAACAGCATGATGCTACTTAGCAAGCAACAAGAAGTTAAGCTAATGCACCCAAACGTACCAACAAAGCATATGACAGTAATCTACTCAAGATGCTTGACAAAAGATGAACACTGAGCTACGGCTAAATCACATCAGAGCAGGTTCAAACAAGCATGGCAAAAGTGCAAAAGATAACAGGTTCACAGACTTGGTGAAAATATCAACATAGCAGAAACTAACATCAGGATGACATGTTTGGAGCAATGGAACAACATGCTACAGGAACAGAACATAGCAAATTATGGCATGGCATGAATCTACTCAAAGCACTTAACAAAAGTCCCTTACTGACCATAAGCCAAAAGGACCAGAAAATACAATAACACCCATGTCAATTAAGCAAGTTTCGTTACAGGTTTCAGACTTAGCAGAAAACTGGACATGTCAAAAACAGATAACAAGTAGGCATGTTCGTGAGCTCGATGCACTCACTACAGAGCATTGCATGATAAACTAAGCATACATACATCAAGAAGACATGGCATAGAAGCTATACATGGCAAGAACAACAATATAGCTTGCACGGATCAACTACAACAAGCTTGGCAAAATTGAATAACAAGTAAATAATCTGCCAGGAACATTTTATAGCAAAAGTAGAGCTCGATTGACTCAATCTAAAGCACTCCATAAATACAAACAAAAGCATGGATGGATAGAACAAATCCATATGCTTAAATCACCCTTAATGATCATGCTCAAAATATGCATGGATCTCTCAGAAACAACATGAACACATGGCATCAAAATAACAGCAGTCAGGGACTTAGTGAAATCACTAAGTCTCTGAAATCAGCAACATCAACAGCCCTACTTTGCATGCTTGTGCTAGTCACCACAGAGATCACAAAAATACATAGTAAAATTCACTGGATAGAAGACATGGCATTGAACATATAAACCCTCCTAGAGTGCTAGGCAGGACCAAGCCATCCACGTCGCCCTATAAACTCGTGCCACCGCCTGTAAATACCATGCCGCGCCAAGGGCATTTTAGTCATTTCACACGCACATGCATATAAAACGCAGTCTGCCCATGGAGAAACACTAGCCACTGCCTCCGCCCGCACTCGCGCCCCCACCCACACACGCTTCTCTCTTCCCCGATCCCCTCCCGAACCCTAGCCTCCTGGTGCCGCCACCCCTTCCCTCCCCCGTCTGCCCCCACCCCCACCCTCCCGGGCGCCGCGATCCCCTCCCTTCTCTTCGCGTTCCACCCCGAGATCCGAGGTGTGCAGGCGCGGAGGCGCGCTTCCCCGGCGGCAGCGGCAACCTACAAGCAAAGGGCGACGGCGGCGGCCTCGGTTCGATCTGCGGGATAGAGAAGATGAGAGGGAGAAGGAGAGGAGGGAGAAAGAGAGAGGAAATAGGAGAAGTAGGCGGCGTCGAATGGTAGAGGGTCAGTGCGGTGGTGCGGCGGACGGCGGCTCGTGCGGTGGTGCGGAGCCGTCGTCCACGTGCTCCTCCTGAAGCTCCTCCTCTCCACAACGGGTGGATGCCTGGTGAGGCCAGCGTCCCCTCCACACTCAGGTGCTCCCCCGCTTCCCTTTGTCCCCTCTTTCTCTCTTCCCCTGACCCTCTCTTTTCTGTTACACATGAAGAGAACCGTGGTGGCAACACATCAGATTTGCTACGAACACAACTTAGTTCTGAAAAGAAGAAACAAAACTGATTAAATCCCCTATGCATCTGTTGTTTGTTTGCTGATTTATTGGGTAGATCTTGAACTGGACAACACAAATGAGGTGGCGTTAGTGGCATGGAGATCCTCGTGTTGGCTGTCTTGTTTGTCTAGGTACCGTTCTGAACATCAATTAGTTCCATGGGGCTAAATGGTACTGTAATCTGGCTTTTGTAAATGATACTGTAATCTGGCTTTCGTGGCCTATATATTATGTAGTAAATAAGTTTGTTCCATACCCCATTAATATGAATGCAGCTTGTCAAATTGTTCACATTGGTCGTCTATTTGATCTTATTATTTAGGTATTATAGGAAAGTAAGTATGTACTGCATTGAGCAAGCTCTTTCTATCTATGTGATTTATTTTTCTGTGGTTGATGAATACAGTAGGAGCCTGGATCTTTTAACGACAGAGATGGTGCATAAATAAGAAAAACAATAAGTGCACTAATGCTTTTCTGGAATTCGATTTAAGACAGAGAGGTTCATGTGCTAGGCCATCGACACACCTCTCTTCAAGGTAAGGTCAGTTCTAAGGTGAGCTCATCCTATTTTCTTTCTTCAATCTCAGGCGAACATTCATCTCTCTAACCTACTACCTCTCTATAGAATTTAGAAATCCGAAAGTCAGAAGATGTAGGTCGAATTAGTCATGCATTCGAAAGTTAGGGATTTCATGCTACATGCAAAATGTTTTCTATTGGGCAGCAACACATAACATGTGGCGCTTTAGGGCTGCTTCCTACTGGTTATCGACATAAAATCTATGATTTTGTGATGCCTAGCCTTTTACTGTTGGAAGGAGGATATTCAATGTGGTTCTTTGCCCCCATTTTTTATCTATATTGCGTAAAAGTTCTTTGTGTTTTGTTGATGGAATATTGATACTCAGCTGTGTGCCAATTTATAACTAATCATAAAAGGGTAAAGAATAAACTCAAGCACATTGGATAAATGTAACTTGCAGAAATTTAATGCCCTCTTCTCCTTTGTAGGTCCCAAGTTGGTTAATGTTGATTTTGCTCATGCACAACCCATCATAGGAGTCAGTAGGATCATCTTCGATGGGTGTACGGACTGCAGTAGGTAAATCCTTTTTGTTTTCACATTCGAAATTATGGATTGAATACTTCATTGAGATATTACACACCGAGAACCCTAGGTGTAGCCATGAGCAAGAATAGATGGGATCAACAATTATAGAGCATGAATATAGAGGTGTCCAAGAGTTACACTTTATTATGATACTCCTGCTCACCCATGCGTGAGATGGCCCATGATTTCTATTTACACATGCTTTAGATCTGTAGTGGCAAAGGGTTCAAGTTCTTTACTTGTGTAGGTAAAAGGTTCATGTTTTTTATTTTTCATCTCTTTCCAGTGTGTAGTAAATGTTTTAAGAATCATTGGCCCCTTTAGATGTGAATAAACCTTCAGAGTGTGTCAATAACTATTTCTTTCCTCGGCAAATCAACTCACACATTTTATAGCTTTTTTTGTCCTCATCAGTTATCCGGTTTAAGGTGAGGTCGATAGCGCACAAGACGAAGGACAAGGGCGGCAGCGGCCCACATGAGACACAGCTCCTGCTGGTGGAGTGAAGGCCCCAGGGCCTGCAGCGGCGAGGAGGATGACGCGTCATAGGTACATTGTGTTCCGGGCCAGCCCTGTTACAAATTTCTTCCAATGATGACCATCCCCATGTGACAATAGGAAACTAAGCTGGATGGTGAGAATGCTAATGCTGTGGTTACTGGAGATGAGAACGTGCAACCTGACCAAACCTAGCCTAAGAGGTAGGAAATCTCTCTTAGATCAAAATCATTGGTTGGCAGTTGTTCTGTGTTATTTGCCTCTTTAATGCTGGATACTGAAATCTTGCTCACCTTGCTTGTTGACTACTAACAGACTATAATTACCACTTAATTATCTCTTCTGATTTGCTTCTTGCGCCATTATAAATTGCTTTTCTTGCTTGTTAACACCGACAGCAGCAACAACAACTTACTATGTTCCATTAAAGCAGATAAGAAGATAATTTAGTTTGGGTAAATTTATTAATTGCTTTTCTTCTCCAAACTCACAGACATAGCTTTAACCAAAAAAGAAAAGGAGCAAGCTTGCTTAGCTTAAAAAATAGAAGATTTCAAAATGGTGTGGTGATAGAGTTATGTTCAGTTTGGTGCTTTGGGCCATTCTTGATAAGCGATTGGGTAGTGGTTGCTGTTTACTCACAATGGATGGATTGATGGGAATGAGTTCATGAAAACATACTGCAACTGTTTATGGAAGTAGTTGTATGAACATGCGTGTTGTGTGCAATTAAACTGATCTGGTTGCTTACCCGCAAAAAAACTGATCTGGTTGCTTGTCTTTGGAAATCTTCACCTGATATGTTGTGCACTGGTCTGCATTTATATTAGCAGTTGTGTTTTTATTTGTTCCTTTTGTGTTAGTTTAAGGTGAGAACAAAGTATTTATAATTGGGGCATGGACTACATATTTATAATTGCATCCATGCTCTCTATATAAGCTATGCATTTGTAGTTGGATTCTCTATAGAGCTGAAAATTACACTCGAAATTATCTATTTTTATGCTACATGGTCGTGTAACTATGGATGGAAATCGAGTTAAGGTAAAATGGAAAAGGGATAAGAAATGCAGTTTCTATGAGCGAAATCATCCTGAAACATATGCTCGTTTATTATTTATGCTTCTATTGTATTGAGATTAGTTAGTAATGTTACACATAATTATTTTTTCCAGCTGTGACCCTCACTCCGTTGAGCATGTTTTGGTTGCGCTGGTTAGTTGTTCAAGTGCATGTATTTCAGCCCATCATCAGGTTTCCACTATTGTACATTTCTCTTGCTACTTTGTTGTCTAAATTATATTTTATGAAACTATTTGAACTCGTCAGCAAACCATTTGCTCTTTGTTGTTTCTCTTTAGGAGTTTCTTCGCGATGCCACTTCCCACCTCGAAAGGCATTGATGTCGGTGATCCAGTTTTTGTTCTGCGCTCTTTAGAGTACCGGTTTGTATCTTCTGTAATTTCACCGTGATGTACGAAGACTATGAGCCGAGTAGAAAATTGTTAATAACAGCCGTTTATTGTCAGGTTTCAAACTAATGTTTTTATTAGGCTTTCCAACTGTGATAAATGCATTAGTCTGCTCTCTTAGAAGTACATCTAATCATGGGATTGCTCTTCTGATTCAAGGTTCCGGGAGTGGCTGAGATCTGAATATTTTCTTTTAAGCATCAAGCTTTCATGTAATGGAATATAAGTATCTTTAAGTTGATTCTAAATCAGTCTCATACACATGCTTTGAATGCTTGGCTCGCTAATACTTTTTGTGCCATGGTCAAACGTGCAGCGATGACTTTGTCTAATGTTTATCACTTCAGTATGTGCTCGAATAATATTAATGTACACTCTTTTAATACATGGCTTGCTTTCGGCCTTTGCGCCATTGGCGCAACTGGTCATCTAGTATAACAAAACTCATGTAGGAATCAACTTCATAGGATGCACACATCAATCACGGCAAAAATGACAAAAAGTGCATGATCAGATAAGATCCAGCAACTAACATTAGCTAGCCCTCTTCTAACAGCATTTCGGGCATCAAGATGACCTCAAATGAAAATGATGCAATTGAATGAAATGATGTACTCTCTGAGGCGAACAATTTAACATATTATACGCACGAAACGAAGCTACGGATGCAGAGATATGGCATGATGAACAGGTGATGATATTGCAAAAATTTAAGGAATTGGAATAAATTAGAGGGGGGGAGAAGTCAACCCAGAGGCACGTGGATCTGGATCCGGCGCGGCGAGCTCGCCGGAGCTCGGCCGGGAGGGGGACGGCGAGGGGAGGCCATGGGCGAGGAGGCGGGGTCACGGGCGGCGGCGGCGCGGTCGCCGGCGGGGTGGCCGGCGCGGGAGGACGCGGGTCCGGGCGGCGTAGGCGCGGTGCGGGTTCCGGCGCCGGCGCGGGCGACGGCGGTCGCCGGCCGGGCGGAGGCGGCGGAGCCGCGGGCCGGCGCGGGCGCGGCGTCGGCGCTGCTGGGCCGCGGGGGCCCCGCCTGGGCCCCGGCGGGCCGGCGCGCGGGCGGCGGCGCGGGGATGTGGGCGCGGGCGCGGGCGAATAGGAAGGCGCCATGTGGCGGCGGCGACGCGGGTCGGACACGTCCGGCCCGGCGGTTTTCGTCCGGCGGCGCGGGGGAGAAGATGGACTAGGGTTAGGGTAGGATTCATCCGCAAATGGAGGAGGGGTAGGTGTATTTATAGGTAGAAGGAGCTAGGAAGCTCCAAATGGAGTGTGGTTTTCGGCCACGGGATCGTGATCGAACGGCGATGGACATGGGAGTGACTTAGATGGGTTATTGGGCTGTCTTGGAGGGGTTTTGGGCTGCAACACACACGGGGCCTATTCGGACCCTCGGTTAACCGTTGGAGTACCAAACAAAGTCCAAATGATACGAAACTTGACAAGCGGTCTACCGGTAGTAAACCAAGGCCACATGTCAAGCCTCGGTCCATTCCGAGAAAGTTTAATACCTGAACACGAAGAGAATGTAAAAGGGGACACCGGGGAACATAGGAGCGCCGGATTGCAAAACGGACAACGGGGAAAATGCTCGGATACATGAAACGAACACGTATGCAAATGCGATGCACATGATGACATGATATGAAATGCATGACATGAACAAAATGCAAAAGACGGAAACCCAACCACGGAGGGAAATATTATATAACATAGCCGAAAATGGCAAGAGTTGGAGTTACAAATATGGCAAGTTACATCCGGGGCGTTACAACACTCCACCACTACGAAAAGATCTCGTCCCGAGATCTAGGACTGAGAGAAAAACTCCGGATATTCGGAACGGAGGTGGTCCTCGCGTTCCCAGGTGGCCTCTCGGTCTGAATGATGTGACCACTTCACTTTCAGGAATTTGATCGACTTGTTGCGAGTCTTGCGCTCGGTTTCTTCAAGAATAGCAACGGGATGCTCATGATAGGACAAATCTTCTTGAAGATCAATCTCTTCGAAGTTGATGGTGCGCTCAGGCGTCTTGAAGCACTTGCGAAGCTGTGACACGTGGAAGACATCATGCACATTTGCAAAGTTGGAGGGAAGCTCAAGTTGATAGGCGAGGTCGCCTCTCTTGCCATTGATCTTGAAAGGTCCCACGTATCTAGGGGCAAGCTTCCCCTTGATACCGAAGCAACGAGTTCCTTTCATTGGAGAGACGCGGAGGTAAACATGATCTCCGATCTCGAATGCCAAATCACGGTGTTTACTGTCGTAATAGCTCTTCTGGCGCGATTGCGCGGCTTTGAGATTCTCACGAATGACCTTGCACATATCCTCAGCCTCTGAGATCAAATCATTGCCAAGGAGTTGACGTTCACCGGTTTCAGACCAATTGAGAGGGGTGCGGCACTTTCTGCCATAGAGAATCTCGAATGGGGCTTTGCCCGAGCTGGCTTGATAGCTGTTGTTGTAAGAAAACTCAGCATAAGGAAGACAATCCTCCCACTTCATGTCGAAAGAGATAACACAAGCTCTGAGCATATCTTCAAGAATTTGGTTGACACGCTCGACTTGTCCACTGGTTTGAGAATGGAAAGCTGTGCTGAATCGAATATTTGTGCCCATGGCCTTCTGAAAAGAATCCCAAAACTTGGATGTAAAGATGCTGCCACGGTCTAAAGAGATCAATTGTGGAATGCCATGCAAGGAGACAATTCTGGAGGTGTAGAGCTCTGCCAGCTGCGCTGCTGTGATAGACTCTTTGATAGGAAGAAAATGAGCCACTTTGGTGAGCTTGTCGATGACGACGAAAATAGCATCATTTCCACGCTTGGACTTTGGAAAACCAGTCACGAAGTCCATTTCGATATGATCAAACTTCCATTCAGGAATAACAAGTGGTTGGAGGAGACCTGCTGGTCGTTGGTGTTCTGCTTTCACCCTTCTGCAGACATCACATTCATTCACGAATTGAGCAATTTCTCGCTTCATTCGAGTCCACCAATAAGACTGCTTGAGGTCATGGTACATCTTTGTACTTCCAGGATGAATTGACAGAAGAGAATTATGCGCTTCATTCATAATGACTTTACGAAGATCACCCTTTGGAACCACTATCCGGTCCTCGAAGAAAAGAGTATCTCTGTCATCAACTCGATAGCACTTGTACATGGAAATGCCCTTGTCAATACCACGTTTCACCTTCTTCACCATGGTATCTAGGAGCTGAGCCTCACGAATTTGATCTTCCAAAGTAGGAGAGACGATGAGGTTGGCAAGAAAACCTTGAGGAACAACTTGGAGATTCAACTTGCGGAAAGCTTCACAAAGATCTGGTTAAAAGGGCTTGAGGATTAAGCTGTTGCAATAAGCCTTCCTGCTCAATGCATCCGCAATCACATTAGCCTTGCCTGGAGTATATTCAATACTCGGATTATACTCTTGAATCATTTCGACCCATCGAGTTTGCCTGAGGTTGAGGTGAGGCTGAGTGAAGATGTACTTGAGACTCTTGTGATCGGTGAAAATGTCCACTTTCCTTCCCAACAGGAGATGTCTCCATGTTATTAGAGCATGGACAACTGCCGCCAACTCAAGATCGTGAGTGGGGTAGTTCTTTTCGTTGGGCTTCAACTGACGAGAGGTATAGGCCACAACTCTCTTCTCTTGCATTAACACAGCACCGAGGCCTTGCAGAGAAGCATCACAGAAAACTTCATAAGGCTTGGATTCGTCAGGAGGAGTCAACACTGGAGCAGTGACGAGTTTCTCTTTGAGAGTGTTGAAAGCAACGTCACACTCAGGAGACCAGACATACTTCACATGCTTCTGGAGGAGGTTGGAAAGAGGCTTTGCAATCTTTGAGAAATTCTCAATGAATCTTCGGCAATAGCTTGCAAGTCCAAGAAAACTGCGAAGCTGCTTGACATTCTGAGGAGGTTCCCAATTCACAACTTCAGACACCTTCTCAGGATTAACAACGATGCCCTTGGCAGAGATGATGTGCCCAAGGTAAAGAACTTCATCAAGCCAAAATTCACGTTTGGAGAACTTCGCATATAATTTATGCTCTCTGAGCTTGTCGAGCACCAAACGCAAATGTATGGCATGATCCTTCTTATCCTTGGAGAAGACCAAAATATCATCGAGATAGACCAAGACGAATTCATTGGTGTAGGGGTTGAAGATGAAATTCATCAAGCGAGTGAATGTTGGAGGAGCATTGACAAGACCGAAAGACATGACAGTATATTCATAAGAACCATAGCTTGTTCTGAATGTTGTCTTGGGAATATCTTCTTCACGAATGCGAATTTGATGATAACCCATACGAAGGTCAAGCTTGGAGAACACTTTAGCACCTTTGAGTTGCTCGAATAGCTCATTGATGTTGGGAAGTGGGTACTTGTTCTTGATTGTCTTCTTATTCAATGGACGGTAATCGACGCAAAGTCGGTCCGTGCCATCCTTCTTCTGGACAAAAAGAACTCCACAACCCCAAGGAGAAGAACTCGGTCTGATCAGACCCATACGCTCTTGTTCATCGAGCTGTTTCTTCAATTCCTTTAACTCTTCTGGTCCAAGCTTCTAAGGACGCTTGCAAACGGGTTCCGTGCTAGGCTCAAGATCAATAACGAATTCAACTGGCCGACGGGGAGGCATACCCGGAAGCTCTTCTGGAAAGACGTCTTGGTACTCACAAACGACTGGAATTTGAGAGATAGGATCCAATTCACCCTTCTCATTGAGAGCAAACAACCGAATGGTATCATCACGAGAGGCATAGATGATCACATCGTCAGAAGAGTGAGTCAATTGAATCTCCCTGGCAGCACAATCAAGCTGAGCTTTGTGCTTAGAAAGCCAGTCCATCCCGAGAATAAGATCAATATCCGAATCACCAAGAACAAATGGTTTAGCCAGAAATCTATAATCACCCATCTTGATAGAAACATTCGGGACAAAGGAGCTTGCGTTCATGCATTTACCCGGAGATACCACTGCTAGCGGTTTAGGCAAACCTTGGAAAGACAATTCATGCTTCGATGCAAAAGGTCTTGAAATGAAAGAATGTGATGCACCAGTATCAAATAAGACTTTTGCAGGAATATCATTAACAGGAAGATTACCCATTATGACATCTGAAGAATCCTCTGCTTGAGCTGCATTCATCATGTTCACCTTGGCATACTTGGAATTATGCTTGACCACTGCATTGCTTGAAGATTTCACAGGAGGAGGAGGCGGAAGGCGCCTTTGGTTGAAGCACTTGTTCGCATAGTGACCCTTCTGCTGACATTTGTTGCAAGTCACCTCTGAGAGCGGACGATGGTAAGGAGCATTAGACCTTGGAGCTTGATTCTGAGACTTGTTCTGATAGCCAGGGTTGGGTGGGTGGGAAGATCCACTGCCACCTTTGTTCTTCTGTTGGTAAGGCTGACGGAACGGAGGAGGAGCAGGTAACCAGAACTTCTGTTGCTTGGCAGCCACCAGTGAGGAAGAAGAGGACTGAACTGCGTCCCTGACTCTCTTCTTAGATGCCTCACACCTGAGCTGAGCAGCTTCTTGTTTCAGAGCCATGTTGTAGAATTCGTCATACTTCTTCGGCTCAAAAAGCACAAGAGCTAGTTGCAATTCTTCTTTGAGACCACGCCTGAATTGGTAGATCATACTCTTCTCATCAGGGATGTCTTGCCTAGCAAAGCGAGAGAGCTTCTGGAACTGGGTGTTGTATTGATAGACAGACATGTTGCCTTGCTTGAGATTGCGGAACTCCTCACGCTTACTCTCAGCAACACTTTCAGGAATGTGGTGAGCTTTGAAGTCACGGCAGAAATCATCCCAGGTAATCACACGATCTCCTCTGGAATCTTTGTATTGCTGGAACCATTCAGCAGCTTGATCTTTGAGTTGAAAAGAGGCAAACTTGACAAAGTCCTCAGGTCTGACGTTACTGCACTCGAAATGTTTGTTGATGTCGACGAGCCAATCATCGGCATCTGTGGCCTCGACACAGTAGCTGAAGGTCTTTGGCTGATTAGCAAGAAATTGATTGAGAGTAGCAAAGTGCTGCTGATTGTTGCCTTGGCCATGATTCCCTTGATTACCTTGCCCTTGGTTGCGATCTTGCAAGAGCTGAATCAGAATCTGAGCATTGGCATTTGTGGCAGTCATCAGGGCTTGCCATGCCTCCGAAGGTGGAGGTGGTTGCGGAGGGTTAGCCTGATTCCCTTCATTGCGTTCCGGATTCTGACGCGTTGGCGGAGCCATCCTGAAGAGATGGTGACATCCGTTAGCATCTTGAAAAAGATATGTTCAAGCTGAATCAAAGGATCGAAATTGCAACATATAGTCTTCACAATAAACATTCGAACGATAATGAATGAATGAATTCCAAAGTAAATCATCACACTTCCATAAGTTGAGAAGCCACTTAGAAAAAGGTATGGAATCACCATCTGCCTTCGAAACAACTCGAATATCACAACTGAAAACAAAACAAAAGGATTGGCTTGTAGAATAAACCGGAACAAACATATGATAGAGATTTCGCCCAAAGTGTTCGTGGTGGGGCCCACACGGGCACGACATATAGCGGACGTCACGAATGACAAACAAGACGTCCCCGAATCAGCATAGCCAAGGATTCTTTAAGACGCCTTGCGACCACTGTAAATCGACCGTGGATGGGCGGACCACTAGACGTTAGACCCCAATCTCAAATCATACATCTGTCGGAAAGATATCCTATAAGCTACTAGAATTCCCACTTATAAACTCCCGAAACTTTCTGGTTATGCAATCAGGTGTTGGGGATACAGGGGAAGCATAACATCTCACCCAAGCTAGCAAATCCTACAACCAGCTGTATCCATCCTTCAACACATAACCAAGAAACCTTCGGAAATCGTCTACCTCAACCTTCGAAAAGCATCCATTATACAAGTCATGGCAATACTCCCGCACTCGCCACAGTACTGGGCTATCGGGGTTATCTCACCAACAACTGTACAAAAGAGATTTTCGATGTCGGCGTACTAAACTCAGGTATTCCAGAACCGCAACGATAAAATTATGACGACAACACCTCGGAGCTCAACTCCCCGGGACACTGCCACAACCCCTAAATGTCAGGAGGCAACCAAGACAATGTTGTCATCATAAAACCATCGGAACGATTATAAGATACCCGCGTGATCCTAAAAAAAATTAGTGAAATTTGAGAAGAGAAGAGTCAAAACTCTACGTCAGGATAACTCAACAGAAGGTCGAAGGGACTGGGGAGTAAAAAGAATTCCTAAACTCTCCGATATATAATTCCTAAATGACTCAAAACATTTTTCTAGACACAACTCGGCCGCTAAAAACGATCAATCAGTGGGGGCTCCTAAGGTCGGGGAAGGCTCTGATTACCAACTTGTAACGCCCTCGATGCCGCTATATCTCCCACGTGTCGAAGCACGACTTAGAGGCATAACCGCATTGAAAGCAATGTCGCAAGCGAGGTAATCTTCACACAACCCAAGTAATATAATTAAGGGAAAGAGTTACATAGTTGGCTTACACTCGCCACTTCACACAAGTACATAATTAAACATACATCATCCAAATACACTCAAGGTCCGACTACGGAACCAGAATGAAAGAAGAAAACCCCACATGCTACACAGATCCCCGAATCAACCCCAACTGGGCTCCACTACTGATCATCAGGAAAAGATACATAATAGCGGCCACGTTCCTCATCGAACTCCCACTTGAGCTCGGTTGCATCAACTGCACTGGCATCGTCGGCACCTGCAACTGGTGGTGATAGTATCTGGTGAGTCACGGGGACTCAGCAATCTCACACCCACGCGATCAAGACTATTTAAGCTTATAGGAAGGATGGGGGTAATGAGGTGGAGCTGCAGCAAGCGACTAGCATGTATGGTGGCTAACATACGCAAAAGAGAGCGAGAAGAGAAGGCAAAGCACGGTCGTGAACTAGTAGTGATCAAGAAGTGATCCTGAAATACTTACGTCATGCATAACTCCAACACCGTGTTCACTTCCCGAACTCCGCCGAGAAGAGACCATCACGGTTACACACGCGGTTGATGTGTTTTAATTAAGGACAACTTCAGGTTTTCTACAACCGGACATCAACAAATTCCCATCTGCCTCATAACCGTGGGCACGGCTTTCGAAAGATAATACCCTGCAGGGGTGTCCCAACTTAGCCTATTATAAGCTCTCACGGTCAACGAAGGATATTCGTCCTACCGGGAAGACCCGATCAGTCTCGGAATCCCGGACTACAAGACGTTTCGGCAGCAATAAAACAAGTCCAGCAAAGCCGCCCGATTGTGCCGACAAATCCTGATAGGAGCTGCACATATCTCGGTCTCAGGGCACATCCGGATTGTCCAAACTTCCGGTAGGCCAGCCCAGGGTTGCCCCTGGTGACCACCGGCGGCTGACGGTTCGAACCAGCACTTAGAGAAGCACTGGCCCGGGGGGCTAAATAAAGATGACCCTTGGGCTCACGAAAACCCAAGGGAAAGGTGGTAGGTGGTGGCAAATGGTAAAAGGCAATGTTGGGCCTTGCTGGAAAAGTCTTATTCAAAGCGAACTGTCAAGGGGGTCCCATAAATCACCCAACCGTGTAAGGAACGCAAAATCCGGGAACATAACACCGGTATGACGGAAACTAGGGCGGCAAGAGTGGAACAATACACCAGGCATAAGGCCGAGCCTTCCACCCTTTACCAAGTATATAGATGCGTTAATAAGATAAGATATATTGTGATATCCCAACAAGTAAACATGTTCCAACAAGGAACAACATCTCCATGTTCCAACAAGGAACAAACTTCATCTTCACCTGCAACTAACAACGCTATAAGAGGGGCTGAGCAAAGCGGTAACATAGCCAATCAACGGTTTGCTAGGACATGGATGGTTAGAGGATGACATGGCAATTTGGGTGGCATGATATAGTAAGTGGTAGGTATCGCAGCATAGGCATAGCAAAAGAGCGAGCATCTAGCAAGCAAAGATAGAAGTGATTTCGAGGGTATGGTCATCTTGCCTGCAAAGTTCTCAGGGTTGTCGAAGGCTTGATCCTCGTAAGCGTTCTCAACAGGTTCCTCGTTCACGTACTCGTCTCCCGGCTCTACCCAAAGCAAGAACAACAAGCAAAGGGGACATCCATCAATCACGATGCAATGCGCAAGCAACATGATGCAAAACATGGCATGATATGCGGGATGTGATATGCAATGCATATGCGTGCACGGGAAGGGAAAAGATGAACCAGGCATAATCTTGGCAAACCAAGTATGCCGCTGGATAGATGAGATGATTTCGGTTGAAATCGATATAAAGATCACCGGAATCGGATGCACGGTTTGCAAATGACAAGCAAAACAAGAATGGCATGAATCTGAGTTTAACAGCATGATGCTACTTAGCAAGCAACAAGAAGTTAAGCTAATGCACCCAAACGTACCAACAAAGCATATGACAGTAATCTACTCAAGATGCTTGACAAAAGATGAACACTGAGCTACGGCTAAATCACATCAGAGCAGGTTCAAACAAGCATGGCAAAAGTGCAAAAGATAACAGGTTCACAGACTTGGTGAAAATATCAACATAGCAGAAACTAACATCAGGATGACATGTTTGGAGCAATGGAACAACATGCTACAGGAACAGAACATAGCAAATTATGGCATGGCATGAATCTACTCAAAGCACTTAACAAAAGTCCCTTACTGACCATAAGCCAAAAGGACCAGAAAATACAATAACACCCATGTCAATTAAGCAAGTTTCGTTACAGGTTTCAGACTTAGCAGAAAACTGGACATGTCAAAAACAGATAACAAGTAGGCATGTTCGTGAGCTCGATGCACTCACTACAGAGCATTGCATGATAAACTAAGCATACATACATCAAGAAGACATGGCATAGAAGCTATACATGGCAAGAAAAACAATATAGCATGCACGGATCAACTACAACAAGCTTGGCAAAATTGAATAACAAGTAAACAATCTGCCAGGATCATTTTATAGCAAAAGTAGAGCTCGATTGACTCAATCTAAAGCACTCCATAAATACAAACAAAAGCATGGATGGATAGAACAAATCCATATTCTTAAATCACCCTTAATGATCATCCTCAAAATATGCATGGATCTCTCAGAAACAACATGAACACATGGCATCAAAATAACAGCAGTCAGGGACTTAGTGAAATCACTAAGTCTCTGAAATCAGCAACATCAACAGCCCTACTTTGCATGCTTGTGCTAGTCACCACAGAGATCACAAAAATACATAGTGAAATTCACTGGATAGAAGACATGGCATATAACAAAACTCATGTAGGAATCAACTTCATAGGATGCACACATCAATCACGGCAAAAATGACAAAAAGTGCATGATCAGATAAGATCCAGCAACTAACATTAACTAGCCCTCTTCTAACAGCATTTCGGGCATCAAGATGACCTCAAATAAAAATGATGCAACTGAATGAAGTGATGTACTCTCTGAGGCGAACAATTTAACATATTATACGCATGAAACGGAGCTACGGATGCCGAGATATGGCACGATGAACAGGTGATGATATTGCAAAAATTTAAGGACTTACAATAAATTAGAGGGGGGGAGAAGTCAACCCAGAGGCACGTGGATCTGGATCCGGCGCGGCGAGCTCGCCGGAGCTCGGCCGGGAGGAGGACGGCGAGGGGAGGCCGCGGGCGAGGAGGCGGGGTCGCGGGCGGCGGCGGCGCGGTCGCCGGCGGGGTGGCCGGCGCGGGAGGACGCGGGTCCGGGCGGCGTCGGCGCGGTGCGGGTTCCGGCGCCGGCGCGGGCGACGGCGGTCGCCGGCCGGGCGGAGGCGGCGGAGCCGCGGGCCGGCGCGGGCGCGGCGGGCGGCGCGGCTGGGCCGCGGGGGCCCCGCCTGGGCCCCGGCGGGCCGGCGCGCGGGCGGCGGCGTGGGGATGTGGGCGCGGGCGCGGGCGAATAGGAAGGCGCCATGTGGCGGCGGCGGCGCGGGTCGGACACGTCCGGCCCGGCGGTTTTCGTCCAGCGGCGCGGGGGAGAAGATGGACTAGGGTTAGGGTAGGATTCATCCGCAAATGGAGGAGGGGTAGGTGTATTTATAGGTAGAAGGAGCTAGGAAGCTCCAAATGGAGTGTGGTTTTCGGCCACGGGATCGTGATCGAACGGCGATGGACATGGGAGTGACTTAGATGGGTTATTGGGCTGTCTTGGAGGGGTTTTGGGCTGCAACACACACGGGGCCTATTCGGACCCTCGGTTAACCGTTGGAGTACCAAACAAAGTCCAAATGATACGAAACTTGACAAGCGGTCTACCGGTAGTAAACCAAGGCCACATGTCAAGCCTCGGTCCATTCCGAGAAAGTTTAATACCCGAACACGAAGAGAATGTAAAAGGGGACGCCGGGGAACATAGGAGCGCCGGATTGCAAAACGAACAACGGGGAAAATGCTCGGATACATGAAACGAACACATATGCAAATGCAATGCACATGATGACATGATATGAAATGCATGACATGAACAAAATGCAAAAGACGGAAACCCAACCACGGAGGGAAATATTATATAACATAGCCGAAAATGGCAAGAGTTGGAGTTACAAATATGGCAAGTTACATCCGGGGCGTTACAACACTCCACCACTACGAAAAGATCTCGTCCCGAGATCTAGGACTGAGAGAAAAACTCCGGATATTCGGAACGGAGGTGGTCCTCGCGTTCCCAGGTGGCCTCTCGGTCTGAATGATGTGACCACTTCACTTTCAGGAATTTGATCGACTTGTTGCGAGTCTTGCGCTCGGTTTCTTCAAGAATAGCAACGGGATGCTCATGATAGGACAAATCTTCTTGAAGATCAATCTCTTCGAAGTTGATGGTGCGCTCAGGCGTCTTGAAGCACTTGCGAAGCTGTGACACGTGGAAGACATCGTGCACATTTGCAAAGTTGGAGGGAAGCTCAAGTTGATAGGCGAGGTCGCCTCTCTTGCCATTGATCTTGAAAGGTCCCACGTATCTAGGGCAAGCTTCCCCTTGATACCGAAGCGACGAGTTCCTTTCATTGGAGAGACGCGGAGGTAAACATGATCTCCGATCTCGAATGCCAAATCACGGTGTTTACTGTCGTAATAGCTCTTCTGGCGCGATTGCGCGGCTTTGAGATTCTCACGAATGACCTTGCACATATCCTCAGCCTCTGAGATCAAATCATTGCCAAGGAGTTGACATTCACCGGTTTCAGACCAATTGAGAGGGGTGCGGCACTTTCTGCCATAGAGAATCTCGAATGGGGCTTTGCCCGAGCTGGCTTGATAGCTGTTGTTGTAAGAAAACTCAGCATAAGGAAGACTATCCTCCCACTTCATGCCGAAAGAGATAACACAAGCTCTGAGCATATCTTCAAGAATTTGGTTGACACGCTCGACTTGTCCACTGGTTTGAGGATGGAAAGCTGTGCTGAATCGAATATTTGTGCCCATGGCCTTCTGAAAAGAATCCCAAAACTTGGATGTAAAGATGCTGCCACGGTCTAAAGAGATCAATTGTGGAATGCCATGCAAGGAGACAATTCTGGAGGTGTAGAGCTCTGCCAGCTGCGCTGCTGTGATAGACTCTTTGATAGGAAGAAAATGAGCCACTTTGGTGAGCTTGTCGATGACGACGAAAATAGCATCATTTCCACGCTTGGACTTTGGAAAACCAGTCACGAAGTCCATTTCGATATGATCAAACTTCCATTCAGGAATAGCAAGTGGTTGGAGGAGACCTGCTGGTCGTTGGTGTTCTGCTTTCACCCTTCTGCAGACATCACATTCATTCACGAATTGAGCAATTTCTCTCTTCATTCGAGTCCACCAATAAGACTGCTTGAGGTCATGGTACATCTTTGTACTTCCAGGATGAATTGACAGAAGAGAATTATGCGCTTCATTCATAATGACTTTACGAAGATCACCCTTTGGAACCACTATCCGGTCCTCGAAGAAAAGAGTATCTCTGTCATCAACTCGATAGCACTTGTACTTGGAAATGCCCTTGTCAATACCACGTTTCACCTTCTTCACCATGGTATCTAGGAGCTGAGCCTCACGAATTTGATCTTCCAAAGTAGGAGAGACGATGAGGTTGGCAAGAAAACCTTGAGGAACAACTTGGAGATTCAACTTGCGGAAAGCTTCACAAAGATCCGGTTGAAAGGGCTTGAGGATTAAGCTGTTGCAATAAGCCTTCCTGCTCAATGCATCCGCAATCACATTAGCCTTGCCTGGAGTATATTCAATACTCGGATTATACTCTTGAATCATTTCGACCCATCGAGTTTGCCTGAGGTTGAGGTGAGGCTGAGTGAAGATGTACTTGAGACTCTTGTGATCGGTGAAAATGTCCACTTTCCTTCCCAACAGGAGATGTCTCCATGTTATTAGAGCATGGACAACTGCCGCCAACTCAAGATCGTGTGTGGGGTAGTTCTTTTCGTTGGGCTTCAACTGACGAGAGGTATAGGCCACAACTCTCTTCTCTTGCATTAACATAGCACCGAGGCCTTGCAGAGAAGCATCACAGAAAACTTCATAAGGCTTGGATTCGTCAGGAGGAGTCAACACTGGAGCAGTGACGAGTTTCTCTTTGAGAGTGTTGAAAGCAACGTCACACTCAGGAGACCAGACATACTTCACATGCTTCTGGAGGAGGTTGGAAAGAGGCTTTGCAATCTTTGAGAAATTCTCAATGAATCTTCGGCAATAGCTTGCAAGTCCAAGAAAACTGCGAAGCTGCTTGACATTCTGAGGAGGTTCCCAATTCACAACTTCAGACACCTTCTCAGGATTAACAACGATGCCCTTGGCAGAGATGATGTGCCCAAGGTAAAGAACTTCATCAAGCCAAAATTCACGTTTGGAGAACTTCGCATATAATTTATGCTCTCTGAGCTTGTCGAGCACCAAACGCAAATGTATGGCATGATCCTTCTTATCCTTGGAGAAGACCAAAATATCATCGAGATAGACCAAGACGAATTCATTGGTGTAGGGGTTGAAGATGAAATTCATCAAGCGAGTGAATGTTGGAGGAGCATTGACAAGACCGAAAGACATGACAGTATATTCATAAGAACCATAGCTTGTTCTGAATGTTGTCTTGGGAATATCTTCTTCACGAATGCGAATTTGATGATAACCCATACGAAGGTCAAGCTTGGAGAACACTTTAGCACCTTTGAGTTGCTCGAATAGCTCATTGATGTTGGGAAGTGGGTACTTGTTCTTGATTGTCTTCTTATTCAATGGACGGTAATCGACGCAAAGTCGGTCCGTGCCATCCTTCTTCTGGACAAAAAGAACTCCACAACCCCAAGGAGAAGAACTCGGTCTGATCAGACCCATACGCTCTTGTTCATCGAGCTGTTTCTTCAATTCCTTTAACTCTTCTGGTCCAAGCTTCTAAGGACGCTTGCAAACGGGTTCCGTGCTAGGCTCAAGATCAATAACGAATTCAACTGGCCGACGGGGAGGCATACCCGGAAGCTCTTCTGGAAAGACGTCTTGGTACTCACAAACGACTGGAATTTGAGAGATAGGATCCAATTCACCCTTCTCATTGAGAGCAAACAACCGAATGGTATCATCACGAGAGGCATAGATGATCACATCGTCAGAAGAGTGAGTCAATTGAATCTCCCTGGCAGCACAATCAAGCTGAGCTTTGTGCTTAGAAAGCCAGTCCATCCCGAGAATAAGATCAATATCCGAATCACCAAGAACAAATGGTTTAGCCAGAAATCTATAATCACCCATCTTGATAGAAACATTCGGGACAAAGGAGCTTGCGTTCATGCATTTACCCGGAGATACCACTGCTAGCGGTTTAGGCAAACCTTGGAAAGACAATTCATGCTTCGATGCAAAAGGTCTTGAAATGAAAGAATGTGATGCACCAGTATCAAATAAGACTTTTGCAGGAATATCATTAACAGGAAGATTACCCATTATGACATCTGAAGAATCCTCTGCTTGAGCTGCATTCATCATGTTCACCTTGGCATACTTGGAATTATGCTTGACCACTGCATTGCTTGAAGATTTCACAGGAGGAGGAGGCGGAAGGCGCCTTTGGTTGAAGCACTTGTTCGCATAGTGACCCTTCTGCTGACATTTGTTGCAAGTCACCTCTGAGAGCGGACGATGGTAAGGAGCATTAGACCTTGGAGCTTGATTCTGAGACTTGTTCTGATAGCCAGGGTTGGGTGGGTGGGAAGATCCACTGCCACCTTTGTTCTTCTGTTGGTAAGGCTGACGGAACGGAGGAGGAGCAGGTAACCAGAACTTCTGTTGCTTGGCAGCCACCAGTGAGGAAGAAGAGGACTGAACTGCGTCCCTGACTCTCTTCTTAGATGCCTCACACCTGAGCTGAGCAGCTTCTTGTTTCAGAGCCATGTTGTAGAATTCGTCATACTTCTTCGGCTCAAAAAGCACAAGAGCTAGTTGCAATTCTTCTTTGAGACCACGCCTGAATTGGTAGATCATACTCTTCTCATCAGGGATGTCTTGCCTAGCAAAGCGAGAGAGCTTCTGGAACTGGGTGTTGTATTGATAGACAGACATGTTGCCTTGCTTGAGATTGCGGAACTCCTCACGCTTACTCTCAGCAACACTTTCAGGAATGTGGTGAGCTTTGAAGTCACGGCAGAAATCATCCCAGGTAATCACACGATCTCCTCTGGAATCTTTGTATTGCTGGAACCATTCAGCAGCTTGATCTTTGAGTTGAAAAGAGGCAAACTTGACAAAGTCCTCAGGTCTGACGTTACTGCACTCGAAATGTTTGTTGATGTCGACGAGCCAATCATCGGCATCTGTGGCCTCGACACAGTAGCTGAAGGTCTTTGGCTGATTAGCAAGAAATTGATTGAGAGTAGCAAAGTGCTGCTGATTGTTGCCTTGGCCATGATTCCCTTGATTACCTTGCCCTTGGTTGCGATCTTGCAAGAGCTGAATCAGAATCTGAGCATTGGCATTTGTGGCAGTCATCAGGGCTTGCCATGCCTCCGAAGGTGGAGGTGGTTGCGGAGGGTTAGCCTGATTCCCTTCATTGCGTTCCGGATTCTGACGCGTTGGCGGAGCCATCCTGAAGAGATGGTGACATCCGTTAGCATCTTGAAAAAGATATGTTCAAGCTGAATCAAAGGATCGAAATTGCAACATATAGTCTTCACAATAAACATTCGAACGATAATGAATGAATGAATTCCAAAGTAAATCATCACACTTCCATAAGTTGAGAAGCCACTTAGAAAAAGGTATGGAATCACCATCTGCCTTCGAAACAACTCGAATATCACAACTGAAAACAAAACAAAAGGATTGGCTTGTAGAATAAACCGGAACAAACATATGATAGAGATTTCGCCCAAAGTGTTCGTGGTGGGGCCCACACGGGCACGACATATAGCGGACGTCACGAATGACAAACAAGACGTCCCCGAATCAGCATAGCCAAGGATTCTTTAAGACGCCTTGCGACCACTGTAAATCGACCGTGGATGGGCGGACCACTAGACGTTAGACCCCAATCTCAAATCATACATCTGTCGGAAAGATATCCTATAAGCTACTAGAATTCCCACTTATAAACTCCCGAAACTTTCTGGTTATGCAATCAGGTGTTGGGGATACAGGGGAAGCATAACATCTCACCCAAGCTAGCAAATCCTACAACCAGCTGTATCCATCCTTCAACACATAACCAAGAAACCTTCGGAAATCGTCTACCTCAACCTTCGAAAAGCATCCGTTATACAAGTCATGGCAATACTCCCGCACTCGCCACAGTACTGGGCTATCGGGGTTATCTCACCAACAACTGTACAAAAGAGATTTTCGATGTCGGCGTACTAAACTCAGGTATTCCAGAACCGCAACGATAAAATTATGACGACAACACCTCGGAGCTCAACTCCCCGGGACACTGCCACAACCCCTAAATGTCAGGAGGCAACCAAGACAATGTTGTCATCATAAAACCATCGGAACGATTATAAGATACCCGCGTGATCCTAAAAAAAAATTAGTGAAATTTGAGAAGAGAAGAGTCAAAACTCTACGTCAGGATAACTCAACAGAAGGTCGAAGGGACTGGGGAGTAAAAAGAATTCCTAAACTCTCCGATATATAATTCCTAAATGACTCAAAACATTTTTCTAGACACAACTCGGCCGCTAAAAACGATCAATCAGTGGGGGCTCCTAAGGTCGGGGAAGGCTCTGATTACCAACTTGTAACGCCCTCGATGCCGCTATATCTCCCACGTGTCGAAGCACGACTTAGAGGCATAACCGCATTGAAAGCAATGTCGCAAGCGAGGTAATCTTCACACAACCCAAGTAATATAATTAAGGGAAAGAGTTACATAGTTGGCTTACACTCGCCACTTCACACAAGTACATAATTAAACATACATCATCCAAATACACTCAAGGTCCGACTACGGAACCAGAATGAAAGAAGAAAACCCCACATGCTACACAGATCCCCGAATCAACCCCAACTGGGCTCCACTACTGATCATCAGGAAAAGATACATAATAGCGGCCACGTTCCTCATCGAACTCCCACTTGAGCTCGGTTGCATCAACTGCACTGGCATCGTCGGCACCTGCAACTGGTGGTGATAGTATCTGGTGAGTCACGGGGACTCAGCAATCTCACACCCACGCGATCAAGACTATTTAAGCTTATAGGAAGGATGGGGGTAATGAGGTGGAGCTGCAGCAAGCGACTAGCATGTATGGTGGCTAACATACGCAAAAGAGAGCGAGAAGAGAAGGCAAAGCACGGTCGTGAACTAGTAGTGATCAAGAAGTGATCCTGAACTACTTACGTCATGCATAACTCCAACACCGTGTTCACTTCCCGGACTCCGCCGAGAAGAGACCATCACGGTTACACACGCGGTTGATGTGTTTTAATTAAGGACAACTTCAGGTTTTCTACAACCGGACATCAACAAATTCCCATCTGCCTCATAACCGCGGGCACGGCTTTCGAAAGATAATACCCTGCAGGGGTGTCCCAACTTAGCCTATTATAAGCTCTCACGGTCAACGAAGGATATTCCTCCTACCGGGAAGACCCGATCAGTCTCGGAATCCCGAACTACAAGACGTTTCGGCAGCAATAAAACAAGTCCAGCAAAGCCGCCCGGTTGTGCCGACAAATCCTGATAGGAGCTGCACATATCTCGGTCTTAGGGCACATCCGGATTGTCCAAACTTCCGGTAGGCCAGCCCAGGGTTGCCCCTGGTGACCACCGGCGGCTGACGGTTCGAACCAGCACTTAGAGAAGCACTGGCCCGGGGGGGCTAAATAAAGATGACCCTTGGGCTCACGAAAACCCAAGGGAAAGGTGGTAGGTGGTGGCAAATGGTAAAAGGCAATGTTGGGCCTTGCTGGAAAAGTCTTATTCAAAGCGAACTGTCAAGGGGGTCCCATAAATCACCCAACCGTGTAAGGAACGCAAAATCCGGGAATATAACACCGGTATGACGGAAACTAGGGCGGCAAGAGTGGAACAAAACACCAGGCATAAGGCCGAGCCTTCCACCCTTTACCAAGTATATAGATGCGTTAATAAGATAAGATATATTGTGATATCCCAACAAGTAAACATGTTCCAACAAGGAACAACATCTCCATGTTCCAACAAGGAACAAACTTCATCTTCACCTGCAACTAACAATGCTATAAGAGGGGCTGAGCAAAGCGGTAACATAGCCAATCAACGGTTTGCTAGGACATGGATGGTTAGAGGATGACATGGCAATTTGGGTGGCATGATATAGCAAGTGGTAGGTATCGCAGCATAGGCATAGCAAAAGAGCGAGCATCTAGCAATCAAAGATAGAAGTGATTTCGAGGGTATGGTCATCTTGCCTGCAAAGTTCTCAGGGTTGTCGAAGGCTTGATCCTCGTAAGCGTTCTCAACAGGTTCCTCGTTCACGTACTCGTCTCCCGGCTCTACCCAAAGCAAGAACAACAAGCAAAGGGGACATCCATCAATCACGATGCAACGCGCAAGCAACATGATGCAAAACATGGCATGATATGCGGGATGTGATATGCAATGCATATGCGTGCACGGGAAGGGAAAAGATGAAGCAGGCATAATCTTGGCAAACCAAGTATGCCGCTGGATAGATGAGATGATTTCGGTTGAAATCGATATAAAGATCACCGGAATCGGATGCACGGTTTGCAAATGACAAGCAAAACAAGAATGGCATGAATCTGAGTTTAACAGCATGATGCTACTTAGCAAGCAACAAGAAGTTAAGCTAATGCACCCAAACGTACCAACAAAGCATATGACAGTAATCTACTCAAGATGCTTGACAAAAGATGAACACTGAGCTACGGCTAAATCACATCAGAGCAGGTTCAAACAAGCATGGCAAAAGTGCAAAAGATAACAGGTTCACAGACTTGGTGAAAATATCAACATAGCAGAAACTAACATCAGGACGACATGTTTGGAGCAATGGAACAACATGCTACAGGAACAGAACATAGCAAATTATGGCATGGCATGAATCTACTCAAAGCACTTAACAAAAGTCCCTTACTGACCATAAGCCAAAAGGACCAGAAAATACAATAACACCCATGTCAATTAAGCAAGTTTCGTTACAGGTTTCAGACTTAGCAGAAAATTGGACATGTCAAAAACAGATAACAAGTAGGCATGTTCGTGAGCTCGATGCACTCACTACAGAGCATTGCATGATAAACTAAGCATACATACATCAATAAGACATGGCATAGAAGCTATACATGGCAATAACAACAATATAGCATGCACGGATCAACTACAACAAGCTTGGCAAAATTGAATAACAAGTAAACAATCTGCCAGGAACATTTTATAGCAAAAGTAGAGCTCGATTGACTCAATCTAAAGCACTCCATAAATACAAACAAAAGCATGGATGGATAGAACAAATCCATGTGCTTAAATCACCCTTAATGATCATGCTCAAAATATGCATGGATCTCTCAGAAACAACATGAACACATGGCATCAAAATAACAGCAGTCAGGGACTTAGTGAAATCACTAAGTCTCTGAAATCAGCAACATCAACAGCCCTACTTTGCATGCTTGTGCTAGTCACCACAGAGATCACAAAAATACATAGTAAAATTCACTGGATAGAAGACATGGCATATAACAAAACTCATGTAGGAATCAACTTCATAGGATGCACACATCAATCACGGCAAAAATGACAAAAAGTGCATGATCAGATAAGATCCATCAACTAACATTAACTAGCCCTCTTCTAACAGCATTTCGGGCATCAAGATGACCTCAAATGAAAATGACGCAATTGAATGAAATGATGTACTCTCTGAGGCGAACAATTTAACATATTATACGCACGAAACGGAACTACGAATGCAGAGATATGGCACGATGAACAGGTGATGATATTGCAAAAATTTAAGGACTTAGAATAAATTAGAGGGGGGGAGAAGTCAACCCAGAGGCACGTGGATCTGGATCCGGCGCGGCGAGCTCGCCGGAGCTCGGCCGGGAGGAGGACGGCGAGGGGAGGCCGCGGGCGAGGAGGCGGGGTCGCGGGCGGCGGCGGCGCGGTCGCCGGCGGGGTGGCCGGCCCGGGAGGACGCGGGTCCGGGCGGCGTAGGCGCGGTGCGGGTTCCGGCGCCGGCGCGGGCGACGGCGGTCGCTGGCCGGGCGGAGGCGGCGGAGCCGCGGGCCGGCGCGGGTGCGGCGGGCGGCGCGGCTGGGCCGCGGGGGCCCCGCCTGGGCCCCGGCGGGCCGGCGCGCGGGCGGCGGCGCGGGGATGTGGGCGCGGGCGCGGGCGAATAGGAAGGCGCCATGTGGCGGTGGCGGCGCGGGTCGGACACGTCCGGCCCGGCGGTTTTCGTCCGGCGGCGCGGGGGAGAAGATGGACTAGGGTTAGGGTAGGATTCATCCGCAAATGGAGGAGGGGTAGGTGTATTTATAGGTAGAAGGAGCTAGGAAGCTCCAAATGGAGTGTGGTTTTCGGCCACGGGATCGTGATCGAACGGCGATGGACATGGGAGTGACTTAGATGGGTTATTGGGCTATCTTGGAGGGGTTTTGGGCTGCAACACACACAGGGCCTATTCGGACCCTCGGTTAACCGTTGGAGTACCAAACAAAGTCCAAATGATACGAAACTTGACAAGCGGTCTACCGGTAGTAAACCAAGGCCACATGTCAAGCCTCGGTCCATTCCGAGAAAGTTTAATACCCGAACACGAAGAGAATGTAAAAGGGGACGCCGGGGAACATAGGAGCGCCGGATTGCAAAACGGACAACGGGGAAAATGCTCGGATACATGAAATGAACACGTATGCAAATGTGATGCACATGATGACATGATATGAAATGCATGACATGAACAAAATGCAAAAGACGGAAACCCAACCACAGAGGGGAATATTATATAACATAGCCGAAAATGGCAAGAGTTGGAGTTACAAATATGGCAAGTTACATCCGGGGCGTTACACCTCGTTGATTGAAACAACACTACTTGCACACATACACCAAGAGAAAGGTGAAAATGTTGGCAGTATGAAGTTCAAAGGGAAGATGAGTCACATAGCACCAGCAAATGCAGTTCATTCACTTGCCTCCTGCAAGGCCTGGTGAGCCTTTTCCCTCTCAAGGTCCCGCTTGTACTTAGATTCAGCTTCGGCTTCAGCTCTGCAAGCTTCCATAGTTGCATTACCTTCAGCCAAAAGCCGTTCTTTCTCTGTGTCCATAGACAAGGCAATTCTTAGAAAAGCAGGAGCTTACTACTTGGTAGCAAACAAACAGATGCATATGCTTTTTTACCTTCCTTCTGCAGTTTCTCCAGCTCCTCCTGTTTATCTCCACCCTCACCCTGAGCTCATTAGGTAATTACATGTCAGAAAGAGGTGCGGCGAGTAATAATGAAGGAAAGAAAGCTAGATGTAAAAGTCCCCAAACCTGGCTAAGAATCCCACGAGCTTTAACAATTACATCAGCATAACGGCTCCTCAAAAGAGATTGTCCGGGGAGACTTGCCTGTCGGGTTTTGCATTCTCCCCTATATATTCATTGGGAAAGGATCAGATGATCCGACCAGATCAATGCACCAAGAACCCTGCTTACATAATCATGCTTACCCTCAGGTGCAGCCTTGGACTCATTGTCCTGCTCACGGAGTTCCACATCACCAGCTGTGTCTGTGATTTAACCATGGTAATTGGTTAAGTAAGACAAATAAAAGCAGATTCCTCGCAACATGTAGCCAAAGGGACATTGGATATAAAACTTACAGTTAGCATCAACAGGGTTAATAACATCACTCTTTTCTTGCTCTGCAGGTTGTTCTGGTATTTTAATAACCTGCAAAGAAGATACTGATTATTACAACACAACAAGGTAGAAAATATAAGAGGTTGGCCAGCCAATGGAAATGAAACAACAAACTCTTGCCACAAAATTAGTAGAACTGGATATCATGATTACTGATCAAAGTTGACCCAGAATATCATAAAGATCAACACAACCAGATCACCCGTTCTGTGATCTGGTTCAGTCTCACTAAAGCGAGTCAACCAATGAAGTACAAGCTATGAAGCTAACCACAGACACTGACACTGAGATCACCCATTCTGTGATCTAGTACAGTCTGACTAAAGCAAGTCAACCATACAAGCTATGAAGCTAACCGTGGACACTGACAAGGCGTGGTACTATCAGAAATAAATTGGACAAGGAGGGTCAAGTATCAAATAGAAGGGCTGGTCACTACAGAGGCGGTAAATAAAATGACAAGCGAATAATGGATGAATGTAGAGAGCTAAGGAGAGAAAGAACTGGTGGGTTTCATCCTGCTAACACACTTCATTGGTCCATATCTTCACTAAATAAGATAGTCCTTATGCATTAACTGGCTTAACCGAAGGATCACCCAGTAAAAAATTGCCAAAGTACCTTCGCAAGCTTTGCTGGGCTACCGACCTTTTCTGATTCACTTTCAGAATCACTGCCCGAGTCAGAATCTGCATTACCAACATAGGAAATACGATCTGAGGACACATTTAAAAACCATGATAAATATATCAAATACAGTAGGATCTTGTATATGACCAGGACTGGCTATTTAAAATAATTAATTTGTACAAAGAATCTGTAGTTTCCAATAATAATCTCTAAAAGGCATTTATGGTGCCCTTGCAGCTATGTATGATCCCTTGCACCACATATCAGTTTACTATAAGAATCAGTGTGAGATAATTGCAGGATGGCACTATCATCCTGGCTGACACTGACATCATGATATTTTAACTATTTCATTAAGTTTCTATTGATTCTACTACGTCTCCTAGTAGCATCATACTATTTATATTCCAGTGCCTGTCATAAATAACACCCTTTGTTCTTCCCTATCCATCTCCCTTGCTGCCTCTACTTAATAACAAAACAGAACGGTGGCATCAGATCCAAAAGAAACTACATGGCATCTTTTGTTCTTCCCAAATCCATCTCCCTATCCCTCTCTGAGCGGCAGTGGCACACCACAGACGACCAACGGCTAAGCACCACAAAGGGGGGCATCATGGGAAGGCGCAGGAAGGGGGTCTCACCACGGTTGGACGTCCTCATCAATCGCTTTTTAATCGTCTTCTACTGCTGCCTTGCCCTGCCGACGATGGAGACAACGACGACGAGCTCCGCCGGCTAGAGCAGTTGTGTGAGCAGCGGCCTCCATTCCTCGGGATGGGGACGTGTGAGCTGGCACATGGAGCAGCTAGGGAGGATAAGGAGCAGCGGAAATAACATCAAGAAAGGGAAGGAGAGGAGATTGACACGCGAGGACGACAGCGACGGCGACGACGCCGGGGATGCGGACGACGGGATCCGGCAAGCCGACAGAAGGAGCCGGCGGGGCGTGGGGGCGGCTAGGGTTGGCGGGTTGAGGCTGAGCCCCTTGCCGCCCCGCAACGCCCTTGGGTTTCTGGGCAGAGAAGGAGCACCTGGAGCTCAAGCTCGTCCATGGCGAAGGGGAGGAGCGCCGTGGTTGGTGGGAGGAAGAACGCGGGCGCGGGAGGAGCCGCCGCCGTCGCCAGATGAGGAGCGAGCGAGGGAGAGAGGCGGCTGCGTGGGAGGGAGGGAGATGCGAGGGGAGAAGGAGCGAGTGCGGGGAGCGGCGACGGCGGTGGCGGCCGGCGGCAGCGGGGCATGGAGAGAGAGAGAGGCGGGCGCAGGAGGGGGAGAAGGAGGCGAGTGGGCTGGAAGGGGAGGGGAACGACGCTCTCTACGGTCTCGCCCCTGCCTGCGCTATAGGATCTTTTCCTAGCCAAGTGAAATGACGAGAATGCCCTTGGCGAGGCAGCGTAATTACGCGAGGTGGCACGGCCGGGCGGGACACGGCTGAAGAGAAAATATCTGATGGCTGGAGACGACCGGATAAACATCCGACGGCTGGAGACGACCGAGCCCGAGATCCAACGGCCAGAACGCAATCAGGAAACCGATCCGACGGCTGAAAATCCAAAGCGGTGAGGAGGCTCCATTTTGTTTCAGACTCTAACAAGGGGATTCAAAGGCACTTTAAATCAGTGCCACAAATTATCATTGTAGGCAGTTTTTAAAAGTGCCTCCAAATATATACTATTAGAGGCATTTTCAATACTGGCTCCTTTAGTCTAGATTTAAAGGCACTTTAAACCAATGCACTCCAATAAAATACATTTTGTACACCTGCCACGACGCGTCGTACAATGTGCTCGCGGTAGCGGGGGAATCGAACACTGGACGTGCTGCACCAGTGCACGCGCTCGCCCTGTACGTGCTAAGGGCATCCGCACTGGGGCTACCCATCCGGTCCGGCTGTGTCCGGATTTGTCCGAAATGTGTTCGGGGGCAAAAAACAACCCTCCAGTGGTGCGTCCCATCCGGACAGGCGTGTCCGCCGCGACCCATCCTCGACCCAAATTTGCGTCGCGGATGCGTCGGGCCAGACACGCCCGGACACAAAAATGTGTCCGCCCGCGCCTTTCCGGCCCCACATGCCATCGACACAAAACACTTCTCAGTCTTGTTTTCTTCCTCTGTCTGCTGCCTGACCCTCCGCTGCCCTGCGAGCTCTGATACATTGGAAATGTATCTATAATTTTTGATGCTCCATGCTTGTTTATTGCCAATTACTTTATATTTTACTTGTGCTTCTTGGTGTTTTTATTGAATTCCTGCCACTAACATATTGACAAGATGCCAAAGTTGCCAGTTCCTGTTTTCTGCTGTTTTTGGTTCCAGGAGAGCTGAAAAATAAATATTCTCGAAATTGACAAAGAAAGCTATTTTACGAAGTTTTACACCGGAAGACTCCAGAAGCCAGAAGGGGGCACCTGGGGGGCCCAGGTGGGCCCACACCACCCCTAGGCGCGACTGGGCCCCTGCCCACGCCTGGGTGGGGTGTGGCCCACCAGAGCGTCCCCCGGCTCCGCCCTTTCGCCTATTTATTCACCCCGACGGGAAAACCCTAGATATAGTGCAAAAGTTCCAGAAAGAAGTCCGTAGCCGCCGCCATCATCGCGGGGAGATCAGAAGCTCTTCCCGGCACCCTGCCGGAGGGGAGATCATCACCGGAGGCCTTCTTCATCACCATGCCCGCCTCCGGAGTGATGTGTGAGTAGTTCACCATAGGACTACGGGTCCATGGCAGTAGCTAGATGGTTGTTCTCTCCATTGTATGAATATCATGAGCTGCCTAACATGATTGAGATCATCTTATTACTATGCTTCATCTATGAATCTCATGAGCTGCCTAACATGATTGAGATCATCTTATATGATTCTTGTGAGCTGCCTTACATGATCAAGATCATCTTTATGTAATATCCCTTGTGTTGGTTTGCTAGGATCTGACTAGTTATTGAGTACAATGTTCAAGTTGAGTATAGATCTTGAGTTTATTTTTGATGTCTTGAATCTCGTTGGTGTTATTGTGATCTTGCATGCTCTCCGTTGTTAGTGGTTGCTCTGGCCAAGTAGTTGCTTTCAACTCCAAGATGGGGTATTTATGCTAGATAGTGGGTTCATGCCTCCGTTTATCCCTGGGCTCGAGATGACAGAAACGACTAAGGGTGAGGATATGTTGTTGCCACTAGGGAGAACAAGATGGTGCGCTGCCCAAATAGGGGTAGTTCTACTGTCTACTTTACATACTTTACTTAATGCAATAGTCTGTTGTTAGAGCTTATTCTATAGGCTTGTTTGCGGCTTAATACTCATGGGTTTGTTCGGATGATATTTCCGTGAGTGGACTATTTTGTTACGGATGCAGTTGGATGGCGGTCTGTGATCTTTGTTGTAATGCCCAATCCATCTCATAGTATTCATCTTGTCTAGCATTTGCATCCTTGTGTGCATTCTCATGTGTCAATTGCCCAGCTGTAATTTGTTTACCCAACACTGTATTGTCTTGTGGAGAGACACCTCTAGTGAACTGTGGACCCCGGTCCTTCTCTTTATTATTGCTATACAACCTGTTGTTTCCTGTTTTCCTGTTTCCTTTACTGCAAGCATCCTCTTTCCATTCGATACAATTAATCCTTTCTTTTCAGCAAGGCCAGTGGGATTGACAACCTCACTGTCTAGTTGGGGCAAAGTAATTTGGTTGTGTTGTGCAGGTCTCTACTTCAACCTTGGTGCCATTCTTTGTTTCCTACTGGTCGATTAAACCTTGGTTTCATAACCGAGGGGAATACTTGTTGATGTCTACATCACCACCTTCCTCTTGGGGTTTCCCAACTCGACTGACATCATCGAATTTCTGGCGCCGTTGCCGGGGAGACAAAGTGGCACTCACAGAAGTTTTTCTCCTTCATCACCTCCAACAATTTCTTGCACCGTGGGGAAGAAGAAGATTTCCACAAGGGGAGTCCCTCACTTCTAATCTCTTTATTTTGTTTTTGTCTTGCTTAGTTTCTTTTGTTTTGTTTTGCTCGCCTCTTTTAGAAAAACACAAAAAAATAGTTTCCTTTTTAGTACTTGTTTTAGTTGCCTTATTCTAGTCTTGCTAGGATGTCTGTTGCTGAGAACACCAAGTTGTGTGACTTTACTAGCACCAACAATAATGATTTTATCTGTACACCTATTGCTCCACCTGCTAAGACTGCTTTCTATGAAATTAAGCCTGCTTTGTTGAATCTAGTTATGAGAGAGCAATTTGCTGGTGTTAGTACTGATGATGCTGCTACTCACCTCAATAATTTTGTTGAGTTATGTGAGATGCAAAGGCTCAAAGATATGGATGGGGATCTTGTTAAGCTTAAACTCACTACAAGAAAACCCACTATAAAGCAACAAATATTCTACAACGTTTTGATTGTATGTTGCAAAATTCACAATAGATATGAATAATAAGTATTGTAGAATATGCGTTGTAGATTGCAACCTGCCACAACTAGCCCAACGCACTAACCTAGCCTCTTGTCAAGCCCGGCCCAAGTTGGCTTTCACGATTAATCTAGGTCATTACCTCTCCCCAGCCTCCGTATTCCTCTCCATCCTATAGGATCCCACGCCGGCCGCCGCCCCTCGACCTACCTGCATCCTGGAGCGCCGCCCCTCACCAGTCACCACTCCCCTGCGATCCTCCGTCCTGGAAGGCCGCCCCTCAGGCCCTCACCACTCCCCCTGCGATCCTCCATCCCGGTGCGCCGTCGCTAGTCAACACTCCCCTGCGACCTTCTTCCCGTCACGCCGTCCCTCTCGTCACCGCTCCCCTTCGACGACCAACTGCATCTACTACCTCCGCACGAGGGCCTGCAGCTACGGGCAGAGTTACCACTACAACCACCCTCGCGATCGCGCTACCGTGGTGAGCCGGACCGCTTCTCTTCTCCCAATTTAATTTCCCCCGTCTTGCTCTGCTTCACTTCAGTCTAGTTGGGAATTGCTACTTACGACATGCCAGTCCCTGATAATGACCGACAGGTTGAATTATAGATGGTTGGTGCGGAAGGAAGCTTCTAGCTGAAGCATCTTGCTGTGATTAAACTGATTTTAGTTATGGCTTAGGAGCCTGTCACGAGCCCATGTAAGTGAAACTTGATTATGCAGTCGTTGGTTGTTGTCGTTGATTACGTGATTGATTGACTGATTGTATAATAGGCTTGTTGTCTTAGTTCCGTGGTTGATGTTGATGATTCAAAGTTCCACTTTCTGCTTACGTTCCAAGATGTAGGACTGATCAGTCACTCCGTCATACAGTCATATTTCTATTGGAAAAATCCTTTTTAAACCTTATTACAGCTGAAGTACGTAGCAGTGTTCACATGTTCCAGTGAGTTGTTGTAGAAGTGAGAACATCAGAGTGCTGTATCACGGCCATCTACTCAGGCCTGACTACCTGACCGTCGTAACTTAGATGTTTGTTAGTTCGTTACGCAATGGGCTCTCTTTCTTTCTAATCATATCTGCTCAGGGGTCTAATTGGTCGCATCACCGTGCCTCCACCCATGGTGTAAGCGATAATTCTATTAAATTGCATCCATAACTTTAGCCTAATTAACTTGAACGTGTTATGCTTCAGTGTATGAGCTAGTTCATACTTCATACATGTCTGCAGGTGCACGATTAGTTTAATATCAGTATGGTGGCTATTTCTTTATACACAACAGTTAATATAATTATATACATATATAGTCCCACTAGTCTGTGCGATGCATGTGCAAAAGCATAGGCTCACAGTATAAAAATTATGATGGTCCTTATGTTTGGTAGATTTTTTATATACCTTTCTTAATATTTTGAGGTACATCTTAATTATAATTGTTTGTGCAATTTGTAAAAATGATGTCACTATGTATCAGAAAACATATGTTGTTCTATTGTATTTGCCGCACATAAATTATCACGGTTTCTTTTCAGTTTCAAAGAAAACAAATGTTTACTTGAGCTAATTAGCACTGTGTACCAGTGCAGGTATGTGGCATGCAAGCAGAGGAGTGGATGACCTTGACAATTACCAATTCTACCTTATATTTTATCTAACAAGGTCAATTTCATCATAGCTTGTTTTTCTGAATGTGAAAATATATGTGCTGCCGTTGATGAAGGACAAACACAAATAATTATCTGTGGTAGTGTTAATTTAATAGGTCATGTATAAGGTTAGCCAAAATAATTTTATGGCTTCGTTAATTAAGTTCTTAGCCACACACGCACACACGCATGCACGCATGCACGCATGCACATTAGCCCATTATTGTGCTGGAGTTTGCTCATGTCGATTTCATCTCTCTTCTTTCTCCAGCAACTTCGCATATTATCCCATTATAGTGCTGTAGTTTTCTACCACGTGATAACAGAATTCAACTCTGTGACGCGTCCTTTGGTATATATTTATAGTAGGAATTTACAGGGTGCTGACAGTGTATACTTTAGTCAAAAGAAAAGATGTACATGGTAAAACATAGTGGATGACTCAGAGAAATCCTATCGTGTAAAATATTCGACATATTTGATAAGTATCTAGAGTCGAATATCCAGTTGTATATATACAGTAAGATATTTGCTGCAAGTGTCACTAATACAAGCTGAATATTGTAAAATATTGGGCTTGATATACAACATGAACCCCTTAAATTAAGTCGTGATGATCTTATATAATTTTTACATGTAAAAATTTCTCATCGAGTGTGTTTTCACTATCAAATTTTACTCACAATTTGTTTTGGATGTTTTTTTTATTGATTGTATCATGACTTTGCAGTGACCAAGCGTTCTAATAACGTATACTGCAGCACCTCCTTTCTCCAACCTCGTCAGTTGGGGAGACATCTGGCCTCCAAGCATACATAATTTCTCTCATATTTTTTTTCTTAAAGAGAAATAGCGTATCATTACTGATGTCAGATCTGAGCTAACAATTCCAGATCACTATAGTACTTATTCCCAGCTAACAATGTGAAACACAAAAATGTTAGCCCGTGCAAATGTTGACGACTAGTATGCATAGTAGAGTAACCTTACTAGCTTTTTTACAATGTTTGAAAAAAATTCTGCCTGCTATGTTGCAATCGCTGGGAGGAGGATCCTTGCATCGTCGAAAACAATATAATTGTGAATTTCTGTTGTATGATGATAGGAACTTGTACCGTAAACAAGATATTAACAAGCTAAGCTTTTGCAATTCATTCATGGTTACAACTGCAGTAATATTTGTTATTTTTATGCAGTGTGCAATGGTTTTAGAATCGAACAAATTAGCATTGCGATTTCCTAGAGAAAGTACACAGTTCTCACCTGGTGTAGATGAATTTCTGGAGTTTGCATATAGAGATATACTAGCAGATACAATGACTAACATCCTTCTGTCACTACTTGAATCTTGTCAATGCATTGTGTGCTAACAATTCATTTATTTGTCTGTAGATTCAAAGGATAAATGGATGAGTATATGGGTGTGTGGCAAATATACTGCAAAGATGATGATGATGATGATGTCCTATTCATGATGATGATGATGGATGCTTCAGTTTTGGTTAAGTTTCAGGGATGATGTTCTTGTTGGATGATGTTCCTCGGTTAACTTTTAGATTAGTTGTACGGATATTGATGGATTCTTTTAGTTTAAGTTCTGCTGTCAAGAAAATATTTGGATTATGCATCACATTTGGATGATGTTCCTTGTGTTATATCCACTATTGTAATCCAACAGTTTTATCTAATATATGAGTTCTTCCTCCCATGAGTATATTCTTTTGTTTTTTCTTCACATGTACATAACAATCACCATTACGTGTAGGGTTAATTTAATTACTGGCAATATATTATTATATATATATAAACTAATATTATTCACATTATATAAGTATCAACACTTGAAACGTTGCAAATTCTTCGTTGCCAAGCAATGGATCCTGCTTCGTGTACATTAAGCACCAACGTATAAAAGTGTTGTGTGGGGTCTGTTTTATGTGTTGTAGTCTTGCAACGGTCCCTTTTACCAACGGTAGTATAAGCGTTGGAATTTGCGCTAGCAACACTGGATAAGGCTACGCATCCTAAACCGTTGGTAAAGACACAAACAACGCATATATGCACTTTTAGATACGGAAAGATGCGTTGCTATAGTGGGGGTCATGTTGTAGTGACTGTTTCCTTTCTCTTTAAGAGGAAGAGCTAAAAAATGGTTGTTGTCTTTGCCTAAAAATAGTATTGATTCTTGGGTTAAGTGCAAAGATGCTTTTATAGGAAAGTATTATCCCCTGCTAAGATTATTTTCATGAGGAGTGACATTATGAAGTTTAAACAGTTTGATAATGAGCATGTTGCTCAAGATTGGGAAAGAATGAAGTCTTTGGTAAAGAATTGCCCCACTCATGGACTGTCTACTTGGATGATTATCCAAACTTTTTATGCAGGACTGAATTTTTCTTCAAGAAATCTTTTGGATTCAGCTGCTGGAGGAACCTTTATGTCTCTCACCTTGGGGGATGCCACAAAGCTTCTTGATAATATGATGACAAACTACTCTGAATGGCACACTGAAAGGGCTCCACAAGGTAAGAAGGTAAATTCTGATGAAGAAACTTCCTCTTTAAATGCAAAGATGGATGCCATTATGTCTATGCTTGCTAGTGGTAAGACTCATGTTGATCCAAATAATATTCCCTTGGCCTCTTTGCTGGCTCAAGAGGAGCATGTTGATGTGAACTTCATTAGAAATAACAATTTCAACAACAATGCTTATAGGAATAATTTTGGTAACAATAATTATAAGCCTGATCCTCCCAACAATGGCAACACTTATGGTAACTCTTATAGTAATTCTTATGGTAGAACTGGGATGCCTAGTGAGGAAAGATTTTTAGAAGTTCAAAAGGCTACTAAAGAATATATGCAACAACAATTTGAGCAAAACAAATTATTCACTAAAACTATGGAAGAACAATCTGCTATGTTGAAGCAAATTAGTCATCAACTTAAAAATTTAAATAGGGAGATTCCTCGGCTTCAAACTAAAATCTCTAAGGCTGAAAGTAGTATTTCATCTTTGTCCCAAGCTCAATCTTCCTTGATTAATAAGATGACTGCTAAAACTAAAACCATTGATAGCAATCCCTTTGCTACTTTGAATGCCATCCAAGTTAGAATTGATGAAAATGTTAGGATGATGGCTGAATTGCATGCTAGGATGAAATTTTTCTAAGTCGTTACAAATACTATTGAACTTTGGTTCAAAAAACAGATACTAGTATTAAACCACTAGCTCGGGAGAAAAGATCCACATGGACTCAAAGTATTCAATGCCCCTCCATGTCTTGCTCATAGTTTGTGACTTCATGTTGTATTTCTCCCCCGTGTCGATAAAATGAATAGCATCTTGGTCCGCCTCATCACAAGTTGAAATAGACTTGCAGAAGAATCTGCTGATGAAAAGCGTTTGGCTGCCTAGCCCACCAACAATCGGCACCCAACAGTGGGCACCTTTGCAGGCATCCGCCTCATAAACCTCTACCTTGAGAGTGGAGCTGATATTATAGGGGGGCACTCGAACTTGTCGTATCACCATTAATAGTTTTCCACATGACCCGACTAAGTACCAGTGGTCCCTAACTTCATCCTCATCATCCGACCAAGCAGTAACGCCTTCAAGAATCATGTCATCGCCGGTTTTCTTCCGGCGTTGCTCTATGGTGTCCTCTTTGCTCTGTTCCTCATTATTGGCGACCTCATCTATATTTCCCGTATCATTGTTCGCGGAGCCAAAATTTCCATTATCATCGCTCCACACTTTGTACCAATAATTTCCCGGTGGGTGCCTGATGAGGCACTCGATAGTTGTGATGGTGGGTATGCCTTTGTTGTCGAAATCTATACCAAAAGAGACAAGATCCTCGGCGTGAGTGATTCCATATAGCTTGTCTCCAAGAAATGCAGTGTCGACGATGTAGATGAAGGGAGCAGTTTGTGGCTTAGGCAACCACACACCTTTTCCTGGCCGGATCAAGATGATAGGATAATTCCAATTATTGGTCATGACGACTATGATGTCGTAAGGGGTCGTCCGCATACGCAGTTTCGGCGACTCAGAAGTAGCAGCGCCGCCCTAGTTAGGTTCGACACGAGCTCGTGCTTCGACCACGCCACTTCGCGCGTCCCCTGGTGGTCTGCTCCGCCGTCGCTAGCGTCGGTCACCGGCCGGTCGCCGGGGATGACCTGGCCTGGCGGGTCCTCCGCCTGACCGTTGACCAAGGCCCGTGGTCTGCTTGCGTGGCACGCTGACCCAGGGGTCAGTGACCCTGGGCACCACTGCTATGTACCACAGCGATTGCCCCCGTTCTGTTAATTTCCAGAAATTCTAGATTTTGTTTCAGTCTTGTAAATTCCATAACTTTTATTCTGTAATTCAAAAAAATGTGTTTTATATATCACAATGTTATGTATTTTAAGCTCTATATTTCAGTATCATTTTCATGCACATTTGAATAACTTGAATTTTGAGCGTGTTTAGGAATTCAATTAATTAAATCAATTTTTTTTATTGTTTACGGTTTTATGGAAATGCTATAATTAAGAATTCCAATCCTAATTAATATGATTGGCATGCCGTAGGGTTAATTCATGTCATCGTATTGTTCGTGCATTGCATCGATGCCATGATTGATTGTCGTTTTCCTTGATTTTGGTGTTTCTAGTTTCTCCTGGTAGGATCTAGAGTCGATGTGAGCCATGAGTCCGATGATCAAGATCAAGATGGACAACACCAATGAACAAGTTCGGAACAGAGATCGACACAATCAAAGAGTTATTAATCAATATTAGCAAGTAAGGCAACCATCGCCTGACCTTGTGAACCCTGTTGTCAAAGTATTTTATTATTGCAGCAGCAAGCATGCGCTTCAACTGTCGTTTATCGTCTATGGGCAGGTAGAGTTACCTAACCCAATGCATGATCCTTTCATGTAGCGCTAAAACCTCATCCACTCCTCCTAGCATAATTAGGATTTTGCTTGCACGTCGGCTAGAGCACTACCCCAGGATTGACCCTCTGTGGCGCACGTAAATAACGGTCTGTGGCGTACGTGAGGTGCGTCATAGACTACGCGCCACTGTTAAGGTCTTAACTGTGGCGCATCCATAGATGGGCCACAGTTAAAGAATTATAGTGCCGGTTTGAGTTACCAACCGGTTCTAATGCAAACCACGTGGCCGCGGTCGAGAGCGCGGCAGTGTACCTTTCGTACAGGTTGTTGTTACCAACCGGTATTAAAGATTATCGTTTGAAGGCTAGAGTACATTCAAAGAAACTAAACCAGTGAATTGAGCAAGCAGTGGATACAAAAGAAGAGAGGATGTGACAATCGATTGAAGGCTGATCCAAACATCAGGATTCATTAGCTGGGACAAATTGTTTGGATGGTTGTCTCAAACTGCTTCCTATTTTGAGTTGTAATACGAGTCTCTCTAAACTTAGTGGTCAATGTGGTTGTGTTAGACGGTTTTATGTTTGATCTTTCTATACTTTAGTTTGCTTTTCTTCTTAGTTGATGCGTTTTTTGGTATTTTCTAGAAAAAACTATTTGTTATGTTATCCATTGGTAATGGAAGTCGGCTCCTTTTGGCGCATCTTTTGGCGCATGAAAAAAAGAAACAGAACCTGAACAATCTTTGTAGGAGTAGATTGTTTCAACTTGGAGACCGGAAGTTGCACACACGATGGGCAATGCGTTCAAACTTCGGATGGACCTTATGCACTTGTCACTTTTTGCCACATCTACAACATTTCTCGATAGTAGTTATTTGATGTGAAACAGATTTCTGAAAACTGTGAAAAGGTTTAAAAAATACTATTGAACTTTGGTTCAAAAAACAGATACTAGTAGTAAACCACTAGCTCGGGAGAAAAGATCCACATGGACTCAAAGTATTCAATGTCCCTCCATGTCTTGCTCATAGTTTGTGACTTTATGTTGTATTTCTCCCCCGTGTCGATAAAATGAATAGCATCTTGGTCCGCCTCATCACAAGTTTAAATAGACTTGCATAAGAATCTGCTGATGAAAAGCGTTTGGCTGCCTAGCCCACCAACAATCGGCACCCAGCAGTGGGCACCTTTGCAGGCATCCGCCTCATAAACCTCTACCTTTAGAGTGAAGCTTATATTATAGGGGGCACTCGAACTTGTCGTATCACCATTAATAGTTTTCCACATGACTCGACTAAGTACCAGTGGTCCCTAACTTCATCCTCATCATCCGACCAAGCAGTAACGCTTTCAAGAATCATGTCATCGCCGGTTTTCTTCCGGCGTTGCTCTATGGTGTCCTCTTTGCTTTGTTCCTCATTATTGGCGACCTCATCTATATTTCCCGTATCATTGTTCGCGGAGTCAAAATTTCCATTATCATCGCTCCACACTTTGAACCAATAATTTCCCGGTGGGTGCCTGATGAGGCGCTCGATAGTTGTGATGGTGGGTACGCCTTTGTTGTCGAAATCTATACCAAAAGAGACAAGATCCTCGGCTTGAGTGATTCCATATAGCTTGTCTCCAAGAAATGCAGTGTCGACGATGTAGATGAAGGGAGCAGTTTGTGGCTTAGGCAACCACACACCTTTCCCTGGCCGGATCAAGATGATAGGATAATTCCAATTATTGGTCATGACGACTATGATGTCGTAAGGGGTCGTCCGCATACGCAGTTTGTGGACCCCGAAAAGCTCAGAAGCATGGCCGATCACAGCGTCAAGCTCTGGGAGCGGCACAGTCGTGTTGGTGAAGGGATCATGCAAGAAGTAGCTATGCGTCTTCTTCCTGACATCCGTGCGGTCGAGGAGGAGCCAACTATCAGCCGAGGCTACGCATCTCGCGTTCCTGGGCAAGGAGGGGATGCGCGCGGGCGAGGTGCCGGCGGTGTCCGAAGGTGTGAGGAACGAGCCATCGGACATGACAATCCAGGGGATCTGCCTTGGAGCCAGAACGTGCCGACTCATAGCCAAGTGCCACGAACGACACACGGCGCGGAAGCGAGCGCGATCGGCAGAGGCCGAGTGCCGGGCACGGCGCGCCACCTCGAAGCCATCGGAGAAGTGGAGGAGCCGGCGTAGTCTAGACCATGCCGTGGAGACAAGGCCATGCCGATCAGTGGAGGAAACGAGGCCGTCGATGATGAGGTGTAGCACGTCCTCGGGAATCTCAGGCAAGGTCTCGTGATTGATGCAGCTCTCTGGATCTCTCTGGATCGCGTGAAGCGTGATAGTCGGTGCCCCGTAGTCCTGCTCTGGTGGTTTGTTCTGATCGTATGCATATATATGGAACGGCAGGACTATCCCGAAACGGCCTGGTACCCTTTTTTTTTGTTCCGGAACGGAGTAGTAATCCGGAGGCCAGCTGAGTTCACCGTAGTCAACTCTCTCAAGTCTCACCCCAGCGAAGGAATCGAGGAGGCGCGGCCAGAGTCGAGCACCGCGAACCCTCCTTCTCGGCCGTCTGCCATGGGCCGCGGCTGCCATCGATGACCGCGACGCCGTCTTCCCGAGCTCTGGCCGCCGTGCCGTCGACCATGGCGCTGCCGCCGCTGCTCCTCCAGCCTCCCCGATCCTTCCGTCGCACTCCTGGTGAGCAGGCAAACCTCCCCAGCCCTTCCTCTCTCTCAACCGCGTCCTGGAACATCGCCGCGCCATGCGCCGCCTCAGATGCTTGTCGCCGGCGTCGTTCCGGCGACTCAGAAGTAGCAGCGCCGCCCTAGCTAGGTTCGGCACGAGCCCGTGCTTCGACCACGCCACTTCGCACGTTCCCCGGTGGTCTGCTCCGCCGTCGCTGGCGTCGATCACCGGCCGGTCGCCGGGGATGACCTGGCCTGGCGGGTCCTCCGCCTGACCGTTGACCCAGGCCCGTGGTCTGCTTGCGTGGCACGCTGACCCAGGGGTCAGTGACCCTGGGCACCACTGCTATCTACCACAGCGATTGCCCCCGTTCTGTTAATTTCCAGAAATTCTAGATTTTGTTTCAGTCTTGTAAATTCCATAACTTTTATTCTGTAATTCAAAAAAAATGTGTTTTATATATCACAATGTTATGTATTTTAAGCTCTATATTTCAGTATCATTTTCATGCACATTTGAATAACTTGAATTTTGAGCTTATTTAGGAATTCAATTAATTAAATCAATTTTTGTTATTGTCTATGGTTTTATGGAAATGCTATTATTAAGAATTCCAATCTTAATTAATATGATTGGCATGCCGTAGGGTTAATTCATGTCATCGTATTGTTCGTGCATTGCATCGATGCCATGATTGATTGTCGTTTTCCTTGATTTTGGTGTTTCTGGTTCCTCCTGGTAGGATCTAGAGTCGATGTGAGCCATGAGTCCGATGATCAAGATCTAGATGGACAACACCAATGAACAAGTTCGGAACAGAGATCGACACAATCAAAGAGTTATTAATCAATATTAGCAAGTAAGGCAACCATCGCCTGACCTTGTGAACCCTATTGTCAAAGTATTTTATTATTGCAGCAGCAAGCATGCGCTTCAACTGTCGTTTATCATCTATGGGCAGGTAGAGTTACCTAACCCAATGCATGATCCTTTCCTGTAGCGCTAAACCCTCATCCACTCCTCCTACCATAATTAGGATTTTGCTTGCACGTCGGCTAGAGCACTACCCCAGGATTGACCCTCTGTGGCGCACGTAAATAACGGTCTGTGGCGTACGTGAGGTGCGTCACAGACTACACGCCACTGTTAAGGTCTTAACTGTGGCGCATCCATAGATGGGCCACAGTTAAAGAATTATAGTGCCGGTTTGAGTTACCAACCGGTTCTAATGCAAACCATGTGGCCGCGGTCGAGAGCGCGGCAGTGTACCTTTCGTACAGGTTGTTGTTACCAACCGGTATTAATGATTATCGCTTGAAGGCTGGAGTACATTCAAAGAAACTAAACCAGTGAATTGAGCAAGCAGTGGATACAAAAGAAGAGAGGATGTGACAATCGATTGAAGGCTGGTCCAAACATCAGGATTCATTAGCTGGGAGAAATTGTTTGGACGGTTGTCTCAAACTGCTTCCTATTTTGAGTTGTAATATGAGTCTCTCTAAACTTAGTGGTCAATGTGGTTGTGTTAGATGGTTTTATGTTTGATCTTTCTATACTTTAGTTTGCTTTTCTTCTCAGTTGATGCATTTTTTGGTATTTTCTAGAAAAAACTATTTGTTATGTTATCCTTTGGTAATGGAAGTCGGCTCCTTTTGGTGCATCTTTTGGCGCATCTTTTGGCGCATGAAAAAAAGAAACAGAACCTGAACAATCCTTGTAGGAGTAGATTGTTTCAACTTGGAGACCGGAAGTTGCACACACGATGGGCAATGCGTTCAAACTTCGGATGGAACTTTATGCACTTGTCACTTTTTGCCACATCTACAACATTTCTCGATAGTAGTTATTTGATGTGAAACAGATTTCTGAAAACTGTAAAAAGGTTAAAAAAAATACAAATTTTGAGGAAAATATGGTAGATAATGAAAAAAGAACAGAAGAAAAATGTTAATATTAAGCCACTCCCATGCTAACTTGAGAGGGGTTTTACTAGATAGTTATCCGTGTTGGGTTTCGCAGCATGGAAAACAAAAAAAATTCCTACGCAACACCGAATAAACCCTAGCCAAGATCCATCTAGGAGATGCATGCAACGAAACATGAATATGCAAATAAGCATAACTTGATTTACATACCGTTGCAAATCAGTAGCGGAAGCTCGAAGGAGAGTGTCGACGAAGTCCGATCACGATCTGTTCAGTCTTGGTGATCCGCGAGATGATCCAAGCGCCGCAAGTGCAACGCCTCCAAGGTGATACACACGTACAGCTAGACGACGTCGGCGCTTTTCCGTTCCAGCGGATACACGGCGAGGTAGAGAGATCACTTCAACGTCACGGCGGAGTGACGATGAACGTGGTGAAATTCCGGCAGGGCTTCGCCCGGACGGTCCTTCGGAGATTGCCGGAACTAGGGTTCCGACGAGATTCCGGCGATCACCGGCGAGATCCGAAGATCTAGACGTGATCCCGGAGGAGGAGAGGATGGAGCACCGGGCACCGGGGACGGCCAACGCGACGCGGGAGGGCAACGGGGCGGCGGCGACCGGCGGCGCGGCGGCGGCGGTCGGGCGGCGGCGGCGGCTCGGGCGGGGCGCGGGTGGAGGCCGGGGCTGCGCGGGCACGTGTGCTTGTTGTGTTGTTTGCCTTGCCCCGGGGTCTCGTTTATATAGGCGGACACAAGAGGCCACGGTTTCGCAAACCGAATAGAACTCCGTATACCAACCCGATTCAAACTCCACATGCCAAATTGGAAAGGAAAAAAGAACACACCGGAAGGAGTGGGGAGGAGGGACTCCTCTGCCTCTCCAATTCGGCTAAGAGGGAGGAGGAGCCCTCCCTCCCCCACCGACTCGGCTAGCCCAGCACGTAGGAGGGAGGCGGCCTCCTCGAGCAGCCTCCCGATGTGCTCTCCCGCGTTCTTCGACGACGGCAGTGACGTCCTCTCCGGCGGCACGGCGGCGGCAGCGGACTCCGATGCGTGCTCCACAACAACGGCGACCTCCTCCTCCCGTCCTCTCCAGCACGGCGACGGCGGCGACCTCCTCCTCTTCGTGGCCCTTCCTTCCCGTGGCGGTCTTCGAGGAGAGAGAGCGAAAAAAGTGGTTGAGAGCAGGACGAGGAGATAAGGTGCGGGCTTGATGGGATATAGGCCATGCTTGGGCTGCTCCTATAGGCACGCGGTGCTTTTTTCGGGTCGTGACGCGCCGCACGAGAGAGCGTACGGTGCGGCGCTTCTCTCTATCATTTTCCAACAATGATTCTGCCTAGGCAAAACAATGATGCTCATGCATTGTTGATGCATGCATCGTTCTCGCTCTCTCTTTCTTTTTTATGCAACATGATAGTAGTTTTCTTTTATTGTTTTGATGTGGAGACTTGGTAGTCTAGGTTACAACTTTGCGTAACCTCATATGTTTTTAAAGTTCAACTTTGCATAATGTTGCTTTTCTTACGACATTGCATAGTGTACCCCGCCAAAAAAACATTGTATAGTGTCTTTTAAAACAAAGAAGGAATATTGTGCGATGAAAAAACACTCCGTGGGTACTTATATCTAACAAATGGCATATTGTTACATAGTATGAAATTTTTCTAAGTCGTTACAAATACTATTGAACTTTGGTTCAAAAAACAGATACTAGTATTAAACCACTAGCTCGGGAGAAAAGATCCACATGGACTCAAAGTATTCAATGTGCCTCCATGTCTTGCTCATAGTTTGTGACTTCATGTTGTATTTCTCCCCCGTGTCGATAAAATGAATAGCATCTTGGTCCGCCTCATCACAAGTTGAAATAGACTTGCAGAAGAATCTGCTGATGAAAAGCGTTTGGCTGCCTAGCCCACCAACAATCGGCACCCAACAGTGGGCACCTTTGCAGGCATCCGCCTCATAAACCTCTACCTTGAGAGTGGAGCTGAGACTATAGGGGGGCACTCGAACTTGTCGTATCACCATTAATAGTTTTCCACATGACTCGACTAAGTACCAGTGGTCCCTAACTTCATCCTCATCATCCGACCAAGCAGTAACGCCTTCAAGAATCATGTCATCGCCGGTTTTCTTCCGGCGTTGCTCTATGGTGTCCTCTTTGCTCTGTTCCTCATTATTGGCGACCTCATCTATATTTCCCGTATCATTGTTCGCGGAGTCAAAATTTCCATTATCATCGCTCCACACTTTGAACCAATAATTTCCCGGTGGGTGCCTGATGAGGCGCTCGATAGTTGTGATGGTGGGTACGCCTTTGTTGTCGAAATCTATACCAAAAGAGACAAGATCCTCGGCTTGAGTGATTCCATATAGCTTGTCTCCAAGAAATGCAGTGTCGACGATGTAGATGAAGGGAGCAGTTTGTGGCTTAGGCAACCACACACCTTTCCCTGGCCGGATCAAGATGATAGGATAATTCCAATTATTGGTCATGACGACTATGATGTCGTAAGGGGTCGTCCGCATACGCAGTTTGTGGACCCCGAAAAGCTCAGAAGCATGGCCGATCACAGCGTCAAGCTCTGGGAGCGGCACAGTCGTGTTGGTGAAGGGATCATGCAAGAAGTAGCTATGCGTCTTCTTCCTGACATCCGTGCGGTCGAGGAGGAGCCAACTATCAGCCGAGGCTACGCATCTCGCGTTCCTGTGCAAGGAGGGGATGCGCGCGGGCGAGGTGCCGGCGGCGTCCGAAGGTGTGAGGAACGAGCCATCGGACATGACAATCCAGGGGATCTGCCTTGGAGCCGGAACATGCCGGCTCATAGCCAAGTGCCACGAACGACACACGGCGCGGAAGCGAGCGCGATCGGCAGAGGCCGAGTGCCGGGCACGGCGCGCCGCCTCGAAGCCATCGGAGAAGTGGAGGAGCCGGCGTAGTGCAGACCACGCCGTGGAGACGAGGCCACGCCGATCAGTTGAGGAAACGAGGCCGTCGATGATGAGGTGTAGCACGTCCTCGGGAATCTCAGACAACGGCGACGCCATTGATTGATTGATGCAAGCTCTCTCGATCTCTCTGGATCGCGTGAAGCGTGATAGTCGGTGCCCCGTAGTCCTGCTCTGGTAGTTTGTTCCGATCGTATGCGTATATATATATGGATCTGGTATAACCGCATAGGACTATCCCGAAACGGCCTGGTACCCTTTTTTTTGGTTCCGAAACGGAGTAGTAATGGGTCGGGCTCTCCTGCTGGCTGGGTTCCCAGCACGCAGTATTGTGCAGGGCCAACCACCGGCCAACACGTGTCCTGGTGGACCCACCACTCAATAAACACAGCGCATCTCTCTGGTTGCTGTTACGTTCCAGAAAATCAGCAAACAACCTTTTTTTTCTACCGCATAACAACAGATTTTGCCGCCAAAGTTTCTTCATGGCTATACATCCTGTGTCCTACCCATCTAGGAGTACTCCATTGTTGATTGTTGCACCCTGGATACAAGAGAATAGATCAGGATTGCTAGAAAATTGCCCTCTCCATGGATCAACCTCTATGTTGTTCTTCAGCATGGAAGGAGCTCCTGGCACTTCATCGCCCATAGGTCCATTATTGCGCCTGCAATCTACAGATTATTGACACTCAGATAAGATTAAAACAAATAAACAACTAGGACATGTAAATTAATCCTTCAGACATAGCTCCCCGCAATTCATGTTCCATAACCCTGTTTCTTGTGTTCAAACACATGCAAATTAATCCTTCGGAATTGCATTATAATTTATTTGCTTCAGTGTTAGCTCTATATCATTACCCTGTTTCTGTCTAGATAAACAAATATGCTTGGAAACTCTGAATCATCTGCATTTGTTTGCTGCTTATCCATCAATATATGGCAGCTTAGTCGTGGACAATTAAATAAAAGAGGGAGATATTATACATCAGCATCATGAGTTGATTTAGTAACCAGACATCAGCTTGATGTTACTTAGAATCAAAGTTCACTACTAACAAAGTACAACCTAGGTTTATTTTAAATTTTACTGAATGAGATTTCTCGTTTGACATATTCTCCTTTTGCCAGTTTTAATGATAGAGATTAATGTATCAATGAAAAAGATAAATATTTTTCAAATGCTCCTGTGAATACCGTGTGATGTTTTGCAAAACCTTTTGTTGTATCTTGAAGTGCTTTTCAGGTTTCACTAAAACCAGGACTCTGAATATCGTGTGATTTTTCAATAAAACCAACTAAGGTATTGTTTCACTTACAAATCATACCCTCAAATTCTTTATTCCTCATACAAAATCGTTCCTTTCCTTTTTCAGGACTTGGGTAGCCAATCAAGCATGCACAAGAGAAACATGTTTAAATAGCTCTATAAAAACTTTGCTCCTGAGGATTGCTCTACATACAATTACTTTCAGATGTAATCCCTCTGTCACTACAAAGTTGAGTCACTTATTTTGGGATGGAGGGAGTACTACTTTTCCTTGAGATGTGTAACTGTTCCATCGTCAAGAAAGATATTGATTAGTTGCTGGTAATTTTTCCACTTTCCAGTTAAATGTTGTCTTGGGCACTAAATTTAAGAGAAGTTTTCGCCAATTTGTGATTTCACCTGCACTCGTGATTGAAAAGCAGAGAAGATGTATAGGTGAAACTGGATAGCTCTTATACTTCTAATTTCAGTACGTGCATATGTCAATAGGTGGATAAGTGAGAGCTAGTTAGCTAGAAGCAAACAACTACAATCACCTTTGCTTGTTGAGTTGCATCGAGCTCACGCCTTCTTCAAGTGTGACCCAGCGACCTCCGGCAGCATCTCCACCGTCCACGGCCGCACCCGCCGACTGGGTGCATGCGCTGTGGTTCCACCTTCTACCAGGGAGCACGTCGGGCACAGCCTTGGGCGCGCCAGAGGCGGGCGGAGCTAGCCGTGACGGTCCCGTCATCGCATCAGCCAAGGCAACGGCCCGCGCGGCGCAGCGCGACTGAAGCAAGCGGAGCTAGCTTCCATGGACCCCATCTTGCCTCCAGTCAAGGTGTCAACGCCACTGCCCCCACGCGGCGCAGCACGCCGGAGCCGGGCGGCACTAGCCGCGACGGGCCGTCTTTGCCGCTTTCCAAGGTCACGGCCAGGGCGTTGCAGCACACCGGACGCGTGCAGCGCTAGCCGCGACAGCTCTCGTCTGGCCGCCGGCCACGGCGCCGAGCGGCAGACCTCACCTCGCCGGAATCCTCTTTCACGGAGCTGTAGAACGAGTGGCTATGGGGGTGTGGAATAGCAGCAGACCGCTGGGATAAGGCAAGGAAAAAACATTTTCTGTATAAATTAGAAAAAGGAATTGTGGTTGCTTTGTGGTGGGGTCCGTCAGGACACGTGTTGACCGCTGGTTGGCCCTGCACAATACAGCGTGCTGGGAACCCAGCAGGAGAGCCCGACCCAGTAGTAATCCGGAGGCCAGCTGAGTTCGCCGTAGTCAACTCTCTCACCCCAGCGAAGGAATCACGGAGGCGCGGCCAGAGTCGAGCCCCGCGAACCCTCCTTCTCTGCCGTCTAACACGGGCCACGGCCGCCGTCGACGACCGCGACGCCGTCTTCCCGATCTCTGGCCGTCATGCCGTTGACCATGGCGCCGCCGCCGCTGCTCCTCCGGCCTCCCCGATCCTTCCGTCGCACTCCTGGTGAGCAGGCCAACCTCCCCAGCCCTTCCTCCCTCTCAACCGCGTCCTGGAACATCACCGCGCCGTGCGCCGCCTCAGATGGTTGTCGCCGGCGTCGTTCCGGCGACTCAGAAGTAGCGGCGCCGCCCTAGCTAGGTTCGGCACGAGCCCGTGCTTCGAACACGCCACTTCGCGCGTCCTCTGGTGGTCTGCTCCCCCGTCGCTGGCGTCGGTCAACGGTCGGTCGCCGGGGATGACCTGGCCTGGCGGGTCCTCCGCCCGACCGTTGACCCAGGCCGCGTGGCCTGCTTGCGTGGTACGCTGACCCGAACCTAGGCACCACTGCTACGGGTACCCTAGCGGTTGCCCCCGTTCTTTTAATTTCCAGAAATTCTAGATTTTGTTTTAGTCTTGTAAATTCCATAACTTTTATTCTGTACTCCACTACCTCACATCCCTGTCAATAGAAGACACTTTGCAGAAGGTATATTTTTAAATTGCCTCTAATAGTTATTTTAGAAGGCACTTTTTAAAATTATGCCTTTTATTGTGCCTCTAATTAAAGGCAGTTTTAAAAAATGCTACAAAATGTATATTATTGGAGGCATTTTCAATAGTGCCTCCTATAGTCTATACTAGTTCAAATAAAAATTATAGTACATGCATGATAACAATGGCAAAAGGGGGAAAACATAAACAAAAGCAATTATTTATGCTGGTAAAACATGGTAATTGTAATGACGAAACTCGAGAGTACTATAATGAATACCAATTAGAAACGATGGGCTATATTGAGAGAAAATGGGGAAGGTCTACACATCTACACAGGTCAAGCAAATCACATCTGAATAAAAATCCTCGTAGAGTTCATATAAAGGGTGTGGAAGCTACCACAACTTCCTGATGTACTCCCTCCGTAAAGAAATATAAGAGCGTTTAGATTACTACTTTAATGATTTAAACGCTCTTATATTTCTTTACAGAGGGAGTACTAATAATCATCTGATACAAATAAACAACAACAACAACAACAACAACAAAGCCTTTAGTCCCAAACAAGTTGGGGTAGGCTAATCTAATACAAATAAACAATGCAGAAAAATCTTTTTTATGTGAACCATACAGAATAGTGAGAGATGGATGGTGACAATAGAGAACAAATTACCGGCAGTGGAGATTAGGGTTTGCCTGGAGTGGTATGCAAGGAGCAATTGAACCTGTGGGGCATCATGTCGTACGCAATCGATCGGTCCGCTCCTGTGAGGAAATGACTGAACCGGCGGGAGTAGAATGCGGAGGTCGAGCCGGATCCTCTCCATAATCGAGAGCGCCATTGCCTGCAGAAGTAGCACTTAATCACTGAACTCAGTGTGTTCCAGTCACTTAATCACTTAAAAGTCATAAGGCGATTTTTATGACATCTGGGCTATTTATTTTCATATTTTAGCATAGATCAATCATATTCCATCATTAACATAGTTCATATGCAAATCTATTACCTTTCTTTTACAACTGATTTAGGAAAATTGAGTGCAAAGAGAAAATGAAATAATTACAAACCACAGTTGCATCCAAGCAGAACAAAACATTAATCTGGAATTGTAACATATGTGCATCCTATAACAGTAAGAATCCAAGGGAAGGATGTGTCCAACTTATTGGTACGCCCTAAGATATGACAACAATAGCTGGTTCTTAAACAGACATAAAGTTGCTCAATTTAGTGACAGATCTCAATAGAGAATTACCTCATGCGAAGAACATTTGTTTCAGATATGTCATCATTGATGTAGGTATCATCTACAAGCTTTACCACCGGCCAGACCCCTAAAAGCAGAAATAGACAGAGGTAAGACAACATAATAACTTAATAAGGGAACTTCTTTATCTTGGTATTAGAGAAAATAAAATCATGCATAAATGGAAGAGGACAACATAATGAGAAAACAAAATCCTACAAAATGGAAGAGGACAAGGAGATTGTACCCCCTGTTTGAGAAATAATTACTCCCTCTGTTTTAGCTTGCAAAGAAGCTTATATTGTGGGACGGAGGGAGTACTTATTAAAGCCAAACATCGAACATCTAGCACAACATGGCACTATAATTATTTTTTCAACAATGATGTATCACACCAACACAATGTATGCGTCATTGAGATATCTACATAATAAATATGAAGATAATCAACCTAAACCATCATTATTCTTTCATTGTAGAAATACATGAAGCATGCTCTGCTTTATGGACAAAAAGGTCTACATCTGGACCTAAACATCACCTAGGTATATTCAGCTAAGGAATTGGCTATTTTTTTAATGTAGAAAAAGAAAATGCAATCAACTTACTAAGGCACAAAAAACCTCAGTTAGCATGCACATTTCACTGTTAGAAAGCATAAGGGAAATAGCTTATAATAACTACCGAACAGGGCCTGCAGATAAAGATGGTTTCAAACACATGACATAGAATCACAGCCACACACATAATTAATATTTTGAACTGCAACCTAAATGCATAATATTTCATATCCCACAAACTGAATGATATAATGCAAAGAAACAAAATCATAATTAGGCCATCCACAATTTAAATAGGCAAATAGTATATAGCAATAATCTTGGAAAAAGAAGTCACCTCCGAAACTTCTTAGCATCCACAAGCTCATAGGGAAAACCGCACATCAGAAAAGATACATGCTTCAATAGCCTAGTAGACATGGACAAAAGAACCATATAAGCAAATATTCCCGTCAAGTAGTCATACTTTCCAATCATCATTTATTGGAGCTAAATTTCAAAAAAAAAATTACCTGAAATACATAAAACAGTTTTCCCCTGTCTGACTGCTTATATTATCATTGAACACCTCGTAGGCATAGACAAAAGAACCAGATAAGCAAATATGTGAATGCCTGAGGATTAAACTCCACAAATCATCGTATCTGAAAATAAAAAGAAACAAAAATAAAGTGAGTATGTTAACAACACCTCATTGGCAGCCTCGCTGACTGAAACAACACTACTTGCACACATACACCAAGAGAAAGGTGAAAATGTTGGCAGTATGAAGTTCAAAGGGAAGATGAGTCACATAGCACCAGCAAATGCAGTTCATTCACTTGCCTCCTGCAAGGCCTGGTGAGCCTTTTCCCTCTCAAGGTCCCGCTTGTACTTAGATTCAGCTTCGGCTTCAGCTCTGCAAGCTTCCATAGCTGCATTACCTTCAGCCAAAAGCCGTTCTTTCTCTGTGTCCATAGACAAGGCAATTCTTAGAAAAGCAGGAGCTTACTACTTGGTAGCAAACAAACAGATGCATATGCTTTTTTACCTTCCTTCTGCAGTTTCTCCAGCTCCTCCTGTTTATCTCCACCCTCACCCTGAGCTCATTAGGTAATTACATGTCAGAAAGAAGTGCAGCGAGTAATAATGAAGGAAAGAAAGCTAGATGTAAAAGTCCCCAAACCTGGCTGAGAATCCCACGAGCTTTAACAATTACATCAGCATAACGGCTCCTCAAAAGAGATTGTCCGGGGAGACTTGCCTGTCGGGTTTTGCATTCTCCCCTATATATTCATTGGGAAAGGATCAGATGATCCGACCAGATCAATGCACCAAGAACCCTGCTTACATAATCATGCTTACCCTCAGGTGCAGCCTTGGACTCATTGTCCTGCTCACGGAGTTCCACATCACCAGCTGTGTCTGTGATTTAACCATGGTAATTGGTTAAGTAAGACAAATAAAAGCAGATTCCTCGCAACATGTAGCCAAAGGGACATTGGATATAAAACTTACAGTTAGCATCAACAGGGTTAATAACATCACTCTTTTCTTGCTCTGCAGGTTGTTCTGGTATTTTAATAACCTGCAAAGAAGATACTGATTATTACAACACAACAAGGTAGAAAATATAAGAGGTTGGCCAGCCAATGGAAATGAAACAACAAACTCTTGCCACAACATTAGTAGAACTGGATATCATGATTACTGATCAAAGTTGACCCAGAATATCATAAAGATCAACGCAACCAGATCACCCGTTCTGTGATCTGGTTCAGTCTCACTAAAGCGAGTCAACCAATGAAGTACAAGCTACGAAGCTAACCACAGACACTGACACTGAGATCACCCATTCTGTGATCTAGTACAGTCTGACTAAAGCAAGTCAACCATACAAGCTATGAAGCTAACCGTGGACACTGACAAGGCGTGGTACTGTCAGAAATAAATTGGACAAGGAGGGTCAAGTATCAAATAGAAGGGCTGGTCACTACAGAGGCGGTAAATAAAATGACAAGCGAATAATGGATGAATGTAGAGAGCTAAGGAGAGAAAGAACTGGTGGGTTTCATCCTGCTAACACACTTCATTGGTCCATATCTTCACTAAATAAGATAGTCCTTATGCATTAACTGGCTTAACCGAAGGATCACCCAGTAAAAAATTGCCAAAGTACCTTCGCAAGCTTTGCTGGGCTACCGACCTTTTCTGATTCACTTTCAGAATCACTGCCCGAGTCAGAATCTGCATTACCAACATAGGAAATACGATCTGAGGACACATTTAAAAACCATGATAAATATATCAAATACAGTAGGATCTTGTATATGACCAGGACTGGCTATTTAAAATAATTAATTTGTACAAAGAATCTGTAGTTTCCAATAATAATCTCTAAAAGGCATTTATGGTGCCCTTGCAGCTATGTATGATCCCTTGCACCACATATCAGTTTACTATAAGAATCAGTGTGAGATAATTGCAGGATGGCACTATCATCCTGGCTGACACTGACATCATGACATTTTAACTATTTCATTAAGTTTCTATTGATTCTACTACGTCTCCTAGTAGCATCATACTATTTATATTCCAGTGCCTGTCATAAATAACACCCTTTGTTCTTCCCTATCCATCTCCCTTGCTGCCTCTACTTAATAACAAAACAGAACGGTGGCATCAGATCCAAAAGAAACTACATGGCATCATTTGTTCTTCCCAAATCCATCTCCCTATCCCTCTTTGAGCGGCAGTGGCACACCACAGACGACCAACGGCTAAGCACCACAAAGGGGGGCATCATGGGAAGGCGCGGGAAGGGGGTCTCACCACGGTTGGACGTCCTCATCAATCGCTTTTGAATCGTCTTCTACTGCTGCCTTGCCCTGCCGACGATGGAGACAACGACGACGAGCTCCGCCGGCTAGAGCAGTTGTGTGAGCAGCGGCCTCCATTCCTCGGGATGGGGACGTGTGAGCTGGCACATGGAGCAGCTAGCGAGGATAAGGAGCAGCGGAAATAACATCAAGAAAGGGAAGGAGAGGAGATTGACACGCGAGGACGACAGCGACGGCGACGACGCCGGGGATGCGGACGACGGGATCCGGCAGGCCGGCAGAAGGAGCCGGCGGGGCGTGGGGGCGGCTAGGGTTGGCGGGTTGAGGCCGAGCCCCTTGCCGCCCCGCAACGCCCTTGGGTTTCTGGGCAGAGAAGGAGCACCTGGAGCTCAAGCTCGTCCATGGCGAAGGGGAGGAGCGCCGTGGTTGGTGGGAGGAAGAACGCGGGCGCGGGAGGAGCCCCCGCCGTCGCCAGATGAGGAGCGAGCGAGGGAGAGAGGCGGCTGCGTGGGAGGGAGGGAGATGCGAGGGGAGGAGGAGCGAGTGCGGGGAGCGGCGACGGCGGTGGCGGCCGGCGGCAGCGGGGCATGGAGAGAGAGAGAGAGGCGGGCGCAGGAGGGGGAGAAGGAGGCGAGCGGGCTGGAAGGGGAGGGGAACGACGTGGCTGTTTGGTTTATGGCCCCAACTCGCCCTACCAAAATATTGGTCACGCCATGTTCTTTATATGTTGTTTGCTTTGCTGCCAAATATTTGGCTTCCAACGAGTCCTTTGTTCTTTTCTTCATAGATTTTTGCCAAAATTTTGGCCAACCCTGGGCGGTGGAATCCCACGCCAAATAATTGGTAAGCCAATATTGGCAGGGCATCTACACGCAAGAACCAAACATACCCGACGCTCTCTACGGTCTCGCCCCTGCCTGCGCTATAGGATCTTTTCCTAGCCAAGTGAAATGACGAGAATGCCCTTGGCGAGGCAGCGTAATTACGCGCGGTGGCACGGCCGGGCGGGACACGGCTAAAGAGAAAATATCTCACGGCTGAAGACGACCGGGTAAACATCCGACGGCTGGAGACGACCGAGCCCGAGATCCAACGGCCAGAACGCAATCAGAAAACCGATCCGACGGCTGAAAATCCAAAGCGCTGAGGAGGCTCCATTTTGTCTCGGACTCTAACAAGGGGATTCAAAGGCACTTTAAGTCAGTGCCACAAATTATCATTGTAGACAGTTTTTAAAAGTGCCTCCAAATATATACTATTAGAGGCATTTTCAATACTGGCTCCTTTAGTCTAGATTTAAAGGCACTTTAAACCAATGCACTCCAATAAAATACATTTTGTACACCTGCCACGACGCGTCGTACAACGTGCTCCCGGTAGCGGGGGAATCGAACACTAGACGTGTTGCACCAGTGCACGCGCTCGCCCTGTACGTGCTAAGGGCATCCGCACTGGGGCTACCCATCCGGTCCGGCTGTGTCCGGATTTGTCCGAAATGTGTTCGGGGGCAAAAAACAACCCTCCAGCGGTGCGTCCCATCCGGACATGCGTGTCCGCCGCGACCCATCCTCGACCCAAATTTGCGTCGCGGATGCGTCGGGCCAGACACGCCCGGACACAAAAATGTGTCCGCCCGCGCCTTTCCGGCCCCACATGCCATCGACACAAAACACTTCTCAGTCTTGTTTTCTTCCTCTGTCTGCTGCCTGACCCTCCGCCGCCCTGCGAGCTCTGATACATTGGAAATGTATCTATAATTTTTGATGCTCCATGCTTGTTTATTGCCAATTACTTTATATTTTACTTGTGCTTCTTGGTGTTTTTATTGATTTCCTGCCACTAACATATTGACAAGATGCCAAAGTGGCCAGTTCCTGTTTTCTGCTGTTTTTGGTTCCAGAAGAGCTGAAAAATAAATATTCTCGAAATTGACAAAGGAAGCTATTTCACGAAGTTTTACACCGGAAGACTCTAGAAGCCAGAAGGGGGCACCTGGGGGGCCCTGGTGGGCCCACACCACCCCCAGGCGCGACTGGGCCCCGGCCCGCGCCTGGGTGGGGTGTGGCCCACCAGAGCGTCCCCCGGCTCCGCCCTTTCGCCTATTTATTCACCCCGACGGGAAAACCCTAGATATAGTGCAAAAGTTCCAGAAAGAAGTCCGTAGCCGCCGCCATCATCGCGGGGAGATCAGAAGCTCTTCCCGGCACCCTGCCGGAGGGGAGATCATCACCGGAGGCCTTCTTCATCACCATGCCCGCCTCCGGAGTGATGTGTGAGTAGTTCACCATAGGACTACGGGTCCATGGCAGTAGCTAGATGGTTGTTCTCTCCATTGTATGAATATCATGAGCTGCCTAACATGATTGAGATCATCTTATTACTATGCTTCATCTATGAATCTCATGAGCTGCCTAACATGATTGAGATCATCTTATATGATTCTTGTGAGCTGCCTTACATGATCAAGATCATCTTTATGTAATATCCCTTGTGTTGGTTTGCTAGGATCTGACTAGTTATTGAGTACAATGTTCAAGTTGAGTATAGATCTTGAGTTTATTTTTGATATGTCTTGAATCTCGTTGGTGTTATTGTGATCTTGCATGCTCTCCGTTGTTAGTGGTTGCTCTGGCCAAGTAGTTGCTTTCAACTCCAAGAGGGGGTATTTATGCTAGATAGTGGGTTCATGCCTCCTTTTATCCCTGGGCTCGAGATGACAGAAACGACTAAGGGTGAGGATATGCTGTTGCCACTAGGGAGAACAAGATGGTGCGATGCCCAAATAGGGGTAGTTCTACTGTCTACTTTACATACTTTACTTAATGCAATAGTCTGTTGTTAGAGCTTATTCTATAGGCTTGTTTGCGGCTTAATACTCATGGGTTTGTTCGGATGATATTTCCGTGAGTGGACTATTTTGTTACGGATGCAGTTGGATGGCGGTCTGTGATCTTTGTTGTAATGCCCAATCCATCTCATAGTATTCATCTTGTCTAGCATTTGCATCCTTGTGTGCATTCTCATGTGTCAATTGCCCAGCTGTAATTTGTTTACCCAACACTGTATTGTCTTGTGGAGAGACACCTCTAGTGAACTGTGGACCCTGGTCCTTCTCTTTATTATTGCTATACAACCTGTTGTTTCCTGTTTTCCTGTTTCCTTTACTGCAAGCATCCTCTTTCCATTCGATACAATTAATCCTTTCTTTTCAGCAAGGCCAGTGGGATTGACAACCTCACTGTCTAGTTGGGGCAAAGTAATTTGGTTGTGTTGTGCAGGTCTCTACTTCAACCTTGGTGCCATTCTTTGTTTCCTACTGGTCGATTAAACCTTGGTTTCATAACCGAGGGGAATACTTGTTGATGTCTACATCACCACCTTCCTCTTGGGGTTTCCCAACTCGACTGACATCATCGAATTTCTGGCGCCGTTGCCGGGGAGACAAAGTGGCACTCACAGAAGTTTTTCTCCTTCATCACCTCCAACAATTTCTTGCACCGTGGGGAAGAAGAAGATTTCCACAAGGGGAGTCCTTCACTTCCAATCTCTTTATTTTGTTTTTGTCTTGCTTAGTTTCTTTTGTTTTGTTTTGTTTTGCTCGCCTCTTTTAGAAAAACACAAAAAAAAATTAGTTTCCTTTTTAGTACTTGTTTTAGTTGCCTTATTCTAGTCTTGCTAGGATGTCTGTTGCTGAGAACACCAAGTTGTGTGACTTTACTAGCACCAACAATAATGATTTTATCTGTACGCCTATTGCTCCACCTGCTAAGACTGCTTTCTATGAAATTAAGCCTGCTTTGTTGAATCTAGTTATGAGAGAGCAATTTTCTGGTGTTAGTACTGATGATGCTGCTACTCACCTCAATAATATTGTTGAGTTATGTGAGATGCAAAGGCTCAAAGATATGGATGGGGATCTTGTTAAGCTTAAACTGTTTCCTTTCTCTTTAAGAGGAAGAGCTAAAGAATGGTTGTTGTCTTTGCCTAAAAATAGTATTGATTCTTCGGTTAAGTGCAAAGATGCTTTTATAGGAAAGTATTATCCCCTGCTAAGATTATTTCCATGAGGAGTGACATTATGAAGTTTAAACAGTTTGATAATGAGCATGTTGCTCAAGATTGGGAAAGAATGAAGTCTTTGGTAAAGAATTGCCCCACTCATGGACTGTCTACTTGGATGATTATCCAAACTTTTTATGCAGGACTGAATTTTTCTTCAAGAAATCTTTTGGATTCAGCTGCTGGAGGAACCTTTATGTCTCTCACCTTGGGGGATGCCACAAAGCTTCTTGATAATATGATGACAAACTACTCTGAATGGCACACTGAAAGGGCTCCACAAGGTAAGAAGGTAAATTCTGTTGAAGAAACTTCCTCTTTAAATGCAAAGATGGATGCCATTATGTCTATGCTTGCTAGTGGTAAGACTCATGTTGATCCAAATAATATTCCCTTGGCCTCTTTGCTGGCTCAAGAGGAGCATGTTGATGTGAACTTCATTAGAAATAACAATTTCAACAACAATGCTTATAGGAATAATTTTGGTAACAATAATTATAAGCCTGATCCTCCCAACAATGGCAACACTTATGGTAACTCTTATAGTAATTCTTATGGTAGAACTGGGATGCCTAGTGAGGAAAGATTTTTAGAAGTTGAAAAGGCTACTAAAGAATATATGCAACAACAATTTGAGCAAAACAAATTATTCACTAAAACTATGGAAGAACAATCTGCTATGTTGAAGCAAATTAGTCATCAACTTAAAAATTTAAATAGGGAGATTCCTGGGCTTCAAACTAAAATCTCTAAGGCTGAAAGTAGTATTTCATCTTTGTCCCAAGCTCAATCTTCCTTGATTAATAAGATGACTGCTAAAACTAAAACCATTGATAGCAATCCCTTTGCTACTTTGAATGCCATCCAAGTTAGAATTGATGAAAATGTTAGGATGATGGCTGAATTGCATGCTAGGATGAAATTTTTCTAAGTCGTTACAAATACTATTGAACTTTGGTTCAAAAAACAGATACTAGTATTAAACCACTAGCTCGGGAGAAAAGATCCACATGGACTCAAAGTATTCAATGCCCCTCCATGTCTTGCTCATAGTTTGTGACTTCATGTTGTATTTCTCCCCCGTGTCGATAAAATGAATAGCATCTTGGTCCGCCTCATCACAAGTTGAAATAGACTTGCAGAAGAATCTGCTGATGAAAAGCGTTTGGCTGCCTAGCCCACCAACAATCGGCACCCAACAGTGGGCACCTTTGCAGGCATCCGCCTCATAAACCTCTACCTTGAGAGTGGAGCTGATATTATAGGGGGGCACTCGAACTTGTCGTATCACCATTAATAGTTTTCCACACGACTCGACTAAGTACCAGTGGTCCCTAACTTCATCCTCATCATCCGACCAAGTAGTAACGCCTTCAAGAATCATGTCATCGCCGGTTTTCTTCCGGCGTTGCTCTATGGTGTCCTCTTTGCTCTGTTCCTCATTATTGGCCTATATTTCCCGTATCATTGTTCGCGGAGTCAAAATTTCCATTATCATCGCTCCACACTTTGTACCAATAATTTCCCGGTGGGTGCCTGATGAGGCGCTCGATAGTTGTGATGATGGGTATGCCTTTGTTGTCGAAATCTATACCAAAAGAGACAAGATCCTCGGCGTGAGTGATTCCATATAGCTTGTCTCCAAGAAATGCAGTGTCGATGATGTAGATGAAGGGAGCAGTTTGTGGCTTAGGCAACCACACACCTTTCCCTGGCCGGATCAAGATGATAGGATAATTCCAATTATTGGTCATGACGACTATGATGTCGTAAGGGGTCATCCGCATACGCAGTTTGTGGACCCCGAAAAGCTCAGAAGCATGGCCGATCACAGCGTCAAGCTCTGGGAGCGGCACAGTCGTGTTGGTGAAGGGATCATGCAAGAAGTAGCTATGCGTCTTCTTCCTGACATCCGTGCGGTCGAGGAGCAGCCAACTATCAGCCGAGGCTATGCATCTCGCGTTCCTGGGCAAGGAGGGTATGCGCGGGGGCGAGGTGCCGGCGGCGTCCGAAGGTGTGAGGAACGAGCCATCGGACATGACAATCCAGGGGATCTGCCTTGGAGCCGGAACGTGCCGGCTCATAGCCAAGTGCCACGAACGACACACGGCGCGGAAGCGAGCGCGATCGGCAGAGGCCGAGTGCCGGGCACGGCGCCCGCCTCGAAGCCATCGGAGAAGTGGAGGAGCCGGCGTAGTCCAGACCACGCCGTGGAGATGAGGCCACGCCGATCAGTGGAGGAAACGAGGCCGTCGATGATGAGGTGTAGCACGTCCTCGGGAATCTCAGACAACGGCGACGCCATTGATTGATTGATGCAAGGTCTCATGATTGATGCAGCTCTTTGGATCTCTCTGGATCGCGTGAAGAGTGATAGTCGGTTCCGATCGTAAGCATATATATGGAACGACAGGACTATCCCGAAACGGCCTGGTACCCTTTTTTTTGTTCCGGAACGGAGTAGTAATCCGGAGGCCAGCTGAGTTCGCCGTAGTCAACTCTCTCAAGTCTCACCCCAGCGAAGGAATCGAGGAGGCGCGGCCAGAGTCGAGCACCGCGAACCCTCCTTCTCCGCCGTCTGCCACGGGCCACGGCTGCTGTCGATGACCGCGACGCCGTCTTCCCGAGCTCTGGCCGCCGTGCCGTCGACCGTGGCGCTGCCGCAGCTGCTCCTCCGGCCTCCCCGATCCTTCCGTCGCACTCCTGGTGAGCAGGCAAACCTGCCCAGTCCTTCCTCTCTCTCAACCGCGTCCTGGAACATCACCGCGCCGTGCGCCGCCTCAGATGCTTGTCACCGGCGTCGTTCCGGCGACTCAGAAGTAGCAGCGCCGCCCTAGTTACGTTCGGCACGAGCCCGTGCTTCGACCACGCCACTTCGCGCGTCCCCCGGTGGTCTGCTCCGCCGTCGCTGGCGTCGGTCACCGGCCGGTCGCCGGGGATGACCTGGCCTGGCGGGTCCTCCGCCTGACCGTTGACCCAGGCCCGTGGTCTGCTTGCGTGGCACGCTGACCCAGGGGTCAGTGACCCTGGGCACCACTGCTATGTACCACAGCGATTGCCCCCGTTCTATTAATTTCCAGAAATTCTAGATTTTGTTTCAGTCTTGTAAATTCCATAACTTTTATTCTGTAATTAAAAAAAATGTGTTTTATATATCACAATGTTATGTATTTTAAGCTCTATATTTCAGTATCATTTTCATGCACATTTGAATAACTTGAATTTTGAGCGTGTTTAGGAATTCAATTAATTAAATCAATTTTTGTTATTGTTTACGGTTTTATGGAAATGCTATAATTAAGAATTCCAATCCTAATTAATATGATTGGCATGCCGTAGGGTTAATTCATGTCGTCATATTGTTCGTGCATTGCATCGATGCCATGATTGATTGTCGTTTTCCTTGATTTTGGTGTTTCTGGTTCCTCCTGGTAGGATCTAGAGTCGATGTGAGCCATGAGTCCGATGATCAAGATCTAGATGGACAACACCAATGAACAAGTTCGGAACAGAGATCGACACAATCAAAGAGTTATTAATCAATATTAGCAAGTAAGGCAACCATCGCCTGACCTTGTGAACCCTATTGTCAAAGTATTTTATTATTGCAGCAGCAAGCATGCGCTTCAACTCTCGTTTATCATCTATGGGCAGGTAGAGTTACCTAACCCAATGCATGATCCTTTCCTGTAGCGCTAAACCCTCATCCACTCCTCCTACCATAATTAGGATTTTGCTTGCACGTTGGCTAGAGCACTACCCCAGGATTGACCCTATGTGGCGCACGTAAATAACGGTCTGTGGCGTACGTGAGGTGCGTCACAGACTACACGCCACTGTTAAGGTCTTAACTGTGGCGCATCCATAGATGGGCCACAGTTAAAGAATTATAGTGCCGGTTTGAGTTACCAACCGGTTCTAATGCAAACCACGTGGCCGCGGTCGAGAGCGCGGCAGTGTAACTTTCGTACAGGTTGTTGTAACCAACCGGTATTAAAGATTATCGCTTGAAGGCTGGAGTATATTCAAAGAAACTAAACCAGTGAATTGAGCAAGCAGTGGATACAAAAGAAGAGAGGATGTGACAATCGATTGAAGGTTGGTCCAAACATCAGGATTCATTAGCTGGGAGAAATTGTTTGGACGGTTGTCTCAAACTGCTTCCTATTTTGAGTTGTAATATGAGTCTCTCTAAACTTAGTGGTCAATGTGGTTGTGTTAGATGGTTTTATGTTTATCTTTCTATACTTTAGTTTGCTTTTCTTCTCAGTTGATGCATTTTTTGGTATTTTCTAGAAAAAACTATTTGTTATGTTATCCTTTGGTAATGGAAGTCGGCTCCTTTTGGTGCATCTTTTGACGCATCTTTTGGCGCATGAAAAAAAGAAACAGAACCTGAACAATCCTTGTAGGAGTAGATTGTTTCAACTTGGAGACCGGAAGTTGCACACACGATGGGCAATGCGTTCAAACTTCGGATGGAACTTTATGCACTTGTCACTTTTTGCCACATCTACAACATTTCTCGATAGTAGTTATCTGATGTGAAACAGATTTCTGAAAACTGAAAAAAGGTGAAAAAAATACAAATTTTGAGGAAAATATGGTAGATAATGAAAAAAGAACAGAAGAAAAATGTTAATATTAAGCCACTCCCATGCTAACTTGAGAGGGGTTTTACTAGATAGTTATCCGTGTTGGATTTCGCAGCATGGAAAACAAAAAAAATTCCTACGCAACACCGAATAAACCCTAGCCAAGATCCATCTAGGAGATGCATGCAACGAAACATGAATATGCAAATGTGCATAACTTGATTTACATACCGTTGCAAATCAGTAGCGGAAGCTCGAAGGAGGGTGTCGACGAAGTCCGATCACGATCTGTTCAGTCTTGGTGATCCGCGAGATGATCCAAGCGCCGCAAGTGCAACGCCTCCGAGGTGATACACACGTACAGCTAGACGACGTCGGCGCTTTTCCGTTCCAGCGGATACACGACGAGGTAGAGAGATCACTTCAACGTCACGGCGGAGTGACGATGAACGTGGTGCAATTCCGGCAGGGCTTCGCCCGGACGGTCCTTCGGAGATTGCCGGAACTAGGGTTCCGACGAGATTCCGGCGATCACCGGCGAGATCCGAAGATCTAGACGTGATCCCGGAGGAGGAGAGGATGGAGCACCGGGCACCGGGGACGGCCAACGCGACGCGGGAGGGCAACGGGGCGGCGGCGACCGGCGGCGCGGCGGCGGCGGTCGGGCGGCGGCGGCGGCTCGGGCGGGGCGCGGGTGGAGGCCGGGGCTGCGCGGGCACGTGTGCTTGTTGTGTTGTTTGCCTTGCCCCGGGGTCTCGTTTATATAGGCGGACACAAGAGGCCACGGTTTCGCAAACCGAATAGAACTCCGTATACCAACCCGATTCAAACTCCACATGCCAAATTGGAAAGGAAAAAAGAACACACCGGAAGGAGTGGGGAGGAGGGACTCCTCTGCCTCTCCAATTCGGCTAAGAGGGAGGAGGAGCCCTCCCTCCCCCACCGACTCGGCTAGCCCAGCACGTAGGAGGGAGGCGGCCTCCTCGAGCAGCCTCCCGATGTGCTCTCCCGCGTTCTTCGACGACGGCAGTGACGTCCTCTCCGGCGGCACGGCGGCGGCAGCGGACTCCGATGCGTGCTCCACAACAACGGCGACCTCCTCCTCCCGTCCTCTCCAGCACGGCAACGGCGGCGACCTCCTCCTCTTCGTGGCCCTTCCTTCCCGTGGCGGTCTTCGAGGAGAGAGAGCGAAAAAAGTGGTTGAGAGCAGGACGAGGAGATAAGGTGCGGGCTTGATGGGATATAGGCCATGCTTGGGCTGCTCCTATAGGCACGCGGTGCTTTTTTCGGGTCGTGACGCGCCGCACGAGAGAGCGTACGGTGCGGCGCTTCTCTCTATCATTTTCCAACAATGATTCTGCCTAGGCAAAACAATGATGCTCATGCATTGTTGATGCATGCATCGTTCTCGCTCTCTCTTTCTTTTTTATGCAACATGATAGTAGTTTTCTTTTATTGTTTTGATGTGGAGACTTGGTAGTCTAGGTTACAACTTTGCGTAACCTCATATGTTTTTAAAGTTCAACTTTGCATAATGTTGCTTTTCTTACGACATTGCATAGTGTACCCCGCCAAAAAAACATTGTATAGTGTCTTTTAAAACAAAGAAGGAATATTGTGCGATGAAAAAACACTCCGTGGGTACTTATATCTAACAAATGGCATATTGTTACATAGTATGAAATTTTTCTAAGTCGTTACAAATACTATTGAACTTTGGTTCAAAAAACAGATACTAGTATTAAACCACTAGCTCGGGAGAAAAGATCCACATGGACTCAAAGTATTCAATGTGCCTCCATGTCTTGCTCATAGTTTGTGACTTCATGTTGTATTTCTCCCCCGTGTCGATAAAATGAATAGCATCTTGGTCCGCCTCATCACAAGTTGAAATAGACTTGCAGAAGAATCTGCTGATGAAAAGCGTTTGGCTGCCTAGCCCACCAACAATCGGCACCCAACAGTGGGCACCTTTGCAGGCATCCGCCTCATAAACCTCTACCTTGAGAGTGGAGCTGAGACTATAGGGGGGCACTCGAACTTGTCGTATCACCATTAATAGTTTTCCACATGACTCGACTAAGTACCAGTGGTCCCTAACTTCATCCTCATCATCCGACCAAGCAGTAACGCCTTCAAGAATCATGTCATCGCCGGTTTTCTTCCGGCGTTGCTCTATGGTGTCCTCTTTGCTCTGTTCCTCATTATTGGCGACCTCATCTATATTTCCCGTATCATTGTTCGCGGAGTCAAAATTTCCATTATCATCGCTCCACACTTTGAACCAATAATTTCCCGGTGGGTGCCTGATGAGGCGCTCGATAGTTGTGATGGTGGGTACGCCTTTGTTGTCGAAATCTATACCAAAAGAGACAAGATCCTCGGCTTGAGTGATTCCATATAGCTTGTCTCCAAGAAATGCAGTGTCGACGATGTAGATGAAGGGAGCAGTTTGTGGCTTAGGCAACCACACACCTTTCCCTGGCCGGATCAAGATGATAGGATAATTCCAATTATTGGTCATGACGACTATGATGTCGTAAGGGGTCGTCCGCATACGCAGTTTGTGGACCCCGAAAAGCTCAGAAGCATGGCCGATCACAGCGTCAAGCTCTGGGAGCGGCACAGTCGTGTTGGTGAAGGGATCATGCAAGAAGTAGCTATGCGTCTTCTTCCTGACATCCGTGCGGTCGAGGAGGAGCCAACTATCAGCCGAGGCTACGCATCTCGCGTTCCCGTGCAAGGAGGGGATGCGCGCGGACGAGGTGCCGGCGGCGTCCGAAGGTGTGAGGAACGAGCCATCGGACATGACAATCCAGGGGATCTGCCTTGGAGCCGGAACATGCCGGCTCATAGCCAAGTGTCACGAACGACACACGGCGCGGAAGCGAGCGCGATCGGCAGAGGCCGAGTGCCGGGCACGGCGCGCCGCCTCGAAGCCATCGGAGAAGTGGAGGAGCCGGCGTAGTGCAGACCACGCCGTGGAGACGAGGCCACGCCGATCAGTTGAGGAAACGAGGCCGTCGATGATGAGGTGTAGCACGTCCTCGGGAATCTCAGACAACGGCGACGCCATTGATTGATTGATGCAAGCTCTCTCGATCTCTCTGGATCGCGTGAAGCGTGATAGTCGGTGCCCCGTAGTCCTGCTCTGGTAGTTTGTTCCGATCGTATGCGTATATATATATGGATCTGGTATAACCGCATAGGACTATCCCGAAACGGCCTGGTACCCTTTTTTTTGGTTCCGAAACGGAGTAGTAATGGGTCGGGCTCTCCTGCTGGCTGGGTTCCCAGCACGCAGTATTGTGCAGGGCCAACCACCGGCCAACACGTGTCCTGGTGGACCCACCACTCAATAAACACAGCGCATCTCTCTGGTTGCTGTTACGTTCCAGAAAATCAGCAAACAACCTTTTTTTTCTACCGCATAACAACAGATTTTGCCGCCAAAGTTTCTTCATGGCTATACATCCTGTGTCCTACCCATCTAGGAGTACTCCATTGTTGATTGTTGCACCCTGGATACAAGAGAATAGATCAGGATTGCTAGAAAATTGCCCTCTCCATGGATCAACCTCTATGTTGTTCTTCAGCATGGAAGGAGCTCCTGGCACTTCATCGCCCATAGGTCCATTATTGCGCCTGCAATCTACAGATTATTGACACTCAGATAAGATTAAAACAAATAAACAACTAGGACATGTAAATTAATCCTTCAGACATAGCTCCCCGCAATTCATGTTCCATAACCCTGTTTCTTGTGTTCAAACACATGCAAATTAATCCTTCGGAATTGCATTATAATTTATTTGCTTCAGTGTTAGCTCTATATCATTACCCTGTTTCTGTCTAGATAAACAAATATGCTTGGAAACTCTGAATCATCTGCATTTGTTTGCTGCTTATCCATCAATATATGGCAGCTTAGTCGTGGACAATTAAATAAAAGAGGGAGATATTATACATCAGCATCATGAGTTGATTTAGTAACCAGACATCAGCTTGATGTTACTTAGAATCAAAGTTCACTACTAACAAAGTACAACCTAGGTTTATTTTAAATTTTACTGAATGAGATTTCTCGTTTGACATATTCTCCTTTTGCCAGTTTTAATGATAGAGATTAATGTATCAATGAAAAAGATAAATATTTTTCAAATGCTCCTGTGAATACCGTGTGATGTTTTGCAAAACCTTTTGTTGTATCTTGAAGTGCTTTTCAGGTTTCACTAAAACCAGGACTCTGAATATCGTGTGATTTTTCAATAAAACCAACTAAGGTATTGTTTCACTTACAAATCATACCCTCAAATTCTTTATTCCTCATACAAAATCGTTCCTTTCCTTTTTCAGGACTTGGGTAGCCAATCAAGCATGCACAAGAGAAACATGTTTAAATAGCTCTATAAAAACTTTGCTCCTGAGGATTGCTCTACATACAATTACTTTCAGATGTAATCCCTCTGTCACTACAAAGTTGAGTCACTTATTTTGGGATGGAGGGAGTACTACTTTTCCTTGAGATGTGTAACTGTTCCATCGTCAAGAAAGATATTGATTAGTTGCTGGTAATTTTTCCACTTTCCAGTTAAATGTTGTCTTGGGCACTAAATTTAAGAGAAGTTTTCGCCAATTTGTGATTTCACCTGCACTCGTGATTGAAAAGCAGAGAAGATGTATAGGTGAAACTGGATAGCTCTTATACTTCTAATTTCAGTACGTGCATATGTCAATAGGTGGATAAGTGAGAGCTAGTTAGCTAGAAGCAAACAACTACAATCACCTTTGCTTGTTGAGTTGCATCGAGCTCACGCCTTCTTCAAGTGTGACCCAGCGACCTCCGGCAGCATCTCCACCGTCCACGGCCGCACCCGCCGACTGGGTGCATGCGCTGTGGTTCCACCTTCTACCAGGGAGCACGTCGGGCACAGCCTTGGGCGCGCCAGAGGCGGGCGGAGCTAGCCGTGACGGTCCCGTCATCGCATCAGCCAAGGCAACGGCCCGCGCGGCGCAGCGCGACTGAAGCAAGCGGAGCTAGCTTCCATGGACCCCATCTTGCCTCCAGTCAAGGTGTCAACGCCACTGCCCCCACGCGGCGCAGCACGCCGGAGCCGGGCGGCACTAGCCGCGACGGGCCGTCTTTGCCGCTTTCCAAGGTCACGGCCAGGGCGTTGCAGCACACCGGACGCGTGCAGCGCTAGCCGCGACAGCTCTCGTCTGGCCGCCGGCCACGGCGCCGAGCGGCAGACCTCACCTCGCCGGAATCCTCTTTCACGGAGCTGTAGAACGAGTGGCTATGGGGGTGTGGAATAGCAGCAGACCGCTGGGATAAGGCAAGGAAAAAACATTTTCTGTATAAATTAGAAAAAGGAATTGTGGTTGCTTTGTGGTGGGGTCCGTCAGGACACGTGTTGACCGCTGGTTGGCCCTGCACAATACAGCGTGCTGGGAACCCAGCAGGAGAGCCCGACCCAGTAGTAATCCGGAGGCCAGCTGAGTTCGCCGTAGTCAACTCTCTCACCCCAGCGAAGGAATCACGGAGGCGCGGCCAGAGTCGAGCCCCGCGAACCCTCCTTCTCTGCCGTCTAACACGGGCCACGGCCGCCGTCGACGACCGCGACGCCGTCTTCCCGATCTCTGGCCGTCATGCCGTTGACCATGGCGCCGCCGCCGCTGCTCCTCCGGCCTCCCCGATCCTTCCGTCGCACTCCTGGTGAGCAGGCCAACCTCCCCAGCCCTTCCTCCCTCTCAACCGCGTCCTGGAACATCACCGCGCCGTGCGCCGCCTCAGATGGTTGTCGCCGGCGTCGTTCCGGCGACTCAGAAGTAGCAGCGCCGCCCTAGCTAGGTTCGGCACGAGCCCGTGCTTCGAACACGCCACTTCGCGCGTTCTCTGGTGGTCTGCTCCCCCGTCGCTGGCGTCGGTCAACGGTCGGTCGCCGGGGATGACCTGGCCTGGCGGGTCCTCCGCCCGACCGTTGACCCAGGCCGCGTGGCCTGCTTGCGTGGTACGCTGACCCGAACCTAGGCACCACTGCTACGGGTACCCTAGCGGTTGCCCCCGTTCTTTTAATTTCCAGAAATTCTAGATTTTGTTTTAGTCTTGTAAATTCCATAACTTTTATTCTGTACTCCACTACCTCACATCCCTGTCAATAGAAGACACTTTGCAGAAGGTATATTTTTAAATTGCCTCTAATAGTTATTTTAGAAGGCACTTTTTAAAATTATGCCTTTTATTGTGCCTCTAATTAAAGGCAGTTTTAAAAAATGCTACAAAATGTATATTATTGGAGGCATTTTCAATAGTGCCTCCTATAGTCTATACTAGTTCAAATAAAAATTATAGTACATGCATGATAACAATGGCAAAAGGGGGAAAACATAAACAAAAGCAATTATTTATGCTGGTAAAACATGGTAATTGTAATGACGAAACTCGAGAGTACTATAATGAATACCAATTAGAAACGATGGGCTATATTGAGAGAAAATGGGGAAGGTCTACACATCTACACAGGTCAAGCAAATCACATCTGAATAAAAATCCTCGTAGAGTTCATATAAAGGGTGTGGAAGCTACCACAACTTCCTGATGTACTCCCTCCGTAAAGAAATATAAGAGCGTTTAGATTACTACTTTAATGATTTAAACGCTCTTATATTTCTTTACAGAGGGAGTACTAATAATCATCTGATACAAATAAACAACAACAACAACAACAACAACAAAGCCTTTAGTCCCAAACAAGTTGGGGTAGGCTAATCTAATACAAATAAACAATGCAGAAAAATCTTTTTTATGTGAACCATACAGAATAGTGAGAGATGGATGGTGACAATAGAGAACAAATTACCGGCAGTGGAGATTAGGGTTTGCCTGGAGTGGTATGCAAGGAGCAATTGAACCTGTGGGGCATCATGTCGTACGCAATCGATCGGTCCGCTCCTGTGAGGAAATGACTGAACCGGCGGGAGTAGAATGCGGAGGTCGAGCCGGATCCTCTCCATAATCGAGAGCGCCATTGCCTGCAGAAGTAGCACTTAATCACTGAACTCAGTGTGTTCCAGTCACTTAATCACTTAAAAGTCATAAGGCGATTTTTATGACATCTGGGCTATTTATTTTCATATTTTAGCATAGATCAATCATATTCCATCATTAACATAGTTCATATGCAAATCTATTACCTTTCTTTTACAACTGATTTAGGAAAATTGAGTGCAAAGAGAAAATGAAATAATTACAAACCACAGTTGCATCCAAGCAGAACAAAACATTAATCTGGAATTGTAACATATGTGCATCCTATAACAGTAAGAATCCAAGGGAAGGATGTGTCCAACTTATTGGTACGCCCTAAGATATGACAACAATAGCTGGTTCTTAAACAGACATAAAGTTGCTCAATTTAGTGACAGATCTCAATAGAGAATTACCTCATGCGAAGAACATTTGTTTCAGATATGTCATCATTGATGTAGGTATCATCTACAAGCTTTACCACCGGCCAGACCCCTAAAAGCAGAAATAGACAGAGGTAAGACAACATAATAACTTAATAAGGGAACTTCTTTATCTTGGTATTAGAGAAAATAAAATCATGCATAAATGGAAGAGGACAACATAATGAGAAAACAAAATCCTACAAAATGGAAGAGGACAAGGAGATTGTACCCCCTGTTTGAGAAATAATTACTCCCTCTGTTTTAGCTTGCAAAGAAGCTTATATTGTGGGACGGAGGGAGTACTTATTAAAGCCAAACATCGAACATCTAGCACAACATGGCACTATAATTATTTTTTCAACAATGATGTATCACACCAACACAATGTATGCGTCATTGAGATATCTACATAATAAATATGAAGATAATCAACCTAAACCATCATTATTCTTTCATTGTAGAAATACATGAAGCATGCTCTGCTTTATGGACAAAAAGGTCTACATCTGGACCTAAACATCACCTAGGTATATTCAGCTAAGGAATTGGCTATTTTTTTAATGTAGAAAAAGAAAATGCAATCAACTTACTAAGGCACAAAAAACCTCAGTTAGCATGCACATTTCACTGTTAGAAAGCATAAGGGAAATAGCTTATAATAACTACCGAACAGGGCCTGCAGATAAAGATGGTTTCAAACACATGACATAGAATCACAGCCACACACATAATTAATATTTTGAACTGCAACCTAAATGCATAATATTTCATATCCCACAAACTGAATGATATAATGCAAAGAAACAAAATCATAATTAGGCCATCCACAATTTAAATAGGCAAATAGTATATAGCAATAATCTTGGAAAAAGAAGTCACCTCCGAAACTTCTTAGCATCCACAAGCTCATAGGGAAAACCGCACATCAGAAAAGATACATGCTTCAATAGCCTAGTAGACATGGACAAAAGAACCATATAAGCAAATATTCCCGTCAAGTAGTCATACTTTCCAATCATCATTTATTGGAGCTAAATTTCAAAAAAAAAATTACCTGAAATACATAAAACAGTTTTCCCCTGTCTGACTGCTTATATTATCATTGAACACCTCGTAGGCATAGACAAAAGAACCAGATAAGCAAATATGTGAATGCCTGAGGATTAAACTCCACAAATCATCGTATCTGAAAATAAAAAGAAACAAAAATAAAGTGAGTATGTTAACAACACCTCATTGGCAGCCTCGCTGACTGAAACAACACTACTTGCACACATACACCAAGAGAAAGGTGAAAATGTTGGCAGTATGAAGTTCAAAGGGAAGATGAGTCACATAGCACCAGCAAATGCAGTTCATTCACTTGCCTCCTGCAAGGCCTGGTGAGCCTTTTCCCTCTCAAGGTCCCGCTTGTACTTAGATTCAGCTTCGGCTTCAGCTCTGCAAGCTTCCATAGCTGCATTACCTTCAGCCAAAAGCCGTTCTTTCTCTGTGTCCATAGACAAGGCAATTCTTAGAAAAGCAGGAGCTTACTACTTGGTAGCAAACAAACAGATGCATATGCTTTTTTACCTTCCTTCTGCAGTTTCTCCAGCTCCTCCTGTTTATCTCCACCCTCACCCTGAGCTCATTAGGTAATTACATGTCAGAAAGAAGTGCAGCGAGTAATAATGAAGGAAAGAAAGCTAGATGTAAAAGTCCCCAAACCTGGCTGAGAATCCCACGAGCTTTAACAATTACATCAGCATAACGGCTCCTCAAAAGAGATTGTCCGGGGAGACTTGCCTGTCGGGTTTTGCATTCTCCCCTATATATTCATTGGGAAAGGATCAGATGATCCGACCAGATCAATGCACCAAGAACCCTGCTTACATAATCATGCTTACCCTCAGGTGCAGCCTTGGACTCATTGTCCTGCTCACGGAGTTCCACATCACCAGCTGTGTCTGTGATTTAACCATGGTAATTGGTTAAGTAAGACAAATAAAAGCAGATTCCTCGCAACATGTAGCCAAAGGGACATTGGATATAAAACTTACAGTTAGCATCAACAGGGTTAATAACATCACTCTTTTCTTGCTCTGCAGGTTGTTCTGGTATTTTAATAACCTGCAAAGAAGATACTGATTATTACAACACAACAAGGTAGAAAATATAAGAGGTTGGCCAGCCAATGGAAATGAAACAACAAACTCTTGCCACAACATTAGTAGAACTGGATATCATGATTACTGATCAAAGTTGACCCAGAATATCATAAAGATCAACGCAACCAGATCACCCGTTCTGTGATCTGGTTCAGTCTCACTAAAGCGAGTCAACCAATGAAGTACAAGCTACGAAGCTAACCACAGACACTGACACTGAGATCACCCATTCTGTGATCTAGTACAGTCTGACTAAAGCAAGTCAACCATACAAGCTATGAAGCTAACCGTGGACACTGACAAGGCGTGGTACTGTCAGAAATAAATTGGACAAGGAGGGTCAAGTATCAAATAGAAGGGCTGGTCACTACAGAGGCGGTAAATAAAATGACAAGCGAATAATGGATGAATGTAGAGAGCTAAGGAGAGAAAGAACTGGTGGGTTTCATCCTGCTAACACACTTCATTGGTCCATATCTTCACTAAATAAGATAGTCCTTATGCATTAACTGGCTTAACCGAAGGATCACCCAGTAAAAAATTGCCAAAGTACCTTCGCAAGCTTTGCTGGGCTACCGACCTTTTCTGATTCACTTTCAGAATCACTGCCCGAGTCAGAATCTGCATTACCAACATAGGAAATACGATCTGAGGACACATTTAAAAACCATGATAAATATATCAAATACAGTAGGATCTTGTATATGACCAGGACTGGCTATTTAAAATAATTAATTTGTACAAAGAATCTGTAGTTTCCAATAATAATCTCTAAAAGGCATTTATGGTGCCCTTGCAGCTATGTATGATCCCTTGCACCACATATCAGTTTACTATAAGAATCAGTGTGAGATAATTGCAGGATGGCACTATCATCCTGGCTGACACTGACATCATGATATTTTAACTATTTCATTAAGTTTCTATTGATTCTACTACGTCTCCTAGTAGCATCATACTATTTATATTCCAGTGCCTGTCATAAATAACACCCTTTGTTCTTCCCTATCCATCTCCCTTGCTGCCTCTACTTAATAACAAAACAGAACGGTGGCATCAGATCCAAAAGAAACTACATGGCATCATTTGTTCTTCCCAAATCCATCTCCCTATCCCTCTTTGAGCGGCAGTGGCACACCACAGACGACCAACGGCTAAGCACCACAAAGGGGGGCATCATGGGAAGGCGCGGGAAGGGGGTCTCACCACGGTTGGACGTCCTCATCAATCGCTTTTGAATCGTCTTCTACTGCTGCCTTGCCCTGCCGACGATGGAGACAACGACGACGAGCTCCGCCGGCTAGAGCAGTTGTGTGAGCAGCGGCCTCCATTCCTCGGGATGGGGACGTGTGAGCTGGCACATGGAGCAGCTAGCGAGGATAAGGAGCAGCGGAAATAACATCAAGAAAGGGAAGGAGAGGAGATTGACACGCGAGGACGACAGCGACGGCGACGACGCCGGGGATGCGGACGACGGGATCCGGCAGGCCGGCAGAAGGAGCCGGCGGGGCGTGGGGGCGGCTAGGGTTGGCGGGTTGAGGCCGAGCCCCTTGCCGCCCCGCAACGCCCTTGGGTTTCTGGGCAGAGAAGGAGCACCTGGAGCTCAAGCTCGTCCATGGCGAAGGGGAGGAGCGCCGTGGTTGGTGGGAGGAAGAACGCGGGCGCGGGAGGAGCCGCCGCCGTCGCCAGATGAGGAGCGAGCGAGGGAGAGAGGCGGCTGCGTGGGAGGGAGGGAGATGCGGGGGGAGGAGGAGCGAGTGCGGGGAGCGGCGACGGCGGTGGCGGCCGGCGGCAGCGGGGCATGGAGAGAGAGAGAGGCGGGCGCAGGAGGGGGAGAAGGAGGCGAGCGGGCTGGAAGGGGAGGGGAACGACGGGGCTGTTTGGTTTATGCCCCCAACTCGCCCTACCAAAATATTGGTCACGCCATGTCCTTTATATGTTGTTTGCTTTGCTGCCAAATATTTGGCTGTCAACGAGTCCTTTGTTCTTTTCTTCATAGATTCTTGTCAAAATTTTTGCCAAACCTGAGCGGTGGAATCCCACGCCAAATAATTGGTAAGCCAATATTGGCAGGGCATCTACACGCAAGAACCAAACATACCCGACGCTCTCTACGGTCTCGCCCCTGCCTGCGCTATAGGATCTTTTCCTAGCCAAGTGAAATGACGAGAATGCCCTTGGCGAGGCAGCGTAATTACGCGCGGTGGCACGGCCGGGCGGGACACGGCTAAAGAGAAAATATCTCACGGCTGGAGACGACCGGGTAAACATCCGACGGCTGGAGACGACCGAGCCCGAGATCCAACGGCCAGAACGCAATCAGGAAACCGATCCGACGGCTGAAAATCCAAAGCGCTGAGGAGGCTCCATTTTGTCTCAGACTCTAACAAGGGGATTCAAAGGCACTTTAAATCAGTGCCACAAATTATCATTGTAGGCAGTTTTTAAAAGTGCCTCCAAATATATACTATTAGAGGCATTTTCAATACTGGCTCCTTTAGTCTAGATTTAAAGGCACTTTAAACCAATGCACTCCAATAAAATACATTTTGTACACCTGCCACGACGCGTCATACAACGTGCTCCCGGTAGCGGGGGAATCGAACACTAGACGTGTTGCACCAGTGCACGCGCTCGCCCTGTACGTGCTAAGGGCATCCGCACTAGGGCTACCCATCCGGTCCGGCTGTGTCCGGATTTGTCCGAAATGTGTTCGGGGGCAAAAAACAACCCTCCAGCGGTGCGTCCCATCCGGACATGCGTGTCCGCCGCGACCCATCCTCGACCCAAATTTGCGTCGCGGATGCGTCGGGCCAGACACGCCCGGACACAAAAATGTGTCCGCCCGCGCCTTTCCGGCCCCACATGCCATCGACACAAAACACTTCTCAGTCTTGTTTTCTTCCTCTGTCTGCTGCCTGACCCTCCGCCGCCCTGCGAGCTCTGATACATTAGAAATGTATCTATAATTTTTGATGCTCCATGCTTGTTTATTGCCAATTACTTTACATTTTACTTGTGCTTCTTGGTGTTTTTATTGATTTCCTGCCACTAACATATTGACAAGATGCCAAAGTGGCCAGTTCCTGTTTTCTGCTGTTTTTGGTTCCAGGAGAGCTGAAAAATAAATATTCTCGAAATTGACAAAGGAAGCTATTTTACGAAGTTTTACACCGGAAGACTCCAGAAGCCAGAAGGGGGCACCTGGGGGGCCCTGGTGGGCCCACACCACCCCCAGGCGCGACTGGGCCCCGGCCCGCGCCTGGGTGGGGTGTGGCCCACCAGAGCGTCCCCCGGCTCCGCCCTTTCGCCTATTTATTCACCCCGACGGGAAAACCCTAGATATAGTGCAAAAGTTCCAGAAAGAAGTCCGTAGCCGCCGCCATCATCGCGGGGAGATCAGAAGCTCTTCCCGGCACCCTGCCGGAGGGGAGATCATCACCGGAGGCCTTCTTCATCACCATGCCCGCCTCCGGAGTGATGTGTGAGTAGTTCACCATAGGACTACGGGTCCATGGCAGTAGCTAGATGGTTGTTCTCTCCATTGTATGAATATCATGAGCTGCCTAACATGATTGAGATCATCTTATTACTATGCTTCATCTATGAATCTCATGAGCTGCCTAACATGATTGAGATCATCTTATATGATTCTTGTGAGCTGCCTTACATGATCAAGATCATCTTTATGTAATATCCCTTGTGTTGGTTTGCTAGGATCTGACTAGTTATTGAGTACAATGTTCAAGTTGAGTATAGATCTTGAGTTTATTTTTGATATGTCTTGAATCTCGTTGGTGTTATTGTGATCTTGCATGCTCTCCGTTGTTAGTGGTTGCTCTGGCCAAGTAGTTGCTTTCAACTCCAAGAGGGGGTATTTATGCTAGATAGTGGGTTCATGCCTCCTTTTATCCCTGGGCTCGAGATGACAGAAACGACTAAGGGTGAGGATATGTTGTTGCCACTAGGGAGAACAAGATGGTGCGCTGCCCAAATAGGGGTAGTTCTACTTGTAACGCCCCGAGACCGATGTGCCAGTTGTCCTCCCGTTATTCGCTGTTGTTGCTTTGTCATTTGCTTGCGTGTCGCATCTTGCCATGTCATCATCCGCATTGCATCATCATGTTTTCGAAACTTGCATCCGTCCGGGTTCTCCGAGTTCTCTCCCTTGTCCGTTCTGAGACCAACCACACTTGCACGCGCTCGCGACATGTCCGAAATAGTATTTTATAAGTGGCCGGAAAATGTTCTCGGAATGGGATGAAAGTTGGCGTGCGGTGTTGTTTTGATGTCAGTAGACCGCCTGCCAAGTTTCATCGCATTCGGAGTCTGTTTGAAGCCCCAACGAATAAACATAGCGGCATTATAGCCGGTCTAACGTCGGACGTTTTCGGTCTCCGGAAACTGTCGCCGGGTCTCTCTCTTCTCTTCTCTCAGCCCTAAGCTTCTGCACAGTCCGCTGACAAACCGCCAGACCCAACCTAACCTCTCTCGTCAGCCCGCGGACCTCCTTGCGCGCGCGTCCGAAAGTTGTCCCGGACCCGAACCGGACTATCGCTACCGTTGTGTCCGGATCATCCCCTAACATCTATAAAACATCTCCGTTTTCTTTATTGGACTCCCTAGCCTATTTCTTCTTGTCCATCGATTTTCAATCCGAAGGTCCAAACTTTTCCTCCTTCCCTATATATAGTCAACCCACATGCCTATTTGGACAAACCCTAGACCAACTCCCTAAAATTCCTCGGCCGCCGCCACACTCAAATCCCACCTCGGGATCCTCCCAAATCCCCTTTCTCCTTGTTTTCCTCCTCCACCCAATCCCGAAGGCGCCGCCACCTCTCTCCAAGATCCTCTCCACCTCTACCTACCAGTCCATCCATCCATCCACCGGCCAGCAGCACCTGGTCTCCCTCGCCCCCCCCCCCCCCCCCCGTGCCTCTGCTCATCGCGTGAGCCAACCAGAGCCTCCTCTGCTCGATCCCGAGGGGATCACAAGCAGCGCGTTCCACCGACGACTGAACCAGCGCTGCTGGCCGATCTCCTCGTGCCCGAGGCCTCATCCCCGCCGACGACCAAGACCAGCAGCTGCACCAGACCGTGCCCCTGCTCTCCTCCTTCTCTCTTTCTCTCTCTGATTCTGTCTCGCACACCGACCTCCCTGTTCTTCTGCAGGAGCCCGCAGGTCCCGCTCGAAGAGAACGTCCGTGAGCGCCTGCAGCTCGCTCCTCCACCCATCGTCGCCGCCCTCGACCGTTTCCCCACTATCTCCGGCAACCACGCGACCTCCTCGACCCCGCGCCAAGTCCGTCTTGGAGCCAAGCCGCCCTGGAGCTTCTTCGCTGTCCCGCCAAGTCCCGCTCCTGCCTCTGTTTGTGAAGAGGAGGCTGCAGCAGCGACGACCGCATTGACCCTCCTCTGCTTCCCGCTCACCGCCACCTCGCCGGAGAACGCCGTCACGTGCCCGGATCCACTCGTCTCCGTCGCGTCTTGTGTGCGCCGCCGTCAGCCGCGCTCCGGTGACCTGTCTCGGAGTCCCAGCGCCCGCGGTCCCCTGCCTCGACTGCCTCCTGTTGTCTGGGGACGACGAACGCTCATCCTGGAGCGTTGACCGCGCCCCCTCCACCTCCTCGTTCGATCCAGCCAAGGCCCAGCTCCCTCCGCCGAATCCGCAAGCCGGTCCAAGCCAGATCTGGCCCAGCATCCCGGCCTGCCTCCTCCTCTCCACAGTTTCGGGCCAAGGCCCGTGGTGAGCAGCCCAATTCCATCAGATTCGGTCTGCCATGTTTTTTCCTGCTCTGGACGAATTTGCGTATTAATCCTGAAACTGCATGTTTACAGATTGCACCCTCAACTTCATGCATTTAATAACTCACAAATGGTGCATCGGATTAAAATGATTTTAACATGTAAAATGCTTAGAATTTTATCTAGTTTCATAATATGCCACTTCCATCCATGTTTAAAATGTTTAAATTGCTGTTTGTTTAATTTTGCATAAATGCCATGCTAAAATGATTTATTTCATAACTAAATAACCGTAACTCAGAATTTAATAATTTATATATGTAAATGGGGTAGAAAAAATGCGTAGATTAATATGGTGCACTTTATTTTGCTGTTTAACAACATTAAAATATGTTTTAGGGCAGAACAATACCAAATATAATATATGCTCATGAGGTTCTTCCGGAATTGTTGTTCGTTGTTTCCGGCCTCATTTAAATTGCCTAGATAGGTAGTTTTGTTGTGCTTCACCCCTTGCCATGTTAATCAACATTTAATATTGTTGGGTACATAAACGAGATCGAACTAAATAACTTGTCGTGGTGTTTCGTCAATATGCACCGTTGCATATTGAGCTCCACTTAACTTGTAGTGTTGTTTGTTGCACTTTGCCATGCCATGCTAGTTAAACCGGACATGCATCATACTTGTTTGTGCATCATGTTGGGGAACGTAGTAATTTCAAAAAAAATCCTACGCACACGCAAGATCATGGTGATGCATAGCAACGAGAGGGGAGAGTGTTGTCTACGTACCCTCGTAGACCGAAGCGGAAGCTTTGACACAACATAGAGAAAGTAGTCGTACGTCTTCCCGATCCGACCGATCCAAGTGCCGTTACTCCGACACCTCCGAGTTCTTGACACACGGACAGCTCGGTGACGCTCCTCGGGCTCCGATCCAGCAAAGCTCCGGGGAGAGAGTTCCGTCAGCACGACGGCGTGGTGACCATCTTGATGTACTACTATCGCAGGGCTTCGCCTAAGCGCTGCAACAATATGACCAGGTGGAATATGGTGGAGGGGGGCACCGCACACGGCTAAGAAACGATCACGTTGATCAATTGTGTGTTCTAGGGTGCCCCCCTGCCCCCGTATATAAAGGAGCCAAGGGGGAGGGGGCGGCCGGCCTAGAGGGGGCGCGCCAAGGGGAGTCCTACTCCCACCGGGAGTAGGACTCCCTTCTTTCCTATTCGGAGAAGGAGAAGGAGGGAAGGAGTAGGAAGAGGGGAAGGAAAGGGGGGGGCGCCCCCCTTCCCTTGTCCTATTCGGACTAGGAAGGGGAGGGGCGCGCGGCCACCTCCTGCCTCCTTCTCTCTTCCACCTCAAGGCCCATGTAGGCCCATTAACTCCCCGGGGGGTTCCGGTAACCCCTCGGTACTCCGGTAAAATGCCGATTTCACCCGAAACAATTCCGATGTCCAAATATAGGCTTCCAATATATCGATCTTTATGTCTCGACCATTTTGAGACTCCTCGTCATGTCCGTGATCACATCCGGGACTCCGAACAATCTTCGGTACATCAAAATACATAAACTCATAATATAACCGTCATCAAAACCTTAAGCGTGCGGACCCTACGGTTCGAGAACAATGTAGACATGACCGAGACATGTCTCCGGTCAATAACCAATAGCGGGACCTGGATGCCCATATTGGCTCCTACATATTCTACGAAGATCTTTATCGGTCAGACCGCATAACAACATACGTTGTTCCCTTTGTCATCGGTATGTTACTTGCCCGAGATTCGATCGTCGGTATCCAATACCTAGTTCAATCTCGTTACCGGCAAGTCTCTTTACTCGTTCCGCAATACATCATCTCACAACTAACATATTAGTTGCAGTGCTTGCAAGGCTTATGTGATGTGCATTACCGAGAGGGCCCAGAGATACCTCTCCGACAATTGGAGTGACAAATCCTAATCTCGAAATACGCCAACCCAACATCTACCTTTGGAGACACCTGTAGTACTCCTTTATAATCACCCAGTTACGTTGTGACGTTTGGTAGCACCCAAAGTGTTCCTCCGGCAAACGGGAGTTGCATAATCTCATAGTCAAAGGAACATGTATAAGTCATGAAGAAAGCAATAGCAACATACTAAGCGATCGGGTGCTAAGCTAATGGAATGGGTCATGTCAATCAGATCATTCAACTAATGATGTGACCTCGTTAATCAAATAACAACTCTTTGTCTATGGTTAGGAAACATAACCATCTTTGATTAACGAGCTAGTCAAGTAGAGGCATACTAGTGACACTCTGTTTGTCTATGTATTCACACATGTATTATGTTTCCGGTTAATACAATTCTAGCATGAATAATAAACATTTATCATGAAATAAGGAAATAAATAATAACTTTATTATTGCCTCTAGGGCATATTTCCTTTAGTCTCCCACTTGCACTAGAGTCAATAATCTAGATTACACAGTAATGATTCTAACACCCATGGAGTCTTGGTGCTGATCATGTTTTGCTCGTGGAAGAGGCTTAGTCAACGGGTCTGCAACATTCAGATCCGTATGTATCTTGCAAATCTCTATGTCTCCCACCTGGACTAGATCCCGGATGGAATTGAAGCGTCTCTTGATGTGCTTGGTTCTCTTGTGAAATCTGGATTCCTTTGCCAAGGCAATTGCACCAGTATTGTCACAAAAGATTTTCATTGGACCCGATGCACTAGGTATGACACCTAGATCGGATATGAACTCCTTCAACCAGACTCCTTCATTAGCTGCTTCCGAAGCAACTATGTACTCCGCTTCACATGTAGATCCCGCCACGACGCTTTGTTTAGAACTGCACCAACTGACAGCTCCACCGTTTAATGTAAACACGTATCCGGTTTGCGATTTAGAATCGTCCGGATAAGTGTCAAAGCTTGCATCAACGTAACCCTTTACGATGAGCTCTTTGTCACCTCCATATACGAGAAACATATCCTTAGTCCTTTTCAGGTACTTCAGGATGTTCTTGACCGCTGTCCAGTGATCCACTCCTGGATTACTTTGGTACCTCCCTGCTAAGCTAATAGCAAGGCACACATCATGTCTGGTACACAACATTGCATACATGATAGAGCCTATGGCTGAAGCATAGGGAACATCTTTCATTTTCTCTCTATCTTCTGAAGTGGTCGGGCATTGAGTCTTACTCAACTTCACACCTTGCAACACAGGTAAGAACCCTTTCTTTGCTTGGTCCATTTTGAACTTCTTCAAAACTTTGTCAAGGTATGTGCTTTGTGAAAGTCCAATTAAGCGTCTTGATCTATCTCTATAGATCTTGATGCCCAATATGTAAGCAGCTTCACCGAGGTCTTTCATTGAAAAACTCTTATTCAAGTATCCTTTTATGCTATCCAGAAATTCTATATCATTTCCGATTAGTAATATGTCATCTACATATAATATCAGAAATGCTACAGAGCTCCCACTCACTTTCTTGTAAATACAGGCTTCTCCAAAAGTTTGTACAAACCCAAATGCTTTGATCACACTATCAAAATGTTTATTCCAACTCCGAGAGGCTTGCACCAGTCCATAAATGGATCGCTGGAGCTTGCATACTTTGTTAGCACCCTTTGGATCGATAAAACCTTCTGGTTGCATCATATACAACTCTTCTTCCAGAAATCCATTCAGGAATGCAGTTTTTACATCCATTTGCCAAATTTCATAATCATAAAATGCGGCAATTGCTAACATGATTCGGACAGACTTAAGCATCGCTATGGGTGAGAAGGTCTCATCGTAGTCAATCCCTTGAACTTGTCGAAAACCTTTTGCGACAAGTCGAGCTTTGTAGACAGTAACATTACCGTCAGCGTCAGTCTTCTTCTTGAAGATCCATTTATTCTCTATTGCTTGCCGACCATCGGGCAAGTCAACCAAAGTCCACACTTTGTTTTCATACATGGATCCCATCTCAGATTTCATGGCTTCAAGCCATTTTGCGGAATCTGGGCTCACCATCGCTTCTTCATAGTTCGTAGGTTCATCATGATCTAGTAGCATGACTTCCAGAACAGGATTGCCGTACCACTCTGGTGCGGATCTTACTCTGGTTGATCTACGAGGTTCTGTAGTAACTTGATCTGAAGTTTCATGATCATCATCATCAACTTCCTCACTAATTGGTGTGGATGTCGCAGAAACCGGTTTCTGTGACAAACTACTTTCCAATAAGGGAGAAGGTACAGTTACCTCATCAAGTTCTACTTTCCTCCCACTCACTTCTTTCGAGAGAAACTCCTTCTCTAGAAAGGATCCATTTTTAGCAACAAATATCTTGCCTTCGGATCTGTGATAGAAGGTGTACCCAACAGTCTCCTTTGGGTATCCTATGAAGACACATTTCTCCGATTTAGGTTCGAGCTTATCAGGTTGAAGCTTTTTCACATAAGCATCGCAGCCCCAAACTTTAAGAAACGACAACTTTGGTTTCTTGCCAAACCACAGTTCATAAGGCGTCGTCTCAACGGATTTTGATGGTGTCCTATTCAATGTGAATGCGGACGTCTCTAGAGCATAACCCCAAAACGATAGCGGTAAATCTATAAGAGACATCATAGATCGTACCATATCAAGTAAAGTACGATTACGACGTTCGGACACACCATTACGCTGTGGTGTTCCGGGTGGCGTGAGCTGCGAAACTATTCCGCATTGTTTCAAATGTAGACCAAACTCGTATCTCAAATATTCTCCTCCACGATCAGATCGTAGAAACTTTATTTTCTTGTTACGATGATTTTCAACTTCACTCTGAAATTCTTTGAACTTTTCAAATGTTTCAGATATATGTTTCATTAAGTAGATATACCCATATCTGCTCAAATCATCTGTGAAGGTGAGAAAATAACGCTATCCACCACGAGCTTCAACATTCATCGGACCACATACATCTGTATGTATGATTTCCAACAAGTCTGTTGCTCTCTCCATAGTACCGGAGAACGGTGTTTTAGTCATCTTGCCCATGAGGCACGGTTCGCAAGTACCAAGTGATTCATAATCAAGTGGTTCCAAAAGTCCATCAGTATGGAGTTTCTTCATGCGCTTTACACCGATATGACCTAAACGGAAGTGCCACAAATAAGTTGCACTATCATTATCAACTCTGCATCTTTTGGCTTCAACATTATGAATATGTGTATCACTACTATCGAGATTCATCAAAAATAGACCACTCTTCAAGGGTGCATGACCATAAAAGATATTACTCATATAAATAGAACAACCATTATTCTCTGATTTAAATGAATAACCGTCTCACATTAAACAAGATCCAGATATAATGTTCATGCTCAACGCTGGCACCAAATAACAATTATTTAGGTCTAATACTAATCCCGAAGGTAGATGTAGAGGTAGCGTGCCGACCGCGATCACATCGACTTTGGAACCGTTTCCCACGCGCATCGTCACCTCGTCCTTTGCCAGTGTTCGCTTAATCCGTAGTCCCTGTTTCGAGTTGCAAATATTAGCAACAGAACCAGTATCAAATACCCAGGTGCTACTGCGAGCTCTAGTAAGGTACACATCAATAACATGTATATCACATATACCTTTGTTCACCTTGCCATCCTTCTTATCCGCTAAATACTTGGGGCAGTTCCGCTTCCAGTGACCAGTCTGCTTGCAGTAGAAGCACTCAGTTTCAGGCTTAGGTCCAGACTTGGGTTTCTTCTCCTGAGCAGCAACTTGCTTGCTGTTCTTCTTGAAGTTCCCCTTCTTTTTCCCTTTGCCCTTTTTCTTGAAACTAGTGGTCTTATTGACCATCAACACTTGATGCTCCTTCTTGATTTCTACCTCCGCAGCCTTTAGCATTGCAAAGAGCTCGGGAATTGTCTTATCCATCCCTTGCATATTATAGTTCATCACGAAGCCCTTGTAGCTTGGTGGAAGTGATTGGAGAATTCTGTCAATGACGCTATCATCCAGAAGATTAACTCCCAGTTGAATCAAGTGATTACAATACCCAGACATCTTGAGTATATGCTCACTGACAGAACTATTCTCCTCCATCTTGCAGCTATAGAACTTATTGGAGACTTCATATCTCTCAATCCGGGCATTCTGTTGGAATATTAACTTCAACTCCTGGAACATCTCATATGCCCCATGACGTTCAAAACGTCGTTGAAGTCCCGGTTCTAAGCCGTAAAGCATGGCACACTAAACTATCGAGTAGTCATCAGCTTTGCTCTGCCAGACGTTCATAACATCTGGCGTTGCTCCTGCAGCAGGCCTGGCGCCCAGCGGTGCTTCCAAGACGTAACTCTTCTGTGCAGCAATGAGGATAATCCTCAAGTTACGGACCCAGTCCGTGTAATTGCTACCATCATCTTTCAACTTTGCTTTCTCAAGGAACGCATTAAAATTCAACGGAACAACAGCACGAGCCATCTATCTACAATCAACATAAACAAGCAAGATACTATCAGGGACTAAGTTCATGATAAATTTAAGTTCAATTAATCATATTACTTAAGAACTCCCACTTAGATAGACATCCCTCTAATCTTCTAAGTGATCACGTGATCCAAATCAAACTAAACCATAACCGATCATCACGTGAAATGGATTAGTTTTCAATGGTGAACATCATTATGTTGATCATATCTACTATATGATTCACGCTCGACCTTTCGGTCTCCGTGTTCCGAGGCCATATCTGCATATGCTAGGCTCGTCAAGTATAACCCGAGTATTCTGCGTGTGCAAAACTGGCTTGCACCCGTTGTAGATGGACGTAGAGCTTATCACACCCGATCATCACGTGGTGTCTGGGCACGACGAACTTTGGCAACGGTGCATACTCTGGGAGAACACTTCTTGATAATTTAGTGAGAGATCATCTTATAATGCTACCGTCAATCAAAGCAAGATAAGATGCATAAAAAGATAAAGATCACATGCAATCAATATAAGTGATATGATATGGCCATCATCATCTTCGTGCTTGTGATCTCCATCTCCGAAGCACCGTCATGATCACCATCGTCACCGGCGCGACACCTTGATCTCCATCGTAACATCGTTGTCGTCTCGCCAATCTTATGCTTCTACGACTACGCTACCGCTTAGTGATAAAGTAAAGCATTACAGGGCGATTGCATTGCATACAATAAAGCGACAACCATATGGCTCCTGCCAGTTGCCGATAACTCAGTTACAAAACATGATCATCTCATACAATAAAATTTAGCATCATGTCTTGACCATATCACATCACAACATGCCCTGCAAAACAAGTTAGACATCCTCTACTTTGTTTGTTGCAAGTTTTACGTGGCTGCTACGGGCTTAAGCAAGAACCAATCTCACCTACGCATCAAAACCACAACGATAGTTTGTCAAATAGACTCCGTTTTAACCTTCACAAGGACCGGGCGTAGCCATACTCGGTTCAACTAAAGTTGGAGAAACTGACACCCGCCAGCCACCTGTGTGCAAAGCACGTCGGTAGAACCAGTCTCGCGTAAGCGTACGCGTAATGTCGGTCCGGGCCGCTTCATCCAACAATACCGCCGAACCAAAGTATGACATGCTGGTAGGCAGTATGACTTGTATCGTCCACAACTCACTTGTGTTCTACTCGTGCATATAACATCAAACCATAAAACCTAGGCTCTGATGCCACTGTTGGGGAACGTAGTAATTTCAAAAAAATTCCTACGCACACGCAAGATCTTGGTGATGCATAGCAACGAGAGGGGAGAGTGTTGTCTATGTACCCTCGTAGACCGAAGCAGAAGCTTTGACACAACGTAGAGGAAGTAGTCGTACGTCTTCCCGATCCGACCGATCCAAGTGCCGTTACTCCGACACCTCCGAGTTCTTGACACACGGACAGCTCGGTGACGCTCCTCGGGCTCCGATCCAGCAAAGCTCCGGGGAGAGAGTTCCGTCAGCACGACGGCGTGGTGACGATCTTGATGTACTACTATCGCAGGGCTTCGCCTAAGCGCTGCAACAATATGACCAGGTGGAATATGGTGGAGGGGGGCACCGCACACGGCTAAGAAACGATCACGTTGATCAATTGTGTGTTCTAGGGTGCCCCCCTGCCCCCGTATATAAAGGAGCCAAGGGGGAGGGGGCGGCCGGCCTAGAGGGGGCGCGCCAAGGGGAGTCCTACTCCCACCGGGAGTAGGACTCCCTTCTTTCCTATTCGGAGAAGGAGAAGGAGGGAAGGAGGAGGAAGAGGGGAAGGAAAGGGGGGGGGCGCCCCCCTTCCCTTGTCCTATTCGGACTAGGAAGGGGAGGGGCCCGCGGCCACCTCCTGCCTCCTTCTCTCTTCCACCTCAAGGCCCATGTAGGCCCATTAACTCCCCGGGGGGTTCCGGTAACCCCTCGGTACTCCGGTAAAATGCCGATTTCACCCGGAACAATTCCGATGTCCAAATATAGGCTTCCAATATATCGATCTTTATGTCTCAACCATTTCGAGACTCCTCGTCATGTCCGTGATCACATCCGGGACTCCGAACAATCTTCGGTACATCAAAATACATAAACTCATAATATAACCGTCATCGAAACCTTAAGCGTGCGGACCCTACGGTTCGAGAACAATGTAGACATGTCTCGACCGAGACATGTCTCCGGTCAATAACCAATAGCGGGACCTGGATGCCCATATTGGCTCCTACATATTCTACGAAGATCTTTATCGGTCAGACCGCATAACAACATACGTTGTTCCCTTTGTCATCGGTATGTTACTTGCCCGAGATTTGATCGTCGGTATCCAATACCTAGTTCAATCTCGTTACCGGCAAGTCTCTTTACTCGTTCCGCAATACATCATCTCACAACTAACATATTAGTTGCAGTGCTTGCAAGGCTTATGTGATGTGCATTACCGAGAGGGCCCAGAGATACCTCTCCGACAATTGGAGTGACAAATCCTAATCTCGAAATACGCCAACCCAACATCTACCTTTGGAGACACCTGTAGTACTCCTTTATAATCACCCAGTTACGTTGTGACGTTTGGTAGCACCCAAAGTGTTCCTCCGGCAAACGGGAGTTGCATAATCTCATAGTCAAAGGAACATGTATAAGTCATGAAGAAAGCAATAGCAACATACTAAGCGATCGGGTGCTAAGCTAATGGAATGGGTCATGTCAATCAGATCATTCAACTAATGATGTGACCTCGTTAATCAAATAACAACTCTTTGTCTATGGTTAGGAAACATAACCATCTTTGATTAACGAGCTAGTCAAGTAGAGGCATACTAGTGACACTCTGTTTGTCTATGTATTCACACATGTATTATGTTTCCGGTTAATACAATTCTAGCATGAATAATAAACATTTATCATGAAATAAGGAAATAAATAATAACTTTATTATTGCCTCTAGGGCATATTTCCTTTAGTCTCCCACTTGCACTAGAGTCAATAATCTAGATTACACAGTAATGATTCTAACACCCATGGAGTCTTGGTGCTGATCATGTTTTGCTCGTGGAAGAGGCTTAGTCAACGGGTCTGCAACATTCAGATCCGTATGTATCTTGCAAATCTCTATGTCTCCCACCTGGACTAGATCCCGGATGGAATTGAAGCGTCTCTTGATGTGCTTGGTTCTCTTGTGAAATCTGGATTCCTTTGCCAAGGCAATTGCACCAGTATTGTCACAAAAGATTTTCATTGGACCCGATGCACTAGGTATGACACCTAGATCGGATATGAACTCCTTCAACCAGACTCCTTCATTAGCTGCTTCCGAAGCAACTATGTACTCCGCTTCACATGTAGATCCCGCCACGACGCTTTGTTTAGAACTGCACCAACTGACAGCTCCACCGTTTAATGTAAACACGTATCCGGTTTGCGATTTAGAATCGTCCGGATAAGTGTCAAAGCTTGCATCAACGTAACCCTTTACGATGAGCTCTTTGTCACCTCCATATACGAGAAACATATCCTTAGTCCTTTTCAGGTACTTCAGGATGTTCTTGACCGCTGTCCAGTGATCCACTCCTGGATTACTTTGGTACCTCCCTGCTAAGCTAATAGCAAGGCACACATCATGTCTGGTACACAACATTGCATACATGATAGAGCCTATGGCTGAAGCATAGGGAACATCTTTCATTTTCTCTCTATCTTCTGAAGTGGTCGGGCATTGAGTCTTACTCAACTTCACACCTTGCAACACAGGTAAGAACCCTTTCTTTGCTTGGTCCATTTTGAACTTCTTCAAAACTTTGTCAAGGTATGTGCTTTGTGAAAGTCCAATTAAGCGTCTTGATCTATCTCTATAGATCTTGATGCCCAATATGTAAGCAGCTTCACCGAGGTCTTTCATTGAAAAACTCTTATTCAAGTATCCTTTTATGCTATCTAGAAATTCTATATCATTTCCGATTAGTAATATGTCATCTACATACAATATCAGAAATGCTACAGAGCTCCCACTCACTTTCTTGTAAATACATGCTTCTCCAAAAGTTTGTACAAACCCAAATGCTTTGATCACACTATCAAAACGTTTATTCCAACTCCGAGAGGCTTGCACCAGTCCATAAATGGATCGCTGGAGCTTGCATACTTTGTTAGCACCCATTGGATCGATAAAACCTTCTGGTTGCATCATATACAACTCTTCTTCCAGAAATCCATTCAGGAATGCAGTTTTTACATCCATTTGCCAAATTTCATAATCATAAAATGCGGCAATTGCTAACATGATTCGGACAGACTTAAGCATCGCTACGGGTGAGAAGGTCTCATCATAGTCAATCCCTTGAACTTGTCGAAAACCTTTTGCGACAAGTCGAGCTTTGTAGACAGTAACATTACCGTCAGCGTCAGTCTTCTTCTTGAAGATCCATTTATTCTCTATTGCTTGCCGACCATCGGGCAAGTCAACCAAAGTCCACACTTTGTTTTCATACATGGATCCCATCTCAGATTTCATGGCTTCAAGCCATTTTGCGGAATCTGGGCTCACCATCGCTTCTTCATAGTTCGTAGGTTCATCATGATCTAGTAGCATGACTTCCAGAACAGGATTGCCGTACCACTCTGGTGCGGATCTTACTCTGGTTGATCTACGAGGTTCTGTAGTAACTTGATCTGAAGTTTCATGATCATCATCATCAACTTCCTCACTAATTGGTGTAGATGTCGCAGAAACCGGTTTCTGTGACAAACTACTTTCCAATAAGGGAGAAGGTACAGTTACCTCATCAAGTTCTACTTTCCTCCCACTCACTTCTTTCGAGAGAAACTCCTTCTCTAGAAAGGATCCATTTTTAGCAACAAATATCTTGCCTTCGGATCTGTGATAGAAGGTGTACCCAACAGTCTCCTTTGGGTATCCTATGAAGACACATTTCTCCGATTTAGGTTCGAGCTTATCAGGTTGAAGTTTTTTCACATAAGCATCGCAGCCCCAAACTTTAAGAAACGACAACTTTTGTTTCTTGCCAAACCACAGTTCATAAGGCGTCATCTCAACGGATTTCGATGGTGTCCTATTCAATGTGAATGCGGCCGTCTCTAGAGCATAACCCCAAAACGATAGCGGTAAATCTGTAAGAGACATCATAGATCGTACCATATCGAGTAAAGTACGATTACGACGTTCGGACACACCATTACGCTGTGGTGTTCCGGGTGGCGTGAGCTGCGAAACTATTCCGCATTGTTTCAAATGTAGACCAAACTCGTAACTCAAATATTCTCCTCCATGATCAGATCGTAGAAACTTTATTTTCTTGTTACGATGATTTTCAACTTCACTCTGAAATTCTTTGAACTTTTCAAATGTTTCAGATTTATGTTTCATTAATAGATATACCCATATCTGCTCAAATCATCTGTGAAGGTGAGAAAATAACGATATCCGCCACGAGCTTCAACATTCATCGGACCACATACATCTGTATGTATGATTTCCAACAAGTCTGTTGCTCTCTCCATAGTACCGAAGAACGGTGTTTTAGTCATCTTGCCCATGAGGCACGGTTCGCAAGTACCAAGTGATTCATAATCAAGTGGTTCCAAAAGTCCATCAGTATGGAGTTTCTTCATGCGCTTTACACCGATATGACCTAAACGGCAGTGCCACAAATAAGTTGCACTATCATTATCAACTCTGCATCTTTTGGCTTCAACATTATGAATATGTGTATCACTACTATCGAGATTCATCAAAAATAGACCACTCTTCAAGGGTGCATGACCATAAAAGATATTACTCATATAAATAGAACAACCATTATTCTCTGATTTAAATGAATAACCGTCTCGCATTAAACAAGATCCAGATATAATGTTCATGCTCAACGCTGGCACCAAATAACAATTATTTAGGTCTAATACTAATCCCGAAGGTAGATGTAGAGGTAGCGTGCCGACCGCGATCACATCGACTTTGGAACCGTTTCCCACGCGCATCGTCACCTCGTCCTTTGCCAGTGTTCGCTTAATCCGTAGTCCCTGTTTCGAGTTGCAAATATTAGCAACAGAACCAGTATCAAATACCCAGGTGCTACTGCGAGCTCTAGTAAGGTACACATCAACAACATGTATATCACATATACCTTTGTTCACCTTGCCATCCTTCTTATCCGCCAAATACTTGGGGCAGTTCCGCTTCCAGTGACCAGTCTGCTTGCAGTAGAAGCACTCAGTTTCAGGCTTAGGTCCAGACTTGGGTTTCTTCTCCTGAGCAGCAACTTGCTTGCTGTTCTTCTTGAAGTTCCCCTTCTTTTTCCCTTTGCCCTTTTTCTTGAAACTAGTGGTCTTATTGACCATCAACACTTGATGCTCCTTCTTGATTTCTACCTCCGCAGCCTTTAGCATTGCAAAGAGCTCGGGAATTGTCTTATCCATCCCTTGCATATTATAGTTCATCACGAAGCCCTTGTAGCTTGGTGGAAGTGATTGGAGAATTCTGTCAATGACGCTATCATCCAGAAGATTAACTCCCAGTTGAATCAAGTGATTACAATACCCAGACATCTTGAGTATATGCTCACTGACAGAACTATTCTCCTCCATCTTGCAGCTATAGAACTTATTGGAGACTTCATATCTCTCAATCCGGGCATTCTGTTGGAATATTAACTTCAACTCCTGGAACATCTCATATGCCCCATGACGTTCAAAACGTCGTTGAAGTCCCGGTTCTAAGCCGTAAAGCATGGCACACTAAACTATCGAGTAGTCATCAGCTTTGCTCTGCCAGACGTTCATAACATCTGGCGTTGCTCCTGCAGCAGGCCTGGCGCCCAGCGGTGCTTCCAGGACATAACTCTTCTGTGCAGCAATGAGGATAATCCTCAAGTTACGGACCCAGTCCGTGTAATTGCTACCATCATCTTTCAACTTTGCTTTCTCAAGGAACACATTAAAATTCAACGGAACAACAGCACGAGCCATCTATCTACAATCAACATAAACAAGCAAGATACTATCAGGGACTAAGTTCATGATAAATTTAAGTTCAATTAATCATATTACTTAAGAACTCCCACTTAGATAGACATCCCTCTAATCTTCTAAGTGATCACGTGATCCAAATCAAACTAAACCATAACCGATCATCACGTGAAATGGATTAGTTTTCAATGGTGAACATCATTATGTTGATCATATCTACTATATGATTCACGCTCGACCTTTCGGTCTCCGTGTTCCGAGGCCATATCTACACATGCTAGGCTCGTCAAGTATAACCCGAGTATTCTGCGTGTGCAAAACTGGCTTGCACCTGTTGTAGATGGACGTAGAGCTTACCAAACTCGTAACTCAAATATTCTCCTCCACGATCAGATCGTAGAAACTTTATTTTCTTGTTATGATGATTTTCAACTTCACTCTGAAATTCTTTGAACTTTTCAAATGTTTCAGATTTATGTTTCATTAAGTAGATATACCCATATCTGCTCAAATCATCTGTGAAGGTGAGAAAATAACGATATCCGCCACGAGCTTCAACATTCATCGGACCACATACATCTGTATGTATGATTTCCAACAAGTCTGTTGCTCTCTCCATAGTACCGGAGAACGGTGTTTTAGTCATCTTGCCCATGAGGCACGGTTCGCAAGTACCAAGTGATTCATAATCAAGTGGTTCCAAAAGTCCATCAGTATGGAGTTTCTTCATGCGCTTTACACCGATATGACCTAAACGGCAGTGCCACAAATAAGTTGCACTATCATTATCAACTCTGCATCTTTTGTCTTCAACATTATGAATATGTGTATCACTACTATCGAGATTCATCAAAAATAGACCACTCTTCAAGGGTGCATGACCATAAAAGATATTACTCATATAAATAGAACAACCATTATTCTCTGATTTAAATGAATAACCGTCTCGCATTAAACAAGATCCAGATATAATGTTTATGCTCAATTCCATCAGATTCGGCCTGCCATGTTTTTTTCCTGCTCTAGACGAATTTGCGTATTAATCCTGAAACTGCATGTTTACAGATTGCACCCTCAACTTCATGCATTTAATAACTCACAAATGGTGCATCGGATTAAAATGATTTTAACATGTAAAATGCTTAGAATTTTATCTAGTTTCATAATATGCCACTTCCATCCATGTTTAAAATGTTTAAATTGCTGTTTGTTTAATTTTGCATAAATACCATGCTAAAATGATTTATTTCATAACTAAATAACCGTAACTCGGAATTTAATAATTTATATATGTAAATGGGGTAGAAAAAATGCGTAGATTAATATGGTGCACTTTATTTTGCTGTTTAACAACATTAAAATATGTTTTAGGGCAGAACAGTACCAAATATAATATATGCTCATGAGGTTCTTCCGGAATTGTTGTTCGTTGTTTCCGGCCTCATTTAAATTGCCTAGATAGGTAGTTTTGTTGTGCTTCACCCCTTGCCATGTTAATCAACATTTAATATTGTTGGGTACATAAACGAGATCGAACTAAATAACTTGTCGTGGTGTTTCGTCAATATGCACCGTTGCATATTGAGCTCCACTTAACTTGTAGTGTTGTTTGTTGCACTTTGCCATGCCATGCTAGTTAAACCGGACATGCATCATACTTGTTTGTGCATCATGCCATGTGTATGTGGTGGTTGTTTACTATGTTGTTTGTTTCTTTCCAGGTTGCTTCTCTCGTTAGCTTCGGTTTTCGTTCCGGAGTTGTGAGGATTCGTTCGACTTCGTCCGTTTGTCTTCTTCATGGACTCATTCTTCTTCCTTGCGGGATCTCAGGCAAGATGACCATACCCTCGAAATCACTTCTATCTTTGCTTGCTAGATGCTCGCTCTTTTGCTATGCCTATGTTGCGATACCTACCACTTGCTTATCATGCCTCCCATATTGTTAAACCAAGCCTCTAACCCACCTTGTCCTAGCAAACCGTTGTTTGGCTATGTTACCGCTTTGCTCAGCCCTTCTTATAGCGTTATTAGTTGCAGGTGAAGATGAAGTTTGTTCCTTGTTGGAACAAGGAGATGTTGTTCCTTGTTGGAACATGTTTACTTTGGGATATCACAAAATATCTTATTTAATTAATGCATCTATATACTTGGTAAAGGGTGGAAGGCTCGGCCTTATGCCTGGTGTTTTGTTCCACTCTTGCCGCCCTAGTTTCCGTCATATCGGTGTTATGTTCCCGGATTTTGCGTCCCTAACGCGGTCGGGTGATTTATGGGACCCCCTTGACAGTTTGCTTTGAATAAGACTCTTCCAGCAAGGCCCAACATTGGTTTTACCATTTGCCTCACCACCACCTATCCCCTTCCCTTGGGTTCTGCAGACTCAAGGGTCATCTTTATTTAGCCCCCCGGGCCAGTGCTTCTCTAAGTGCTGGTCCGAAACGAGCAGACTGCGGGGCCACCTTGGGAAACTCGAGGTCTGGTTTTACTCGTAGGATGTCTCATCCGGATGTGCCCTGAGACGGAAATATGTGCAGCTCCTATCAGGATTTGTCGGCACAATCGGGCGGCTTTGCTGGACTTGTTTTATTACTATCGAAATGTCTTGTAGCCGGGATTCCGAGACTGATCGGGTCTTCCCGGGGAGAAGGAATATCCTTCGTTGATCGCGAGAGCTTATAATGGGCTAAGTTGGGACACCCCTGCAGGGTTTGAACTTTTGAAAGCCGTGCTCGCGGTTATGTGGCAGATGGGAATTTGTTAATGTCCGGTTGTAGAAAACCCGAAGTTGATCTTAATTAAAATACACCAACCGCGTGTGTAACTGTGATGGTCTCTTCTCGGCGGAGTCCGGGAAGTGAACACGGTTGTTGGAGTTATGCTTGACGTAGGTTGTTCTAGGATCACTACTTGATCATAGTTGTTCGACCGTGCTTTTGCCTTCTCTTCTCGCTCCCATTTGCGTTATGTTAGCCACCATATATGCTAGTCGCTTGCTGCAGCTCCACCTCATACCTTTTACCCTACCTATAAGCTTAAATAGTCTTGATCTCGCGGGTGTGAGATTGCTGAGTCCTCGTGACTCACCAGATACTTCCAAAACCAGTCTGCAGGTGCCGATGAAACCGTGCAGGTGACGCACCCGAGCTCAAGGAGGAGCCCGATGAAGACCTTGTTCATTGTGTTGTTTCGTTCTAGTCGATCAGTAGTGGAGCCCAGTTGGGGTCGATCGGGGACCTTTTGTCGCTTTTGGGGTTTCTTCTTTTATTTTGGCTCCGTAGTCGGGCCCTGATTGTATCTGTATGATGTAATGTTTTATTCATGTATTTGTGTGAAGTGGCGATTGTAAGCCAACTATGTATCTCTTTCCCTTATGTATTACATGGGTTGTGTGAAGATTACCTCACTTGCGACATTGCTTTCAATGCGGTTATGCCTCCAAGTCGTGCTTCGACACGTGGGAGATATAGCCGCATCGAGGGCGTTACACTACTGTCTACTTTACATACTTTACTTAATGCAATAGTCTGTTGTTAGAGCTTATTCTATATTCTTGTTTGCGGCTTAATACTCATGGGTTTGTTCGGATGATATTTCCGTGAGTGGACTATTTTGTTACGGATGCAGTTGGATGGCGGTCTGTGATCTTTGTTGTAATGCCCAATCCATCTCATAGTATTCATCTTGTCTAGTATTTGCATCCTTGTGTGCATTCTCATGTGTCAATTGCCCAGCTGTAATTTGTTTACCCAACACTGTATTGTCTTGTGGAGAGACACCTCTAGTGAACTGTGGACCCCGGTCCTTCTCTTTATTATTGCTATACAACCTGTTGTTTCCTATTTTCCTGTTTCCTTTACTGCAAGCATCCTCTTTCCATTCGATACAATTAATCCTTTCTTTTCAGCAAGGCCAGTGGGATTGACAACCTCACTGTCTAGTTGGGGCAAAGTAATTTGGTTGTGTTGTGCAGGTCTCTACTTCAACCTTGGTGCCATTCTTTGTTTCGTACTGGTCGATTAAACCTTGGTTTCATAACTGAGGGGAATACTTGTTGATGTCTACATCACCACCTTCCTCTTGGAGTTTCCCAACTCGACTGACATCATCGAATTTCTGGCGCCGTTGCCGGGGAGACAAAGTGGCACTCACAGAAGTTTTTCTCCTTCATCACCTCCAACAATTTCTTGCACCGTGGGGAAGAAGAAGATTTCCACAAGGGGAGTCCTTCACTTCCAATCTCTTTATTTTGTTTTTGTCTTGCTTAGTTTCTTTTGTTTTGTTTTGCTCGCCTCTTTTAGAAAAACACAAAAAAGTTAGTTTCCTTTTTAGTACTTGTTTTAGTTGCCTTATTCTAGTCTTGCTAGGATGTCTGTTGCTGAGAACACCAAGTTGTGTGACTTTACTAGCACCAACAATAATGATTTTATCTGTACACCTATTGCTCCACCTGCTAAGACTGCTTTCTATGAAATTAAGCCTGCTTTGTTAAATATAGTTATGAGAGAGCAATTTTCTGGTGTTAGTACTGATGATGTTGCTACTCACCTCAATAATTTTGTTGAGTTATGTGAGATGCAAAGGCTCAAAGATATGGATGGGGATCTTGTTAAGCTTAAACTATTTCCTTTCTCTTTAAGAGGAAGAGCTAAAGAATGGTTGTTGTCTTTGCCTAAAAATAGTTTTGATTCTTGGGTTAAGTGCAAAGATGCTTTTATAGGAAAGTATTATCCCCCTGCTAAGATTATTTCCATGAGGAGTGACATTATGAAGTTTAAACAGTTTGATAATGAGCATGTTGCTCAAGCTTGGGAAAGAATGAAGTCTTTTGTAAAGAATTGCCCCACTCATGGACTGTCTACTTGGATGATTATCCAAACTTTTTATGCAGGACTGAATTTTTCTTCAAGAAATCTTTTGGATTCAGCTGCTGGAGGAACCTTTATGTCTCTCACCTTGGGGGATGCCACAAAGCTTCTTGATAATATGATGACAAACTACTCTGAATGGCACACTAAAAGGGCTCCACAAGGTAAGAAGGTAAATTCTATTGAAGAAACTTCCTCTTTAAATGCAAAGATGGATGCCATTATGTCTATGCTTGCTAGTGGTAAGACTCATGTTGATCCAAATAATATTCCCTTGGACTCTTTGCTGGCTCAAGAGGAGCATGTTGATGTGAACTTCATTAGAAATAACAATTTCAACAACAATGCTTATAGGAATAATTTTGGTAACAATAATTATAAGCCTGATCCTCCCAACAATGGCAACACTTATGGTAACTCTTATAGTAATTCTTATGGTAGAACTGGGATGCCTAGTGAGGAAAGATTTTTAGAAGTTGAAAAGGCTACTAAAGAATATATGCAACAACAATTTGATCAAAACAAATTATTCACTAAAACTATGGAAGAACAATCTGCTATGTTGAAGCAAATTAGTCATCAACTTAAAAATTTAAATAGGGAGATTCCTGGGCTTCAAACTAAAATCTCTAAGGCTGAAAGTAGTATTTCATCTTTGTCCCAAGCTCAATCTTCCTCGATTAATAAGATGAATGCTAAAACTAAAACCATTGATAGCAATCCCTTTGCTACTTTGAATGCCATCCAAGTTAGAATTGATGAAAATGTTAGGATGATGGCTGAATTGCATGCTAGGTGGGAAAGAGAAGATGAAATTGCTAGAAACAAAGAAATAACCAAAGTTTGTACCATTACCACCACTAGTAGTGCTGAAACTCCAAATATTAGTAAGCCTCCTATCATTAATAATAAAAGATTTAGCAAAGAAAAGGCCTCTACTCCTCCTAAAAAACTGCCTAGAACCACTGAACTTGATATTGATAGTGGTGCTGAAATTTTTGGGAAAGTAGGAGACCATAGCCCCCTGGTCTTTGATAATAATGACTTTGACATTAACCATTGCACTATCTCTAAAGTCATTAAGTACTTACAAAAACTTGCTGAAAGTCCCCACACTAGTTCCCAAATTTTGGCTTTTACAGAACACATAACAAATGCTCTAGTAAAAATTAGAGAAAGAAAGTTAAAACAAGAAGCCTCTATCCCTAGGAAGATATAAGATGGTTGGGAACCCATCATTAAAATGAAAGTGGATGACTTTGATTGCAATGCTTTATGTGACCTTGGTTCTAGTATCTCTGTGATGCCTAAGAAAGTTTATGATATGCTTGATTTACCACCTGTGAAGAATTGTTATTTGGATGTTGTTCCTCCTGATATTTCCAAGAAGAAACCTTTGGGGGGAGTTGATGATGTTCTTATTGTTGTTAATAACAACCTTGTCCCTGTTGATTTTGTTGTTTTGGATATTGAGTGAAACTCTTCTTGTCCTATTGTTTTGGGAAGACCTTTCCTGAGAACTGTTGGTGCTACCATTGATATGAGAGAAGGGACTATTAAATATAGTTTCCCACTTAAGAAAGGTATTGAGCACTTTCCTAGAAATAAAAAGAAGGTAGCCTATGAATCTATCATTAGAGCAAATTATGATGTTGATGTTCTTTCATTTGAAAACACTAGATTTTCTCAAACTTTCTGCGCCTAGCTGAAAGGCGTTAAAGAAAAGCACTTCTTGGGAGATAACCCATGCTTTATTTTCTGTTGTTTTTCTCTTTTGTTGAGTCTTGGAAGTTGTTACCTCTGTAGCAACCTCTCCTTATCCTTTTTGTTAGGTTTTTGTGCCAAGGATAACCTCTAATGGAAGAAGGTACAATTTTTGGGGACTTGCTGTCCCGAGACAGATTCTGTGTTGTTACCAAAAAAAATCGTATGCCCAGCCAGAACGTCAGAAAATTATGACTTTTAACGAGCATATGCCCCTGGTTTTCTCTAACTTTCATTAGTTTTGTACTTTTCGATTTGAGCAACAGAAGGTGGTTCAAAAAAAATGATCTTTACCTGTTGTTCTGTTTTGACAGATTTCTGCCATATTTTGCCTCTAGCCTCTTTACCTATTCTTTTTGAGCTCTAATGAAACGAGGAGCCTCGGGAAGAAGTAGCTACAGTAGCTATGCTTTATGAATGATTTTGATTTGTGTTGGAACTGAACCCAAGTGATCCTTTATTTAAATTTACTAATGCTGCTAACTGAGATTTTTGTGAAGTTTTGTATGAAGGAAGTTTTCAAGTGTAGGGAAAGAAGAATGATGAGATGAGATGAAGAATGGACAAAAGCTCAAGCTTGGGGATGCCCATGTCACCCCAAGACATATGCAAGAAGTACAAGCGTCAAAGCTTGGGGATGCCCAAGGCATCCCCTTCTTCATCAATAAAAATATCAGGTCCTTTTTGAAAGTGCGTTATATCGACTAGAGGGGGGGTGAATAGGCAATTTTTATGAAATTCTTCACTGAGGAATTTGCTAGTGACGAAATTTCTTAGCGAAGAACTACTTGCAGCGGAATACGTACTCAGAAGTAAGCATAACAGAATACATGCATGGTCATCATGATGAAATGAAGACAAACACGGAGTACAGAAAGCGTAAGCACAGGATAGCACAAGATGAAGACAAACAGACTGAAGAAGTTGAACTGAGGAAATTGAGAAAGTCTCCAGTCAAAGTCTTCAAACACAGATATAAACAAGCACACAACACAGTAATGAGGAAATGAAAGTGTTGAGGAAATAGAACCAGTTGGCTTGGTGAAGACAATGATTTGGTAGACCGGTTGAAAGTGCAACTATCCCTAGGTGGTTTTGGTAATTCATAACAACATATAGCTCATTGAGCTAATGCTATTCCAAGATGATTATTTCAGGAAAGCTCAATGATTGGCATTGCATGGATGATGAAAGTGGATCCCTCAAAATGCTAAGGACAATGGATTGGCCTAAGCTCAAAAGCTCAAGACTCTTCATTTTATATTTTAGTGATCCAAGATCACATTGAGTCTTTAGGAAAAGCCAATACTATCAAGGAGAGATGAGGTGTTGCTTAATGAGCCTCTTGCTTCATGTGCTTAGTGATATGCTCCAAAACCCTCAGCTACTTTCCCATATCCACTTTTGACCTAAACCCAAAGCCAAACTCGGACCTACCGATTCTTTCAATCCGGCGCCACCGAGTTTCATTTGTCATAGCCATTGCCACAAACCCTAGCAATTCGGTTTCACCGATAGGGATCTCGGTCTCACCGAGATGGGATTGCAATTTCTCTGTTTCCTTTTTGTAACTTTTCGGTCTCACCGAAAGAGCAGATCGGTCCCACCGAGATTGCAATGTAAACTCACTGTTTCCTTTTCGTAACATTTCGGTCTCACCGAGAAGAGCGAATCGGTCCCACCGAGTTTACCTGACCAACCCTCTGGTTAGCTTATTACCAAATCGGTCTCACCGAGTTTGTGTAATCGGTCTCACCGAGATTACGTTATGCCCTAACCCTAACCATATCGGTCCTACCGAGTTGCATGTCAGTCCCACCGAAAATCACTAACGGTCACTAGGTTTACTAAATTGGTCCGACCGAGTTTGTTGATTCGGTCCCACCGAGATTGGTAAATTGTGTGTAACGGTTGGATTTTGTGTGGAGGCTATATATACCCCTCCACCTCCTCTTCATTCGTGGAGAGAGCCATCGGAACACATCTACACTTCCAACTCACATGTTCTGAGAGAAAACCACCTACCCTTGTGTTGAGCTCAAGATATTCCATTCCTACCATATGAATCTTGATCTCTAGCCTTCCCAAGTTGCTTTCCACTCAAATCTTCTTTCCACCAGATCCAAATCCCATGAGAGAGAGCTGAGTGTTGGGGAGACTATCATTTGAAGCACAAGAGCAAGGAGTTCATCATCAACACACCATTTGTTACTTCTTAGAGAGTGGTGTCTCCTAGATTGGCTAGGTGTCACTTGGGAGCCTCCGACAAGATTGTGGAGTTGAACCAAGGATTTTGTAAGGGCAAGGAGATCGCCTACTTCGTGAAGATATACCGCTAGTGAGGCAAGTCCTTCGTGGGCGACGGCCATGGTGGGATAGACAAGGTTGCTTCTTCGTGGACCCTTTGTGGGTGGAGCCCTCCGTGGACTCGCGCAACCGTTACCCTTCGTGGGCTGAAGTCTCCATCAACGTGGATGTAGGATAGCACCACCTATCCGAACCACGCCAAAAACATCCGTGTCTCCAATTGCGTTTGAATTCTCCAAACCCTTCCCTTTACATTCTTGCAAGTTGCATGCTTTACTTTCCGCTGCCTATATACTCTTTGCATGCTTGCTTGAATTGTGTGACGATTGCTTGACTTGTCCTAAAAGTAGCTAAAATCTGCCGAACTCTAAAATTGGGAAAAGGTTAAGTTTTTATTGGTCAAGTAGTCTAATCACCCCCCCTCTAGACATACTTCAAGGTCCTACACCAGTTCCAACTGCTGTCTCAGTTGTACATCTGGTTGGAGCGGCTAGGTATTTAAACCTGAGGACACACAGTCCCGGACACACAGTCCCGGACACACAGTCCTCACCGTATTCTCCTTGAACTAAGGACACACAGTCCTCGTCCAATCACTCATGGTAAATCTTCAGGTGACTTCCGAACCTTCACAAACTCGGTCACTCGGCGATCCACAATTCCTCTTGGATGCTCTAGACCATGACGCCTAACCGTCTGGAAGAAGCACAGTCTTCAAAGGTAACAAGCGTCGGATCCACGCAGGATCAATCTCTTCAGTGATGCTCAATCACTTTGGGTTTGTAGGTGTTTAGGTTTGGGTTTTGGATTTTCCTCACTTGATGATTTTCGCTCAAAGTCCTCGGAGGGTGGGATGCTCTCAAATGACAAGTGTTAGTTTCTTTCAGAGCAGCCAACCAGCTAGTGGTTGTAGGGGGCGGCTATTTATAGCCTAGGGAGCAGCCCGACATGATAAGACATAAATGCCATTCAATGATAAGACCGTTGGATGGATAAGATATTTTGGAACAGCTGGCGCGTAGCACAGCAACGGTCGGAAATTTGAAGTTCAAATTCCTCAGGGCTATCATGTTCCTCACTGTGTAGGCAATCCGCACTGGCGAATTCCTAACTCCTCAGTCAGAACAAGGTCCTCAGTGACCAGAAGAACCGCGTCTCTGTCACTGAAGAAATTGACTGAACTATATGAGATTTCCAATGGCTTCACTCGAAGGGATTGGTAGGGGTAGGATTTTGAGTTGAGCATCACATGGAAATTTTTCCTTAGTATTTCCTTGACCCCCTTTAACAGTACGGTGTTTCCTATGACTCAAGAAAGAGAAAATGAAACTACGAAAACAAAAGTCTTCACGCTTCATGTTCCTCGAATGAATGCCAAGTCTTCAAGGTCACACCGATTTCTTCACTTTCAAAGTCTTCAGAATACCAAAGTCTTCAGTCGAAGAACTTCATTTTTAGGGGTCGACTTTCTCTGTAAATATCAAACTCCTCAAAGACTTATTGACCTATGTACACTCATAAACACATTAGATCCTTAACCTATAAGTCTTCAATACACCAAAAACGCTAAGGGGCACTAGATGCACTTACAATCTCCCCCTTTTTGGTGATTGATGAAAATATAGGTTAAGTTTTCAACGGGGATAAACATATGAAGTGTAAGTACTGATATTGAGGAATTTGATTGCAAGATATAGAAGAACTCCCCCTGAAGATGTGCATAGTAAGGAATTTGCTTTTGAAGCAATGCACACTTGAAGAGTTGAATCATGGAGATCTCCCCCTATATCTTGTAATTCATACACGCATTTGACATATAATATGAAGAATTTGAAATGCATGATGAAATATGGTGACTGATGTAATTCAGCATGCGTGCAATAATATAAACGAGGAATAAGCATGCAGAATAGCATAGCAGAAGTATCAGACCACCATCAGGTTTAAGTTTACAACTCGATCCAATAATTTTTTTAGAAGAACGAGAGTTGTAACTTAGCAAAAAACGCCCATATAATAGACCCGCTTGAAGACTAACTCAAATTTCTCCCCCTTTGTCATTGAATGACCAAACGACCGAAAATGAGGACTAACGCCCCTGAAGATAATCAAGTTGATGAAGGAGCACCAGCGTTGTCGGGGTCGGTTGTTGAAGTAGGGCTTGCCGCTATGTCGTACAAGTCTTCATTTTCATCAGTGTCACGCGATGAAGAATAGGAGCTGGCCACCAAAGAAGGAACCTTGACCTTCTTGTATTTCTTCGGAGGAGGTGCAGACCAGTCAAAGTCTTCCTTGAGACCCATTTTCTTCAGATCTTCAGCGCTGTAGACATGAGAGAGAACAGTCCAGGTGCGGTTGAAGGTTTCATGGAGTTAGTAGTGGTTTTTCTTCACTGCATTGTGTGTTGAAGTCATGTTGTGAAGAATTGAACCAAACTGACGCTTGACCCATTTATGATTGCGATCAACCTTCTGATGAAGACTGAGGAGTAACTCACAATCAGTCATCACCCTGGGTGTTGTGGCTTGAGGATTTTGCTTGGCATTGTTGGCGGCAGAGTCATGTGTGGCAGAGTCATCATTGGTGGAGTAGGATGCAGCCTTGCGAAACTGACCATCCAATGGATGAATGCCTTCATCTATCACAGCAGCGGCCTTGCCTTTGTCATCAGCTGAGGAAAATGTCCTTTTGAGGACTTCAATTGGAGGCAAGTAGCTGTAGTGGTTCAGAGTGTCAGCTTTGTAGTTGAGTGAAGACCTTGTCCTGATGAATCTCATAATCCATGGCGCATAAGGCTTCAGGTCAAATGGTGACATTGCAATATTGGCCAGAGTCCTCATGAAGAAATCATGGAAGTTGACGGGAACGCCATGAATAATGTTGAAAAGCAGATTCTTCATGATTCCAACGACTTCTTCATCATTTGAGTCATGGCCTTTGATAGGACTCATTGTCTTCGACAGAATGCGATAGACAGTCCGAGGCACATACAGTAATTCCTTGACGAAGAAATTGGTTTGAGGGGCCTGCCCTGGCTTCAAAGGCTTCATCAAAACTTGCATGTAGTGATTTGAAAGCTCAGGTTCACTATAGACACAACGTGCATCTTCAAGGGGAGGACTGAGTGGTAGGGCACGAAGCAATTCAGATGCTGGTGCCTTGTAATGAGTGTTCTCTGTCATCCAGTCCAGCACCCATGAATTCACATCTTCAGAGGCGCCTGTGATGTGCAACGTTGCATAGAACTGAAGAATGAGTTCTTCAGTCCAATCACAGATGTCAGTGCAGAAGTTTAGTAGCCCAGCGTCGTGAAGAACACTGATGACTGGCTCCAAGCACGACAGAGACTCCATGTCTACGTGAGGAATATGTGCATGATCGAAGACTTTGTCTTTGTTGAACAGCACTGGGGAATAGAAATTGGCTTGACTAGCAGTCCAGAAACGCCTCTTCCTTATGCGAGCAGAGTCATAAGGATTATAATCAGTGAAGAATACGTGCTCGCCAAAGAAGTCTTCAGCCTTGAACTTTTGCTTCCTTGATAATGGATCCTTTGGCTTTGGCAGAGGGGTGTCAGTGAGTTGCATCACAACCTTAGGAATCGCGAGCTCAGGTTCTTCAGGCTGAGGAATTTCTGGTTCCTCTTCAGGTGCAGTCTGTGTTGTCACATTATCAGCAGCAGCAGTTTCTTCAGCACTAGTGGCTGGAATGTCTTCACGGACAAATGAGGTGGGATGAGTTTCTTCAGAGCCCATCTGATACCAATTGGGATGCCGACTTTCCCAAAAGTCATCATTCATTACTGGCGTTGTACTTCCAATATCCATGCCTTCATCATCTAATTCTTCAACACCAGCCTCTTCAGCAGTGAACTGAGGCATTGGTGAGGATACCACTGGGGTTGAAGGGATCGCATCCACTTCAATTTCCTCATCAATCTGCTCTGACGAAGCAGCATATTGAGTTTCTTCATCAGATCCACTTGGGATCTCATATTCTTCACCAAAAGGAACAAGGTCCTTTGATGGCATGGTGGAAATTGGAACAGCATCGATCGGATTTTCAAAAGAGCTGGTCATAGGCTTCATCTTCTTTGGAGCTGAAGATTCTGAAGCACTTGATGCTTTCCTTTTCTTCACTGCAGCTCGCTCTGCAGCCTTGGTCTTCTTCACATCTGATGCGGATGGAAGGATAGGAGTTGGTGTAGGCGTGGGAGGAGCTCAGGAATCTGTTTGAATTTCCTCAGGCACAACTGATGCAGTTGCCCTGACTTCTTCAGTTTCTTCAGGCGCACCACTAGTGGATGCCCTGCAATTTCTTCAGCGGCTGGAATGGAGTCATCAACCCTGGAACTAGCATTTTCTTCAGCAGCCTGAAAGTCATCAGCGGTGCTGGCATGTTCTTCAGTTGGCTGAGCTGAAGCTTCAGCCTGAGGAACTTCTTGTTGCGATGGGGCTGCAACATTGGTGAACTTCTCAGTCAATTTCACAAACCTGACTTTGGCTCCTTTACAATCAGCATAGTATGAATTGAATTTGTCACTGAGGGTTTTGATGTCAGACTGAATTTTGATGAGTTCATCAGTCGACATTTTAACCATGTTGGTCTTCAGAAACTTTTCTTTCTTGTACTGGGCCTTCTTGATCTGCTTGGCCTGATCATATTTCCATTTCTCCTCTTGGATGAAATGAGTCAGCATGTGATTTTGACCAGGTGTCAACTTGAAGTCAGGCATAGGAGTATTTGGGTACTTATGCCAGAGATCAATGTAGTCTAGTATCGCCCTTGGATCCAACAGCAGGGGCACAAGTGTGCCTTTGGCTCTAGCGGCCCTAACTTGTCTGTCTCTGATGATTTCTACAAGTTCATCATCATCAGCTTCATCTTCTTCAGGAGGCTCTTGGAAGGCAACCTGTTTCTTCTTGGGACTTGGCCGAGGACCTCGTCCAGCAGTTGCCTTGGTCTTCAGCAGAGTGGGGCCAGATGAAGAATTTGGTGCAGCTGAGGAAATTACTGAGACACCAGAGGCAATGGAGATGCCTGCAGTCCTTTGGCACGAGGCCAGATGCGCAGGTGCTGAGGATTTTGTCGGAACAACCGAGGACTTTGGAGGAGGTGCTGAGGATTTTGAAGGAGCAGGAGCAGCTTGAGGAATTGGTCTTGAAGATTTTGAAGTGCCTGGCCGTGAGGGCGCAGATGAGGAACTTGGCCGTGAGGGCACTGTTGGTGAAGCACTTGGCTTATGAGCAGGCTTCTTTGGCATAGATTTCCTCGGCTTGACAGAGGCCTCAGTGGCAGCAGCAGCAGCAGAGTCTTCATTGAATTTCCTCACTGCTTCTTTGGCTTGTCTTGCCAACTTGGCTTGTCGTCTGGCCCATTCTTCAGGAAAGTCCTCACCGCGTTTGACGCTAGTGGGATCAGCCACTTGGCCAGGTGCCAGTGGAAGTCTTGGGCATGGAGGGTTGAGAGCGAATTTCTTCATATATTTTGGAGTAACGTATCTGTGCTCCCTCCATTCTCTTGCCCATCTCCTTTCAATCCTCTGAATGCGCACCTTGCGCTGATTTTTGTTTTCTTTGCCAAACTTGGCTTCATCAGGTGTGCAGTACTCAGCATAGATATCCTCAGGGATTTCAAACGCAGTCATGACCTCAGGTTTCTTTCCTCCTTTCTGCGGTTTCTTACCTTCTGCCATATTCTTCAGCTGAGGAATTTAAACAATCGAGTTCTCTGAAGAAGTATGCAACTTTTCTTTGAGGAACGCTGCAAATGAGTTAAGTTGATGGGAACCTAGTGATTCAACAGCGGACATGAGTACCTGTAAACAGATTATAGTTGCGAGGAATTTGGAGAGGTCATATGCGTTCTCAGAAGGTTTTTCAAAAGGAAAAAGTTTGAGAAAATTGACTAGATGAGTCTTGAAGAATTTCACTAAGCGTTTTGTCTTAGGTTCCAGAGTTGTATAGACCGAAGATCCACACAATTGAGGAATCTTGAAGAAAAATGATGCTTAGAGAAACGAATCAAGAACATATGACATGTGAGGTGTTTTGTGTGTGAGGATTTGAGGAATAAAACACCTTTGAAGATTTTGTAGAAAATTTTCGAATCAAAGAGGGCAGTAAAAGTAACTTTTAATTACCCCGAATGAAGAACACGACAAACAGTGAGGTGAAACAGTGAAGTTCGTCGGTGTAGATCTTCCACGCCCTAACTCGGCGGAGGAAGACGTCTACGGCGGCGGCGGAGGTGAAGATTTCCGCGACCGGCGCGAGTACGACGGCGACGAGGTCGAGGGAGTGAAGCTCTTCCTCACTGGCGACGATGGAGTAGCAGCGGCGCTAGGGTTTGGGAAGCTCGAGCGGGAGAGAGATCGAGCGGAGTAAAGGAAGTGAGGAAGGGGTGAGGGGGTATTTATAGTGGCAGTGAAAAACTGTTCGCCCGAAGATTTGGGATGAATGTGCTGTTGGGGAACGTAGCAGAATTTTAAAATTTTCCTACGTGTCACCAAGATCAATCTATGGACTCTTCTAGCAACAAGAGGAAGAGGAGTGCATGTACATACCCTTGTAGATCGCGAGTGGAAGCATTCAAGAGAACGGGGTTGATGGAGTCGTACTCGTCGTGATCCAAATCACCGATGATCCTAGCGCTGAACGGACGGCACCTCCGTGTTCAACACACGTACGGAGCGAGGACATCTCCCGCGCCTTGATCCAGCAAGGAGGAGGGAGAGGTTGAGGAAGAAAGCTCCAACAGTAGCACACCGGCGTGGTGGTGGTGGAGCAGCAGTACTCCGGCAGGGCTTCGCCAAGCTCTTAACGGAGGAGGAGAGGTGTTGGGGAGGGGAGGGGCTGCGCCTTGGGATGGGTGCGGCTCCCATGTGCCTCCCCACTATATATAGGGGTGGAGCGGGATGGTTTCTTGCCCTCCAAGTCCATTGGGGCGTTGGCAAAGGTGGGGGAAAGAAATCCCATCATTTCCTTTCCCCACCGATTGTTATCCCCCCTTTTTAGGGATCTTGATCTTATCCCTTTGGGATATGATCTTATTCCTTCTAAGAGGGAATCTTGGTGCGCCTTGACCAGGGGTGTGGGGCCTTGCCCCCACCACCCACATTCATGTGGGTCCCCACATGCATGTGGGCCCCACTATGGAACCTTCTACAATCTTCCCGGTACAATACCGAAAAATCCCGAACATTTTCCTGTGGCCAAAATAGGACTTCTCATATATATAAATCTTTACCTCCGGACCATTCCAGAACTCCTCGTGACGTCTGGGATCTCATCCGGGACTCCAAACAACATTCGGTAATCACATACAAGTCTTCCTAATAACCCTAGCGTCATCGAACCTTAAGTGTGTAGACCCTACGGGTTCGGGAAACATGCAGACATGACAGAGACAACTCTCCGGCCAATAACCAACAGCGGGATCTGGATACCCATGTTGGCTCCCACATGTTCCACGATGATCTCATCGGATGAACCACGATGTCGAGGATTCAAGCAATCCCGTATACAATTCCCTTTGTCAATTGGTACGTTACTTGCCCGAGATTCGATCGTCGGTATCCCAATACCTCGTTCAATCTCGTTACCGGCAAGTCACTTTACTCGTACCGTAATGCATGATCCCTTGATCAACCACTTGGTCACATTGAGCTCATTATGATGATGCATTACCGAGTGGGCCCAGAGATACCTCTCCGTCATACGGAGTGACAAATCCCAGTCTCGATTCATGCCAACCCAACAGACACTTTTGGAGATACCCGTAGTGCACCTTTATAGCCACCCAGTTACGTTGTGACGTTTGGCACACCCAGAGCACTCCTACGGTATCTGGGAGTTGCACAATCTCATGGTCTAAGGAAATGATACTTGACATTAGAAAAGCTCTAGCAGACGAACTACACGATCTTGTGCTATGCTTAGGATTGGGTCTTGTCCATCACATCATTCTCCTAATGATGTGATCCCGTTATCAATGACATCCAATGTCCATGGTTAGGAAACCATAACAATCTATTGATCAACGAGCTAGTCAACTAGAGGCTCACTAGGGACATGTTGTGGTGTATGTATTCACACATGTATTACGGTTTCCAGTCAATACAATTATAGCATGAACAATAGACGATTATCATGAACAAGGAAATACAATAATAACCATTTTATTATTGCCTCTAGGGCATATTTCCAACAGTCTCCCACTTGCACTAGAGTCAATAATCTAGTTCGCATCACTATGTGATTGTAATGAATTCAACACCCATGGGGTTTGATCATATCTCGCTTGTGAGAGAGGTTATTAGTCAGCGGGTCTGAATCTTTCAGATCCGTGTGTGCTTTACAAATCTCTATGTCATCTCCTAGATGCAGCTACCACGCTCTATTTGGAGCTATTCCAAATAACTGTTCTACTATACGAATCCAGTTTACTACTCAGAATAATCTGGATTAGTGTCAAAGTTTGCATCGGCGTAACCCTTTACGACGAACTCTTTTACCACCTCCATAATCGAGAAAATTCCTCAGTCCACTAGTGACCAAGGATAACTTTGACCGCTGTCCTATGATCAATTCCTGGATCACTCTTGTACCCCTTGACTGACTCATGGCAAGGCACACTTCAGGTGCGGTACACAGCATAACATACTGTAGAGCCTACGTCTAAAGCATAGGGGACGACCTTCGCCCTTTCTCTCTCTTCTGCCGTGGTCAGGTCTTGAGTCTTACTCAATACTCACACCTTGTAACACAACCAAGAACTCCTTCTTTGCTGATCTATTTTGAACTCCTTCAAAATCTTGTCACGGTATGTATTCATTTGAAAGTACTATTAAGCGTTTTTGATCTATCCTTATAGATCTTGATGCTCAATGTTCAAGTAGCTTAATACAGGTTCTCCATTGAAAAACACTTTCCAAATAACCTTGCATGCTTTCCAGAAATTCTACATCATTTCTGATCAACAATATGTCAACAACATATACTCATCAGAAATTCTATAGTGCTCCCACTCACTTCTTTGGAAATACAAGTTTCTCATAAACTTTGTATAAACCCAAAATCTTTGATCATCTCATCAAAGCATACATTCCAATTCCGAGATGCTTACTCCAGTCCTTAGAAGGATTGCTGGAGCTTTGCATACTTGTTAGCATCTTTCAGGATTAACAAAAACTTTCTGGTTGTATCACATACAACCTTTCCTCAAGAAAATCGTCGAGGAAACAATGTTTTGACATCCTATCTGCAAGATTTCATAAATAATGCAGTAACTGCTAATATAATTCCAACAGACTCTTAGCATCGCTATGAGTGAGAAAGTCCCATCGTAGTCAACTCCTTGAACTTGTCGGGAAACATCTTAACGACAAGTCGAGCTTTCTTAATGGTGACACTTACCATCATTGTTCGTCTTCCTTTTAAAATCCATCTGCACCCAACAGCCTTACGACCATCAAGTAGTTCTTTCAAAGTCTATACTTTATTTTATACATGGATCCTCTCTCGGATTTTATGGCCTCGAGCCATTCGTCGGAATTCGGGCCCACCATCGCTTCTCCACAGCTCGTAGGTTCATTGTTGTCTAGCAACATGACTTCCAAGACAGGATTACGTACCACTCTGAAGTAGTACACATCCTTGTCGACCTATGAGGTTTGGTAGTGACTTGATCCGAAGTTTCATGATCACTATCTTAAGCTTCCACTTCAATTGGTGTAGGTGCCACAGGAACAACTTCCTGTGCCCTGCTACACACTAGTTGAAGTGACGGTTCAATAACCCCATCAAGTCTCCACCATCCTCCCACTCAATTCTTTCGAGAGAAACTTTTCCTCGAGAAAGGACCTGTTTCTAGAAACAATCACTTTTGCTTACGGATCTGAGATAGGAGGTATACCATACTATTTTTGGGTATTCTATGAAGATGCATTCATCCGCTTTGGGTTCGAGCTTATCAGCCTGAAACCTTTTCACATAAGCATCGTAGCCCCAAACTTTTAAGAAATGACAGCTTAGGTTTCTCTAAACCATAGTTCATGCGGTGTCATCTCAACGGAATTACGTGGTGCCCTATTTAAAGTGAATGCGGTTGTCTCTAATGCCTAACCCATAAACGATAGTGGTAATTCGATAAGAGGCATCATGGTATGCACCACATCCAATAGGGTGCAGCTATGATGTTCGGACACACCATCACACTATGGTGTTCCAGGCGGTATTAATCGTGAAACAATTTCCACAATGTCTTAATTGTGTGCCAAACTCGTAACACAGATATTCATCTCTATGATCATATCATAGATATTTTATCCTCTTATCACGACGATCTTCAACTTCACTCTGAAATTACTTGAACCTTTCAATAATTCAGACTTGTGTTTCAGCAAGTAAATATACTTAGCATCTACTCAAATCATCTGCGAAGTAAGAACATAACAATATCCACTGCGTGCCTCAGCACTCATTGGACTGCACACATTAAAATGTATTACTTCCAACAAGTTGCTTTCTTGTTCCATCTCACTGAAAACGAGGCCTTTCAGTCATCTTGCCCATGTGGTATGATTTGCATGTCTCAAGTGATTCAAAATCAAGTAAGTCCAAAGGATCCATCTGTATGGAGTTTCTTCATGCACATCTACCAATAGACATGGTTCGCATGTCTCAATCTTTTCAAAAATGAGTGAGTCCAAAGATCCATCAACATGGAGCTTCTTCGTGCGTTTTATACCAACATGACTCAAATGGCAGTGCCACAAGTATGTGGTACTATCATTACTATCTTATATCTTTTGGCATGAACATGTGTATCACTACGATCGAGATTCAATGAACCATTCATTTTAGGTGCAATACCATTGATGGTATTATTCAAATAAACAGAGTAACCATTATTCTCCTTAAATGAATAACCGTATTGCGATAAACATAATCCAATCATGTCTATGCAAACACCAAATAACAATTATTTAGGTTTAACACCAATATCGATGGTAGAGGGAGCATGCGATGCTTGATCACATCAACCTTGGAAACACTTCCAACACATATCGTCATCTCACCTTCAGCTAGTCTCCGTTTATTCTGTAGCCTTTTATTTCGAGTTACTAACACTTAGCAACTGAACTGGTATTTTAATACCCTGGTGCTACTAGGAGAACTAGTAAAGTACACATTATAATGTATATCCAATATACTTCTGTCGACCTTGCCAGCCTTCTCATCTACCGAGTATTTAGGGTATTTCTGATTCAGTGACCGTTCGCCTCATTATAGAAGCACTTAGTCTCGGGTTTGGGTTCAACCTTGGGTTTCTTCACTAGAGCAGCAACTGATTTGTCGTTTCATGAAGTATCCCTTCTTTCCCTTGCCCTTCTTGAAAATAGTGGTCTAACCATCAACAATTGATGCTCCTTCTTGATTTCTACTTTCGCGGTGTCAAACATCACGAGTTGCTCAAGGATCATCATGTCTATCCCTGATATTTTATAGTTCATCACGAAGCTCCAATAGCTTGGTGGCAGTGACTATGGAGAACCATCACTATCTCATCTGGAAGATTAACTCCCACTCGATTCAAGCGATTGTAGTACTCAGACAATCTGGGCACATGCTCAACGATTGAGCTTTTCTCCCTTAGTTTGCAGGCTTAAGAAACTTGTCAGAGGTCTCATACCTCTTGACGGTGGCACTAGTCTGAAATTCCAATTTCAGTCTTTGGAACATCTCATATGTTCTGCGACATTTCAAAAAAACGTATTTTGGTGCCACAATCCTAAACCATTAGTATTACGCACTGAACTATCACGTAGTCATCAAAACGTGTACGTCAGATGTTTCCCAACATCTACAGACGACGCTCGAGGTTCAACACACTGAGCGGTGCATTAAGGACATAGCCCTTCTGTGCAGCAATGAAGACAATTCTCATTTCACGGACCCAGTCTGCATAATTGCTACTGTCAACTCTCAACTAAATTTTCTCTAGGAACATATCTAAAACAGTAGAACCAAAGCGTGAGCTACGACATAATTTGCAAAGACCTTTTGACTATGTTCATGATAATTAAGTTCATCTAATCAAATTATTCAATGAACTCCCACTTAGATAGACATCCCTCTAGTCATCTAAGTGATACATGATCCGAGTCAACTAGGCCGTGTCCGATCATCACGTGAGACGGACTAGTCATCATCGGTGAACATCTTCATGTTGATCGTATCCACTATACGACTCATGTTCGACCTTTCGGTCTTCCATGTTCCGAGGCCATGTCTGTACATGCTAGGCTCGTCAAGTCAACCTAAGTGTTTCGCATGTGTAAATCTGGCTTACACCCGTTGTATGCGAACGTTAGAATCTATCACACCCGATCATCACGTGGTGCTTCGAAACAACGAACCTTCGCAACGGTGCACAGTTAGGGGGAACACTTTCTTGAAATTTTAGCGAGGGATCATCTTATTTATGCTACCGTCGTTCTAAGCAAATAAGATGTAAACATGACAAACATCACATGAAAATCATAAAGTGACATGATATGGCCAATATCATCTTGTGCCTTTTGATCTCCATCTTCGAGGTGCGGCATGATCACCTTCGTCACCGGCCTGACACCATGATCTCCATCATCATGATCTCCATCATCGTGTCTTCATGAAGTTGTCTCGCCAACTATTACTTCTACTACTATGGCTAACGGTTAGCAATAAAGTAAAGTAATTACATGGCGTTTTTCTTTGACACGCAGGTCATACAATAAATTAAGACAACTCCTATGGCTCCTGCCGGTTGTCATACTCATCGACATGCAAGTCGTGATTCCTATTACAAGAACATGATCAATCTCATACATCACATATATCATTCATCACATCCTTTTGGCGATATCACATCACACGACATATGCTGCAAGAACAAGTTAGGCGTCCTCTAATTGTTGTTGCAAGTTTTTACGTGTGCTATAGGTTTCTAGCAAGAACGTTTCTTACCTATGCCAAAACCACAATGTGATATGGGAATTTCTATTTACCCTTCATAAGGACCCTTTTCATCGAATCCGATCCGACTAAAGTGGTAGAGACAGACACCCGCTAGGCACCTTATGCAACTAGTGCATGTCAGTCGGTGGAACCTGTCTCACGTAAGCGTACGTGTAAGGTCGGTTCGGGCCGCTTCATCCCACGATGCCGCCGAATCAAGATAAGACTAGTAACGACAAGTAAATTGACAAAATCGACGCCCACAACAACTTGTGTTCTACTCGTGCATAGAATCTACGCATAGACCTAGCTCTGATACCACTGTTGGGGAACATAGCAGAATTTTAAAATTTTCCTACGTGTCACCAAGATCAATCTATGGACTCTTCTAGCAACGAGAGGGAGAGGAGTGCATCTACATACCCTTGTAGATCGCAAGCGGAAGCGTTCAAGAGAACGGGGTTGATGGAGTCGTACTCGTCGTGATCCAAATCACCGATGATCCTAGCGCCGAACGGACGGCACCTCCGCGTTCAACACACGTACGGAGTGAGGACGTCTCCCGCGCCTTGATCCAGCAAGGAGGAGGGAGAGGTTGAGGAAGAAAGCTCCAACAGCAGCACGACGGCGTGGTGGTGGTGGAGCAGCAGTACTCCGGCAGGGCTTCACCAAGCTCTTAACGGAGGAGGAGAGGTGTTGGGGAGGGGAGGGGCTGTGCCTTGGGATGGGTGCGGCTCCCATGTGCCTCCCCACTATATATAGGGGTGGAGGGGGCTGGTTTCTTGCCCTCCAAGTCCATTGGGGCGTTGGCAAAGGTGGGGGAAAGAAATCCCCCATCATTTCCTTTCTCCACCGATTGTTATCCCCCCTTTTTAGGGATCTTGATCTTATCCCTTTGGGATATGATCTTATTCCTTCTAAGGGGGAATCTTGGTGCGCCTTGACCAGGGGTGTGGGGCCTTGCCCCCACTACCCACGTTCATGTGGGTCCCCACATGCAGGTGGGCCCCACTACGGAACCTTCTAGAATCTTCCCGGTACAATACCAAAAAATCCCGAACATTTTCCGGTGGCCAAAATAGGACTTCTCATATATAAATCTTTACCTCCGGACCATTCCGGAACTCCTCGTGACGTCTGGGATCTCATCCGGGACTCCGAACAACATTCGGTAATCACATACAAGTCTTCCTAATAACCCTAGCATCATCGAACCTAAAGTGTGTAGACCCTACGGGTTCGGGAAACATGTAGACATGACCGAGACAACTCTCCGGCCAATAACCAACAGCGGGATCTGGATACCCATGTTGGCTCCCACATGTTCCACGATGATCTCATCGGATGAACCACGATGTCGAGGATTCAAGCAATCCCGTATACAATTCCCTTTGTCAATTGGTACGTTACTTGCCCGAGAGTCGATCGTCGGTATCCCAATACCTCGTTCAATCTCGTTACCGGCAAGTCACTTTACTCGTACCGTAATGCATGATCCCATGATCAACCACTTGGTCACATTGAGCTCATTATGATGATGCATTACCGAGTGGGCCCAGAGATACCTCTCCGTCATACGGAGTGACAAATCCCAGTCTCGATTCGTGCCAACCCAACAGACACTTTTGGAGATACCCGTAGTGCACCTTTATAGCCACCCAGTTACGTTGTGACGTTTGGCACACCCAAAGCACTCCTACGGTATCCGGGAGTTGCACAATCTCATGGTCTAAGGAAATGATACTTGACATTAGAAAAGCTCTAGTAGACGAACTACACGATCTTGTGCTATGCTTAGGATTGGGTCTTGTCCATCACATCATTCTCCTAATGATGTGATCCCGTTATCAATGACATCCAATGTCCATGGTTAGGAAACCATAACCATCTATTGATCAAGGAGCTAGTCAACTAGAGGCTCACTAGGGACATGTTGTGGTCTATGTATTCACACATGTATTACGGTTTCCAGTCAATACAATTATAGCATGAACAACAAACGATTATCATGAACAAGGAAATACAATAATAACCATTTTATTATTGCCTCTAGGGCATATTTCCAACACGTGCCCCTGACCCTTCTCCTTCGCACGACATGTGTCACCCACGTACTGTGAAGTGGAGATCGTGTTAGATCGTGGGTGAATAGAATAATGCATCGTGGAATGCGGAACGGTTTGAGCGGCAAAACCGAAAATTTGGATAGGATTAGTTTTAACGTTTCGTTCGCAATTTCTTCAGCTGACATGGACACAGTGAAGATTTTGAACGAGTTTCAAATAGAACGCACATGAAGAATTTGTGAATAGATTGGATTGAGTATAGCATAGAGGGGGAAGGGTCCGATCACATTCACTTAGCAGAAAACACAACTTGAAGAGATAGCCATAAGTGAATGCTGCAGAGGACATAAACTCATATATATATATATATATATATATATATATATATATATATATATATATATATATATATATATATATATATATATATATATATATATATATATATATATATAGCCAATGAAGAAAAACGACAGAAACAGTGAAGATTTTGCAAAGTTTAAGAATTTGAACAGCTGAGGAATTTCAAAAACAAAAAAAACTCAAATTGAAGATTTTCAACTTTTTGTGGTGGCGTGACCCACCGTATAAGAATGATGATTTCAGACACCGCGTACAATTGTCGTAGGGTTCTGAGAATCAAATTCTTCATTAATTTCTTCACACTTAGAGTGTTATTCTTCATTGATTGAAGAAAAACGTTTCTTCATGTGTTGCACATCTAAGTCATCAATTTTGCATAAGTGTTAGGATGAGTGCCTTTCAAAGTACATTCGAAGACTCTAAGATATTTAGCTCACACCGCAACTTGCTAAATCTCTTCTCATCCAAGGGCTTTGTGAAGATATCGGCTAGCTGTTCTTCGGTCTTCACATGCTCAATAGAAATGTCGCCCTTCAACACATGATCACGAAGAAAATGATGACGAATTTGAATGTGCTTTGTCTTCGAGTGCTGAACTGGGTTGTGCGCGATCTTGATGGCACTCTCATTGTCACACGGGAGAGGCACATTCTTCACGTTGACGCCATAGTCCTTGAGTGTTTGCTTCATCCGTAGTAGTTGAGCACAGCAAGAACCAGCAGCAATGTACTCTGCTTCAGCAGTAGACAGTGATACGCAGTTCTGTTTCTTAGACGACCAACAGACCAAGGATCGTCATAGGAAATGACATGTACCAAATGTTGACTTGCGGTCCACACGATCACCAGCATAGTCAAAGTCAGAATATCCAATGAGATCAAAATCCGAGCCCTTGGGATACCATAATCCTAGTGTTGGTGTGTGAGCTAGATATCGAAGAATATGCTTCACGGCCTTATGGTGTGATTCCTTCGGTGCAGCTTGAAATCGGGCACACATGCAAACACTAAGCATTATATCTGGCCTAGATGCACATAAGTACAATAAAGAACCAATCATGGAGCGGTATACCTTATGATCGAAGTCAATACCATTTTCATCAGTGCATAGTTGACCATTTGTGGGCATAGGAATTTTGATGCCTTTGCAATCTTGCATGTCGAATTTCTTCAGGACATCCTTGAGGTATTTCTCCTGAGATATGAATATGCCATTGCGCTGTTGACGAATTTGAAGACCTAAAAAGAATTTCAACTCTCCCATCATAGACATTTGATATTCTTCACTCATCATGTAGGCAAATTCATCACTATAACGTTGGTCAGTACAGCCAAAGATAATATCATCAACATATATTTGGCACACAAACAGTTCGCCATCATAAGATTTAGTAAAGAGAGTAGGATCAAGTGAACCGGGTGTGAAGCCATTCTTCATGAAGAATTCCTTCAAAGTATCATACCACGCCCGTGGGGCCTGTTTGAGGCCATAGAGGGCCTTATTGAGTCTGAAGACTTTGTCAGGATTCTTTGGATCTTCAAAACCTGGGGGTTGAGCAACATATACTTCTTCCTCAAGCTTACCATTGAGGAATGCACTTTTCACATCCATTTGATATAAGATGATATCATGATGGTTAGCATAAGCAAGCAATATGCGAATAGCCTCAAGTCTAGCAACAGGTGCAAAAGTTTCATCGAAATCGATTCCTTCAACCTGTGTGTAGCCTTGAGCTACTAGTCGTGCCTTATTCCTTACCACAAGGCCATTTTCATCTTGCTTGTTGCGGTAGATCCACTTTGTGCCAATGATATTATGCTTGCGAGGATCTGGACGGTTGACCAGTTCCCAGACGTTGTTGAGCTTGAACTGATGTAATTCTTCTTGCATGGCCTGAATCCACTCAGGCTCCAGAAATGCTTCATCTACCTTAGTGGGCTCTGTGATAGAGACAAAAGCATAGTGCCCACAAAAGTTAGATAAGTGTGAAGCTTTTGAGCGTGTGAGAGGACCTGGTGCTTTGATGTTATGAATGATCTTCTCCACTTGCACTTCTTTCGCAATGCGAGGGTGAGCTGGTTGTCGGTGAGGAATTTGATCAACATTTTCTTCAGCATCAATTTCCTCAGCATTTTCTTCAGGTGCATCAGCTCGACGTTCTTCACGTTCTGGAATGAATTCTTCAGCAGATTCTTCAGTAGGAATGACATCCTCAGTAGCCTTGAACTTGATAGAATCCTCAAGTGCTGGCTCGTCTATCACAGAAGGTAGGTGCTCTCTTTGCGAGCCATTAGTTTCATCGAACCGCACATCTACAGTTTCAACAACCTTGTGAGAACATTGTTGAAGACTCTGTAGGTGTGCGAGTCCTTTCCGTAACCAAGCATAAAACCTTCATGTGCTTTCGGTGCAAATTTTGAGTTATGATGAGGATCTCTAATCCAGCATTTAGCACCGAAGACTTTGAAATAACTCACATTGGGTTTCTTGTCAGTGAGGAGTTCATAGGCAGTCTTCTTGAAGAATTTGTGAAGATATACTCTGTTGATGATGTGGCACGCAGTGTCAATTGCATCAACCCAGAAACGACGAGGTGTTTTGTACTCATCAAGCATAGTGCGAGCCATCTCAGCAAGAGTCCTGTTCTTGCGCTCCACGACGCCATTCTGTTGAGGAGTATAAGGAGCAGATAACTCATGAGTAATACCAAGTTCATCAAGATAGTCATCGAGACCCGAATTCTTGAACTCAGTGCCATTGTCACTTCTGATGTGCTTGATCTTCACACCAAAGTTGGTTGAATCCCTCGAGGAAAATTGTTTGAAGACTTCCTGCACTTCATGTTTGTAAGTAACAAGGTGTACCCATGTGTAACAAGAGTAATCATCAACAATAACAAAGCCATATTGCGATGCTTCATTTGAAATGGCAGAATAATGATTAGGACCGAAGAGATCCATGTGAAGAAATTCAAACGGGCGAGTAGTGGTCATGATGGTCTTAGCTGGATGCTTGGCCTTGGTCATCTTTCCAGCTTCACAGGCACCGCACAAGTGATCCTTGAGGAATTTGACATTCTCAATGCCAATGCCATGCTTCTTCTTTGCAAGCGTGTGCAAATTCCTCATGCCTGTGTGACCAAGTCGTCGATGCCATAGCCATCCTTCTGAAGCTTTTGCAAGTAGGCACACGGCTGGTTGTGAATCTGCAGAGAAATCAACAATATACAAGTCTCCTCTCCTATAGCCTTCGAAGACTTTGGAATTGTCAGCTTCCATAATCACAACACAACGATACTTGCCAAAGACAACAACCATATCAAGATCACAAAGCATTGAGACAGACATAAGGTTGTATCCTAAGGACTCAACAAGCTTGACTTTGTCCATGTGTTGATCCTTTGTGATTGCAACCTTACCTAGACCCAATACCTGACTTTTGCTCTTGTCAGCGAAGATGATATGCTTCAGATGCGATGATGATAAGGGAGCATCCATCAATAGATTCTTGTCACCAGTCATGTGATTTGTACATCCACTATCGAGGACCCACTCAGTGGCTTTGGGTTGATCATCCTGCAGATGAATTAGTGCAGCTTACGAACTCATATACTTCATCAATGAAGAATATGATATCACATTCATCAGATCAATTTCATCAAGCAGTAAGACAGATAAAACAGTGTGAGGACGTGAGAAATGAAAATTCATTTCTTCATGATTAGCCTGCGTCCTTTCAGGCATTTTGTCAGGTCCCTAGCTAATTCTTCAGACGTTTGAGCATGTCTGGAGACCTGACCCTGCAGAAGAGATTAGTTCTTTTTCTTCACCACTCACATATGAAGGGGTGGCAAAGAGTTCATCACTTTGCGAGCTCCATATGAGAATGGTGGCATATCAGCCAAACCATTTCGTCTCACATAAGAGGGGTTAGAGTAAGCATATGAATAAGCAGAGAAATTCTTCGAGGACTTATGAACATAATGATTAGAAGAATAATGCTCATATTCATAGCCCTTGGCTCTTCCCTGTGAAACAGAGTTGTTAGCACGATGATGTTCATATGAGGACTTTGATCCTTTTGAGGAATTTGATCCACGTGAGGAATTTGGTCCGTATGAGGACTTGGATCCATATGAAAAACTTGGTCCATATGAAGAATTTGATCTGGGGTTCCTATTCTTCACAGGTGGTGTCATGAGGACATTCACCTGAAGACTTTCAAGGCACCTTTTGGGAACCCAGATTTTCTTCATAGGGGAACCGTTCCTGCAGTTAGTGCCAACATATCTAGCAAATACTTCACCATTCTGATTTTTGAACAGTTTATATTTGGAGTCAAATTACTCATCAGAAGAATGAGAAGATTCACATGTATAGCCAGATAAATTAGATGGATCAACTGGAGGTCCCTTTGCAGCAACCCATGAGGTTTTGGGGTACTGCTCAGGCTTCCAATATGAACCATCAGCATTGAGTTTCCTCTCAAAAGCAATACCCTCTTTCCTAGGGTTCCTGTTGAGGATCTGCTTTTTAAGCACATCACAAAGAGTGTGATGCTCTTTGAGGCTTTTGTACATTCATGTCATGTACAATTCCTTCAGCCCTGCATCATCAGTGATACTAGCAATGTCCTCAGATGAGGAATTAGTGATAGCAGAGGCAGGTGAAGAATTTGTAACATTAGAAGCATTTGAACATTCAGGTGAAGAATTAGCAAATTCTCGTTCAATGCATTTCAAACATGGAGGAACGAATTCTTCCTGAGCAGCGCTGATTTTTTGAGCAAGTAATGAATCGCGCTCCTTCTGAAGATCTTCATAACTCACTCTTAGCTTCTCAAGATCTTGCTTTCTTTGAAGAAATTCATAAGAAAGCTTCTCATGATCAGACAAGAGAGTGTTATGATGACCTTGAAGGTTGTCAAACCTGGTCTGAAGTCTCTGAAGATTTTCAGTTAAGGCTTTAGTGCGATCCATTTCTTCACCCAACATATCATCACTTTTGTCTAGCATGTTTTGAACCTTTTCAAAAGCCTTTTGTTGTTTCACAGCAACCTTAGCAAGTTTTGAGTAGCTGGGCTTAAGATTTTCATCAGATTCATCTTCACTAGACTCAGAGGAGGTATATTTAGGTACCTTGGCACCCTTTGCCATGAAGCAATAGGTGGGAGCGTAGTCATCATTGCCTCCATCAGCCTTGTTTGTGAGGTCATTTTCTTCAGGGTTGAAGATAGACTTGCTGACGAATGCAGTAGCGAGGGCTAGGCTCGCCACACCAGACTCGGAGTCCTTAGATGCCTCCTCTTCCTCTTGTTCCTCAGATTTAGCTTCAGAGTCCATTTCCTTGCCAATGAATGCCCGAGCCTTCTTGGAGCTGCTCTTCTTGTGAGATGAAGACTTTGAGGATTTTGATGATGAAGATTTTGAGGACTTCTTCTTTTTTTTCGCATCATCAGAACTGTAATCCTTGTATTTCTTCTTCTTTGATTCCTTTTCCCACTAAGGACAATCTTGAATGTAATGTCCAGGTTTCTTGCACTTGTGACAAAGCCTCTTCTTGTAGTCACTGGATGAGGAATCATTGCTTCTTGAGGGTCTTCCAAACCGACCACGTCTTGAGAACTTCTGGAATTTCTTCACGAGCAGTGCTAGATCATGACTCAGTTCTTCAGGGTCACCAAGACTGCTACCAGAGTCTTCATCTTCGGACTCAAGTACTGCCTTGGCCTTCAATGCACGTGATCTGCCATAGCTCGAACCATAGAGATCTCTCTTTTCAGCAAGCTGGAACTCATGAGTGTTTAGCCTCTCGAGGATATCAGCGGGGTCAAGTGACTTGTAATCAGCACGCTCTTGTATCATCAGTGCTAGAGTATCAAATGAGGAATCAAGCGATCTCAGCAATTTCTTCACCACCTCATGGTCGGTAATGTCAGTGGCACCAAGTGCTTGAACCTCATTTGAGATGTTAGTGAGGCGATCAAAGGTTTGCTGAACGTTTTCATTGTCGAGTCTTTTGAAGCGGTTGAAGAGATTGCAAAGAACATCATCTCGAGAATCACGCTGAGTTGAGACTCCTTCATTCACTTTGGGCAGCCTATCCTGGATAAGCTTTGCAGTTTCCAAAGCACTCACTCTTCCATACTGTCCTTTACTCAGATGGCCACATATGATATTCTTGGCTTGGGAATCGAGTTGCTTGAATATCTTCACATCGGTAGCGTTCAGTGAGGGTGAGACAGAGGGAACACCATTTTCCACAACGTACCAGAGATCGTTATCAATTGCCTCAAGATGCATGCGCATCTTGTTCTTCCAGTTGTCGGTGTACTAAAGTAGGGGTACCTTAGTACCCCGAACTTGTGCACGGACAGTCGCAGCGCCCCGCGGCAAGGCTCGCTAGGGGAACGCCTAAAACCCTCCATGGCCCTTTTCTGCCATTCAAGAACAAAGTATTTAAGCCAAGAAGACAAGGCCCCGGCAAGAGGAGCTTGCCGGGCCGAAGAGACAAGACCCCGGCAAGAGGAGCTTGCCGGGACGACCAGCTGAAGAACGAAGACCCCGGCAAGAGGAGCTTGCCGGGAAGGCCAACCAAGGCGTCTCAGGAAAGCTCACCGTGACGCGCCACGCGCTCCGGCAGGGCCTGGCGAGCAGCAAGTTCCCAGGCGCGACAAGACATCAACCGCAGCAAGCTACTTGTCGCGGCAGGTCACCACCCCGGGCCAGCGCTCCAGCTCACCCACCCACGCGTCACTCTGGGGCTCTCCCAAAGGCACGTGGCGGGGCACTGCGCAGCCAGGGGCATGCGGTGGCATGCGGCGCTGACAAGATAGCCATCGTGGCAAACGGGGGCGCCCCTAACGGTCCATTTCAGCACTGTTCGGGCGACCCAGACGGGCATTTAATGCCCTTGTCCCCTGCCGTCAGAGTTAGGTGCGATAGCACTGTGCAGCCACTGTGCACACAACTCTTTTCCATTTTTACCCTCATCTGCGTTGCCACCTGTGGGTAGCCCCTTGAGCATATAAAAGGAGGCCCATGCGCACGTAGAGGGGGAGGAACCCGGAAAAGGGACCAGAGGACACCCATTCGCGTCCATCCCTAGGCATACTGTAGCATCCAGTGCTCTCAAGCAAGAACCCAATACAATCAGACAAGCAGCAGTAGGGTTTTACGCATCCGTGCGGCCCGAAGCTGGGTAAAATCGTTTGTGTGCATCGCCTCGATCCGCTCTTCGCGCAGCCTCCGCCCCCCGCCGAACCGAGAAGGGGCTCCGTCCCCATAGGTGTTCGAGGAGGCCGATTTCCCCCGACATCTTTGGCGCGCGAGGTAGGGGGCGTCGAGGTTGTGTGAACCTGATCCGGCGTCCGCACAGGCTAGATCTTCGTCATCTTCATCGACATGCCACCGAAGAAGAAGGCCCCGGAGGTGGCTGGTCCATCCGCGTCGAACCCACCGCCCCTAGAGCAGACGGGTGGTGGGGAAGGCACCGGTGGAGGAACGGGTGTCGTCGAACCAGTTCATGGTGCCACGGCGTCCGAACTTGCACCGCGCCCCTCCCAGGAGGCGCGGAACCAGCAGCGTCTTGGTACCCACGGTACCATACGCTCGCTGGACCCAGATCGAACCGACGAACCCCAGGGCGCTCAAGGCCAGCATACGCACCAACGTGCTGGCGCGAGAGTGGCACGGCTGCCTGGGCCGGGTGCTGCTCCTTCTAACGTGGTTAGAAGTTCGAGCACATCCCGCTCCTCGCGTTGTTCGCCACCGCTGCCCGCCACTCCGGCAGAAGTTCTAGCACGAGCTCAACTACTCCTAGACTACCCTCCGACGGCGGACAAGCTCGACGGTTGGAGGGCCACCATTCAGAGTCTCATCGGTTTTGCCAACGGCGACACCCCGCGGCAACCTAGTGTGTCGCAGCCGCGGCCGGTCGCTCAGGCAAGAACCGACGGCGCCAAGACTGGTGGGGGTGCGACCACCGTGCACTCCCCACACCAGGGGCAACGGTCGCCGACTCGCCGGACCCAACCACGACAACGACTCCACCACGTCGTCAAATTCACGAACTCGTCGCGACCAACGCCAAGTTCTTCACGAACGGAAGGAAGAGGACGCTCGAACCCGCATCGAGCGCAGAAGAGAAGCGCGGCGTCAATCAGACCAGCGCGCTGGGCCCTCTGGCGACATGCATGCACCGGGGGAACCAGGCGACCTGCCGTACTCGGTAGGCTGCCCTGCGTTCACCCGTGAGCTGCGGCAAGTCCAGTGGCCCAGCACAAAGAACTTCAAGCCAGACGTACCCGAGAAGTACGACGTCAAGTCGCATCCGTCGGAGTTCCTCAGCATCTACACCATTGCGGTGCAAGCTGCCGGGGGGCGAGACGACGAGATCCTTGCCAACTACTTCCCGCTGGTACTCAAGCCCAACGTCAGATCCTGGCTCATGCACTTGCTGGACAACTCCATATCCTCCTGGCCAGACCTATGCCATCAGTTTGTTGGCGCCTTCACGGGCGGCCACAAACCCCATGGCCAAGCGAGCGACCTTCATCTGCTCGTCCAGAAGGAAGGAGAACCCCTGCGCAAGTTCATCCAGAGATTCAGCCGTGTGCACTACAACATCCCAGACGTCCACCCCGCCGCGGTCATCAGCGCGTTCCATCAGAACGTGCGTAACCGTAGGATGCGGGAGGAGCTGGCGATGTGCAAGATCAAGGACGTCCGCGAGCTGTACGCCGTGGCCGACAAGTGTGCGCGTGCTGAGGAGGGGAGGAAACTCCCCGGAGAGAATACTGGAGCGGGAGAATCTGACAGTGAGGATACCACCCCGGCAAGGAAAGGCCGGCGGCGGAACAACAAGAAGAAGAAGAACCAAGAAGTGCTGGTTGTTGAGCAGTCCGGCGATGAAGGCGCCGCCAAGAAAGCCCAGGCTGGTGGCTCCGGCAAGGAAGTTGCCGGATGCGCCAACTGCCAGGCTGTGGCGGTCGGTGACAAGCGGGACGGCACCAACAAGCAGTACTGCAAGATCCACTGCACCAAGGGCCACGACCTCCAGAGTTGCAAGCAGGTCGAGCGGCTCGTCGAGCTGCAAAAGGCCGAGTACGAGCGGCGCGACAAGGAGAGAGCCCAAGGAGGTGGCGGAGGATCCGACACGAAGCGCCCCGGCCAGGGAGGACGCCGCGGCAAGGACAAGCAGCGGCAAGCAGACAGACCTCCCCGTGGCCGCGACAAGGACGAAGACGACGACGACGACGAAGACATGGATGATGCCGAGACCAGTGAGCAGGAGTTTCAGAAAGCCACAGAGATTTTGTGTGTTGACGGTGGTGCCTCTCTGCATACTTCTCACCGCCAACTCAAACAGTGGGCGCGGGAAGTCAATGCAGCAGAACCGCCCGTCGAGTCACGCAAGCCTCTGAAATGGTCCAGCACACCTATCGTCTTTGACATTGAGGACCACCCTGATCGCACAACCGCGATCGGGTGCTTGCCGATGTTGGTTTCGCCAGCGGTCCGCAACCTCAAGGTCACTAAGATGCTAGTTGACGGCGGGGCCGGCTTGAACCTGATCTCCTCCGCTGTGCTCCAGAAACTCCAAGTCCCCGACAGCGAGCTCGAATAGACCGGCACGTTCCAAGGAATCAACCCGGGAAGGAGCAAGCCGAAGGGGAAGATCACGCTGCCAGTAACATTTGGCAGCGAGCTGAACTTCAGGACTGAGAGGGTCACCTTTGATGTTGCCGATTTTCCATTGCCTTACAATGGAATCCTCGGCCGTCCAGTGCTCGCCAAGTTCATGGCGGCCTCTCATTATGCATACAACATGCTCAAGATGCCAGGCCCGATAAGCGTCATCTCTGTCCCTGGCGACAAGAAGGACGCCCTTATCTGTGCCGACAAGATCTACCGGGAAGCAGCAGCCGCAACGGATCACGACCCACTTGCCGCTGAAGCTCCCGGGGGAAAGAAGAAGACCAAGTCCGGCAAGTGCTCTGATGCCCACTCCGGCAAGCGCGCCTCTTCGGAGTGCTGCGCTACCGTCGAGGACGCACCATCGAGCTCCACCGGCAAGTGTAAGAAGACAATGGCAGCTCCACCAGCGACCAAGAAGGTGCCCGCCAAGGAGGACGACACTGGTGGTACCTTCACCATCAGTGCCACACTCGACCCCAAATAGGAAAGCGCGCTCGTTACTTTCCTGCGGGCGAATGTCGATGTGTTTGCCTGGCAACCATCTGACATCCCCGGCGTTCCCAGGAAAGTGATTGAGCACCACCTTGCCGTCTGTCCTCATGCACGGCCCGTCAAGCAGAGAGTTAGAAAACAAGCAGTGGAGCACCAAGAGTTCATCGCGGGAGAGATCAGGAAGTTGGAAGCGGCAGACCTCGTCAGAGGTGTGCTCCATCCGACGTGGTTGGCCAATCCTGTCGTCGTGCGCAAAGCAAACGGAAAATGGAGGCTTTGCATCGATTTCACTGATGTCAACAAAGCTTGTCCCAAAGATCCATTTCCCTTGCCGCGCATCGACCAAATTGTTGACTCCACGGCCGGATGTGACCTGCTTTCATTTCTTGACGCTTACTAAGGATACCATCAGATCTTCATGGCTGAAGAAGATGAAGAGAAGACCGCATTCATCACTCCATCTGGCACGTACTATTTCGTACGGATGCCTTTCGGACTGAAGAATGCTGGTTCAACATTTGCAAGGGTTGTCCATACAGCTTTTGAGCCACAAATCCACAGAAATGTGGAGGCCTACATGGATGACATAGTGGTCAAGAGCAGAGACAGGGCAACCCTGATTCAAGACTTAGAAGAGACCTTTGTAAATCTGCGCAAGATCAGCCTCAAGCTTAACCCCGAGAAGTGCGTGTTAGGAGTCCCCTCCGGCAAGCTTCTCGGGTTCTTCGTGTCTCAGCGGGGAATCGAAGCCAACCCCGACAAGATCAAGGCCATTGAGCAAATTGAAGCACCAACACGTGTCAAGGATGTACGAAGACTTGCCGGCTGCGTGGCAGCTCTCAGCAGGTTCATTTCCAAGTCTGCAGAACGCGCCCTGCCATTTTTCAAAATTTTGAAAAAGGCGGGTCCAGTAAAATGGACTCCGGAAGCGGAGGCTGCGCTGCAGGACTTGAAGAAATACCTATCCTCCGCTCCAATACTTGTCGCGCCTAAACCACAAGAGAAGTTGCTGCTGTACCTGGCGGCAACCAATCAAGTGGTTAGTGCTGCGTTAGTAGCAGAGAGGGAGGCAGATGATGAGCTAGCGACCGCGGCAAGTGCATCCAACGACAAGCAGGGGGCTTCCCCGGCAAGCTCTGGCCCCGACAAGGATGGATCTGCGCAAGTGCAAGAGGAGGTGCAGAAGAAGAAAATGGTGTAGGGCCCAGTTTACTTTGTCAGTTCCCTCTTGCAGGGGGCTAGGTCAAGGTACTTTGGCGTGCAGAAATTGCTTTTCGGCCTCCTTATGGCCTCGAGAAAGCTGCGCCATTACTTCCAAGCACACGAGATCACAGTTGTCACTCGCTTTCCGCTAAAGAGGATACTGCAAAATCCCAAAGCAACAGGCAGGATTGTCGAGTGGGCGCTGGAACTGTCAAGCTTTGGCCTCAAATTTGAAAGCACTTCAACTATCCAAAGCAGAGCATAGGCAGAATTCATAGCAGAGTGGACGCCGACACCAGACGAAGAAATTCCAGAGACGAGCATCCCCGGCAAGGAAGCAAGCAAAGAGTGGCTGATGTACTTTGATGGGGCCTTCTCGCTGCAAGGCGCCGGTGCTGGCGTGCTGCTTGTCGCGCCCACCGGAGAGCACCTCAAGTACATCATCCAAATGCACTTTCCCAAGGAGCAAGCAACCAACAATACTGCAGAGTATGAAGGTTTGCTTGCCGGTCTCAGGATCGCGGCAGAACTTGGGATCAAGAAGCTCATTGTCAGGGGTGACTCGCAGCTTGTCGTCCGCCAAGTGAACAAAGATTACCAGAGTCCGTTGATGGAGGCTTACGTTGATGAAGTGAGGAAGCTAGAAGAGCGCTTTGACGGCCTGCAAATGGAACACGTTCCAAGAGCTGAGAACGACATCGCCGATGGCCTGTCAAAGTGCGCCGCACTAAAGTTACCTGTGGAACCAAGGACCTTTGTGCTCAAGCTGACTCAACCATCCGTAACACCGTCAACTGGGCAGAGCAAGAAGAGGAAGTTGGTCTCCGGCGACTATCTTCCGGCAGAGCTTCCCGAAGCCGCCGCCAAGAGAGTCCCCAAGATCGACGCCAAGAGTGCTGAGGAGCAGTCTGCTCCGGCAAGCCCCAGGGTTTGTTCCGTCAAAGCAGGCGCTCCCGACAAGCTCTGCCCCGGCAAGCTTGTCGGGGAACGTCAAGCTCCAGCCGAGCCCCAGATTCTCGCCGTAGAAGCTGATGTTCCCGCAGCCGCAGACATGCCTTTAGTCCTTGTCGTCGAGCCGCAAGCTCCGACATGGGCGCAGCGGATCGTCCGTTTCCTTCAGACAGGAGAACTTCCCGAAGAGCAAGAAGAAGCGGAAAGAGTAGCCCGGCAGTCCAGTATGTACTAGTTTGTTGACAGCACACTGTACAGAAGAGGACGCAATGGGGTGAAATTGAAGTGTATCCACCGGGAAGACGGACAGAAGCTGTTGGCGGAGATACATGGAGGCATATGTGGTCACCACATTGGCGCAAGAGCACTTGCCGGCAAAGCGTTCCGGCAAGGTTTCTTCTGGCCGACAGCCCTCCAGGATGCAACTGCACAAGTAACCAAGTGTGAAGCGTGCCAGTTCCATTCCAAGCAGATACACCAACCAGCTCAAGCTCTCCAGACGATCCCTTTATCCTGGCCATTTTCGGTCTGGGGGCTCGACATCCTCGGCCCCTTCCCCCGAGCTGTCGGGGGCTTTGAGTACTTGTACGTCGCAATCGACAAGTTCACAAAGTGGCCGGAAGTGGAACCAGTGAGGAAGGTGACAGCACAGTCCGTGGTCAAGTTCTTCAGGTCAATTGTTTGCCGCTTCAGGATCCCCAACAGGATCATCACCGACAATGGTACGCAATTCACGAGCCGCACCTTCATGCAGTACGTCCAAGACCTCGGCGCCAAGGTCTGCTTCGCTTCTGTTGCTCATCCCGGGAGCAACGGTCAAGCGGAGAGGGCCAATGCTGAGGTGCTGCGCGGGCTCAAGACCAGGACTTTCGACAGGCTGCACAAGTGCGGACGAAACTGGATCGAGGAGCTGCCGGTGGCTCTTTGGTCGATCAGAACGACGCCAAATCGAGCCACTGGCCAGACACCATTTGCTCTAGTCTATGGAGCAGAAGCAGTTACCCCCACGGAACTCATATACGGGTCACCTCGAGTGCTCGCTTATGATGAGCTTGAGCAAGAGCGGCTGAGTGAAGATGACGCGCTGCTCCTTGAGGAAGATCGTCTTTAGGCTGTTGTGCGAGCCGCTCGCTACCAGCAAGCTTTGCGTCGCTATCATAGCCGCAAAGTTAGAGCCAGAAGCTTCGAGGAAGGCGACCTTGTTCTTCGGCGCGTTCAGTCGGCCAAGAATCACAACAAGTTGACGCCAAAGTGGGAAGGCCCTTACCGGGTGAAACGAGTCACGAGGCCCGGCGCTGTCCGCCTCGAGACCGAAGATGGCACTCCGGTGAGCAACTCCTGGAATATTGAGCATCTTCGTAAGTTTTACCCGTAAGGCGTGGTTGTCGGACCCCGTCCGACAACCAACCTTTTGTACAAGTCTTGCCGCTGTTGCATGTAATCCTTTGTATAAAGCCAGGCGCAGACCCTGAGCAGCAGATAATGAAGCGCTGGCGCCCTAAGTTTTAGCATGCATGCTGAGTCGAGTCTCGTCCTTGGTTAGGGTTGATAGTGCCTAACAGCTGCTAACCCCTAGCTTAGAGGTCGAGTCTGCGTCCCTTTTCCCGTTCTTTCGTTTCCCTTGGTTCGCAGGGTTTACATATCCTAGCTGGGCTGCTTGAGGACGAAGAAGAGAAGAAGGACGAGCCAGCACCTACATCCCGGCAAGCCAAAGTTGCCGGGGGTTGCAAGTGCAAGGATTCACTCGCGGCAAGCCAGACCTGCCGGGGGCTGCAATCTCAGATAAGTTTTTGCATCCCTTGTCATGCATTCTCTTATGAACTGTGGAATACGCAAACCTTGTTTCCTCCTAAAAACTATCGTGCTCCCTTAACTAGAGGCCTCAGAACGCGTTCCTGGGGCCCGTTTTGGTAGTAGCCGCGACAGCAAAGGGATGAAACGAGGGGCAAGAACCCGCCTTCTCCCTGCCTCCGCCAAGGGCGAGAGAGAGGTCGAGTGGCGCGGGAAGACGGCAGGGCCTGTTGCCGGGCAAAGAAGTGTCTATCTTAACGATACAAAGGATTCGCTCCTTGGCGTGGGTTTCACCCGCGAGACAAGTGACCCGGCAAACATCCCCTTTTCATTAAAAACATTCCGCTCAGGTACAGTTCAGAGAGAATGAAAAACATGAAAGATGGGATTACAAGTTTTAAATGCAACTAAGGCCTGAGGGCTTACAAGCTAAAAAGAGATAAGGTGCCCGTAATCCCTTTCTTGTCTCTCTCCTCAGGAGGTAGGGCAAGGAGGCGAGAAAGGAAAAAGGGGCGCCTAGGCGAGCTGCGAGCTACGGGTGACAGAAGACACCAAGAGAAGATCCCGGTGGCCATTGCCGAGAGCAAGGGTGATGACGGCGTCAGGCGCGAAGCTGGAAGATGAGGCGGCGGAACGTCAGCCCGCTGTCGAAGGCGACGCGTACTCCGACTTCGCAGCCTTGCCGCCCGGCCTCTTCCTCTTCCGCAGCCTCGCCACGCCAGCCGCCCAAGGAGACGACCCCGGGAAGCTCAAGGAGCCGGCGACGCGGATGATGGGGTCGCCGGTGCCACACGGAGCTGCGACCGGCGCCTAGTCGGACCCGTCATCCCGACGACCGCTACCCTCATCGTCGCTGTCGGTGTCAAAACCGGCGGATCTCGGGTAGGGGGTCCCGAACTGTGCGTCAAGGTCGGATGGTAACAGGAGACAGGGGACACTTTGTTTTACCCAGGTTCGGGACCTCTCGATGGAGGTAAAACCCTACTCCTGCTTGATTAATATTGATGATATGGGTAGTACAAGAGTAGATCTACCACGAGATCAAGGAGGCTAAACCCTAGAAGCTAGCCTATGGTTGTGATGATGAATAATGATCGATGATCTTGTTGTTGTCCTACGGACTACAACCCTCCGGTTTATATAGACACCGGATAGGGTTAGGGTTACACAGAGTCGGTTACATTGGTAGGAGATCTTGAATATCCACACGCCTAGCTTGCCTTCCATGCCAAGGAAAGAACCTTCCGGACACGGGACGAAGTCTTCTATCTTGTATCTTCATAGTCCTGGAGTCCGGCTGAGAGTATAGTCCGGCTAGCCGAACACCCCCTAATCCAGGACTCCCTCAGTAGCCCCTGAACCAGGCTTCAATGACGACGAGTCCGGCGCGCAAATTGTCTTCGGCATTGCAAGGCGGGTTCCTCCTCCAAGTTTCTTCAAGAAGATAATGAACACCAAGAAATAGTGTCCGGCTCTGCAAAACAAATTTCCACGTATTGCCATATAGAGAATAGTATAAGCACAAATCAAATCTGCTGACGTATTCTGCAGTGCGTCATAACACTACGTCCAAGCCTTCTGTATTGGTTATTTTTACTGTTTCACCGCAGCACGTTCAACGAGGTGGTTTCCTTGGCACGTCTTGTCGAAGCAGAGATCGTGTGCCCCTTTTAACGGGATTCTCATTAATACGGACGTGGGTAACCCAACCGTGCCATTTACCATGGCGCTTGAGTGGCAGGCGAGTTTTATGAGGCAGGTGGGGACGCATAACGGCATCAGCCTATATAAGGGGATAAAGATCCTCCTTTCTCACCTATGCCTTCTTCCTCCTGTGCCTATCCATCTCTTGCGCACTCAAGCTCCAATGCCCAAGTTCGCCCTTTAGCCCTCAATCCATTCCAGCGATGTCCGGAGCAGGGGGCAAGTGGATGGCTTCCTCCGTCACGGAGGGGCAAATCAAAAAGCTTAGGAAGGCCGGATACCTGTCCAACGACATCGCGCACCGGCTCCCTAAGGCGGGGCAACTCCTTCCCACCCCTAGTCCTGAGGAGAGGGTGGTCTTCCTCCCTCATTTCCTCCGCGGACTGGGCTTTCCGCTCCATCCTTTTGTCCGGGGGCTTATGTTCTACTATGGCCTAGATTTCCACGATCTGGCCCCGAACTTCGTCCTCAATATCTCGGCGTTTATCGTCGTGTGCGAGGCCTTTCTCCGCATCCGCCCCCACTTCGGCCTCTGGCTCAAGACTTTCAACGTCAAGCCCAAGGTGGTGTCCGGCACCCAGGCGGAGTGCGGAGGTGCGATGGCTGGCCGAATGGCCAACGCCGTCTGGTTCGAGGGCTCCTTTGTGGAACCTTGAAGTTGTGGCAGGCTGGGTGGTTTTACATCATCGAGCCACGCGATGCAACATGGGTTGCGCCCCCTGAATTTCGATCCGGACCCCCCACGCGTCTCAAGTCCTGGCAAGAGACGGGCTTATCGTGGGGCAACGAGAGCGAAGTGACCGGATTGCAAACTTGCATCCAGTCCCTGGTGAACAAGCCGACCCGGCATGTTAACATAATCCAGGTCATGCTCATTCGTCTGGTCCTCCCGTGCCAACAACGGGATTTTACTTTGTGGGAATACGATCCGGCGCAGCACCGAACCCTCAACAGGCTCTTCGACACGACGTATGAAGATGTCTGGAAGGTGCTAACAAAAAGCGCCGATTGCCCCACACCCGCTTCTGAAGATCGCGGATATAGCTCGCAGCGCGATGCTAAGGAGGTAAGCTATTCGTCCCTTTTACAGGTTCATTAAGCTCCTCTTTATAGATTAACTCTATGCGGGATTTTCTAAAAACTCCCTTTTGTCTTTAACAGAAGTGGCTGAAGATAGCCGGACCGATCAACTGTCCGGCTCCTCTGCCAGAAGACCAAGCCCCAGCTCTTCTAGAGAAGTTGTTGGCTTCGGCGCCGTATGTGGTGCCGGAAAAGAAGGTCAAGAAGATCAAGACCACCGGGACTCGAAAGAGTGCCCGTAATGTGGTGATGTCGGACTCGTCATCGGACAAGTCTGCGACGCCCTCCGCTCGTGAAGACGAGGAGGAGGAAGAAATCCCTCCCCCTCCAACGGGGGAAGGAAAGAAGAGGAAGGCTGCCCCTGCGGGGGCAGCTAAGGGGTCCAAGAAGAGGAAGACCCCTCCGCCGGACTACTCCCCCGATGCCAACGAGGACGAGGAGGAGTGGCCGGAAAGGACCAAGCGTCCGGCGAAGTCGTAAGTATTCGGATACCAGAATAACTCATGATATCTTTCACAGCTTTTCCTTATGTTAAACATAATTGTGCAGGCCGCCCCGGGATGCACTCGACATTTCGTCGAGCGGCTCCCTGGATCCGTCGGAGATGGACTCCGTTCCTCCCACGGTCTCCCCCCGCAAGGCGTATGATGCCGAAGTGGCGTCCCGCCAAATGGGGCAGGAGGAGGTGGTCCTGGAGGAGCCGCAAGGCAATCCTCAGGACCCCAGGAGTACAGGGGATAAAACCCCCCAGGGCTCCCAGTCCGGCGTTGAGCCGGACACCGTGCCGGACTCCACCGTCCGAGTTCACGGCGGGCAAACTCCTTCCAAAAGGAGTAAGCCATCCGAGCCGGCGACCTCTGTCCAACCAGAGGCGCCGGACAATCTGCTGGAGGCGCTTGAAGGCGCCACCATCGACGAGGAGCACCGTACTGTTATGAGTACGGTGGTCCAAAAGGTTCATTCCGCCAAGAGCGGGCTGAATGAAGCTTGTACCAGCCTTCTAACAGGCTTCCAGGTAAGCAAAAAATATGCTGAATTAATTACCGCATAGACAGTAGCCCCTGATGCTCTATTCGGTGTTCGGAAGGAAAAGCCGAATAGAGGATCTAATAATTTTCGCAGGAGACTAACTATAAAAGGTCAAATATGCGTATGCAGGCTTCCCTGCTATCCACCGCCGCACTAACTACGCAGGTGGAGGTCCTGAAGAAGGACTTCGAGCGGTCCGAGCGGGAGCTCGGCCTTGCCAAGAGGCAGCTCGAGGAGAAGGAAGGTAAGATCACCCCTTCAATAATAAAATATGCCTATAGAGAGGTGAGGGAGTCCTGGATTAGGGGGTGTTCGGCTAGCCGGACTATACCTTCAGCCGGACTCCAGGACTATGAAGATACAAGATTGAAGACTTCGTCCCGTGTCCGGAAGGTTCTTTCCTTGGCGTGGAAGGCAAGCTAGGCGTGCGGATATTCAAGATCTCCTACCAATGTAACTGACTCTGTGTAACCCTAACCCTATCCGGTGTCTATATAAACCGGAGGGTTGTAGTCCGTAGGACCTCGACCATTATTCATCATCACAACCATAGGCTAGCTTCTAGGGTTTAGCCTCCTTGATCTCGTGGTAGATCTACTCTTGTACTACCCATATCATCAATATTAATCAAGCAGGAGTAGGGTTTTACCTCCATCGAGAGGGCCCGAACCTGGGTAAAACAAAGTGTCCCTTGTCTCCTGTTACCATCCGACCTTGACGCACAGTTCGGGACCCCCTACCTGAGATCCGCCGGTTTTGACACCGACATTGGTGCTTTCTTTGAGAGTTCCTCTGTGTCGTCGCCTTTGGGTCCGATGGCTCCTTTGATCATCAGCAACGACGAGGTCCAGGGCGAGACTTTTCTCCCCGGACAGATCTTCGTCTTCGGCGGCTTCACTCTGCAGGCCAATTCCCTTGGCCATCTGGAGTAGATCGAAAGCTACGCCCCTGGCCATCAAGTCAGGTTTGGAAGCTTAAACTACACGGCGGATATCCGAGGAGATTTGATCTTCGATGGATTCGAGCCACGGCCAAGCGTGCCGCACCATCTCGAGGGACATGATATAGCTCTGCCCCCGAATAGTGCCCTGGAGGCCGCACACGCTCCGGCCTTCGATTCGGATCCCGTTGCGTTCGTTGAGGATGAACGGTTGGACGTCACCTCAGGGGCTGCGATCTCAAAGGCGATCGAGCCGAAGGACAGCCCCGCACTCCGCATGGCCCATGACTCCGAGGAGCCGGACTCTTCCCCGAGTCCGGAAACTCCCTTGCCCCTGCCGATCGAATCAGATTGGGCACCTGTAATGGAGTTCACCGCCGCGGATATTTTTCAGCATTCACCTTTTGGCGATATACTGAAATTTCTCAAGTCTCTCTCTTTGTCAGGAGAGCCCAGGCCGAACTATGGCCTGCGAAGTTGGGATTCGGGCGACGAAGAAATTGAAAGCCCGCCTACCACCCACTTGATAGCCACTGTCGAAGATCTGACCGACATGCTTGATTTCGGCTCTGAAGAATTCGACGGTATGGACGACGAATATGGAGACGAACCGGAACCAGCACCCGTAGGGCACTGGACATCCACCATACCCAATGACGTATTCATGGTGGAGACACCGGAGAATATTAACAATGAGGAAAAAGGGGGTGAAAAGAAGGGTAAACCCTCCGAGAAGCACTCGAAACGGGGACGTAAACGCCGAGCTAAACCCCACCTCGATCAAGATCCAGCCTTAGAGCAGGACGACCCGGTAGATGGCGAGCGTGTCTTCGAACAGCCGTCCGAACAGGGTAACACGGGAAGAGAGGACGAACAATCCTCCCCCAGTCATAACAGAACTCCAGACGATACCACACCGGACAAAATCATGGAGCAGAAAAGTTTCCAAGAAAGGCTCGTGGCTACAGCACGCAGCCTGAAAAAGCAGAAGCAAAAGCTAAAGACGGCGGAAAATGCACTCAAGACAAAATGGAGCAAAGTAATCAAGACCACAGACAAATACGGCGGCAGCCGCCGCACCAAAAGCTACCCAAAGAGAAAGCTACTGCCCGAATTTGACCAGGAGGCCATAGAGCCCCCAAACTCGAAAAACAAAAAGGCCACACGGTCGGATAGACGACCTCTCGGCCACTACAAAATGGCAAACGGCGCCGCACTAGATGCGGCATGCGACCCAGTCAAAGACTCACATCATGGCCCAGCCAGGTCCATTTACGGGCCAAAAAAGCAAGCTCTCGCAAGCAACGCAAAAAATCCACCGTCAGAATCCGGCACACCCAGATACAGGGGTGCCGCACACCCTCTATGCTTCACAGATGAGGTCGTGGAATATGAATTCCCGGAGGGGTTTAAACCTGTTAACATAGAGGCATACGATGGAACAACAGACCCTGGAGTCTGGATTGAGGACTATATCCTCCACATACATATGGCTAGAGGAGATGATCTCCACGCCATTAAATATTTACCTCTTAAGCTTAAAGGGCCAGCCCGGCACTGGCTTAAAAGCCTTCCCGGAAACACAATCGGAAGTTGGGAAGAGCTCGAGGACGCTTTCCGAGCAAATTTTCAAGGGACCTACGTCCGTCCGCCGGATGCAGACGATCTCAGTCACATAACTGTTGGGGAACGTTGCAGAAAATTAAAATTTTTCCTACGGTTTCACCAAGATCCATCTATGAGTTCATCTAGCAACGAGTATTCAGATTGGATAGCATCTACATACCACTTTGTAGATTGCAACGGAAGCGTTTGAGTGAACGTGGATGAGGTAGTCGTACTCGCCGTGATCCAATTCACCGATGATCTAGTGCCGAACGGAAGGCACCTCCGCGTTCAACACACGTACGGAAAGCGTGATGTCTCCTCCTTCTTGATCCAGCAAGGCAAAGGAGAGGTTGGGGAAGAAGGCTCCAGCAGCAGCACGACGGCGTGGTGATGGTGGAACTGCAGTACTCCGGCAGGGCTTCGCCGTGCACTTACGGAGGAGGAGGAGGTGTTGGAGAGGGAGAGGGAGGCGCCAGGGCATAGGGTGCGCTGCCCCCCTCCCCTGCCCCCTTTTATATAGGCCTCTTGGGGGGCGCCGGCCCTGGGAGATCCAATCTCCCAAGGGGGCGGCGGCCAGGGAGGTTTCCCTCCCCCCCAAGCCATCTAGGAGGTGCCTTCCACCACTAGGACTCCTCCTAGATGGAACCCTAGGCGCATGGGCCCTTTGGGGCTGGTTCCCCTTGGCCCAAGCAGGCCAAGGCGCACCCCCTAAGGCCCATGTGGCCCACCAAGGCAGGTTGCCCCACCTGGTGGACCCCCGGGACCCCTCCGGTGGTCCCGGTACAATACCGATAACACCGAAACTTGTCCCGATGGCCGAAATAGCACTTCCTATATATAATTCTTTACCTCCGGACCATTCCGGAACTCCTCGTGATGTCCAGGATCTCATCCGGGACTCCGAACAACATTCGGGTTACTGCACATACATATTCCTACAACCCTAGCGTCACCGAACCTTAAGTGTGTAGACCCTACGGGTTCGGGAGACATGCAGACATGACCGAGATGGCTCTCGGGCAATAACCAATAGCAGGATCTGGATACCCATGTTGGCTCCCACATGCTCCACGATGATCTCATCGGATGAACCACGATGTCGAGGATTCAATTAATCCCGTATACGATTCCCTTTGTCAATCGGTATTTTACTTGCCCGAGATTCGATCGTCGGTATCCCAGTACCTCGTTCAATCTCGTTATCGGCAAGTCACTTTTCTCGTACCGTAATGCATGATCCTTGTGATCAAACACTTTGATCACCTTGAGCTCATATGATGATGCATTACCGAGAGGGCCCGGTGATACCTATCCGTCAAGCGGAGTGACAAATCCCAGTCTCGATCCATGTAACCCAACAAACACTTTCAGAGATACCCGTAGCATACCTTTATAGTCACCCAGTTACGTTGTGACGTTTGGCATACCCAAAGCACTCCTACGGTATCCGGGAGTTACACGATCTCATGGTCCAAGGAAAGGATACTTGACATTGGAAAACTCTAGCAAACGAACTATGCGATCTTATGCTATGTTTAGGATTGGGTCTTGTCCATCACATCATTCTCCTAATGATGTGATCCCATTATCGATGACATCCAATGTCCATAGTCAGGAAACCATGACTATCTGTCGATCAACGAGCTAGTCAACTAGAGGCTCACTAGGGACATGTTTGTTGTCTGTTATTCACACATGTATTACGATTTCCGGTTAACACAATTATAGCACGAATAAAGACAATTATCATGAATAAGGAAATATAATAATAATGCTTTTATTATTGCCTCTAGGGCATATTTCCAACAATAACTCAGCAGTCCGGCGAATCAGCTCGGCAGTTCTGGAACAGATTCCTCACTAAAAAGAATCAAATAGTCGACTGTCCGGACACCGAAGCCCTAGCGGCTTTCAGGCACAATGTCCGAGATGAATGGCTAGCCAGACACCTCGGCTAGGAAAAGCCTAGAACAATGGCCGCACTCACAAGCCTCATGACCCGCTTTTGCGCGGGAGAGGACAGCTGGTTGGCACGATGCAACCCCAGCGACCCAAGTACATCTGAAACCAGGGATGGAAACGGGAAACCACGGCGAAATAAAGATCATCACCGAGTCAAAAGGAAAAGCCCGAAGAGCACGACAGTTAATGCCGGATTCAAAGGCTCACGGCAAAATCAGACAAAGACACCCCCTGAAGATAGCAGGGAGGATCCGTCCAGCCTAAAGAGAATCATGGACAGGATATGTCAGATACACAGTACTCCTGGGAAGCCTGCTAATCATACCCACAGAGATTGTTGGGTTTTTAAACAGTCCGGACGGCTTAACGCCGAACATAAGGGGCTTGATACACCAAGTGAGGAAGAGGATGAACCTCAAAAGCAGCAAACCAGGAAGCAAAAGAACTTCCCACAAGAAGTCAAAACAGTGAACTCACTTCACATAACAAGGCATGCGGCACCCATAAAGGCCGGACTGCCCTGGTACTCAAACCAATAATAGACGGATTCCAGTTTACCAATGTCCTTATGGACGGGGGCAGTGAACTAAACCTGATATATCAGGACACAATTCGCGGCATGGGCATAAACCCAACAAGAATTCGCCACAGTAAAACCTCCTTTCAAGGGGTAGCACCCGGCCCGGACACCCACTGTATGGGTTTTATCCGGCTTGCGGTAGTATTCGGCTCTGCCAATAATTTTCGTCGCGAAAAGCTCATCTTCCACATAGTCCCGTTTTCAAGTCGCTATCAAGCACTAATGGGACGTGGAGCCTTCGCTCGCTTTAACGCAATACCGCATTATGCATCCCTTACGCTAAAGATGCCCGGTCCTCGAGGCATCATCTCTTTAAAGGGAACGCACTAAAATATACCCCCTCCAAAAGGAGGACCATGCGGCCGCTTAAACAGCCGCACAACAAAATGGCCTCGCCAGCCAAAAAAGACTTTAAGTCACAGAAGGCCGCGAACCCGGACTCCTTGAGTTCGGCAGGAGCCTGTCATTATTGTAGGCTTGTTACGCCACACCAGGGGCTGTATACAGAGACAATAAAGCTCGACCTCATTCAATCTTTACTTTCTATTTTGTTTTTATTCTTTCTTTTTTTTGTCCCGCACGACCCACTTTCAATTTAAATTCCTCTCTTTTACAGATGAACGTCGTACGGCACCCGTCCAGGACACGGCACAGCGGAGACACAGGCGCAGACGTGCAGTAGGGACCTGCCCAAAAGGATTCTTTTTAGATTAAGACCCTGCGTAAACCTTTTTTACTGTCTCTTGCTGTTATACATCCCCTGGTTCATTCCACTATAACCATGGAGGAGACTGGCGTCTTGGCATGTGGCCACGTCAGGATTATTGCTCGTACCTGGACACAAAGAGCCTTTTTCTTCTTTTTTTCAATAAAAAAGGAGGGGCGCTGTTCCGCACACACCCACCAAAGTCCGAACACCTTAGGGAGTGTTCGGCGTCGCGAGTTTTGGCATTATATGCATCAGCTCCGAATCATGATTTTGGTCATATGTTGGGTTGCCCGGCTCCTGAGTTCGGCCACCTTAAGTTCCGTTCTGTCGGCTAAGGTAGCACCAGGAGAACTACTGCGATTGCGCCCCGGTTCGGTCGGGCGAGCGCCTCAGTAGAGAAAGCCGAAAACCGACTGTCATGATGTAGCGAGAGACTGGTCGCCACTCGATGACTCATAGGGGTTTATCGAACTCCTCCGTTTTAACGAAGGGCCGCTTCCCGGTCAGGCAAACACGCGTCCCGAATTCGGATAGACGCAGTGGCCACCCCAGGGCTACTTAAAGAGTCCCACTGTCAAGCTCCTATGGCTAAGTGAAAGTGTTAAAGCATTATAGTCCGGTTGCCTGGCCCGCGGCACAATCACCTCCTTTGTAGGACCAAGACGTTGGGTTAAGTGTGAATGTGTTTTCCGCGCGCACCCCCGCATCATGTGCGTGGGGGCTGAAGCCAACGACTGCAATCTTTCAGAATTTAAATTAAAACGGCCGCACAGGAGGTGTTATTCATACTTGAAGGAACAAGTCTAAAAATACGCCATTACAATGCATATAACTACTAATCTATGATTACATATGATCATAAGATAGCATCCTTCGAACACTGCGTCTCTATTATACGAGCGCCTGCGAGGACTTCCTCAAAATAGTGTTCAGCAGGCAGTCGGCTTTTATCCGAATCACGGGACGCAACAATGGTAGGCTCCATATCCGCCCAGTATGTCCTGACATGGGCAAGAGCCAGCCGAGCGCCCTCTGTGCAAGCTGACCTCTTTAGAGCTTCAATCCGAGGCACCACGTCAAGGAATTGCTGCACCAAGCTAAAATAGCTTTTCGGCTTCGATCTCCCCGGACACAAGCGATCCATGGCATAGCTCATGGCGAGTCCGGACAACCTATTCAGCTCGGCCCATTGGGCCAGCCGATCGTCCACTGCCAGTGGACGCTCTGGATTGGTGAACTGCAACCAGAAGAGTTTTTCCACTTCATGATCTTCCTTATCTTGAAAGTACCTGGTCGCATCAGCGGCACTAGCCGCCAAATCCAGATAGGTGTCCTTCACGCTCCACGCTCGGTCCAATGGGGCGAACTTCGGATCACAAAATTTTCTTCGCAGCAGGAAGGGCTTTCCATCCGCAATCAGTCCGGCCTGACGTAGCTCTTCCTTTGCCGCTCTCATACCAGAGCGGGCATTCTTGGCGTCGGCAACGGCCTTTTGTAAGTCCGTCTGCCTGGCTCGACCTTCCTCTTCCAGAAGCTTGCAACGGTCAGTAGCACTTTTCAATTTCTTGGCAAGATCAGCCATCTCTTCTTTGCTTCGACAATGGGAAGCCTGTTCAGCTTTCAGCTCTTCGCGGGCTCTTCCGGCAGCCGCATCGCTTTTTCTGGCTTGCTCCTTGGCTTTGGCAAGTTCGGCTCTCAGTCCTTCTACGGCCGCCGCACTATCTGCATCAAGCATACACACGGTAAGATATTGACTTAAAGCTACTCTTACTAAACAATCGCCAAATAATCTTACACACCTTGAGCATCATCAAGCCGCTTGTTAACAAGCGCGATGTCATCTACTGCCACGTCAAGTTGCCGTTTCATTTCGGTCAACTCTCGAGTCCGGCTCGATTCCGGACAATTTGCCACCTGCATAAAAGGGTGCCATTTAAAGGACCTGGGAATAAGATCCTCTGCGCGCCGCACATCTTTGCGCCACACAGAGTCTCAGGGGCTACTATCTACACAAGGTGCATGTTATTATGCGCAATTAACACTGAACATTCGTTATTTTAAACGTACCTCTAGGCCCGCCAGTAAACTCTTGACGGCCTCGTTCAGCCCGCTTTCCGCGGCTGAAATCTTCTCAATCACCGTGTGCATCAACACACGATGATCCTCTGAAACAGAGGCTCGGCCCAGCAGAACTTTCAGCTCCTCCGACCGAACACCAGATGGTGCCGGACTCGTCCCATGGCCTTCTTCGGGGGCCGGACACGGAGAACCTCGGGGGGCCGTATGATCACCTTTTGCCTCTTGCGGATCTGGAGCAACCCTCTGTGACGACACTTCTGCGTCACCCGCCTTGCTAGGCGGTGTAGAAGGGGGAGGCGTTCCGCTCTCCATCATCTCCGGAAGAAGGTCCCCCGATGACGAGTTCTGCTGAGAAGGGTCAGGATCCGAACTACAAGGTAAAATTTCGGTTAAAGCTTCTTAAAGCATAAATCAAAGATTTCTCTTAAAAGAACAACTCTCTTTTTACTTACGGCTCGTTGGAGGGCTGCTCCTTTTGAGGATTTAGTTCGGCCGAGGGGCTTCTCGGCTTCGGGTCCTCTGACGTGGATGTTCTCCCCCGTTTTGAAGCTTGAACTTCCGGGTCGTCAGAGGTGGCCCTTTTCTTCCCCCGAAGAGAGGAATTATCGATTCCCTCCTTCGAAATGGCCTCTTTCGAAGAGGCCATGGTTCCCTTGTCCGCCCCTTAGCCTCCTTCTGGAGGCGCTACCTCCAACATCTGGATAAACACTGGATCTAGTCTGGTCTCGGGGAGGGGAGCCAGACACCGGATCAGCTTCGCTTTCGCTATCCATTCCTGCATAATAGGGATAAATTGATTAACAAAACAAGTTAATTGTGCGGATGAAAGATCCGGATACAGGGTTACCTACTTTGGTATCCGGACGATTGCGGCTTAAACCAGCATCCTCGGTCACGTCCGGACTCACTTCTTGTGGTCCGAAGAATTGTTTATGCATCTCCATAGGCGTCATGCCCATGAAATTTCGGAGAACTCGTGGCCCTTCTGGGTTGAACTCCCACAAGCGGAGAGGGCGGCGTTGGCCGGGCAGAGTCCGGCGAATCAGCATGACTTGAGTCACCTTGACCAAGTTGAGGTCTCCTTTCAAGAGATCCCTTATGCGGCCCTGCAGCAGAGGAACGTCTCCAGGCAGGCCCCGATCTAACCCTATGCTAACCCACGATGTTAAACGTGGTGGAGGGCCCGAGCAAAAGGCTGGAGGCGTCACCCAAGTGGTGCCCCGGGGAGAGGTGATGTAGAACCACTCCTGTTGCCATAAACCGAGCTCCTCTTGAAAAGTGCCCTCGGGCCACGGAGCATTGGTAATTCTTTTACTAGCGGTGCCTCCGCACTCTAAGTGACGCCCCTCGGTTATCTTCGGCTCTACCTTAAAGGTTTTGAGCCATAATCCGAAGTGAGGGGTGACATGGAGAAACGCTTCACACATAACTATGAAGGAGGAAATGTGGAGGATGGACTCCGGAGCTAGGACGTGGAGCTCCAGCCCATAGTAAAACATCAGCCCCCTTACGAAAGGATCCGAGGGGAAGCCTAAACCCCGAAGGAAGTGGGAGACGAATACTACGCTCTCACCGGGCTGAGGGCTCGGGATCACCTGTCCTTGAACAGGCAGCCTATGCGAAATCTCGCTGGTTATGAACCTAGCTTCCCTCAGCTTCGATATGTCCTCCTCCGTAACGGAGGAAGGCACCCATCGACCCTGGAGGTCGGAGCCGGACATTGTTGAAGATCCGGTGCGCCTGGAATCTGGAAGCCTAGGGTGTTGGAACTCGAGGCGATGGGTGAGCGCGCTTTGAGAATAGAAGAGGGAATGGGGCCTTGGTCTCTTTATAAAGAGACAGAATACCAAGAGCCCTCCCCGTAACCGTCTCGGACTAGCCTATAATTAAGGCAGGACGTGCTAAACAAGCACGGTTGGGTTACCCACGTCCGTATTGATGAGAATCCCGTTAAAGGGGGCACAGGATCTCTGCTTCGACAAGACATGCCAAGGAAACCGCCTCGTCGAACGTGCTGCGGTGAAACAGTAAAAATAACCCATACAGAAGGCTTGGACGCAGTGTTATGACGCACTGTGGAATACGTCAGCAGATTTGATTTGTGCTTATATTATTCTCTATATGGCAATACGTGGAAATTTGTTTTGCAGAGCCGGACACTATTTCTTGGTGTTCATTATCTTCTTGAAGAAACTTGGAGGAGGAACCCGCCTTGCAATGCCGAAGACAATGTGCGCGCCGGACTCGTCGTCATTGAAGCCTGGTTCAGGGGCTACTGAGGGAGTCCTGGATTAGGGGGTGTTCGGCTAGCCGGACTATACCTTCAGCCGGACTCCAGGACTATGAAGATACAAGACTGAAGACTTCGTCCCGTGTCCGGAAGGTTCTTTCCTTGGCGTGGAAGGCAAGCTAGGCGTGCGGATATTCAAGATCTCCTACCAATGTAACCGACTCTGTGTAACCCTAACCCTATCCGGTGTCTATATAAACCGGAGGGTTGTAGTCCGTAGGACCTCGACCATTATTCATCATCACAACCATAGGCTAGCTTCTAGGGTTTAGCCTCCTTGATCTCGTGGTAGATCTACTCTTGTACTACCCATATCATCAATATTAATCAAGCAGGAGTAGGGTTTTACCTCCATCGAGAGGGCCTGAACCTGGGTAAAACAAAGTGTCCCTTGTCTCCTGTTACCATCCGACCTTGACGCACAGTTCGGGACACCCTACCCGAGATCCGTCGGTTTTGACACCGACAAGAGGCTTGATTGCAAAAAATAACAGGATTGAACTGCCTATTGTAGGGGTCGCAACGGAGGTGGAAACCCTAAGGCAGGCGCTTGCTGAGGCCGAGAAGAAGGCGGCCGAAGAGCGCACTGAACGAGAAAAGCTTGGGGGCCAATGCGGAGAGGTGGAGCAGAAGCTGCAAGCTCTCATGGAAAAACATGAGGGTTTGGAGCTTGACGTGAAAGCGCAAGCCACCGAACTCGCCTCTGCCGTTGAGGCCACCAAGAATGCCAAGGCCAAAGCCCAAAGGGCCCTCCAAGAGTTGGAGGATATGAGGAAGATAGCAGCGGGTAAGACATTCTCGATGCAAAGTAGGAACATAAAAGTAAAATACTTGTTACTTACCCGGATCCGGAGTTCTCCAGGGGCGTTCTTCGATCTACCACGCAGTGCATCCGACGCCGCCGCATTCTTCCGGAGCGAAGGGAACAGCTCGACGGAGAGTGTGTTCTGGTCTCAGTATTCTGAGGCCGGACACCCTGTGCCCTTGAGCGACCAGCTAAAGCAGCTGGCCGAGCTCCACAAGGCAGCCGAACAGGCCATGAAGGACTTACTAGTTCGGCTGTGGCCTGGAGAGGCCCTGCCAGGGAGCTACTTCGGGCTAGTGCGGCGGCTGGTGGAGGCCTATCCACGTCTTGAGGTCATCAAGCGCTCGGCCTGCATAGAAGGTGCCCGGAGGGCCCTTGCCCGTGTAAGGGTACACTGGGGTAAGCTGAACGGCGAGAAGCTGGTGAAGGACGGGCCGCCGCAGGGGAAAGAACATCGCAAGCCCGAGAACTACTATGAGGAAGTTCTTGCCGGATCCCGCCTTATTGCGGATGAATGTACCCATGATGTAATCTATCAATGAACTCGTTCGTTTCTATCCTGTACGCCGAAAACTTGTTCGTATGCGCTTTAAGCAATGCTTTGAATTTAAAATATTGTTTTCTATGCGGCCGTTTATCAATAACTGAGAGATGGCGAGTCGTCGGCTTCTGCCCTCATGCAACTAGTGCTGAGGTGTTCAGGATAAACCTGCGGGCTCTTGTTCCCATAGTTGGGTCCTTCGAGGGAGGCCCGCAACACAACGAACCAGGCAATCGGACTATAATGCTTGAACACTCTCACTTAGCCATAGAACGTTATAATTTTAAATTTCGGCGAAGCCCCTAGTTCGGAAGGCCGAATTCGGGGCACTATCCACGCCTTTTAGCCAGATTTAACCAGCTCTCCGTTCGAAAACGGCATAAGCCTTTAAGGACTCGAAAAACCTCTCGAACAACGACCGGTCTCACGCCCTATCATGACAGTCTGTTTTAGCTTTCTCCACTGAGGCACTCACCCACCTGATCTGGGGCGCAATCGCAGCGGTTCTCCTAGTGCTACCTTAGCCGATAGAGCGGAACGTAAGGTACCAAAACATAGGAGCCGGGCAAACCCAACATATGACCAAAATCATGACTCGGAGCCGATGCATATAGTGCTATAAGTTCGGGGTGCCGCACTTGGGAAAGTGTGCGAACTTCTCACGACCAGATAAAAGGGTGATGAAGCCCCTGGCGTGGTTTGCCGTACCATGGTGTACGGGTGCCATCATGTTATGAAATAAACATATATACATAAAAAGATCATAATGCAAAAAATAGACTAAAGCTATGCATTGTTTATAAGAAGGCTGTTTACTCAAGCCGAACGATACAATTAGTGCGATAAGCGAAAAATGTTTTAGACCATATGACATGTCCTGACCAGGCGCAGGCCGCGGAATTTAGATACAGTTATATTGCTCGAAATAGAGACCACCTGAGAGTTCCATAATGCGGCGTTGCTTTGTCTGCTTTCCTGAGTCTTGTATCGTCTGTGCGGCAATATTGGCGAACAGGTTGTCCAGAATGTGGAGTCCTGAAAGTAAAAAAGAAAGAATCCGACAGCCCCTAGTGCGTTTGACGTCGTACTATAGGCATGCCGTGGATCTGCCCCTTCCCCTGTGCCCATGGAATTTTAAGGGCGTAGTTGTGTACTCTAGGTACTAGCTCTGCTATGCAGCTATGGCCAGGGTTGGGGCCGTATTGCTACGCTTGCTCTGAACACGCCAGCTGGTCTTGCTACAGATTGCTCCGGGCGCATTTTGCACTGTCCGGCTTTTTAGCGGCCGGACTGGAGAGTTGCCTTAAAAGGCTGCTTTGAACCTCCGCTGCGAGTGCTGCCATGTGCTCCTCCGTCCGGATGGAGCGTTCGGTGTTTCCGCTGACCGTGATTACGCCTCGAGGGCCTGGCATCTTGAGCTTGAGATATGCGCAGTGCGGCACCGCGTTGAATTTGGCAAACGCGGTTCGTCCGAGCAGGGCGTGATAGCCGCTGCAGAACGGGACTATGTCGAAGATTAACTCTTTGCTTCGGAAGTTATCCGGAGATCCGAAGACCACATCAAGTGTTATAGAGCCTGTACAGTTGGCTTCTACCCCTGGGATGACGCCTTTAAAGGTCGTCCTTGTTGGCTTGATCCTTGATGGATCTATGCCCATTTTCCGCACTGTATCCTGATAAAGCAGGTTCAGGCTGCTGCTGCCGTCCATGAGGACTCTTGTAAGGTGAAATCCGTCGACTATTGGGTCGAGAACCAATGCGGCGAAACCGCCGTGACGGATGCTAGTGGGGTGGTCCCTTCGATCGAAAGTGATCGGGCAGGAGGACCATGGGTTGAACTTTGGGGCGACTGGCTCCATCGCGTATACGTCCCGTAGTGCACGCTTTCTCTCCCTTTTGGGGATGTGGGTCGCGTATATCATGTTCACCATCCGCACTTGTGGGGGAAACCCCTTCTGTCCTTTGTTGTTCGGCGGCCTGGGCTCCTGCTCGTCGTCGCTATCCAGCCCCTTGTCTTTATGTTGGGCATTTATCTTGCCTGCCTGCTTGAACACCCAACAATCTCTGTTGGTGTGATTGGCTGGCCTTTCGGGGGTGCCATGAATCTAGCACGAGCGGTCGAGTATTCGGTCCAAACTGGACGGGCCCTGGTTATTATTTTTGAATGGCTTCTTCCGCTGATCGGATTTATAGCCTCTGAATCCGGCATTCACTGTCGTATCCTCATTGCTGTCGCTGCTAACGCGGCGCTTTTGATTATGTCGACGTGACCTGCCACCTTTGTCCTTGTTATCCGGATTACCGGTTTTCTTTGACAAGTTGTTGCTACGAGCTAGCCAGTTGTCTTCGCCCGCGCAAAAGCGGGTCATGAGTGTCGTGAGGGCGGCCATAGATTTTGGCTTTTCCTATCCCAGGTGCCGGGACAGCCATTCGTCTCAGATATTATGCTTAAAGGCTGCTAGGGCCTCTGCATCCGGACAGTCGACTATCTGATTTTTCTTTGTTAAGAACCGGGTCCAGAATTGCCTGGCCGATTCGTCTGGCTGCTGAATTATGTGGCTTAGGTCATCGGCGTCCGGCGGTCGCACATAAGTGCCCTGGAAGTTGTCGAGGAATGCGGCTTCCAGGTCCTCCCAAGAACCGATCGAATCTGTAGGCAAGTTGTTAAGCCAATGCCTGGCTGGTCCCTTAAGCTTGAGTGGGAGGTATTTGATGGCGTGTAGTTCGTCGCCACGTGCCATGTGGATATGAAGGAGATAATCCTCGATCCAGACTGCCGGATCTGTCGTACCATCGTACGATTCTATATTGATGGGTTTGAAACCCTCTGGGATTTTGTGATCCATTACTTCGTCTGTGAAGCATAGCGGGTGTGCGGCACCCCTGTACTGGGCTATGTCATTACGCAGCTCGGCAGAGCTGTGCTTGTTCTGTTCGGCCCGGCCGGATTTATGTTGTCCGGACTGAAAGTTTGGGCGTCCGCGCGATCCGTAGATCGATCTTGTTTGCCTTGCCCTATCCTCCAGTACGTCTTGTAGGTCTAGCTCGTTTTCCCGTGCCTTGGTAAAGCGGCGGCGGGGCATGGCTTGTTTGGTTGTTCGGCAGGTTTCTCTGTCGCGGCCACGAGGTGGCCGATCTGCCATGTCTTGTGCTTCCTCCTCTGATAGGGGGAGTGGCCTGTGCTTAGGATAATTTTTGGAGGGGCGTCCGAGTTCATACTCTTCGGCCGCAAGGACTTCTGTCCATCTGTCAGCTAGCAAATCTTGATCAGCTCTAAGCTGTTGCTGCTTTTTCTTTAGGCTGTTCGCCGTGGCTATAAGCCTGCGTTGAAAACGCTCTTGTTCGGCGGGTCTGATGGTACGACGAATTCATCGTCGCCGAGGCTTGCCTCGTCTTCGGAGGGAGGCATATAGTTATCATCCTCAACCTCTTGTTCTGCCGCCCTCTCATGAGGGCTGGCTTCTCCATCTTCCTATGCCGAATCTTGCTGGGGTTGGTGCTCTTCGGCGCTATCCGGGGTAGCATTATCCCCTGTGCCGGAATCACCATTCTTGCTTTGGCGGGATTTAGAGCGGCGCCGCTGACGCCGGCGTTTGGGAGGCTTTCTAGAGGTGCCATCCTCCGCTGTTCCATCGCCGTCTCCATCTTTCGGAGCGTCCACCATGTATATGTCGTATGACGAGGTGGCAGTCCAGCACCCTACAGGTGCTGGCTCTTGTTCGTCTCCTCCTTCGTCGTCCATACCGTCGAAGTCTTCGGAGCCGAAGTCAAGCATGTCGGTTAAGTCGTCGACAGTGGCTATTAAGTGGGTGGTGGGCGGGCTGTAAATTTCTTCGTCGTCTGAATCCCAACCTCGCAGGCCATAGTTCGGCCTGGGCTCTCCTGACAGAGAGAGAGACTTAAGAGAGTTCAGTATATCACCAAAGGGTGAATGCTGAAAAATATCCGCGGCGGTGAACTCCATTACAGGCGCCCAACCTGATTCGATCGGCAGGGGCAAGGGAGTTTTGGAACTCGGGGAAGAGTCCGGCTCCTCGGAGTCATGGGCCACGCGGAGTGCGGGGCTATCGTTCGGCTCGATCGCCTTTGAGATCGCATCCCCTGAGGTGACGTCCAACCGTTCATCCTCAACGAACGCAACGGGCTCCGAATCGAGGGTCGGGGCCGGAGCGTATGTGGCCTCCAGGACACTATTCGGGGGCAGAGCTATATCATGTCCCTCGAGATAGTGCGGTGCGCTTGGCTGTGGCTCGAATCCGTCGAAGATCAAGTCTCCTCGGATATTTGCCGTGTAGTTTAAGCTTCCAAACCTGACTTGATGGCCAGGGGCGTAGCTTTCGATCTACTCCAGATGGCCAAGGGAGTTGGCCCGCAGAGCGAAGCCGCCGAAGACGAAGATCTGTCCGGGGAGAAAAGTCTCACCCTGGACCTCGTCGTTGCTGATGATCAAAGGAGCCATCGGACCCAAGGGCGACGACACAGAGGAACTCTCAATGAAAGCACCAATGTCGGTGTCAAAACCGGCGGATCTCGGGTAGGGGGTCCCGAACTGTGCGTCAAGGTCGGATGGTAACAGGAGACAGGGGACACTTTGTTTTACCCAGGTTCGGGCCCTCTCAATGGAGGTAAAACCCTACTCCTGCTTGATTAATATTGATGATATGGGTAGTACAAGAGTAGATCTACCACGAGATCAAGGAGGCTAAACCCTAGAAGCTAGCCTATGGTTGTGATGATGAATAATGATCGATGATCTTGTTGTTGTCCTACGGACTACAACCCTCTGGTTTATATAGACACCGGATAGGGTTAGGGTTACACAGAGTCGGTTACATTGGTAGGAGATCTTGAATATCCGCACGCCTAGCTTGCCTTCCACGCCAAGGAAAGAACCTTCCGGACACGGGACGAAGTCTTCTATCTTGTATCTTCATAGTCTTGGAGTCCGGCTGAGAGTATAGTCCGGCTAGCCGAACACCCCCTAATCCAGGACTCCCTCAGTCGCTGTCGCTCCCCTCCTCGTCACTCTCGCTCGAGGAGGAGCCTTCGCTGTCGGAGAAGCTATCCACGCAGCACCGGGCCGGGTGACGAAGTCCCCGAAGACCTTGACAGAGAGGAGATCGCCCTCCATCAACTTAAAATGGAGGGTGAACCCCTCCATCAAGCTGTGAATGCGGGCGAACGACTTCCACCGTCGACCAAGTTACATCACGCCGGGGGCTGGGGACTCAACATGGACTCGCGTGCCGCTGATCCCATAGCCCCTCATGCGCAATCTCAGCATCTCGGGTTGTTCCATCTCCATCACGCTCACAAAAGGAGCCGGGAGGCGGAGACGACGACGAGGCGCCCGGCGCAGCCTGACGAGGAACTCGCAAGGGTCGTCCCCGATGTGAACCGTCGTGAGAAGATGGGCCGCTGGCGGAGGCGAATCCTGCGCATCGCCCCCGGCCACCTCGTCCCCGAGCGCCTCGGCCTCGTCCACGGCCTCGTCCACGACCTCGCCACCTTCCCCTTCCCCTTACGGCTGGCTCCGCCACCACGGGTGCAAGGGGAGGAGGGGCGCGCTGCCTAGCAGCGACCCTCGCCGCCACCGATGAAGAACCAGGGTTCCCTTTCTCCATGACAAATAGAGAGAGGGGATCAGAAGCTGAAGAGAAGAAGAGATGAAGGAGTGCGGGTTTCCGTCGCCCCCTCTCGCTCCTTATAAAGGAGTAGGGTGGGGGCTCGGCCGCCCCGCTCAGCCAATCAAGACGGAGGAAGAGCAGGCGACTGGGACCAACCCGCTGCCTCGACCCACGACGGCCCGGCTTCCTGCCTCAACCGCCGCGACCCCAAATGCATGGAGGCCACGTGGCAGGAGCGCAGAGCCGAGGCGATGGGTGAGGCGACCTCTCCCCACCCCATGATCGTGGGGAGCGGACGCCTCGAAAACCGCGCCTCGGCCCTGTTCGGTGAACAAACCGCGCCTCCACGCCTCCCCCCACTTATGGAGAAGGCGCGAACCGCCCCTTTTATTACGACGTGATGCATGCCTGCGGGGCTCAGCCCTGCGCACGCCGCCCACGTCACGCACGCCTCTCCCCACGACGCCACGTTCGACGCGTGCCACTTGGGGAAGGCGCGATGGATGCGGAGTTAAGATGCAGCGCGACCCAGGCCACGCGTGCCCGTGCACTGTTTGGGCCTGGCCCAACAACGCTCGGCACCGTGTATGGCCCAGGCCCGGGGGCTCCTGTCGGTGTACTAAAGTAGGGGTACCTTAGTACCCCGAACTTGTGCACGGACAGTCGCAGCGCCCCGCGGCAAGGCTCGCCAGGGGAACGCCTAAAACCCTCCATGGCCCTTTTCTGGGCCATTCAAGAACAAAGTATTTAAGCCAAGAAGACAAGGCCCCGGCAAGAGGAGCTTGCCGGGCCGAAGAGATAAGACCCCGGCAAGAGGAGCTTGCCGGGACGACCAGCTGAAGAACGAACACCCCGGCAAGAGGAGCTTGCCGGGAAGGCCAACCAAGGCGTCTCAGGAAAGCTCACCGCGACGCGCCATGCGCCCCGGCAGGGCCTGGCGAGCGGCAAGTTCCCAGGCGCGACAAGACAGCAACCGCGGCAGGTCACCACCCCGGGCCTGCGCTCCAGCTCACCCACCCACGCGTCACTCTGGGGCTCTCCCAGAGGCACGTGGCGGGGCACTGCGCAGCCAGGGGCATGCGGTGGCATGCGGCGCTGACAAGATAGCCATCGTGGCAAACGGGGGCGCCCCTAACTGTCCATTTCAGCACTGTTCGGGCGACCCAGACGGGCATTTAATGCCCTTGTCCCCTGCCGTCAGAGTTAGGTGCGATAGCATTGTGCAGCCACTGTGCACACAACTCTTTTCCATTTTTACCCTCATCTGCGTTGCCACCTGTGGGTAGCCCCTTGAGCATATAAAAGGAGGCCCATGCGCACGTAGAGGGGGAGGAACCCGGAAAAGGGACCAGAGGACACCCATTCGCGTCCAGCCCCAAGCATACTATAGCATCCAGTGCTCTCAAGCAAGAACCCAATACAATCAGACAAGCAGCAGTAGGGTTTTACGCATCCGTGCGGCCTGAAGCTGGTAAAATCGTTTGTGTGCATCGCCTCGATCCGCTCTTCGCGCAGCCTCCGCCCCCCACCGAACCGAGAAGGGGCTCCGTCCCCATAGGTGTTCGAGGAGGCCGATTTCCCCCGACACCAGTAGGGGTAGTCCGTCCCATCAAAGTAGGACACCCAGCAGAGACCTTGATCATACATGCGGTCGACATAACTAAAACTCCAGGCGGTTAAACCAAAATCACACAGAACAAGGGAGTACCTTGCTCTGATACCAATTGAAAGTGCGTTATATCGACTAGAGGGGGGGTGAATAGGCGATTTTTATGAAATTCTTCACTGAGGAATTTGCTAGTGAGGAAATTCCTTAGCGAAGAACTACTTGCAGCGGAATACGTACCCAGAATTAAACATAACAGAATACATGCATGGTCATCATGATGAAATGAAGACAAACACGGAGTACAGAAAGCGTAAGCACAGGATAGCACAAGATGAAGACAAACAGATTGAAGAAATTGAACTGAGGAAATTGAGAAAGTCTTCAGTCAAAGTCTTCAAACACATATATGAACAAGCACACAACACAGTAATGAGGAAATGAAAGTGTTGAGGAAATAGAACCAGTTGGCTTGGTGAAGACAATGATTTGGTAGACCAGTTCCAACTGCTGTCTCAGTTATACATCTGGTTGGAGCGGCTAGGTATTTAAACCCGAGGACACACAGTCCTCACCGTATTCTCCTTGAACAAAGGACACACGGTCCTCGTCCAATCACTCGTGGTAAGTCTTCAGGTGACTTCCGAACATACACAAACTCGGTCACTCGGCGATCCACAATTCCTCTTGGATGCTCTAGACCATGACGCCTAACCGTCTGGAAGAAGCACAGTCTTCAAAGGTAACAAGCGTCGGATCCACACATGATCAATCTCTTCAGTGATGCTCAATCACTTTGGGTTTGTAGGTGTTTGGGTTTGGGTTTTGGATTTTCCTCACTTGATGATTTTAGCTCAAAGTCCTCGGAGGATGGGATGCTCTCAAATGACAAGTGTCAGTTTCTCTAAGAGCAGCCAACCAGCTAGTGGTTGTAGGGGGCGGCTATTTATAGCCTAGGGAGCAGCCCGACATGATAAGACATAAATGCCCTTCAATGATATGACCGTTGGATGGATAAGATATTTTGGAACAGCTGGCGCGTAGCACAGCAACGGTCGAAAATTTGAAGTTCAAATTCCTCAGGGCTATCATGTTCCTCACTGTGTAGGCAATCCGCACTGGCGAATTCCTAACTCCTCAGTCAGAACAAGGTCCTCAATGACCAGAAGAACTGCGCCTCTGTCACTGAAGAAATTGACTGAACTGTATGAGATTTCTAATGACTTCACTCGAAGGGATTGGTAGGTGTAGGATTTTGAGTTGAGCATCACATGAAAAATTTTCCTTAGTATTTCCTCGACCCCCTTTAACAGTACGGTGTTTCCTATGACTCAAGAAAGAGAAGATGAAACTACGAAAACAAAAGTCTTCACGCTTCATGTTCCTCGAATGAATGCCAAGTCTTCAAGGTCACACCAATTTCTTCACTTTCAAAGTCTTCAGAAAGTCTTCAGAATACCAAAGTCTCCAGTCGAAGAACTTCATTTTTAGGGGTCGACTTTCTCTGTAAATATCAAACTCCTCATGACTTATAGACCTGTGTACACTCATAAACACATTAGATCCTTAACCTACAAGTCTTCAATACACCAAAATCACTAAGGGGCACTAGATGCACTTACACTTTTTCAGTACACTATATTTTTATTGCTTCATATACTATGTGTTGTTCTTGGAGCGTCTTTGTTTTTGTTTTTAGTTTAGTTTGCTATAATACTTGGTTAGATCCCAGCTCTTTTGTTTTGGAGAGAGACACGCTCCATTTTCATTGCCTAGAACACTCTAGTTTCATTCCTATTACTCTGCGAGTGTTCTCTTTTGCTAGAACTGCCTTTAGTATTCGTTTTGTTCAGAACTTTTTAGTTCTTCTTTGTAGTTAGGTGTGTTCAACTCTCTGGTCTTTGATGAGTATTACCTTTGTGAGTTGTTCCAAATAAGTTGATTGGTGTTGGATTCGAGAAAAAGCTCTACGCAAATAGTGGTACAAAAGATAGCTTGTGTAGGCTGTGTCCTAGACTCTTTTAGCTTGTCATGTTCATTATGCTTAGTGTTTATTGTTGTGGCATGACTTGTTTCAACTAGTTTTAAGAGTGTTTATTTGGACCTATTGAATGTTCATGTTTAGCCCTCTGCATGCAAAAGCATAATCTAAGTGGTATTTCTGCTGAAAAATGCTCTGTTTCGGCTGACTTGGCACATGCTTACACCATGTTATGACTGAATCATAGTCAATCAAGCCTATATGATCACTTAGCTCCTATAACTTGTAATTTTCACCCCATGTGTAGTTAGTAATGCTTTGTCGCTCTGCATGATTATGTCCATTATGCTCTCTTGGTTTGGTCGCTCCCAGTCTATTACTAGCCTTCATTTGTACTGAGTATGAGCTCTACTCGTGCATCCAACTCCCAAAAACCAAAGTTTTGCCAAATGTGTCCACCATACCTAGCTACATGTGGTATTTCACCGCCACTCCAAAGTAATTTACTTGAGTGCTACCTTTAAAACCTTCAAAATACTCCTGTTTTGTGTTCCTGTTTAGCTCATGAGGACGTATCACTTGTTTTACCGTTTCTTTCATGGTTACTTGGCTTCACACCTCTACTAGCATGCATAATGTGCTGGTCTAAAATCACAAAGAGAGCAAGGCAGCGGGTGCCCAGCCCAAACTTTCTGAAAAGAAAAGCTCCAAACAAAATAAATAACCAAACACCGCTCTGCACACTATGTACTCGAGAGATCATAATAGTGGTGTGCTGGAGAACTATCTGGGAGCCGCTCTCGAAGGTGAGTAATTGTGAAAGGGGTGGTAACTCACTTGATACCATTCGTTGACATGACATACATACCTCTCAAAATAAAAGACTTTCCAATGAAAGCAACTTTTTCAATCATCTTTTTATAAATAAAAAGCTCTAGCACTTGAGTAATCCCTGCTTCCCTCTGCGAAAGGCCTTTCTTTTAATTTAATGTTGAGTCTCCATCTTCTTGCTTTATGCACAACCCGAGAGTAGCATGGTGGACATTCTTATTTCTATGTGCATTGTCCCAAGGTTATTATTAACTATTCATATTGTGTTGTTACATGTTCATTAGGACTATTTGTTTCTAGTCACCAATTATCTTTGAAGGTGTCCTGGCATTTATGTTTTTCCCTCAATACAAAGGACTACCTGATTGCCACTTATGCTACTGCTGATTTATGCGAGGAGACAAACATGTTTTCAAGGCTCTTTTATTCATGATCTTCTTGTTTGTTCTTGTTAATGCCTTGACAATGCTTGGTAAGTTCTTTTGATAAGATTTATATCTTGCATGACTTGTTTATAAGTTCTTTGATCCCAGCACACAATGCTTTGCATATGGATGTTTGAGATTGTGATAGCATGCCACCTCAAAAATTATTCTTTTTATCACTTACCTACTCGAGGACGAGCGGGAGTTAAGCTTGGGGATGCTGATACATTGGAAATGTATCTATAATTTTTGATGCTCCATGCTTGTTTATTGCCAATTACTTTATGTTTTACTTGTGCTTCTTGGTGTTTTTATTGATTTCCTGCCACTAACATATTGACAAGATGCCAAAGTGGCCAGTTCCTGTTTTCTGCTGTTTTTGGTTCCAGGAGAGCTGAAAAATAAATATTCTCAGAATTAACAAAGGAAGCTATTTTACGAAGTTTTACACCGGAAGACTCCAGAAGCTAGAAGGGGGCACCTGGGGGGCCCTGGTGGGCCCACACCACCCCCAGGCGCGACTCGGCCCCTGCCCGCGCCTGGGTAGGGTGTGGCCCACCAGAGCGTCCCCCAGCTCCGCCCTTTTGCCTATTTATTCATCCCGGCGGGAAAACCCTAGATATAGCGCAAAAGTTCCAGAAAGAAGTCCGTAGCCGCCGCCGTCGTCGCGGCGAGATCAAAAGCTCTTCCCGGCACCCTACCGGAGGGGAGATCATCACCGGAGGCCTTCTTCATGTTGGGGAACGTAGTAATTTCAAAAAAAATCCTACGCACACGCAAGATCATGGTGATGCATAGCAACGAGAGGGGATAGTGTTGTCTACGTACCCTCGTAGACCGAAGCGGAAGCATTGACGCAACATAGAGGAAGTAGTTGTACGTCTTCCCGGTCCAACCGATCCAAGCACTGTTACTCCGGCACCTCCGAGTTCTTAGCACACGTTCAGCTCGATGACGCTCCCCAGGCTCCGATCCAGCAAAGCTCCGGGGATGAGTTCCGTCAGCACGACGGCGTGGTGATGATCTTGATGTTCTACCGTCGCAGGGCTTCGCCTAAGCGCTGCTATAATATGACCGAGGTGGAATATGGTGGAGGGGAGCACCGCACACGGCTAAGGAACGATCACGATGATCAACTTGTGTGTTCTAGGGTGCCCTCTGCCCCCGTATATAAAGGAGCAAGGGGGGAGGCCGGCCGGCCCTATGGGGCGCGCCAAAGGGAGGGAGGAGTCCTCCTCCTAGTGGGAGTAGGACTCCCCTTTCCTAGTCCAACTAGGAAGAGAGAGGGGGAAGGAAAGAGAGGGAGAGGGAGAGGGAAAGAGGGGCCGCCCCCCCCCCCCGCCCTAGTCCAATTCAGACTCCCCATGGGGGGGGCGCCACTTCCTGGGCTGTTGCCCTCTCTCTCCCCTCAGGCCCACTAAGGCCCATTACTTCCCCGGAGGGTTCCGGTAACCCCTCCGACACTCCGGTTTTATCCGAAATCACCCGGAACACTTCCGGTGTCCGAATATAGTCGACCAATATATCGATCTTTATGTCTCGACCATTTTGAGACTCCTCGCCATGTCCATGATCACATCCGGGACTCCGAACAACCTTCGGTACATCAAAATACATAAACTCATAATAACTGTCATCGTAACGTTAAGCGTGCGGACCCTACGGTTCGAGAACAATGTAGACATGACCGAGACACGTCTCCTGTCAATAACCAATAGCGGGACTTGGATGCCCATATTGGCTCCTACATATTCTACGAAGATCTTCATCGGTCAGACCGCATAACAACATACGTTGTTCCCTTTGTCATCGGTATGTTACTTGCCCGAGATTCGATCGTCGGTATCCAATACCTAGTTCAATTTCGTTACCGGCAAGTCTCTTTACTCGTTCTGTAATACATCATCTCACAACTAACACAGTAGTTGCAATGCTTGCAAGGCTTATGTGATGTGCATTACCGAGAGGGCCCAGAGATACCTCTCCGACAATCGGAGTGACAAATCCTAATCTCGAAATACGCCAACCCAACATGTACCTTTGGAGACACCTGTAGAGCTCCTTTATAATCACCCAGTTACGTTGTGACGTTTGGTAGCACACAAAGTGTTCCTCCGGCAAACGGGAGTTGCATAATCTCATAGTCATAGGAACATGTATAAGTCATGAAGAAAGCAATAGCAACATACTAAACGATCGGGTGCTAAGCTAATGGAATGGGTCATGTCAATCAGATCATTCAACTAATGATGTGACCTCGTTAATCAAATAACAACTCTTTGTCCATGGTTAGGAAACATAACCATCTTTGATTAACGAGCTAGTCAAGTAGAGGCATACTAGTGACACTCTGTTTGTTTATGTATTCACACATGTATTATGTTTCCGGTTAATACAATTCTAGCATGAATAATAAACATTTATCATGATATATAAGGAAATAAATAATAACTTTATTATTGCCTCTAGGGCATATTTCCTTCAGTCTCTCACTTGCACTAGAGTCAATAATCTAGATTACACAGTAATGATTCTAACACCCATGGAGCCTTGGTGCTGATCATGTTTTGCTCGTGGAAGAGGCTTAGTCAACGGGTCTGCAACATTCAGATCCGTATGTATCTTGCAAATCTCTATGTCTCCCACCTGGACTAGATCCCGGATGGAATTGAAGCATCTCTTGATGTGCTTGGTTCTCTTGTGAAATCTGGATTCCTTTGCCAAGGCAATTGCACCAGTATTGTCACAAAAGATTTTCATTGGACCCGATGCACTAGGTATGACACCTAGATCGGATATGAACTCCTTCATCCAGACTCCTTCGTTTGCTGCTTCCTAAGCAGCTATGTACTCCGCTTCACATGTAGATCCCGCCACGACGCTTTATTTAGAACTGCACCAACTGACAGCTCCACCATTTAATGTAAACACGTATCCGGTTTGCGATTTAGAATCGTCCGGATCAGTGTCAAAGCTTGCATCAACGTAACCGTTTACAATGAGCTCTTTGTCACCTCCATATACGAGAAACATATCCTTAGTCCTTTTTAGGTACTTCAGGATGTTCTTGACCGCTGTCCAGTGATCCACTCCTGGATTACTTTGGTACCTCCCTGCTAGACTTATAGCAAGGCACACATCAGGTCTGGTACACAACATTGCATACATGATAGAGCCTATGACTGAAGCATAGGGAACATCTTTCATTTTCTCTCTATCTTCTGCAGTGGTCGGGCATTGAGTCTTACTCAACTTCACACCTTGTAACACAGGCAAGAACCCTTTCTTTGCTTGATCCATTTTGAACTTCTTCAAAACTTTGTCAAGGTATGTGCTTTGTGAAAGTCCAATTAAGCGTCTTGATCTATCTCTATATATCTTAATGCCCAATATGTAAGCAGCTTCACCGAGGTCTTTCATTGAAAAACTCTTATTCAAATATCCCTTTATGCTATCCAGAAATTCTATATCATTTCCGATTAGTAATATGTCATCCACATATAATATCAGAAATGCTACAGAGCTCCCACTCACTTTCTTGTAAATACAGGCTTCTCCAAAAGTCTGTACAAACCCAAATGCTTTGATCACACTATCAAAGCGTTTATTCCAACTCTGAGATGCTTGCACCAGTCCATAAATGGATTGCTGGAGCTTGCACACTTTGTTAGCTCCCTTTGGATCGATAAAACCTTCTGGTTGCATCATATACAACTCTTCTTCCAGAAATCCATTCAGGAATGCAGTTTTGACATCCATCTGCCAAATTTCATAATCATAAAATGCGGCAATTGCTAACATGATTCGGACAGACTTAAGCATCGCTACGGGTGAGAAGGTCTCATCGTAGTCAATCCCTTGAACTTGTCGAAAACCTTTTGCGACAAGTCGAGCTTTGTAGACAGTAACATTACCGTCAGCGTCAGTCTTCTTCTTGAAGATCCATTTATTCTCTATTGCTTGCCGACCATCGGGCAAGTCAACCAAAGTCCACACTTTGTTCTCATACATGGATCCCATCTCAGATTTCATGGCTTCAAGCCGTTTTGCGGAATCTGGGCTCACCATCGCTTCTTCATAGTTCGTAGGTTCATCATGATCTAGTAGCATGACTTCCAGAACAGGATTGCCGTACCACTCTGGTGCGGATCTTACTCTGGTTGATCTACGAGGTTCTGTAGTAACTTGATCTGAAGTTCTATGATCATCATCATTAACTTCCTCATTAATTGGTTCAGACGTCACAGAAACCGGTTCCTGTGATGTGCTACTTTCCAATAAGGGAGCAGGTACAGTTACCTCATCAAGTTCTACTTTCCTCCCACTCACTTCTTTCGAGAGAAACTCCTTCTCTAGAAAGGATCCATTCTTAACAACGAATGTCTTGCCTTCGGATCTGTGATAGAAGGTGTACCCAACAGTTTCCTTTGGGTATCCTATGAAGACACATTTCTCCGATTTGGGTTCGAGCTTATCAGGTTGAAGCTTTTTCACATAAGCATCGCAACCCCAAACTTTAAGAAACGACAACTTTGGTTTCTTGCCAAACCACAGTTCATAAGGTGTCGTCTCAACGGATTTTGATGGTGCCCTATTCAATGTGAATGCGGCCGTCTCTAAAGCATAACCCCAAAACAATAGCGGTAAATCTTTAAGAGACATCATAGATCGCACCATATCAAGTAAAGTACAATTACGACATTTACGCTGTGGTGTTCCGGGTGGCGTGAGCTGCGAAACTATTCCGCATTGTTTCAAATGTAGACCAAACTCGTAACTCAAATATTCTCCTCCACGATCAGATCGTAGAAACTTTATTTTCTTGTTACGATGATTTTCAACTTCACTCTGAAATTCTTTGAACTTTTCAAATGTTTCAGACTTATGTTTCATTAAGTAGATATACCCATATCTGCTTAAATCATCTGTGAAGGTGAGAAAATAACGATATCCGCCACGAGCCTCAACATTCATCGGACCACATACATCTGTATGTATGGTTTCCAACAAATATGTTGCTCTCTCCATAGTACCGGAGAACGGCGGTTTAGTCATCTTGCCCATGAGGCACGGTTCGCAAGTACCAAGTGATTCATAATCAAGTGGTTCCAAAAGTCCATCAGTATGGAGTTTCTTCATGCGCTTTACACAGATATGACCTAAACGGCAGTGCCACAAATAAGTTGCACTATCATTATCAACTCTGCATCTTTTGGCTTCAACATTATGAATATGTGTATCACTACTATCGAGATTCATCAAAAATAGACCACTCTTCAAGGGTGCATGACCATAAAAGATATTACTCATATAAATAGAACAACCATTATTCTCTGATTTAAATGAATAACCGTCTTACATTAAACAAGATCCAGATATAATGTTCATGCTCAACGCTGGCACCAAGTAACAATTATTTAGGTCTAATACTAATCCCGAAGGTAGATGTAGAGGTAGCGTGCCGACCGCGATCACATCGACTTTGGAACCGTTTCCCACGCGCATCGTCACCTCGTCCTTTGCCAGTGTTCACTTAATCTGTAGTCCATGTTTCGAGTTGCAAATATTAGCAACAGAACCAGTATCAAATACCCAGGTGCTACTGCGAGCTCTAGTAAGGTACACATCAATAACATGTATATCACATATACCTTTGTTCACCTTGCCATCCTTCTTATCCGCCAAATACTTGGGGCAGTTCCGCTTCCAGTGACCAGTCTGCTTGCAGTAGAAGCACTCAGTTTCAGGCTTAGGTCCAGACTTGGGTTTCTTCTCCTGAGCAGCAACTTGCTTGCTGTTCTTCTTGAAGTTCCCCTTCTTCTTCCCTTTGCCCTTTTTCTTGAAACTAGTGGTCTTGTTGACCATCAACACTTGATGCTCCTTCTTGATTTCTACCTCCGCAGCCTTTAGCATTGTAAAGAGCTCGGGAATTGTCTTATCCATCCCTTGCATATTATAGTTCATCACGAAGCTCTTGTAGCTTGGTGGAAGTGATTGGAGAATTTTGTCAATGACGCTATCATCCGAAAGAGTAACTCCCAGTTGAATCAAGTGATTACAATACCCAGACATCTTGAGTATATGCTCACTGACAGAACTATTCTCCTCCATCTTACAACTATAGAACTTATTGGAGACTTCATATCTCTCAATCCGGGCATTCTTTTGGAATATTAACTTCCACTCCTGGATATTCTCATATGCTCCATGATGTTCAAAACGTCGTTGAAGTCCCGGTTCTAAGCCGTAAAGCATGGCACATTGAACTATCGAGTAGTCATCAGCTTTGCTCTGCCAGACGTTCTTAACGTCGTCAGTTGCATTAGCAGCAGGCCTGGCACCCAGCGGTGCTTCCAGGACGTAACTCTTCTGTGCAGCAATGAGGATAATCCTCAAGTTACGGACCCAGTCCGTGTAATTGCTACCATCATCTTTCAACTTTGCTTTCTCAAGGAACGCATTAAAATTCAACGGAACAACAGCACGGGCCATCTATCTACAATCAACATAAACAAGCAAGATACTATCAGGGACTAAGTTCATGATAAATTTAAGTTCAATTAATCATATTACTTAAGAACTCCCACTTAGATAGACATCCCTCTAATCCTCTAAGTGATCACGTGATCGAAATCAACTAAACCATAACCGATCATCACGTGAAATGGATTAGTTTTTCAATGGTGAACATCATTATGTTGATCATATCTACTATATGATTCACGCTTGACCTTTCGGTCTCCGTGTTCCGAGGCCATATCTGCATATGCTAGGCTCGTCAAGTTTAACCTGAGTATTCTGCGTGTGCAAAACTGGCTTGCACCCGTTGTAGATGGACGTAGAGCTTATCACACCCGATCATCACGTGGTGTCTGGGCACGACGAACTTTGGCAACGGTGCATACTCAGGGAGAACACTTCTTGATAATTAGTGAGAGATCATCTTATAATGCTACCGTCAATCAAAGTAAGATAAGATGCATAAAAGATAAACATCACATGCAATCAATATAAGTGATATGATATGGCCATCATCATCTTGTGCTTGTGATCTCGATATCCGAAGCACCGTCATGATCACCATCGTCACCGGCGCGACACCTTGATCTCCATCGTAGCATCGTTGTCGTCTCGCCAATCTTATGCTTCTACGACTATCGCTACCACTTAGAGATAAAGTAAAGCATTACAGGGCGATTGCATTGCATACAATAAAGCGACAACCATATGGCTCCTGCCAGTTGCCGATAACTCGGTTACAAAACATGATCATCTCATAAAATAAAATTTAGCATCATGTCTTGACCATATCACATCACAACATGCCCTGCAAAACAAGTTAGATGTCCTCTACTTTGTTTGTTGCAAGTTTTACGTGGCTGCTACGGGCTTAAGCAAGAACCAATCTTACCTACGCATCAAAACCACAACGATAGTTTGTCAAGTTGATGCCGTTTTAACCTTCGCAAGGACCGGGCGTAGCCACACTCGGTTCAACTAAAGTTGGAGAAACTAACACCCGCCAGCCACCTGTGTGCAAAGCACGGCGGTAGAACCAGTCTCGCGTAAGCGTACGCGTAATGTCGGTCCAGGCCGCTTCATCCAACAATACCGCCGAACCAAAGTATGACATGCTGGTAGGTAGTATGACTTATATCGCCCACAACTCACTTGTGTTCTACTCGTGCATATAACATCAAACCATAAAACCTAGGCTCGGATGCCACTCTTGGGGAACGTAGTAATTTCAAAAAATTTCCTACGCACACGCAAGATCATGGTGATGCATAGCAACGAGAGGGGAGAGTGTTGTCTACGTACCCTCGTAGACCGAAGCGGAAGCGTTGACGCAACATAGAGGAAGTAGTCGTACGTCTTCCCGGTCCAACCGATCCAAGCACCGTTACTCCGGCACCTCCGAGTTCTTAGCACACGTTCAACTCGATGACGCTCCCCGGGCTCCGATCCAGCAAAGCTTCGGGGATGAGTTCCGTCAGCACGACGGCGTGGTGACGATCTTGATGTTCTACCGTCGCAGGGCTTCGCCTAAGCGCTGCTACAATATGACCGAGGTGGAATATGGTGGAGGGGGGCACCGCACACGGCTAAGGAACGATCACGATGATCAACTTGTGTGTTCTAGGGTGCCCCCCTGCCCCCGTATATAAAGGAGCAAGGGGGGAGGCCGGCCGACCCTATGGGGCGCGCCAAAGGGAGGGGGGAGTCCTCCTCCTAGTGGGAGTAGGACTCCCCTTTCCTAGTCCAACTAGGAAGAGAGAGGGGGAAGGAAAGAGAGGGAGAGGGAGAGGGAAAGAGGGGCCGCGCCCCCCTCCCTAGTCCAATTCGGACTCCCCATGGGGGGGGGCGCCACCTCCTGGGCTGCTGCCCTCTCTCTCCTCTCAGGCCCACTAAGGCCCATTACTTCCCCGCAGGGTTTCGGTAACCCCTCCGGCACTCCGGTTTTATCCGAAATCACCCGGAACACTTCCGGTGTCCGAATATAGTCGTCCAATATATCGATCTTTATGTCTCGACCATTTCGAGACTCCTCGTCATGTCCATGATCACATCCGGGACTCCGAACAACCTTCGGTACATCAAAATACATAAACTCATAATAACTGTCATCGTAACGTTAAGCGTGCGGACCCTACGGTTCGAGAACAATATAGACATGACCGAGACACGTCTCCGGTCAATAACCAATAGCGAGACCTGGATGCCCATATTGGCTCCTACATATTCTACAAAGATCTTTATCGGTCAGACCGCATAACAACATACGTTGTTCCCTTTGTCATCGGTATGTTACTTGCCCGAGATTCGATCGTCGGTATCCAATACCTAGTTCAATCTCGTTACCGACAAGTCTCTTTACTCGTTCCGTAATACATCATCTCACAACTAACACATTAGTTGCAATGCTTGCAAGGCTCATGTGATGTGCATTACCGAGAGGGCCCAGAGATACCTCTCCGACAATCGGAGTGACAAATCCTAATCTCGAAATACGCCAACCCAACATGTACCTTTGGAGACACCTGTAGAGCTCCTTTATAATCACCCAGTTACGTTGTGACGTTTGGTAGCACACAAAGTGTTTCTCCGGCAAACGGGAGTTGCATAATCTCATAGTCATAGGAACATGTATAAGTCATGAAGAAAGCAATAGCAACATACTAAACGATCGGGTGCTAAGCTAATGGAATGGGTCATGCCAATCAGATCATTCAACTAATGATGTGACCTCGTTAATCAAATAACAACTCTTTGTCCATGGTTAGGAAACATAACCATCTTTGATTAACGAGCTAGTCAAGTAGTGGCATACTAGCGACACTCTGTTTGTTTATGTATTCACACATGTATTATGTTTCCGGTTAATACAATTCTAGCATGAATAATAAACATTTATCATGATATATAAGGAAATAAATAATAACTTTATTATTGCCTCTAGGGCATATTTCCTTCACTTCATCACCATGCCCACCTCCGGAGTGATGTGTGAGTAGTTCACCATAGGACTACGGGTCCATGGCAGTAGCTAGATGGTTGTTCTCTCCATTGTATGAATCTCATGAGCTGCCTAACATGATTGAGATCATCTTATTACTGTGCTTCATCTATGAATCTCATGAGCTGCCTAACATGATTGAGATCATCTTATATGATTCTTGTGAGCTGCCTTACATGATCAAGATCATCTTTATGTAATATCCCTTGTGTTGGTTTGCTGGGATCTGACTAGTTATTGAGTACAATGTTCAAGTTGAGTATAGATCTTGAGTTTATTTTTGATATGTCTTGAATCTCGTTGGTGTTATTGTGATCTTGCATGCTCTCCGTTGTTAGTGGTTGCTCTGGTCAAATAGTTGCTTTCAACTCCAAGAGGGGGTATTTATGCTAGATAGTGGGTTCATGCCTCCTTTTATCCCTGGGCTCGAGATGACAGAAACGACTAAGGGTGAGGATGTGCTGTTGCCACTAGGGAGAACAAGATGGTGCTCTGCCCAAATAGGGGTAGTTCTACTGTCTACTTTACACACTTTACTTAATGCAATAGTCTGTTGTTAGAGCTTATTCTATAGGCTTGTTTGCGGCTTAATACTCATGGGTTTGTTCGGATGATATTTCCGTGAGTGGACTATTTTGTTACGGATGCAGTTGGATGGCGGTCTGTGATCTTTGTTGTAATGCCCAATCCATCTCATAGTATTCATCTTGTCTAGCATTTGCATCCTTGTGTGCATTCTCATGTGTCAATTGCCCAGCTGTAATTTGTTTACCCAACACTGTATTGTCTTGTGGAGAGACACCTCTAGTGAACTGTGGACCCCGGTCCTTCTCTTTATTATTGCTATACAACCTGTTGTTTCCTGTTTTCCTGTTTCCTTTACTGCAAGCATCCTCTTTCCATTCGATACAATTAATCCTTTCTTTTCAGCAAGGCCAGTGGGATTGACAACCTCACTGTCTAGTTGGGGCAAAGTAATTTGATTGTGTTGTGCAGGTCTCTACTTCAACCTTGGTGCCATTCTTTGTTTCCTACTGGTCGATTAAACCTTGGTTTCATAACTAAGGGGAATACTTGTTGCTGTCTACATCACCACCTTCCTCTTGGGGTTTCCCAACTCGACTGACATCATCAAGCTCCTCCGCCGTTGCTGCTACGCTCGCGTCCAGATCACCACAGTGAGACGGGTGGAGCAGCCGCTCCACTTTTTCCTTTCTTTTTTCCTTGCCCTGATTCCTCCTTCGAGACAGGTGGAGCTGCTGCCGCTCTGATTCCAACCACACGATGATTCCTCCATGCTCTAATTCCTCCATGATTTGCTCCCAATCGCACAGGTGGAGCTGCTGCTCTTGCTTTGATTCTTGCATGGAGACGGGCCAAGCTACTGCTGCTCTAGTTCCAATCGCACTGTGAGTACGAGACTAGATGCGAGCGGAGGAGTTCCTCCTCGCCATGGCCGAGCAGGGACGTGGTCAACCGCCTCTCTCGGTGCTGCTCCAATCTTTAATCTGCCCCACGACTTGATTTTTCATCTTGATTCCTCTTAATTTCACTACTAGTTTGTATCGATTTGTGGCTACAAAAATTGGACCAAATCAGAGGACACATCGGGCGCTCTTGGTCGGACTTCGGGGACTGGACCGCCACCGCGTCACCTGACGCGGAAGGCTGGGCCGACGAGGTGCAGGACCCCGGGGAATAGCTGTCGGAAGTGGACATCGTCATCTCGCCGCAGCGGAGCTGCTCCACCTGGCCCTACTGTGATCTTGGCGACGACGTCCTGAACGGCGTCAGCCCCAAATACTCTGCGGAGCTGCTCCACCTCGCCCTACTGTGATATTGGCGACTACGTCCTGAACGGCGTCAACCCCAAATACTAAGCGAGGAGGTCGAGAACGACATGGGGTTTCCATTCCCGGCGCTCGACGAGGACGACATCGACGGCGAGGCAGGGCAGGCATGATGTTTCGGACTTCTGACGAAACTGAAATTTGGGATACACCGCTGGAGCATCGACCAAAAATTACCTCCGACGCAAAACGTCCGGCCCGTGACCCATCTGGACAAAAACAGACGGTTTGGGTAGTCCGGATGGGTCTGGCCGGTGCGGATGCCCTAACCATCTATCCAAGGTTACTTTGCAGAATTATTCACGTAAGTTATGCAAATTGACACAATATAATTCAGGGTAAAAACCTAGGTCAAATGACGAAATTGCACCCACTGAATGTGGGCCGGCTGGGTCGAAGCAACCGGTTCGACCGAGCCAGTCAACCCAGTCCACGCCCCGCGTCGTCCTCCCCTTCTCCTCTTCCTCGATCTTGCGACCGAAATCGCCGCCGCCGTCGCCGCTCAACCCCGGCCGCCTCCGGTTGTTTCTGCCGCCGTCGCCTAGCGCGAACGACGCACCTAGCCGCCTTTTATCATCTCCTCCTCTTAGATTTTCCGGGCGCCTCCTCGTGCGGCTGTGCCCTACCCCGCATGGGAGCTAGGGTTTGCGCCCCTCGTCGGAGTTGAACTCCGGCGGCCGTCCTGGTGCTCGGGTGGTCATGGTCGCCGCCCCCGCCCCCGCCCTAACCGCCGCGGACGCGAGGCAGGCCGCGGCGAGGAAGAAGGAGGAGGACGACGAGGAGGTCGTCTGCTTCATCTGCTTCGACGGGGGAGACCTCGTCGTCTGCGATTGGAGGTGCGACGCCGCAGTGTGCGACTTCTTCCACGCCTGGATGGTCATTGAGCGCGCCCCTCCTGATTGCAGTCAGTGCCGCCGCCGTCTCCAAGCTGCAGAGTCCCGTTCCTTTCCGCCCGTGCGTTTCCTCAGCGTAAGATCGATCGGGATGTCCCTAATCTACTGTGTGTACTTTTAACTGAATTTCCGACAGTGCGTTTGCTCAGCGTGAGATGGATCATCGAGGTTAGTGTGCCAGCACCGCACTCTGCTCAGCGTGAGATTTCCGACAGTTAACTAATTAGTCTTATGAGCTTTATTAGTGCACTACATGGTTACATCGCTCTGCAATTCTGCATTTCTTTACTTCTGATATCCTCGCTTTTCTCCATACTTGTTTAGCCGTATATTTAACTGTAAATGATAACAATATTCTGTGCATTTATGCACTTCTTTAGTAGGCAAGAACGCTAGGTAAAGAAATGATGTAAATCTCCTTCGTCTATTTATACAAGGACATGGTAACCGCCCCAGTTTCTTTATTAGTGAAACCAAACATCTGGCTCAATACATCAATCTATGGGCATAGACATTTGTAGGGCTTTACACCTTATGTGCTATTCTTTTGCAGATCGGCAGAAATAGCCTTAGCCAATTCCAAATAATGAAAGTTCAAAACAGGCAAACTAAAACGTTTGCTGCTATATGATACACACTGAATACACCCAGATAGCCTTCTTTTGTTTGTGTTGTGATCTGCCGATTCCTGTTTTAGCAATCCTTATTTGTTGATTCAAAGTCACAGAGTTATTGAAGTTAGGTTTCTCGTAGCTACACGGGCAGGCTGCTTAGCATTGCACTAACTAGTTTGGTGGTAGAAAAGTTTCTGTTCCAGTTCTTCCCTATGTTGGTCTTCACTTGCTATTTTCAACAGTCACATGAACTTAATGTATTCTTTTTTTATTCAGTTGCCACACATGCTGCCATCTGAAAAAGCATTTTATGCTGCTGTATCTTCCCTTGGCATCTACGGCAAAGATGTTTACGATGGAAAGGGGCTATTTAGCGCCGCTCGTGTTTGGTGGTAAGTTTCTTTATTTTTTCCTTCCACGGAACTAATTAAAACAAGTTAGAGCAGAATTATGGCAGAAACAAGAGACTATTGTTCTTATATGTTCTTAAATTATTAGAGTTTCCTTACCAATACATTTGCAATATGGTTCCTTCCTACTCTGATGCTTGCTCTCTTGATGCCAGGATGTTTCGTGCTTATGGACATGACAAAGTCTGGGTTTTGGATGGAGGTTTGCCCCAGTGGCGTGCTTCTGGGTATGGCGTGGAATCAAGTGCCTCCAGCGATGCTATCTTAAAAGCTAGTGCTGCTAGTGAAGCAATCGAGAAGGTTTACCAGGGGCAGTTGGTAACTTTTTCTATTCTTCTCTTCTATGTTTTATGCTACAGTAATAACCATACTTAGCTGAATTAAATCACACCATGAGTCTTTTTGATCATTTGCTTTCAGTCTGTCATGGTTTGCTGAAGAATGTTCTTTTGACATCATTGTTTTTCTATACTGAGCTGAAGCTTGCTGCTTCCAGGACATGGATAGAGGAGATTATTTTGAATTAAGTTTGGGCAAAAAAGACCTGGACAGATCAAAGAAATACATCCAGACGTTGCAGGTATCACCATATTCCATTGCTATTACTATATTTGTATTAGTACCCCGATATTAGTATGTGGTTCATTTTCCAGATTTGATATTAGTAGCCTGAGAAATAATATATTGGAAAAACTTAAATTTATTGGAAAAACATTTGCTGTTGGATAGTTATGATTTTTAGTGTCTACGCTGATGGTTTCATATTCAGTTGTTGTGATGATGATAATTGTTATGATTTAGTCATTTACAATGATCTGTAGCTGCTGTAGTGGATTATTACATGATTGTGGACCATGATATGCTCAGTTTTACACATGTAAAATATAGATTTCCCAGTGGCATGTGTATTGAGATGCCTTACTTGTTCGTCTATTGATTACTTGGTTATTTGTGACTTCTGCTGCTCTAGTGCTTGCTTTAGATGATCTGATTTTCAATAAGTGCATGTTATAACACTAAAAACATTATGATCATCAAAGTAGTGTACTCTCTTGCCAAGTATTTCTCAGTACAGGAGTTCAGTTAGTGATATTGCTCTGTTAATTCATAACTACATGAAGTACCATATAACTTGAGAAATCCTCAACTCTGATCCTAGCTGCAACTACTTCACAAAGTTGGGACTGAAACCAACTTTCTGTTAATTCACAAAGTTGTCTATTTCCTCTTTCTATTCTGATCTTTCTGTTAAAGTGTTATTGTATTTACTATGCACATCAGGGCCAAGAGGCTGTCTACAAGCCTAGAACTCGAGTGTAACTTGCTTCTTGTCAAGCTTATTTTCTTTCAGAGTTAAATTGCGTTAAATATTTCTTCTGGCCATTAATTTTCTTGTCGAGCTGTCGCGTGTGGAGGAGCAGGCGAGCTGCTGCTGCTGGAGATCATGTGCTCCTGCTAGATCTTCATTGTTAGGTCGAAACTGAATGTTGGTGTGGTTGATTTTGATTTGAATTGTAAACGGAATGTCGTGGTTGATTTGAAATCTAAATTGAAATGTACTGTTTATAGCTGTTGTACTATCTGTGTAAAAGCATGGCTGTAATGGATTTGTATTGGAAATGGTGCATGAAAAGTGCCTCTAATATAACTATAGTAGGCACTATTGAATTTGTCTTAGAAGGAATAGAGGCAATATTAATAGTGCCTCCACATGTTGCTTTAGAAGGCACTTTTGAAATTGCCTACAAAGATAAATATAGACAATCTATATAGTGCCTCTAAATCTCACTTTAGAAGGCACTTTTTAGGAGTGTCACTAAATACCTTTCTAGTCTAAACATTCCCTAGCACTTTTTTTTATGCCTTTAGAAACAATTATAGGCACTTTTGATACTTTAGAAGGCACTTTTGAGTGCCATCTATTTGAGGACGTGGTGTAGTGCTCCCTCCGTCCCAAAATATAAGATGTTTTAGCTTTGTGAAGTAAATGTATCTAGTCCTCTTTTAGCGTAGGTTCAAGCGAACGTACACACTAAAAGAGAACTAGATACATTTGCTTCACAAAGCTAAAACATCTTATATTTTGGGACGGAGGGAGTAATTCATAAGTGTAATTTTTTCCTTATATGACACTGCCGTTTGATCTGTCTGTCATGTCATTCCGTCAAATGTTTTTAGGGTGGACTAAAATACCCTTGACGTCTAGGAAGGAGAAAATTCTGCAGAATCAAGATTTTGGAAAATTCTCCCAGAATTTGCTTCTCCCAGAATCTATTGCCGAGTTCTTTTCTAGGATTGTAGGTTGAGATTCTGGAAAGAGTTGTGTGTTTAAATGTCTGTAGTACCCTTAGACAGAAAATGTTTGATGAATATATTAACCCCTTGTTGTTTCTAACAGTATGTAGTCGAATATGAGTACGAAAGTGATTTCCGAATGTCATAAAAAGTGCTAAATATTACATTTAGAATGGATTTAAAGATTTGTTCATTACAAAAGTGGATGAACTAAAAAAAGGATAATCTCAAGGTACGAGACTAGCAGCAATCGCCTCGCGTACTGCGTTCATGGTACCATCATCTTCTGGTGGTAGAGCATTGGCACCTGTAAATGGCAATGGAGGTTGCACATATGCATCATTGTCGAACTTCTCAAAATGCTCATCACGTAACTTGCTATCACGAATCCAATTATGGAGACACATGCATGCAGTGACAATCATCTTTTGGGTCTCCGGTTTGTACCGAGGTATGCCTCCATCTCCAAGAATTCGCCATTTCATCTTGAGAACACCAAATGTTCTTTCGATGACATTTCGCAATGAAGAATGTCGATGGTTGAATGTCTCATATCTCCCAACTGATGGGTGTTGTTGAAAATCTGGTACATGGTATCGTTGCCCTTTGTATGGAGATAGATATCCAACCCTATTTGGATATCCGGAGTCGACAAGATAATATTTATCTACAGTACGACATCAACAAAAGAAATTAGAAATTTACAACATATCATCCTGTATATAACAATATGGATACATGCGAGATGTTACCTGTGGGGGGTTGTGGAAAGTGATCATAACGAACTATGACATCGCTCCATACACGTGTGTCATGAACAGATCCGGGCCATCCGGGAACAACAAACGTGAACCTCATATCAAAATCACACACTGCTATAACATTTTCACTTGTGTAACCTTTCCTATTCCTGTGTTGGGGCTCCAACTCCTTTGGCACAATCACCTTAATGTGTGTTCCATCAATGGCTCCAATAGCATGTTGAAAGTGAGGCCAAAACTTTGTTTTTCTAAGTACTGGGTGTGGTTCAGAGAAAGTTGGATCAATTGGTCTTATGTAATCACCGGCCATGCGGTCTACACACTCCAAAACCTCGTGGATTTTTTTTATTAATGACAGAACGACTATGTGCAAACTGATCTGCGACATTATCAGTTGTCTGACATGTACCCATAGTCCATAAAAATTGTGCCAATGCTTCTTTGGATGAAATGTTGGAAGTTGACTCAAGCCCATACTTCTGAACTAGCAGATCATGCAATGTGCGAAACACTGACCTCCTCATTCTGAACATAGCATAGAAAGATTTGGCATCTTTCTCCTTCTCTTCTATCCATTGGAAGCCTGTAACAAGATGTAACTTTCTTGGTGCGTACGGCAGTGTCACACTTGACGACGCCACATCCAGAGCAAATGCAAGCATGGCCGCCTCAAATTCCTTTTCTTCTTGTTTCTTTCTGGATTTATCCATCTGCCACAACAACATGCATATAGTGTAATATTAGATACAACACAGTTCAGATAACAGTACATCTCCAAAGCAAATAGCTTGTTAGACTGTATATACGTAGCCTCTGTATATCTGTATTTGTAACATTGTATTGTACTCCTTGGGTACCTCTATATAATGAGATAGCCACACCCCAGGTTAGGGGTGTCGAGCAGTTCCCAAATCATATGTTTAACATGGTATCAGTTTAGGTTACGATGTCTTCCGCTGCCGCCTCCACCTCCGCCGTCGCACCGATCTAGGCTCATCCCGCCGCCGCCGCGGGGCCGCTTCTCGCACCTGCGTCGCCGTTCCTTGCCTCGCAGCCTCTCGAGATGGCCCACGGAGTCTCGTCATCGCCTCGCTCCCCGATCGGATCGGGAGACCGCGGCGCTACCCCGATCGGTGCTCCCTCTGGTGCTGCTCCCCCTGCGGGCCGCCGCCTTCGTCGTCCTGGCCGGTGCTGCCTCAGTCCTATGGCGTGCCGCCCCTGCAACAACCCTACTACGCGCCGCCGCACTACTACGCGCCGCCGCCACAACCCTACTCGGCACCTTCCTCGCACCCACACGGAGTTGCGGCTGCATCGCCACCCGCGGCTTCGACCGCGGCCGACCACGGTGCTCTCGCGGCGCCCTACTACGGTGCTCCCAGGGCGCCGTCCCCGGCCGACTACGGTGCTCCCAGGGCGCCGTTCCCCGGCTCCTACGCGGTGTATCCCGTGCACCATGGGGCGGCCTCGTCGATGGGCCCCTATGCATCACCGCCTGTTGATTCGGCCACGGTTCCTGCGCCGTTCTACTTCTCGCATATGCTGCCGGTGAAGCTCGCGCCGGACAACTACCTGTCCTGGCGTGCTCAGGTGCTCCCTCTCCTACGGAGTCGCTATTTGGAGGGCTACGTTGACGGATCCACCCCGTGTCCGCCTCCTCATCACCCGGCGTACCACACCTGGGTGGCTCAGGATCAGGCCATCCTCTCCACCATCGAGTCCTCGCTCACCCCGACTGTCTCGTCCCTGGTCATCTTCGCCGCTACATCCCGGGAGGCGTGGGCGGCACTTCACACCAGTTTTTCCTCTCAGTCTCAGGCGCGTGCTCACTCTATACGCACCAAGCTGGGTGAGACGAAGCTTGGTGACCTCAGCATCACCGACTACTTCAACAAGATGCGGGGTCTCGCCGACACGTTGGCTTCAGTTGGCCAGTCGCTGCAGGATGAGGAGTTCAACACCTTCGTGCTTAATGGGCTTGATGATGATTATGACAATCTCATCAAAAACGTTCATGGTCGTGATGACTCGCTTCCACCTCGTGAGCTCTATGCACGTCTGCTTGGCCGTGAACAGCGCATTAAGGCGCGCCGAGCCTCCCCCTGTTTCGCCTCCGCCAATGCCGCAACTCGTGGCAAGAACCCACGGTCATCATCTTTAGGAGGCAGACCGGGGCAGCCTTCACAACCGGCCTCGCGGGGCAGTGCTCCGACCATCACAGGTGGTAACCGACCGGTAGCGTGATGTTCCTCTTGCGGGGCTCAACAGGCCTGCCAGTTGTGTGGTCTTGAGCGCCACATAGCCTATCGTTGCCACCATCGCTACAAGCAAGATTTTCTGGGCCTCGGCAACAATGGCAAAGGGAACGACAAGAAAGCTGTTGCTGCTGTGACGAGTCATGATCATGGCCGTACTCCGTCTTACTCCGTTGATCCTGCGTGGTACATGGACACTGGAGCTACCAACCACCTCACCGGTGAGATGGGTAAGCTCTCCACTCAGGAGCCATATCGTGGTCATGATCAGGTGCACACCGCCAATGGAGCAGGTATGCGCATCTCCCATGTTGGTCAGGCCTCTCTCCTTGCACACAATTTTCGCACACTGCATCTCTCTAATGTCCTTCGTGTTCCTTCTGCTACGCGTAGTTTGTTGTCTATTCCTCAACTTACTCGTGATAATAATGTCCTTGCTGAGTTTCACCCTTTTCGTTTCTTTATCAAGGATCGGGACACGAGGGCCGTTCTACTTAGCGGTCGTCTTCGCCATGGCCTGTACGCTCTTGATGCGCCGCGCCCACCTTCCATGCCGTCCTCTCCTCAGGTGTTCAGTGGTGTTCGTGTGTCGCCTACGCACTGGCATGCACGCCTTGGCCACCCGGCGGCTCCTATAGTTCGACATGTTGGTGTCCAATAAAACTGCTGAAACTATTTGTGATGCCTGTCAGCAGGGCAAGAGTCATCAGCTTGCTTTTTCAGAGTCTAGTCGTGTTGTGAAACATCCTCTTGAGCTTGTGTTTTCTGATGTATGGGGTCATGCCCAGACATCCGTTAGTGGTCACAATTATTATGTCAGTTTCATTGATGCTTACAGCCGCTTTACTTGGCTTTATCTTATTAAACATAAGTCTGATGTGTTCGATGTCTTCATTCAGTTTCAAGCACACGTTGAGCGTCTTCTTAAGCATAAAATCATCCATGTCCAATCCGACTGGGGGGGGGGTGAATACCACAGCCTCAACTCGTTTTTTAACAAACTTGGGATTTCGCATCGCGAGTCATGTCCTCATACACATCAGCAGAATGGTACTGCCGAGCGTAAGCATCGCCATCTTGTTGAAACTGGTCTAACCTTGCTTGCTCATGCCTCCGTTCCGTTTCTGTTCTGGAGTGATGCCTTCTCCACAGCTTGTTTCCTCATAAATAGGCTTCCCTCGCGACTTCTGAAAATGCAAACCCCTCTTGAACTTCTGCTTAATGAGATTCCAGACTATACTTTTTTCAAAGTGTTCAGTTGTGCATGTTGGCCTCACTTGCGCCCTTACAACAAACGCAAGCTCGAGTTTCGGTCTAAGAAGTGTGTTTTTCTCGGGTATAGTTCTCTTCACAAAGGGTACAAGTGCTTGCATGTTCCTACAAACCGCGTCTACATCTCTCGTGACATTGTGTTTGATGAAAATGTTTTCCCTTTTCGTGCACTTCCGACTGATTCTACCACTTCTACACCACCGGTGCCTGTGTCCACACCTACGCCTGATCAATTTGTGGATGTTGCGTATGCTCCTTCGTTGCTGCCTAATCATGCTGCAGGTATTGGACGCGGTGCCCGGCTCGAGCTACTTGATGAACAGGTCACCGATGAGCAGACTATTCAGGACGTGCATGTGCCATGCATGACGGGAGGCATCCGCCAACCCATCACCGCCTCGCATGACTCGCGGGCGCTGGGCTTGCCAGCGCCAGTCTCGCCTGGCCCGCAGGCCCCGCCAGTGCCTACTTCACCCGGTGCGCAGGCCTCGCCCACGCCTGCTTCGCCCGGCGCGTCACCTGCTTCGTCCGGCGCGCAGGTCTCGGCAACGCCTGCTTCGCTCGGCGCGCCACTGACAGGTCTCTCGCCCGGGCAGGCTGCTGCTCCGGACTGGTCCGTCTCGGCGCTGGGGTCGCCGACCAGCCCTGCCTCGGTCACTGGCGAGTCTGACTCGTCCGACTCGGTGTTGGCCTCGTCAACACCCTCTACTTCAACAACCTTGCCAGCTGAACCTGCTGTTCCTCCCCGTCCTCGTACACGAAGCCAGGCTGGTGTTTTTTGTCCCAAGAAGAGGACGGATGGCACGGTTGCGTGGCTTGCTGCATGCATGGCTCACATTGCTGACGATCCCACTGCAGAGCCTCGTCACTATCAGGCTGCACTGAGTATTCCTCATTGGCGTGCTGCAATGGAACAAGAGTTTCAGGCCCTCCAACAGAATGATACTTGGCGTCTTGTTCCTCCAGTGTCTGGTGTCAACGTGATTGATTCCAAGTGGGTTTTCAAGGTCAAGAGACATGCTGATGGCTCCATTGAACGTTACAAGGCACGGTTAGTTGCCAAGGGCTTCAAACAGAGGTATGGTCTTGATTATGAAGACACTTTCAGTCCTGTCATCAAGCCTACTACCATTCGATTACTACTGTCTCTTGCGGTTACTCGCGGATGGTTCCTTCGTCAACTTGATGTGCAGAACGCCTTTCTGCATGGCATTCTGGAGGAGGAAGTTTATATGCATTAGCCGCCTGGTTTTGTTGATCCAACACGACCTCATCACCTCTGCCGTCTGGTTAAGGCACTGTATGGGCTCAAACAGGCTCCTCGTACATGGCATACTCGCCTTGGATCTATTCTTCGGGCTCTTGGGTTTGCTCCCTCCATTGCTGATACGTCACTGTTTCTCCTCCAGCGACCTGAGGTTACGATGTATCTTTTGGTTTATGTTGATGATATCATCCTCATCAGTTCCTCTGCTGCTGCTGCTGATCGCCTTGTGATTGCTCTCCGTGATGATTTTGCTGTCAAGGACCTAGGTGCTCTTCATTTTTTCCTTGGTCTTGAGGTCTCGCGGTCCTCTGCCGGTTTGACTCTCACTCAGAAAAAGTATGCCTTAGACTTGTTGCGTCGTGCTGGTATGCTCTCATGCAAACATATTGACACTCCGATGTCTGCCACTGATCGGTTGTCTGCTCTTGACGGTGATCCTCTCTCGTCTGATGATGCTACTGAGTATCGCAGTGTTGTTGGTGGTCCGCAATACCTTACTATTACCAGGCCTGATATCTCCTATGCAGCCAACCGTGTCTGTCAGTTTTTGCATGCACCAAGGACGTCTCACTGGACAGCTGTGAAGCGTATTTTGCGCTATGTCAGTCTAAGTGCCTCCTATGGCTTGCTTCTTCAGTCTGCACCGTCGTATGAGCTCTCAGCTTTCTCTGATGCAGATTGGGCTGGTAGTCCAGATGACAGGCGATCCACGGGGGGCTATGCGGTGTTTCTGGGTCCTAACTTGATCGCCTGGAATGCTCGCAAGCAGGCAACTGTGTCTCGCAGTAGTACTGAGGCTGAGTACAAAGCTGTTGCTGATGCAACTGCTGAGATCATATGGGTACAGTCACTGTTGCATCCTCCGGTCCTGTGGTGTGACAACATTGGTGCGACATATCTTTCTTCTAACCCTGTGTTTCATTCCAGGACAAAACACATTGAGGTGGATTATCACTTTGTTCGGGAACGTGTTGCACAGAAGCTACTATGTATCAAGTTCATCTCATCAAAGGATCAACTTGCTGACATCTTCACGAAGCCTCTTCCACAACCACAGTTTGTAGGCTGTAGGCGCAATCTTAACTTGCTTTGTACTTCAGGACATAGTTAAGATTGAGGGAGGGTGTTAGACTGTATATACGTAGCCTCTGTATATCTGTATTTGTAACATTGTATTGTACCCCTTGGGTACCTCTATATAATGAGATAGCCACACCCCAGGTTAGGGGTGTCGAGCAGTTCCCAAATCATATGTTTAACATAGCTTAGTTCACAAAAGTACACCTCCAAAGCAAGTAGCTCACAACATTACAAGTAAATAGTCTAGTAGAAAGCAATTAAAACATAGATGTTCTACTTATTATTGAGCTCCCACATCCTCTTTATCCATCCAAGCCTTGCAACAGATTCATGAGCCGTGAAAGTGGAGAAAATATCACGATATTTCTTTTCCATGAAAAGAAATGTAGCATAGAAATGCTCATCACTTCCTGGTTTTGCACCATCCGCTTCCACCATGGCCATCATTTGTTTAATCTCTTCTCTTGTTGGATCCCCACTCTCTAAATCTCTCTTCTCTGCATCCCTCCTCTCCCTTGCCCTTTCCTCTTCATCCCTTTTCTCCCTTGCCCTCTCCTCTGCATCCCTCTTCTCCCTTGCAATCTCCTCTGCATCCCTCTTGTCTCTTGCACCAAAGATGTCCACCATGCGTACAAAAGCCTCATTTTTAGCATTCTCACTTGCCCACTTGTCATTCATCTTTGGACTTGGCGAATAAGGACACACCCTCTTCTTCCCACCCTTGGCTCGATTTTGAACAGGGGTAACTTGGCCTTCATGACTATCACACCCTGAGTCATCCTCCAAACTGATTCGAGAGGGATCACCTTGATACGAGGGAGTTGGCACCCTCGCATGCTCATTTGTGACACAAGTAGTATCGAAAACCTCCGACATTTTTTCCTCCTCCGCTAGTGGAGCATAGAGAAACTTGGCAGCTTCTGGATGTGCCTGTAATCATATAGCACCACAGGTTAATATCAAAACCGAAGCAACATGACTTGTTATTTAAGAAATTACATGACAACAACAATACCTTTATCTCCAATGCCCACCACTCATTTGTAGCTGCAATAGTGTGTGTATGCTCATCTCTTCCTAAGCTAGATGCTTGCGGGATCAATGTCTTCCATGTGTTGTACTCGCTTCTACATACACCCCACCTATTTTTGATTTGCCGGGTCGAATAGTTTCTTCCAGAGCGTTCGTTGAACTTTTTATGCAAATTAGCTTGTCCTATGTCCGACAAATAACCACTATTGCGGTTATTTGCTCGAACCTCCTCTACGCACGCATTCATAAAAATTGTATGAGCAGCACTGTCCCAATTTGCTTTGGGTTCTTTGACTTTCTCCATCTTAAATTAGCATCATCATAGAAAATAGTGTCATGTACTAGGAATTCACATACCAATACATTAGAAAACAATGATATTCATACTGCCATATTGTTGAACGGCTCCAAACCAAAACAAAGAAATGTATACCCAAGTGCCCAACACTAGAATTATTAGTGAAAATTATGCTTGTGGATATCTCTTTCTAGTTCTTCATTTTTGTAAATAGGCAAACAAGCTGTATTCGACAATCAATCCATCCATCCATCTATCTAGCAAATCCATCCATCCATCTAACAGAATCAGCTATCTGGGTGCAAAAAATTAGCACCATCCATCCATCTAACAGCATCAACAATCAATCCATCCATCCATCTAACAAATCCAAGCATCAATCCATCTACCTAGGCAACATAAATCAATCTAGCTATCCATAGCATAAGAAAAAAGAAGAACAGAGAGATGGGGAAAGAGGATGCCTCACCGTGGGTGTAGTCTGCACCTCGCGTGGGTGGGCTGCTTGTGGCCGTCGAGGTGTAGCACCGGCGGCCGTCGAGGTGCAGCGGCGGTGGCCGTCGATGTTGGCGGAGACACGGCGAAGGGGAGGACGAGCAGCGAAGGAAAAGGGCGACAGAGGGAGATAAGGCAGGCGGCGGCGGCGGGAACCTGGCCGGCGGCGGCAAGGGCCTGGCCGACGAGGTTGGTCCTGCGGCGGCGCGGCAACCCTAGCTATCGCTGCGTCTGGGGACTCCTTTTCCCCCTGATGCGAACAGGGTCGAGAGCCGCTCGCTCGTTTCCTCTGGTCCAGCGCGTGGATGGGCAATGGCATTCCTGGTGTAATTTCGCGATGGGATAGGGGTACTCTTCTATTTTGAAATGTTTTTACTGGTGGGACTTGCCAGAATCTCAGTATTCTGGGAAAATCAAGCTTTTTGGATGCTTTTGGATTGCACTAGGATTCTAGAGAATCCTCTCCAGATTTTGGAAGTCAAAACGAGTTCTTTTGGCTCCAGATTTTTCAGACCAAAATTCTCCACAATCTGCTCAAAAGAACTGGGCCGCACTGGGCACCGGCGTGCTTGCCGACGAGCACGGGGGGCCTAGTCCAGTGAGAAGGCATGCGGTGCAGTGCTCGTGGCCTGCTCTACATACATCAATGAGGTGTGCTAGCGGAGCAGCAGGATGGGCGAGGCGTGAGATTAGGATCAGTAGCTGGATGCTCTTGCATGTACTTTAGATCGATAAAAAAAAGAACCAAAAAACAAAAGAGCCACATGATGTTAATTTGCGCACAAACTCTCTCTCGCAATCCAGTTTCAGTGCTTTGTCTTCAGGTTAGAGCATTACTAGTAGTACCCCTAAACCCTCAAACTGAAGGAAATATGCCCTAGAGGCAATAATAAAGTTATTATTTATTTCCTTATTTCATGATAAATGTTTATTATTCATGCTAGAATTGTATTAACCGAAAACATAATACATGTGTGAATACATAGACAAACAGAGTGTCACTAGTATGCCTCTACTTGACTAGCTTGTTAATCAAAGATGGTTAAGTTTCCTAACCATAGACAAAGGAGTTGTCATTTGATTAACAAGGTCACATCATTGGTTGAATGATCTGATTGACATGACCCAATTCACTAGCTTAGCACACGATCGTTTAGTATGTTGCTATTGCTTTTATCCATGACTTATACATGTTCCTATGACTATGAGATTATGCAACTCCCGTTTGCCGGAGGAACACTTTGGGTACTACCAAACGTCACAACGTAACTGGGTGATTATAAAGGAGTATTACAGGTGTATCCAAAGGTAGATGTTGGGTTGGGGTATTTCGAGATTAGGATTTGTCACTCCGATTGTCGGAGAGGTATCTCTGGGCCCTCTCGGTAATGCACATCACATAAGCCTTGCAAGCATTGCAACTAATGTGTTAGTTGTGAGATGATGTATTGCGGAACGAGTAAAGAGACTTACCGGTAACGAGATTGAACTAGGTATTGGATACCGACGATCGAATCTCGGGTAAGTAACATACCGATGACAAAGGGAACAAACGTATGTTGTTATGCGGTCTGACCGATAAAGATCTTCGTAGAATATGTAGGAGCCAATATGGGCATCCAGGTCCCACTATTGGTTATTGACCGGAGACGTGTCTCGGTCATGTCTACATTGTTCTCGAACCGTAGGGTCCGCACGCTTAAGGTTTCGATGATGGTTATATTATGAGTTTGTGTATTTTGATGTACCGAAGGAGTTCGGAGTCCCGGATGTGATCACGGACATGACGAGGAGTCTCGAAATGGTCGAGACATAAAGATCGATATATTGGATGACTATATTCGGATACCGGAATAGTTCCGGGTGATTTCGGAGAAAAACCGGAGTACCGGGAGGTTACCGGAACCCCCCCGGGAGAATAATGGGCCATAGTGGGCCTTGTGGAGAAGAGGAGAGGCGGCCAGGGCAGGGCCGCGCACCCCTCCCCCCTAGTCCGAATAGGACAAGGAGAGGGGGGCGGCGCCCCCCTTTCCTTCCTCTCTCTCTCCTCTTACCCCTCCACTCCTAGTCCAACAAGGAAAAGGGAGGGAGTCCTACTCCCGGTAGGAGTAGGACTCCTCCCGGCGCGCCTCCCCTAGGCCGGCCGCACCTCCCCCTTGCTCCTTTATATACGGGGGCAGGGGGGCACCCTAGAACACACAAGTTGATCCTTGAGATCGTTCCTTAGCCGTGTGCGGTGCCCCCCTCCACCATATTCCACCTCGGTCATATTGTTGCAGCGCTTAGGCGAAGCCCTGCGATAGTAGAACATCAAGATCGTCACCACGCCGTCGTGCTGACGGAACTCTCTCCCCGGAGCTTTGCTGGATCGGAGCCCGAGGAGCGTCACCGAGCTGTACGTGTGTCAAGAACTCGGAGGCGCCGGAGTAACGGCGCTGGATCGGTTGGATCGCGAGGAGAACGTACGACTACTTCCTCTATGTTGTGTGATCGCTTCCGCTTCGGTCTACGAGGGTACGTAGACAACACTCTCCCCTCTTGTTGCTATGCATCACCATGATCTTGTGTGTGCGTAGGATTTTTTTTGAAATTACTACGTTCCCCAACAGTGGTATCAGAGCCTAGGTTTTTATGGTTTGATGTTATATGCACGAGTAGAACACAAGTGAGTTGTGGACGATACAAGTCATATTGCCTACCAGCATGTCATACTTTGGTTCAGCGGTATTGTTGGATGAGACGACCCAGACCAACCTTACGCGTACGCTTACGCGAGACCGGTTCCCTCGACGTGCTTTGCACACAGATGGCTTGCGGGAGACTTCTCACCAACTTTAGTTGAACCAAGTATGGCTACGCCTGGTCCTTGAGAAGGTTAAAATGGAGTCTATTTGACAAACTATCGTTGTGGTTTTGATGCGTAGGTAAGATGAGTTCTTGCTTAAGCCCGTAGCAGCCACGTAAAACTTGCAACAAACAAAGTAGAGGACGTCTAACTTGTTTTTGCAGGGCATGTTGTGATGTGATATGGTCAAGACATGATGCTAAATTTTATTGTATGAGATGATCATGTTTTGTAAGTGAGTTATCGGCAACTGGCAGGAGCCATATGGTTGTCGCTTTATTGTATGCAATGCAATCGCCCTGTAATGCTTTACTTTATCACTAAGCGGTAGCGATAGTCGTAGAAGCATAAGATTGGCGAGACGACAACGATGCTACGATGGAGATCAAGGTGTCGCGCCGGTGACGATGGTGATCATGACGGTGCTTCGGAGATGGAGATCACAAGCACGAAGATGATGATGGCCATATCATATCACTTATATTGATTGCATGTGATGTTTATCTTTTTATGCATCTTATTTTGCTTTGATTGACGGTATCATTATAAGATGATCTCTCACTAAATTATCAAGAAGTGTTCTCCCCGAGTATGCACCGTTGCCAAAGTTCGTCGTGCCCAGACACCACGTGTTAATCGGGTGTGATAAGCTCTACGTCCATCTACAACGGGTGCAAGCCAGTTTTGCACACGCAGAATACTCGGGTTATACTTGACGAGCCTAGCATATACAGATATGGCCTCGGAACACGGAGACCGAAAGGTCGAGCGTGAATCATATAGTAGATATGATCAACATAATGATGTTCACCATTGAAAACTAAACCATTTCACGTGTTAATCGGTTATGGTTTAGTTGATTTGGATCACGTGATCACTTAGAAGATTAGAGGGATGTCTATCTAAGTGGGAGTTCTTAAGTAATATGATTAATTGAACTAAAATTTATCATGAACTTAGTCCCTGATAGTATCTTGCTTGTTTATGTTGATTGTAGATAGATGGCTCGTGCTGTTATTTCGTTGAATTTTAATGCGTTCCTTGAGAAAGCAAAGTTGAAAGATGATGGTAGCAATTACACGGACTGGGTCCGTAACTTGAGGATTATCCTCATTGCTGCACAGAAGAGTTACGTCCTGGATGCACCGCTAGGTGCCAGGCCTGCTGCTGGAGCAACGCCAGATGTTATGAACGTCTGGCAGAGCAAAGCTGATGACTACTCGATAGTTCAGTGTGCCATGCTTTACGGCTTAGAACCGGGACTTCAACGACGGTTTGAGAACCATGGAGCATATGAGATGTTCCAAGAGTTGAAGTTAATATTCCAACAGAATGCCCGGATTGAGAGATATGAAGTCTCTAATAAGTTCTATAGCTGCAAGATGGAGGAGAATGGGTCTGTCAGTGAGCACATACTCAGAATGTCTGGGTATTACAATCACTTGAGTCAACTGGGAGTTAATCTTCCGGATGATTGTGTCATTGACAGAATTCTTCAATCACTGCCACCAAGCTACAAAGGCTTCGTGATGAACTATAATATGCAAGGGTTAGTTAAGACTATGCCCAAGCTCTTCGCAATGCTAAAGGCTGCGGAGGTAGAAATCAAGAAAGAGCATCAAGTGTTGATGGTCAATAAGACCACTAGTTTCAAGAAGAAGGGCAAAGGGAAGAAGAAGGGGAACTTCAAGAAGAACAGCAAGCAAGTTGCTGCTCAGGAGAAGAAACCCAAGTCTGGACCTAAGCCTGAAACTGAGTGCTTCTACTGCAAGCAGACTCGACACTGGAAGCGGAACTGCCCCAAGTATTTGGCGGATAAGAAGGATGGCAAGGTGAACAAAGGTATATGTGATATACATGTTATTGATGTGTACCTTACTAGAGCTCGCAGTAGCACCTGAGTATTTGATACTGGTTCTGTTGCTAATATTTGCAACTCGAAACAGGGACTACGGATTAAGCGAACACTGGCAAAGGACGAGGTGACGATGCGCGTGGGAAACGGTTCCAAAGTCGATGTGATCGCAGTCGGCACGCTACCTCTACATCTACCTTCGGGATTAGTATTAGACCTAAATAATTGTTATTTGGTGCCAACGTTGAGCATGAACATTATATCTGGATCTTGTTTGATGCGAGACGGTTATTCATTTAAATCAGAGAATAATGGTTGTTCTATTTATATGAGTAATATCTTTTATGGTCATGCACCCTTGAAGAGTGGTCTATTTTTGATGAATCTCGATAGTAGTGATACACATATTCATAATGTTGAAGCCAAAAGATGCAGAGTTGATAATAATAGTGCAACTTATTTGTGGCACTTTCGTTTAGGTCATATCGGTATAAAACGCATGAAGAAACTCCATACTGATGGACTTTTGGAGTCACTTGATTATGAATCACTTGGCACTCGCGAACCGTGCCTCATGGGCAAGATGACTAAAACACCGTTCTCCGGTACTATGGAGAGAGCAACAGATTTGTTGGAAATCATACATACAGATGTATGTGGTCCGATGAATGTTGAGGCTCGTGGCGGATATCGTTATTTTCTCACCTTCACTGATGATTTGAGCAGATATGGGTATATCTACTTAATGAAACACAAGTCTGAAACATTTGAAAAGTTCAAAGAATTTCAGAGTGAAGTTGAAAATCATCGTAACAAGAAAATAAAGTTTCTACGATCGGATCGTGGAGGAGAATATTTGAGTTACGAGTTTGGTCTACATTTGAAACAATGCGGAATAGTTTCGCAACTCACGCCACCCGGAACACCACAGCGCAATGGTGTGTCCGAACGTCGTAATCGCACTTTACTAGATATGGTGCGATCTATGATGTCTCTTACAGATTTACCGCTATCGTTTTGGGGTTATGCTCTAGAGATGGCCGCATTCACGTTGAATAGAACACCGTCAAAATCCGTTGAGACGACACCTTATGAACTATGGTTTAGCAAGAAACCAAAGTTGTTGTTTCTTAAAGTTTGGGGCTGCGATGCTTATGTGCAAAAGCTTCAACCTGATAAGCTCGAACCCAAATCGGAGAAATGTGTCTTCATAGGATACCCAAAGGAAACTGCTGGGTACACCTTCTATCACAGATCCGAAGGCAAGATATTTGTTGCTAGAAATGGATCCTTTCTGGAGAAGGAGTTTCTCTCGAAAGAAGTGAGTGGGAGGAAAGTAGAACTTGATGAGGTAACTGTACCTTCTCCCTTATTGGAAAGTTGTTTATCACAGAAACCGGTTTCTGCGACATCTACACCAAACAGTGAGGAAGCTGATGATGTTGATCATGAAGCTTCAGATCAAGTTACTACATAACCTCGTAGATCAACCAGAGTAAGATCCGCACCAGAGTGGTACGGTAATCCTGTTCTGGAAGTCATGCTACTAGATCATGATGAACCTACGAACTATGAAGAAGCGATGGTGAGCCCAGATTCCGCAAAGTGGCTTGAAGCCATGAAATCTGAGATGGGATCCATGTATGAAAACAAAGTGTGGACTTTGGTTGACTTGCCCGATGGTCGGCAAGCAATAGAGAACAAATGGATCTTCAAGAAGAAGACTGACGCTGACGGTAATGTTACTGTCTACAAAGCTCGACTTGTCGCAAAAGGTTTTCGACAAGTTCAAGGGATTGACTACGATGAGACCTTCTCACCCGTAGCGATGCTTAAGTCTGTCCGAATCATGTTAGCAATTGCCGCATTTTATGATTATGAAATTTGGCAAATGGATGTAAAAACTGCATTCCTGAATGGATTTCTGGAAGAAGAGTTGTATATGATGCAACCAGAAGGTTTTATCGATCCAAAGGGAGCTAACAAAGTGTGCAAGCTCCAGCGATCCATTTATGGACTGGTGCAAGCATCTCGGAGTTGGAATAAACGCTTTGATAGTGTGATCAAAGCATTTGGGTTTGTACAGACTTTTGGAGAAGCCTGTATTTACAATAAAGTGAGTGGGAGCTCTGTAGCATTTCTGATATTATATGTAGATGACATATTACTAATCGGAAATGATATAGAATTTCTGGATAGCATAAAGGGGTACTTGAATAAGAGTTTTTCAATGAAGGACCTCGGTGAAGCTGCTTACATATTGGGCATCAAGATCTATAGAGATATATCAAGACGCCTAATTGGACTTTCACAAAGCACATACCTTGACAAAGTTTTGAAGAAGTTTAAAATGGATCAAGCAAAGAAAGGGTTCTTGCCTGTGTTACAAGGTGTGAAGTCGAGTAAGACTCAATGCCCGACCACTGCAGAGGATAGAGAGAAAATGAAAGATGTTCCCTATGCTTCAGCCATAGGCTCTATCATGTATGCAATGCTGTGTACCAGACCTGATGTGTGCCTTGCTATTAGCTTAGCGGGGAGGTACCAAAGTAATCCAGGAGTGGATCACTGGACAACGGTCAAGAACATCCTAAAGTACCTGAAAAGGACCAAGGATATGTTTCTCGTATATGGAGGTGACAAAGAGCTCATCGTAAACGGTTACGTTGATGCAAGCTTTGACACTGATCCGGACGATTCTAAATCGCAAACCGGATACGTGTTTACATTAAACGGTGGAGCTGTCAGTTGGTGCAGTTCTAAACAAAGCGTCGTAGCGGGATCTACATGTGAAGCGGAGTACATAGCTGCTTCGGAAGCAGCAAATGAAGGAGTCTGGATGAAGGAGTTCATATCCGATCTAGGTGTCATACCTAGTGCATCGGGTCCAATGAAAATCTTTTGTGACAATACTGGAGCAATTGCCTTGGCGAAGGAATCTAGATTTCACAAGAGAACCAAGCACATCAAGAGACGCTTCAATTCCATCCGGGACTTGGTCCAGGTGGGAGACATAGAGATTTGCAAGATACATACGGATCTGAATGTAGCAGACCCGTTGACTAAGCCTCTTCCACGAGCAAAACATGATCAGCACCAAGACTCCATGGGTGTTAGAATCATTACTGTGTAATCTAGATTATTGACTCTAGTGCAAGTGGGAGACTGAAGGAAATATGCCCTAGAGGCAATAATAAAGTTATTATTTATTTCCTTATTTCATGATAAATGTTTATTATTCATGCTAGAATTGTATTAACCGGAAACATAATACATGTGTGAATACATAGACAAACAGAGTGTCACTAGTATGCCTCTACTTGACTAGCTTGTTAATCAAAGATGGTTAAGTTTCCTAACCATAGAAAAATGAGTTGTCATTTGATTAACAAGGTCACATCATTGGTTGAATGATCTGATTGACATGACCCAATTCACTAGCTTAGCACACGATCGTTTAGTATGTTGCTATTGCTTTTATCCATGACTTATACATGTTCCTATGACTATGAGATTATGCAACTCCCGTTTGCCGGAGGAACACTTTGGGTACTACCAAACGTCACAACGTAACTGGGTGATTATAAAGGAGTATTACAGGTGTATCCAAAGGTAGATGTTGGGTTGGCGTATTTCGAGATTAGGATTTGTCACTCCGATTGTCGGAGAGGTATCTCTGGGCCCTCTCGGTAATGCACATCACATAAGCCTTGCAAGCATTGCAGCTAATGTGTTAGTTGTGAGATGATGTATTGCGGAACGAGTAAAGAGACTTACCGGTAACGAGATTGAACTAGGTATTGGATACCGACGATCGAATCTCTGGTAAGTAACATACCGATGACAAAGGGAACAAACGTATGTTGTTATGCGGTCTGACCGATAAAGATCTTCGTAGAATATGTAGGAGCCAATATGGGCATCCAGGTCCCGCTATTGGTTATTGACCGAAGACGTGTCTCGGTCATGTCTACATTGTTCTCGAACCGTAGGGTCCGCACGCTTAAGGTTTCGATGACGGTTATATTATGACTTTGTGTATTTGATGTACTGAAGGAGTTCGGAGTCCCGGATGTGATCACGGACATGACGAGGAGTCTCGAAATGGTCGAGACATAAAGATCGATATATTGGATGACTATATTCGGATACCGGAATAGTTCCGGGTGATTTCGGAGAAAAACCGGAGTACCGGGAGGTTACCGGAACCCCCCCGGGAGAATAATGGGCCATAGTGGGCCTTGTGGAGAAGAGGAGAGGCGGCCAGGGCAGGGCCGCGCACCCCTCCCCCTAGTCCGAATAGGACAAGGAGAGGGGGGCGGCGCCCCCCTTTCCTTCCTCTCTCTCTCCTCTTTCCCCCTCCACTCCTAGTCCAACAAGGAAAAGGGAGGGAGTCCTACTCCCGGTAGGAGTAGGACTCCTCCCGGCGCGCCTCCCCTAGGCCGGCCGCACCTCCCCCTTGCTCCTTTATATACGGGGGCAGGGGGCACCCTAGAACACACAAGTTGATCCTTGAGATCGTTCCTTAGCCGTGTGCGGTGCCCCCTCCACCATATTCCACCTCGGTCATATTGTTGCAGCGCTTAGGCGAAGCCCAGCGATAGTAGAACATCAAGATCGTCACCACGCCGTCGTGCTGACGGAACTCTCTCCCCGGAGCTTTGCTGGATCGGAGCCCGAGGAGCGTCACCGAGCTGTACGTGTGTCAAGAACTCGGAGGCGCCGGAGTAACGGCGCTGGATCGGTTGGATCGCGAGGAGAACGTACGACTACTTCCTCTATGTTGTGTGATCGCTTCCGCTTCGGTCTACGAGGGTACGTAGACAACACTCTCCCCTCTCGTTGCTATGCATCACCATGATCTTGCGTGTGCGTAGGAATTTTTTTGAAATTACTACGTTCCCCAACACAAACCCCTGTAGCAGTTTTAAGGGTTGAGAAGTGCCACTTTTTGACACTTTTAAGGGTTGAAAAACAGGGGCAAAGACTAGAACCCTCAAACCCAACCCTTAAACTGCTTTAAGGGTTGGATTTGAGGGTTCTAGTCTTTGCGTCAACCCCAACCTTTAAAACTGTCATTTCATATATCACACATTTCATCATATGACATATCACAAATTCCATCACATTTGACATAAAACAATAATCATTCTAGTTATTATTACAACACCGAATAAAACAATAATCATTCAAATTATTACAACAATGTTTGAGCAAATTACACTAATTGTTCGACAAATAGGACATAGAAAAGTAAAACAAAGATACATCATGGGCCAATGCGCCGCCCATCCAACTGCCAGTGGTGCTCTATTAGATCATCCCGGAGCCGACCATGAGTGGTTGCATCCTCAATCTCATGATGTGCTTGAAGAAAAGCGTGTATGCGAGAAGGGTTTCTTTCCGGTTGCACACGGGTACCAACATTGTCATAGAAACAAGGGAGGTTTAAACCTCTTTCATCCTCTAGGGTCATGTTGTGTAGAATCACACAACATTTCATGATGTTCATCAAGGTTTTTTTGTCCAAAAACCGAGCTGGACCACGAACTATGGCAAACCTTGCTTGCAAAACACCGAAAGCTCTCTCAATATCCTTGCGGGCTGCCTCTTGGGCCTTGGTGAAATGAGCCTCTTTTCTTGTTAAGGGCACCCCATTTTTCTCCTTGATGGACTTCACAAGAGTTGCCCATTCGGGATAGATGCCATCGGTGAGATAGTATCCATGATTTTGTAGTTGCAAGCTGGAGCATCCCCAGAAATTAATCTTTTGAACAAAGGAGATCTATTGAGGATATTGATATCATTGAGTGTTCCCGGCAACCCAAAGAATGCATGCCAAATCCATGTGTCCTGAGATGCTACGGCCTCAAGCACAATGGTAGCATCACGGCTTTTACCGCAATACATTCCGTGCCATGCCTTTGGGCAATTTTTCCACCTCCAATGCATGCAGTCAAGACTACCTAGCATCCCCGGCCATCACCTTTTTTCATTCATTTCCATTAATCTCTTTGTATCTTCCTCGTTTGGTGCCCGAAGATACTGCTCACCGTACAGCCGAATGACCAACTTGGCAAACCTAGGGACTGACTCCATGGTTGTATCTTGCCCAATGCGAAGATACTCGTCGGTATAATCCGCGGGTATGCCATAAGCGAGTACCCGCATTGCCGCCGATATCTTTTGATATGCACTAAACCCCATGATACCGGCGGCGGATCTACGACGTTTAAAGTAATAGGAGGCGGCCTCACAATCGTTGACAATCTTCACAAACAAACTACGCCGCATTCGGTACCTTCTGCGGAAGAGACGAGGAGGGTATGTAGGTACCTCCGCGAAGTAGTCTTCCATCAAATGCTCGTGTCCGAGAGCGCGGTTCCGGTAGATGGTGACTCGCCCCATCTTCGATCCTCTCCTCTGATCCACCAGCTTCACGCGATTTTCAAATGATTGCACGTCGATGAGGAGGCTCATCATCTCGACGTCGTCGTCTTGCAACAACTCATCGATGTCCGAATCGTCGGATGACGACCACTCCGACGAATCAGACAACGAGTCCATGACAATCTCCTCATTGTTCATCTCCATCTTCAAAGGACAGTCACTAATTAGTGCTAAAAAATGAAACAATAAAGAAAATGAAACAAAATGAAAAAAACACATACCTCACGGCTTGGACGGGGCGGCGTCGGCGGCCGGCGGGAGGGCGGCCGGGGCGCGGCTTGGACGGCGGGAGGGCGGCCGGGGGAGGGCGAGAGGGGCGGCCGGCGGGAGGGCAGGGCGGCAGCGCGGCTTGGAAGGCCTGGGCGCCGGGGCGCGGCTCCTCGATGCGGCTCCTCGAGGGGCGGCCGACGGGAGGGCAGGGAGGGAGTGGAGGCGGGAGGGCGGCCGGGCCGCGGCAGCGCAGGGGAGGCGGGAGGGGACGCCGGGGCGGGGAGGAGGAGGCACGACCGGGGCAGGGAGGCGGCGGGGTGGTGCGCGACGGGGCGGGGAGGCAGAGGGGCGGCCGGGGATGGAGCGCCGGGGTGCGGCGCGGCGAGAGGGCTGCCGGGCAGGGCGGCCGGATCCGGGGAGGGGGAGCTGGGATCCGGGGAGGGGGGGCTGAAAACTCCCTCCCGCGCGAAACTGGCGACGGAACCGGGTCGGGGAGGGGTTGGGCTGCCAACCCCTGTTTCTAAAGGCTGGGAAGGAGAATAGGGGTTGAGCCTCTAAAAAATTATGAGGGTTTAAGGGTTAAGGGGTTCTATTCTTTGCGATTTTTTCGTCTCAACCCGTAAAAAAGCGGTTATTTTTGAGGGTTTGAGGGTTTAGGGGTACTACTAGTAATGCTCTTATTAGCAGCTAGTCATGGTTCGACGACTACAGCGCGTCCCTCCTGTCCTACCTACGTCGTCCCGCCTGTATGCGTGCTGGACTTCTGCTTTTAGCCGACGCACGTAAACAATACTGTCTTGTTGAAATAAAATTGATTCCATGACTAGCTAACATGTTTGGGGCCCTGTTTGGTATTTTAACCCTGAGCAATACAACAACATTTGTTTTGTAATTTGTTTGTCACTAGGGGCAAAAGCATCTTTCTAGTCTTCAACTAACACTGTTTGCTATCAAAATGCACTAGTCTCATATAAGGCAAAAATATTTACACTACGTGTAAATAAGGGAGTGAAAAAGTTTCGTGTCAAATAAGGAATCATATTTGGAAGTAGTGTCAAATGAGGAATTCTCTCTATTTTTAGAGCTGTTTTAAGGTACCCTCAAATGAATAACGACCATTCATTTGAGTGGATCTAAAGGCCCTAAATAGATTATACTAGTGCTAAAAAGAAGACTAGTATAAATTATACTACTCATCAAATCAGCACTAGTATAACAGGCCGGTGTCGGGGCCCGGCCCAAAATCCTTCCAGCCCCAACGTAGCGCCGCCCGACCCCAGACCTGGTCAACTTCATTCATCGATCCCAAATCTCATCCTAAATCCCGTCTGTCCCCTCTAACCCCTCCTCCGCATCGCCTCCTTAGTCTAGCGTTCGTCGTCGTCGAGCGCGTTCCTTCGGGATATATGCCACGAGTATCGGATCTGAGTGCTGAGGAAGGCGGTGCCCTTGACCTGGCGGCAGGAGTCGGCGGAGGCGGTGTCCGCCGTGCTGCTGGGCTGGCCATGGCCTTCCTTGGCTCATGCAGGATTGTTGGTTCGGCTGGCCCCGGCTATGTGGAAGACGGCCGATGCGGCGGCCGTGGTGATCCAGCACCCGCGCGCATGGAGGCCTAGCGCCTATTCAGGCGGCCCTAATCGGCCTCCACGTCTCAGGTTGTGGAGGCGCTAGGTAAACTGCATTGATTAACATAAACGATATCATAAATCAAACCGCTTTAATTATCAAATTAAATAATTGGTGCATCGTGCCACCGTTCATTTGGCACCGGGGCTAGCAGGGAAGCACCATGTCTAGGCTAGCCCGATGCTCTGCGACCAGGCCATTGGTCCTTTACTGCCAGAGGTCGTCAAACCACTCCCAAGCTGCGGCCGAATTACGAGGCCATGACGCTCTGCCACGCCCGTGCGGGGCCGCCTCCGTCACAGCGGCAGCGCTCGCGCTCCTGGCCATCCTCGCCGTCGCGCTCGGTAGCAGGCTAGCAGCTGTGGACGATTAACTCTCACCCAGATCGAGAAAGAATTAGAAGTTGGGCCTAATTTGTTACTAGTATTTTTCCCAAATAATTATAAGTTGGGCTAACTGGGCCAAAATTTTCTCAGCCATTAGATGAGATTATACTAGTCTTATTTGGGGAGTAGTAAAAGGTACCGTAGAAGTTGCCCATTTTTATTAGGGTAGCTTGTAATGTTGGGAGTCGGCTTCGCCGTCACAGGGCGGAGCCAAGGCTAGCCAGCCGGGTGCACATGACACCCCCTAGGAAAAATTTCTTTGTAATATTATCATTATTTTCACCACATATTCACCCCATAAATTTGTCTTTTATCTATTATAGTACCCTCTGTGCACCCTGATTTCAAATGGTCTAGCTCCGCCACTGTTTGTCGTGCCTCCTAAGCTGGGAGGTAATTTCGGTGTACATGTCTTCTAGGGAGTTCAGAATGTTCTGGTCCGTTGATGATTATGAACGCATCTGCTGGAGACTAAAATGAAGTTCACGTTCAAAGAAACTGAACCAGTGAATCGAGCAACCACTAGAGACAGAAGAAGACAACATGCTACAATCGATTGAAGGCTGATCCAAACATCAGGATTCATTGTCTGGATGGCTGTCTCAAACTGTTTCCTATTTTGAGTTGTAATACGAGTCTATCTAAACTTAGTGGCGACTGCGGTTGCGTTAATCGGTTTTATGTTTGATCTTTCTAAACTTTATTTGCTTTTGCTTTTCTTCTCGGTTGATACCTTTTTTGGTATTAGCTAGAGAAACTATTTGTTCTGCGGAAATGTTAACGCCCACACGTGTGGGCATTCACTACCCTGACCACACGCAAGCATCACTGTTGGCAGCTTTGTGCACGAATCTTGGAACAAACCGGCCGGTTTTCTGCGCCACGTAGGATGACGTGCGTGTGCGGTGTGCGAGTCAGTTCGCCCGCACGTTGGTTGCCATCCCACGGTCAGCGGTTGCCACTCGGAGGTGTGCGGTGGAACTGCTATTCGCCCGCACGCCACGCTTCGACCGCAGTTGATGTCAAACACGTCACACACCTATGCCCCCTCTCCCTCACGGTTCCATTTACTCGTCCGCACCGCAGTTACTGGCACAACCCACTCGCATTTCAAACCATTGGAGGAGAAGGCGAGGGGAGAAGGCGACGGCGGAGGCGGAAGAATCGACGGTGTTCGCGGCTGTCGGTGGTGCTCGCCAGAACGGAGCGGCTTCGCCGGAGCGCCTGCGGGTTGAAGGTACTGCTCGCTATAACTCTCGCAATCCCTTTCTGCATTTCCCCCCCTTCCCTCCCTGTTCGATTCCTCGATCGAGATTCGTAGAGATTCAGGCGATTCGGCGATGCGTCGGCGTTCCCGCCGGCGCCGAAGTCGTCTGCTAGCCGTTTTTGGTTGCAATGGGCAGTTTCGTCGCGGCCGCGACAGCGGCATCATCGGTGTGGTTATGCCTGTTCGGAGGCACGCACTAGTCCTGCCTATGGATTGGGCAGGTGTCCCCCGGTTTGTTTGATGCGCGTTGGTTCGATTTTGTGTTTGCAGTCAGTTCGTGGGAGAATTTTGAGGGTAAATTTGAAGTCGCGGTAGTTGCCATTGAACCCTAGATCTAGTTAGTTGGGTTTTGAAACTGTAGTATGAGGCGAACTTGATAGTTTCATTAACTATCATGATTGTGTGACCACTAACTCCCTGAACAAATGTGATAGTTGCCACAAACGTGTTTCCCCTTGCGGCAACAAATTACTGAAATGACTGTGTTAGTTGCCACATATAAGCTTTCGCATGGGGCAACTATTTTTATTCAATGACTGTGATAGTTGCCACACACACGCTCTTCCATGTGGCAACTAAATTTGCTGAATTACTGTGATAGTTGCCACACACACGCTATTCCATGTGGCAACTAAATTTGCTGAATTACTGTGATAGTAGCCACAAACATGCTTTTTCATTGCGGCATCTAATTTTTCTGAATGATTTGTGATAGTTACCACACTGTGATAGTTGCCACAATCGGTAGTCAATGTAGATTCAGGAGCCAACTGCACTGGACGGCAACTAATGTGCACATCAAGTGTGCCTGTTGCCACCTGGATAGTATATTCATGTGGCAAATAGAATGTGAACACACTGTCTGTTGCCATTCTGCAGATAAGACAGTGTGGCAAATTGGCTGCATAATGTGGCAACCAAATTTGCATATCAATTGTGTTAGATGCCATACATATGCTTTGCATGTGGCAAGTTTTTGGCTGACCACATCATGTCGGTTGCCATGCCACAGTCAGTACAATATGGCAAATTCATTGTACTGTAGGCGGATTTTTTTTGTTTTGCCACAACGACTTTGTGATATCTGATCACACTGTGGCAAATTTCAGGTTCTTGATTAGATGTGGTTTCATCGATTTTGTTGTAGTATGTGTTGCATTTCAGCACGGCAATTTCACCCTAGCACCCTAGCACATTCCTGCCGCTGAACAAGTGGCATTTGATTGGTGTATTTTTAGGACAGTGTGTGAGCTGCCACATCTTAGTTTTTGTGATGTTGGAGGATTCTGTGACTTTCTATCGTACTATCTTGGGCTAACATGGCAACTTCAACATTTTTTGTTTTCAAGTGCATTTACCATATGTACACTTTTTTTACTTGATAATGCAACCAACGTGCTTACTTGCCACGTTTATGTTTTCGACAATCATAGGAGGGGTGCGTGTGTGTTCATGTTATTTTTTCTGCATTCACTAGTTGACATTTTCTGTTAGGTGAAAACTGCTTACCTCCTGCATTTACATTTCCACCATGACAATTTGGTTTGTTCCTATCTCAGCAGAATGGCTCGTGGCGATCATCAAAACGATGATGATGATTTCATGGATCCACCACAGCGTAATCGGGCAACTGGACGGAGAAAAGAGGGTGATGAGGTAAATGTTCACACATCCCCCCTTCCTCCTGCTTTATGTTACTGGTTGACACCTCGAGCTTGCAGTCGTCAGACACGAACTAAAATTTCATGACATTGCAAAACATGGCAACAACTGATCACTTTTTGCAAAAACATGGCAACAACTGATCACTTTTTGTCTGTTTTTTGCAGAAGAATAAACGTATTCGCAACAGAGCCTCCCAAGAACGACTGACTGCATTGACTGACAAATTCACCGACGATCAGAAGGGGGCTGCTGCTGAGATGGGCATGCAGTCTATGATGGCTGTCCGGTGCATGAACCTTGTCAACCCTGTATTCGACTGGCTTGGTGAGATCTACGACCCCGCCTCCAGGGAATTCGTGATTCCGGGACGTGGAAGACTATCGTTGAACGAGGAATCCGTGTTCTGCACTTTGGGTGTGCCTCGTGGACATATCAAAGTCCCATATGAGGTCAATAACAAGATCGAGGAAACGCTGTTCCCCCGTTTGTTTCCTGGGTTGGAATCCATGTCGAACACGTCTGTACTGGCAGATTCGCTGCAGGCCATGACAACCCATGGCGAGGTTTTTAAGATGAAACTACTCATGTACCTCATCTCAGCTGTTTTCGCGCCGACCACCTCTCTTCGCCCAAGCAACAAATGCTTCCCCATCCCGGTGAATGATCCATCTTTACTACTTTATTTTCCTTTGATCTTTTTGGCTCCGATGTCATGTGTAAAGCTAGTGACTGCCAGCGTTTTCCGATGTTTTTTCCATTTGATTTCTGATGCGGCAACCTTTTTTGTCCTAAAATTTTGTGTGGTGCAGGCGGATCTAAAAAATGTGAAGAACATGAATTGGTGTTAGTTTATTGACGACTTCCTGCATGATGCATTCTCAAGCAAGATGTACCAAAAGGGTTGTCGACTGCATTTAATGGTATTTTTTTACCAGTTCTTTCTGTGGACACTGTTTTTTTAACACACTTTTATTCATGCATGGCAACCTGATCATAACAAGATGGCAACCTGATCATATCAAGATGGCAACTGCCATAATGACAATATGGCAACTGTCATAATGACAATATGGCAACTCCCATCATATCAGTATGGCAATTGTCATCATACTATGATGGCAACTGCCATCATAACAACATGGCAACTGCTATCACACTATGATGGCAATTAGCACATGTAGATGGCATCTTCTTCTTTTTCTTCTGTTCTTTCATGCACCTCAACTTGATTATCATGGGAACATATATTATCCTATTTTCCTCCACACAGTACCCATGATGGCAACTGATATTTCTTTCTTTTAAAAATTGTTTTGCATCAGCTCATGTACGTCGACTGTCTTGATCTGTTCACCGTGGATTTCATTGGGACAGGAGGCCCGCCGCCTGCACACAAGTTTGCTGTTTCTGCATGGACTATCAATGCTGTCAAGACTGTGCTTGCCGCAGACAAGGCTACCGACACCACATATGGAAAACTGCAGGTTAGTTCTGGTTTCTTTTGCCCACACGGCATGCCTACAAATTGGCATGAGGCAACCGTCTGTGGGTCATAAGAGATGACTACCTTTGTTATCCATGGCTGTCTGAGTACTGTATCGATGTCTCATTCCACATGGCAACTCTTTTCATTCGTGCTTAAACTTACATTCTCTCTCTTACGTCCTAGCTTTTTTTTTCTTTTTTTTGTTCTTTTCCAGCTGATGGCCAAGCATGCTATAGACTACAACATGTTTGGGGGGCCTCAAAACTTTGGAAAGTGGATGGACGTGCACTCAGCTCCGTCTTGCCCTGCCGAGGTAATCAAAAGATCTACAATCTATGGTTTGCTGTGGAGTATTTTTTGATGTCGTGCAAGTGATTGCAATACGGGTGGTCATTGATGCTTCTTTGTTTCGTGCACAGGCGAGGGCACCTGTTGAGCATCTAATAGGGCAGTTTGCATCTGGAATGACCGGCTTGCTCGGGAAGTTGGTTGAGGGGTGGACGTCCCTCAGTGGCTCTGACAGCGACGCGGTTGCGAGGCAGTTCACTTCATTTGTCCCAGAACGTACACACCGGCCAACCGGTTGCCGTGGCCGGTATGACTACAACAGTTCCCAAGAGCCTGCTGACACACAAGATGAACTAGGTGGAGATGCTGGTCTCAGCAAGGATGACGACGATGTCATGGAGAATGTGCAAGAGGACACCGATGATGATGAACATGCTGAAGTTCGCGCAGGTGGTAACAAGGGCAAGGATGCAACAGATGTCCCCCAACCGGAGAAAGTCAAACAACATATGGCTGCGAGAGGCGAGGGGGTTTTGCCATCAAAGAGGGGGAGGGCTACAGAGGGTGTTGGGCAGGGTTCTACTGGCAAGAGGTCTAGGACCGACCCCGTAGCTGCCAGGAAGAGGTTCGACTTTTATTTTTATTTTTTTGCCTTGTCTATTTTCTTCGAACAGACTCATCCTTTTTTGCACTTGTTTTTGTCAAGCGCGGCAACGAGTTTGCTGTCTGACAATTGCCACCTTTTTTTCCTCCATCTCATACGTGCAGCGAGCCGACAGCTGGTGGACGAGCAGTTACGAAGAAACAGGCGCCAACGCCAACCCGTGTTTCTGCTCGGTTGAACAAAGGCGCCCCCATTGCCGGTGACACCACTTCCACCAGGTCATCTCCTCGCACGACGACGACCAACACCGGGGATCCTGTCGTGTTGCCAGACCTAAGGAAGGCAGTCAGGAAGTAGGTTTTTTCATCCGCTTTCATTGACATAGCGCTATATTTTCTTGATTTTCCAATGCATCTGTTTAGCTTGTCACATTGTCTTCTGTCATCGCCCCCCACGTGGCAATTGCTGTTTTTCCAAATGATTCTTTCCTTCCTTTTTAAGCGTATGGCAACTCCTATTGTTTTTTACATGGCAACTGGAATGTAGACCAAATGGTAACTTTAATGTACCTAATGGCAACTGCCATCTTTACCGTTGGCTTGTGAGCTCATCCCACACCTAGGTTTGAAATTGCATTCATGGCAGATCAGACATTTTTATCATTCTTCAAGTTGGCTAACATGGCAACTGCTGCTGGATGGCAAGTGCTAATTATGACACATGGCAACTCACGTTCCCCTTACATGGCAACTACCAGCTTTTCCACCTGTTTTTCATTTTTTTAAGATTTCTACCAAGGCAAACATATTTTTGTTTCATTTTTTAATACCTTTTTCATGTGCTTTAATTTTTTTTGCAGGGTGAAGAAGACTACTATGCGCGGGTCCAAGCATATCAGTAAGGACCCGCTCGAACGCCTGTATTCAAAGTTGTCAACAGGGGGCAACTCAGATGTACATGAGGCACTAGGCAACAATACTGCTGCTGCACCGTTGACCGCTCCCACGAACTCTGATGCAAGTGGCCGACCATCTCCGCTGGCTGCAGATGTGCATGCTAGAACAACAGGCATCCGTACATCGGGGAGTGACGAGTCGGTATCTGCCAGGACAGCTGAAATATTGCCAACTCTTCTGGCAATGGAGGATGCTGCTGTGAGCCATGCCACCCCATCAGCAAGCGTTGAAGTGGACGCTCCCAAGACGAACCTAAGCAAGGAAGACTCCCGCTCATCTGACACTGATTCCAAGCGCGTGCGTGGTGGCACTCCTGTGTCCACGACAGAAGCGACTGAGGCGGCAGTTCACAAGGATATGCCATCTACAGATGAGAGTCCTGGCACAACAGCTCCAGCTCCTGTCGGTGCAGATACTGCTAAGGCGATTGTTTCGCGTGCTGGTCTTCCACCTAGGTGTCGTAGCCCCCGCAAGCAACCAACAGACATACCCAATGCACCGGCTGTAGCTAGGAGCAGGATAGACGAGTCTGGTTTTGTTCCTGCGTCCACACTGTTCCCGCCACCTGCCAAAAGCAATGTGATGGAGAAATCGGAAGACCGGAGCACAACTGATGCAGGTGTCAAGCCGGGCACGAGTGACGCAAGTGAACACCCGGAGCAGACTGCGCCTTTACCCGCAGTGGAAATCCCCAGCATAAATCTGCGCACTTCCAGGCTCCCAGTCAATGTCGGTGTCCCCTACAGCCCAAACAAGAAGATTGTCATGAAAGTTGCGGCTGATACCGCTGACAACACGCCCCGCCCTGCAAATAAGGCCGATAATTCTGTAGCGGCCGATTCAGATATGTTTGTCGATCTTTCACCCTTGGATTCTGCCCCGCAAGTCGTTCGTGGTCCGGCCAGTAGGAATGAGAGGCACCCAATGGCCTTTACCCCACCGAGCTTCAGCCTTGGCATCAGTCAAGATCAACCGGTGGTGCAGGATCCTGTGCCAGTTGCCTTTGCTTTCCCAGGTGGCATGCCCGCAATGATGGCGCAGCCAATGGTCGAGGGCAGGAAGGCTGTCAAGTTCGCAGAGCCGATTGTGCAAGGTACACTTGTCATGTCCTTATGATTTTTCTTGTATACATCTTTGTAGTTTGACTTTTGTCCCAATCATATTTTTTGGCGGTTCTCACTTGTGATGGCAACTGACATGCGATGAGATGGCAACTGGATTTGATGCACCATGCCACCTACATTTTTTACTTGCCATGCTGCATTTGACATTTGGGCAACCACGTGGCAACTGAAGTTGATTCAACATGGCAACTGTAGTTGCTGTCACATGGCAAATACAATGCATTACACATGGCAACTGGATTTGCCACACCATGTCACCTGCATTTTTTGTTTCCATGCTGCATTTTTCCATACGACAATCACATGGCAAGTGGAGTTGACACAACATGGCAACTGTAGTTGCGGTGACATGGCAACTACAATTCAACTAGATGGCAACTACAGTGCAACTACATGGCAATTGTAGTTGCTATGACATGGCCACTGTAGTTGGACCACACATGGCAACTGCCCCACTTTTTCTACCTACATCTCACATCATGCACCCTACCTTCTCACAATCCATCTGTTTTTGATTTTCTAGGTATCCTAACCCACTTTTTTTTATCATTGCAGCCACCCCTGAGGAGATTTCACCGTCACTTGACGAAACTTACTGCATGATTGAGGAGGCAGCATTGCAGAGGAGGTCCTCACGAGGGCGAGGGCAATCAAGTTCCAACGTGCCTGCAGATACGGTATCTGAGGACACCATTAGGAGTGCCACTCCTGGTTCTGTGAGGCAGCAGAGGGTAGTTCACCGACCTCCCGTGGAAGACTACGAGCCCGAATTCAGGGCCACTAAGGAACAAACCCAGCTGTACGATATCGTCAAGCGGTTTGGAAACGCGAGGTCCAGCAGCAAGCACATGAAGGAGCTGAAAGCGTAAATGACCACACCCCATAATATCTCATTTTGCTTTGCTCCTTTTTTACCATTCATCTTCTTCGTACTTTCTATACACGATCCGCTTACGTTTTAGTTCTTTCATATTTTTTTTTACTTAGTAGGCATGATTCTTCCATGTTATATCGTTTTCATACAGCTCATGTTTGGGCAGAACCAAAGTCATTCAATGCGGAGCGACGTACGTCGACCTGGGTGATCTTGCCGAGTCCGTGAGGCCAAACGGTAAAATGTCGACGATTGTAGTTGCATGCGAGATCGACTAGATCAACAATCACACCGATGTGTGCGCCGACAAGACAATCATGCATTATAGTGTGACCTGCAAAATATGGGATGGTGACTTCCACCACAAAATCCCGAGGAAGAATTTTGCTCAACACGGTGAATTCAAGCTCACACTAAAGAAATATGTGAGTACTCCTTCCCTGTCTGCACTGTTTTTTCACATGGTGTGGTTTTTTGCCATCATCTGCACTTGTGTTTATGTGGCAGCTGTTTTCATGTGGCAACAGCTGCCGTGCACACTGACTTCTTGATTTTTGCATCCCGTGCAAACTATGTGGCAACTTGATAGTAAAATACACGGCACATTTTGTTCATACATGGACGGCAACTTTCTTTCAACTACCCCCACCCATAACAAAACATTCTACGTGATTCTAATTTTTTTGTCCCTCTGCCGTTCTTTATGTGAACTCTGCTTCTCATTTCTTCACTTTTAAATGCAGGTCATGTTCCCCATGTTCCAGGAGCTTGCACCACATGACCCACACGACAAGTGTGGTCACCACTATGCGGTCTGTCTTGACCTGAAGAACCAACGTTTTGAGGTGCTTGATTCAATCCGTTCGGAAGCTGATGCAGACCTTACTACGCATGCCGAATTCTTCATTAACAACCTCAAAGAGACATGGAACAGTCACTATGAACATTCAAAGGTCCAGATCAGGCATTTCCCGACTTAGTATGTGGCGACTGCGAAGCAAGGGAACACGTAATTTCTTCCTTCCTTCATGTGCCATTTACATCAATCCAACCCCTCTTTTTGTTGTCACATCTGAATTGAAGTCTATCTTTGTTACGTCTGTCCTTTTTGCGTGTTCACCTGACTCTTTTTCCTCGTGCAGGACGGACTGTGGCTTTCACGCACTGGAATACCTTGCAAAGTGGGAAGGCAGAATTGTCCCCGCTATCACAGATGCAACGGTCGTTGAGCTTCGGAAAATCTACACATGGAACTGGTTGACGAATGAAGATTTCAACAAGCGGTCCGGAGCACGCGAGTTCGTGGAGGAAGCTGTCAAGAAAGTCATCAAGAAGTACAAGTGATCACGTGGTGTCACACATCGGACGCATACCTTACATTCTGTTGCCGAGGAATGTAAGGTACTATCTCTTTTGTTCTTGTCAAAAACTATGTTTGTGTGATGTGTTATGACTGCAACCCCGCGTAGCCTACTATGTAGTGGTGGTGTGTGAGCGACATTTGAATAGTTTTCTGTAATATATGTGTGGATGTGAAGCTATTTTAGGCGTTACAGCAGATATGTTTTTATGTTTATCATTATTACAATGGTTTCATTGTTTCTAGCACCAGTTGCTGTTTCGAATGCGTCTACGATGTTTTAAAAAAGATGGCAAATGTAGTTCATCAGACATGGGTAGTGAAAGTCATCGTCGTTTTTCATTTTGGCTGTTTTGCTTCTTCTTTTTCATCGCTAACTGCACCGGCTAGCATGGGTAGGTTGATCATGTAGCCACAACCTTTGCTGTGGTTTATGCACGTTACGCTTTTTCCAACTTGTTTCCCATACATTGCACACAACATACTATGTGTCTCTAAACCGCGTCGTACTGTCATGGAAATATATGCCATGCAGAGTAATTACAACTACCATGGCATATTTTCAGTACAACTAACATGGCAGATACAGTACAAACAACATGGCAGATCCAACATAATTAACATGGCAGATACAGTACAACTAACATGGTAGATCCCAGTACAACTAAAGTGGCAGATCCAGCACAACTAGCATGGCATTTTTAGTATAAAATAGCATGGCATATTTAGTATAAAATAGCATGGCAGACTAACTACACATAACATGGCAGATTAACTACACATAACATGGCAGATTAAGTACCCATAACATGGCAACTGCATTTACCCATTCAATGAATTTTCCTTCCACTTCTGATGCCCCTCAAGAGTCATTCTCCCAATTTTTTTTAAAAAAATTCTCATCATCTAGGGTACAAAACAAAATGTCCACAAGGACCATGTCACATCGCCCCAATTTTTGCTCATGGATTGCCCGCCCCTTTCTTCGTTTTCTTGTGTTTTGCTAAGATCTCCAATCCCGACTTGTACCTTATCTCTCTTGGACGACCCTTTGTGATGGAACGGGGTGGGTTCCTGACCTGGGTCTGTGTGCTTGCTGTTCCAGATCCTATCTCCGAGTTTTCAGATGATGGCCCCGTGGATGAAGGCACACTTGATGTGCGGGGGAACCGGTGTAAGGCTTCCTCAGCTTTCCTCTTCTCGATCTCATCAAGCTCTCTTTTCAGTGCCTTCCTGTGTTTTTCTGCGACTCTCGCTGTCTCATCACTCTTGCACGCTTCATCAATTAGCTCAGCATAGTTCTTTGTCAGCACAACATGCCTCACGGCTTCCATGGTTGACTCAGGTCTCTCGTCATGCACAGCCAGAACTGCGTGTGTTATCTGCAGCGCCAACGCGTCGTCAGCGTCCCAAGTCCATCGCCGCCTTATGAAATGGCGGGGCATCTGTGTCACAGCGTTCATGTCCATTACTTTTAGTATGTGACAGCACACAATGCCGTCCCGTTCGAACTTGCAGCATTGGCAGTAGTACTCGCCTTCGCCTATCGAGGCTTTGACGAAGTAGTTCCTTCCTTTGTCCGGGTCTTCAGGTTCCGAATCTGACATGCCCAAAATAGAACACACCTTGAACGTATGTTCGTCCACCTGGAAAGCCGTGAACATGCTGGCACGCTTTATTTCTTCCTGGAATCTGCAAGTTTTGTGTGTTTTCTGTTAAACTATCGTGCGCTCTTTTCTTGTACCACCTTATGTTGTCATGGAAATAGAAACACATTTTGTTTGAACATGGCAAACATAGTTCATTGAACATGGCAAATATAGTACGTTGAACATGGCAAATGCAGTACAATAGACATGGCAAATGCAGTACACTAGACATGGCAACTGCAGTACATTAGACATGACAACTGCAGTACATTTTCAACTGGACATCGTCATTTTTCCACACCAACATCCCCCAATGGAAGCTCATTGCATAAAACATGGCAACTGCCCTTTTATTTAAACATGGCATCTATAGTTAAGTAAACATGGCAACTGCATTTCAACAAACATGGCAGATGCATTTTATTAAACATGGCAACTGCATTTCAGCATATGTGTCGCCAACATAATATTTTTTCCAGTTGACATTGGCATTTGCATGCCAACATGCCCCAATGGAAGCACAATGCATTAAACATGGCAACTGCACTTCATTCAACAAGGAAAATGCACCCGATCAAGCATGGCAAAACAGAATTTTCATTGAACATGGCAACATGCAGCTGAGTAAGCATGGCAAACAGTATTTCATTAAACATGGCAACTGCATATCATGGCAACTGCATTGCACTCTACAAGGCACCTAGTGACTTGGTGCTTTTTCTGCAAATAGGACTGTAACGCAACTGACTTACTTGTTAAAGATCTTGTTGGTGTATATCTTGCTCATTTGCCTCTCCATCAGTAAATACGTTAGCAATTTTGGCTGCTTTAGTGCCGTGGTCGCTTCTTGCTGTAGTTCAGCTCCCAGAATTTTTTGTTGCAAAGCTGTGTACTGCTTGGCAAACTGTAGCAATGAGTTGCCAGGGCTGACGTACCGCTTCAAAACAGCATTGAAACCCTCGCTGCGCTGCGTAGTCTGCAGAAAGGGGAAGAAGCACTGCATGAAGTAGGTCGGCACCCAGTACATTCGCTTCTCCCACAGGCTAACAAGAGTGTCGTTGTCTTGGACTTGATGTGTTTCAGTCATGGCCATCCAGCTCCTTTCAAACTCCTCCGCCGTCAAGCTGTGGTCCACGCACAGCTCGAATGCCTTGTGCAGCTCCGGACGGTCAGCAAAGAACAGTCCTAGCGTCTCCTCAGCCTTCTTTATAATGTGCCACCTGCAGTGCCTGTGCACTGCCAATGGAAAGACCTCCTCTATGCCTGCACGCATGCTGAAATCCTGGTCCGTTATTATGTTCATCGAAGCGAGTCCATCCATGCACTCCAAGAAGGTCTTGAACAGCCAAACGTACCCATCCGTGTCTTCGTTCCAGACGAGCCCGCAGCCGAACTGCAACGACTGATTGTGGTTATTTATTCCTATGAACGGAGCGCATGGCATCTTGTACATATTGGTGAGGTGCATCGTGTCGAATGAAATGCAATCTTGGAAATGTTTGTAGGCTCTCCTTGCAGCACCATCCACCCAATACATGTTCCTGACATGGTCCTCATCGTCCAACCTTATCCTGTAGAAGAAATCTGGATCTTCCTTCGCTTTCTCATTGAAGTAGGCAATTGTGTCCTCTATGTCTGCCAACTTGCTCTCTCTACGGTACTTGGCCTGTAGGTTTGTGACGTCAGCTGGATGTACGACATGCTACTCAGAGTCCCCTTTTTGCTGTGAATGAGAGATAGTATCTGTACCATTCTTGATGGACCGACGTTACAATCATGTAGCAGCTTTACGAATTGCCTTTCGACGGGGGTGAACCCTCTGTGGGCGGTCAGAAATTTTACCAGGTCGAACTTCTTTATGAGTTGGTGGTTGTGCTCGTCAAAATATTCATTGACCACCCACTGTGCTCCATCTACGTTTAGCTTACACCGGACAGGGCACTCAGTCTTGAGAATGATACCTCTCTTTCGTTCCGGAACGACAGGCGCAACACCTTTCCCCTTCTTGTTCCTCCGTGCCTTGTGGCACCTCATCTCACCTCTGCTGTACTCGTTAGTTTTCTTAATTTTCCTATGGTACTCGGTGTTGACCGCAAATCCATGGAACTTTGCATATGTCTGGTAGTATTCCTTTGCGGCTTCGAACGATTCAAATCTCCGCCCAATGTATGGTGGCTGAGGTACCACGATCTCTGATTGCCCACCATCTTCATCCCCTTGTGCGTCGTCGTCAGTTTCATCATTCACTTCAGTATCGGCGGCAGTTCCATCCACTTGAGTGTTGCCAGTGCTTGTGTTCAAAGGGGTGCTTGTCGGCATTGCTGGAATTATTGCCATTCCCGACTCTGACTCGAAATTATTTGCGGCATGATTGTCTGCTGGCTGGTGGAACGCGTCTTCCGTGCGCTCAGAGCTCCCCGCAGTAGATGTCCCCGCGCCGCTGTTCAGTGTAGTTGTAGGCCCTGTAATAGAAAAAACAGGTACGAGAGTAAGATTTTTGTTTGGATAACATGTGTATCGCAACGGATCACACCATCTTCGAGTGATTTGGCATGACATCATTTCAAACAGCAAGCCGTGAGTCTGCGCGTGGACATGTATGGCAATTGTAGCTGTCCAGTCATGGCAGCTACTGTTCAACAAACATGGCAACTATTGTTTTGCCTGCAAATAACTACAAATAACAAATGTAGCACTGTTTTTTGTGGTTCAGTTTATTTTCCTTACCTTGTTGTGCTGCATTTGACCATCTTGTGTGGTCTGTGACACCATAATGACGTGCTCCACCTGCAATTTGTGAAGATTGCCACGAGACGTTTGCCGGGTTACCACCAGCGTAATAACCTGTAAGCATAGTAGTGGTTGGTCAATTCATGGCAAATGCAGTTTGTGCTAGCACGACAACTGCAGTTGCCCCTGATGTGGCAACTGCAGTTTTACTGGCATGGCAACTGTAGTTGCATCGGTATGGCAACCGCAGTTGTTCCTTCATGGCAACTGCAGTTGCCATGGCATGGCAAACGTAGTTGCACTGGCATGGCAACTGCAGTTGTTCCTCCATGGCAACTGCAGTTGTTCCTCCATGGCAACTGCAGTTGTTCCTCCATGGCAACTGCAGGTGTCCAGGGATGGCAACAACAGTTGTCCAGGGATGACAAGTGTAGTTTTTAATTCATGGCAATTGTAGATGTCCAGTCATGGCAATTGTAGTTGTCAACTATGCTCCTTCTGCTAATTGAGCATCCGCAACTTCACTTTTTTTATGGACTCACCTGTGTATGACGTCGATGGCAGGTACATGGGTGCTGCCTGATGCCATGTGCTGCATGAAGGCTCTGCATTTTCACCCGTGATAACTCGTGAGTCCTTTTGCCAGTTTTTTTGCATGTTCATTTTTCATGTCCACAGCAGTATGTGCTCTTTTTTCGTTTTGCATTACCTTGATTAGCCATACTAGCTAGTTGAAGTTGCCTGCCCGTACATTCGTCAGTGTTAGCGCCTTGTGACTCAACTTGCCACGGGGGCCGCCTAAGAGTGTTTTGGTCATAAGAACCTGCGAAAAAATGACAGTGTGTGACATAAGTAGAATGTCATCTTCATCGTTGCGAAGACGGCAACTGTTCTCTTCTTTTGTTATCACGCATCATACCTACGCCTGCATACTGTTCTAGTAGTGGCAGCAACGGCCCTGCATAGATGAGTTGACTGTGTTCTGATGCATCCCAAGGGGGCGTTTCTGGCCTTTGAGAACCCCAAGCATCAGCGCCATCTTCGTGATTCATTCTTTTCGTGTCTCGCTTCTTTCTGATGTGTTCTCAATCACTGGATGAACAAGAAGGCATCAACAATCCACAAGAATTTTATTCTTCTGCTGCTTGCACATAGAAGATAGGGATGGCAAGCAACAGGTCAAAATAGGTGGCAGCTACTGACAACGAAAGGTGGCAACTGTCGTTATACACAAGTGGCAATTAATTTTTCCCACCCCCTTCATTCCAAAAAATGTACTTCCTACCCTTTTTTAGGGTTTCCTACTCATCCATTTCATACCCAACTACTTGCGTCAATTAAACTATGAACTTAAGTTAATCTCATACGTAGTACATGGCAGATCTGGTGTATTCTGCCTGGCAATTTCGAATATACACTGAACCATGCAGTGTTCTACCCCTATAGCATGGACTCAGTACAAGATCGGGAGATTTTCAGCCTTAAGGATGAGAAGGATGAGATTGGGAGATTTTCACCTGGTTTTAGATGATCGTCTCTAGAGGGCTGGGTTGGAGTGGGGGGCTGGGGGGGAGGGTTGGGGTGTGGTTTGCGGTGGGAGCGCCCTACGGATCTGCCCTGGTTGCCATGGCAACCAGAGATGGCTGGCGACGGAGGTCGGGGTTCGAGAGGTGGGGGACGATGGCGACAGACGAGAGAGGGGATGGATCGGAGGCCGGGAACGGCTGGGTCGTGCGGGCAACGGGTCGTCTGGCCCGGACGGGGCAGTGCGGGCGGGGTTGCCACACACCGAATGTGCGGGCCGTGCTTTTATGCGCGCGGACGTGGTCGTGCGGGCCGGTTCCCGTTCATGCCACACGAGGCGTGCGGGCGGGTTCCCGTCCATGCCACACGTGTGGCAGTTGTTACCCTTTGGTACCGGAAGCCGGCTCCTTTTTTACCATAAAAAAAGAAACAGAACCTGAACAATCCTTGTAGGAGTAGATTGTTTCAATTTGGAGACCGGAATGAAGTTTCGCACACGATGAGCAATGCGTTCATCTCGCAGATGGATGTGCAGGGATTGTCCAGACTCCAGAGTCGTTCTCGGGATTTCGTTGGATGATCGTGTTTTCCTCTTGCTTGTGATCAATCAGACAGTACTTAGCATGTGATTGGTTTCTACTGTAAGTGTCGATTTGTTCTTTGCTACCTGAAAGCATTTCCTTTCACCCACGACATTGTCACACTATATCGGAGTACTAACCAGCAAAATACAGAGACGAAACGAAATACTGTAGTAGTAATAAGGAAAATGCTAGCGCGCCTCCAGAGGATCGATCCTCCGGGTGAGCTAGCGACGACCGAACAGGCCCACCTACACAGCGTACAGGAAAAAAAGGAAAACGTGTTTGCAGCAGGTCCCACCATGTTCCCCTACCTCCTCCTTCCTCACGCGAGTACGCGACCCGTCTCAACCTACATTCCCATCGCCATCTGACCGCCGCTGAAGGAGGAGCTCCGGCCCGTCCCATGGAGGAGCCCGCCCCGCGATGTGCCGCCCATGGGGTAGCCCCAGGCCCAGCCCACCCCGGAGGAGCGCCGCCCTACGCGTAGCCCCCACCGCAGCGCCTGCCCGCCCTGCTCAGGAGCCTTCCATGGACTCCCGCCTCCAACTCCTCGAGCACCAGGGCCACGAGCCCCATCCTCACACGCTCCTACGGCGTCCTCGAATTACTATCAATGTCATCGCCATGGTCAACGCTGCCGGGCGCGCTTGGAGGAGCTCCACCCAACGGGCCGTCGTCCATCCCCGTTTCTGGCATCGACGACCATGGCGGCCATCTCTGTTTTTTGGCGTCTTGCCGGCCCTTTTTTTCAGATGCTGCAGCCATTGTATTTTTCAGTTCGTCTAATTCACATCTAAATATTTTGTAAGGATGTCACATCTAAGCTCTCACAAATACATAATGCAGCACCAAGAAACAAAAAAACTAAAACAAAAAAATAGACCACAAACAGAGTGGGTATCAGCTTAGATGTGACATAACTATGTCACATCTAGATGTGTCCTAGACAGACCCATATTTTTTTGCACATTATATTGTATAATTTTGTATTGCATGGAAATTTTATTTGCTACATTTGATATGCTGGTTTGCATTATAGGAGCCTCGCCAAAATATTTTACCATGATGCTTATATTAGCACAATATATTTTTGCTACAATCGGTTTATGTTTTTGCTACAACTATTCATCTGATTTGCATCATAAAAGTCACCGAAGGACTTTGACGGATTTTTTTTGCTACGATGCTATATTAGTACAATTTTTTTGATCCAACGTCTCCGCCGGATTTTTTTTGCTACGATATTTCATTAGTACAATTTTTTTTTGCTCCGACCTCTTCGGCAAGGTCAGATAGAGAGGTCGGAGGATCAGCTGGCCGGATCCTTCGAAGGACGGCTAGCTAGTCCTTTCCTAGTAATAATACCTTAATTCATCACTGCCCAGGAGTTCCGAGTTATTAAGTAGCCAAACAAGTAGGAATACGCAGTACTGAACTGACGAATGACTGTTCTAATCAGTACGGTTCGCATAAATACAGAGCAATCCGACAAGAAAGACGTGTAGATAGGCTAAGAATCGTGTAGTTTCGGACGAACTGCAAAATTGGCAGGAGGGGAGAGCAAGAAATAGGCCATGGCGGCACGTCCGATCCGATCAGCCGAAGAGCAGCTCGGCATGCGGGCGCAGTTTCCTGCACACCATGTAGATGGTCATGTCGGAGACTCCGGTGGCCGCTGCCACGTCCTTGCCGGGCTTCCAGGCGCCGACGCGCTCCAGGGTCAGGCAGGCAATGGCGGCCGCCACGGACCCCGGGCTGTGCGGCACGTCGAGGGCGCCCTCCTCGAGCCGCCGCGCCGCCTCCAGAGCCACCGTCTCCTCCGCCTCTGCCAGCCCGATATACGTGCTAAAGCGGCACAGGATGCTGGAGACGCTCACCATACCGATGCACGTCAGCTGCCCGGCCTCTTCGAGCTGGCTCCTGATGTGCGATACCAGCCTGGCGATCTCCTTCATCGACTTCGGGCCGCCGTCGCCCGCTGCCGCCAGGGCCAGCTCCCTCAGAGACCGCGCCGAGTCGTCGTTGTGGCACGCGGTGGAAAGGCAGGCAGCGTAGACCAGCGGGGCGTTGCTCCGGAACTTGGACCGGCCCGGGCCATGCGGCCACGCACTGGCCTCCTCCATCTTCCGGAAAACCTCCTTGCCATGCTCACCTACCGTGGCCGGGAGACCGAGCCGAGCCGCCATGCCGGAGATGGCCGCCTCGAACCCCTTGTCCCCGTCTAACGGGGGGTGCGAGCCCGGCCAGAGCCGGTCCACCATGCTCGAGACTGCAGTGCCGGACCACTCGACCCCGTCAGAGCCTGGGACAAGCCGGTCCGCCCTGCCGGCTGCCTCCTCCTCCCCGAGCCGCCTCTTGATGTGCGCGACCAGTGTGGCAATATCCTTCGGCGAGGCCGCGCCGCCGTCCGCGGCTGCTGCCCGGGCCAGCTCCCTCGGCGACAGCGCCGAGCCGTCTGTGCTGCACGCGATCGAGAGGCAGGCCGCGTAGGCCAGCCCCTTGCTGAGGTCCTTGGTCCAGCCCCTGCCGTAATGCCACGCGTTGGCCCTCTCCATCCTCCTGAACACCTCCTTGGCACGCTCCCCCACGGCGGCGGCGAGCCCAAGCCTAGCCGTCATGCCAGAGATGGCCGCCTCGAACACCTCGACCCCGCCGTTCATGCCCGGCGCGATCCGGTGCGCCAGCGTTAATTACACGATAGTACCACATTTGGGGCGGTGGTGGCGAATGGGTACCACTTTTGAAAATTTTTACGTGTCAGTACCACGTTTGAGGCGAACCATTGCGAATCGGTCTAAACTTTGTATTTCTACGTATTGACGCTGGAACTGACCGCCCGGGCCCGCGCGTCAGCTGCCACGCTGGCGAATCGGTACTCGCCCGCTCGCTCGATAGGTGCGGTCCGGCTCGAACCGGACCGGCCCGTGCTCTGTCTCTCTTCCTCCTCGCTCGTGCTCGCTCCTCTCTCGCCGCCCTTGTCGCCGCCCGCAGCGTTGCCGACCGGACCGCCGCCGCCTGCCATGGTTTTCGAAGACGAAAGCAGTGAGGACACTTCCAGCCTGCCGTACATGCACTCGACCTCATCCATGGACGGGCTGAACCAGGTGATTTTCCTTGAGCTAGGTTTAGGGTTAGGGTTACAGATTTGGGGCTTTTTGATTTGATTGATTTTGATGGGTTTTGATTTGGGAATTTTGTTTGTACGAGCTTCGGCAGGTCCCTTCAGCGTTGAAGATCCAGATTACCACGGGCTTGAGCTGGAAACGATGTCGCCATGTGAGAAGCACGGGAAGGCATCTGAGAGGCTTGTCGCATTTGAAGGAACAGACACAGGGAGAAGGTTCTTAGCATGTGCAGAGCCGGTATGAACTGTAGGCTGATAGTGGGATATTATATGTCATATTATTCCTCATGCGCACAATCCTCATGTTCCAAGCTAACATACATAACCTTATCACTTTTACTTGAGTTTACAAGAAAAAGTGATAAAGGGAGACTTAAATGTCACAAGGATAACTGATCTGCTATATAGTATGTTGACATGAGTAAAAGGGCTTATTATTAGTGCATGTTTAGCTTGGCAGTGGAATCTTTACTGTCATTTTGTTAGGGCTGATTATTCACTTTTGCAACAGCAGTAGCTTGTGTAGTTTAATGACAGTGCTACTGTTATTTTGCAGTGGGATTGTTTTTGCCCACATGTGAAATATTCAGTTTGAGACTTCTACAGGTTTTAAGTTGTTATTGTGGCATTTTTATGTAGTTGAATGACAGTGGTACTGTTAATTATGTTACTGTTACTTTTGCTCCTGTTTGGAACTAAGTATTGATTGAACTGTAAGTTTTATGTTGGGATGCACCTGTTGTTATGTATGTAAATGCTACAAATATTCAGTTGAATGGATAGTATGTACTGCAAATGCTTTGGCAGTTCACCAAGTTTGCAGTTTGAGATTGCTTTTGTAGGTGATTAGCAAAAACTAGTTTAAATATGTAGCTGACTAGTGTTGTATTTTGTCATGCTGTTATTAGTGGGTAGGTACATCTCAATTATCAGTGTAGCTTAGTGCTGTTATTATTACCAATGTAGAAAGGACAAAACAGTGTTATTGCTTTGCACTAGTTATGCACTAACTTGTTTATTTTTTATCTTTTTTTTCTTTTTGCAGGAAGGGCAGAATTGTGGGTTTGTTGAATGGGTTGATCACCAGTGGCCCCCAACAATGCAAAATGCATTATTGAAGCTGTGGGCAATGGTTGAAGATAGCAGGAGTGCTAGGGTGAATGACAATCTTGAGAGTTCTTTCACTATCCACCATCTGACAGAAGAGAAGAACAACCTGGAGGCCAACTATGACAAGCTAGTCCAAGATGTGCATGAACTTATGAGCTTCCAGGAGGATAGGGTGGTGGATTTCAGACATCTGCAGTCTGCCATTACATATCAGCATGAATGCAGAAGTGAACTGGTGGCTGATATGAAGGCACAGATGGCAAAGAAAGATGCAGAGTTTGAGAAGTTTAAGCAGAATTATGATGTGCTACTGAACCTGACAAGAGCTCAAGCTACAGTCATCCAGAACCTGAAGTTGAAGCATATTACTGATAAGCAATTGCTTACTGAAGCTAAGATGAACTTGGAGTTGAAGAATGCAGAGCTCACAAAGTCTAAGGAGAAGCTCACCCAAGATAAGCTAGAGTTGAAGTTTCAGGTTTCTGATTTGCTCAAGGGAAAGGAAAAGCATGGTGAAGAGAAGGGGCAGCTAGAGCTTCAGATTGCTGAGCTGATTAAGGCAGAGGAGAAGCTGAAGGAGAAGATCAAGGGGATCCAGGCCATTTTAGAGAAGTGAAGAAAATGAATATGAGACTAGTG